>JAMPIT010000566.1:35720000-36942500 GCA_026261815.1 Monarcha castaneiventris obscurior | reverse complement strand
CAGGTGAGCTTCATGAGATTCCTGATCCACTGCTGCCAAAGCTTTGTCCCAAAACACTCACCTCTGGTCTCAGAACAGCCTTCCTGCAGGCCTGGCACACGGGGCCACTCCGGGAAAAACTCATCGGAAGCCGACGGGTTCGATTCTGGCAAGTTGGCTCCTCACATATTAACCAACCCTGCAGAAAGGCAGAACATAGAAGAAAATAATTTTTTACCCTAAATTCAAGTTATAGCTTGTTTTTATTCAACCTAAAAAAATGAATCACAGTCAAGGAAGAAGAACATCCCAACTTTAGCATCCTCTGTGAATCTGATACTGTAATACGTATAAAGAGATGAAGGTCCTTCCTTAAGGACCTTGTTTAAACACAATTAATGACAGAGAACAAAGCTGAAATCTTCTTGCTTCAAAATCCTACATTCTGCACACTGCAGTCATCCCTTCTTTGAAATATACCAAAACCTCTGCTCTTCTCCAGTTACAACATTAACATACAACAGGATTATTTTATCCAGCTATGTAGACCAATCAGCAAGACACTCCACAGACTTGTAGTAAATTAAATATTTAAGTAAAATGCCATTTCTTTGCTTGCGTTTTTGAGGGGAGAAACAGTTCTACATTTTCTGTTTTCTGATGGCAGCCAGAAGCTTTCCTTTCTTCTTCAAGTTTTTGGGTCTGTTTTTGTTTAGAAAGCTGTCAAGACTTCAACATAAACCAATTCATTTAGGAAAACCTAACATTTTGCAGAGTTAAAATGAAATAAAATCTGAACCAGTGTGCTCTATGTCAGCTCAGGGAGACAATGTAAAAGGCTTCTCTTAAGAATATGCAAGAAGGAATGATTCCAGGACTGATAAGGATTAACTTTTTGTGCCAGGTTCAACCATAGGCTGAAAACAATGCCACACCTCACCCCTAAGAGCCACCAATAGAAGATACTTAAGGAATAGCATAACAGAAAGGAGATGGTAAAACTCTTCCAAAGATAATCCCAGCTTTTGGAAATGGCTCAAAGACCACCTGAATCACTGTCTCTGTATTCAGTGGTGACTGAATTAATGCATTAATGATGCATTAATAACCCAAATGAACTTCAAGTGCTTTTCAAACCCATGTAAACTTTTAGCATCTGCAACATCCTGCAGAACAACTATAAACTATATGGAAAAGTACTTTATTTTTCTTGAACACACACACATACACACACACACACAGAGCTTCTCTTTTAATGCTTTCTAGTTCTTGCATCAGGAGACACTAGGAAAAATCATTCTGCATTCACCTTCTCCGTGCCACTCATGATTTTATAGACCTCCATCACATCACCTTCAATCAAAGTCTTTTCCAAACCACAGTTCTAATTTACTTAGTAGTTCCTTGCCTGGAAACCACTCCAAATCTTTGTTGCCCTTCTCTGAATCTCTCCCAGGTCTTTTTGGAAATGAGGGGGTGGGGGGGAAAATGTGACAAATGGGGAGGGAGATGGAACCAGTACTGCACGCTGTATTCAGGATACCAACGAACATGAATTTATACAGAAACAAAATGGCATTTTCCATCTTGTTCTCTGTCCCTTTCTCTCCTCTGTCTGCCTAGAGCACTACGGAGCATTTGGGCACTGAGCAGTCATTTCCAGAATTTCCAGTCATTTATTATCCTACCCTAGTATGTCAGTACATACACAAATTTTGTACACAAAATTAAGACTGTGTTTTTAGCATCTCCTCACTTAGCCTTACTTGGCAGAGGATTTAATCTTCCACTGTTAACTGAGAAGTCAACTTAGTCTTCCTGCAACTCTCCTCAAGCAGTTCCCGCTTTTACCACCCTGAGCAGCTCAGCCCTGTCAAACTCTACATTTCAGACTATTGGCTGGTGATGTCTCTGCTGGGAATAGTGACTGGTTATTTTTGCCTGTTTCCAAATTTTTTGTTGTTCCTGCAAAGAAGTTAAATCTAACCACACCTCGGTCCCTGATACTTTGACAGAAATGTCACTGAATCAGAGGACAACTCAAAAAGTTGCTTGCTTCCATTCTTATTAGCTCTTTGACAAGCTGTCCCAATGTCATGCTCTGGCAATGACTTCTACCTAATTTCCACTCAGATTTCAACTTAAAAATATATTCTATATTAATTTCAGAAGTCCTCCAGGATGGTTTTAGTTTTTGTTTATCTTTTTAAGATGAAACCTCAAATCCTTTCCAAATAACTATTTATTCCAGAGACCTCTCCTCTTTCACCATTTCTCCAGCCATATCATATACTCAATATTATCCCACTTGGTGCCAAATCCATCAAAACACTTCCTGCTGCCCTTGCAGAGCAGAGCTTTTATGTTCACACAGGCACACCAGAAAAACTGTGTGGAGAACATCATGGTAACAGCAATGTATTTAGCACTTCCTAAAATGTGTGTCCTGTAGTGCAGGAATGGAGAGAGTCTCTTTACATATGGAGTTAGATTAATTTCACCCAACTCTGACATCTAAAAGCCTGATACCCAGTTTAGGCTTATCACCCTATGGTCAATTTATAGTAAATGGAGGATGAAAGAGGCATCTTCAAAAAGCAATTCATTTAACAGATTTTGGGATGAGGAAATCATCCCTGCTCTAGACCCTCTTAATAAATTAAGGGGTTTTGGAAACAGTATGATCAGTGTATCTGGTCACTAAGTGTGAACTTTATTGTTACGTAGATCAGCAATGTAAATTGTGAGATTTAATACTGCACAGTGAGAAAATGTCAAGAATTCAAAAACCTTCTGTGGATTTAATTTGGTCTCTTGCACAACTGTTGCCCTAGCAGTCCTACTACCATTTTCTTTGTCGTATGCAATTTATTCATGAGAAATACTTCAGAACTGACATTAGAAAGATAAGACACTGCTCACCAAGACTGAGCTACTTCATCAGCACATGGTTCACCATAAGAAATCCTAGCTTAGGGCCTGACCTAATATAAACACCCAATCTGTCTTCTGAAGTCAGAAGGCACAAATGAGCCTCAAGTGAAAAAGAGAGGACTTGGCTTGGTTTTGTAAATGAACCTAAGACTTATTTCTAAAAGAGGAAGGTGTTTATCTGTTGCCTCACATTGCTTAAATAATTCAGTTTTACCAGACATGGAATAACCTTCTACCAAAAGAAATCTACTCAAGGATAGCACTGAGATCTTCAGGCACTCACCTGTGTGAGTACCAAGAATATAATCAGAGCCACTGTGAGGGAAAACACAAAAACATTTTTGTAAGGATAATGACCTGTCACAGATCCTCCATTAAGTTAATTTTTAGAGTCAAAAGCTATTCTTTGTGTGGAAATTTGTTTATGTCACACGTGCTTATTCTGTGGCATCTCTACCTTCCTATGCAACACGTAGCAGCAGTCTGACATAAAGAGCACCTTAAAATACAGAGCCAGGCAGGGGGAGGGTAGAGGGTGTCCTCACCCATTCCAAACCCTCCTGGTGAAGAGCACAATTGTTTCAGCTGTATCTATGAAAAGATTCTCTGTGCACAAAGAGAACATTCATGGCTCAAAACATATTAAATGACTACATTTGAACTTTGAAACAATTTGTTATATTAGACAAACAAATCATGGAAACTGCCAGATAGCAAGATATTTAGTTAGGGAATGCAAGTGCAACTGAAAAAACAAAGCCTGGAATGGGAGCAGCATCCCAGCTTCAGCTGAACAGAATACTCAAAAATAGACAACCATGAAAATAATGTATGATAAAAGTAACTGTGTTTTCTGCCACCTATTGGCCTTTTTAGCTAAAAATTATGAAACAAAGGACTACACCACTCACAAGGTACAGCTTCTACTGTCTTATAAGGGAATGCATAGATGGTCCTCTCAAACTACCACTGAATAATTACATTTGAAGGAAATTTCTTTACGCAGTTGTTTCAGTCTAATGCAGTCACTGTTGAAGAAAGCACTGGGAGGCTCTGCTGGTCACAAAAAACAGGTGAAAAAAGAATGAAAACTCCCTGATTAAATTAAAAACCATAGCTTAGGATAAAAATAACCACTTAAATTCAACAGCTTACTATTATACTTGTTTTCAGCTACTAAGAAATAATGATCAAAATATACAGCTTTTACTGAGCAATACATTTCTCAATAAACAATACTCAAAAAATGAAGATTTAAGTTATTGCCTACAATAGAATGCCCAAATGTGTTGCGTAGACACGAACAAACTAGATGTCACTTCAATTCATATAGAAAACAGTTAACATTTATACAAACTACTTCCTACCAGTTATAATTAACATTAAAGAGGTCTTTTCTTCTTTGTCACCTCTCTATTCAGGCCTTATTTGCGTTTGTTTGTACTTACTATCTGTTAATCTCTCTTAACAAATGACAACAATAACTGTTGCTATTATGTGTGGAAATTAAACATGTAGATAACTGTGTGAAGGGAGCTATTTCTGAAAAAAGCAGTATCAGAAACATGTAGCTCTTTATGTCTCTTGTTTTGCTTTGATAATTAAGCCATAGCCTTGATTTGTTTTAAACAAAAAACTTTTCCATGGACATGCATGTTGCAATCAAATTCAATACATGCATTATGTTCTGACTGAATCTGTTCAAGTGCATTATTGTTAACCCTTATTTGATCCATGCCTGTCATCTTCACTGACCAAACAAAACCAATCCTTCATTTCCCAGCAGCTAACACTGAGTCTGTAAATTAATTTGCAGTAGATCAAACAAAATCATAATAGGGAACCTTCAGCTTTGTTCTACTTGGTATCTGCAACACTGTGGGAAATGAAATACAAGTTGATAGAGGGGGGAAAAAAAAACAACCAGCATTTCCAAACATCCTGCCCACAAATGCTTAGTTAATTTTAAAATATATAAAAGTATGAAAAAAACCCCCTGAAATACGCGCACAATATAAAAGAAAATCCCTGAAGAGTATTAAGTCCACGAACTGTAGCTAATAGGGAGAAATTTGCAAGTCAAAAGTAATTTTGTTTCTTTGTAAGTCTGTTCTTGAGAATTAGCCTCTCCCATTCTAATGATCAACAAGCATTAGAAATATTACCCCAAAATACAGAGGAAAGTGGTTCTACAACAGCCTTTCAAACAAAAGTTGCAGGGGTCAACAACATGCATTTACTGAGCTTTATCTTAATAATTTTTACAAATTACATTTGACAGTGTAGCCTGGTTGCCTGCTACAGTAGAGGACTGAATGTGCTTCTCTACGACACTTCAGTTCTGCGTCTGTTCCTGCCTTCAGTCTGGATGCGGAGGCACTACAGTGCTTTAAAAAGTTCACATGGAATGAAAAAATGCACTAGTAAAAAGCAGAAAGCTGCAAGCACTGAAAATTATTCAGAAGTCAGTTACTTCAGAGCTGAATTTACTTGTAATCCGTGCTTGCCTCTCTGCAATCTTTCTCCCCATTGAAGACAATCTTAATGTGGATTTTGAAAATGGGATCTTGGTGGATGATGCCCAGTCTCAGATGGATGGCATATCCAAGCACATTGCACTCAAAACCTATGGCTCCAGCACTGCAGAGCTGAAGTTATCACCTTACACCATCAAACCCACCAGAAGGGAAGCACAGGAACCCAGCCTGAATGTGCTGTCCTAGTCAGCCAGCTTAAGCCTGCTGCTCATGTCACTGATCAGCAAATCAGCTTTTGGAAGGCTGAACGTGAGAGACAATGCAAGGAAGATTTCTGATCCAGGTACCATTGTGAGTCACTAATCAGGCCCCTTTCACTTCACACTGGCCTTTCTTTTCATACTACTCTTACAAAAGCATATTATTTCCACTCATTCCAAGACCAGAAGCTTCAAAACCTGTTTTCCTGCCAACATCCATTATTATGCATAGTATTGCCTAACAAGGCAAATCTGGCTGAAGTGGCTCGAAATCCTTTTGGAAGGATGAGGTTCCACCAATACTGCATTACTGGGTACACTACCAAAACTACTGAGCCCCCCAAGCAATGTTAAAAGACAGATGATTTTATGAAGTAAAACCAGGCAGTTCATCATGGCAACAGAGGACTTGACTCAGTGATCTGAAAGTTGTCGGTTCCAATCGCAATAATTTGTTCCACGTGTGTGATGTGCTCTCCCTGTCCCACCTGTCTGTGTCTTCTGTTAATAGCTGAGTGAGGGAACAGAGTAACTTTACCAGTTGTAGACAACATGTCAGGAACTAAAACCAAAACCTCTGTTTGCATATTCTTTGGCAAATGTTCTGACCATCAGTAGTAACTGCATCTTTAGAGAATTACATCATGATTTTACACTTCCAGCATGGAAGGTGATATGAATATTGACTTAAAGATGAGCTATTGCTGTAAAGTCAGGAAAGTTTTTCTGCTGCGTACCAGAAACTAAATTACTTTCAAGTAATTTCAACTTCTAATCTGCTTTCTTGCCTGTTCAGAACAAAGAAATACTCTACAAATAACACTGGCACAATCCAATGCATCTGCACCACCTTGGTGAGATATTAGCAGCAATGAAAATCTGAGTGACAATGTGAGAACTAGAATCATGCACTGGAATTTCAGTAGACAAAGCAGATTTGAGTGACACCTCCCTGCCACTGCTACAATGCCAAGAAGAAATCGCCTCAGGTCAGGAATGCTATCATAAATAAGTAAAATAAGACTCCACCAGAAAACTTCATGCATTTAGTAATATGAATCGTAGAATCATTAGGGTTGGAGAAGATCTCTAAGATCAGAGCCCAGCCATCAACCCAGCAGCTCAGCTACCACATCCACATACCTTTTGAACACTTCCAGGGACAGTGAATGCACCACTTCTGTGAAGTTCAGCATAACTTAAGTTCCTCAAGCAACACCCTGCATTTTTGTGGGGAAACGTGCCTGATAAAAACCTTAGAGGACCCACTGCTATAAAGAAATCAATTCTACTGCTGCTAGACACAAGAAAGTCACAGACTCTTTTAACTTTTGAAAGGGTTTTTCAAGATGGAGGACTTGCTGAGTTTAGGATCGGCATCATCAGAAACACGCACTTCTCTTCTGCAGAAACAGTAACTCCCTGCAGTGTCCTGGTGCCTGCCTGCTCTGAACACTTTCCATAGCTGCTTCACCCTGAATATCCTTCCAGAGCAAGTACAAGACACATCAGAGAGCTGCTTGAATGATCTTTATGGATGGAGTAACTTATCTGTGAGACTACCAAAGCAGATTCTCTGTAGAAGATATTGATCAGGAGGGCTCCTCACAAGTGGTACCTTAAGATATGTGACTTTGCCAAGTCTAAGTGTCTCCTGACAGCCTGAGCAGATACAGCCACTCCTCTGGAACTTGCAGCTACTAATGCAAACAACCTGGAGATGAGATTATCTGAATTTATAAAAGACTGGATGAACAAATGAGAGAGACATCTCATGATGTTTAAAAACCTACCTCTTGGTCACCCCCCTCTTTGGGCACAGGAAAGAAAAGAGTAAGTAAATTCTAAGATAATTTTGTCGGAAAAAAAAAATTTAAGGGAAACAAAAAGAATGTGCTGCCACAGAAGAGCATAATATATCTGGAAAATTGAGCCATCAGGCTTCCCTTTTTTCCATTCCCCCCTCCACCCCAGATGACCACCATCAGAAATTAAGCCTTTATAAGGAGCACCTCATCTGTTTTGGCATTTTTCCTATCAAGGAATATCTCCCTCATAAGTAATAAACAGGCACACTATTTACAAGAATCATGCAAACCAACCCCCAAAAATGGAGTAATGGAGGTAAAAGCAATCCCTAATGTGGAATTCTGGGTCAGCAACACTTTCAGAATCCTGCAAAGCTTGATATTCTCCAAGGAGATCAGTTACCAAGCTCTAATAAAAACATGTATCTGTGACACCATGAAAAGGATCTCAAATTATCTGTGAAGGAAACCCAGGGGACTTGCAAAGCCTCTTCAATTAGAGAGCTCTGACATACTGGGGTCTCAAAGTAGTACATGGAGAGACATTGTTATTGATGTATCAGGCATTCCAGCCTTCTTTTCACTTCAACAAAAAATTAATGGAGAGGCTCTCTCCACTTCTTTAATATGTTACTACAAGCAGATCAAATCGTACTAAATCAAAAGCCCTAATGTTATGTTCAAGAGATCCCTTGCTACAGAACAGGTATGACTGAACTCCATCTGAGAATTTTAAAATGTAAAAGAATTTCATAGCAAAGAGTGCGTGCAAGGTCTCCCTGGCAGGTGTAAGTGAAACTTTTAAGTCAAAAACATCTAGAACTAAGTTGAAATATTTGTACTCCGATTTGAGTACATAAGACAAAGATGATTTTCGAGAATGTTTTAAGGTTTTATACCACTGTAACATTTAATCATCTCTGAATAATAAATTCCTTTGATATTTTACAGACTCTTCAAATAAATTGTTTTATAAAAGGAACTGGGTCAAGAGTCCACTATTGATGCTGGCTGACTGGAGCTTTTGTCTTTTAAGTGGAATAGGTACCATATTAAACATGCTGCCAAGCTTGTTGCAGCTGAAAGATAGTGCAGCACATGCTTAGAACAGTGAAACACCTTAGGCAAGGAAAACTTCTTTATCCATTTACCCTACAGCTTCAATCCCTTACCTAGAGAATGCTTATTCTATGCTCTCGGATATTTTGTTAGGTGTTGTGTACATTTTGGCAATGCCAATAGTTTTAGTAACTACTATAGTAACAACAACTTAAATTAGTTCCTGAAAGTTATACATAAAGCTAACTGTAATGCATTACCCGATCACAGATCCAGTGTGGTACACGACTATTCAGATTACAAGAGAAGGACCTATTTTATCAACTCACTCTTGGCCATTGACTTCACATGATTTTTTCTTTTTCTGTACAAGAAATATTGTAGCCAGTTCATCATCCAAAAAAAAAGATAGGTTACCTCTCCCAGTATGAGTATTTTTAGAATCTGATGCTACCTGATCATCCAATTTAGGGAAAATGTAAACAGTGACCACAGCATTTCACACTCCATTTCATACTGCCTCACTTCAATGGAAGTTGGAAGATACGAATTCAATTGCTTTTCTAAGCATTTCCTCATTTTCAGAGCTTCTTGAGTTTTGGTCTATACAGCTGATCAGAATTCAGCTGTGGGATGGAGTGGATAACAAAAACTCTTACAAGAAAGGAAATTCCTTTCCTGGATGTTCACTCTGCTCCTCTTGAATTCAGCATTATCCAGGCTGATGAACAGATAGATATGATCTTTTAGGAAAAATACAAAACTGTCTCTTAAATGAAAGATGAAATAAGGAAATATGCTTTTGAAAGTGTACTACTTGAGAGCAGTACAGATCCTGGAGAAGACTGGTTATATATCCAGTATTATTATCACATGACCCACATTAAAGGATGCTATTAAACTGAAGCATCTTAGCCAATAACTTCCTAGTGGAAGTCAAATGATCACTTCAGCACCCAAGGCTGGCAAAAGAGAAGGACACCCACTCCAAAATACTCCTGCTCCCAGAGTTACTCATATCTGTTGTGTCAGTTCCCCACTGGAAAACTGCCACCCCAAAAGCACGTGGCATCAATGGGAACTACACCTTCACAGGACCAGACTGAAGGTCCAAAGCAGCTACACTAACTGTAATTGACAGCAATGTAGCTACACTGACTTGCTACCTTAAAGCAAGCATGAATGAGGACATAAATACCACCTGAATTTCTCAGAACAAAAAATGTCCTTCTATCTTTAAAAAGCTGATGATACTAGAATGGTAAAAGCTCTGATGTAGATTCCAGGTGGCCATTTAAGAGAAGTGAAACTGCCAAGTGCAGCTGATCTAAAACATCCGAAGTAGTCCCCTTTGGATATTATGGAAAATGGACATAAATTTGAGAGGATTTAGCCCACAACAAAATTCTGTCCTGTAGCACGCTTTGTAGGAGTTCCTTGAGAACTTGCATATCTCACAGGCCAATCAGCAATGCATCACTGCTGTGAGGCAAAGTCAGCCACAGAAAATCAAATGCCTGTTTACCAAAAATGAAAGTCTGTAGGGTCTCAAGAATTATATTTTGTAATTCTGAATATTCCAAAATAATAAAACTTGAATTGCATTCTAATCCATAACTGGAAAAAAAGTTTTAAAATGAGGAAATTATCCAAGACCAAAAGAAAACTTCATTATTTTCAAGAAAATATTATTCTCAGCACTATCTATCAGTTTTACCACCAAAAGTCTTGGAGGTGTGTGTATGTGATCAAAGCAGGAGATAACTGAAGAAGCAAGAAATGCACCCCAGCCTTCCCCCCCCGCCAAGAACTGAAACACTCAAGCTAACATAAAAAATGCTTTAAACAAAATTATCAAACAAGACAAGTGAAAAGTATCTTGTAGGTCAATGTTAGAGTTTTACATGTTATTAAAAATTGATTTTTTTCTAAAGATACTTTCAGATGTACAGTCACATGTCATTTCATGAAAGTTATTTGAAACTCATTGATCTCATTTGTGCAAAGACCAGGCTCCATCACCAGCCTGCTGAAAGGATAATAGAGCACTCCAAACCCTTGTGATAGATTTGATGCAAACAGTGGCCCTCATTTCAGCACATATAATAGCACCACAAGTGGACAAGTTAGAACCTTAACAGTTGTACATTAGAAACTAAATTAGCAAATATGTTCTGCTTTACTTCACATCAAATCCAATACCTTGGTGTTCTTACCTTCACTAAAATAAGGCTCCAGGCACCAAAATACATGCTGCGAAAGATTAAAAAGTGTTCTCAGGCTAACATAACACTCACAAAGAGACACAGCTATTACCAACAATTTTATTTCACTTAAGACAACCTGAAAACAGCTAAACTGGATTTTGAGCAAGCAACTGAGAGAAGACACACTTAAAATGACTACACATGGATAACTACATTGAGAAAAAGGATCAGTGAAAGAAGTCTCACGCATTTCTGTACTGAGAGTGAAAACCTCTAGAGGATATTTAAGTCCATTCTGCCAAAATACTCTCCCTATTCACACAGCTCAAAGGAAGCCATATTCTTAGGCTACAATAGGTCACAACTAAGTATAGTACCTTGCTTCAGAAAAAATTTTGCTTTGTCTGCCAACTGTCAACAAAGCACAAAGAACTCATACAGCCCATCCATGTATTGCTTGTCAAAGGGTCTAGCAACATACAAACAGTAAGAACTCAAAAAGATTTCTTAAAAACGATGCCTCTACTTTGGTTAGAAAGCTAAAAACACTCTACTGTCCCCATTTACTCCACAACTCTGTTACCTTCTTTCTCCCCTCAAATTTTTGCTCAGTCCTTGAATTTTACAGATTTGTCATGCTGAACTTCCTGCAAGACATCAGATGTAAGATAGAGCACACAAAGGTTTTGCTCATATACACAGCAGTAAGGTTCGTCAACTCTAGCATGCATTTCAAGTTCGTAAAGAGACAAAAAGATTGTTTATGTGAAGCATTTATCTTTGCAATATGGTTATGAACGTCTCTGAATACTGAAGGAGTTAATAGAGCTCTGAAACTTTAAAAGTGGTAATGCACATACATGGGTATGTAGGTTCAGAGGAGCTCAAAAGAGTTAAAGGTAATGGCAGAGAAAGAGGTTTCAATAGTCTGGTCACCTTAAACTAGAGAAGTTTAAAGCATCACTAAGCAGTGTTTGTTCATTTAAGTTTAATTATTTTCTCCTTGAGAATGGCACTAATGAAACTGAATATCTTTCATGGTTTCGAAGAGCAGTCTGAATGGTCTGTAAACAGGACTGGGGGCAGACGAGAGAACTGGCTGAGCCAGGGGGTTGCTAGGTGATGCAGAATGTAAACCCACAAACTTGTTCAGGTTTACTTTGCTTTCATGCTGCTCTCACACAGGCTCTCCAAAGTTTTAAGAATTAATTTCCAGGTAGCTATTTAAAAACCAAAAAGTAGAAATAATTAAAAAAGAACACCCCTTAATCCTCCTCACCTCTTCCCTCCCTTCCCCTGCCACCCCCCAAGAATGAAAAAGAAAAGGCGAAAGGAAATTCACAGCATTAAAGTGCAGGAAACCATTCCCTCTATATACTTGCATGTAACTGTAGAACACTGGTCATTATGAAAAACTTCCAATATTTTCTACTTGATTTTTGCTTTGGTAAATGTAAATAAAAATGAATTCTGGAGCAATACATTAGGCCTTTCAAATACTTCAACTGAATATAGAGTCTTATTTACCAACATTTCCACCGCAGATGACAAAAGCAAACTTTTCAGTACAGCCATGTGTTTCTACCTCCATCCTTTTCAGAGCTGTGGTTATTTTTTTTTTCCCCCTAAAGTATCTGATCAGAGATTGTCCGGTAAGAGCACTTTATTAGATCATCAGTCAGAGGGTTTTACAAGCACCAAGAGCTATGGGCTCAAATGCAGCACATCAGTTTTAATAGCCGAAGGTCTAATAGTAAACTGCAGATACTGCTGAGAACTTTCCATGCACTGAACTCTTGAAAAAGCACCATCTCTCAAGCTTAAATGCAGCTGCCTCTTTCAATGCCGCAAATGGGTAAATTTGACAAAAAAGCCACCATTAAGACTACATGAAAGGCTCAAGACAACATCCTTTCAATGCTTTGTACTTCAGTAATCAGATGTACTTACTCACCCCCTCCCCCAAACCCGATCAAGAACTATTTCTGAATGGTAGGAAATAATTCCACTTTGTACATCTTTTAGTTAATCAAGACTTTCTATTCAGCAATTTGACCTTTTGTTCAAAACAGGATTATCAGTTTTTTCGCCAGTTACCAAGGGCGACTCGCATGGTGAACATAATTGCAATAATTTGCAAAACACCATGGCAACCCACATTACAACTAGGTAAATACTGGTCTTTTGTGCTACATTGTTATTTTCAGAGATGCTGAAGTCAAAGAACGAATGACAAATGAACACAAAATTTATATTTGCTTTGTCTCAAAAGAGAAGAAAATTGATAACAAGAATTGGGGGGAAACCGACTACAGCTGTAATTTCTAACTTGATTAATTAGGATGGTAACAGTCCTTAACAGTATATTCAACAAACAGCCCTGACTTAGTCTCTCCACCCACCTCTCTCTCTTTCTACACTACTACCACTAACCCCCACCCCAGACAAATTTTTTCAGCTAGGAGAACAAACAACTCCATTTGCTCTTTTCTTCAACTTAATGGAATCCTTAATTACAGAATATTGTTCTCCTGCTCTTCATTACACTGAAAACTGAAAGTGAGAGAGAGGAGGAGGAGGAGGAGGAAGATGGTGCCAAGCAGACAGGGTAGCTACAGTCATCCTCCCTGCCTTTGCTTTTTTTGTCCGTAGAAGACCTAAAGATGAGATGGCATTTTTTGTGGGTGGTTTTTTTTTTTTCTCTTTTTAATATTAGCAGCTGTTGTATAGCAAATAATTAAGTAAACTAGTGCTCAAGTTCTCTCCTGGCAGCATAAATAAGACACGAAAGCTTAAGTCAAGTCATGATTAAAATCCAAATCAGAGAGGAAACAGCTGCTTAAAAAGAAAAAAAAAAATCACCTAAAATTATCAGACTGGGTGGCTTCTAACAGAATACCTTCTGTATTAAAACATTTTCCAATGAATAGAATTATAATACACAATAAACTACTATTTTTAAACTTTATTTCTGTACAATAGTAAGGAACTTACAATTACAATATAGTTTACAGTACAGGCTTCTAGTAAGACTCCAAGAAAGCAGACTAAAACCAAATTTTCAGAAATATCTTGGAAATATAGAGAAATAATTTTGCCTAAGAAAAAGAAATTGCTGAAAACAGCAATACATGTTACCAATGGATGTCACATTAATTTTGCTACATACTACTGGAACACAAGTTCTGTGCTGAAACATTTATTATGCCACAGTGAGCTGACTGAATGGCTGAGAGCTTAATTTTCGTGGCATCATTAATAAAAACAAGTTATGCCTTTATACAGACCAAATCCTGTCATCAGATGTATGCGTTTGTTCCTTGTGAAATGCAATGGCACCCTTTAGCAATAGATTTTCACATAGAGAGTAAATGAGAAATACATTAAGCTCAAGAAGCCTGCAATCAGAAGCCAGGGTAATCCTCATTTCAGTTCCCTGTACGTACAAATCACGTGTCAATTTAGAGTTAAAGGGCCACATCTACATTTTAATTCTTTTTAAAGTACTGTACTGCCTTTACAATAAAAAAAGGCTTACAAAATGAAAAAGAGCTACTGCTGCATCCCTGTGTGCTGGGAACACTGGAGAGCATGTAGCAAAATGAAAAGAGATGAAATCAAAGTGCTGAAGTCAACTGAAGATGGCCCCAGGGTGCTGAAACGCACCACTGCCACCACACAGATTCTCCTTGCTGCTGGACAAGTCACTCCCAGTTTATTGAACAGACTCACAAGCAACGAGCACCTCAGGAATAAGTTTAGACCCAACAGCAACCAGAAAGTTCTTCTTCAGGCAGTTACTCAGTACCACACAGAAAAAAACAGGTCCTTTGATTCACAGATTGGGCACCAAACTTATGAACACATTCAATGTTCATTACTCTGTACCTCATTTCTCTGACAAACAGAAATAATAATTGACCTGTCGCTGAACACAGCTCTTGTAAAGATGTTTTTTAAGAGCCACTTGATCCCACAGTGAAGTGTGCCACAGAAAACTCCATGAGAAAATAAATAATCCCAGGCAAAAATTCAGACAGCATTCAAGAAGGTAAAGAGCATCCACTATGCAATGGAGAGAAACAAATACAGACCAGCTGCTCATCTAACAAGTGCTGTCCCACCTGTACACACTGGAAAAAACCACAGAATGGGATAACACCATGCATAAATGACCTGCATTAAACTTAAGTAAGCAGTATGCACTCTGTATCTTCAACTTTCAAATGACCAACTCTATAGTGTCAGGATTTCTCTTCTATTTTTAAAATAAAAAAGAATCCATTCTTCTTCAAAACAGGGTTTAAAGGAATACACACATTTTGCTTCTTGAAATAAACAGAGTAGCCCATAATAACTTTCCATCTTCTCTGAAAGCAATGCTTTTTGCCCAGTATTTCCCAATAGCAGAGGCAGGAAAATATTTATTAATTTTCTCATGCTTTTGTTTTTCTATTAAACCAATCACACTCCAGTATAACTGCTTGGTTTTTGGTCCAAATTTTCACAGGCAATCTTCACCCACACCTGCCTCCCCATACTTCTTCAAGCCCACCTGCCCAGCCAGGTGCTTATCCAGCAGACACCATATTTGAATATTCTAGTTCAACCAACTCCACTCAATTCAGCTTCTTTGCTTTTAGTTTCATCTACAGCCACTCAGGTCCAGCTCCAGTCTCATGTGCCATGTTCTAGTCTCTTTTCCTCATCTGTAGTAAATTCTTGCAAGCATTTTTGTGTTGTTTTTTTGGTTTTGTGTTTCGATTTTTGGTTTTTCTTAAAGGTTTATAAAATTATCAAATCCAGATGGATTTTCTTAGGATGACATAATACAACCAACAAAAAGGAGGAAAGAAGGATGAAATATATACTCTTCCTCATAGCCAAATGTTAAGGACTTCAAAGCCATAGCATCTACATTTCGGGTGTGGCAAGTTCATCTGAACAACATTAACATTGCTTTTACTGCAATATCTTAAAATAAGCAAGTGATTATAATTCAAGCACTGCTGTGGGCTTCAACTGAACTGATTTATATTACATCAGACTTCCCCCCTCCTCCCTCGACCTCACTACGCAGGTTCATATACCAAGACGTCTACATTTAAACTGCAACTTGTTTTTCTAGAACTTTGATTTGAAATAATTAAACCAAATCTGTAGCATACTTTATTCCAAGTTAATAAACATCCATTGCCCTACTTAACTCCACCTTAAATGAGACTTTTCTTCCTGCTACAGTTAATTAAACTAAGCATCAAGCAAGACACTTCAAAATCTCAAAAGAACTTTTGTTAAGTATTACGGGATGGTCAGGCTTCCTCCTTAGCTTCTCCTTAGGTTTTCATTCTTGTAATTCCTCTCAA
Source organism: Monarcha castaneiventris obscurior (assembly GCA_026261815.1). Taxonomy (NCBI): domain Eukaryota; kingdom Metazoa; phylum Chordata; class Aves; order Passeriformes; family Monarchidae; genus Monarcha; species Monarcha castaneiventris. The sequence continues at coordinate 36,926,410 of JAMPIT010000566.1, read as the reverse complement.
CACCTGCCCACAACTCCTTCCTGCAGTCTCCTCAGGTTGCTCTCCAACTTTGCGTTAGACTGGCCTATTCTTTTGGAAAAAGAGAACTCTTGTTCTGCCTCCCTGCTGGCTTTGACTTAATTTGCCTTTCCCACTACTGTCAGACTGCATTGTTCTTCACTTCTTCAGAAGGGACTGATGGTCATATCATCACCATGTCAATAACAAACGTCTTCTGAGGAATATCTCCATACATGGCACACCATCTGGTTCAGATGCAGCCTGAGATGCAGACTGAGATAAGAGGTCAAAGGGAGATGGAATTTTGAGAGAGTTTATATCCTTTCTATCAATAATTAAGAATTTCAAAGGCTTACAAATTTAGTGTATCTGCTACTTGCCACGAAGAACAGATCTCCAGCAGCCACGTGAAATCAGAAAGAAACAACAGCATCTCCGAGGAACTGTTGTGGATTAGTTTAAGACAGAAACAACATGTTTTATTTAATCTTGAAAAAATGTTAATCCATTTTAGGTTAAAATTTCAGCCAAAACTCAACCTTAATCTGGCATACCAAATGGCAAGGCAGACACCTAAAATGTGGCAATGCTTCAAAACTTTAAAAATTTGTCAAAACTTATGCCAATGGTAAATTGTATTAAAATCTGCTTTGAGGCTAGTATGAAGAAAATTAAAAGGACAAGGGTTCAGGGAGAACAATAGCAGAAAGTGGGGGGGTTTGTGTGTTGTTTTTTTGAAAATCTCCTAAACTATTCTGGATATCAACTAAAGTAACCAGATGGACCTTTAAAAATTGATGCTCCTGTGTAAGCATCATAAAAAGAAGCCAACTCAAAAGAAATGTAATTTCTTTTTCATCAGAAAAGAAAAAGGCCTGTCATAAACCCATTGAACTAAAAAACATGAGAATGGGGAACAAACTGACTGTTTTCTGTTGCTTCTGGTGATAGACACAGAAAGCAAAATAAACAAGATATTTCTGTTGCCATGGGGTTTTTATTTGGTTTTTAACCTAACACTCAGCATTTTTATTTAGTAAATCACATTCAGGAAGAACAAACTGCATAAAATCAGCAGGTAAAGTAGGATCCTTCAAATGCACTATGCTTCTATTTTTCATAAAGGTTAGCTGCTACCAAGACCTGCAAGGCCCTTAAAGCCAACAGCTCAATACTGAAATTAGTATGGCCCAGGAGAGCTTTCCAACTGCAAACTCTTGAGAGCAGAACAGGTTACTTGTTACATGCTGTCTGCTAGGAAAAAAAATTGCTGCTATGGTGCAGCTTCTTTGAGGTAGAATCACCATACATGTTGCCCCAAGTTTTTAAAACTAGCATTTTCTAAAATCTAGAGAATACTTAATTAAAAATAAAAAAAGCCCCTAAATTTCATTATGACAGGTAAAGAAAAATGTCTAGAGTAGAAGACTGTGATTACTTAGAAACTAATGTTATGACCTCATCACATTTCATATGGGTAAAAGAACAGTTCCAAACAGCTTGAAAGTCCTCTCTCTTAAGGTAAGGAAAATTAAAAACAAATTTTAACTTGCATGTATAAAATATAAGTATAAAAAATGGAAACTGGAAGTTGACAGTTGCTGATATAAATCAGAAGTTTCCCAAAGTAGAACACTAAATAAGGAAAATTAGATATTAACTAAGAATGTAAAAACAAAGCAATAATGTAATGGAAACAAAAAATAGTTTACAGTGGAAAAAACCAGAAATGTAACTTCTCCCTGTATTTTGGAAAAGCACATAATAGCATAGTAGCAAATAAGGATGAAGAACTATGTTTTGCTTTGCTAACAAGAAAATACTTAATAGGTCCTCAAAATTCAGCATATTCATAGAACAAATGCTTGAACTCAACAGTTCTATTAGAGCCAAGAAGATGTTACTTGCTGAACTTGCCAACTTGATGCTACCTCAAAAGACTGAGACCCAATATCAACCAAAATGGCTGATTTCCTTGAAACAGTTACACAAGCAAATCAGAATAATCCATGTAACTATTTCTATGCATCAGTCTAACATCAACCTGAGGAAAACAAAAGAAATACTGATATAGACTTTAACTGATCAAGAATTAAAGAACAGGAATGGAATTAACATCAGTCAATGTTTTTAGACAGAACAGTCTCACACAAACATGACAGTTCATTTTTTTGGTAAGATTACAGGTTTGGTCGAGGAAGGCAGATATACTATAAAAAAATCTCTTGAATGACATTTGATTTACTTTCAAAGGACACTGCATTAGAATTAGTATTGCACAGTGTTAATGAAGTACATGTGAAATGGATTAAGAGGTGCAAAGTTGAAGCATCTCAAAAAATCAATTGTCCATGAGACACAAAGTGATGACAGTCAAGTAAGAATTAGTCAATATGGAATGCAGAGGGATTGTGCTGGTGCATCACAACGAAAAGGTTACTCTCACTCTTTTTACACCACTGATTAGTAGAAGAGAGGAATCAATTCAGATAAAATTTACAGATGACAAAAGCAGAACAGCAAGTAATGATAAGCATGAAGAAATTGTTTTGGTAAACTGTATTCATTTGACACAAAATACACATTAGTAAAGTGAAACAAAAGCGACACGCTGGGAACAAAGACTACAGTTCACACCTACAGAATGGAAATACCGTATGCCAGAAATTATCAGCTGAGAAGGAGTCATGGCAGACAAGTTATTCAACATCAGCTTTAAAGGCAGACCTAGCAATATGTGGAGACTGAATAGTGAAGAACTGCATATGAGAACTGAGCTGAATTTCTTCAAATGCATGGGTGAGAATGATACTGCAGCACACACAATCCTGGTGGCAAGAATTAAAAAGAAACAAAAGAACCTGCTATGCTGAAGAGTCATAAACCGTGTTTGAAGGTGTTGAAAAAAGAGTAATAGCAACACACCTTGAAGAGCAGTCTCTTACCGTCACAAAAGGGGACTGAGAGGTGACCTGAGAAAAACAAGTAGGTATATTCATGGGAGAAAAGCCACAGGCAACACAGGGTACTTAAATCTAGAGAAGAAAGGAATAACATGAGCCAGTGCTTGGAAAACCTTGGTGGATTGAAAATTGGCTCAGTGTCTGGGCCCAGAGCATGGTGAACAGCGGAACAGAATCTAGTTGGAGACCAGCAAATAGCAGTGCAACCCTGGGGTCCAGTCCCATTCAGGATCTTCTACTGATGATCTGTGTGATGGAGCACAGAGTGTTCCTGCTGAGTTTGCTGAAGGCACACGACTGGTGATCTCAAACTGAACATGAGCCAGCAAAATGCTTTTGCCTCTCCCATGACACCCCATGTCATCACCAACAAGCCCTTGGGTCTCATTGGCATGATTCTGCCCACAGATGTCAAGCACGGGAACATGGAGACGGTCTTGGTAGAACATCTCTCCTCACTCTGCATTACAAGAAACACGCAGGCATCAGGTCCACCCTAGGCCAATCCAGATGTTTAAGTAGTGCAGGGAAAGGCTGATACACCCTTTGTATATGCTGATGCATGGCTCAGAGAAGACCATTATCTATAGAAAGAGTAATCTGCAGCAGAATGAAGACACCTACGCCAATCCCTCATCATCCCGGTATTTATTAACCAGAATAATTTACCTTGACTTCTCTGACTAATTATCTCTGATCTTTTTGAATTTAATCTTTCTTGCCTCAAACATTACCTTGAAGGCGTTTTTTTTCTTTTAAATTAATGTTAGCACAACTCAGGTGTTATTAATTTCTCAAAACTTGAGAAGACAGCAATAGAGAGAAGAGAGAGGTCAGAGGATGGGAAAGGTGGGCAAGCAAATGAAAAGCAAACACTATAAACAATTCAGATTATTTAGCCTATATTTTCAGGGAAAAAATATTCCAATTGTTTCCCAAATTCCATCACATGGAATCAGTGTGTGTGTTTGTGTGCACACACACACATATATATATATCTATATATATATATCTATATATATATACACATATGTGTGTTTACATATGTGACTCATATCCATAAACATACACATAAAATTTAAATTTCCTTTTTTCAAATTTCTGTTGGTGGAAATTCAAGTCAGGTAACATATCCTTAGAAAAGCAGCGTGTGAAACTTTACACTGATACTCCAAATAGTTTTGTTTCCTTTGGTGGTTTGTTTTTTTTTTTTTTCAGTTGTGGGGGGTTTTTTAAATGCAATTAAAGTTCACATACACACATAATGTATGGGTGTAATATGTAAAGAATACTTCATGTATGTTTTAGAAATGTTTAAAGAAATATATTAAGCTAATAGGCCCCCTCTGTTACTATGGTAATAATCATTTTGTAAGAGCATATAAACATATAAAAAGTGTTTTTACTTTATATTGATTCTAATCCACTCTCATGTTATAAAACACACAAAGTAAAAGAAACTGAAAAAAATAAGCTAAGATTTTAACATTGAATGTGATTTCTTATAAAAAGAACTTTTTGGAGACTAACAGCACATAATTTTCCATTTTGCCCAAAAGTTCCTGATTTTTAAGGGAGAATTTTCATATAACCCATGCCTGAAAAACATAATTCTGGGCAGATACAATATAAAAACATTACCAAAAAAGTAAGACTAGAAGATATACTGCATTCATTATTATTATTAAGATCTTGCTTTAACTGGCAAACACAACAACAAAAAAGTTCCCTGAAAGTAGCACAATGAGCACACAACCATTCATAAAATAATTACTAGTTAAACAAAGAAAAAATACATAGAGAAAATATATATCGTGATGATCCCAGAAAACAGACATGGATATCTCAACCTTCAGATCACTCCCAAAGGGATCTGCTGGCCTCTCTATCCCTGTAAAGTGCAGTGAATTCAATGCTAAACTACCCACTTGCTGCTGTATTTCATGTGGAGACTAGTCCTTAATCTGCCACCAAGATAATTCAATGCAGAGTTTTCATCTCCTGCCTGTGGATCCAGAATTTTTTCCACAACCTATAAATCATAATGCATTTATTCTACAACTCTATCACAGCAGCAAAACACAAAAAGCCGAACCTCAATTATGTACATAAACTTTAACTAGTTCTTTGCAAAAGATGGCACACTTGGGAGTTTAACAAGACTCTCTAGTCTTACACCAAACCAACAAATTTGATTTTCCTGTTTTCTATCCTCTGTTAATAGATAAAAACTGTGCTGCACAGTTTCTTAATGAAATAATTTTGTCTGATCCCTCTATTTGCATGAAGAAAATACTCAAGACAAAAATTGCAGGATGACAAAAATCTTAATATGCAGTTTGGTAAAGTTCTAGTCAGTCCCTGAACAACACGTTTATCTATCCAGTAAAGCTTGTGTTAATGCGATGTAAGAGTTTGGCAAATTCAACTCTAATGGAGCATAAAAGTGCTTTTGCTTGAAAGTGAGATCATTTTTAAAAATTCAAAGCATGATCACTTCTCCCTTTTTTTGCAGGAACAATCTGATACAAGCAGCAAAGCTTAAATAAACTAGAAACATTTCAAATGATCCATAAAGGATTAATAAGCACTGCAGGAAGTCCTATAGGCTCAGCGTATACATTTTCCATCTTTTTCTCCTGCGACAGGCATGACGTGAAATTCTAAACAGAACTCAAGTTTCAAAGTCACTGAATGTTAAGGTCTGCAGCTTTGATACCAGGGTAGAGTGGGGTCACCATCTTGGAATATTTAATTTAAATAGATAACAAAATATTGATTTTATTAGCATAATAAAGCCCCCAAATTATGGCCCTTCACAAAATTCTCTTTCTACTCACAAACAGACGAATGGACAAAAGCAAGGCAAAAGGGGTAGTAGTAAGCTACAGGCCACTAATATAACAAGAACAAAATGACAGCTATTATTTTGGCAGAGATAATCTATGCTGAAACACAAAACACACACGCACACAATTTCTTTCAATACAATTTTCTTGTCTTCCCACTGACTTCTATGATTACCACAGAAAGCAGGGTTCTAAACACATTTCTCAATTGAATCTTCAATCAATAACAGCAAAAATTTGAGAAGGGAGATATGGGAAAACGTATTATAGCATTAGTAAGTGTTTGCAAAATAGACTGAACTTACCAATATGCATAAAAGTTGAAGGGGAAAAAAATAAAATAAAAATGTATTAATTACAATGTACCCTATACCTTTACTTTACTGAAATTAGTGAAAGAAAAAACTAAAACGCCAAAATTCAATCGATAGCACAAATTGCCCCAAACCTGGTCCCAGTGATCAAATTATGTGCTTACACTCTGTTTTGCTTGTACCAAAGCAAAAATGAGTACCACACTTGTAAAATAAGGAATACTTCTTAATTATCAGAAAACCTTCAGATATTCATAGGTATTTTTAAAACAGTGGAAAAGGGTGATCATTTAAAGAATTTACAGAAAGTAAGAAAACTTACCTAAGTAGAATCTATCTACTGGTATTAGTAGCATGGTATAAAAGAGAAATGTTAGAAAAGTAAGAATCAGATCCCTGCAGAAATCCAAAACAACAAAACTTCTGGGGGAGGTCAGCTTGACCCAAACAGACTCAATTTGCCAACAAGAATCCAGACTTACTCTAACACTGACATCAGAGAAAAGACAAGTAATTCATATCAGAATTGAGAGTTTCTCATGTTGAAAGATGGAAAAGTTTAGCCTCTGCTAAGCTTATAAGGCTGTTTACCACCCAGGCTTTCTCTTCAGAGCCAAAACAATCAACAGTAGAAACTGTTTAGGTGACAGTTACATACAAATTGGAATAAGTTCTTGCGGGAGTTGAAAATAGAAAAGATTCAGAAATGCAACAGACAAATAGAAAGTCATAAAAGCATAAATATAAAAACCAGCACAGATAATACTGGCCATATTGGGGAGGGGAGGATGGAGAAGAGATGTGAGAATGATAAACGTTAGCTCACAGTAAGAGACTGATGCTGAAAGGCAAAAATTATGCTAAAATAATACATTAATCAAAAGGAAAAGTGAATGAAAAGAAAGAAGCAGAGGAAAAAAACTGAACAAAGGACTAAAAGAAATCATTTGTCTGTATAAAGGCAGCAGAGAGGCCTTGCTTGAAATGATGTCTACAATTCTGGGCACATTACTAAAACCAGACAGAAGAAACCAGTGTAAAGAACAGCAACAAAACCAGCTTTATAAATAAAAAAAAAAGTTTGATAGAATAAATTTTCCATGGTTATAAACATAACAGATACAGTGAAATAACATCACTTTCTGCTAACATTTGAAAATAAGGAAGAGCAGCTTAAGAGGAACCACAAACACAGCACAAAGAGTAAAACAGCATCACAAAAAAGGGCAAATTTTGACTAGTGGTAAGATTTTTATTACAAATCCTCAGGACTAATAGAATAATAGAAGATTAATATCAGAAACTGAAAAATGTTCAGTACAGTAGCTGCCATAAGTCTTACCAGGTGCAGTGCTAAAAACAATCTACAAGCAATCCTACACTTGAGTATTGAGAAAACAGAAGATGAAAAGGACTTTGATAAGTAGGTATGGCCTTTGTGTACCCATGAAAACCATGGCTCACTTAAGAGAACATCAGTGCTTGCTCATATTTACCCACCACAAACTATCATGGCAAAAGAGGAATAAAAGGACTGCAAAAGACAGTCCATGAAAACAGAAGTTGACAAAAGAAAGCCTACAAATGTGGACAATACAGTGTACAGATTATAAACTTGTTTTGTTTACCTTTCTTTGCAATTCAAAATAGAATTGCAGTGAAGCTGAAAAGATGACAAAACCACAGCAGTGAAAAACAGAACTATTTTCAACTCTCTCAAATAGCCTTTGGAACTCCTTGACACAAAGTGCCAGACAGAAGCTGTATCTGCAGAAACTCGCACAGTCATACAGATGAAAAAACACTTCGGTTTTATCAGAAAAGTCATCTGCAGGAAGTTGCATCTCTTACCAAAGTTTTACTGGAAAAATTGTCTTGGAGGAAGTTCCTTCAAATCATTAAGCATCCAGCTACAGTTAGAGACCAATACTACACTGAGCAAATGCTTTCATTAAATAAATTTTTCATAGTTTCCTTTTTTCATAGTTTAGTACTTAGCCAGTCTATGTCGTTGGCCTGCAATAAACTAACAAACACAAAAAAAAAAAAAAAAAAAAAAAAAAAATCACCATTTTCTCAGTATTTAAACCAAATTTGCATACTTTCTTTCTCATGATGTTCAAACTTGTTTCATCTTCAAAATACATTCGTTTAGGATTGTGGCAGTGCTGTAGAAAGCAAGCACTGCTGAAAGAAAGCTATGGCTGATGCACAGTTTGCAACAGGAGAGAACTGTACTTGCAACACCAGGGGAAAATGTCAGGCAAAACTATGAAATGTGTAATAGGTATGTTTTTCTACCTGCAACCACCCTTTGGTTAATTAGTTTGGTTAGTTAATTTGGACAGGACCATTCCTGCCCAAATTAACTGCTCGCTCAACCTGACAATCCAGTATTGTAATATACAGAGTAAAGAAAATGAATTTTTATTTGCATGGTTTAATTCCATTTAACAATGGAACCTCATGTTTCTGATTTCATCATTTTTTCTCTCCTTTCCTGCAAATTCCTCCATCTTACAGCTCCAAGAGAAATATTTACAACTGACCAAAAGAGAGGTAAGTTTAAAAGGCACGTGAAAGAGGGTGAAGGAAATGGCAACAGAACTCAGGTAGAACAGACAGAACACCTTAAAAAACCCAACTGTTTCAAAGGATAACAAGACTCAGAAGAAATGGCTCTTCATCACATAGGATGAGACAGAAAGAGCTTCTAAGACTACCTTATGAGGATAAAAGTTATCTGTACATTAAGTTATTCATTTTTTCAAGGAATGAATGATAATGCATTTATTTCATTTTTACTGTGGAATTTTCACATGTAACTGTAGAATGTACTTTTATTTTTCACAACAGTATCCTTCCCATTACTGAGATAAAATTAATAAGCAATCACAGAGGTGAGCTCTTTTCTTTATTTCAATAGTTGACCAATCTGGCTGTTTCATTTAACTAAAAATGCAAAGCTGTTAGGTGTTCAAAGCAGAAGTGTGTTTTGCCAAAGGCATTATTAACAATTAATAATCATTACAGAGTGCCTTGTTTACCTGACCTTCTGTAAATTCAGCAGCCTTGTAATTAGACCCATATTTTGCAAATTTGTATATTTCCATGCATAGAATTTGACTCATTCACTCATCCATTAAAATTTGCTTGACAGACATAGATGGATAACCAGGGTACAATTTGTATTTACTGGATTATAGAAAATTGGCCAAACAACATGTAAAGTTCAATGAAAGCATATTCTTGCCTATCTCTTCTGAAAGATGTAAAAGCAATAAAATATCTGAAGCTGGCCCCCAAGTTTCTCTAAAGAAGTAGCTGAGTTTCATAATCTGATAGTTTTAATACAGATTTGCTCCAAAAAAAATGATGTTGGGTTAAAAAATAGAAGAACTAAGAAGAAACATTAGGCCCTGTATTTTCCTTTAGGCAATGCAACAACATTCTTCAGTAGAAAGACCTCCTATAGAAATTAACATCTTAGTGTCAAGCACAACTTCACTGAAGTAGACACCTTGTACTCTGGGGAAAAAGGAAGATTCTTCTTGTATTTAATGACTTTCCAAGCAGTTGGAAGAATTATTTTACTACTCTCCTGTTCAGAAAAAGTCTTAAAATTTATTTTTTTAAAGCATCAGACAATAATGAAATACTTTTATTAGATATGCTTAGAAGTTTGAGAACAGAAAGGTATGGAAGATCTCAACTGAGCAGTCAGAATGGAAAGCAACAATACAGAACAAAATGGGAAATGAAGGAATTTGTTTACTTGTGTGTGTGTGCTGGTATCTCATAAGGTCAGACAACTTTGTCCAGCAAGACATTTTACGCATCTCTTATGAAGAAACTGACTTTCACCCAAAAAATCAAGTTAGATGTACTCATTAAATGTGTAACACTTCAATTTTTTTAACAACTTTTATAATCCAAAGGGACCCTCTCCTAAGAGTTCCCAAACACCTAAGAGACATAAAAAGCAAAACTCCTTTGTTAGTATCACTATTCACACACAGTTGGAATGTCCTAAAAACAACTAATGAAGTCTGCTAGAATTAATCTGAAGAAACTATCAAAGACAATGGGAGAGGTACATCCCTGCCAGCGTTCAAGGCCAGGCTCGATGGGGCACTGAGCAACCGGATCTAGTGGGGATCCATGGCAGGAGGGGCTGGAACTGGATGATTTTTAAGGTCCCTTCCAACCCAAGCCTTTCAATGATTCTATGAGCCCGCATTTCCTTTCAGTAAGTTACTTATTTTAAAGGATGTTGTGCTGCCTCTGAAGGTCCTTCCTATCAAAACACAGTTTTTAGCAGCCTCCTATTGCTTTATCACGTTTGATCTGTTCCAGATAGTTCAGTGACTCACCACAGGGAGAAAGCTGGAAACCCTGTAAAGAGTTCCCTACAATTAAAATTAGGGTGGAAAAAAATGGGAAGGAAAGAGATCTCTCTAGCTGCCTTTTGTCTTTAAAAAACCACAAGTGGCCAGTAATCACACCGACTCCATCAATACGAGAGACTGAGCCTCAGTTTTGATGCTGGCTTCTTATACACAGATCTGTGTCTGGAAAGACACCAGTTTACTCTATATAGAAACTAAACGTACTTCCCATTATGAAAGCTTGTAATCACTCCCTAGATAATTTTCCTTATTTTCACTACAGTCTCAGATGCTCCTCAAATAGGTATTTGCTACTCCAGCCTTTTTCTGAATGACACCTGATTACTGGGTGGCACATTGCCATTAGCCTCATGAAGTCCTTCAGAAATGGACACAGGAGAAACATTGAAAATAAGACTCTGGAGTAATTCCTGACCATTTCTTGGCAGATAACACAACCTTATTTTCTAAGTCTTAGTGTGCTTGACTCACTCTTGTTGGGAAGCCTCCAAAGACAAATCAGAATATACAGAATTTATATTATGAATTCTCTACAAGGTATTTCAGTACCTTTTACATGGGGGGCTGGGAAGGGAGAAGGGGTGTTCGATCCTAAAACCACCTTATGTTTAATCATACATGAAACCCTCTCAAGGATCGTATCACAGTTCAGTTTACTCTATTTCTGTACTTAACTGATAGGGTTAAAAAAAAAAAAAATCTTGACAAGGCGATCCCCAAAAGATGCCCCATTAAAGGAACAACTCAGTATAAATGGTGATCTCTTTATCACAGAAAGAAAAAGAGACGCAAAAAGCAGTAGGAGGGAGGGGAATTTGATTAATTGCTTCCTTCAAGCAAGCATAAAAACCACATGCAAATACTAAAGAATGGTGTGAGAAAGCATCATCAACACTGCATGAACTACTGGAATACTATCTAATATTTCTAAATAGTTGTACTAATCTTAATGACATTATTCATACTCAGATAGATGGATGCACAGGTAGATACACAGGCAGGATTTCTACCAAATTCAAATTCTACATTCAATATTTGTGCTTGACAGGTGGTCAGTAATGGGTAGCTTGGTATCTGCTAGCTCTACTGCAAGATCATCCAGCATGAACCGCCCCAGTATGAGAAAAAAATGTTACCCAATAGAAATTACTGCAGCAATTACAAACTTCTTGCAGAAATTTAATGTTTTATTCTGCAACATAACTCAGCAGATGCCATTTTGTATCTCTGTATTTTGGGGGATCAGGGGGTTCTCTGTTTTTAAACAATTCTGGCCCCTTTTTAGTATAGTCAAATGTTGCTTTGGATATTAAATTGAGAATTTATCTTAAATGGAAACAAACAACTTCGCTAAAAATTAGACATTTATGACTTGCAAATTACAGATACTAATTATTTTCAGTATATACAATTATGATATTCTCAAGAGGTATTAATTTTGGGACAGATGTGCTTTCATCATGTAATTTGGAAATTAAGTTACACACTCACGTATGGGAACTCAGAAGTCTGAATTTGTGTAAAGACAGGATTGATAGAAAGGAATTTTGTCTTGCTAATTTTCTCTCTCTCTCTCCACCCCCCACCTCTTTCTCTCTCTGATGAGAGTGAGTGTGGCCAGCAATCCTCACAGCTGGGTTGCCTTGCACTCAAAGGAATGGGGGCTGACTGCAGAGTCGATGAGGATGCACCTCCACTTGACTCCACCTCCTGTTTTGTCCTTTCAGATAATTCTTCCAAATCCAGTAAATTCTAAAAATTTAAACAATTAAGACATACCAACTATAAAATATGCACAATGCTAAATACCTCACATTCAAGTCAGAGTGCAGAAATGAAGTGTTGCTAATGCAAACATCTTTAAAAAGACATTATAAATACACATAATCCAAACAGAAGGTATTAATACAGGAACTTCCATCAAATGAGGGTAAAAGGAATAATACTGTTAGGTTGACCAAATTTTCATTAGGAAAGGACAGCATATTACTACAGAAATGCTCTCCAACATGTGCATGCATTAACCTTCTAAGACAGGTGGTTGTAAGTGATTAATGAAAAAAGAATAAATGAAAAATGCCAGCTAAATCAATGTCTGGGATGATATTGTTGTAGACTGGATGTATTCACTAAATAAATCCATTTGGGAGTTCATACTTCCTTTATTTTCCACACTTGACCTGCAGACACCAATACAGAAAGGAAAAAGACAAGACAAAGAAGTGTTGTTTTCTGTCCAGTATAAAAAACAAACCAATCTTCAAACACCAACGTTTGGTTTGTACTGCTCCATAGGAGGTGGAAGGTACACACGCAAGGCATTCTGAGTATCTGCTACAATTCTGAAACTGAGTTTTTTATTTTTAGACGGAATTAGTTCAGTCACTGCATAAACATTTCTATCTGGAGATCTTTACTGATAGTCATGGATTTGTGACGTCTCTTGCAGATGCCACTTACAAAGCTAATGACTTTGTTCAGGAAAAAAAGGAAAACATCTACTTGTCAAGTTCTGCAGAGCCTTAATTTTCATGTAGAAATCTGGCACACCTTTAGAAGAGTTCAGAAATTTTCCTCTTGTACATTTACAGATTCAAAGCCCAACGCACTCTCCTAGACTGGAGATAGCTGGATAGCTGAAAGTCTTCACACAGAAGAAAGTGAACAAGACTGTCATCATGCTACTCTAACAGTTTAACAGTTTTAGCGGGACTACAGACTTTTTTTTTTGTTTGTCTCATGTTATAGGACACTGTAGCTGCAGGCAGACTGAAGACACAATAATCTTAAGCATGGCATGGAAACAGAGGGGAGGTTCACCTTTAGCAACAAAAAGACCTTTAACACAGTGTGCCATCACAGAATGCACAGACTAAAGCACAGGCAGAGCTGCCGCTTTACCAGGCTCAATTTACGAAAGAAACAGACAGTGGAAAATGCTATGTTTGATTGAATAAAAGTCATAGATTAACTAACAATCAGTAAAATACAGAAGTAAAGCCCATCAGTAGATGCCATATAATGAAATGTAATCTGAAGACCAATCTAGCCAACCTGACTGATAAGCTTTCAGGATTCTTCACAGAGACCAACACAACAGTACATACAGGCCAGCAACTGTTCTGAAGCACATTTTTACTATCTGACCACACATACTGGAATAAGGTTCTGCACTCAAATCACACTACCTCCCAAAGCAGGTATACAAAGCAGTTATTTGCTTAATGCCTGGGCATTAAAAAAAATAATCCACTTGTACATATCCATTGCAGGAAACACTGGTACTCTGCAGAAAACAGACCCTGGACTGCTTGACTTGACTTCTGAACAAGACATTGAAGGAAATCCAAAACCCTTTTATGAAGCCATGCCTAATGTAACAGTATTTCTTCCTGCAGATGGGAATAGTCTCAATTAAAATGAAGTAACATCTCTTTTTGATCTCAGATCATCTGAAACTTCACTGGCTCTTAAAACTGTTCCTTTCAAACAAACCTGTAGAACTACAGGTTTCACAAGTCATGAAGAGGAACTAATGTCAACTCTAACATAGCACAGGCTGCTACAATTGACAATAGTGTTTCCTAGGATACAGGATATCTTATAGAAAATTTGTTGCATTATGCTGGCACTGCTTCTCTTGGCCACCATATATGAAAATTAGTAATTCCCCAGAAGTCTCACCCAGCTCAAGGGTTACCTTCCCCCACCCATAGCACATGAATGAGGACACAAAGGCAGAAGAGTTTAGCCAAATGCTGCTGCCCAGACTCACTGCTCTGAGGTTTTTTCACATATATAAACTTAATTCCAGGAACCAAGCTGAAAGGTCTGAAGTACTCCCCACTTGATGCGTTCAATTCTTGAATGCTGACGCACTCACCCATTTCCCCTCGCTGCACCAAATACTAAACATCAATGAGACTTAAACAGCTGCTTACATGAAGTTAAATAAAAGTTTCTAAAATTATCTTTTAACTACAAACCTTCCTTATGACAAGATTTTGAATACTGAAATAACTTCTTTTGAGGAACACCTTATTTAATTTTTCTAAGAATGTTTTATCAAGAAACAGAAGAGTGAGTGAACATTGCTAGATTGATTTTTGGAAACAGTAACTGCCTGAAACCAGAAAAAAAAATGAAAATAATTCTTTTAACATCTAAGAATCGGGAAAAAATAAACACCTGCAAAAGCCATTCCAGCTATGCCAAAAGGAAAAGCATTCTAGGGCAAACACAGACGAAGTTTTTCATGTATGCCCTCAATTGCCTCCCACCCCCATGATTTTCTTATTCAATTATCTTTGGGAATGTGGACTATGAAAGACAGCATAAAACAAAACTGTTTACAAAAGAATGCAATTGCTTGAAGAACATTTTAGTTTCCCAAATACTGTAAAATTTATTTTAAGCCTACTTTCAAAGCTGAAGGAAAAATTCATGATAAAGACTGCGAAACTTTAGGATAGGTAACATAGATTTAGTATAGTTATTATAAAACAATCCATATTTTTTCCTTTTTTGTGCCCATTCAATTCTGAACTACCACAAATGGTGCCACTTCAGGTTTTGGTTTTTTTAAAAAGGGCTTAAAGCAAGTAATTTTCACATCCTAAAACCAGCATTGGACCATGGATTTCCATATTAATAGCGACTTCCATGAAAACATTTCTCATAAGCACATCACTTTTAGGTCATGAACATCAAGCAAACTTATTCTTACAGAAGGAACTATGTCCAGAGAAAATATGGCCTCTTCACCTTCAGATTTTAACTCTGGTTCTCCTGATGGATGCAAGGTGCTTAGGCACCGTAAGCATTCCTGGTTACACACACATCAACAGCATCAAGCATTCAAGGCCAATAGAACTTGAGCACTTGTGTAATCTCCTGGCAAGATGGTTCTCTATGAAAAGTTCTGTAGACTAATATAGACTCAACCTGGTTTGGTATTTCAGTAAGTGGTTGGTCCAAGTTATAGCATAAGGAATTAACTACGTCAGAGTTCCATGAGAACTGGTGGGGTTTTAAGACTTACTTTATTCCTTATTTAGATTACCTGGACTTTTCCTTCTTGTAATGTCTCTAATTATAGACTAGTAGGATAATTTTCCATCAAACTTTAAATTGAACATAAAAACCTAAAATAATTTAAAATGGCTCTCTAAAACTCCTGTAAAACGAAAGATGAACAACGATCCTTTCAAGATCAGTAATTTATTATAAACCCTCTTGTGATTCATTATTTGTTATTAAAATAGACTCAAAAGCAGCAAATCCTCCAAATCTATACAATATCTGTAGTGCTTCTGTCAATCCAAGGTATTTGCTCACTCTCTCTCAAGCACTACCAGTAACGCCATTGTGGCATATCTCTCCACAGGATGCACAGACCTGCTCAAGATTTAAAATTCTTGGCCACAGAATCTCCTAACAAATGCTGCTACTGGTACACCAAAGCTACACACTTTTGTAGTCAGTGTAAAGCCAGATCAGATACACTGAGCTGCAACTGCATCTCTCTACTGCAGCACAAACCTGCTCTCCAAGTGTTGCCGAAATTCATCATTGCCTTGACCGGGGCAACAGATCAGTTCCAACAGAGTACCTTCAAAGACTGTGCTTTCTGTAATCCTCTGAAGACAGCAACATCTTGTTATTAGATGAGTGATTCAATCACCTAGGTAAACATTACACACTTGGTGGCAATCAGAACCGTGACCATATTTACCTCTGGGCACACTTCCTGTAACACAGTGTTCACAATACTGCCATTTATAAGCCTAAGCAGACAAATTATTGTGATAATAAGTCCTTACATTCCTGCATTCTACCTGCGGAGGAAATTACAAAGTTAGTTTTACTCTATTGAAGCAATCCACATTTCTTAGAACCTGATCCATGCGGTGGCCAGCCTGGGGAGCCTTTTCTACCAAGAGCCAACAGAGATATCTAGTGTCATTAAGCCTTCTCTGGCAAGGTACCAGACTGGGGACTAACTACAGATTCTGCTTCTTTGCTGATGATAACTCATTCTCGGTGGCTAAAATTTGGAGTGCAGAGAGTCATACTCAGCCTCTCTCAACCACCAGTGAGATGGATGCATGTCTGCCATGGTTGGTAAAATCCAATGAGGAGAGTTAAACCCTTTGTAAAGACATATCGATCATTACTTTGAAACACTTCACTAAAAATTGTATTGATGCTGGAAGTCTGAACCAAACAATTCCTTTACAGGGCAGATCATGGAGAAGTTGCAGTAATAGCGAATCGATTCCAGTTAATGGACTCTATGAGTGCTGTGACAAGTAACTGCTTACTCATCCCCAAAACACACTACACACAGTGACCAAAAGAGTTATCTTTTATTATTCAATAAACAAAAATTATAACAGATGTATTACGCTTTCATATGGTAAAATACTGACTGCCCTGTTCAACGATCAAGATATTTCTAACTTCCTCCTGGTTAATCAAACCTTGATTCCAAACACAACCCATTTGTCAACCTCAGTCAAGGAAAGGATCACAAAATACTACTGTGGAAGGGAGAAGGAAACTCCTGATAAATCTGGTGGCAACCTCCCTTCTCTCTCTCACGTTCCCAGAAAACTGTGAAGGGAATCACACTAATATTTTATCTTTCATTCCAATCGCCCTGAATTCTGCCTTGACTTGGAAGCTTTCAGTACTAAAAATAAACATCTCTGTTTCTGTATGTATAAATCAAAATTACAGTGATACAAGTTCAAACTTGGAAAAGACTCAGAAACCTATTTCCATACATACAGAAAGGACTGAAAATAATCACTGGAGTTAATGTGAAAGCAGAGTCTAGCTATCTGATTCTGCCTACCACATCAGCTGGTGTCACAATTCTGGCCCCAACTACTCTTCATCACATGCCCATATAATTCTAGCACTATTAGCACAGCAATAACTACAATATTGTACTATTACCACTACAAGACACCTTTCCCTCATGCCAAAGAAATTTCTTACCACAACTCACCCACCAAACAAAAACACTTTCAATGCATTACTGTTGTGAGAACATTATTACAGAAGTCATCACCATCACCTACAATCATATTTTCACCTGTTCATGGGGTGTACACCTGTGGGTTCTTGGCAATACACTCCACTGAGGTGTGGGAAATTTCCAGTTCAGAACGAGCCCGGTCATCTTTGTTCTCTTAAGCAAATATGCCACGCAATCCCAAAACCTGTGTGAATGCTATGGCCTCTTATGATGTTACCTTATTTATAAATATTTTACCTTTTTAAGTGCGCAAAATACTAACGCAAATACCTCGAACGCATATACAAGAGCCAGAACAGCAATATATATATATATAAAAGTAATTCAAAGATCTTGAAGGTGCTTTTATACTGCGACCTAATGTGCAAGCAGTAGACCACGCCACCACAGGTAAGAAATGAGAAATTTTGAGGGCTATTGAACACTGAATTTTCACAGCTGAACAGTATAAAGTTATTTAGCAGTGTTCAATAGCCTTCAAACTCACTTCTGCCTGTGGGTTACAGTGGTCCAGTAGAAAAAGACTGAAACAAAAACAGTGCAATACAGGTTGGACCAAGACTTTCTCAGTATTTTTTAAAAACCCTTTTAAAGTTCATATCATTTTACATGTTTCAAAAACCATACAGAGTTCTACAGATGCCATACACTATTAATCAGACAGCATAGAAAGAGTATCTATATAAAAGCAGGTTTTTGCCTATAAATATACTACTAACAGTATTACAGGTGTATACGGGTATAAAAAAAAAAATTAAAAACCTGCTGCTTCAGGGACAAGAGCTTCCCAGCCCAACCAATTCTGTACGAATTTTGCTGCTGCTCAAATGGCATATGCAACATGTTGGGGGCTTTTATTCAGTTCTTTTTAGTTAGCAAAACTAACACCTGAACAGCTGGATAAGATACGGGATTCATTCTATTGTCATGAATACTAACTTTTACAGGGCTTTTAAAAGGGGATCTAAGAGTTGGTATTTGTTTACCAAGTGCTCAAAAATGAGCATTTGAATATTCCAGTGGGAAACACAAAGCAGGTTCCAACATAATAATTAGATCCACTCACTATAAATGAAGTTACACCCTGCTTAAGCTAAGAAGTTGGTCAGTTTTTCCATTTATGCTTGTATATTTCAACTTTTACCCATTCCCTAGCATGGATGTTTCATTGATGGCTGAGGGTAACACTTCAAAAATGAACTAGCTAAACAAACTTCCCAGCAGCACTTGACAGAGCTACACCTATTCTTCCCCATTTCCAAAGCAGTACAGAATTAATTACCAGTTCTATGGATCTATTGTAAGTATAATAGACTAAAGAGCTATCACAGACACATTTATTGTAAAAGCACAATCCCAAGAGTGTCTAGTAGAGGGCCAAAACGATTAACACAAATGCTTTGTCAGATCAAAGATAAAACCTGCGCCGCCCAATTGAGGAATGAATTAGAACAGTGGGTTATCTTTCAAATTAACCAGGGCAGTTAGTGAGGAAAATTTCATGAAAGTGTAATTCTTAGCCTTTGTGAATCCACACAGCAGGCATTCTGCCAGCTGACAAGATGATGAAATTTTCATGCTTAAAAAAGCCCTCTTCATTTCCCAATTTAGATTAGCTAGCGTTTCTCTCTCTTTTCATCTATTTGCTCTTGTGAAGCAGAATTAAAAAAAAAAAAAGCACACAACAGGATCAATCTCTCATAGAATAAATGCATTTCTGAGAAGAAATAAAATCTTTCCATGTCATTTTTAAATAGATTTACATTTAAGAGTAAAATTATCAAAATTGATATTGTTAATACCATTAAGAAATCTGTAAATACTGGAGCAATGGTAGATATTATTTGGAAGTCAAATATAAAACATTTCAATGTTTAATGGCAAAAAAAATGACTGCAGAAGCAGATATTTTCATATAAAGGCAAGTAATTTACAAAAACAATGGGATTGTAATAGGCTTACAAAATTCTATTTATGCACTTACACTTGCATCTTTTTAAAGGAATGTAGTATATCATGACTGTATTTATTTATTTAACACAGTTTCATGTGCCAAAAAGGGCAAGTAGATTTTCTACTTTTAGATTTTACGGCACTCCCCACCCCGCCAGAAATTTATATAGCCACATAAAAAAGCATTTCAATAGACTAAAGGAAACAACAAGCAACATCTTGAACACTTAAAAAAAAAATCTGATTCAAAGCTCAGTGAAAAAAAAGCACACTTATTCATCTCAGTGAGCTGTGGATCAGGCTGAAAGGCTCTTGATAGGGCTGTCTTCATAAAAGGCAGCTCATTATTTACAGGTTAAAAACCACATTTTCGCACTTTATGTTTTTGTATTATGTGCCATTTGATGAATATACAAACAAAATAATATCTAAAAAAAAAATTTAAATGGAGTGACAATATAGTTGACCCGTACAAATTGGTATTTCTGTGCCTTTCAGATGCAATTACTACAATATGAGATTGTTTAATAAGAGCCTGAAAGTTTCATTAAATGTTCTGTTCAGACAGTTCTTTGCCATAATACTTCTGGGTGTGTCTTTATAGCTTATAGGATTATATATATTAGTGCAAACACCCATTTGATGAATTTCAACTCCAGCTGTTATACAGTCACTACAAGTACTGGATGAAAGGAATAAACTAAAAGTCTCAGCATCTAATTTTCTAGGAGCTAACAGGACAAAAAGTTTACTTGCCCAGCTCCATGAAAAGCCCCTTTGTAAAAAGAAAATTAATGTGCAATCTGGAAATTAATCTCACATTTCCAGAGTCTGAACGTATTCCACAGTCAAAAAGTGGTTTTAAACCTTATTATAGCTAACTAGTTTAAAAGTAAATTCTCAGTATTAAAAAAAACCCTGAAGCTTTTACTTACATGGACAAATAATTTTCTTTTTCATTATCTTAATTATCCAATATACCACATAGTAAGATACTTAATAGATTTATCTAAGCAAATTACAATGTTCAATATTTAAACATTTCAGTTTGGTTCATAGCTTGGTCTTAAAAGAAGACAAAACAACCAACCAAAATAAAAACAGAACAGAGCAAATCATGACACTGCTTTTTGTTCTTATCAGCAATGAGAATTTCTCCTGCCCTTCTGGCACATAAGAAATGCAAAACATATTGATATAATTTAAAAAGCATGGTGGGTTTTGTCCTAACATTGGACAGTGAGAATACAGGAATTTTAAATACTACACTTTCTTTACCCCACAATGCCATATAAAGCCAACCACTACCACGGGCACTTTGGATTTCTTGCACTACCCTCAAAAAAAGAGAATTATATCAAATTAATTAACCACCCATCTTTCTCCTCTATTTTCCCTTCCCAATCACTATTACGAAAGATTAATTGTATTTCCCTTCTTATTGTCCCTCAAAGAATTTTTACAGAGCAACATTTGGGTTTCATTTTCACAATGTAACACAATATACATCAATTTGAGTTAAAGAAAGAGAATCATATTTCGATTACATGAGAAACTGATATCTACATATCTGATAAGCTCCACAGATTTTCCTGAAAGCATTGAGATAATGCACTCTGGTTAAAAATCTGGAAAACAGAGACCTACTACATCTGTAATAATGCTGACACAGTTACAAAAATGTAAATATATCTAACTATCTTGAGCCTGAACTGAGAAAATAAACATTCTAAATTAATATTTTAATTCACTGACTGTTTTATTTTCATAAAGTTGGGGATTGATGCTGCATGCTACTACCTTACACTATTCAAAAAAAAAGGTACCATGACAGTCACTAAAAACTCAGCACTACTTCAAAGACTCATTTCATAGGCAGAGTATTTTCTGCATACTTACACTGTAGTATTTTCTGAGGTAGCGTCTAATATCCAATAGTAACTTGTTGTTCATTTGAACCACAGAGCTGAAAGGAGGCTCTTCACATTCTGTCTTGCTGCACCTTTGCAAGCTGGGTTCAATAAATCGCCCCTGAAAACAGAAGTGTAAAAACAGCATCATTAGGACAGATGACAGTAGCAGATGTTACCACAGGAGTGTAGACATAATACATATATTTTTAAAAGTAACACTCTCAAAGGGCCCATAATACCTGGGCCTTCTTTCTTCCCATCATGGTTGGCCACACCCATACAGGAAAACTGTAGGTCAACATACCTTCATTCTCTTCTTAAGGAAAGCTCTTTTATAGAACACACCACAAAGTTAATAATTCAAAAAGAGATGCTGAGTAAAAAAAACAAAAGAAAAAAATTTGTGGACAAATCACGCTCCCCTATGTCCACCCAAAAAAACCCCAGGTTTATTGTTTTATCAAGGTTCTGCCTCGGTCCACTGATCAGAACTTTGAAATCAACTTTAGAGATACTAACTATGAAATTACCAGCAGAGCTGTAGAGACAAACCTCATTAAAGAAAAAAATCAAATGATCACCTTTTATTTTCTCCTAGTTCAAAGAATAGCTCTTACAGTTTTGCACCATCTCATTCCCTTATTTTCAAAACCTTCTTAACACCTGACATTAAAATTTCAGAACCTGGAAGTGTTGTGTGAACAGCTGAAATTAAGTTAGTGGAATTCTCCACAATACAGCAACAGCCTGGTAGGCTGGACAGTCACAGCTTTCAGAAAACTTCTTTCAAGGTAAGACTTAGCTGTTGTGAGCCATCTTGGCTAAACCCCCACTCACAACATTAATTAATTCCCGGTGAAATAGAGGAGATTTTTGGCTTGGTTTCAGGATTTCTTCTGTTGTTTGGTGGTGGGGATATATATATTTTTTAAGGAGTTTGACATCCACTCCTCTCCAGTTAGCCCATCTGCAACTTGTCAAGTCTACATGCAATTAACTGTCTTATTTACAGCTGCAATGAACAAAAGTCAAGGATTCACAAAGTATCACTCGATTTGTGTGTCTTTTCCTCTTACTTGCTTCCAAAGACCGCTTTATTTTGATTCAAAAAATGCAAAACATCTGCTGTTTGTCCAAATTAACTTAAAATAATTACTTTTAATTTAGATAAAAGATTTATTTGCTTTCAGTTTCAAGGTTTTCACTACTCTGAAGCTCACTAATTTGCCTATGACTAATACATACATAACGTCCTGTAGAGTTAAATATTTGGCCCTATTTCATGTTGTGATCCAAGGTCAGAGATACATTTTTTGGCAGAACTTCTCAACAAGAATGTACCCCTATGACTTTTTATTCAATTCACAGAGACAGAAGGAAAGATAACATAGAAAAACCTCACTGTCAAGTAGGGAGGTGGGATGTAGCAAGATAAACACAAGTTTAAAAAGCACTTTGTTCCAATTAATATGATTTAAGATAAGAAACTGCAATTGCCATACAAAAATTTTATTAAATACAGAACTAGGAGTCACTAAGGTGTTAAGATAAGGATTCCTTTAAAAAGTTACAGCAACAATCAGTCACGACTGTGGGCAAACAGATTAATGAAGCCAGATAATCTCACAGTTCTGCGAGACGATGCAGCTGAAATGTAAAAATGGGAAAAATATTTCAGCACTATCCAATCAGCAATTATCTGCTCCAAAGCTATAAATAGCAGGACTGAAACAATATGGTATCTTCTCCTACATCACATGAATCCTATCTGAAAAGCTCTTCTCCTTACAAGCATTTTTCTCCCTCACCAATGAACAGAAATGAAACAAACAAAAAAACCAACTAACCGAACAATCAAAGACATTGTCATAAATATTTTCTGTTCCACATTTGAGGCAGCAAAACTTGAATCTTTCACAATCCTTATATTTCTCCTCATCAGTGAGCTGAGCTGGGCCACCAACCAAGGCATCATTCTCCTCATCTTTATGGTAATGGTGATGGACTCTGAATTGGGAGGGATCCAGTCCTATTAATAAGGAACAAAAATTTCAAAAGACTAAGAGGTCACCCATGCAAGCAGGCTTATTTTTCATATGCTTGGTGAAGCAGATTCAAAAGAAAGTTACAAAATGTAAATTCAGAAGCCGAAAATCTCTCCTTAGCAAAACTTCCTCTATAAAACATAAAAACATTCTACAATTTTTAACCATGAATAAAGGTTCACGAGACATGAAGAAATCATCTTACTTATCTTCTTATGCAAGATTGCTTTATAAATAAAACAAGCACACTGCATTATCATGGGAGTATGCAAGAGAACATTTTGTTTCTGAGGAAACCACTCCTAACGGATGGCTTTATTGTTATTTTCTTCTTAAGTTACATAGAAAATATTTCAATAAAAATGTGCATCGTTATTAAGAAACAGTCTTTAAATCAAAATGGCACCATTAAAACCAAAAACAGAGAATAAAAACCCCATTAAAGAAACGCGGGTGCACTGCTATTACCAACTCCTTCAAGTCCGTACACAACTGCCAACTCTGATTTCAATGCAGTGGTCGATTTCATTTTGGCTCAGTGGTTAACAGCATGGAGGTTTCAATCTAATGCAGTGGTTAAAATTCAGCAGCAGCATTTAAAACCACAGCGCTGGAGACAAAGTGCTTTATTTTTGATTGCCAGAACTCAAGATTTTAAACAAATAAATACACAAAAGAGATCCCAGAAATACTGATTCAACTACAAATAAGTAAATAAGCAAGCAAGCACGAAGTTCACTGTTCTAGGAATAAGACTGCCAAAGTAAAATTAATAAAAATCCCTAAGTTTTGTCATCCTTTGTCATGTGCAACATTTTAAAAGTCCATGCATCTCATTTACAGGGTTTTTTTGTTAACTTTAGAAAAAACACATGTTGGGGAAAAAAACTTAATCAAATGAGCATGTAGGAGAAACCCTTCAGAAAACTGTGGTTCACTTTACCAGTAAAACAAAAAGATCAGAGGAGCATTTCAGAAAATATTTTTAACAGACGTTAAGCCAAGTAACAGATTACCATGTATTAAACCATATCCTGTATAAATTTCAGTTCCAAAAATTCAATAAGAAATGTAACAAAGACTACAAATAGAAAGTGAAGCTTCACCTTATTATAACTGTACCGTGACACTTTAGGACAATGGTTGGGAACAATATTCAGTTAAACGATACAAATATTATCGCACTTATAAAACAGTTGTGTTATACAGGTAAATACAGATTGTGCTTACATAAAAGATTTGATATATCTGACTTTAATACCACTATTCTGAATTTTTATGTTACAGTCTTAAAACAAATTAAAGGACAAGGAAAAATTTCAGTGCCAAATAAGTTTATTTGGTTCTTGATAGAATATGGGTTTCACTAAAATTTATTCAATCTTCCCAATTTTGTCAAAAGAAAAAAATGCCAGTGCATAAAGGTAACACTTCACCTCCAGGAGGTTCCTAAACTTTGAATATAGTTCTCCACTATTCATTAAAGAAAGAGCATACAAAGCAAAATACACTGCTAATAGTGTATTTTACAGTTTAAATCATATGGTATCCCCCCCAAAAAGGCTGTAGGGGTTTGTTTCTGTTTTATTTTTTTTTCTTTTCTCTTTTTTTTCATAAAAGGGTTGGTAATATATCTGCTGTTTTAGAAAACAGAGAGCATGTTCTGCAGCACACAGGTAGTAGATAAAAAGGTTTAGAGAGGGAACTGGAGTTCACTATTCAGATTTTGTAAAAAAATAAAGTAAGCAGTAGGTTGGCTATAAGACAGTAATGGTGCAAACAAAATTTCTCAGTTTACTCTGAGTTTAGAAGTGGAATGAAAAAACATCATTGCAACTTTCTGACACAGACACCATTACAGTTCAGCTTGAAATTTATCTTTGGTTGTTTCCCAAAAGGCAAATATGGAGCAAAGCAGCTCACTAAAAAAGATAAAAGGAGACAAATGCTGGTCTTCAGACAACTGCAATTTTCCAACACTGAGTCAAAAACAGTGACAGTAAATATTGGTCATTTAATACTAATTTAACAGGAAAAAAAAATTCATTTTGAGATTTTAAATCACACCGATCTCTGAACTTTCTTAGCTGTTCTGGCTGGAAAAACAACTGAAAAAATATTGTGCTGAATCAAGCATACACCTAACTTTTGGTGTGCAAACAGCCACAGTGAAATAAAAGGGACTACAAATCAGGCTTTTAAAGAACATACCTATCTTAATTATCTTGTGGAATTGGGACCTATTTTACCTATTATCTCCTTTCAGGAATAGTTAGTTGGTTCAATTAATCCATTTCAGCACACTAACTCATATCCTCTCGGACCAGGTCACACCAGTCACTATTTTACTTGGTACACAAAACAGGGGCTATCTGACTGGATAGTTGAAAAAAAATAATATCTGGTTTTGGTAATTTTAAAATTAATAGGATAAGACTAATCTGTGAACTTTGAACTCTTTTTTTTTTTTTTTCCCCTCCTTGTGACATCAAGAAAAAATAAAAAGCAAAGGGGCTTTGACTTAATCTGACAGGGAAAGTCTTCAGGGCTATCACTAAATTACCTACACTGCAGGTAAGCTTGCCCACCTCACCAAAACAACAACTGGTGGACAAAGCACCGCAACATTACAAACGCGCTGATGAAAGCAGTGTGACCAAAGTAATTAATACAACTAAGTTCTGGGACTTGTTCCTGAACTGTTTAGCAATTAAACCATTTACTAACTGGCAAGCAAAGCAGGTCGCTCGAGAACCTGAAAAAACGGTCAGAGATTTTTACCGAACGCGGTGTTTTAAAAGCAACATTTCTGCGGATCGCTTGCGCACGTCCTTGCCCCGCACTGCCGCGGGCACAGGGGCGCCGCAGGAGCGCCGGGCAGGTGGCGCGGGGGCCGCTCCCGGGATGTTCCCGGGCCTCTCCCGGGATGTTCCCGGGCCGTTCCGGGGCCGTTCCGGGATGCCGAGCTCCAGCCGCAGGTGCGCGGGGGCCGCGGCAGCTCCGCCCGCGCCTTCCCCCAGGGAGCCCTCACGGGGCCGGGAATCCGCAGCCGGTGCTGCCACCCCGCGGCCGGCGCCGCGCGCTGCAGCGGGGCCCGCGGGGCCGGGGCCGCCCGCCCGGCCGGGCTGCTCGGCTGCTCATTCACATCGGTACTGCTTCTTTCAGTCATTCATCTTAGCGTTGTTTCTTTTATTCATTCATATTTCTACCGCTTCTTTTATTCGTTCGGAGCGCCCAACGCGCTTTAGCAATTCTCAGTTTCTGAGCGGGCCTGGAGCATCTCAAAATCCCCAGGCAGACCATAAACAGCAAAGTTCACATGCTCTAGGACTCGTGATTGTATCGTCATGAAGTTTTGTCATGACTTTAGTCTTAGTTTTCATCACTGCCCTTTCACTTCACTCCCTAATGTGAGGAAAACAACAAAAAAGTCAGAACCTGAAGTCAGTTCTGCGTGCCACAAAGTGCATCCATCCTGGTTTCTGTCCGGAGACTCTGAACAGCTGCTGAATACTGTATTAAAAACACCGATTAAACGAGTCTCTAATAATAAGAATTTTAAAAGACAATATAAAAAGACAATATATTTGGTGCTGATGTGTTTCCTTACAAGAAGTAGCTAACACATAGACACTGCATGAAAGCAAGGAGCAGTACTGGGAAATACTGTTAATGACAAGCCCCATCAGGACCCAGTAACGACTCCCTAAAATCAGGCAGCCTTCCTAAGAAATGCCCACATGCCAAGCAACCTGCAGAGCACCGATGTGCAGCAGCACACACCTCTTTCAGAACATCACTACACTGTCTAGGAGAGCAGTCATCAACTTCCATCATTTGAAGCAAATAATATTACGCAGTAACTGGTACAAAAATCCCAGGGTTAAATGACCCTGTTTCCATAACGTCTGCATATTTCTGACAACACACAAATAAGATGTGACTTCTTTGAGACAAGGAACAGTACTTAAGTATTAATAAAAACCCCTTATTTGAAATACAGTAAGAGAATTGCTCTGCCATACAGTTCTTCCAGTTTAAAAGCTAGATATCTTAAGTCTGAAGTAAGGTCGCCAAGATTTAGGAAGATCACATTTATTAAATTATATAACTGATCAGACTGCACACTTATTTAGTTTTACAAACCAAGACAATCCTCATCTTGTCACTGCTTTTCCTCAGAAACTTCACAACAAAGAGAGTGAATGCAGGAGTATGCCCATGAGGTTCTCATTTTTAGGAACAATGAACTTCCATCTCTCAAAGGCTAGGCAGACCTCCTACTAAGCCCCAAAACAAAAGGCAGTTTTCAACTTGATTCCATAGCAAATAAATATGATATTTAAGGGGTTCTCTGCAATTTTTAAGTTGCATTATTTGTTCCCATTCTTCTGTGTCTAAAGTAGTTTAAAATTTCTTGCTTTGAGCACAGACAGAACAAAGAACTTTTCATCACTTTGATGTGAGCCAAGCTTCCCAAGCAGAGCTCAATTTTATCTACTCACACTAGCAGGGTGACATGAAACATTCACCTTATAAACATGCCTTATTATAGATTCTGTTAAACACGCAGCCAAGATCTTTTTCCTACAACCATTCTCCCTGCACAGACACATATTCTATGTAACACAATAAATCTGATCAGTGGAGGAAGACACAAACAGTGAGAATGCAATAAAGTTTTGGTCCACAGATATGACGCTTATGTATCCTCCCAAACCAGAAAACGTGCCTTTTTGCAACAAGATGAGAAAAAGATCACACAACAGTAAACAGTTTCCATATTTGCTTGTTTTAGCAAGCTGTGCTCAAGTATCTTGTACTCTTTTGTATCTTGGAAAGGATTTTTGATTTCTATGAAAGAAAACCACTTGACCATGCCTCCAGTACCATTTTAAAAACCCTGTAAGATAACTTCAGCTTGCAGTGACTTATGTACAACTCTGATCAAGTGCTATACATGAAAACCTAAGCAGATGAGAAGTCTTGAAAAAGACCTGCCTTTACCCTCAAGCTCAATTTAAGCTTTTCAAAGAAAACAAAGCTAGGGAAAATGATAAAATTTTGACTGTACAGCAAGGTCAAACTGAACACACTTCAGATCTAAGATTGTAATAGATACATACAGGTTTTCAGACTGACAATTGTGGACTATTAATAAACGCTCAGCTGCATGATGCTATTACAGACCATAAAAGAAATTTTCATCTGGAACGTACTACAGCACAAAAAGCAGCACAGGCATTTGCAAACAGTAGGTGCTATCAAGTGGCGCAGAGCTCTTAAGATCTGGGTAGTTAATTTAGGCGTCTGAAGTGAGCCAGTCTTTTCTGAAAATCTAACCTGTTGTGAGTAAGAGCTCTGAATTCGAGCTTAACTCTACAAGACTAACAATCTCTGCCAGATAAAATAAACTAGCTTCGGAAATCTTTCCTGTCTTTCACCTGAACAAAGTACAAGTTTGCTGCCTATTTTAAACCCCTTCAACCTAACCAAGTGTGCTTGACCTTTTCAGCCAGGCATACCACACAGTCGACTCTGACATCAAGGGAAAGTTGGATACCAAGGCCTTGCCACATAATAAACAGGATGATTTGTATGGTCAGCCTGCATGTGTGGAGCAGGGCTGACACCTCCTCAAAGCATGAGAGCTGTTGAGGACAACACGGCAACATCAAATGCCTCCAAGAAACAGCTTTGCTGACTCAGAAAAAGCGGAATTTCTGTCTTCAACCCCTTCTCAGCAACTCAGAAATGGAGATGAAAAACACTGCATGGTACAAGGATTGCCTTGGGAGATTAAGATCTTTCATGGTTATCATCACCCTTTCGGAGAAACAAGGCAGGACCTTTCTTGCACACATTTTAAATACAATCTGGAGGCTAATCAGCTGTTCCTAAGGGAGCTACCAAGATGCAGTTACACAGGTAAAGAGTCCTGAGGCAACCTTCTACCAGATGATTTTAAGTGGCCAAATCCTGGATCTTGGCCTTTACCTAAACACAAAATTCTGACAACCAGCTCTTCCCTTGAGCATTCCAATATCGTGAATAAAATAATTTCTGCAGGTCTGAACTTCCTGTAGGCACGGGCATAGCATAAACAGACTATTAAACTGACAAAGTGCAACTCCCCAAGAAGTTCTCCTAGAGAAAAGGCAGTCTTGTCAAGAATTTTGTAGCCAGCAAAATTAGCAACTTTTTCATGTCCTAGAGTAAGATTTTTAAAAATAATGAACTATGTGTGGGATACAAATCACAAAATTTCTGTTGATCAAGTAGGTCTGTCAAGTCTGTTGGTTAATCACTTTTGGGGAGGAAACAACACTAAAAGGAATACACACACAGAGCATAGCATTTTCAAGAAGAGACCCAACAGAACTGTTAACAAGTTTTCAACCTTTCAGTTTTTTTAGGTAAGAAGCCTAGGGAACAGAAAAGAAAGAGGCAATCACAGCTGGGCAGAAAAATCTCTAATTCTAATTATTAGGCATCCTTTTAAAAGGAAAAACAACTCTAACAAGAGCAATTCCCTGTTGCTCATTTGAATTAAAACTGTTTACTCTGTTTATCACTAACATTAGTTTGGGGTTTTTTTTTGACAGCACTTCTTGGTTTTGGGACCACTTAACTCCTTCATATGAAGCAGTTAAAACTGTTACTAAGATTTCATGTTTCTATTATCCACTAGGTCAGTTCTAGCAATCAAGTCTTAACTTATATCCTCGTAAAAATTTGTATTCTTTCATTATAATTATGACTGTTTCTTTCCTGAGAAGATGCCAGAGATGCCAACATTCCTCTCTGGAAAAATGTTAGTTCTGGATACATACCCCAGAACTCCTTTAGTAACTTAAGCAAATCTCAAAGACATGCAATAGTACTGTCATTTCTGAAAAGCAGGTTTTTGCAACTCTGAACAAGGATTTTAAGATTAAATTTATGTTAGTGATCACCTTCTGAAAAAACACTATTCTGCAGAAGTCATAAATACACTTAAGAGTCCACACTGCTTTCTGCAGGCTGTGTAACAGAAGCTATTGTTCAATGCAAAAAGACTGATCTGGGGAAGCATTTCTGCTGAGAAACATACATTAAGACCTCTCATTTTGGATCTTGCAATTCTTTAAATAATTTAAACTGAATTTAAAATACTTACCTAACCACGTTGCAATAAGAACAGAATCAATTCCCTCTATGGGCTCACATATTCTAGCAACTACTGGATGGATTTGCTGTGACAGGTAGTACTGAGTATCAATTTTAAGATTTTCTTGCTTTTTTAACTGTTCTGGAGCATATGCTCGCTGGCTGGCACTGAGATCTGATCCATCCTAAGACAGGAGACACAAAACAAAGTGTGAAAAAAGTCCATACAAAGGATTATGCTTCAAATATTATGCATTATTTTAATGCAAAACTGTTACACACTCTTTTGGTTGATTTATTATGCATCCAATACAAATCCAGCAGTAGTAAAAAAACTGCATTGCTGATGCTGGCATCAACTAGCAAGTTCAAGAATGCAAAACCAGCTTGTATTATTGCAGCCTACACGTGCAAATCAGTACAAGTAGACAGAGTAAACAGTCCCATCTGTCAATTCTGAAATGCACAATGAAAACACATTGTAACCATCAGCCCAGTTAAAAATACACAGAGGGCATGCATTTTGGATTCACTTTGTACTAAACCAGCATTATCATTTTGCACAACAAGCAAATTCTAAGTCATAGATATCAAAACCATATCTGTTTTGCTAGGAAATTTATATTCTTTAATTCTATAAAGAAACAGAATGAATGGTCAGAGAATGGACCATCGCTCATTGGCATATGAATAAATAACAGAGGCAGCAGTGTTGACTTGAAAGAGGAAATTCTCAATATTAAGAAATATTGAAAGAAATGTATGGTGACATCTCAAGCCAAGAGAGAAACACCACTTAGAGGTTAAAATACACATTACATTCTTCTCCAACTTGAAAGAGGAAAATAAGGAGAAAATAATTTAGTTTGGGAAGACAATCACTAAATTGAAAACAATATGCATAGAGAAACTTAGTATCAAATCTAAGATGACACTACTCTTTTGGAAAATGTAACTCATTTAAATCTGTAAAATCATATTCCCAGTCCTCACCGGCACTAGGAAATTTCATTTTTAATGTGTGTCAAAAATCTTAGAGCAGAACTTAAAGCAATATTTTAGCAAGATTCCATAATAGACATAAACATTTAGAGGGATGGGGCAGGGTGGGGGGAAGTACCACAACTGCTCTGGGATTTTGTTTTTTCTAAGTACAGTCTCTTTTTTCGGGGTTTTTTTTTCAGCAAAATAAAACTAATGCATTAATACACGACACCTTCATTTTTCCATTTAAGACAAGCTACTGGTTTCAATAGGGTCAGCAACCATGGACTGAAAACCCATCACTAATAAAGACAGACTGCAAGCCATTGGTCCCTCCTACTCCTTTCAGACAACTTAGTATTCAGAACAAAATTAATTTAGGACTATTCAGCTCATCCAGCTGCTTTGCAAAAATAATTACAATGCAACTCCTTCAGCTCCCTTCTTTCAACAAGTATATTCTTCTCTTGTATTGTGCCACTGCTCAGCCGCACCCGTGGCCCAGCTCTCAAAAGTCTTGGCAGCTTCAGGATGCCAGGCTGAGAACTCTCAATTAAGTCAAATACAGTATCTTTCAGTTTTAAAATAACGAAGGAGCTGAAATAGTCACATTGTCAAGTTCATCAGCTTGGCCTAAGAGATCCCTTGGTCCATCTAACTCAACCTACACTTTTTTTTTAATTAGCAGAACCAAAGTGGAGTGTATATTTGTGAAATAATGATAAGCATTTATAGGACAAACACCTGAAACCAGAAAGTGGCTCAAATTTCCCAGTCTATACGTAAGAGGTACTGCCAGATCCAATGACACAGGTTGAGACTGGAAATAACAATGACACTATTTAACCAACAACAGCAATCAGCTTTCCACCTATGACAGGTTCTTCACCACCAGAATTTTCTTCTGCTTAAAAGGAAGACTAGGTATTTTCTTTGAAGTAAGTTCTACCTCCAAACATGAATGAATTCCGTGAAATTTTACCAGCCACTATATGGAAATAGTTGCCGAGCTGATCACAATGGCTCTGTAAAACTAAATTTAGTACACAAAACCGACTATTTTAAAATTTAACAATACCTCACCAAAAAGAAATGCTAGAACATATTTTCCCAGGAGCTGAGCTGGTTTTCTTTGCCACATCTCAAAACAATACCTAATATTTAGCTATAAAGAAAGACATTTTTACCTGACAAATGATATATGACACTGTGTCTCCTGCCTTCACCTTTCGGCCTCCATGAGAGTTTATCCACATGGCAACATGCACATGTGGCAAGGATTTTTTGTCAGGATAATCCTGGGGATCTTTGGTCAATGCCTAAAATATCAAAGGGGAAAACAGAAACATACCTGTGAGAAAAAATCTATTACTTCAGTGAGGGACAACTCAGAACTTTAAAAGACAAGATTACATAGTAGCTATCTTTATCCTTCTACTATTCACAAGTACATCTGAAACACAAAGATGAAAAAACTGTAACAAATGTATTTGCCATATGTTAAGCCCTAGGTACCATTCCTTCAAACTTTGTAAATGTTATTAATAAAACAAAAAAATGTTTTTACAATTACTATCTGAAAAATGCATTAGAGTTCAAAACAGTTATGATCATAATGCAATTGTTTTAAAATAAAACTAAACTGAGGATGACGATATTATGCAAAATACAAAAACAGAGCCAGAGATTACCCTCTTACTCCTGGTCCAGTTTAGGTCATACAGTAAATCTGTATATCATGTAGCTAAGTGTATTTAACAAGCTCTTAAGCAAGAGGATACAACTGAATTTAAGTATTTCCATGTATCTCATACTACTGAGATTCCACCATGAGTTATTCCTTTAAATAAAATAAAACACTACATTTAAATATTTACTGTTAGCCCAATTCTTAGAAACAACTTCTACACTCAACTCAATGGTTAAATACATTTTTTCTGAAGTAGTAAAACAGAGGAACTTTAGGAATTTAAAGTGAACATTTTGCTATATTTATCTTTTACTGGGACACTAAGTGCTCTTAAGAGTATTTGCATCAGAACATTCTTTTTTTAAGACAACCATAAAATTCAGTGATTTCTCTACACTCATATGACAACCTGAACACATTTCTTAACTGATTAACACAGTCTTACAGAGCAGACAGATGTCCAGATGGTGAAAGAAAGAGGTTTTGGATGGATATTTGATAAATCTCTTCTATTAGAAGCATAAGAGTGGCATGTAATACCCAATTCATTGGTGAAACACCCCCCTACATAACAATATTTTTGTCAGCAGTCAATATATTCAGGAACAGTAAATTTTTTTGAGATAGAAAAGAGCTGCAAGATCATTTACCTTGTTTATTTCAAACTGATTAGATGGGATCTGACCACTGACCACATTTTCTCCAATTTCTATAAGTCGCCTTTGAATATTTTCCACAATTATGTCTCGGGGCTGATCAGAAAGAATCTGACCAATTACATAGCTGCAAAAACAGTACAAAAAATAAGAAAAGCTTGACACATGCAAAGCAAAACCATCACAATAGACACAATCTTCTCTTGCCCCAGGTTTTCTCTAGACATTGAAGAGCCTGAGGATGAAGTCTGATGAAAAATTTATAGAAAATTGCCAGTATATTTTATGTTGTGCTTTATTTATTTACATATTGTACTAAAAGCAAATTATTGCTAATAGCTCTAATGCTAAATAGTGATTTGGAATGGTTGAGTGCAACTATTTTCTGCTGCCATATCATTTTTTCATTTATTATTCCATAGCAGGTATCTTAAGATGGAAGAGAAGAGAACATACCAAGTAAGCGAAGTCTTGCCTATTGCTGCAAAATGTGGTTGGAAGATGTGCCAGCTGCAGAAGAGTTAGTCACTAAAGAACACTCTCCAACATTTGTATAGCTTTAATTACTAATACATTCCTAACTTGGAAAAATTTGCTTCTATTATGATGCATCTTTTCTTAGAAAATGCAAGTCTTAAGAACAGTAAGCAAGTGTGTGGTGTATTTTTCCAGATGTGAAAAGTACTCATATTTGGATACATTTGGACCACGAGCTGTTTAAGTTTTCAGAGGCAGTACTAAATATGAGTCAGCACCCAGATGACCACCTCTCCACTCTCTCCAATTTTCTTTCTGTGGAGCTAAATGTATTACTTCTACTGAAATAAAGCATTAAAATGCCCTGTGCAATGACAATTAATAAAGAGTCAATCCAGCATCCCTCACAGTATCAAAGGAGGATGTCATAATATCACTGCAAAAGGAAAGAGAAGCAGTCTTGGGGAAAGGGATCACATCCTCAGGCTGCACCCAGTGCATTTCCAGCTTTTTCAGAGGGTGCTGAAAGTGCTGACCACCAGCTACCTTACTCATCTTGGAAAAAATAATCTGACCTAGAACTTAAGACTCCAAATGCTGACAGCATCTACCATCTTCACAAGATTTCAGCTCTGGTTTATTAAATAGCATTTACAACACTGTGACAACTCAAAAGCACAGCTTCCACAGCAGATGCAAAACCCGATAGTGAAATTAGGAGACATTTGGACTTGCACAGGTATATCCTGTTACCAATGCCAGAAGGTAACATTTACCATCTCCTACAAAAATCAGCTAAGTCCTAACACTGATGTTAGTTACCAACCTGTGCTCTTCAGAAAACAACCACACAGTATCAAACATTTGTGAATCATGTACTGTTTAAAACAGAGCAAAGAAGACAATGCCACAAAGAAACTTACTTTCCAGTCTGTTTTGCAAGATCACACCAGTCTCTCCGGACTATATCCAACCCTTTCAGTTCTTGTTTAGTTACGTATTTCCCATCTCCTGTTGGTTCCACAGTCAGAGCAGCATATTTCTTCTTCTTTAACAACAGCAAGGACTTAAAAATTCCATCAATATCGATTTCCAACAATTTGTACAGCTTGTTCACTTCACTTTTGATCTGCAAATGCACCAACATTAAAAACAAATGCAACAATTTAACTATGGACAAATTTAATTTCCATCTCTAAATGCATTGTTCTTAAGTTTTAAAACAAGTTATACTACACACTGTGTATTTGCATACACATTTTAAAGACTGGTCAGACATCATTAATTAATTACACACTAGTAACTATGAGCTACAACTAAAATTAAGGTTCACTCATTGACTTTTTCAGTATCTACAGCTTGGTATATCTAACTCCTTAACAAAATTAAGCAAGGTAGAGAAACATGGGATGGGAGGACCTTGGAGATAACTGACTCCAGCTCATTTTACTAGGACAGCTACTCCATCTAACCTCTCACATAAATTAAGCAAACAAGGGATTCCACAGCAGGGACCTACTTACTAGGGAAAGATAAGAGATGGTCACTTAGAAAATGCCAACCGCCTTATAGAAAAGCTATCTTGCAAAGTCACCTTTCTTTCTTTCTTCCCACTCTCACCCTAAACCATGGAGGGGAGAAGAACTATGACTGCAGACCAGAGCTCTGTGCATGCATCTTCAGGAAAAACATGCATAAACATGCATTTCTTTTACTATTCCCCACAATATATCTACCTTTTCCATACCCTGATTTCCTTGAGAGGAAAAGGTGCTGTTTTTCTACACAAAGGCTATGTTTTATCCATATACAAAAGCTTCAAATAGCACTTGATATGTTGTCTTAATATAGTAAGTACCAAACATCTCTTACCTCTATTGTAAAGGGACAGAAGTGCAACAGATCAAAAAGCATGAACCTTCAACAACAAACTTTGGTTCCAGTACACATTCACCCCCCTACTGGCTTGGCTAAAAGTTTCCCACTTGCTTTTTTTCTTTTTTCTCTCTTCATATGTTTTTTACTTTACGGTCTTAGGTTACAATGTAAGATGTAACCAAAAGTATGTATTTTATCACCACCTGTTGAAACCAGGTGGGGCAGTCTTCTTTATCTCTTCCATGACACATCCCTGATCACTCCCTCTGGGAGATCTCTTCTGTCAATGGCCCATCCAGCCTCACCGAGTGACTCCTAAAATCACATCATCCCATTGTGAGATGCTCCGCCCAGGGGGAGGAACCAAGCATTCCTGCCTGGCTATAATCTGAGGTTTGGAGCACCACACTCAGCCTTTACCTACTGGGTTCCCAGAGGACAAGAGCTACATAACCAGCACTGGACCTTCAGAGGAGCATCAGACCCTTCTACAGGGTCACCACTTCAACAGAACCACTTCAAAGAGGATGCAGAGTTCTACCCCCACCCTGCCCAGCAGGGTCTCAGGTTGTATCCTGACTCTGCCAGGTTAAGGCAGTGTTTCTATGTTATTGCCTTGTTACATATACTACTAAAGAACTGTTATTGCTATTGCTCATATCTTTGCCTGAAAGCCCCTTAACTTCAGAATTATAATAATTCAGAAGGAAGGGGGTTACGTTTTCCATTCAAAGGGAGGCTCCTGCCTTCCTTAGCAGACACCTGTCTTTAAATGAAGACATTTACATTCTTCAACAGAGTATCTGCATACGCCAGGTGTCCTGTTGTCTTCGTGTTCTACTCTTTACTTTCTTTTCCCTACAACTTAGTTTCCCTCTTGATTTTCAGTATTTCCATATTCACTCTTACCACCAACTATGAACTATCCTCTTCTCATGTCTCACTGAAGTTTGACATGGATTCAAGTTCTTTTGCCATCTAACAAATGTCCTCACCAAGAACAGTACCTTCAGCATAAAATCTCACTGTTTTTCTATCCACCTTTGAATCCAAATTACCATTTTAACCAAAACTCTCCTTACAGATTTTCCATTTATGTGTATACATATATGTGTGCACTTAATTTTTCTCACTTGGATCTCTTATTTTTTCTATTGCAGGAATTACCATTACTTTGATATCCCCTGTATATTTCTAAGTTTTGAAGGACATCATGAGGCAAAACCATTTTGCTAAGAGGTTCATATTTTCTTTGTTAAAACAATCAAACAATTCCTCTGAAAATTGTTCTGCAACTTTCAAAGTATTTTCAATTTTCCTTTTTTACATCATACTAACCACGTTCTCAAAAGCCAGCAACAGTTCAGTACAGAATGTACTGGCAGATCTGATTCACAAGGATGCACAGAAAATGAGAAATAAATTCTGCTGAGTAATGACAAAAAAGTGCATGGATATAAGCAATGGAGGGTTAAGGGTGGGAGAGAACACACACATTAGATGGGAGAATTCAGAAAGCATGTGAGAGAATTTTCTCCAATAAAAACCAAAATTAATGTCTTGGTAGAATGCTTCATTGCTGAAGACAACCCATAAATTCACACTTTACATCAGAACAGGGGTACATTCACTAACAGCTCTCACTGTAATTGTTTGCATTAAACCTGTGTGCCTTCCATACAATCTACATCAAAACAGGAGTACAGTGAGAGCAATAGAAATATTCCTCGCCTCTCAACATGAGACTTTGGGAAAGAAATTATTATGCAGTGGAGCAGAGACATTTCTTAAGAGTGCTCCTCATCAAAACAGACAATTCTTTATCTTGATTTTTTTTAATAGGAATTACTCAAAACAAGGAAAATGTAAATGATCAAAGTGTTTACTAAAAAAGCAACTGTCACCTTCTTGAGGAATAAACAAACAAACAAGAAACAAGTGAAATGAGACAGATAATCACTTTTTTCTGCCACAGAAAGACTATTGAAAGCCACAACTTCTGCAATTTTGATGCTAGGTTTGATTGTGTTGGTTTACAGATATATGTTTATTCACTGTTACTGTTTTCGTATTTTGTACTTGATTTTAATCAAAACGTATCTTTCTGTCCTTTTTTTAAATTAAAAAAAACCCTCAACTGATACATAACACAGAACCACAACGGATTAAAAAAGCTTAAGATTTTACTCTCATTAAGCAGCTGACAAGTTCAAACACTCACCAGTTCTCTCAGAAAACCCACCTCTAATTCTGAAGTATTTAACCTATTATGCTTATCCTGTCAGATTTCATAAAAGTTATTATTATTTAACTATCCTCTGTAATGTTTAGCCACCAAATGGGAGCACAGGGACAAAAACCAAACGAGAATGGAACCACATACACTCGACTGGAGTAAGATTAAACTTTCTTATACACTACTGTATATACACTTGAAATTCTATATAATCTTGTATGTGGCAAACAAACAAGAAAGACTGCTTTCTACCATGCCAGCAGCCTTCCTGCTACTCAGTTATGACATCAAGATACTATGCCATTTTCTGCTCCTGAATGCATCTACTTCTAAATATACCCACTTGCATGAAAGTAGAAGTACTCTAAAAAATCCCAGAAACACTCCCTGCCTTAAAATTAAATTACTTTTAATACTATACTGAATAAAACATCTATTTTTTCTTTCATTTTTTGAGTTTCCATAGCTCTCATTTCATCACAATTTCTTTCCTCTCTCAGAAACATCTTCATTTACATCTTTTTTTTAGAAAGTTCTGAAACATTTCTCACTTCTATTCCACAATTTCAGAGAGCCACGAAATTTCCACATCATCTATTGCCAGCTCCTAATCAATCAGATCTCTTCTGTATCTGGTATACCATGGAAATTAGTATTTGAACTTACCACTGGAAATCTGGTAACATCTTGAGTGTCATACAAATTACATAACTAAACAAAACTAAACTGAGAGACATCCCTCGTGAAAAAAAAAAAAATCAGAACTGTTCATGTTGTAATTGAAATTAATGTGGAGAAGAAATTGTACCTTACATTTCGGTTCACCAAATATTGAGAATCTCCTGCTATGTTAGGATAAGTAAAAAAAGTTTGTTATGCAATTAAATGTTTAATTTAATCACTTTTAAAAATGCACAGAATAGCCACACCTGAAAAAGAGCACTCTGAGATTTTACTGCTTCATAGATTCCATATATTCTGGAGTTCTCTCTCATGGCATATTCTCTGCTTATGCCAAAGAATCCTCTCTTAATACCATCTGTTCCACTCAGAGTAAAAACACTACATGCAGGAAAGCTTTAAAAAGAAAAAGTTCCTCACCTTATTCCCCAGCTTGAAGACCTCATCCAAATTGGTGCTGTTAGTGTTTATCATAATGGAATCTGTGTCTCCATAAATCACTTCTAGGTTCATCTAAAAGAAAGAATTGCTTTGAAAAACAAAAGAGAACCACTCCATCTTCTACAAGTCCCACATAACTTTCAAGGTTCAAAAATATCATCACCAATATACTGTCCCTTAAACACTAAAAAGCATACTAGCAGGAAAACATAAAACAGATTTTTTAGGTCTGTACATTTCATTAAAACATATTTGAATTTAAAGAGAATAAAGAAACTTAAGCCACTGATATGTTAAAAAGACCACTGTCCAGTTATGTACATAATATAAATAGGTAAAATTTTACTAAATGAGTACTAGAAAAACAAGTCAGTGAACAAGTCTGATCTTGAGAAACAGCAGGAACTCTGATCAGAAGTAACTCTGGACTGCTAAGACACAAGAAGATCACTTCCACTCAAAGACTGCTGAACAAATTCAGACAAGGCATTTAGCCAAAGTGTTTGAAAGGAAATGCCAGTCATAGATATCACATCCCATTCGCAGCCATCACAATACTACTGGGGAAAAAAAATGAAAAAAAGAACTTAGATTCTCTGTTTCAAACAAATCTAGTGAAAGCATTGGCTAGTGGATGACAGCAACTGAGAATACCACAGCACTGTCCAGATCAGGCTGCTCTTCTTACACTTTTTCAGATTATGCAGATGGCTTCTTATTTCCATCTTCCCACTCCCATCTTTTAACTTCTGCTAATCCCACCACATGTGCTCATCTTCCCCAGGCAACAGATCTTTCCAGGAATGCTCCTTTTGGATAAGGATCTAGCTACTATGGCCTCAAGTTTTATCCTCCCAGGTTGAACTAATGAACAATTACACTCAGATATGAACACAAACATTTACTGAACCTCTTCTCTTTGACTAACACTCTGCCCCTCATATCACTTCTGATTCTCATTCTTGTAACAATCTGAATGCCCTACTTGGAGAAGACTGTATTCAAACACCAGCCATACTTCCGTCATACTCTGGGATAATGGAGCAAATTTTAGGCAGACTGAGGAACATACAAAAGCCTGAGGTGCATATGGAAGACATAGCAAGAAAAAAGATGAAAAGAAAAATCGCCAACACCAGTAAATGTCACAACAAGAAAAACTGGCAGATGCATCCAATTGCATGATATTAATTTGAAAAAAAAAATGAAAACCTGACATTTTCAGTGGTGGAAAATCAATGCAGCTGTAAAAACTGCAACATGGCTATGTCCATGTTAAACTCCACAGAATCAAAAAACCACTCCGTGACAGAGTTTAAAGGATGCCAAAAAATAAACCATAATAAACCACCAGAACACATGGTGTAACAGGTCTATGAGTAAACTCTAATTAGCACTGTTGCTAATTTGCTTGAAACAGTCCCACATAGGCTTCAAGCAGGGTCCAGATCATATCTGTGGTAGGAAAAGAAAAAAGCTATAATCCATCAGGAAGGATTACATTTGTAAACCAGGCATCCTAAGAAGTGATTTCAGGTCTGTTTGGGTTACAGTTCTCCTAGAATAAAAAAATTTCACCAGGTGTGCTCTTTAAGTGTTGTTGTTTAATGAAAATGCTCAGCATTACCTTCTGCACCATCTCCTTGGTATGCATCAAAATCTGAAATTAAAAAAAATAATCAAAGATTAGCGTATGATATAATTACAGGCTAACACATGCAAACATATCCATTAGGTTGCTAACTCCAAATGCTCTCACCTTTCAAAACAAAGCAAACCACCTCTCTCCTGGCAACACACAGTCACCTCAATACTCCTATTACATGAGTAAATTCTCGTCTGACCTTGTATTAATGCTATTATTAACTCCCCTAAAACAAGATTAAAACAAATCTCAAAATTGCATGTGCATGCACACATTCTACCTCAGGAAAAAAAGAACACTGACTCAAATGGCTTAAATACAACCTAATCAGCAAGCACCAGAACGAAGTCTCTTTCAGTAATTTAGGCCAGTTGTCGCCTTCATATCAATCATCTTATCTCTTGATGTCATTGAATTTTTTCCCAAAAACATCCTGTCTTATTCAGTCCAGCCTGGATGGTGCTCACTTAACAAGCAAGACTTAGTCAAAAGGTTGATTACCCTTGTAATGATCTCAAAATAGATCATCAAAAAGCAAACTCCTTACAGAAACCAGAACTGGGACAAGGAGCTGGGAGAGAGACAGGATACAGATGTTGAATCAATGGGCAAATCCATGTGTAACCATGCTCGTTCCCCAGCCAGGAGTGCACCCCAAGCTCCCCAAATGCTCTGAATAGCACCTCTCTGAACCTGAGAAACAGCTCTAGAGACCTCATGTGAGTAGGCTCCTGCTTCCATCTCTAATAGTGCTCAGCACAGGGGAGGGTGGAGAGCACATCATCTGAAGCCACAGGTACAGCTGTAGCACAGAAAAGAGACAACCAAAGGCGCTTAATGAAAAAGATGTGTAGTTCCAGCAGCAGGAAGAGCTTGCTGAATTCCACACAGCTGCACGAGAACCAACATAGTCTCTTCCTTCAGTCACTTGGCCACAGTTGCACTGTATCCCCCATTTTCTTCTTATCAACATCCTGGTGCTCTGGCACATAGCTCCAGATTCCACTTCCCTGGTTTCAGCTCTTTCCATTGCCACTCAGCATAAATCTCAGTTTTTCTTGAGCTAATCCTGCAAGTCATATATATTTATACTTCAAGTTTTCTTCAGGATTA
The DNA here is from genome assembly GCA_026261815.1 of Monarcha castaneiventris obscurior. NCBI lineage: Eukaryota > Metazoa > Chordata > Aves > Passeriformes > Monarchidae > Monarcha > Monarcha castaneiventris. The sequence goes on along the minus strand of JAMPIT010000566.1, from coordinate 36,883,969 downwards.
ATCTGAACCACATGTTATAGCAATGAAAGATCAGTGTCTGTTAGGTGAGTCCAAGCAATTTGGAACTCTAAAGACAGGCAACACACTATTTCAACAGCTTGTATCATATTTAGCAACCTCGTCTCAGTTTTACTGTTTCTCACATGTTAAATTGCAATACTCCGTGGCCATATTTGCCAAAAGGTAGAATTAAGACTCGTAGTCAAGAGGCCTGTGACAAGGAGCTGAGCAGTAGAAATCAGCAGGGAGGAGGAAAGAAAAGGAGCTGACAGGCAAGAGCTGTCCGTGTTCAGTGGAAATAAGATCATGTTCAGGGAAATCTCATTACTTTCATAAGGCCAAGGAGTCTTTGAAGAAGCCAAGAGTCCTGGCTATCGTGATGCTGACTATGGCTGCTGCAGCAAGGGATTCTGAAACAGGTGAATCTCAACTTCTACACAACAGTACACAAACAGGATGACAACACTGTCATTTCCTTTAACACTAATGGCACGTTTCTTTAGTATTTCAGAACCTTTACACAACCACAGTGAAAGTATGATGCTTTTCCAGTTTGTTTTCAATTACGCATTGAAAGCTGCATTCCCCTCAAGGACAGGTTCAGTTCCAGACTATGATGTAACTTTGACACAGCTGACTCACAACAAATGTTCTTATCAGGGTTATTCCCCAAGCACATATGGATATCTATGGATTTACACTCCCTAGGTCAAGTTCGAAACATCCAGTTGATTTAAAGACCATCCACTGATGCTGCAAACTAGGCACTCAGAAAATGTGATGCCTGAACTCTGCTGAAGTCCAAAACCGCAGAAAGCTCAGCTGTCCTTAATCTTCTCTATAGAACAGGAAAATGGTGAGCCTTCACTGCAGATTCCTGCTAGGCTGTACCGATCACTGGAATCAGACACACAATTCCATTTTAATTGGAAGCTTTAAAAAGAGGTATTCCACTCCTATTCATCACCTACTGAGTGATTCAGACATTCAACCCCATCACCTTTCTAGGGAGTTTTGAAATTATTCTAAAGACATATCACTGGTACATGATATCAAATTTCATATAAAGTAGTCAAAATTCCACCATATTCACCACCCCACAACCCTTCCTCTCACTTATTAGCTAACTCCTACAGAGAAAGGTTATACCTCTCCCTTAGTACTCCAAAAACAAGCAGGAGTCCCTGAAACAAAATTGAAAAATTGGACTGAAGAGTTTATACTGAAAAGAAAGGAAGGCCTATCATTTTTCCCTTGATAATCTCTGGCATTTTCTACTTCACCCTCTGAAATAATTCTGTTAATAATGAGAAAGACAACTTTTTTTTTTAAAAAAAGAAGGAGTTCCCCCTACTAAAAAAATTATCTGGCTGTTTTGTCTATTTGTCAGTTGTCCCTGAGGACAGCAGTGGGTGTGGGTAATCCCAACAAGAGGGTCACAGACGAGTTGGCTTCATCAAGTGACTGGCATATGCTAGTGCCACCCATTCTGACAGGAGATCACTTGTAAGTGCCAACAGCTACAAAACAGAAGGTTATAAAGTATTGCTAAATTCATTAATAAGGCAGTCAGTAGTTATCTGATTTCACAGCAACACCTGCATATTTATCCTCTCATTACCAATTGGATGATGGAATTTTTTCAAGCACATTTCAAAAATCTGCCAATTTCAAGTGTAGAAAAAAAATAAACTTTGTAGTTAATTTTTCCCTTAACAAAGTACAGCTGTTGAGAATAATTGTTCAAGATCTTACCCTGTAATGTCAACTGCAGCAGAACAAAGAGTATTTAATTAGCAAATCTATCCAGTAATTCAACACCTATTATATAAAATGCCTTCGTGATTTTATTCAGGATAATTTGCTAAGAGGGTTATTACTGACATTCAGATGAAATTTAAAATTCCTACGCAAGTCGAGTCATAATAGCAGTAATGATCGCCCCAATCAGGAGATACTGTGTCACACAAGGTTCTTTAGCAATGCAGCAGCCCATTTCCTGACTTCTTAATTCCTGGGCTCAGCTCAGTGAGAGCCCTTCATGCCAATATTTCAGTCAGCAATACATCCTTAATGGGACTCTATTAAAATACCTAGAATAAAAGTGACTTTTTTTTTTGTTAAAGGGAATGACAGCTCAGCTATCATATCAATCCTGAGCAGTTTCTCAGAAATGCACAGCAGAGGAAGGGAGGTGGGAAGACAGAGGAAAGAAGGAAGAGAATAGGAAAAATGGTACTGGGTAGTTTCCTTTTGCAAATAATACTGCACTGCTTACGAGAGCTGGACTGTCTCCGATTGCAGGCAATCCAAGTAGGAAGAATTAATTGCCTGGCAACCCGTCTGTACAGCCATGCCCCCTCCCCCCCAGCAAACATATACTTCTAAAAACCTGTGAACTTCTCAGCACAGTGAACATCTGTGAAACTCTTTAAACTTTTTTTCTTGTAAAAGCAAGACCAGCAACACACATTCTCTCACCCATGAACTGCAAGTCAATATAAACTGAAAGACTGAAATTTCAGACAAGCACTCTTTAAACTGCAAAATTCCCTGTTCTAATCCTACCCCAACTCACAAATTACTTAATTAAATGAGGTTGTGATTTAAGACAGGGAATGATTAAAAATAAATAAATATACAAAGAACAGCCTCACTATTATTTATTACATCAAGTATTTTTAAAGATTCCTTATTTAAAAACCTCTGAAGAGTACCTTCTGATGAGAGGATGCTTCTGTGGAAACAAGCTACGATACAAGAGTTAAAAACCAATGAGACAGGATACAAAACTAATATGCTGATGCAAAGACTTCTCCTGAAAACGCACATTTTCTGCAGAATCCTGAGGTCACAGACATGAAGGAACAAAAAGGAAGATTTAAGAGCAGACTGAAAAGAATGAACACAATCATTACAAAAACAATGTACCAGAGAAGCATACACAAAAAAAAACCAAAACCAAAACAAAAAAACCCCACCAAAAAGAAAACAAAAAACCCCTCAAAAAACCTGAACAAAGTAACAAAACGAACAAAAAACAAAAAAAACCCAAAAAATAAAAAATCCAAACCTGAACAAACAAAAAACCAACCAAACAACAACAAAAAAACCCCAAAACCAAACCAAACACTCCTTGTGCATTCACTCTGCACAAGGAGAAAAGCAGCCTTGAAGCAAAACTATCTGTAGTTATCTAGAGTAGACCTGATATATTTTCCCACCTCATTTATTTACTTCTGCAGTTATATAGTAAGAAAATAATTCTGTCACCTGCTTTAGTAATTCATATTAGCTAGTCCTTCCCATGGCACAGAGGAATAAATGGGCTGGAAAAACTGTGTTCCAGTAACACCACTCACTAATCTAAGTACTTCTGAACCTCTGTATTTTTGCAACCTATTCATTAGCTTTGCTAAGATTGTCTTAAGTAGTCTTTAGTACTGATAAGGTACAGTCACATGATGCTGTAAAATTATTTTATTAAGGGAGATTTTCAGAAAAGGTTTCTATTGCTGGACAAAAAGGCACATATGCCCTAAGCATAAGTGAAAGAAAGATGGAGGCCTTGTTTGCCACAAAGAATAAAGAATCACAATTTAGTCTTTTTATCAGACAATGGACTTGATTTAGAAAAGTTTGAGTGACCAGATTCAAGTAGTTAATAAGTTTGTTTCAGAGAGCTTTTACTGAGTATTTGCTGTACTTAGACAATACATTCCAAGTTACATTTCCCCAAAATGTACACTCTTAAGAAACATTAACAGCATCAGAAATACACCCCAAATTGCCAAAGTTTCCCCTTCTATGTTCTTTTGGTTTTGTTTTTCTTCAGAAACGCTGAAATTAAATGTTCACACTCCACCCAGCAAAGCTGACAGACAGTAATACAACTTTCATACCTTCTGTATATAACACCAGTATTGGATGGAGCACCAATACCAAAAGGAGAGTGGCTCCAAGGGCTGAAGCAGTGTACACAAAGATCCTGTGACATGTGTTTGCATGCCAACAAAAGGTTGAATCTTTTGCCTCACAAACAACAGAAAACACACAACAAAGGCAGCAACAGAAATGAACTGAACACAAAAAAGTTACGTGTATCTTTGTCACATTTTGATGAGGAATGCAAAGATGACAGTAAAACACAGATGATGATGCAAATCAAATAAAATTTGAAGACAATGTTCCCTTGGTTCCAGAAACAATTATATCCTTAAAATCCTACAGTACTTCTATTTCAAGTATTTGTGGTGAGCTTTACTGAAGAGAATGAGAGAACCAGAATTGTTTTCTTATTAAGTTGTGAAATTATTGGTTTTTCTACAAAATACATTACAAACCATGCTATACTAAAGCAAATTTTGCCTATTTTGGAAACAGTTCTTTTGGTATTAGGATAAAAGAAAGAACAATGAAACATACTCTTAAAAGCACTGAACAAAAGTTAAAAAAAACCAAAACAAAACAAAAAAAACCAACCAACCCACAGAAAAACCCAAAACAAAAAAGAAAAAAACCTACAAACTAAACAAAAACACACACAAACTTCTGTGTTGGAAATGGTTTTACCATCTCGGAAACAGAGTGCTCAACAATGAAGTTGAACACTTGAGTGCATAGAAGGTAACTGACCCGGCTCTGACCCCACTTCCCAGAAGTGTTGTGTGTTCCCAGAAGCATGGGGAATACAATGTCCGTGTGATAAGTAGCTGTGAAAAATGCCGGTACGGCCCGGGCATCTCCTAACGCTCCAGAGAAACCAAATACAGGGACAGCTCCTAGAGAAGCACCAGGGCTTGCAGCCCACCCATGGAGTCACTTTATTTCTAACTCGTTCAAAACTGAACACCTAAAACAAATAAAGGAGCAGGCATCCCTGTATCACTTCATGAAGAAATTCCCTTCATGAAGATCCACAATACCTAAAACCCCTTGAAGAATGTGGTACTCAAACAAGTTTTGGCTCATTAACTTTTAAGATTTTTTTTTATTCCAAAGCATTAAATAAATCTCTACTTGATGAATATTTTGTACTTAACTATAAGATGCAAAGGTAGCTTTTCCTAATATGACAACTGCAACTGTATCAAAAGCAGAAGAAATTCCCTTCATGAAGAAATTCCCTTCATGAAGAAATTCCCTTCATGAAGATCCACAATACCTAAAACCCCTTGAAGAATGTGGTACTCAAACAAGTTTTGGCTCATTAACTTTTAAGATTTTTTTTTATTCCAAAGCATTAAATAAATCTCTACTTGATGAATATTTTGTACTTAACTATAAGATGCAAAGGTAGCTTTTCCTAATATGACAACTGCAACTGTATCAAAAGCTATCACAAACCACAAATAAAACCACTTCTCATTAAGAAAGAATATAACAAGCATCATTTACTATTTTCCTAATAAAACCAAAACATGTGTAAAGTTATTCAATATTTAAATACATATAGACACATATATTCTCCTTAGAGAAAACAACAGCATTTTTTTCAGTGGAATGAACATACATTTAGACAGGAAAGCTTTACTTTGCTTCGTTTCCCAAACTGAACAGGTTTAACACATTCAGCAAAAGATAATCAGTCTTTCACCAGAAAAAAATAAAATGACAAGAACAGTAAATAATTGAAATTAATTACTAATAAACCAAGGTTTCCAGCTAAGTCAGACAAGTTAGAACTCAGTCAAGGTTTAAACCAGAGCACAGAAATTTTCCTCTGAATAACAGCAAAAAAACAACCATACCATCTTCCACATCAGGTTTAAAACTACAGTGTTAAAAGTTGTCTTTCAAATATATAAGCATGTCTTTCAATCTTGAAATGACAGAAATGGAAGTACTGTCCCACCTCCAAGAAAAGTTATTCTTAAAGCCATATAACTAGATGCCCTGGAGAAATCAGGGAGTAATTCTCAAAATCAACAGAAAAGATAGTTTTTCAAAAACATCAAGTATGTCTATGAACCTGAAAAAGAAATAAAACTAATATTCCAAAGACTAAACATTTTTTAAGCAGTAGATAAACTCAGTGCACCATCCGAGATGACAACACACTCCCTGAGAATCAAATCTCCCTCCTCCTTTGTTTTTGTTTTTCGGGTTTTTTTTAATAAAAAGCAGAAAACAGGACTTAAAACTTTTCTAAGGTTCTCCTGGTCAGCATCTTTTAAGTAATAACCATAACTTGTGCGCTTGGGGAAAAAGGAAGGCCTGGGAGAAGACAAGCAAGTGCTAAAGAGAAAACCATATGCAGAACACACTTGCTACCTGATGAGTATTCTTAAAAGAAAAAGGCCTTCTACTGAACAATACAGCCTTTTTCTTGAAGAACCATAGGCATTTTGCAATAGCTACACTAAACAGAGCAAGGCAATCTCTGACTAGATACAGGTAATATCCACTAAAAATGATCCTGACATTTTATAGGAGATGAGAGGACAGGCTAAGCTTGGCAATGAATAGATTGTGTGTGGATGTTGTGTCCATCAAAAAAATTTTATAAGTGGTTTGAACTGCTTTAAAACTGTTCTTTCATTATGACAAAGTGATTGTCTATCAAAGCAACATTTATTCAAATTCAGAAAAGTATTTTAGCCTCTAATTAGCCTCCAAAGAAAGTTCTCTTACCTAATTTCTTAAATGTCATGCAGGATTTTCATAAAGCATGTAATTTTGTTTCATTAAATTAGATATATTTAGACAACACGACAGGTGTTTTTGTGAAGTTAAAACAATATTCACCTTCCATGGCTGCAGCTGGTGTCGGCACCAAGAATTTCTTGGACAAGGAAGGATCCACTTGCCTAAATGGGGCTAAATTATCTGTGCCAATAGAATTCCCAGGCGAGCCTTGACCAGGACTGAGAGGGGCAGGAGCGCATGTCCATGATGGCAAGCAAAGGGTGGGATATGCTGAGAGCAGGAAGGACCATGTAACCAGCAACAAGGGGGCCCTCCTCAAGGATATCCATGTGAATAAGGGAGTGCCTTCAGGACAGTGTTACAGACAAAGCTCTTGCACTTTCTAGCTCATCTCTCTACTCTGAAGAAAAGGACCATCCTGAAAGACTCCAAAACAATCTGCTTCAGATCTGACAGATTGTGAGCCTCTCTGACTAAGGAAGGAGAAGTCCCCGTCCATTCAGCTTCCTAGCTATACTGGGATGTTCAAGGTTCCACCCAAGCTACTCGAATAAAATGATGAGAGATCAGGGGTATATGAATGCCTAGAGGGTTCACAACTGTACTTAAGAAAACCCGGCTCTGTTTTAATTTTTCATTTACCCTCAGAGTAATAACGAAAAATAATTATGATATGTTTCCACAATACATTACTTGCAGGCTACTTTACAAATGCTTATGGACTTTTCTTCCTCTCTGCTGTCAGCCTGGAACATCATTCCCTGCCACTCTGCCTTACATTGCATCTAAATCTTCAGTCCCAAAAGCCCATGCCTTGTTGGGGTACTTCCTCCAAACCTTCAGACATAGCTCTGGGTGCAGATTTCTGATCTCTTTCAGCAGTGTGGTACAAGCCTTCTTAGGTGATGCCAGGGACAAAAAACCTTTTGAGGAGTGGCTGAGGGCACTGTGTCTGTTTAGCCTGGAGAGGGCTGAGGGGAGACCTCACTGCAGTTACAACTTCCTCATGAGGGGAAGAGGAAGGGCAGGCACTGATCTCTCTGTTGTCAGTGACAGGACCCAAGGGAATAGCCTGAAGCTGTGTCAAGGGAGGTTTAGGTTGGGTATCAGGAAAAGGTTCCTCACCCAGAGGGTGGTCAGGCAGTGGCAGAGGCTCCCCAGGGGAAGTGGTCACAGCACCAAGTCTGACAGAGTTCAAGAAGCATTTGGACAATGCTCTCAGGCACATGGTGAGACTCGTGGGGTGTCTGCCCAGGGCCAGAAGCAGGACTCAGTGATCCCAGTGGGTCCCATCCAACCCAGCATATTCTGTGATTCTATGAAACAGTTTCAGCTCTACATGGCACGCTTAACATTTCCTGCTTCAGGCAGGACCTAGTGATTGCTTCAAAGATTTGAAAATACAATGAGGAACATGCATGGTTAATAGCATGAAGTCTCAGTCATAGCTCCGGTTTGTTCAGTGTGACCTCTTTACAGCACTTCACAAAGCTGGACTGGATACAGATGGAAAGAGCTCCTGACAGTCTGTCAGAGTTAGACACAGTCTTTTTAGATTCTCTCTTAAAAATGAGCTTCCTGAATTCCCTACATATGTCTGACAAAAAACCAACAACCAACCAAAGCCCAAGACAGAGCTCTTCAGGACAAGAAAGACTCTCGTAGAACAAAGCATTTGCAAGGCATGTCAGAAATAAAATCTACTAGCCTATCAAATGACTGTAAGATGTATAATGTAGAAATAACTTTCTTTAAAAAGGCTCATTTAAGCTTTTTAACTATTTTTAAACTAACTACAAAAGAAAATTGCTAGTTAACAATCCTAAATTGCTTGTGAAATAGGGCTTGCAACTTTAAGTCAGGAATAGGAACTGTAGGGTGAGTTGGGGCAACTTAACCATCCAGATTTTTCCTGTAAGGATGTACAGGAATAAAAGGATCCATGTCAATGGAAGTTATTGCCTATCCACAGACATTCACCATACCATATATATCATAATCACTTAAAGAGCTAAGGATGGAACCATGTTTAATGTCAGAGAGCTCCTACAGAAACAGAAACATGTTCCATGACACAGTTTTGGGAGTACTACAGTTGAGAAAAGCTGCGCTTCATGCAGAAGCTAATTCCTGAAAGGGACCGCCTCATTATCAGCCTTTAGGATTTCAGCAGCTAATGGTCACTTGGTCACTACAATTACCTAAAATTGTAGTCTAGGTCATGTTTAATACCATTTGTAGTCTGTCTCATAACCCAGGACATTTGTACTGTTTTTAAAAACAGAACAAATTTAAAGGCTTATCAATGCATAGTTAAATTTTTCAGGACTATGAACTTATGCAAAGAAATTACAGTTTCAGAAGTTTCTTTTATGCATTAGTCTGTTGTTAAGCACTCCACGTACAGCCCACCCATTTCAGTATTTAGAGTTTTGAAATTAACAGCAGTATGGCTTCATTACTAATGAAGCCAAGTTGCTAAGCTGTCATTGTACATTCCCACAGGACATGGATTTGTTTGTTACTTGTAAAGAATATGGAAATTTGAAGACTAAGAAAACAGACAAATGTATTTAACCTTTCAGCATGACCCTCTAGGAATCCAATCCAAATACTGACTTTTAGCCACATAACAGATTAAAGTAGTGGAGGTTTGCCACTCATTCCATCCACATAAATCACATAAAAAGATACTGCTCAACAGGAATACATTTCTATTCTAATGATGGAAAAACCTTAATTACAAATGCAACTTAAGCATGCTACCTCCATAAATCCATTACTACAAGAGAGGCATGCTGATTATTTTTTAAATCTTTAATTTGTCATTTAGACCTACTGTTATCTCATTTGTAAGGAATTCAAAATGCATTTGCACAAAACTAGATTTCTAAAACATTAACAATGTTTATAAATGTCTCACTTATTTCCCTACAATTTGACAGGATTGATTTCGTGCTACATACTTTAACTCAATCAATCTTCAACTTCAGAAATTTTCATTTAAATTCTTCATCCCGCAAATTCAAGTTAAAGAAAGAACATCACAACCTAAAGGTTTTGTTTAATCTAAAAACACAGCTAATAAGCTCTCCTACTTCTTATTACAGGAGTTTGAATTGAATAAAAAACCCAGCTTTCACTCATATGCCAAGGAAACCTTCTTTCAAAGCTCTCTCTTGCTCTCACTTTTCAGTTAAAGTAGAAGGCACCAGCACTGATTTACATTGTCACACCAGTCATTCAATATCCTCATTAAAATTATATCTGAAATGAGACTGCAGGGCCCTGGGTTTTAGTGCCAACATAATAATCCAACCACAAGCACTGGTGGACAGTGATTGGATTTCATCTGCTGCTATTAGAGATACAAATGTTGCTAAGCTCCTTTTTAATGGCCTTAGATAACTACAGGCCCCTCAAATAAACAAACCAACCAACCAACCAACACCCAAAACAGAAGCAATGATAGGGATATGCTGTAGAAATAAAAACCCTTTTAAGAATTTGCTGATATTCTAGGGCCTGGTTTGAATTAGGAAAAAAAAAAAATAGACTTAATCTCAAAGCCACAGCTGGCTGATGCTGGAAGGGACCCCTGGAAGTCATCTGGCCCAGCTCCCCAGCTCAAGAAGGGCCACCTAGAGCTGGGTTGTCCAGGGCCACGTCCAAACACCTTTGGGCATTATAAAAATGGAGACTCCACACATTCCCTGGGCGAGCTCAGTCACCCTCACAGTAAAAAAGATATACTGATGTTCAGATGGATCTTCCTATGTGCCTCAGTAAACAAAGAAAACCAAAACAAACACACACACACCACACAAAATCCTACTATTAAAATGACACAAAAGCCATGAAAAAAAGCCCATACATATTCCTTTGAGAGGGCTAAAGAATATCGAGTGCCCATTAAAAAAAAAACAAAAAATCAAGAATACTGAAATTTTTACATATTAAAAAATAAACTCTGCTGGGTAAAAAAATAACAAAACATACCTGCCCACCAGCCTCCAGGACACTGAAGAGATATTGCTGCTTTGTGAAATAGGCAACACTAATTTTGGTTAAGTCTTGATAAGCTGTGAAACAAGAGACTTTAAAGCATTTTCCCAGGAAATATACATGAAAGGTGGCTGATAAGAGACACCTGTTCTCTTCTGAAGATCATGTTCTTTTCCGAGACACAGCACCCTGGAGATAGTTTATATTTACCAACCTGGACATTTATTTTGACCCTATGTACACATACAATTATAAGAAGGTATTTAAAATTCAAAGTCAAGAACCAACGACAATTTGACCGAGATTAATAAAAATCTTATCCTACAATATGATCTAGAATGGACTTCACTACAGCCTTCTCAGGCTTATAATTTTATGATATTGACATCTACCATCTTAAAAGGCTGACGTGAACTTTGGCAGTTCTCTCCTTGGCCATCACTGTATAGTTGTTCAGATTAATTCCATTTAATTATAATGGATCAACCATCCCATCCACCTGAACTACTATGATTTTTTTTCTGTTTAAGTTCTGCCTTTTCATGAGCACTTGCTCTCCTACAATCCATCACATAAGAAACTGTCAAAAAGCTGAAATATGGCAAATTCAAAGTATTTGAATATTTATTTGATTAAAGTATAGAAGATTATCCTTATTTGGTTAAAGTACAGAAGATTATCCAGTAGAAGAGAAAGGTAATTAACATCTAATTTCAAAGCTTTTCAAATGAGCCTCATCCCAACCACAGTAAGAGTTCTACACTAAAGAAGTTTCTCATTTTCATTCAAAAAGGCACACCTGGCAGACCAACAGTAACTGCAGGGAAGAGAAAACAGAAGACAAAGAGGCATTCAGATGAAGCAGAAAACATGTTCCCCACATTCTTCCACATGTGCTTGCAGTCCTATCATCAACTAAGTAACATCTGACTAAATGAGGTACACTCACCCTAACAGAGAGAGGTAATTTAACAGGTTAGATAGAGGAGAAAAGGTATTTAAATTGCCTGGAAGCTGAGCAATAAAAAAAACTTTTAAAGTCTGTAGCATACCTACTTCTAGAGTGATTCTGAAAACGGTTTGCCGACACTGCTGGTGGTTGAGTTTTCAAGTTTTAAAACAAAATCATTGTGCAGGTAATTCTTCAACAATGGCAAAGCAAAACCTCCAGGCTAAGCTGGTGATTTACAATAGACCTGTCTTGCACCAGGTTACAAAATCCTCACCACTGACACAACAGCATGTGCAGCTGGGACTTCTGGAAAAGATGTTACCTACTTTGAGAGAACATCTGCTGTCTCTGGTACAAAACATTTCAATTTCCATAGACTTCAAGCATCCTTTTCTCCCCTAAGGCTTTCCACTGTGCAGCAGAAGACACCATAAGCAAAAGAAGGCCAGGGGGCGGGGGGAGAAGACCAAAGATTCTACAGCATCTTTCAAGGACATGACAAGTTTTTCAAGTATCTTGCTAATAAAAGGAAATAGTCCCTATATTAGAAGAAAATGCCAAAAAAGTTGTTAGCAATATAGAAATTCTACATGATTAGAATAGAAAAAATATTGGCTAGTAATGAGTCTTCAAAAACTGGGTAAACCAAAATGGACTGAAAATCAGTTTGAGGCTCATGTCAGAGTGAAGCCTACTGAAAAAGCAATGATCCAGGAAAAACATTAAAAACAGCGAAGTCTTTACTTGTCTTATCAAAGGATGACATTTCACAAAAACCACCTCTGATCTCAACAGTGAGCAATATTTGAGGGGCTTATGAGGCAGATCTTCCATACTAATGCTTCCCTATAGGGAAAACAGAGACAGCTAAACCCAAGAAACATCCACGTCCCATGAATCCAAGACTTGGAGGGAAGAAGTTACATTTTAAGATAAGCCGTCCCTCACCCCCCCTCTGCCAAAATAACAGATGTATCTTGGAGCAGAAGCAGCTTCAGAAAAATACTCCAATTGCTGCTCCTGCTGTGGACACAGGAATTTATGATGGGCTACAGGAAGCACCCCACTGGCCTCAACTCTGAAACACCAATGAGGGCTGCACTGCAAAGGACTTGCCCACTGTGAAGGACTGCCAAGCATACCATAAAGCAAGAACACCAAATTACAATCTTAATCCTGCTTCCAAAGCCCTATATTTTCAGCCCTCAGCATAGATGGTTTTCCCCCCCCACAGAAAGCATTAGGTGTCAAAAGGTTCATAGACTTGGCTCACTGATTGATTCCTAGTCTGATTTGTAAGGCTAATTAAGACATGGCCAAACTGTGTCCATGTCTTACTTAACATTGGTGTTCAAGCAAGTATCACACAATCTGATTAAAATTGACTAAAATGTCTTACTTCAGTAATCACTTAGACAGAATGAATTTTACATTAGCAGGATCAAGCACACGTCAGGCCTCAGTGGAAATGAAAAGGGCTTATAGTAATAGGATTTATAAATCCACCACATTAGGTTAATGGCTAAATGATTTACATGTAACTTTTCCCCCTCCTCCTCACCCTTCAACTCACACACACACAAAAAAATCCTATATTTGGCACTTTTAACAACGAGTGTCAAGGCAAAAACAGACGTTCTTTTTAATTAGCTGAAAATTAAAAGCCACAAGTGATCCTTCATTAACTCTTTCATTGCAGAAATAATGAATTAGATTTTTATAAAGCCAGAATTCTTGAAGACCCTAATGAACCTTTTCAAACAACCACCACAAGTTATCTACATGTGCATAATGAGCCTCAAATGGTTTGAGCCAATAAATATGCAACTGATAAAGCGAGATCCTTATTCCTTACAAAATTGTCAGTAATGGGAGTTCTTCATGTGACTATTTTCAATTGCAGAGAAGACTCTAAAAGCCCTTGCTCTTTCTCAGCCAGTAATTCAATCCAACAGTTAGCAGCAGTTACTAATGACACTGGAATATAGATGGCTTAAAGCCAACCCTCCCTCTTTGCAAGTGGTGGAATGTCCTACACCATGTGGTAAACCAGGTGCTTTGTTTTGTTCTTTTGGCAGCTGAAGCTTTCATTTTCTGGAAATTTGAAAACAAAGTCATCAAGCTGAGCCCCTGCAGCAGCAGTCACTTGCATCTGTTTCATTCGCTGGATACAAGCACAGAATAAGTTCATCTGCAAGTCCTACCTGTCCCCCACCTCTCTCAAAAGCTAATACTAAGTCAGGCGGGAAGAGTGAAAGTTCAAGTTATATGTACAACACCCTTATTTTCAGCAAAATCAATTAAAAATTGTCATTTAACAAGGTCAACATTTCTCAATGATACAGTGCTTTGCATTTTCAGGTCACTGTACAGACATTAAAAAATGAATCCAACACCAGGATTAAGGTTAACTGCCAAGACCATATGTTTTAACACAGTTTATCAAGCATCTACCCATTGTCACCAAGCACAATTACATTATCACTACCTCACTTTCCTTTCATGGCATTAGGAGGACTGACAGCCAGTGGAGCAGCACCCCTCCACTCCTTTATAGCCCAGGCTAGGACCACAGTGTCTCCTCCACATCCAGGGTACCAAAAAGTCTGGGTTTATGGATATCAGTCTGCTGCTCTTGGGAAATCACTACAAGCTGGTTTTGCTCCAAACAAGGACCGCGTTAGATGAAAGCACCTCAGAAGGAAGCTGCCTGTTTTCCAGCCCTGGCCTGGTGGCACGACAATAGCAGCAGCAGAGCCTGTCCCTGGTCCTCTCCTCTCCCTTGGCCGTCAGGGTATCAGGTTCACATTCTTTCCCCACAAACACTTGTCCAGTGTCACACAAAAGAGTGACCAACAAACCTGATACAGGGCCATTAAATTCAGACAGCAAGGCACCACACAATGACCTTTAGAAGAACGATATTAACAGGTGGTTGGTGTCTAATACAAATAATTATATTACACTTTAGCAGTGTGGACCAAAGTGGAAACACATTGTCTTGTCATCAGCAGTTGAACAAGCCAAAGTAATGTTACCAGAATACCTTTTTAACACTCCTCTGTTACAGCCCCAGCTACAAAGAACACCTCCTGTGGCAGAGCACGGTCAGTGAGCTCCCAGCTATGTCACAAGGTATTTCATATGAAAATTTCACCAGGGTGTCTAACATTTCCCTTTCTAAGCAGAACAGGAATCTTCCTCCAGCCTTTGGACAATCACACAAGTAAATTCAAGCACTGCTTATGAATCTACCCCGTCTTTCCTCTTGGAAACAGTCCACTGGAAACACATCCCTCCTTCAATTAAAAAGAAGCTGATAAAAGCAGCCCAGCAAAGTCCTTCAAAACCCGTAAGAGAAACCAGTACAAGCGATCAAATTAATTGCCCCTGCTCACTAATTAGTTTTCCAACATCAATCATCTCAAGTTAGCAACAGTTTTCATCGACCTTTAACCCCAAGAACAGTCACTGTTTTGACAGGACGGGCAGCTGTGGCAAACAGCCGCAGCATTTAGGGACAGACAGCGATTCCTGACCACATCTACAGCCAGACTGCACCTTGCAGGGTGCAGAGGGGGCCCCGGGCCCGACCCCCTGGCCCTGGCAGGGCTTGCACAGCCCAGCACATGCCACTGCCAGCCCTGGCTGCAGTGGGGCCAAGCACCAGATCAGTTTCCTGTCAGCTGCGACACGGCTGACACTTAAGCTGCTTAAAGGCTTCTCATTCTTTGCTTCTGAAAGGGGAGGGCAGGTTCAAGGACACTCCAGCCTGTCTAGAGTAGGGAGAAAGCTACAAACACACACCTCAAAACAGGGTAAGTGGTAACATACAGCTCAAACATCCACACGCAGATGGACGGGGAAAGCACTTGGAGATGTAACAAAAACCTGCCTACAGAGAAACACATTGAAGAAAGACACTACTTAATCTTCCATGTAGTGGTGCAAGCCACCTCAGCTCCTACAGCAATAAACCACAAGCAGTGCATGCATTAGGGAACTGCCAGCAAACTCCTCAGGTGGGCTGGAAGAGTAGTGCAAGGAAGAATAAACAGTGCACTGCCACAGGACATGCAGACCACTACTGTGGCCAGAGCACCCTGACAGACCCAGAACAACATCCCCCCCCTTTTCTCCCTCCAAGGGAAAAGCAGGTTCTTGCTCCTCACAGAGAAACAGGCCCTTCCATTTGGTCTAGCCAGAACGCAAGCCAGAGTCTGAGCAGCAAATCCTGCTTTTGTACTCCCAGAACACAGTTTGGAACAGTCAGGCAGATGCTGCTGGCTGGCACCTGCATCATCCTGGCGCTCAGCAGCAGCCTGTTCTCCTCTCCTGCATCCCCTCCTCACCTACCCCACACCCCAAACACCTCACTAGAGGTCCAACAGGTGGGAGAGTTGACTTTTACTCAACAGCTTTGGCAACATAACTCCAGGCTCCCACCTTCATCTGTAACCAACATGATACTCAAATGGAAAGCCTAAAAAACAAGGGTAGTGGTTATGGCAAATTTGAGAAGTGACAAGAAACAAAATGTGGATGCTTTGGCAGTGGAGACACTTAGGGGAGGAGGGGAGGGAAGAAAAGAGAGACATTAAAAAACAGAATTTATAAGGAAAGCAAGTCAGCAAGGGACAAAATCCCTCGTTTATCGTTGTAAAATGCACCTCCAGTGTTCTTATACACGTAAAAGCTTTTAAACCTGTTCCAAAGGTCTTTCCTCTACAACAAGAAAAATCCCACCCTAAAGAGTCACAGAATGTCTTGGGTTGGAAAGGACCTTGAAGATCATTTAGGTCCAACCCCAAGTGTCAGCAGCATCCAAAATACCACATACTACAGGGGCATGACTAAATTACCCTATAATAATATGCTTATACATACGAGTCACTGCATCATTTCAGGAGTTAATTCTTGGTATGTTAAGGTGAAAGAAAAGGAGGGAAGCGGAAAGAGGAAAACAAATATAATTAGAACAACTTATTTTCTAAACATTAACTATGTGACACTTGGGGTAAGAGGGCCCTTTGTTTTCTTTTTTTCTGAGTGATGCTCAGGCATTCAGGCCTGGTATAATCCACCCAGGCCACTCTTAGTTTCCAGCTACTTGGGATCTTATGGGCTCAGGCACTGGTATGGACAATGCTTTGCTGCACATCAGGAAATGTCTCTGACCACCCACTATATCCAGAGTAGCTGCACTGGGACAACATAGTCTTTAGTTATGGCACAGCATTCAGCCACCAGTGTCACAGAGTCCCCTTCTTACAATTCACCTTCTTCACAAGGGCAGATCTGCTATCCAAAAAACCTTGGAGCATTCCAATAGCAAAAGCTCTCAAGTCTCCAATGTATAGTTCAAAAGCGTTCCCCAGCTTGTACAAGAAAGCTCATCTAAACAGGCTGCAGTCTAATGTCCCTTCTAGTCCCAACCTCCTATTTCACTCAAGAGCCTTAGAAACAGACAACTTGCCGTAAGCATTAAAACACTAAAAGCTGCAGGAATTACTAATATAAAGGTATTTCTGTTTACTACATTAGGAATTTTTCTGTTTAAAAATTGTATTTAATCCCCAAAAAAGTTCATGGCACAAGGTACCATCCAGAAACCAGAAAATATAAAAGAACACAAAATTTATTAGCATATTCAGAGGTGAAGTATAGCACAGGTAATTTGCTCCCTCCTAAGCACAAGTAGGATCTGAGGAAAGAGACAAACTGATGATCAGAGTTATAACCATACAATAAACAGTAATTTCAAGATTTAACTAAGACAAGGAAACATCACTTTTTCCTTGCAAAATGCTTTACACAGATGTACACTATAGCAAAGCAAACTCAAGGTACCAGATCATGCACACATGGGTAGGAATTACAGGAAATCTTTTATAAACATTTAGTACATAAACAAAGAAACTCCCCTGCATTAAACCAGGAAAATAATGAAAGGTCCAAATTTATTACTGAATACTAATGTTAAGTGCAAGTATTTTTATGGTATGTCAAATGAGTAATACACAGCTCCTCTCTTGCCAACCATACAACTTGTTACAATTGCATAGAATTACCTCTATGAAAGGCATCCAATTCATTAAAATTTTATCCAAAACATGTCACACAAATTACAATATTTCAGTGTGGCAGAAGACTGCAGTGATTCCTTATTGACCTTCCTCCATCCCACATGGGCCATAAAACTTTACTAAATAGCCTCTACTTCAAACTTGTAACTTCAGGTTGAGTGACAGCATAATTTTTAGAAGCAAGGCATGGGACCTTGATTTAACACAAACGCTGGGAAATCCACCTCCACCTCTGTGCAACTCCTTTGCCATGAAGTTAAGAAAAACAGAAACATGGCTCATTTATGCTGCCAACTGCGACTGAATCTGTACCAACAAACACAAGAAACTGGTAATACAAGAGGATTTGTACCACAGTGAGGCAGAAAGAGGAGGAAGAGATGCATTAGGGATTCCAAATCTTTTCACACACATTTGGGATAGCAGACATCTACAAAATTTTGGTTCTTGGCTCCTCTGACTGGCAATGGTCTCTGTCACAGCAGGAAGCCCAAATAACACAACTGCTTCAAGACTTTATGGAGCAAAACTGAAGCAGCCTGCTCCATGGCAGAATGGTCTACTAAGAAATCCAGCCCCTAACACACACATCATAAAATCCTACTCATAAGGATGGATATCTCACTAGTTTTTAAATAACATGAAGTTGGGTTATCTTGGTTCTTGGGTTTGTTTTTTTTAACTTCCCTGGCCATGACAGACAATTTGAGATAGATACCTGTTCCTCATTGAGCCTCATTTCAGGGCACTTCTCACTACTGCCTTAAAAAGAATTCATGCTTCAAAGGGAACTCCTGGGGAAAAATGTATTTTGTTGGCTCAGAGCAGTATTGTCACGATGGCTGCTCGATTATTCCCTTGAGGTAGACAGACTAAGTAGGAGGCTTTATCATTATTCAAGCAGATGGGTTATTAGACACATGACACCAACAATTTTAGTAGATTCAAACACAGAAACTTGGTTTCAAGGCTAAAATATCAAAATGAATCCATTGCTGAGGAGCCCTCCACGTTATCAAATAGGCACATTTGACAGATACCTTTAAAATCATGACATCTACAGTGCAATGATTTAACAAAGTATTCTTATTTTTCCTTCCTTACAAAAAAAAGTGAAACAAACTGAACAGCCACTTAGGTTTCTCTGTATCTTCACAGGTTGCACATAAATGAAGCTGCAGTGCCCTGTACTTCCACATTTGTAACCCCCTGCCTGAAGAGCAATAGTTTTGTGAAAGTCACAAAACTATTTTTTTGTGAAAGGATTGTTTTTTCTGCACTCTTAGTCTTTTTGATTATGGGGAACTACAATCTCCTAAAAGAGAGAATTAAGTGCCATTATTTTTAAGTACTAAAGAATAGAACAACAACAAAAAAAAAATCCCTAAAAAGTAGGTTTAACACCTTAGCTTAAAATACCCAAAACAACTCCCATCTCCAGGACTATTCCTACAAACGTGACCCAAGGTATGTGCGTCAGTGTTTAAAGTCTTTATAATGTCTCCACATACTCAAGATTCTGACTTGTAAACTGACACTACGCAAAGAGGGCAAAATCACTGCAGCTACAAAGAATCATCCACTGTAAAATTCCACAGATATTTCCAGTAAAACAATACTAAGCAGCCTAACATTCGAAGTAGTTATCCACCTTTATCACTTGAAACACTGGGACATCTTTAAAATTCACATGAGGCATGTCTGTTCACAAATACACTCCTGAATCTGCAAAACTTCTCAATCTCCAAGTAAGTGGCAGAGAAAATTAAGAAGATATAGTGGCTACCCTTTTTTATTCCTGGAAGCAACAGTTTCCTGGGATGGAATAAATACCTGACCTGCTGTGTGCAGTTGCTGAAAGATGGTCCAAAATAAAGATTTACATGCTGGCTGTAAAGAGGGACTTAGAATAGTATCAGAACTCAGATCAATTAAAATCTGAAAATTCAGATGAACCTTCTCCTAAAGGCATTTTTCAGAGTAACCAACAAGGAAGTGCACATTGGCACTGCTCAGTCATACTATTCCACAGTTTCACCATTGAAATTTTTCCTTTTTCCACTCAGGAAAGTCATCTGAATTTGTAATTAATTTCTGATATAAACTCTACCATCTTAAATATGTGCTAGTTATTAATTAATAATGTGCTATATTTACTAGGTAATATTAATCCACTCAATTTATTATTTATTCTATGAGACGCTTGTAGGCTGATATAAGCCCTATTACACTACACAATACATTAGCAACTTAGAGGTGAAATTCCTATGGGTTCTAGAAATTCACATTACTCTAAATTTTCCATTTTAACAAAATCACAACTTGTGTTCAAAAAAAGAAAAGTTTAATCAATGTGTATGCTAAGTATTCAGTCTATTCTAGGAAAATGAGAGATGACCTTCACTCCAGTAGCAACTGGCTTACACTGTCCAGCTATGCACACAAAGGCATCCTGTGTTTGCTTTGATGGCCTGCACATGCCAGGGGTTGATGTCATTGATAGACTGACATTGCTCTGTCCTCACACAAAAACTTTATTAGCATAACAGAAGATCTGAAAGTGTGCTATCCCACTTTCTAAATATCTTCCCCATCTGCTGCTGGGTGACAAATGTAATCTCCTTCCCTTGCCTATTTGCTAGAACACTGCAGAACTCCACGGGAAGGGTCTGGTCGCATCTGTCTTGGGAGCAAGTCTATTGTTTGTGAGATAATTACTCTGTCCTTGTTGACTTGCAGCAATAATTGAGAACAAAATCACCTAATAAGCCAAGTTACCTAGTAATATAGCACATTATAACAGCAATGATTGCATATAAACTTTGAACCCCCTTTAGTGCCAATTAATTTCAAGAGCATTAGCACCAACAGTAAACGAATACGAAGCAGTTTAACTAATTAAAGCTTACTACGTAATAGGCTTGTAGCTTCAATTATCATTTTTCATGTTAGTCATCTGAAACTGTAATGATATGTACCAGCTGGAAAACATGTGCCTAGTCCCACAGCAACAGGTAAATGGAGCAGTTTTTGAAACTATGTCATGCACTTTCCTAGGAAAAGTGCTAACTAAGCCTTATCAACAGAGACAAACAGCAGATGGCAACAAATGTGCCAAGAGACATTTCATCCTCCAGGAAGAGTTCAACACTAGGCATCAGCAAAAAAAGGAGCAGAGTTGGAAGCACAACTCCCACAGATCTTACCCAGCTGCTCTCTTCCGTAGGAAAAAGAATGAAGAAAAAACACCCCAAACACAAAATCAAAACCCAAACCTAGTTAGGCAGTGATTCTCACCCCAATGTACAGACTTTATGTGTAATCCATCTACATTTCCTTCCCAGAAAGTCCAGTATCGGGTGCAGCTCAGGAAAGCAGCTGAAGTCCTTTTCCCCACTAGAAACTCCATTCTCAGATCCCAGAGAACAAAAATTTGCTTAAATCCTGACATTGACTCCCAAGTTGGGCTTAAAGGGTTCAATAAATTTTTGCTATTTTAATTGTATGTACAGAAGAGGACTAATTATCCAACCTTTTTTGACTTCTTGCACACTTTTGGACTCAGTGGAATCTCAAAGTTGCTTGTCCTTTAGCGTGGTGCAGTATTTCTCTTTACCAGTTCTGAGCACCCAGTGTTTCCAGGTTATTTTTGTGCCTTGAAGACCCATAGCTATCTTCTCTAGATAATTTTATTTTATTCTTGACATTTAATGTCTTGACACGCTGACTGAACTAAGCACTGAGGTAAAAGTAATTTTCACGTTTTCATGTTCACATTTTGACTTCAAGACACTGCAGTTATCAGAGAAGCTGCTAGCATTTTTGGACAATTAATCTCCTTTTGAACTATCTTATCAACAATTCCACTCCTCCCTTTGTTCCATCCTCATCCCCAAGCAAGCACACACCAAGAAGCACATTCAAGTACTGGTTTGGAAAGCAAACATGGAAAACAGGAAAGAGGAAAACAGAAATAAAATAACAAAAAGAAAACCAACTACTTGCCATATAAGAAAATCTATCTGCAGTTTGTGCTACTTTTTTTTCCCAAACACTAAGGACAGCCAACTTCATACTTAAGGACCTATGCCCATTTCATTTCAAAAGCAGTTAAAAGCAAAACATATAAAGGATTTTTTTTCTTCATTATGTGTGTGCATATTGGCTCAGGTTTTCCCATATTCCATCTCTCCCAAAACTCACTGTAACAGCTCAGAACCTCAGAGAGCACCAAGTCTTCCTCCCAGGGAACAAGTATAACTGCTCTCTTTATGGTGGATAACTGTAGTCCTAAAACAACTATTGACCACGACACAAGTACCAAAAATTAAAGACAAACCCCAACAACTCTATGTTATGCAAAGCTTGCCAAAAGTTGGTTGGGTTTTCTTTTAAAGTTAAGAAAAACTTGAGCCATAACAAACCCTTTAACAACGCCTGCTACCAACACTGTCTGTCCAAAGAGATTAAATGATGAAAGGAGCATCTTGTTTATATAAAACTGCAAAATACCCCTTTATGCTCAAGAACTACATAGCAAGCCTCTGTTGGTCTATGTACAACACAAACTATTAATACACTACTAACCACAGTTCCTCTCAGAGAGAGGGGCTGACAGACAGTCACAGAACAGACTTTCCTTAAGTTAAGATGGAAAAGGCCAGGGACAAATACTAAGCCAGTACTGATACTTGATAATTGTGATAATCTACTACCACACATGCCTGACATGCTCTTCAAAGCAAAGAGGAGTTGCTTGGCTTAGCAGGGAGGCTATCCCCTATTATGCAGGCCAGCTGAGCCAAAAGCTATGCAGTACTGTATGGAATAACAGAAGGATCATTTCTGGAATAGTCAAATAAATGACACTTCATACTGATTTACCATCAGATCTTCTCGGGAAGATCTATTTCTTTTTCCATTTTAAGAAAAAAATAAAGCAGGGGAGAAAAGTAAAGCAAGATCTATGTGGGGAAGAAAATAGCTGACTTTAAATATGCTAATAGAATAAACATCAGACAACAAAAATTTATTCCTAGAGTGAAAATTAATAAAAAGGAAATTGGGACAGCTGCACAGTCCAAAATTGGCACTGATTTTCAGAGAAGGAATAGGATCCCTCAAACTCTTACTAAATGGCTCAGGAATCCCTGGCAAAAAATCAAACAGTTTCTTAAAAAAAATTGCTGTAATTTAACACAGTATTTATAACAGAGCAAAGTGACACAAGCTTACACTCCAGGCTGAAAGCTGAGACAGACAAACAAAAGCCACAGTTAATTAATATTTCCTTGGTCATCATGTCAGAAGTCCATCCTTCTGAAGAAAACCCAAAACTACATGAGCTGCTCATGTATGAAAGATGAGAAACTTTCATAATTATTTTCTTTAAGTTCAAGATCTACCACCAAAATATGGGTTGGCAAAAGGTCAGCACACTGAAGAACGATGGGAGGGAAGGTTATTTTTATTTGAATGGAATTTAAAAAAATTTCTGTGGTTATCTTCCACAGAAGCCTAAGAGCAATCAAAATCATTATAAATGCCACTAGACCCCTATAAAATGCAACTATTTCTGGGCGATTGAAGGAACTGCTTTCATTAAGAAATTACTAGGAAGTAAAAAGAAAGCATCTGCCCTGCACCCCATCAGGCATTAATTCCAAGTACTCTAAGACCAGCTGAAGAGCTAGCATGCAAATTGGGAGGAAAATTTCATGTGTGTCAGCTTTTCCTTAATTTTTTTAGAATCAGTGGGAAGTTTCTCACTGTAGGAGTACCACAGCTAATTCAATTTATACATATACATATGTTAGCATAATACACTTTTTAAAAGAGGGAGCTTTCATAATCTACCCTTGATTCAGCAAGACATTTTTATTCCAGGATGAAGTGTTTCAGTTCCCTAAATTCAGCCCAATCTTGTTACAAGTCAGAAGCATTGTTCTGTGATTTACATAAAAGCATTTCCACTGAACTAAGCAGCAACTGACAGATCAGATAAATGGGTTCCAGATAACATTTAAATAGCTGTGCTAATTACACCACACAGAGATAGGAACATGATCCCTTACTCAAATCCTCAGAGTAACCATCCAGAACACTGAAGAGAAGAGGAAAAAAAAGTAATAGTGCAAGTCATAAGACAGCATGTAAAGGAATTTTAAAAAACCCAAACATTCTGCATAAAGGAGGTAATCTCAACTAATTAGATGCCATAATGATCTTCTCACAATCTGTTAGAAGAGAGTAGTAGCTAATAACTCCACAAATTTCCTCCAATCCTTTCACCAGGAAGGAATAGCAGTTCTAAGTCATTACTGCTCTGTCATCCTGGACCACTGCCAAGAATGCAGAACTTCAGAACACCTGTCAATTAACACATTCCTACTGAAGGCAGGCTCATCTTCCAATCTATTAAAAATTAGTGATCACAAAAAGCAGTCAGATCAAAACACAGCAAAATTAAAATTAGAAGTGACTTCTTGAAGGACAACAGCCTTCAACAACAACAACAAAAATCATCAGGAGCAGTGTCTCTGCAGAAGTAACTATATTCATACTGTGGAAGACAAACTGCATGAGGTAACAGACCTTTTTCCATCCCTACCATCTGTGGTACACACTCGTGCATACAGAAATGTCTGGCCACCTGATGGACAATTTTGTGCGAGAGTCAGATCTAAAGCTTTTCTCTAATCAAAGCTTTCTGCAGGGGTTCTCAGGCTAAGTATGGGCTTCTCATTGATTTTCCTTCATCCCCACGATGAACTACTTCTACCTCTAAGTTGAAAAATATGAAGCTATGCATTGAACCAAAAAACCCAGGTACGATACATATTAAAACATCAAGGCAGAGGTGCAATTACAATTTAAAGAGACCAAAAGATTTCTGAGCAAACATAAAAATGGTATTTACCTAAGTTCAAAGATGATAGTGAGTTCTGAGGGAGATGGGGAGGAAAGGGGAGAAATTAAGGTGGTCACATGAAAACCAAAACATCAGCTGTCATTGACTTAGATCTCATTTGTTCAAAAATCAAAGGGTACAATATCAAGGAAGTTCTAGATTCAACAAGTAAAATTCCAACCAGAGCAAAACCAACCAGAAGGCTGCAATACACTCGAGCACAGGACTAAGACATTCCTATGGTTTTATGTCAGTCTTCCACCTGCTAATTCCAAATTACTGCACAAAGCTTGTGGCAGTTTAATATTCCAGAAAAAATTAAAAGCATCAAGGAAGAAAACTCAAGTTCACACTGAAAACATTTTTTACACTGAAGTCAGAGAAAACAGGAAAGAAATTATTAGTGTGCAAACTGTGGTACTGCCACAATAAATAAAATGACAACACACAGAGAAGTCAGAGAACCAAACCGAAGGGCAAAGCAGCCCAAGTGAAGAGCCCTCACTTTAGCATGGCTACCCTTCTCCCCAGCAACTGTTTTGCAGATTCACTTTCCTTGGATTTAAAAAAAAAAAAAAAAAGTGTTTGTACCTCAAAGTCTCCTCTATGCCTACCCAGTCATTTCAGGAAATATGACCCTGAACTTCATCAAAGCAGATTATTACATTGTCCTGCTTTTCTGGTAACTTCCAACAGTTTAAACATGCCAATTTCTGCTCTGTTTCATGAACAAGGCAAGTAATTTGAAAGAAAGCATTTATGCTTTTTGCCTTTTTTTTTAAACAAAGACTTATCAATCATCAGTATCCAAATTTTAAAAGCTTCTCCAGTCTTATGTAACTACCAAGACTAGCACAAGCTCACAGAGAAACGACTGCCAGGTACTAAACCCTGCAGTAAGGTTCAAATGATGTCTCATCATTCCATGTTTTTGATGAGCACTGCTTCATAAGCAAGTCATTTCAGTGACACAAGTGGGAACCACTTCCTACCCCCAACAAGCTAAAAAACTACTTGCTCTTTCTAAAGGCTGCCAGTTAGAAATGAAAACAATCCTTCTATGAAAACATAGAAGGATTAACATGAAAGGTAAAGGGAAATGGGTATTTTATTTTTAATTTTTTTTAACTAATCCAGGTGTTGAAAGAGGATTTTATGGAGCAACTATTCCTAGTGGTTCAAATCAGCAAACATGAGTATCAAATTGTAAAGCAGATATCAACACACATAATTTAATCCTATTCCCTGAACCCTTACCCATATTTGATAAAGGGAATAGCCTGAAGCTAAAGACAACACAAACACCAGCAACATCTCCTGCATTACATCACGTATAACTGCTAGAAGAAAAGTCAACAGAGCAAGCATAATGCTAGTGTCTCTCAATCACTGCTCAAGCTCCAAAATTTGGGGGATTTAGTTCATCCAGCTTTGACAGTGCCCTCTTTCTAATACAAAGGGAGTCGGAACAAATTACCTTAGGCTGTATGCGTAACTTACAGCCTTCCTTGCTCATGTTAAGAGATCAGGTATGCCCCAGCTTGTTAAACTACACCTACTCCTCAAGAGTCCTTCGTTACTACCAGAATTCTTGATGCTGCCCACCAAGATCTCTTATACCCTTACAAGGTATTGTACCTGCAGCAGCAGAGACAGTCCATCTTTCACAGATAAATAAAGGTCTTAACAAACTCTTTCATCTGTCTCCTAAGTATATTTCGGTGCTGAAAATAGCATAAGCTGTTCAAGTTTAACTTCTAAATTAAGCCAATGAATCTTGGCACAGGCCCAGTGAAAGGACATAACATGCAAGAGACCACACGACTTGATCTACACAGCATTCAAAGTACTCAAACATTATTTTTTTAGCCCTGAAACCAAAACAGCCTGGTATACAACAAGTATCACTGCTGACATATCTTCATTCTTCCAGTTTTCTTCCCTTCAAATGACAAACTTCATCTGTTGGATCTTGCTGACCTTGGTGATAAGTCTCAGTAAGAATTAAAGGAACTCCTCAACTGATGGTCATAAACCAGCTTTGGTTTGAAGGGATCTCTGGACATTGTTTAACCCAACCTCTGGCCCCAGACAGGGCTAGACCAGCTGGTGCAAGGCTGTGCATCTGTGGGAAGAGTCTGGCTTCTTCTAGACAGCCTCCATTAGGTTGTTGAAGACCACAATTAATTCCATCCTCAAACAATTTTTTCCACAGTGAAGGAACCCAGCTTTCAGCCTTGCCCTATATATCAAAGTAGGATCATCATCATCCTGAAACCACTACCTGAAAACAACATACCTAGTAGGCTCAAATAAGTATTTATCCAAAAGGAAAAGATCACCTCATTGTGGATGGAATCAAAAGCTTCTATTAGAATTTGTGGTGAAAAAGTCAGCTTTTGCACAGTGGGCAAGATTCCCAGGAAATATATGAAAATTTTTGATTATCAGATCAAGGTGTCATATCTTTGAAGGACAGTATGAATATTTATTTAAGTCTCGTGGGAGACAGACACTTCAGTTAGACTGTTTTTCTATCCTCTTAGGAATAGTGCTTGAAAATGAAAATTATTTTTAACTCCTATTTGAAGTATCTTTTATTTCAAAAACTTTATTACCATTTAGGTATCCAAACCCAGGGTTCCTAGAACAAGCCAACATCCAATTTAAGATAAATGCATGACGCAAATGAGTGAAGCAATAAGATCCTAAAGAACAGCTTCTGTGGATGTCTCAAAACCCCAGTATTTTTTGACAAGCTACTAATGAACCAAGAAAATGTGTACTGCAAAGACATGTAGTGCTAACAAATATACAGGCTGAAGAAAAACATCAAAGCATCAGTTAGCATCTGTAATCTAACCTTAACAGTGGGTTTTGGAAAACAAATGTGTTTGAAAACTGAACCATGGCAGTTTAAAAATGGTGGCGTGATGCTGCTAAAGCTCTCAACCTTCATGGTGAAGCACCTGTGTTACTGTGTCTCCCTTTTATAAGGCACCTCTGTGAGAGAACCATGAAGGACCTCTGTTAATCCCTGCAATATTCTAGATAGGTTTAAAGAATTTCTTTAGTAATTCTGAAGTTGAAGCATGGCAGACTTCATCTGCAGTGCAGGATTCATGCGCATTCCCCAATACTTTATTGAACACCTGAGAGTCTTTCCTGTTACCACTGGATGAGGAGAGACATTTCTACCTCTCCTAATCTTGAGGTATCAGCCGTCTACCCAACACACATAGCTTCTAAAAGGGGACACACTGCTACATTTCAAATACAGAGAATGTTCCAGAGATCTTGCTCTTCCCAGTACTCTGGTTCTCAGTTTTATCACAATTCTGGGTGAGGAATATCTTGCTGTTACCTAGTCAGCCAGGTTAAGATATGATGCAAGCAAAAATCTGTCTTTTGGCAGGACAGAAAAAAATACAAGACGGGAAACCTTAAGAAAAATTAAAAGTACAGAAGAAAGAAAACAACAACGAAGGAAACATCCACGTGTCATCCTATTAACAGTAACCCCACAGTTTCACAGCCAGGTATGAGCCAAAAAAAAGCTGGTCACGCCTGACCCCTTACATCTCACACTGGGCCTGCCCCCACTTCCCAATCTCCTCCTTTCCACCAGCACTCAGAGCACGCAGTGAGTCACTGAGCCATTGATCCAACTGAAATCAATTTGGTTTTCCTCTGGAGTTAGTTTTCAATTCAGATCACCAGCCTGATCCAACTCACCATGGGGCCATGCAATTGCTATAACCCATCCACAGAAATCAGCAGTCAGGAAGTGAGAGGCACCACACCTCTTGCAATAGCATGGTCGTAAAATAAGCAGTAAAAAAAAAAGAAAAAAGAAAAAAAAAGAAAATATCTTTCTATTCATCTGACTTGCTGTACAATCAATCTGAATCTGATCAATCTTCCTAAACATTTCTTGGTGAATACCCATTAAATAAAACCTTTCTGTCCAGAGGGGAGAAAAAAATACCAACATGCCAACCAAAATAAAATAAAATATTTTTTTTCCCTTCTCACAAATTTCCTCCTCACCCAAAATATTCTGGCCATTCTTCTTAATTGAAATGTTTCATTTCCTCTCCTTGGAGATGCAAAAGTCTGTATTAGACCAGATGTCATATCCAGCACTTGACTACCAATAATATTTCAACAAATGTTACGATGCTCCATACTTCTGCTACTTGGTACTCAGTTCACATTTCCAGATTATTTGGAGCCTCTACTTGTCTACTCCAACTTGTTTTGGATATCAGCATGCAGAGTAACATACATAGCTTTTCCACAGGCTCACAATTGCACACATAATGATAAATTTAACCGCAGTGGCAAATGATTTAACCCCACCAGTTCCCATTTAGGGACAATGCAGCAATTTAGCACTATTTCTCCCAAGATTTTGGTTTGCCCTTTTTATATTTAAAAGCAACTAGAAACTCCTTGCCTAGCCCTTTTGCCATGAAGTTTCACGTCTTCCAAAATTGTTATACTGATGTTACATTCCCAGTTTAAATACAGATGGCATGCTTATAACGAGACATTAGGAGGCTCCTTTCCCTCTTTTAGCAATCCCCTTTCTCCTGTAGTACAACATGGAAGAAACCAGGAGTCTGTCAATTGCCCCATTCACGTGACAGTGAATGCAGACTGTATAACCAATGCTTTAGGTGCAATTAAGAGAAAGCAGCTGATGATCATTTTCCCTGGATGAACGAGACTTTAAAAAAAATTTTAAAAAAACAAGTGCCTGGATTTCTTTACAGATCATAATTACAGTAGACAGCCATTAACCTGCTTACCTACCCTTAATTTTTTTTAAATGAGCTCATCTTTCTCCACTTCATTTTTCTCCTCCCTCATCCATTCTTCTCCCAGACTGCAGCAATAACATGCTTTTATTCCTTCCTTTTGACTGCCAGGGCCTTAAACTAATTATTAATTGAGAATGTATCTAAAGGATCTGAATGAGAAAGTTGGAATTAACCCAATTGCCTCTTTCCCCCTTTTATTTTGCATATTTGAACACTTGGTCTACCTGGCAGCACTGCTGAAAACAGCAAACGTGTTGTTTTCCTTTCAAAGGCAAGTTTGCTTGGGCAAAAATATGCAACAGCAAAAAACAACACAGAAAAAAAGCAAGTACCTGGAAAAGGCCCCAGCACTGAGTGAAAGCCATTAGCAAGCAAGCTGTCTAGCATTAAATTCTCTCAACAACTTTGCTGTCCTGTAGGAGAATCCTGCAGCAAACAGCTTCCTGCATTTAGGAAACCAGAAAACTGACACTTCATCAAAAGGCTTGTCCTTTAGAGAGCCTAGAATGGCATGACCTGACACTGCCTGCTGCTGCAGAGCTGGCTGGTTGTACAGCTCCGACTCATCTTGTTTCCAGTTGTTAAATTACATTAAAGGACAGCTAAAAATATATTAAATATTTTCCTATTACTTTTCCA
This sequence comes from Monarcha castaneiventris obscurior, assembly GCA_026261815.1. Taxonomy (NCBI): domain Eukaryota; kingdom Metazoa; phylum Chordata; class Aves; order Passeriformes; family Monarchidae; genus Monarcha; species Monarcha castaneiventris. The sequence continues at coordinate 36,853,903 of JAMPIT010000566.1, read as the reverse complement.
TGCAAGCAACTGCTATAGTTACAACAAGACTAATGTCCAGGCAAATGCTTAGCAACATGGGGGGTGGAGGGGAAAGTCCAGGAATCCCTCTAAAACATTCCTGATCAATAACGCAACATTTGGATTGCAGATGTAGAAAGATTTTTTTTTTTTTGCTGAACTGATGCATTTCTTACAGTCAAAACAGAAAAATATTTACATTTGCCAAAATGGTCACACAGATCTGAGCTATAGTTTTAATTCACTTCCACCACAAATTTTTGTCTTTTTTTCTTCCAAAAACACACCAGAACTTAGCAGTCTACCTGTGACACACCATACACTAAACTCTGACAAATTCACACTGATATGCCCCTGTTCAAGATTACACGCAAGTGAAAAACAAGGAAGACCCGTTCGAAAATCCCGATAATCAAGGTTTAAACACTGACAAAAATGAGTGTTAATTGATTAAGGATCGCAAGGTCTCTATCGCCATCTAGCGAGAAGTGCCCGCCATTACCACACTGTGCCCTCACACGCGGGCCCTGAACACGATAAACTCTGCTGGATCCGGCCTGCTCGTGCCCAGGGATGGAAGGCTTTGCTACATTTCTATCCCCTGTCTGAGGGAAAAAAAAGATCAAGTACTGGCCTCTATTCTCGCTGAGGCTGACTGAAGAGAACTGAGCTTTCCTGGATTGCACTGTTACAGAATCGTAGAATGGTTTGGGTTGGAAGGGACCTTAAAGATCATCTACTTCTATGATCTGTTTTTTTATGAATGGCCTAATACTTCTGCCATCAAAATAAAGTGAACATGTCAAGTTCTACTAATGTAGTTCACAAGTTCACTAATACAGTCACACACAAGTTTTTAAAATGGCAATGTGCAATTACAAGTGTTTTTCAGTCACTGTAAGGAACCCCATGGCAGCTCCACTACTTTCAGTGCATCTCCAAACCACAAAGAGAAGAGGCCAGGAGAGGTGGTACTCAGCACTTGAATCTTCCCACAGCTTCAGTGGAAAGGTTGTCAGTCACACACTTGAAAAGCATCAATTTACAGGACTCATCAAAACTCATTCTCAGTTACATTAAAACTTAATGCTAGGATGAGCTTTAACAACTTCAACATGAAATACATATCTCCCACTTTCAATTATTCTGCTAAGACTTACGATTGAACTGTAATTGTGTTAGTGCAAATATTAAGTTCAGTTTTCATCCCACACAGTATTTTTCCCACTGAGACTTCTACAAGCCTACCTGCATTTACTCAGGTGCCCTTGACAACAGTAAAAAAAAAAAAAAAAGTATTAATTGCAGATCATGAGAAAAGGCCATTTAAATTTAGACCATAAATTTTCCATAATAGTCAACTTTTTAATTAACCTTTTCCCATAGAGAACCCAAACCTCCGGATACTTAACATTTACCTCTTTTATATTAGACTCGAATGGTAAGAGGAAAGCTATGAATAGAAAGACTAATATAAAAATTGAAAGTAATGTTTTTCCAGATTAGATATTTCAACTAAAAAAAAAAAACAAAAACAACAAAACAAAACAAAAAACTTCAGAAAACTAAGGCATCCTCATGTCATCTTCTGTGGCAAGAATTCAAACGTGTGCAAAGGTTTGGCAGAAGCCAGCACAGGTCTAGCACCACCAGAATTTAAGAGGTAAGAAATCCTTTACAACCAAAGATCAACTATGTAATAGAAACCATCTCTAATTACTCCCTAGCACATTCTGTAGCACCTATTTAGGATTTCCTCATTTCACTATCACTCTAGAACACAATGCAGAAATATCAGAATTTCATGCTGTTATAAGTGATACGTTACAGACAAATGAGAATAAACTGTGTGCAAACAAAAGGTATTTCCCCATCTTAACAGAGGCCAAAAGCTTAAGCATCTATAGAATACCAGGCTTGTAGCAGGTGGTCCCTATGACACATGGAGATCATTTTAAAAAAACTAGGAAAAAAGTAGAATTCATTACTTTTTAAATGCTGCTAGAAAATAAAAAGCTATGAAACTCAGCTGCTTTGCATGCCAACCTCATGGACAAATATATCAGAGTCTTACAACAACAAACACAATACCTTATTAAAGGACACATTAACTTATGAATTCACATGGCTGCATGGCACATTTGCAGTTACCAAACTGGGAAATTATTTCTGAGTTAAACAGATGTGCAAGGTTAAACATAACTGGTTACATAAGTTGAGAAGACAGCAAATGCGGGGTTCTCTCTAGAGAACTGTTTAGATAGGAAGATGATTAAAAATGAAAATGTGTTACCAGAAATAAAACACCCCCATGCAACTGAGTTGGGCACTGTAAAGTGGGTGTGCCTTCACATCACAGGAAAGATGTGCCTGTCAACAGGGATATGACCTCATCCATCTCCCCCATCAACTAAAAGGCTGACCAGCCACCCTGACACAACTGCTCTTGGCACCTTTGCAGATTCCTGCTTGGCATTCTCTTCTATAAGGAATTAATATGAAACATCATGTTTTAAGGCAATGTATATCAGTGGTATGTTTTGCATCGTTAAAGATTATTTTTCCCACAGGGACAAAACCAATGTGGTCTGTATTGAGCTACCATCCTAATCAATAGCAAGAGTAGTTTTGCCTATAAAGTCAAATGCAACTCTTAAAATAAAACCTGAGGCTATTGAGAAACTTCATTTTAAGGAACAAACAGTTTCAGAAAATAAGCCCTGACATATAATCCATTGCCTCCATGGTTAATTAGCCCTATCAGTAACTTTAGGGTTTCAGAAACTCATCATATCAGGCCACAGGACAGTCTGGCTAAAAGCAAGCTCATCCAAAGCTGAAGCACACCACCAAATCAAAGACTAACCCATCGAGCAGAACTGGAAATTCATGGAAAATGTGAAAGCAGCCTTGATTTTTTTTTTTTGTAACCACAATCTGGCCCATTGAAACCAAATAGTTTGACAGTACAAGAAAGATAAACTTAAGAGTTCTGAAACCAAAAGCAGCTTCAAAAACAAAACCATTTTTCTGTTCAATGAAAAGAAGCAGGTGGCTTAAATTCAGCCTTTTTACATGTGTGTATAACCTGTTTAATGACTTACCTCTCTCCCCTTATGTGTCACCAAAGCAGCCAAAGGCTTGGCGTAGAATCTGCTGTAGGAAAATCCCAAGCAGCCATACATGCTGTTAGCAGTGAGTTTCAAAGCTTTCTGTCTGATATCATACTGAAAAGAAACACAACCAGAAAAAATGATCCAACCACAGCCATCAGAGAACAGAACTTAACGCTCACAATTACATTCACAGCTTTTTTATACAGTCTGCAGCAGTGATGGGCTACAAATAAAGCACATTACAATCACTGCTCACTACTAATCAACCCTATTCTACAAGGCTGATCAGGGCACTTAAGGGGAGTGGGAGGAAAAATCAACCGAGTTCTATAAAACACACCTGTAAATAGAGGTCAGGATTTAAATCTGGCTGTTTCATTAACTGCTTAACTTGGCGTCTTCTCTCCACCAGTTTCCTGATTTCTTTAGGCAAAATTCCCATTTCCAGAGATGGGTCTGGAAGCTCTGGAATTTCTTCCTCTTCTTCAACCTGTCAAATGATCAGTACTGCTTATCATTTTACTGCTTGAAGATTAGATTTTAATGCATTAAGTGAAAAGCTTGGAGCGAAAAGACTCAAAACCATGGCCAATTCCTGCCAGTTCCTGCAGAGCACCCAAAGCACAGTTTAGAACAAGCATGAGGTGTTTTTTGCAGTGTTTAACTGTATTACTTTGCCCTAGCTGGGGGACAAGGCATAAGTCTGTTTCACTGTAGGAGAAACACAAAGAAGGCATGGACCACTAGCAGGAAGATTTTAAGTTTCTATTTGTATGTGTGTGTGTGTGTTATATATTCATGTATATACATACATATATAAATCCAGATAAATAACACACACACTCTCACTCTTAGGTATATATAGATAGACACAAAAATATAAAGAAAAGTGTACACACACAGCAATTCTTTCCATTCTGAAAAATCCATCCCTTTTTTATCATCACATAAGTATTTTGGTGTTCAGACCTGTCAAAACGAGCACGTGCTCTGTAGAACTGATACTTTGAATGATGCAAATGACAAAAGTGAAATCAACCACAGCAATAGAACAAAAACTCCACCCCAAGCAACTCTCGATTATAGCAAAACAACATAGCAGAAAGGACACATTCTTCTTAGCATGACTGAAGAAATGGTTTGATCAGCAAAAATAGAAAGACATTTCAAGCACAATGAAAGCGACAGAAACGTACAAAGAAAGGGCAACACAGACACTGTGAGGTTGGCAAGTTTATTAAAGCAGTCTGGGGAGAACTGCAACAAGAAATTACACCAAAGCCTCATTAAACATCATACAGTGAGAGAAATCAAAATGAGCTGCTTCAGGTTGAAGCACACTTCAGAAAGCAGGGAAAATGCAAGGACAGTTTGGAGGAACTTACTGACAGAACTCCACATACTTGTCTCCTCATTTCTGCTATGATGTTGATATTTCAGTTGTTACAGGACTAATTCCAACCTGTGAGCTGGTGCCAGTCAAAAATAAAAGCCTCTGGTTTAACCTTTAGACCTGATCAGCTCAATCCTCCAGTTTACAACACAGCTCCACCAACAAGTGTTTCAGTATACCTGAGGAAATGAAAATCTCCAGCCATGGATAAGCCAGAGCCAACACAGCTGCTTATAAAACAGTACATGGAACTCTATCTTCAGGAGGTTTTTCAGCTGTGTTTAATATAGTTTGAACTGCATGAATTTTTGCAAAGCTGGTCCCACAGCTGACACAGTCACGTCACCACCGTCTCAAGACACACACATAGTTTTCCTGATGTCTAGTAAGGCTTGGGCCCATAATCATATTCTTTCCCGTAGAAAGCATGAGACTTTTGCCTACCTCCTTCAGGTATATTTGCATTAATTCTGTAGCACCTTCAGGAAGCCTCTATCAAGTTAGGATGAAACAAGTAAAGGAGCTTGGAAATTGCTAAGGGAGGATGTGTGGCTGAAAAGGACCACAAAGCCTCAGTAACAATCTCGTTTCACGAGGATACCAAGATTAGGTGGGAAAGAACTTAGCAAGATTCTGTGAGAGTATTACAGAAAGGAAGGTGACAGACACAAAATATTCAAAAAAGTCCCAACCCAAAACTTAATATGATACATCTTTAAACAAGAATCACTTTTTATGTATGAAAGGGAACAAAAAAACCCAGTGGAAAAGAACAGTTTCTTAAGGAGCTGATTCACAGAAAACACTCAGAAGTTAAAACAGCGTAATTTAAGCCACAAGTTAAAGTACACAAACCTCTGCCCTTTTCTGTGCTTCTGATGACAGTCGCTGCACTGTGGTAAAGCAGATGTTGAACTCCTGAATAATCGATGGGTACAAGCTGTTGAAGTCGAGAAGCAAAATAAACTTGTCATAAAAACCTAAAACAGAGTTTAAAACAAAAGTCATAATTACTCATGTCTCCCAAAGGGCTTCACACAACTCCACAATTAATATTTAATACACTGTACAACATTTCCATAATCTAAATTCCTTCAAGCAGCTGCTGAGATGCACTACTGCCCTTTAAAGAAAGCTGTCAGAAGTGGAACGATCCAACCCCATTAACTCACCAGAGTTGAACAGATAGCTTCTGTGTTACTATAGGACACTTGTACAGTTTTCCCCACATAGAGGAGAAACTGAAAGAAAACTTACGTGTCCATTAGCAAATTATACATAGATACACAGTCCTAATTCCTTAAAAGAAGCAATTCCACAATCAGTGTTGGGAATTTTGCTGTATGCAACAACATTCCTGTCACAACCACAACACCAAACTCCCACAAACAGATTACCCACTGCAATCTCTCTGCATTAATATAACCTACCTGTCTCTAACTCCATAGAAGAAAGAAAATTGCCACATCTTACCGACTTTGGGATCCAAGACTAAGCCCCCAGCATATGCTGCTTTCTTTTTCCCTATCTTTGATTTATTCTGATCTTCAAAATCTTCATCTTCATCCACCTACATTTGGCATTTAAAATAGTCATTATCTAGTCTCTAAGATTTCTGTAATGTTAGAGGAGTTATTTTTGGCAAGTAAAATACAAATTTGGGAGCCAGTGCAGAATTCCTTTTAAAATATATGCAAAACATGGTGCTTTCATCATAATCCTTACTAAAGCTCTCTACATGTCAAAACAGCCTTCAAACCAATCCTGATCAGAAAAAACTGCTAACAAGAGATTACAAAGACCTTAAAGTATTGTCATCATTCAACACAGCACTAGAATGCCTTTTCCATCCAACTGTAAATGTCCACACCACAGAAAAAAAACAACTTACAACCCAGAAGTGGCATGATTGCCCAATTAAAATGTTGGCTTTGGGAACAGAATAGCTGGGCTTGAATAAAACAAAAACATTATCACCAACCTAAAGAATATTCTGGTATTTATGTTATAGTAAGAATTCTTCTCTCAATTGTTCAATTCTATTCTGAATTGTTTAGAATTCCAGCACTATGATGCAACAATATGATCAACAGAACTTGTTGCTTTCAAGTTTGCTGTTGAACTTATTTAAAACTAAAAAGCAAAATATAGTGAAATACAAATTCTCAAATTTTAATTTGTTCACTAACAAACATCTGGATATTTCTATAAATATTACTTACACTGGTATTACACAAAGGAATTTTTTTTTTACAGCTCTGGATATTTCACCCATATAAAAAATCATACTGCAGATATTAAACAACACTGATTATCTTCTTTACCATTTCCCTCCACAGACAAGTACTTAGCTTATTTTAATTTTAAACCAACAGAACAACTGAGTTTTTACAGATCTGTGATGCAATGGAAAAGCTGTTACACTCTCCCACTCATTAACAATTCCACACCAAAAAAATGTTTTAATTGAGCATATGCTGTACCATTAAGTTATATCTAAGTTATGTCTTGAGTTCTTTGCGCTCCCACGGAATAGTAAAACTCAAGATATGGAAGAGTAATTTTTCCTTTTTTAATAAAAATCCTTGGAAAGAGAAAAACTGGACCCACCAACTTCTGTGGAGGCTTTTTGAAAACTTGTTTGTCTGGCACTATGTAGTCCTTCTCATGAAAGGCATGAAGCAGCAGGAACTCGTTACGTTCAGATCGTCCGCCCATCATCGTCCTTGACTGAAGAGGGGAGAAAACAGAACTCAAACCAAAGCACAGAAAAAACTGACAGCAATGTCCTCTAACTATTTCAGCTCACCTAGCATTACTATTACTCTGTATCACCACCGTGCACAGAACTCAAATGTGGTATTTTTATGGAAGTTTTACATTATTACTTGATTAGAGCACTGAACTCTCCACTCGTCACAGCAAAAATTTACAGCACTGTGCATTCTAAATTAGTGTTTAGAAATTAAACCCAGCAAATCAAACACAGAAAACATGGAACTGTTTTGGGAGGACAGTAGAGGGGGGTGGAAAGTAATAAAAATGTACCATGACATTCCCAGAGATGTTTGTTATCTGAAGAGCCAATGGCAGAACATTCAGCTCACACATGATCTGGAGAATGAACTTGGCATCTGTCCAGGTGTTTTCCAGCATGAACAGTAAGCGAGGAGAATCACTGGGGAAAGAAGGGACATGGCCTAGCAAAGTAAAATCTGTCTCTCTTGTACCCTGTAGTAGTTTAGACCTATGTGCTGTATGGAACACGTGGTACCTGTAGCACATCACTGCTGAATTTCATAGCAAGCTCTTGTACCCAAAAAACCACCCCAAAACTCAGGCTTGCATCTCCTGTTAGTGTGTCTACACCAATGCTCCCACAAATAAATTTGCTTCACACATAATAAGCCACCAGTAGTCACCACAAGTATCTTGAAACATTATTTTATCATGTTCAAAATTCATAATGTTAAAACAGTATTTAACTTTTCAAATCCCAGTATGATAAGTCAGCATCCCCATGACAAATCAAGTGAGCAGATGTAAAACTTAATGCCAGGGAACCAGCTCCTCTGCTCCTCTGCTTTCCAGAGAAGGATTAAAACCCCCAATCAGCAACATACCTGTACAGATTTTGAATTTCCTCTGGTAGAATTGTTATCTTCTCTGTTTTCAAAATCTGATGGACCAGTTCAGATAAATGGTAACTTTTGCAACGAATTAGCTCTTTAGCAGAAATTTCTACATCACAGATCATCCGACCACAGGCAGCATTCCTTTCAGCAAACCCTCCTCGACCCTTCATATTACAGAAGAGAAAACCCAAATAAAATGAAACATACCAATATTAACAAAAAACATCTATCCACAATATATGTTTATAGGAGTCAGTCAAGTCAGTTGCTCACTAAGTACTCAAATACTCTATTAAATACCACTAATACTCCAGGACTTATAATTATGCCCTAAAGGAACCCATGGTATCTTTCACTACATGTGGATATTAAGAAATAGATAGTTAACTCTCACTACTAGTTACACCTTAACTCAAACTATCATGCTTTTTTTTCTTCAGTAATTAGAATATCCCCAGCAAGAACCTGGGTGTGGATTTTGTCTTTCCTCTTAAGGATACTTTTTGTAATAAAAGCAGGATGAAAAAGTCACATAACCACACAGAAATACCCATCCTGGCCTCTAGGAAATACAGGAACGAGCAAGAACACAGCCATGTTCAGCACTTCAATATTCCAAGCTTCACACATTGTCCTCTGAACAAATATGTAATAAGAACTACAGAATTATTAGCTTAGCAGCTCTCTATGGGATGATTCACCCATCAATCCAAATTGCTTTTTCTAATTTTACAGTTACAGCAGACAAAGACTGTTACAGTAAAGACTACTGCAATTAATCTGTCATTACTATCATCTAGTTGAGATAAGTAAACTAAATTAGCCTAACTTGAAAATCAGTTTATCCTATTACTGTAATAAAAGTCATATAAACACTCATGATTTCTGATCTGGGACCCACAAAATTCAGCATGACCAACAGTCAAAATACATCAGTGTCACATTTACAATTCCTCAGAAAAACTAATTTATTTTTAATCACATGCAACATAAAGGGGCTTAAAAGACTTAAGCAATCTTATTACCCCAAGCTTTGGCATATTAGACCTCCTCAGTCGACCTATCTTGGACCAGTGAGGGACTTTGCACAAATTAATTCTTTGAAGCAGCACTTCCAGATCAAATCCATAAATATTATGACCCTTAAAGCAGAAAAAAATAACAAAAAAGGTTACAACAAATGCAAATTCAAAGACTTACTTTCACACACTCAGTATTCCTTTGCCCTTTGTGATTTTTTTCAACTAATTGATGGCATTATCTCTCTTGTAGAAAGCACTTTCTAAGAGAATGTTCATCAACAGTACTCATTAGTCTTAACACTAACAATGCTGTTCAGTAGAATACCAAAATCAGCTCTATAACTGGCTCATAGCACACACAATACAGCTTCATGCTTTGATACTAGAGATTAGGATTTAAAGCTTTCTGAAAAATCCACAACATTCTTCATAGAGCAATATAAACTGAAGTTAAGAGTAATTCCTTTTCCTTCTATCTGTGGAAGTCACAATAGTGACATCAAAATGCTCTAAGTTTTTTTTGCTTTGATACTACAACAGGAATAGCTGTTAAATCTGAGTAGGAATACCTTGCAAGCAATATTTACATATCAAAGCACTCCAGCAGTATTTTAAACAGTGCTAAGTACATTGATGGTGCTGGTCTGTACCCTCATCCAGAGCACAATGCTACCCTGAGGAACATGAGTCAGCCACCAGGAATTGCAGGTCCACTCCAGCAGGTACCTCTGGGCAGTGCAAGACTGCGCTACAGAAGCAGCATTTCAACAGCACTAATTAAACCAGGTGCAAATAAAACTGCACTAACACAGCTCTGCTGTTTTCAGGATAGGAGCTCTCACACCCCTGCTATTGGCATCTTCAATTGTAAACCACTGGCTGCAGTGCTTCTTCTGATTCCTTGCCATAAGCACCAAGAAGCTTAGGTCACAGGGCAAATACTGGACACCAACTGCAGTGAGCTGAAAACATCAGGCACTGACTGCTCATTTCATCATATTACCATCACTCAATTATTTGTATTTACCTACAGAAGAATAAAAAGTTGTCTGTAACCAACCTCAGACTTACAACCAACTTCAAATTGTCTTCAAAATTTTATTACGTGAAAGTCACAACTGTCATTAATTAAACATAACCAAAAAAAAGAAAATGAGTAATTATAATAAACCCTCAGCTGCTAAAACAGTGGAAAACATAAGAATGCTTATTGCAAAACTTTGCTCAGATCTCATGGATTTGTATAGATTGTTATTTTGATTTACAGAAGAAACACAAATTATATGAGCATCTGAACTGCAACAGAATCTTAAGTATGCCAAGAGCTCCCATTTTTCCAGAAAATCATCAGAGTTTTTTGTTGTGTTTTGTCTTCCTGAGTGAAGAAAAAAAACTTGTTTTGGGTATTGTGAAAATACTGCCTATTTTAGCTATTATGGGAAATAATAGCTAAAATGCTGTCAGGGAAAATTTCGTGTCATCTTTGTATCAAAATATACCTGCTGTCTCATAAGCAAACTCAATTCATAAGGCAGTCTAACACAAGCATTAAAAAGCTTATAAGGGGAAAAAAGAAAAAGAACAAAGCTGGCCAACTGACAATATGCTTTAATTTAACTCTCAAAGTCTCAGAACTACTCACCACAACAACATCTGGGTCAATTTTGTGAATCTTGGCAAGGAAAAATCCCAGCAGTGTTCTCTCTGTTGCAGCAATTTCTATTTTAGCATTCTAAAAGGAGCAAGAGAGCACCTGATTTCAATGACCCAATAAGCTTAAAATGGAAGCATCTTCTCTCCCCTACTAGTTACAAGACAATAACAAAGCACCACAGAGTTCTGCTTCTCCTTCTGTAATTCAAGGATTTTTTTTCCTCACTCCCATAGACATGGAAAGCTTTTCTCAGAGGCTTTTTTCCATTCTGCTTTTGAATGCAGGTGTCTAGTGATGTTTTAAGAGCCTCCTAAGAATCAAGCACACCAGGAAAATGCTCCATATGCATCCTTCACTCACAGACTAAGATCACACAGAAATACAGGAAAAACAAAAATAGGTTACTTTATTACTCTGTCAGCTCTCCCACCACCCTTTAGAAAGGATGTCTTCTAAATTCTGACAGACTTTACTCTCCATGAAAAGAGGAAACAAATTCTCCCAGTTTACTAAGAGTACACAGCCAGGTATAATGAAAATTAATCATAATTTTATCCTCTTTGCAAAACCTTTCCAACTCTCCTAACACCTCGTCTATTTTAAGAGCACAATTAGCAGCAGTACTGAATCACAGAGCACACACCACTTTTTTACAAGCAACACAGAATAAATACCTGGATTTAAGTTTGCAGAGTAGAAGACTAATTAAATAATCATGCCATTCCTTTGACTATTTCTCTTCCCAACTTACCAAAAGCACCATGAAGTTCATATTCTATAAGGTACTGCAATCAGAAGGGTAACAAAATGAAATTACCTTCTTTTTAATGGCTTCTTTGAAGTCATAAGGAAAAATGCAATCGCTCGGTTTGGAAACAGCTGCAAAAAGTGGTATTTGTACTTACATACAAGTTCTTAATTGTACCCTCCCCATAAACACCCATTCACTACAAAGTGAGTTGAGAAAACTGACCTCTAATTCTAAAACACCAGCTTTAAGTGAATACTATCTTTAAGATAACCAAGTAATTACTAAAGCATTAAACAATCTGAATCAGTCACATTTAAGGTTATCAACCTGAATCAGTCGTATTTAAGCTTATCATTGGACATTTAAGTGAATACTATCTTTAAGATAACCAAGTAATTACTAAAGCATTAAACAATCTGAATCAGTCACATTTAAGGTTATCAACCTGAATCAGTCATATTTAAGCTTATCATTGGACATTAAAACTATGGGCCACAGCTCCTGAAGAACTTCCTCTCACAAGCATTCAACACTTCATCACTTCCAGCTGGGGTCTGAATCTTAAGGTTTAGCTGATAGTATTGCAGTGACACTGCTGAAAGATTTTTTTTCCTCTAAGAAAACTTGTTTATAAATAATTCTGTTCAGAAGAACTGAACAGAAAAATAACTGATGGGACAGTAAATAAATGGTCTAATTAACAGGAAGAGAAAGATAGAGTAAAACCAATAAAAATTACAGGAAACTGTACTTGGCATTGTCTCAAATTAAGATCTTTTTAATTAAGTCGCTGATAAAAAGTCAGTTACCAGTGAAGTTAAAAATGGGGAGAAAAGCCTGTCTGGGAGCTGAAATTTTGTTAGTTGCCTATTTTAGGCCATTATTGCTGTAGTGACACAAAGAAAGAAAAATTTAAATAAATAAATAAATAGTCTACCCCACAGCCAAAATACCAAAACAGAACAAAAAAAAAAAGGAAAAAACACATCATTCATTATTTTCCTATTCAAACTGTTCCAAGTACATACCACAGAAGTGTGTTTGAAAAGGAGGCTGAGGTGGAGCCTTATCCAAAGGAAATTTCTGATGAACAAGAGCTGCAACAGCCACAACCTACACCAAGGAGATACAGAACACACAGCTTCATAAGCATGACTACTATCTATATTCAATTCTTCCCTTTTTTTTTTAGAGTTCCCCATTTCTTTTCTCCTGTTTCTACAACATATCTTTCTTAAACTAATTCCAACTACAAATAGTTGAAAATAATAAAAAAGTTATCAATTGATCACAAGGAAAATAAAATAGTACTTGCTCCTAAATGATTATAAATTTGAGAGAAAAAATAATTCCTTTTGGAAAACTTCTACTTTTATCAGCTTTTGTTCTAAGTCTGACCAGAATCCCACAATTTAAAGGATTCCCTATGGAGTGCAGGGGAGATGTGAGTAGGGCAGAGAAGCCTTACCTCGGGAAGGGCTGCTCCTACACAAGCCAAGACCAAATGCTGCCAAGAAGTCAAGAGGTTTAGCATTTGGAAGCCAGTAGCTTTACTGATGCTTTTGACTGCTTTGCTGGCAGGATGGCCTGGCTCCCCAGACAATGGCCAGGAAAATCCGACAGAAAACAAAGCAGAAAGGCTTTGATGCATCTTGGCAAGCAGAGTCCTGTTAGTATCTTGTGTATGTCCCCTTACTTTGGCCAGAGACCAGATATTTTCCATACTTCCACCAAAACAATTTTAATTCACCAAGAGGAATAATTCTGCTTGAAAAATCTGCCAACCTATTATTCCTCAATTCAATTAGCCAGAAACAGCTATCCTATCCTATTTGTGAATACTACATCTCTTCCAAGGTTAATGAGAGTTATGTTAAAAAAAAAAAATGTGCCTAAGTACATGTTGTGGTCCAAAACTGAGAGAGGCCACCTACATCTCCCTTTCTGAGCTAAGATCTTATAGCAGAATAACAGGTGGTCTAAGATCAAGAAATAATTCTCATTTTAAAACGAATTTTATTAGCAGAAAACCTGGTCGTTTTACCTGTAACCTATGATTACCTCTAGCTAAATTAATTAATTAATACTAATCCATTAACAGCTGTTCTGAGGTAGTCTCATTTATAACTATGAGGTCCAACAGATAAAACAGAAGGCTTGAAAATATACATAGGATCCACAGTCACATTAAACATTCTCACCAATCAGGCCCCCTAACCCAGAGTGAGATGCCAGTAAATATTTCTTTGAAAAGCCCAGAGCAGAGAAACGTTTTTCAACAGTAAATATATTTCAACATGTTTTACAACGCTCTTCCAAGCCTTAGAAAATTTTTAGTATATGCCAAAGAACAAAACCAAACCAAAATGAGAGCAGATTACTTACCTCATTCTGGTGAGTCTTTGGGTTCTGAATGGTCTTCATGCTGAAGGACATGACCACCAGAGGAGGAGGAGGAGACAGATCTTTAACCACATTCACCAAGCCAGGCTTCATGGCCACAGCCTCCACTTTACACCAGCTGACTGGCTGATTTGAAGGCTCTGAGAAAACAACACAAACCACCTCCATTCTTCTGGGAACCAGAGACAAGGCTTCTCTTACTGCATTGCTGCACAGAGCACATCCTTTTCAAGTTTTGCCCTGATGGGATAGTCCAAGACCCAATTTTTGGTAACTCCCTGGGCCCTGGCTTCCTGGTCAGCAGGAGCTCTTTAACATCAAATGTGAAGATTTGGATCAAAGGTCTGCATAACCCAAAAAGTACTTCAGGCAGCTTTACATGAGTCATCCTTACTGGTACCAGCTCTGTCAGTGACTGAGAGAGCTGCTGAAGAGAACCTCCCTGGTGCCAGAGTTCACACAGTCAATTCTACACTGAGAGTGTCCCAAGGAGACTGCAGTAATAGCTTTTGTCCAGTGTGATCAACATCCCTATGGTCATGGGAATATGCAGCACGCTAGGAATAAAGGGCTCTTACCAAGACAAAATAAAGCATAACCACCTCTAAGTGCTGCATGCCACTCTTGAGGCAGAAACGGTTTAAAACTCAAACAGCTCCGCACCACACACTTTTCCAAGTGTCAGGAAAAAATAAATAAAAACCTAATTCATAAACAAAAAGTCCCATCTAGCAGCAGTTTGTTCTTAAAAAGATATATTTGCAGAAAAAACCCAAATCTTAAGTGATCAAGAGCAGAAAGATGAGTAATTTTCAAGTCAAGTAAGTTTAGCTCAGTATACAAGGCATTAGAGTATGCATCAAAAAGCAGCTGCTTCTGGGCACTGCACAGTTTCATCTCACAGCCATTAAAAGTTATAATCTCATCTGTACAGTGCATAACTTTATATGGATAGTTGTCACTCCAAAAAAGGAAGAATAAGTTACAATTTGTACTAGATAATGAAAATTAAACCAATAAGTTGCAAGGTTAATGTACAAAAACGATAATTCACCTGTACAAATTAAATTTCCCCTCCTCCCCCCAATCTATAACTATATGTGTTTCCTAGTAACCAGGTATTTCACATGCAAACCACCATACGTGGATTTTTTATTTCCAGCCAGCAGGGTCCTTTGATCTTCTGACTCATCAAGAGAAGCTCCAGGCTAGAGGTGTTGGTTCCAAACACATGTGAAAATGTTTGTCCCTTCAGATCTTGGGGAAGCCGAGGACATTCAGCCTAACAAGTAACAGAGAGCACTGAGTCATTTCACACTGCAGAAGTCTTCAAGGTTGACACGACATATTCAGACAGCACCCTACCAAAACTATACAGTGCTGAAATCACCATCATTCCCCACAAGCAAAGCCCTAACCCATCATACCTTACAGCAATTGAGGAAATTACACTACATGCTCCACTTAAAAACCTGTACATTAATGCAAAAACACATTGAAATTAAAGTTCTTCATCCATACTGGATACATCAGCCAAGACTACAACAATGTTCAATGACCATTTTAATACAGAAACTGCTCACGTTGTAAACTTACTTAAGTAAGAAAGTAAGTTATGGTATTTTGTCAGATTAATTATACTCACCGAATATTTAACTTCTAGGTATTCAGATTTTGCTGGTACATCGGGAATCTCAAAAGCGTAGTATTTTTCCACTTTCTATATAAAACAAAGGTATTATATTTTCAGTATCTCCCAATTAAATATTCATTCTGTCCAGTAAGAAAGCTAACGAACAAAAAGGCCAGCCAAAACATACATTTCAAATACCATGGGCTTGATCACATATTACCAGTTCTGCAACTCATTATAACTGGCTGAAGACAGTAAGAATATTTTGGTGCCTGTTTGTAATCTAAGTTTTTTTAGCATGAAGAGTTTCTACAGAATTGACTTTCAAGTATACTAACCACTACCAGAAAAATCACCTGGTAATTAGCCAAACTCAGAAATATTCTCTAAATTCAAAGGTTTCAGACATACTCATGACAATTGGTGGCTGCATACCACTGTGAAATCCCAAAATGGCTGAGATGGAATAGGATGTCCACGGATTGTCTAGTCCAGCTGCCTGCTCAGGGCTGGGTCAGTCACAGTGGGTTGTTCAGGGCTCTCTCCAACCACATTTTAATATCCCCAAAGATGCCCCACAGCCTCTCTGGGTAACCTGTGCCAGTGCTTGATCTCCCTTGCAGTAAAGCAGAGGTTTATGTTCTGATAAATTTCATGTGTTTCAAATGGTATCTATTGCTCTTGTCCTCCATTGAGCACCAACAAGAGAAGTCTAGCAGAGACATCTTTACTCATGCTGATCAAATGTTTATAAACAATTAAAAGATTTGCACCACCAACTCCTCACCCTGAACCTTCCCTCCTGTAGGCTGAGCAGTCCCAGGTTTCTCAGCCTCTCCTCACATGACAGATGCTCCAGGCCCTGTAATTATCTTTGTGGTCCTACTCTGGATTGGTTCCACTAGCACACATTATTCCTCACACAGGGGAGCTCAGCTGAGCACAGCACTCCACAGGTGCTCACCAGGGCTGCAAAGGGGAAAGGACCAGCTCCTGACACTTGCTGGTAATGCCCATGGCAGTCTTTTCCCAAAGGGTACATTGCTGGCTCTTGTCCAGCCTCATGTGTACCAAGATGAACAGGTCCTTCCCTCCAAAGCTGCTTTCCAGCCACTCAGCCACCATCATCTACTAGTGCCTGAGGTTATTCCAGCCTTCATACAGGACCATTTCCTTTCTTTTGAATTTGATGGGATTCCTGTAGGTCATAAGATATATCCAGCCTATAGAAATTCCTTTGACAGCACATCCATCTGGTATACCAGCCTCTTCTGGTTTTGTACTGCCTGCAGACTAGCTGAGTGTGTGCTCTATGCCATCATCCAAATCATTAACACAGCTAAGCAAGACTGGATCCAGTATTGACCCTTGGGATGCACCTCTAGGGACTGGCCTCCACCTGGATTTTGTGCCAGTGATCACAACCCTTTAAGCCCAGTAGGGCAGCTGGTTTTCAGTCCACCCCTCTGCCCACTTCACTAGCCCCCACTTCACCAGTTTGTCTGTGAGGATGCTATGGTAGGCAGCATTGACAGCCTTACCAAAGTCAAGATAAACAACAGTCACTGCTTTCCTCTTGTCTACCAAACCAGTCCATCTCTTCCCAGAAGGCTACCAGCTTAGTGAAGCATAAATTCCCCTCTGTGAGTCCACACCAAACACTCCCAAGCACCTTCTGACATTGGCCAGCTCCCTCCATACTCAGGGGTGCATCCCATCAGATCCCACATGCCTTTATCTGTCCAATTTGTTTAAATGTGCCCTAATCTGATCCTCCTCCTCTGAGGACAAGGCTTCTTTGCTTCAAGCCTTCTTTCCGATCTCCTGGGCATCAGAGATTGCTGAAGGCCAGACTTAGAAGTAAAGACCAAGGTGAAGAAGACACACGGTATCACAGCTTACTCCATAACCTCTGTCACATCTCCTGCCCCTTTCAGCAGCACTTTTCTCTCAGCAGCCTGTACCTATAGCAGCCTTTCTTACTGGTCTATGTCTCTCTCACCAGACCCATCTCCAGGTGGGCTTTGGCTTTCCTTTCTCCATCATGGTGTCCCTTCCACTAATCCATCATCTAGTGGAATCCTGACCAGCTCTTTTCCCACTTTCAGGCAGGGCTCCATGCACTCCCATTGCTCTGATACACAAAAGGGCCTCCCCCTCCGTGCTATCCCAGCCTGTCTTAACCATATCCTATCCCACCACGTCTGTGATCCCAGCCAGATTGTACCCCCGTACCTGCACACAGCTCCTCCTTTTACACTGCATGCTTTTGTGTACCAGCACTTCAGAGAGGAACCCAAGAGATGATTTCCCAACCATCTGCCAGCTTTTATCACATGCTTACAGCAGATCATTTCTGTGACACTACTGTATTTTTCATTTCAAGTGACTTGGGTTTTACTAGAAAGTAGTCAAGTTTGTTTATGTATGTCTAACAAAGACAGTTAAAGACGCCTGAAGTTCAGTACAACTTTATTGAAAGTTAAGTATCACTTCTGCTTTCTTCAAGAACAACAGTTTTCTGCAACACACACAGCTTGTAGTTTCTAAGAATAACTACCTTTATTTTCCAAATAATTACAATATCCTATGCAACAGTGCTCTGGCACCTACTGAAATGCCATGCTCTACCCTGTCATATGTGTGTTCTGCCCTCTAGTACTTTACAAACCATCCTCATCACTGCTATATACTACTGTTATTATATTATGCCATAACTATGCTAGCACATTATTCTACTATGGGAATTCCTAGAGGCACCTTAAAATAAAAATCACATTTCTCACTGGACAATGCACTATGTTCACCACTTTATACACAAGACTCAGCACAATATGCCACTAAAGAAAGTTTAATAAGAAAAAGCAAAATCACCATAAATGGGAATAAAATTTACAAACTAACAAAATACAGGCAGTTAGGCAAACTTGAAGTTTTTTGGTTTTGGGGTTCGATGGGTGGGGTTTTTTTCCTTAAATTAATAGCATCAGCAATAGTTTCCTAAGGGTGCTACACCAAGCAGTTAAGCATGTTACTTCATGTACTACTGCAGTTGTAAAGCTGCAAAGCCTGCGTAGAAGAGGAGAGGGGCCTCTGCTATAAATAGGAAGCAGACAAATCCAGAAAATACTATGGCATCAACAGTTTCATGGAAAGAGAAGTGTAACATAACTTGGTACAAGAGCACCGCTATGAAGCCAGATCAGCATTGCAAATTACCATGCAAATGTAGATCTGAACTTCTGAGCCACAGCAGCACTTCACACGGGCAGATCAGAGCTGTAACATAATAGATGGCAATGCACTGCTTTTAGCACAGATCACTGGTGCTCTCCCTCCTCTTTTTTTTAATTTAAAAAAACCCCTCTCAGGCTTCAAACAAGTTCTTGTTGCAAACGCAAGACGAACATAGTATAAAAATAGTCTGCTGTAGTGATTCATCTGCGTTATTCCACAGAGCTCAGCTCAATTACACCAGCGTCTGGTCATAACTCAGTGAATGAATGCTTTGCTGCAGAGTAATCTGCCCTTCAAGTGGCCCTTCAGAGAGCAGAAATGAGCAGCAGTGATTAGCTGCTAAGTTCCTAAGTGGAGCAAGGCTGCTTTCAAATTGATTTGTGAAGACTTGCTAACTTGGCAGCAGTGCAACCCATTGAAGCTACAATTAGCAGCAGGTGCAGCAGGAAATGATATGGCTTAAGTGTGTTTGCAGGGACAAAGTTGGGTGCTGGCAAGGCCAAGATGCAGAGAACAACCTGTCTCAGTGTCTGCACATCATCACAAAAAGGGGTATTCTGAATAAAACAACTCTGGGTGCATGGCAGGGATGTCAGTAACCTTCCTGATTTCCAGATTTCCATGGAAGAAGAGTGGTTTTCAGTTTCACCGTACTGTGCAAACACTGAGACTTCATGTTACTCTGAATGCACTGCTTGCAAGTCTCACCTGAGCAACACAGCCATTAGTTTGAAATCTTTCAAAACACCAACCCTTAATAACAGTACTGAACCACTGGCTGCAGGTCACAGAACAGGGGAGATCTTCTAAAGCACATTAGCGCGTCACCACATAGAGTCACAACTGTGTAGAGATCACTTTTTTGGAGCATATTTGTTTAGGTGAGTGCCACAAACTGTTTCAGTTCAAGAGCCCTGCAGACCCCTATGGACACACGGATGCGCACAATGAAAAGGAGGTGGATGACTCCTTATGAAAAACAGACTAAGGTATATAACCAGGCAAATTCAGTTATCTCGGGGAGGAACAGAGGAAAAGGAGGGCACAGTAATGGGACAACCCCATCACATCCACAATTATCTTGCAGAGAACACAAAGCCTCCCTACTGCAGAGGCGTAAGCCTGGCCAGAATTGGAGATTTGGTGCCACTTGTTCACAGTCAATTTTGTGTAATCTAGAATATCTGAGTTACTGTAACACTTTCTTTGAATAATCCTCCAAAGACCCCACTAACAGCCCTGCTCTACTATCCTGTCTTTTCACTTACCCCACATATTACTACTGCCATACCTTCCTACTATCTCCCATTAAACCCTCCCAGAATGCATTAACGATCAAAAGTAGGAGAAAATTACACAAACAGAATGAAGCTGGATAGTTTTTATCCTTCTAATAAAACTCAGTTTACTGAAGAATTCAACATAATTTGAATTCTTACTGTTCAGAAACAATTCAGGTAGGTTATTTCAGAGCTTCCCTGCACCAACTATCCTGCCTAATTTATTCATGAATTAAAAATTACAAATTCACTCTTTTGCTAAAACTGTCCTTTAAATAGCTCTCTTGCTGCTCATCCCCTTTTAATGTTTCTAGAGAGCAAACAAGTCTTATCATTATTCTTCATTTTACTAGCTAAAAAAAAAATTAAGCTCTTTCATAGTTATCTCTGGTATAACTGATTCTCCTTTTGTCTCATCCTTCTAATTGCCATCTTTTGTACCTGTAGTCACTTGAGTTAATCTTTCCTCATGAGGGTGACCAAGTGTTACAATATTTAAGGAGAAAAATCTTAAGAGTGTCTTAATGCTCCTACTTCCCTACTCCTGTGTTACATCCAAGGACTCCACATGTAGTGTAGCCATGTATCCAGACAAGACTTGGGTCTTTTGCCCTGAGTCTTGTGTAAGCTCAGTAAAAATTTGACAGGTTTTACCTTGATTTTTAAAAGCCATCTTTGAAGGTTAAACTACATTACTCTATTACCTCATGCACATTATTCTTACTTGGCAGACCATGTAAGACGGAGGTTTCCCAATATCCTGTTAGCAGATCCACGTCTTTTTGGAGGCCTTTCTCCCTCCTCCTATTTCTAGAGTACAAGTTTGCATCCTCTCTTTTAATGAAGAATTGTTTTCCTTTGAGTTCTCTCCCTCATTCCTGAAAGGATCTTTGAAGAATGAGCTACCAGCAACTTGCTTTTTATCTATTGTTAAATTCACTCCTTTCTGATCCCACACGTAATTATGTTATAATCAACTATACAAGAGAAATAACAGACAAAACTGAAAAATGTAAATTTACATCAGTTTTGAGAGACAAAATAAGCTAGAGCAAAAAAAAAACAGGTTTTACAAAGTAGTAATGTCACATCCATTTTCCCTGAACTCTGTAAACAACACATTAAGCTCCAAGTTGCTGAAAAAATGTCATGTCCTGCATGTTTTTGCTATTTGAGAAACACTGCTCACATTTTCACCTTCACAACTTAAACTTTCAGAATTGTTCTAGCTAGCTTTGGATGAGATGACCTCCTGAGGATCTCTCCAACCTGAATTACCACACAAACTGTTTTTATTTTCCCTCATTTACATATTGTTAAATTCCATTCTTCCTGCACTTTTACTTGTCATCTCCCTTACTGATTAACTATTCAGGAATGAATCCTGTGAAATCACAGGATTGCCAGGATGGGGAAAGTTACAACTAATGAAAATCAGCTTTGCCAGACTAATGACATGTTACTTCAAGAAACACAAACGTTTTTGAGCACTTCAGTCAGAACAGATTTTTCCCCTAATTTGAATGTTTGCCACATTTCCCCACACAAGCTTCCTACCTCTGCCCTTCCCCGTGGAAGACAAATTCTCTATGCAAGTGGACAATAAAGCTCTCATACTGGCAAACTAATTCAGTCCAAATCTGCAACACCATCAACAGCATCACCTCTTTTCCTGCAGACTCATGACAAGTATTGTATTAATTTTTGTGCAAGGTTTCCATTACAGCAATATTTTGTTTTTCCAATGGCATTTTAAAGACTTGTTGAGCAAACTGAGCACAGCAAAATAACACTTTTAAGACTACTGCCCATAACTCTAAGCACAGAACAGCTTTCAGGACGGAATGACAGTCCTCACTTGTTACCTCCTGCACAGCCACACTATGACAATCCATGCTCTGAACAGCATGCACTCTAAAAAGACAAATCTGCAGGGAGTGAGAAGAAGGATGAGACATGCCAAGAGATAAAGTGCAATAAGATATCTGGTCAAATGCAAAGACAGTCTAATCCCAGACTATTGACTTATCTGCTGGACAACACAATCTTTCATTTTAAACTCTGACAGCATGAGCTGATACCAAGGCTTTAGGTATCAGAACTTCTATCTGTTCTGCATTCTCAAAACCAGCTCTGCAAGCCAGTCTGACACTCAACCCAGTTTTAAAGAAGCTAATGAATGAGTATTTTCAAAAGCATTGTTTAAATTTCATGTTGCAGATTCACCATTCTTAAAGGAATATAGATATTTTGGATGGTTTCTACAAGCAGGTACATTTACACATGTCAGGAGTTATATATTTGCATTACAGCATTACCTCCCCCACTGGACAATGTTTCAATAGCCTTCCCATCCTACAAACCAGAACAACAGAAGACAACAAAACAGGATGCTTGTAAACAAACCTTGGATTTGAACTTCATGATCTTGTACTTTGGTGAAATGCTGTCATTAAATTCCTTGAAAACACTCATTATAGTTACTGGAGTCTCCGTCTCTTTGCCAGTAGACAGGTCGATTTCCTCAAAAACAGAAGTGAGGTTTTACAAATTAACAAAAAAGCCAGCAGACATGACAATAAGTTGAATTTTACTTTGCTATTATGAATCATGTATCTCTTTTTCTAAGAAAAACTATAATGCAATCAGCCAAGAAATCCCAAATTTAGAAAACATTACTTGGACAGAATGTTTAAAAAGTTTTCTAGTAATACTTCAAGACCACTTTATTTGCTAAACTGCAAGTCTGAGGGTAAAAATCTGTCTGCAGTTGTTAGCTGGGGTCAAGGGAAGTCACAGTGCTCTACTCTGCAGCTCACATGAAGTATATTGTGTACACATTGTTTTTAACTTTACGCCCTACATCAGCCAACACTGGCTTCCAACAGCTTCCATAAACACACTGCTAGAGCTCACAACCTGCCACAAGCAGAATGAAAGGTACTTATGTCTGACAGGCTTAAAAGTCACACTTACTGTTTCACGTGGCAGCAGGTAAACAGTTCTCTCAATATTTTTCACTGTCACACAACAGCTGACATAGGTGGTTGCAGATTCAATCCAAACTTTGCCAAACAAAAATACCACACCTAAGGGAGAAGGGCAAAGAATTCAATATGCAATTTTAAAATTCATCATTCCTAATGTTGCTTAAAGCAGCTTATAATGTACCCTTGCATTGAAACACAACCAATCTTTCTGATATATAAGCACATTCTAAATTGCTTTAAACACCAGCTTTACAAACAGACACCTGGATCATTCTTCATGTCTCTACCTCTATTGCTATAGTAACACCTGATATATAAAATTCAAAATGGCATTACACAGCCAGTCTCAAAATTCTGTTCTGATATTCCACTGCTGCCTATATTAGTTTGATAATCCCTGGAGAGAGCGAGGAAGGAGAGAGATGTCAGTGAAACCTGAAGATTATCAGAATGCCTGGGCTGTCAATCAATCCTCTAACATGTGTTATCTACAGTTTTTCCCTCTTCAGCCAGACCAGTACAATTAACTCCTTTTCCCTACACTTAAGTACCGTGTGACCAAGACTCTACTGCCAATAAAACCTGTAGAAATACATTCTGAAGACAACAACTAGAAGCTGATCAGCTCAAGTGACTATTTTTAACAAATGAGGACATCAAAAGATGCATGACATTGCTAAGAATCCTGGATGCCAAGACAGCAGTTGTAACCAAGGGAGACACTCAGATTATACAGAGCAGGACTAGTGGCAAGTGACTTCACTGTGGACAATGTCATTACTGTACATGCACATCTCTGAGCCCAGAAAACTTGGCAATAGCACAAAATGCTGCAAACTGCTAATCAAATTATGTCAAACTTTAAAATAACTGAGCACCAAGCCACCTGACTGTCACAAATAGTTTGCAAATTACAAGTACAAAAAACATCCAAGTACAGCTCAGAAACCTGGCTTCACTGGGTTCCCTTCAAGCTCCAAATAATTTGGAATTTGACTACATGGAAGACACTCCTCCTACAGCATGTTACTATTGATGAAAACAGAAATATCCCTGCCAAGACTGTCTCAGAAACAATGTTTCATGCATAGAAGATTTTGGAATCTGCATTTTTCCTTGGCCTGGCACTGCACAAACAAGTCCTTGGTTGAGTCATAATTTGTCTTTGCCAGGAGATCCATCAGACAGAAAGGCACCTTTCTTACTCCATTAGATCAAAGATAAATCAGTGAAGATGCACTAAGATGCATGACAGAGTCAAAGTGACAGGCTATGAAAAATCATTTTCTGAGTGCTTGGAATAGATGTGAACAAGACTACTTTTGTCAAGGACAGAGAATGCTGCAGTTTTGAAGATGATGAGAACAAGGATGCAAGCTTCAGCAGCACAAAGTATCTTAAGAAATTTTAATACAGAGGCAATCTTGAAGATTTAGACAGTTTGAATAGAAGTATCGAGAAAGAGCTCCAATTGCAGATCTAAGTGACAGGGAAAATGAAGTTCTTGTCCCCAGCAATCTTTTACTTTTTTGTTAAGGGATAAAAAAAACCCACCTCAGATAGGTTGGTATCATACAGAAAGGTGAAACTGTGAGAGAGACCACAAAACAGCAGCTGATTGCTTGAACAGCTGGCAATATTAAGAGCATGGAGTAGTTAATCTGTCAGAGGAGTACATACAAGCAGGTGAGGTAGAAAGGACACATAATCCAGCCAAAGGCTAAAAAGCTGCCTGGATTGCAAAGACAAACTTCAATCAACTCTAGCATGGACAAATAAGTGGTCTTAATAACCAGACTTCACAGAATCAGATTAACTTAGAATGGAAGGAAGCTTTTTGAGATCATCCAGTTGAGCATTGACACACACCACCACCCCCACAGACAGCAAAAGCAGAACTAACTTCAAAGAGTTTTCAGAGACGAAAAACGAAAAAAAAACAACAGAGAGATATCAGGCCCTAACCCCTGCAAGACTATGGAAAGAAAAAAGAATAAATACAAATAAAGCTTATAAATCAAAGTCTGTGAAAAGAAAGATCATGCTACCAAATGAACCAAAAGGTAAGCAAAGTCAAGACACAGGGAAAAAGTCTTGCAGAGGGGAAAAAAAAGGGCAGGTTTTATTCGTTCTTTCTTTAAAATGTTAATAGGATCACAATTCTTGAGTTCTCTGCCTAAGACCATAAAGGGAATTATGAAAAGTAAGCCTCCAAAAAATCATTAAGTTTGAAAGAGTCTTATGATTATGCTATAGTATTTACTCTTCAGGCAATGCATTTGACATCACAGCAAATGAGGCATAAACAAAGATCATGAACATGTTAAACAAAAAGCAATATCAAAATTTTCCCTTCTACATTACTAATTGAAAACAGGTGCAGTCTTTATTATTCAATCCTGAAAAAGTCATAATGAGAAAAGAACACTCCTTGCATGCGAGGAACAGAAATCCTTTCATAATTATGTTCCATTCAGCAATCACTGACTTAAAAGACAAAAAAAAGGAAAAATAACAATAGCGGGTTCTTTAAAAGTAGCAATTTTATATTAGAGCCATTGATTTCATCAAGATATCTATGATTATTACCACTCCCATCACCAAGCTGTTCAGCCCATCAGTCTCATATTTAAGTTTGGCATCCCAACTCACAATAAAAGGTGTTAACAAAGAAATGTATCTGACTCAATGCTTACAGCTTCAACCCAAAAAAACCCCCAACAACATGTGAAAGAACCTTCTGGTAAACACACATGAAGCACAGATTAGAAACCCAAGATCCTAAAGCTGCTGATGAAATGAGGGGATAGTTGGGAAGTGCTCAGAACAGATGTGAACACAAACTGTTTTATCAGAGCTGAGATCAGAATGATGCAATTTGAAGACTGAGAGCTGGGATTCACACATCAACTGCACAGGGGTATCTTACCAATCTTAATACAAAGACAATCTTCAAGACCTAAGTAGTTTGAATTAGGGGATAAGAAATACAAGACAGACCTTGTCTTTTTCAACCACCTTCCTCCCTCAACAGACATACCTTTCCTTTGTATAAGATCATGCAACTACTATTGTACAGGCTTTCTATTCATGCACATGAATTTTACTTTTCCAAAAACAAGAAAGCATACTCAGTTGTTGCCCCACCGGGCAAGAAATTAACAACCTCAAGCTTTCTCCTGGAGTGTATAAAATTTTAAGAAGGACAATGGGTCACCAACACTGAACAGTGTTAGTAGGTCCCTTTTACTTCCCAACTTATATACTAGGCCAAGAGATGACATTTTCCTCCCAGTCACAGTGCCCTGCCCTGCAGACAGAGGTACAGAAAACCAAGAGATGAACGTCTTAGAGCACAGAGACACAGGGTATCTGGATGTAATTCAGTCAAGTCTGAAAATCCCAAGTGAACAGAAAGAATCAGATTGGCATTTTCTGCCTTTAACTGGACAGTTACCTGGCTGACTGAACTGATCTTCGTAAGCATCCAGCCAATAAAATCTTAAGACTTGATCACCACTTTCCCCATTCACAAGTGGAAGGAGATTGGGGTCCAGCTGAACTTCTGCTGCTACTACATCAGCTTCATCCTCATCAACTCTGTCCCAACATGAGAGACCTGGGAGAGAACAACTTCTGCAGGTTTTGCAGAAGAAACAAACAAATAAAATTGTGCCTTTGTTATAATAATCACCATTTCACTTTCTTCCAGGCCTACATTCTCACACCTTTTGTTTTTCTTTCCACAACCAAGCAACATTCTCAACAGTTGGGTTTCCTCAGGTTTCTTCTGAAAAGAAGGATGAAGTGATAAAGACAGAAACCCACTTATAAGTATGATTCTTGAAACACCACAAACAGGCTTTAAAAACCAGTAACCTGGTATTTCAGCTTAGTTCATTCAAGTCTTTACATAACAAATATATCCATCCATCATCTATACAAATTGCTCAGTGGGAACAACAGATTATTTCAACAAAACTACCTTTTCAGTCATTAGTTGTTCAGGTCTTTTTCATCATTCAAATATTTCACAGTTTGAAATATTTTGTTATGGAAACATACAATTCAAGATTTTCCAAACAATTTTAAAAAAACACAAAAACAGGGATTTTCCCTGTTTTCCTATTTCCAAAGACATAGCTGTTCACCATTACTTTTAGCAACAAAACTTTTACCTACATCTATTATGAAATACCTTCACATTCACTTAGAATAAGCAAGCTTAGCAATTCCTTGTTTTGCTTACTGACATCAAAGTTCACTATTCCACACCCACACTGAGTCACCTCAGTGTGCTGAAATACATGTTGTCACACACATTAAATCCCACAATTTTCAATTAGGTAGCTATCAGCATGTTACTATTCTTAATCTAACTACAAAAAGAAAAAAAAGCATTGCACAGCATTGTCACCATTCTGTCTGTATTACAATTATCCCTTTTGCAAAGGCAAATATGAAGATAAATCTAAGGTTTATGGAAATAGAAAGCCTTCTTAGTGGAAGAGCAAAAAGAAGAAAAAGATATTCTTACAAGACAGATGTCTCTTTTTGCTCTGATTCCAGCTGCTCTGTCTCCTTCTTTTCAATTTCATCGTCTCTTTTCAGGCTTTCAGCTGTCTCAGGTATAGTTTCCACATGCTCTGCTTCCATAGGTTCATCAAAGTCCTCCTCATCAAAATCCACCATTCCCTGATCATCATCTGGAAGTGCTGCAGGTAGAACTAAAGGCCTGAATCATTAAAATGACAAGCTGCATACTACAGCAGTATGCAGAGATAGCACACTGTAAGCATGAAAATAATATACAGTATTAATATAGAAACAAAGTATCACATTTAAGCTAAGCTAGTATAATTTAACAAGTGTTTTAACACTACAATGCCATATATAAAGTTTCCAGAACTGGGTTTTGATTTACTTTCAATACCTTTAGTAGCTTTCTCTCCTACTGCCTTCGCTATTTCCTCATTTTCCACAGGTTTTTGCACATGCTTGGTGTCCTCATTTTCAGAGACTCTGACAGATTTTGCTGTATAATTGGGATGTTTAGGACGAAATGAAGCTGGAGGAAAACTTTCCCTTCTGACATGAGCAGGAGCTTTCTTTGATACAGGGGTGATTACCTGAAAAACATTTCCACCATGAGCTAAAAAAAAATCTTGTAAGAGCAAAGAAAATAAAAAACAAAACAACAAAGCCTTGCACTTGCTATTTGCAGAACTAGTAACCAGGGCTAGAGGAAAAGTTCCACATATTTTGCAACATGATCCTCTCTTCCTACATCTCCCTTTTTTTTCCCAATTGCTTCTAGTTCTGAACACAACTGATAAGGTGAGTAGCACTGGTGATTATTTTCATCATAAGAGTTGATGTCACACAAGGTTTCACAAATCAGATGTATCTACACTACTCCATTTTCCCACTACGACCATTACCAAATATCTCGCTGTATTTCCAGCTGTAAAGTCCTTCCCATTTTCCAGAACTCCTAACAAAATGCTAGCCTTCCATCCTTAGCAGCCCGTCCCTCCTTTCACTCAGAAGGCAAACTTCTATCCATAGCTTCAATTTTCCATTTGTTTTCCATTTCTGCAAACAATTGGTTTCTCATCCTTTTCCACACTCCTGCTTATTTCACCTCCCAAGCTCTACTTGCCACAAGGGTCTCTCCTACTCTTTGGAAAAGAGACAAAGCAGAAACTCACCTTCATGTGATGCACCTAACATTGTACCAACAGTTTCACCGGCCAAATACAACAGCTACGAACTCCTGCTACACTGAAGATACAAAGCTAAGTGCACTGTTTATGTGTTCACATGAAATGGGATGTGGAAAAATGCATGAAGTTACACTGTAACACTGCTATGGAAGCTAAGGACAAAGTTAATTTCCAGGAGGAGGAATAAAAGTCAACACTATTCAAATCAACAAAAACACAGATTAGTGCTTATTATTAATGAGAACATTTTTTTCCCCCCTTTACCTTAGAAGTTTGGGACTGCACTGAGAAAGGATTGAGTGGTACTCCAGCAGATCTTTTCCTTTTCAGCATTATAATTGGTGGTGGACTTAGCTGAACTGTCTGCATATTGAAAGAACAGAGAAAGTGACAAAAGGAAGAGTTGTTTAGTGTTTTCTTCTGCTTTGGCTGTAACATTTTCCATCAAAGAGGGCCACCAATATTTTTTGTCTGTCAAGAAAATACACCCCCTTACACAAAACTCACCCCTATAAAATAATGTTATCTGAGCAATCAGCCCATGAAGACAGACACTAGATTTTTTGGGGAGGAAACAGTCTGAGAAAAACTGCCATCAATAAGTGAAACAGTTTTCAAACAGTGGGAATTTTAATAGCTAACTGTGCCTTTACTGCACAAGCATCAGAATAACTTGTGCTATGTTTTTCACGTCTGCGGATGCAGTAGTACTGAACAAACATGCCTCAAGAAAGGCAGAAGTGCTCTTTCAGCGCTGTTACACTAGAGGAAAACACATTTTAACTTACTTACATGTACAGATGTTTTATGCTTAAACTTATCAACAGCTAATAACAAAAGAAATTTTACAAAACAAATAACAAAAGAAAAAAATGAATAGCTAACTAGTATTTACGTAAATAGAAGCCATAATGTAATTATTAGTATTATTCTCCCTAATCAATATTCCACAAAATTTGGCACCATTAAAATGCATTTGTTTAATGATTTCAGGGGGGTTTATAGTCATGGGGGAGTTTATAGCCTTAATCTGATGTCATAGGGAGGAGTAAAATAGGAAGAGCACAAAACTAAGAGAATAACTTCACATTGGGATAGCCTATACCCTTTACTGCCCTGAAAAAAACATGTTAAGTTTATTATGGTTCAACATATTCCACCTCAGTATCTCACCACTACAGCAGTTTCAACGTTTACATGTGAGCAATCCTTTAGGTTTTAAGAAATTTTGCTAAAAGGGCATTAGGTATTTGAGATACTCCAACCCTGTCACAGCAGCCATCCTGCACTCCTGCCTCCAGGGAGTGTTAACCTGGTTCTCTGCAGCAAATCCTGGGAAGCAGGAGGCAGACAAAGTTCAGGCTACATGACCTGCTGAAACATTGCTCCCTTAGCTCCTCCCTTAAACCCAAGCACATCAGATGGAGAAGTCCTACAGAACTCTGGCTGGGGTGTGGTGACAGATACACAGGATTCAGAGGCAGCCAAGTCCTCTTTCACTCCAAGGTAACTAAAACCTTGAAGGCTGCATTAGCACAGGCTCCCTATCTTAACATAAACCATCTGTAATCAGGTCAGAGTGGTGTTGCATTACCAAGCAATGCAGTCATGCAACATCTGCATGGTGCAGACAACAGGCAGACTGCACAACGTGGAATCTATCAATGAGAGGTGCTATGGATGAAATCAGACTGTCTAGTTTCACAAAAAACTGTATTTTCTTGGTATGTTCCATGACAAGAAGAATTAATGGATTAAGGTTGTTTCCAACTGATTTTATTAACATACTTACTTCAGCACTAATATCTTGAAGAATATCCCCAAGTAAATCATCCTTGGACAGGTCCACAGTTTTCTGTAAGGTAAGATTAGCCAAAGAGTTCTCAGTTATATGTGCAAACCCAATCAGGAGAACAGCACCAAATCACTAAAGGGTTTCCACAAAACATACCCATTTTCAGAAATGCTCCATACACAAGAGATAATAATAGAAGTTTGTCTCACTAGACACAAGAAACTAAAATGAGCCCTTGGTTTACTCCACTCCCACTATAACACTGTGAACAAGTCAGAAATATTTAAATTCAAAAACGTAAAAACTTACATCTGTGTTCTTCTTTCCAGCACTAGCTATAAACATAGACTTAATTGTGTTTGGCTTTGACACCACAGATCTTTTCACATTCTTTTTATCAGTTGTAGATGTTTTGCCACCTTTTCCTACAGAAACAAAAAATTTAAAATTGTGAATTTTACATAAGAAAAGTTCAATGTTTACAGGTCCAGTTATTAGCAGGGATAGATAGCCAAGGTGGTCTATTTCTTCCACCTTTACACTGCTGGCTGGAATGAAGCCTAATCATCTTTCAGCTTTGTAGCAGCTGTCATGCACACACAAAAAATGAAAAACCCTCTCATCACCCTGACTTTCCTAGTCATGTCAGAGATGCCTTTTGCATACTCCAGAAAAAGGACAAAGATACTTTACATGGAAGCATCTCCAGGGAAAAAAAAGTTGTTGATGTTGAGTGATTTTTAACATCAGACTCGGTTTCTTAGTTTGGCACCAGATTCCATTAAAAAGTTGGGAAAATCATATGATCCCTGATTCTTACAAACATGCAAGAATTTTAGTGGTCAAGAGAGACCACACACCTTGTAGGCACTGGCTTTGAAAACCACGACCCCTCCCAGATGCATTTGTTCTAGAAGTGAATCCCCATTCCACAGAAGACTGCGGGCAGAAGTGCCCTGGTAGTGCTGAAGCAGTTAACAGTGATGTGACCTCAATTTGTGAGCTCCCATCCTCTGCATCACGGGGGCTGAACAAAATCCACAGGCACAGAACAACAGAGCTCCAAGTAATCTGCCATTGGGCCATATTTACCACATATACTGATGGCAGGAAGTTGCCCATTTTGGGTACCTTCTAAAAGACCCTGGAAGACATTCTTCAGTGGTCACATGCAAGTTACCTTTCTTACTGGAACTAAGAGCATCATCATCCAGATCTTCATCAAAGATTTCCCTTCCATCTTCTACATAACCTATCCCATCTGTAGAAAAACAAATTGTTTAAAAATTGCAGTTTAAATTCTGTCCTGATATTCCTGAATTTTTTACATATTTAAACACTTTTCCCCCTCTAATATAGAGCAAAATTTACAAAAGCCAGTACTAAAAACTACAGCACTCACAGCTGTATCTTCTATTAAACTAAGTACATTCTTACACGTTTAATTAGAAATTATCAATAACAGTACTTTTTTGGTAGAATTGTAACACTGATGACTGGAAATAAAATTTCAAGAACAGGTTTTCATGGAAAAATATTTTCATTACCATACTAACAGACTACTATGAGAACAATGTAAAGACTAATTTCCATTGAAAGACTGCCTTTCTCTTGTCTCCTCAAACAAATTTTAAGAACGTACTAACAATAACTTGCCTCAAACCATGAACATTATGAAGCCTAATTGAGTTGTAACACTAGAACCAAAATAACTCTCCAAATGAATCTTAACTTACCATCATCAACAATCCAGTCATCATCCTGACGGTCTCTGACCATCTTGGAGTATTCATCCTCATCTATTTCATCATAAACACCTGTGAACTCCTCGACCTACAGTTAAGGTACACTGAGGATTAACAGTTTCCATACCATTAATACTACAGATCATCAGTTAGAATATAAAAGTTCCCAAGAAAGCATGTAGGCTTCCTACACTGCTACACTGTCCACAACTAGTAAGCACAGTTATTCATTAGGTTTCTTCTTTGGCAGTGATAAAAAACAAGTTATCCATTTTTTTAAATTATCTCAATATACTGAAACTCAAAATCTACTGAAGCACTGGTAGAGATCTCATTTGAAAATTACTTGCTTTATTGCTCATTTCATATCACCAAAATAAATTTTGAAAAATAAAAAACCTAGCAGTATAGCTGGGGCCAATCTGAGCTCACTGAAAATGAAAGGGATTTGATGTACCCAAGCAGAGTGCTCAGAGAAGATTTGCATGTTAATGATCTACGGACTTCTGGTTTCTTTACATTTATTCACCTCAATGAGGAAGTCACTTCCTGTTGGCAGCACCTCTGGACAATGCTACAGTATCAATGTCACACTGACAGATTTCAGTTCTACTTAAATTTTGCTCTCTTTGTGGAAACCCAGCATACCAATATTAATGGAATTCATTCATGTAAAGCTCTGAAATTCAAGTTTAAAATCATCTGAGGTCAAAAAAAAAAGTACTTCCTATCAAAACATTAATTATGCGATTTTAAAAATTGGTCCTTCCCTGTGGCATAGTTCTCAAGCAATGGAAAGCATGTCTGACTTGCAGTTAACAAAACTGGGTTAGATTTGAAAGCAGAAAGAAACAAATAAATTATACTAGAAAGCAGAAAAAAATACAGCTACATTCAGAAAAACATACACCATTAAAAACACAAAAGCTGATCAGAAAAGCTTATTTTGTTTCCCATAATAATTTGTTCCCATAACTTTTACGTATCTATAAATGGTGATTAAGCATCTCAGCTCATACTCTTTTAATTAAGAAGAAAAGATGAGGAATTTTCACCTCATATTTCAATTTTTCCCCAGCTTTGGCTTTTTTCAGACGTTCAAGTGCTTCTTGCTGGCCTCTCCTGTTCTTCCTCTCACGTCTAGAACGTGATGCTGCAAAACTTCCAGACTCATTCATCGCTGTAATTAATTAAAAACAAGAGAAATGAGTTTAGCAATGAGCTGTTGTTATCTTTGATACTTCAGCATTCAGGGATGCATTAATGGATGACTGAAGTTTTGCTTAAAACCAAAACCTCCTTGGCGAAAAGCACAGTCACAGATGGCTCTTCCTAAGCCAGTTCTGGAATGATACTGAAGGCATGGCCTGACAGGGAGCTCAAACAGCCCTCTCATGCCAGCTCACATTCAGCATGAAGCTACCATCTAGATTCCCAAAGCACCTCTCAAATCTCATCAACCTTTCCCTGCAAGGGATCGCCCCCCTCCTTCCTTGGGAATTTCCAGCTCCTTTTATTTTGCAGGTCTCCATGACAACTCAGGAATACCAGACTTAGAGAAGGCCTACACTGCTACAAAGCAGTAATGTTTTTAGGCGGTTTCACAAGGTTTGAGTGTGACCAGATTGAGACAAACTAGTAATCTGCTGACAGCTGACACCCCATTTCCTCTTCCACTTCCTTCCCTTCCAACTGCTCTCCCCCAGCAAGGTGCTTTCTACTCCTCCCGACCTTCTTCTTTCTCTTAGTTTGGGGCAGGAACACCTATCTGACCACAGGGAACAAATGGACCCAACCCAACTTAAAAAAGCAAGCGAACAGCCCAGGGACAAGGCTGCGGGCTCAGTGTGAGGAGCCGAATGCCCCGTGCAGGCAGAGGAGACCGAAGGCTGCCCAGGTGGCCACAGGAGCAGGGCAGTCCCCACCCGGCGGCAGGAGGGCATCGACTTGTGAACAGAGCTGCACCCAGGCAGTGTAGCTGAGACAAGTCCGGATTCGTACTGCTCAGGGCTGGGGTAAAAGGGGCATTTACACTGCCTGCCGCCCCACGGGGGAGAAGCGCAAAGATGGACCGCTTTGGGCGCGTTTATCGTCTGTCAATTCTTCGCCTTTACTGCACGCCAGCGTCTCGGGCAACGCGCTCCTTTGGGACAAGCGTGTTTCCAGCGCCAGCCGGGACCGCCCGCGCCCGCCGCTGCCCCCGGGGCTGAGAGCGCTCCCGCGGGAGACGCGGCCCGGGAGAGCCACCCCTGCGGGGCTCCGCTGCCGGAGCGGGGCCGTGCGGCCCGAGCCCGCTCCCGGGCGTGTCCCCCCGCTCCGCTCCGCTCCGCTCCGCGCCCGCCCGGAGAGGCTCCCCCCGGCAGGGGCAGGGCAGCGCGGCCGCGGCCCCTCCGAGCCCCCTGAAGGCCGCGGGACCCCCGCGCAGCGCCGCCCGCCCCCGCCGCCCGCGCGCGCGCGCGCTCGCCCGGTGCGCGCGCGCTCGCCCTCCCCTCCGCCGGCGCCGCTGCCCCGTCGGCCCCCGCCTGAGAGCGGAACGGCGGCGCCTGCGGGGGACGGGCAGGAGGACGAGGACGAGGACAAGGACAAGGACCGAGGCCCCGGCGCGCCGCCGCCGCCGCCGCCCCCGGCTCTCACCGTCCCGGCCCCGAGCGCCGCTCTCGGCCATGGCGCTCGCGCCAAAGGCTCCCGAAAGTGGCGCGAGACGGGAGCCCCGCGCGCCGCCGCCGGGGCCGCGTCCAATCAGCGGGAGCGGGGGCGGGGCCGCCCCGGGCTCTGGCGGAGCGCGGAGCGCGGCCCGCGGGAAGGGTCCGGCCCGGCCCGGCCCGGCCCCGAGCGGCCCCGAGCGGCCCCGGAGCCGGGCGGAGCTACCTCCTGCGACAGGCCTGCACCGCCGCGCCGCCGCCCAGGCCTGGGGCGGGCCCGCTGCTGCTGCTGCCGCGGCTCTGCAGGCGCTCGTTCGGCGCCAGGGCCCGCGGCGTCCCGCGAGTTGCGCCTGAAGGATCTGAGCAGGGCTCCATCTGCTGCAGGGGCCCTTAGCCCGTACGGGCCCGGTGCTGCAGCTGGGGCAAATCCATGTTTAAATGCCTTGTCGTAAATATCTGATGTCTCAATGTCCTGTGTAAAATACATCTCCTGAGCTGGGAGCAGGCGGTGGTTGGTGCCAGTTGGATAAAAGCTGGAGCCAGGCGTGCGGGTGAAGGATCTCCTGCAGCAGCGTTGTCAGCGGTCCGTCAGTCCCTGCTGGGGAAAACGGGCATTTCCCACACGGCTTCCATCGACACGTAACCGCTGAAGGCTGAACAGTGATCATGACAAAGCTAACATATGTAGAAGCCATGGTGTTCTTTTTGCATATTTAAAGTAGGTATTATGGTCTATCACAATTTTCAGGAGCTCTTTCAGTAGATTACTACCTAGAATCTTTCAGAGGCAGTAGTGGCTGGCCATCTTACTGACAAAACACGGTTTTATATATATATATATATATATATATATATATATATATGTATATGTGTATGTATATATCTGTCTGTGTATGTGTATATATATTTTATATAAATATATTTTACATAGTTATGCACATAGAGTTTCTAATATATATATATAGTATTGGATGCCCTCCTATTTTCCAAACCCCTTTTCCTTTTTATTTTCTTCTTTGCTACAAATAAAGGGGGGGGGGGGGAAAAAAGTAGATTCAGACTGGATTTCTGATATCTCAAGAGGCTAAATGTGTGGAAGGTTCTGAGAAAAGACCCATCAGACCTTTGTCCTTGCATACACCTGATTTGGTCAGGGTGGGGAGGTGGGGTATGTTCTGTTCATTCTGATGCTACAGAGATACCTTCACTCAAACGTGTCAAGGGTACTTACACAACAGCCTTCAGCTGAGGAGCAAGAACTGTGTCCAGAAAAGGATATATTTCAGTTTCAAGCATAGATGGGAAAAGGTTTTAACAGCTTCAATTAAGACAACTGCTTTATAAGTCCTCTCTTCTAAAAGGGTTCAGATCTGTCTATGTGCATTCAGAAACCCAGGGAAACTGATGGGGTTTGTGCTGTTTCACTACAGATTAACCTCGATATTTTGTCCAAAAACATCAGTGCTGGCCAGTCATTAGTCAAAAAACCTACCACCTTCATTTGCAGAATTTTGTGGAAAAGCATTTACTGCTCATTAAAATATACAGGCACTGACTCCAGCTTCTTGAAAAGGCAGGTGGCACCACAGGGCCCTCTCCTCTCCAGGGCTGATAAGCTTTTGCAGAAATGTGAACTCGTATTATTTGGTCTGGATATACTGATTGTTTTCAACTCTCCAGGGGAGAGAATTTATATGGTTCTGAAAATGAAAATTATTTTCCTTCTTTCTCCACCAGGACTCCTTTGCATTGGTAAGGGAGAAATAAAAAACCTCCCAGTCCTCCCAACTTACATACCCAGGTGCTAGTACAACATTATCCCACTGCTGGACCTAGTCTTAGGTGGAAGCAGAAGAATGACCCCAGCCACCTGTGGCAGCTCCCTGGTGCTGAAAGAGGCTGGACACCCTGACACCAGAATGCCCATTCCCAGGGAGAATGAGCCCCCTCTCTCAGCAGTACGTAGTTAATAGGCCAGCTTAGCTGTAAAAATCCTGCATCTTTGGAGACGCTGACAGCTACAGGCAGAATGCCTCTCTGAGCTACTGTCCTGGTTTCCACTGGGATCAAGTTAATTTTCTTCCTAGTAACTGTGCTGTGTTTTGGATTCTGGAAATATTAATGCTGATAACGCTCTGATGTTTTGGTTGTTGCTGAGCAGTGTTTACACTAAGTCAAGGGCTTTTCAGCTTCTCACCCCACCCCACCAGCGAGGAGGCTGCAGGGCACAGGGAGCTGGGAGGGGACACAGCCAGGACAGCTGATCCCAGCTGATCTTCCGTACCATAAGATGTTGTGCCCAGTGTATAAACTGGGGGGGAAACTGGCCAGAGGCCACTGCTCAGGAACTGTCTGAGCATCAGTCAGTGGGTGGTGACAAATTGCACTGTGCATCACTTACTTTGTATATCCTAATTATTGTTGTTCTTTTCTCTTCCTTTTCTCTCCTATTAAACTGGCTTTGTCTCAAACCCCATATTTTACTTTGGGTTTTTTCCCCCAATTCTCTCCCACATCCCACTCAGGGGGCAGGTGGGAAAGTGAGTGAGTGGCTGTGTGCTGTTTAGCTGCCTGCCAAGTTAAACCACAACACCTACAGACAGCCTCTCCTTCACAGCAGTTTGCTTTACTTCTTTTTTTAAACATGTGCACAAAACAAGATCACATCACCAAGCATGATGTGGGATTCAAAATCAGAAGTTACTCAATTTTTAAGCTACAATACATAAACATTTCTAAAATAACAATATCTCTAAATTCTTCAGTTTGGATAAAAATAGAGTGCCACTGCATTTCACATACACCTAGCCTTCACATGCTTTGGATTTTTTAATTTACTGGATTTTAACGTTTTTGATTAAAATTAAACAATACTCTTTGTCAGCTGTCATATGAACAGTGGCATGTTTGTCATTCAGGTGATGCCGTGATTTGAGCCGGTACACAGTGATACAGTTAATCTCCCAAACGGAAGTTGTTGCCATAGCTCCACTGTGGGACAGTGCAGATCAAACAAAAGACTTTTTCATGGATACTAGTTCAATCCTGACATTCATCTCTGGCCATAACAAGAATGCATCTGTTTCCCACAGCACAGCATAACAAGCGTATCTAAATGCTGCAGGGAAAAAAAAAAAAAAAAAAGATGGGGGGAGCAAGGGATGGGCTTTGCTTTGGGAAGGAAAAATAACCCAGTGAGATTTGGGACTTCCTCTGCTAAAGGCTTCATCACAGCAGATTACTTTGAGCTGATCTTTAACCTCCCTATGGACAATCATACAAGAACAACTTGGCATGACCTTTGCTCAGTTGTCTTTTAAGAACAAGAAGTGGGAATTCTGCTGGTGGTTCAGAGACAACAAGTTTCCTTCAAGACAAGTGTGATAGCTGCAGAGAAAAGTGCAAGACAAGCACAGTAACGAAGATGGTAGGCAGCCAAAAACAGAGTACAGAGGAAGAAGCTCAGGAAACTCCCAGATTTCAACAAAAGGTGACGAAGATGTATTTTCTGTTTTGTTTTCTCAAAGCTGTAATTTAAATATGTAAGTTATTAATAGTAAATACTGTAAACTCATTGCAAATGTTCCAAGATAATGTAAACAGTAGTTTACATTGACATAGGAAAGTACATATGGGGTATAGTACCAAAACTAAGTTAAATGGGAAAAGTAATTACTGTATTGAGGATTATCTTTGTCTTCCTTTTAACGACTAGGGTGTGCTTGATCTGCTGCAAAAGCAGTAGGACAAAAAGTTAAAACTCTCAGATTCTGATGTTACACATTAAGCTTATGGTTGGTAATGCTTTTGATAATGGAAAAAAATCCATTAAAACTAAGAGTGGTGATATAAAAACAAGGCCATTAAATAATGAATGACAGCAAGACAGCAAATTCAGCTGTACTATGTCTACCTCAAAATGCTTAGACATTATTGTATTGTTGTTAAGTACAGACTGTCTTTGTGAAGAATTGTGTGTGTGTGTGTGTGCATGCTATTCAAATTATGAGTGTATATGCTCTATGTGTATGTTTCCTACAAACATGGAGTATTTCATTATCTTACTTTTAATCATTACATTGGTCTGAATTAATGCACATTATCACTAAATTAACTTCCAGTTTTTCCTTCTAATTTCATCTAGCTCTGACCACTTCTGCGGCCGCTTACTAAACAGTGCTATTCATGTGATATTTCAACATGAATTATTTAACTTTTCAGGGGACTAAAGTCAAAAAAAGCACAGATTTCATAAATTAAAAGAAATCTCAAATTATTACTTTACAAGATGTCTTTGCTTTCAAAACTCTTCATATATAGTTAACTGACAAGTATAAAAAAAATAGATGCTTCTCCTTTTGTTTATCAATAATGATAATGCAGACATTTATGTTAAAAGGGTAAATTCCTTGCTTACCAGGCCTCTAAATGTCTTTTGTTCACTGCACATCTCTTTTTAATTTCCTGCCTGAGTTACTTGCTAACATCAGGATGAAGAGAATAAAGTTGTTATTAGGATGTTAAGGCTCTGAAATAAAAACGTGAAATAGAAAAAAGAACACGTACTAATTTCCATTATGACAGAAAAAAAGGTCTATGGAATGAACATTCAGAGATACTTCTTTTCTTTCTTAAACAAACACAATTCAATTCTGATTGCAGTTAAATTACAGCAAATCCTAGTAACTGGACCAGTATTGGTGGAATTATGCTAACTGGAACAGAGAGCAGAATCTCATCACCTGCTTGCCTAATACAATATTCCTATTCAAGCCTAGAAGAAAAGTACAAAATATTATAATATGCATGAAATAGGGAAGACAAGTAAGAGCAAACTCACAGAAAATGAGCCCTCACATAATTATAATGTCTAAGAATTAAGTCTGATGCCAATGGTATTCAAGAGCATACAGTTATTGCCACAGCATGAAAGTCTCTGTTTTAACTACTTTCAGCGCTCTCTCTTTACAATTGCACCAAAATGAACAATTAATGTATAAGCAGAACATTATTGCAGAGAGGCTGTTACATTTCAAGACCTGGCTGAAGATCAAACGTGCTTCCATGGGTGAATACTATCAGCATGCACTGTTTTACATCACTTTGGCAGAAAGGAGGACAGTGTCATGAGATGCTGCAGAGTATTGTTGTAATCCTCACAACTCTGTTGCTGGACTGGTGCTGGGGAAGGACTGTGAGTAGGGCAGCCTGGAGATGGGAGTCGGGATCAGCTAGGACAAGTCCATGGTGATGAGACTGGTCTCAAAACAAACCAAAAACAACTCAGGGTCAGCTCTGGCGATGGTAACCAGATGCAGCCCAGTTATCGCCAGGCAAGTTGTAGAATGGTCCGGGTTTAAAGGAACCTTAAAGATCATCCTGTTCCAACCCATGTGTCACAGGCAGGGACACCTTCCACTAGACCAGATTGCTCAAAGCCCCATCCTTTCAGGCCTTGAACACTTCCACTGGGGAATCACCAAACAAGTCCATTGGACAAAGCAGGTTCCAGGTCAGGCTAGAGAGCCAGGGACACAGCTGTGGCTGAGCTGGATGGAGACCACCATTCCTACATCTCAGCTCCAGCAAGGACCAACAGCACAGGCCAGAACTCAGAGCCCACGAGCAGAGGGCAGGGGACCCGGGTGAGGCTTGGTCAGGGCTGTCAGTGCCCTCACAGCCTTGGCAGGAGCTCCCATTCCCTGCAAACAAGGTGTGTCCTCACACCTGAGAGCCCAGAAGGGGGAGGGGGTTTAGTTGGTGTGGGTTGTCAGTGGATAACTTTATGGACACTCAAGCAGGGCAGGGACAATGGCCTGGGAAAGGGCCACAGCAGATGAAACCAGAGGGTGGCAGGAGCCTTACAGACCAGCCCCAAGGGGCTGCCAGGTGGGGTCTGCGGGGAGGTTCACTCAGGAGCTGGGGCTGGGCCAGTACAATGAGGACACCAAAGTCCAGTCAGGCTGATGGCACGGGAGGAATTGCAGGAGAGGATCCCACACAGCCATGGGCCAGGCCCCAACTCAGGACTCAGGAAGGCCTGATCTAGCTGTCAGGGTGCAGCAAGGGGCAGGTGCTCCATAAGGACAGGGAGACAATGACATGAGATGGCTGGTGGGGGTGGGGGACTTGACACCCAGGGCTACGTCCCACAGACCCAAGCAGGGTGAGCTGGCAGGCCCAGGTGGGAGTCCAGATCATCACACAAGATTTTGGACCTGCCTTATCACCACAAGCAAGGCAGAAACACAAGTCAGGTCACAAATCAGGTCGCATCTGGTCATGGTGTCTCCTTGTGTGTTGCTGTTCCCAATGGCATCTGATCTTGCTTTCCAGCACTAGCAAGTCACAATTTTTTCATTTCTTACAAGTCCAGCTTTTGATTCTTCCTGTGGAAGAATCTTCTAGCAGGAAAGTAGCTGTGAACCTGAGTGGAAAGGTCTTTCCAGTTAGGCTTGGTACTTGATCTGCCTTAGTTTAGGCAAAATGGAAGAAGCTGTTACAGGAAGAGGCATTCAGATAATAACTAGCAAAAGCTAAACTAGCTACCAGATAGTAATTTTAGTGTACATAAAGTAGGTGTTTTACTTTAAATAAAGTGCGTGTCTTTATCCAGATTATTAAACTCTCCAGTTATTAAGTTTTTGGTACCCAAAATATTAATGTGAATGTAAAAATAACTCAAATGCAGTTTACAGTATGATTTTTTATGTTTCACTTGGCAGATTTGAATTTGGAATAGTATAGGAAAAAAGCTGTGAAGGGACTTGCATGAAACATTGACAAATGGAAAGATAAAGGTTGACAGAAACAGTGGAGCGAAAAAAAGTATTGGAGACTTGTAATCCTGGAAAAGATAGTGTGACAGAATACTGATGATCAGTTCAAGAAATTTGAAATTGAGCTGGTGGAAAAGGAAGGCACCAGAGAGATTGAAAATGGATAGAAGTGAGTGCAATACAAATATGTTCAAGAAAGGTAGTCTTAGCTTTGTGTGGATTTGAGGAGATTGGAGTGCTTATCTGGAAAGCCAGAAGAAGAGTAAAAAGGATAGGAGGGATAACAACACAGTTTAAATGTAAATAGTAAAGAGATTTTTCTTAAATTATATTTTATCTGTAACAATAAGAAGGAGGGCAGAGAATATGAATCATTTAGACAAAGTTTATACTGAGATATATAAAGTAGAGAGAACTGTAGCATTCAGTGTTGTATTTCTTGGTAGTAGTAAAGTTGCAGCTGTAGTCCTGTGCTTGCACCAGTCTGTAAGAAATTTACAAAGAACCCAAAATAGAGCAGGGAGGATAATGAAAAAAATTATAACATGTAACCTATGAGAAATTATTGCAACTGGAGCAGTTTAGTCTAGAAAAGTCATGAGACATGTAACAAAAGTACCAACCTGCCTGTTGAATGTCAGCTCTACTCCAAATCCTTAATCTATTGTTTCAAAATCTGAACCACAGTAGTCATACAAAAGCCAAGGAGGGTAAATCTGTTCTCTGTCCAGTAGAAAAAGCAAGCAGTGGCTGTAGTTTGCAGCAATGGAGGTTCAGGTTAGACATTCAGAAAAACTTTCTGGTAAGAGTCAACAGTGTTGAGTGGATTAAATGGATAATTTGGGTTCTGGGAAAGGAAGGACCAACAGAGGTTAGCTAACCTAAGTGCTTTCTAACCTCTGAGCATCCATCAGGAAAGTCTCACTGCTGAGAATCCCTCA
Organism: Monarcha castaneiventris obscurior; assembly: GCA_026261815.1. Classification (NCBI taxonomy): domain Eukaryota; kingdom Metazoa; phylum Chordata; class Aves; order Passeriformes; family Monarchidae; genus Monarcha; species Monarcha castaneiventris. The sequence continues at coordinate 36,811,161 of JAMPIT010000566.1, read as the reverse complement.
ACCTTCCCTAACATTTACTCAATAAGTAAAAGCTTGATTATTAAAATTAGCAAGGACAATCTCATAACGGGACAGACCAACTTAACATTTCCCACACTAAGTGACCATCTCTCTGACTCTGGAAGAATGAAATGAAGACAGATACCCTCTTGGTCAAAACCCAACCGTGATTTCTCACCATTTTCTTCAGAAGTGCTTATAAAAGTAGTTCATGAAAGAGCAAGAACAGAAAGAACCCTGCCCCAAAGTGGGTAACCCCACTTACTCAAAACTGTGCTACAATCACAGATGAATGGCATCACCAAAGGCCACTGTTTTCAAGAATTTGTGTATTTCAGGTGATTTACATGTAAACCATATCAGAATTAACATGACATTTTTAGTTAAACTCTTACATAAAGACTGACTAATTTGATTCTATACAAATATCCTGAGAACATGGATTTTATTAAACATCACATCTTCATTACGGAATTATGGAAAGAACCAGGTATAAAATCACACTGTACCAAATCCCATGTTTTTACTTTTTATAATTTATGGACTTTCACTGAACATAGAAAAACTTTGTGGATTTAATCTGCATACATTTTATAATATTATACTATTATATATTCATATACTATTTCATAAATAGTAAATATCTTTTTATTTATTCTGACAAAAAGAGGCTAGTTTATAAGCACTGTGTGTTCCACTGGAATGATGAACTGCATCATAAAAATTATTAAAGCTACAGTATCAGCCAACATTACATGGAAGCAGCAAAGTGATTGGTGTTGGAGGCAATGAAAACCTATAGGGTGTAGTTTAATTCATGCCTTTCATTCTCTACCTTTTTTTCCCACCTACACAGGAGGGAAAAAAATATTTACCATTGTGGGGTTTTAATCTCAGTCTAAAAATATATGATATAACTAATTGACTATCTCAGCAATAAGGTATTTTTTTCTGCTATTTTAAACTATTAATTCTAGCATGTCCAGAATTAGCATGACATTGATAGATACATAGATACATAAATACAAGGATTCATGCATACATAGATACATACATAGAAACACAGTATTTTAACAAATCTGCTCCAGACATAAACCATTCCTTTATCACACAAAGTCTTGCAGTTGACCTAATGAAGTCTTGCAGTTAAAACCTTCAGTATCCAAAATATATCCATTGAAGCAAAATTCATTGAAGCTCATCAGTTAAATATTAAGTAATTTATTCTATTATGTTTTCTTGTAGATGCTTGGCTTTGAAGTCAAACACTATTCAATCACACAGTTTTTTTCATGGTTTCCTGATGACTTTTGAACAGAAATTATGTGAGGGTCTGCTTCTCTTCGTTATGACTCAATTATAGGTCAGAAGACTTTTGCAGCCCCTCTCAGGCAAAGACCATTTAAAATGCAACTTCTGCTGTGCTTCCTAGTGCTTGAGATCCATGAAGCTCAGAGAGGGATCATACTTTCAGTTTAGGAAATGAGAGGATTTAAATATAACATCAAAACACATTATCTTTTTTATCTTTTTAATACTTTGAGAATTAATTGTTGCAGTTTGAGAACTGAAGTTCTGTATTAAAAAACCCCAAACCACAATGTATCAGATGGAACCTTCCCCACAACTGAGGTCTTTCCCTGTTCGGTGCCTATTCAATTCAGACCTTGGAATTAGTGTTAGGAAGATTGGGATCATGGTTTCCTGGCTTGTTTGCCTGTAATTTATACACCCTGGGACAAGATTTTTATGCATCAGATGATGTCTGTTCAGCCCAAGCAGCTGTTGCAAAGAGCTCAGTCATTAAAGGCCATGGCGATGTGTCCCTGTTACTTGTGAAGAAGGAGCAGGAGGCTGCCCAGGAGACCATGATCAGCCTGGCACAGGATATTGGTTACAGAAAATAAATTAGATACATGAACCTCCCCTCCCAAGACTCTGGCTCCACTGTTCTTTTAAAAGCTGGCTGACTTGTAAGGATTCACAGAAGACCATCTGTTGAGCTTCTCCAATCAAACCTAATTTGTATTTGTTTATTTTAGAGAGTAAAGAAGACACACTCCAGCTTTTGAAAGCTCATTGAGCCCCAACAGCTAGGAAAAGATGCAGTTTAGGATGCCTTATTCAAGATATCAAATATGTTGACTAACATTATAAGACAAATTCCATTTGGACAGACATGACAGATTCTACATCCTTCTCTTTGCCATTATTTCACTTTCTCTCTTGTAATGAGGTACACAACATTTTTTTTCATGCTCTTCAAACAGAAGGGCAGAATACACGAAGTATTCACCAGAGGTGGAAATTAAATAAGCAGCATGGAAAGTATTCCACTTCCACTTTGAAATTCTGACCCAGCTTAGATAGGTGATAACACTACTTGCAAGAGAGACATAATTCTTTAATGTTACATATATATGGAAAAACTTATCTGTAGAGAAGATGAATCAAAATGCACCTGGAGTCAATAGCACACTCAGCATGAAAGCAAAGATGAAATTTGGCCTTTTATACTCAAAGGAAATAGAAGGCAAGGGAATTTGCATTTCCTGTATATTGGCAATCATCCAACTTCAAGAAAGTCTGCTTCCCTTTCATCTCAATTCCCATGCACCTGCCTGGGCAGGGAGGGTTGAACACTGACCCTGGATATGGATATGTCCATACCTGGTGCCACTCCTTCAGGACACCAGCACTGGTCTCTGAAGAGCTGGCATATGTTGTTGGGTTTATAAAAGGGCTGCCTGCTACCTCTGGCTGCTCCAGTCCTAGCACTGCTCATCTGTGCTGTCCATATATTCTGCTAACAGCGTAACACTCCTGCAAATATTTTTCCTGAGAAAATGAGCTACAAATTTCAGGCCGAGTGCTGAATTAATCATGGTTTAATCATTTCCCTTGAGTATGCTTTCCATAATGTGTGAGTAGCTCTTGCAGAATCACTGATAAAGGAACTTAGTTATAAAGAGAAGATTCAGCTGTGAGATTCACTTAGTTTGACTACCTGCTTTTCTTGCTTAGTCGCCTCTTTGGACATGTATTTTCCTTTTTTCTTGACTGCTGTCTCATTCTTTCTTTTCACATTCTCTTTTCTTTCTACTTTCTTTCTCATCTCCTCTTATTTACTTATCTACCCCTTCCCCTTTCACACAGCTCATACATTTTTTGTATTACACTTGGTTTTCTTTGAAGATGTGCAGAAGATAAAGACATTTGAAATTTGGGTCTCAAGGGGGAAGACCCTGAGGCACAATTCTCTTGTAACTAACTCCTCACGGGTCTGAATGGCCTTAGATGCTTGTGTCCTTTGATGAAGTCTGATTTTTAAAACCAACGCTGACAGTGCCCACTGAAGCCAAGTACTACTGCAATCCACTTTTTCGATTCTATCAATGTTAACAATAGCCAATGGAGCCTCTCTTGATGCCTTTCCTAGTCTTAAAAATCAAGAGGCGAACACGGTTAGAAGGGGAAAAACGGTTTTACCTTGGTATTTATTGTAAGGATCCTTAGGTGCACCACAAACAGGTCGAATACACTTCTGTGCACCTCACCATCACCACCGCCAAGTCCCCTCTCTCCTAGATTTGGTCTTACATTTCAGGTTTTACTAATTAGCCTATCTATCAAATATTCCCCAATGAGAGGCTCAAATGAGCCCCCCCTCCCAAGGAACCTTCCCCTGGATGGTTCTATCTTAGTTTACAAAATGTGTTCTGGAGAGGACCTTGGGGTTTGGGCACCCTGGCACTTTAACTACGAAGCTTCTAAAATGTTTAGTCTCTTGTTAAGAAACAAGTCCAAGAATGTAGGCAAAAAGCATCGAAAATACAGAAGTTGCAGAAAGGTATAACAGGGGTATAAAAGAAAAGACAAAAATCATCATGGCATCATCTGTTCTAGAAATTTTTGGTTTTATATTACCTTGGTCACATTCTCATGCTATTTAAGAGTAAGAAGTACGGTAATTTCACTTCAGCAGTGTAGAAACTACAGTTGTGTGTGTTGAAGCAGCTGTATGGCACAACCGAAGATGTAATCGTGGCTCCTGGGCAGGTGTCAGCCAGATTCCATGTGAATCTGGGGACTCCGAATTTGCCTATGGTAGAGGCATTTCTCTGCATTTAGAGAGAGCTGCTACTATTACAGCCATGTCCTTGTATCCACCTCTCGGCAGAACAGAACGACGCTTTTGCCGAAACTGTTAAAACTGCCTTCACTAAAAAGCAGTTTACTTTCTTTGGCAGCAAGAACTTGGTGCTGCCAGCACGGCGCTCCTGCCCGGGGAAGGGAGCGGGCGGTGGCTCGGGGCAGCCCGGCGGCAGCCGCAGGAGCGCGGTGCTGTCCGGTCAGCACCGCCCGCCGCCGGCTGGCGCTGAACCAGCCAAACCCCACCGTGGGTGGCTGTGAGGGGCCCACCGAGGCCGCCCGGCCCGGCTGTGCAGGCCCGGGGTAGGGGCGGACACGCCGATGCGGCTCTGGGTGCGGCGCTGCCTCCCGAGCGCCCGCCCCGCTCCGGCACCGACCGCGCCTGCCGTGCTTGGGACACGGCTCAGGGCTTGAGTCGAGAGTGCCCTGGGGGCCAGGAGGGTCAGTGGGATCCTGGGGTGCATTAGGGAGAGCATTGCCAGCGGGCCGAGGGAGGTAATCCTGCCTCTCCACTCAGCCCCGGTGAGATGAGTGCGTCTGGAGTGCTGTGTCTAGGGCTGGGCTCCTCAATACATGGAGATCCTGGAGTGGGTCCAGTGGAGAGCAGCAAATATGATTAAGGGACTGGAGCATCTCTCTAATAAGGACAAGCTGAGGGAGCTGGGCCTGTTCAGTATCTACAAGAGACAATTGAGAAGGGACCTCATTAATGTGTATGAATATCTAAAGAGGATGCCAAGAGGATGGAGCCTTTTGGAGGCTCCTCTCGGGGTTGCCAAGCTTAGGACAAGAAGCAACGGGCAGAAACTGATGCACAGGAAGTTCCACCTGAACATGAGGAAGAACTTTCCCGTGCAGGTGACCGATCACTGGCACAGATTGCCCAGAGAAGTTGTGCAGCCTCCCGCACCGGAGATGTTCAAGAAGCTCCAGGACGCAGTGCCGTGCCCCGTGCCCGGGACGGCCCTGCCCGGGGCGGGAGCTTGGGCCGGGTTTCCCCCGCGCTCCCTCCAGCCGGGCCCGTTCCGGGCTCCTGCGACTCGGGGGGCGGGGCCCGCGCCGCGGAGCCGCCGTGGGCAGCGCGCGGTGGCGCGGCGGGGCAGCAGCCAACCAGGAGCCCGCATGCAAATGAGCCGGCCCCGCCCCCCGCGCGCGGGGCGGGGCGGGGCCCGCCGGTTGCCGTGGCGACGCGAGCGGCCGAGCCCCCGGGCGGCTCCCGGGGAGACCCCCCGCGCCGGGCGGGCCCCGGCGGCGGCCATGCCAGTGCGTGCGGCCGGTGCTGAGTCAGGAACGGGCATCCCCAAATCCCCCTCCGAGACCATGGAGGAGCTGGAACACACCTGCCCACAGCCTCGCCTGGTGAGTCGGGCCCAGCCGCGGCCCGCCCGCTCGAGCCGCCCTGGGCGCTGCGGGGCCGCTGGGCCGGGGGCGAGGGAGGGAGCCCCCGGGCGGCCGGTGCCGCCTCACGGCGGGTCCCTTTGTGCAGCGCCAGGGAAGGGGCGGGCGAAGGCTGTCCCAGGTGGGCTGTGCCGTGCCGTGCAGGAACTCGGGGCAGTGCGGTGACAGCCTGGCAGGTTTCCTGGTCCGCCCGTTAAAAACCCGGATCCCCCGCGCTCCCGACGGGCCGGGGCGCGCCCGGGCACCGGCGCGGTTGCCGCATGTGCGCGGGTGGCGGGAGCGGCGGCGGGAGGCGTGTGGTGGAAAAGCCGTGTTACAGTCTAAAAAGCTCCCTGTTTCCAGTAGTGAATGCAGAGGAGCGGCCCGCGCTCCGAGGAGCCGGCGGTGAGGAGCGATGGCCGGTCCCAGCCTCTGCCGGTGCCGCTCCCGCCGGGAATGGCAGTGCCCGGGGGCTCCTGAGGGACCGCCCGGCCGTGCTCTGCCCTGTGGGCCGGCTCTCGGCCGGGTTACTGCGCCCAGGAATGGCAAATCCCGCTTTTCTCAACTTTGAAAGTCCGGCGAGGAGTTGCCCGTTCGATTCGGGATGTGTAAGGGAGAAGAGAGTCTTGGAGAGCTGCGGTTTTTGGGGGGGACAGGAGAATGAGGGAGGGCCGGGAGAGTGATACGTAAAATAATTCCTCTGATGTTCTTTGCTTAAAGACCTCTTCAGACCGTGTAGGCAACTTTACAAGGCTGCTGTACCCCAAGAATTCAGGTTCTGAGACCTGCCCTTGTTTTCATGTGCTCACTTAAAATATTTCGAATCTTTCCTTGCTTCTTATTTAAATCTGTTATTATTCACACCAGAAAAGATCTCTCCTTACCCCAGCATGGTATGCACCATTAGCAAGGTGGTAGAAAGTTAATAATAACAGTACATAAATGCAATCACAGAATTGTGAATGCAGTGTCAAGATGTGACAATCCATGATGTATGCAACAGTTTAGTACTGGAAATTTGATCATTTAACACCAGAATTCAGTCACAGTGCTAATTAAAACATATTTAAACCTCAAACTTCAGTAATTAAATTCAACACTATAGTTGAGACATTGTTCTGATATGACAAGAAATAGCAACAGTCATTGGAGCTGACCTAAATTAATGTTTTCTTCTGGCTCATGTTATAATTAGATTCAGCTTTAAAGAAGACTGTTAATTTGTTCATGGAAAGCTTTTGGAGCTGTTTTAATAGGGAAAGTTAGCTCAGGTATAGTTTCTGCAGTGTGTTCGTACAGGCTGTCTAAGATTTCTCTGTCAAAAGCTCAGATATAACAACCTGTTTGAATATATTACTCTGTGTAGTGTGACATTTTAAAAGATTTTAAAGAAAGAAGTGACAATATGATACCAGTATTTACAGTAGCATGCATTCCAGTATAATTTCTGTGGAAATTAAGGTGACAGTTAGAATACATGAGTGAAACAGGAATTCATTATGAGTTTTTAGATCTTCCTGAGTACCAATAATGGACAATGGAGACATTTTGAGTAAATATTTGAGGAAAGTGTGTCCTTATTAAGTGATACCTAGTCAGTCATCAGATCTGTGTTATCTTCAGGCTAAAAAAAAAGTTGCCTGGTGAAATATAATGCAATACACTGAACTCAAAGCAGAGGGAGTGAGGCAAACAAGTGCAGCCAGGCAATGTCTGAAGTGAGAAAAATTAAGGGCAGGTGTTCTGAAGAGTTAAAGTGAATCACCCCTTGACAGACAGTCTGATAACATGGACATCAAATTCCTATCAGATCTTTTTTAAGATCTTCAGTACTTGGTCTGATTTCATCCTTTGAAGGCAGCATGTAGAGTGGTGGGCCAGTAACTTTGTCACCTAGATTATTAGTGTGAAGGAAAGAGGGTGTCTCAGATAACATTTTAGTGTTGTTTGGACCTCAGGATGATACCTCGGGATGGCTTTGGTACCTCAGAATGTTGTAACTGGTGGCAAGTCTGTGATATTTACAGATGGCTTTTTAATGCTGTTCATTGGTTCTTACATATCTCTAAATTTAATTATCTGGGCTTTCAGGTTCTTAATACACGCTAAGTTGTGGGAAGCAGTTTTTCTTGAGAAATGGGACTTCAGAATCACCTCAAATTTTAGAAGGTGAAAAGGAGTTTCTGAAACTTGTTATCCTTTTAATTAAAACAGGAATTATTTCTTTAAAGCCTTAAAACTGTGCATATTTTTAATAGATATCTGCCATTAGACCTCTGATTTTAGGCTATGAAGCCTGCTAGCTTGTCATATTAGGACTAAAGAACCTGTGTCATTCAAAGATCAGGAAAACAGGGGTCACTGAAGGCAGTTCTCGGGTAAGTTTCAGTGTGTGTTGAAACCTGATGTTTTCCAGTGCCTGGTACTGTTGTAATTATAAGTTGCCATTAATTTTTTCCCAAGACACTCAGTGCATTTTCTTAACCAGCTGGAGCATTAATGAGCATTTGTGTTGCTTCAGTCAATTCCTCTGCTGCATCTCTGACTTAATCTTTGCCTTCTTTGTGTTCTCAACTTCCATGTATCTTAATGCCAGCAGAATATCTCTCTGAGTGACCCACGTATCTTGGTCTCGATGTACAACAGAGGAACAAACCAATCAGAGTCCCAGGTTTTATCCATAGTGGTGATTTTAGGAGTTTTGTCAAGAAAAAAACCCTCACAAATAGCATTTCTCCAGTCCTGTTTTGTATTCTTTTGCATTTATCCCTTTTCTCATCTGGACCAAACTACTGTGTTAGGCCACTTTCTCATCTGCTGCGGTCCCATTCATATTTTTAAGCCCCGGAATACCCATGGTTTTGGTCATGGGGGCCTTCACTGTTTTCAGTGGGATAAACATGACCTCTGGTCATATCATGGCCACACATTCATGGTATGGCAGTTGTCCCTGGATAACTTTCAATAAGCTTCAGAGTGCTGTGGGGCTGTGGATCTCAGCCTGGGAATCCTGCCCTTAGGGTTTGCCTGCGTGCATCAGTACTAAAAAAGTCCCTAAGTAAGGCAGGCTCTTAGTTTAACTAAGAGATACCATAGCAGGAAATACAAAGAGGAGATACAAAACCTTGTAATATGATTTGCTTATTTTTTATCTTTTATTTATGTCACTTGGGATCAAGAGTTTGACTTTGGTCCCACATGTGTGTAGCTCCTTGAAGGATTGGTGTGTCCTTTGAAAATCACCAAGAATTTGGTTTGAAAGAAACAAACAGGCATTTCAATACACTTTATTCAGGAAGACAATTCGTGGCATCTTTCATAAAAGAAAACAGTGGCAATTTGTAAGGACAGTGCTGCAGATGAAGCAAACTCAAATATACATTGGAACTTACTTGAAAACAAACTTCAGAATGTACTGCTCGGTCTCATCTTTCCCTTGAACATGTTGAGAACTTAATTTCCTTGTACTTCATGTCGTTGTCGTCCAACACAGGCATCAGTGGAAACATCTGGGAAAGTAAAGTACTCTTGGGACCTGGGAACCACTGTCTTACTTTCAAAACTGTCAGAGCCTAACTTAGGGTTAGGTAAGTTAAGGGAATGCAGGGCAATGAAACATACATTTTCATCACACTACCTACTCTAAGAAACCAGATAATCAGAAATCCACCTGAATTAGCTGGGGTGGACTACAGGGGAGGACAGGAAGTAGACAGGTGTGTAATTGGTTTGGCCTGTGCTCACGGGCACATTGGTGGGTAGAGGGCAAGGCAGGAGGAATTAAGCAGCAGTTTTCATGAATTGAAAGTTAATCTATCTTTAAGATGACATAAAGAAGCAGGTAAGTGCTTTTTGCTGCGTCTGCTCTACCCTAGGCAGTGCTATCCCAGAAATACTGGGCTATTCAAGGGTATGTGGCATCCATACTACCCTTGGATGTCTGTTCTCAGGCAGCTGGAACTGTGGCCAGATCTCATGTCTTGTACAGGAAGTGCACTGGGGCCCTGTGTGGAAGTACCCAAATAGTTTGTTAGGGGCTTTTTTCCATCATCATTGCAAGGACAGACTAGCTGGATACTTAGTCTAGCCATATGGCAGATAAAACATGTTCTGCCAAGGCACTGCAAGTGTCAGGGCCATTGGAGGTTCACCCTTGCAGTCCCAGCACTGCTTCAGAGCCCAGATTTACTTCTGTAGTTTTGTGAGATTTAGAGGCTACAGGCTTTTACAGGTCAATACGAATTAGGTATTAAGTATCTTGGGGCCACTGAATCTACAATACTTTGGAGAATGAGACTCAGGTACAACTGAAGATGACAGATCTTGCATAATTTTAGGTATCAGCTGCTTTAGCCATTTTGTTTATTTTCTTTACTTTTTAGAATAAATGAAAGTATGTTAATTCTTTTTTTTTTCAAATTATTCAAGTACATTTGGAAAACACTTTTTTTTTATTGAGGAGAAGAGGAGAACATTTTAGTGTTTTCACACACTGGAGCTGTATAATGGTTCAAGGAGTCACTCTGCTCCTTTAGACAATTTCCTTGTAGCTGCTGTTAAGCAATGAACTCAAACACAAAATCTGAAATAATTGCAAGGAAAGTGTGCATGCCTTGGATTCCTGTACTTTCATCCCTTCATATTTACAAAGAATGTTTTAAGGGGTTCTGATGCAACCTCTAGAATCATTTCAGTATTTTATTTCCATGAGCTTTCATAGATCTTCATATTCCTCTTTCCTATATCACTGGAAGGCATATGCAATTTTAATCAGAGGAGCCAATGATTAATGTAGGGGAGGCTTATTGTAGTTAAAAAGTGTCCCATGCATCTGTTTCTCTCTCACGTGATATTATGACAGGGGGTCTGCCATCTGTTTACTACAATGTGGAACTAAGCATAAATAAATATGTAAATAGTCGTAAATTTAAGGAACCCAAAATTACTTTATTTGACTAAATATTTATTTGGTCCTTTAGAAATTCAGGTTTTGCTATGGATTAATTTTCATTTTTGTAAATGTTGGCTACCATATAAAAGCACGAACCCATAAAAACGTGCCAAGTGAGGTTTGTGCTTGGGGACATGTAGCAATTTTTGCTGCACTTAAAAAAAAACTTGCCCACAGACATGAGAAATCTGCTTAGATTTCCCTTTATTACGTCAGTGGACATGCAGTTTATATATGTTCTGAAATGCTAGTTTCTGCAAATACATGTTGCAATACATATTTGTCAGATACAGAACTGCAGATGTGTTTTCAGGAGTCAGAAATGACACATAAACACAGGGAGAAAAATCACCTTCTGTGTATTGCATTCCATGCTTGCAAATGCAGTAGTATTTTAGAAACCGTTTTTATTACAATAATATTACCAACTTCTTAAACTGTGCTGTTGCCATTACTACAGAAGTTTGTATCATATCTTTAAAAAGGAGTGGAAAGACATTGTAAATAGGTTCTCTTTGCTCCCTCCTCAGGAACATAGACAACATTATAATATACGTATAAAATGTAAAAAGAGCTCAGCACATGCGTGGATGTGGAGCAGAGGAAATACGGAACAAAGAGGGAAATACTGACTGCAAAGGCAGGAATATGTGTAGTGTATACCCACACATCCACAATCATGCACAAACATTCAGTGCAGCCAGAGCTGTCTATCCCAGCGTGTCCTTTGTTTCCATGTCATCTGCTTTCCTCCTTTTACACACATATAAACAGACGGTGTAAGGTGAAAACCTCTTGAGAAAGGCACTGGATGAATCAGGGATCTTGCAGAGAAGCCCATTGCACTCCCTATGGGAAAATAGATCTCCCCAGAGTTTTTCTGCTGACAGCTGAGGAACTGCAGAAAACGTGTCTCCTGTGCAGGAGGAAAAAAAGGTTTGAGGTTTTTTTGCTTCTTCATAGCTCTGTTTCTGAGTAATGGGTTATAGAAAATGCTGTCCTACATCTGACATGAAATAATTGATAAATGTATCTCTATAAAGAAGCACAAGTAGAGACTGATTATTGGGCCAAATTCACCCAATAGCTTCGCTATATAAGTGAGTTGCTTTCAGAAGATTAACCCTTGCCTGTGTTAAAGCAGAGTTGGGTTCTTTTAGCCATATATCAGTTGTATAGCTGATGTAAATTTGCAGATGACACTAAGTAGGGTGGGAGTGTTGATATGCTTGAGTGTAGGAGGGATCTACAGAGAGATCTGGACAGACTCATCAATGGGCTGAGGACAGCAGCAGGAGCTCAGCAGAGGAAGTGCCGAGCCCTACATTTGGGTCACAACAACCCCATGCAACAGTACAGGCTGGGAGAGGAGTCGCTTGAGAGCTGCCCAGCAGAAAGGAACCTGGGGGTGCTGGTCACCAGCCAGCTGAACATGAGCCAGGGTGTGCCCAGGTGGCCAAGAAGGCCAATGGCATCCTGGCCTATATCAGCAATAGTGTGGCCAGCAGGACCAGGGCAGTGATTGTCACCCTTACTCAACACTGGTGAGGCCATGCCTTGAGCACTGTGTCCAGTTCTGGGCCCCTCACTTCAAAAAAGGTGCTGGTGTGTATCCAGAGAAGGGCAGTGAGGGTCGTGAAGGGTCTGGAATGTGTCCTGTGAGGAATGGCTGAGGGAGCTGGGTTTGTGTACTCTTGAGAAGAAGAGGCTCAGGGGGAAGCTCATTGCTCTCTACAACTGCTTGAAAGGAGGGTGTAGTGAGGTGGGAGCCAGTCTCTTTTGCTGTGCCTGCAGTGAGAGGACCAGAGGAAATGGCCTTAAGCTGAGACAGAGGAGATTCAGATTAGATATTAAATATTTTCACTATTAGGGTGGTCAGACTTTGGAATAGGTTGCCCAGGGAGGTGTGGAGTTACCACCCTCAGAGGTGTTCAAGAGGCATCTGGATCTGACGCTGGGTGGTTTGGTCTAAGGGTTACAGTGGCAGTGCTGGGTTGACAGTTGGACTGGATGATCTTAAAGCTCTCTTCCAACCTTGATGATTCTGTGCTTCTATACAATAATGTACAAGTGAAAAGAAATGCATGATAGACATTCAAAATACAGGAGCTGACGTTATCTCCGAATTGATCAATAAAACACAGAGTGGCACTAGAGCAGTGGTTACACATTTTTGGTCTGTTGACCATGGCCAACCTTCAGCATTACTCCTGGGCCAGCAAGCACTTGCCACTGGACATTGAGTTGCAAATGCCCCACAGCCAGTTTGGTTCTTTGAGATGGTGTCTGCAGGCTGATGATTGGCAACCAGTGCCCCTTTGAAGGAGCCACAAGCTACACTGGAATGCTGTGTGTCCTTCCCTGTGCTGGGATATTTGGCAGCTTTCCTGTCTGTAGCCATCAGGACAGGAGAACATCCAGGCTCACGGGCTGCACAGTGCCCTAGCTGCAGTTTGCTCTTTCGGCGAGTCCTGCCCGGATCACTGGCACACAGTGCTCCTTCCGGCTGTGCCAGGGGAACAGGTTTAAGTGGATAAGCTGCTGCATTTTGCTTCCAGCTGGTGTTCATGGAGGTTGAGGTGCTTCATCGGCAACTCTTTCACTTGAACTCTGCGTGACTTGGGGCCCATCCTACCTCTAGAATGATTTTGTTTTTTAAGTAATGTGTTCCAGTTCAGTCAAAAGTCATGGCTGTCATGCAGGAATCTTGTCACAAAATTATTTGGCCTTTTGCAAATATTATATTAGATTACATAACAGTTGTTCTAGTTTCATAATCTATGAATCTCTACATATATACATCACTGTACTTCTTGAAAAGGCAGTGGAAGCTGCTTTTCTTCTGCAGTATCTTCAATTTCTAATTGCATTTTGCGCTTAATCATTACCGACTTACTACTAATGATGAGCAAAGTGTATTTGAAGATAAAGCCCAAAAAGAGCAACTAAGGTAATTTGAAATGCTTGCAAACAGAACGCTAAAGTTATTGTTCTTAAAAGGTTAGTTTGCCATATTTTTAGTTCACATCCACCTCCCTGAGTCCACAGAACTGTTGGAGAACAGGCTAGACTTTTTTGATTCTGGCATTAATATTAGAACTGTTTGTGAAAAGTTTACCAGGAGACAACCACCAGTAAGATTCAATTACGACTTAAATGCTCATGAATTTACCTGTTTGGGTCAAGGTTGCTGACCCAAACAGGTAGGAGACAACATGGTTTTAATTTTTAACAATGTTTGCTCCATGAACCTCTAAGAGAAGGCCTTGGTAGTCCTTAACACAGTTTTTCCACTTACAAAAAGTTCATACCTCAGAAACTTGGCACATGTTTTAGTTACTGTCCAGTAGTTGTGATAGGTTTTTTTCTTAAATATTCCTTGAAACTGATGTCAGTGTTTCCTGCTCTGAAATTATTGTTTCCCAGCATCAGGAGCAGGTTCCCAAAATAATCGTTCCTCATATGAGTAGACCTTACCCACATGATTTGTTCCACTTACCTGTTGAAATCAATTACCTGTTTTAAATACAGCCTCTGAGACAAAAGGTGGTTACAGCATCAGACCTCCTGCAGAATTTCCCTGCCCGTTTAATTCTGTTATAAGCCCAGGTCCAGCCTGCTTTATCAAGTGTTGCCTCTGTAGCTGTACTGGTTCATGGTCTGAAATTTCGTTGACCTTTGTTGGTGGCAAAATCTTAGATGACAATACAACTTTCTCTTTACCAAGAGGACAGAAGGCAGTGTAACTGTGTGACTTAAAAAAAAAAAAAAGGCAGTAGCTCCTTCCATTGGCTGTGTTTCCTGCAGTCACCCTGCAGGCAGAGTTATAGTGGCAGGTGCACTGTGACATGGGTGGGTCTACATTTGCCTCCTTAGAAGAATGTTTCTGTCTTCCTTGCTGCTGTGTAAAAAACCCAACCCAACTACTAAACATACAGAAAGCAAGCAAACAAAAACACAACAGGCTGTAAACAAAAGAGAGAATGTGGAGGTGCTTGAACAGGTGTTCTTGACCTCTTATTTCAGTGGTAGGACTTCTCTGCCTCTACAAATCACCAACTTCCCTTTTAATCATTAGAAACAAGCGGGAGTTTTTATCTTATGCCTAGGAGCTAAGTTAAATGGCTACAGCAGGCTAAGAGACTGTGAAGAGTGATAATAAAAAGGCAGCATCAAGATACACCTGAAAATAAGCTGCTTCTAGCTGTCATGTAGGGTTTCTTCATGAAGTGTCCTGGCCCCAGAACCAGCTCAGGGCTGCCAACCACAGTGTGCCCTCTCCTCTCAGCTACTGTCTCACCAAATAGAGAGAGCTGTGGGTTCCAAAGATGTTGCTGGTGCAAATGGAGCTGTGAGGTGTTTGCTGGGAACACCCCCATTATCTACCTTCCATATTTTAATGTCCTGAAGTTCACTGAACATCATTCAGTTATTTTGCAAATTTCCTAGAAAGCAAGACATTATTTAAACTTCTCATAGGATGAACAGCTTCTAATATGCAAGGGTTACTAAATATGATGGTTTCACATACCTTCATTTTACTGAATTCCGTGTCTTCATTTCCAGGAAACAGGACTCTTACTGCAAGAGCTTTTTATCATCTTCTGAAGTAAATATCATTAATAAGTCCTAGTATTACAATTACTTCTCCATTTGTGACATGTAATAAGCTTTCTCTCACATATTACTACAGGATGTTGCAGGTCTCCAGAGCTTGCCTTGGTCCAGAATATAAGGCTAATTTCACTTGCTTGACTAATTGAAAATGTAAATGCCTAGAATATAAGGAAGGCAGAGATGAAGGGAAAATCTGTCAGAGAAAGACAGAAGTACAAAGTCTTTGTCTAACCATCTGATTATTGGCAAAACTATAGCAGACTTCCAAAAGTACTTTAATGGATTAACCAAAATGAAAAAGATGCTATATAAATTACTTGCTGTCTTCTCACAATTCTAGTTACTATGTCAAGAAGCTGGAAAGAATACAAGTAATTATATGCAAACTGAAAAGGTTTGATAAATTATTTCCGGATTTTAATAATTTCTTGAAATATTTTTTCTTATGGGCTTGTATACAAACCAAATGGTCTCATTTTACTCATAAGATGTTTTTGTTAAGCTTAGCAATAATTTTTCTAGGACAAATAAAATAGTAGTGTGTAGTCATTTGGAAGCTACTGCTGTCGATTTCCTTTGATCTGTCAGCACATGGTGTTTATGCATTTCTCTATATGGCTTTGATAGAATATGGCTGATTTTAATCTATTGCATTTGATGTATTTTCATATCCCGTAACTGAGAGGTCAGAGAGTAAAGGGAATATTGACAGGTCTGGTTCTAAGCCCTGATATGTAAAGTGAGCTTTAATGATGAGCATTTATAAAAGCTGGACTGATGGGAAGCTGATAGAGGTTGTTCTCCATTGAGCAGAGACTGAAAGAAAAATCTCAGTGTTGCAAAGGTGGTTACATGGATGAAAAGCACCACTGTGTTTGCCTGGGGGGAAAAAGAGGTATCTTCCTGCAAACCAGGCCTATTTTCTTCAAATAACCTTCAAGGAAACAACCTCTGCCAAGCTAGGAGCTGATTACCAGTTGCAGGCCTCAGACCATAGCCATTATTGTTTTAACATTTCTGCCTTCCTCTTTATCTCAGCAGGAGCCAGGCTGTATGGGCTGCCGTGTAACTTGACCTTGCTTTGGAGATAAAAAGACAGATTAGCACCCAGCAATAGCAAAGCCAGAAGCAAAAAGACAGTATTTAGAAAATAAAGGAAAGAGCTGGCACTGTATGATTATGTGTAATGTTCTACACTGTGCAGCGTGGGTGGCCTGATGAACAGTTCCCATCCATGAAACCCAGACAAAAACTTGGGTTTGGTCATAGTTTCTCCATTTTTAACCTTGTCTGTGCAGAGATGCTGTGATTTTTATCATGAAGATGCTAATGATAGTGATTTCCTTTAACATTTGAGAGTATGGAAAAATAAAAAAGGAAAGAAAAATGGAAAGAGAAAAAAAGGAAACCTACATAAAATTGAATTACTTTCAGTAAACAAAATGAATAGCAAATCAGCAGAAAGAACTGAATATGAATCTTTAAATCTTTGTTGTTGTTTTACTACTGTCCTCTGAGCTTTCCATGCAACAGACCAGCAGCAATTAGGCATGACATGCCCTAAAGTGTCTCAGGGATGCTAAAGAATGCTAAATGCTCGGTGATTAATCATTCAGCATCCAAAATCTGAAAAAACAATGTAAAGGCAAAAAGAGATTCTGTTACGATCAACCATGGGTATTCAAACTGGTGTGACAACTGTACATCAAATGGTCACTCTCAAAACCCAACCAAGCCACAGCTGCACAGCCATGAGCTCCCAGTTAAATCATGGTGGAGACAAAGTGACAGATCTCCTTCAGCTTTTCTCAACCATCACTTCATCTGAAAAACAAAGCAAACCAAAACTCAGCTATGTTTTCATAAAGATTTCAAGCCAAAAGCTGTAGAAGTGTGTTTTTTTCTTCTAAGACCATATGGCAGATGATAAATATCTGAGGGTCTGATGGCTGATAACTTCCTACATAGGCATGGGCAGAAAATACAATTTCAGTAATCAAGTTTCCTGACAGATAATGCCACGTCAGTCTTCACACATCCTCACTCTGTCTCATATATCTTTAGGTTATAAGCTCCTCAGAGCAAGTACCCTTGTGGCGCTCTGATCACAGTTAGAGTATTTTAGTACTATTACAGAATGTGTCAGACCAAAAGGAGTTGCAGCTCAGTCAGCTCTTGTTAAATGGAACTTAAGGTTGCATCCTTGCCTTTATTTTGAATGGCTTCTCAAAGTTATTGGAGTCTGATTAAAACCACAACAAAACAACCTCTACTCCCAATTATCTGTACGGATGCCAGTGGCAGGAAAGGGTGCTTGCTCATTTGCAGCTTTCTAAGTTCCAGTTAGTTTCCCCAGCTGTTACTTACAGGTAACAAAATATATTTTTCGTCTTGGGCCTTTGGAGTAACTGAGAAGGATTAAGCTGCTCACACCATCCAACCCAATTTTGTTCTGCAAACAGAAAAATTGTGTGCCTTCACCCACCTCAAAGATGACCAAGCTTCTCTAACAGAGACAAAGAATTCAGTTATATGACATGTTTGAAAAGCTTTATTTTCCTCACCATTTTACCTTGTGTGAATTGTGCGTGCTCAGGGGTGACCAAAAAGCAAAAAACCCCAGAGAGCAAACTAGCATGAACTCTGGTTACAGCATTCTGTCACAGTTAAATGGTTCTTTTATAACTGCTTGGTAGTGAAAATAAATTTACTTTCTTCGTTTTTTTTCCTCCTTGCAGACTCTGACGGCACCTGCTCCATTTGCAGATGAAACAAGCTGTCAGTGCCAAGCCCCCCATGAGAAGTTAACCATTGCACAAGCCCGCCTGGGAACACCAGGTATGTGGAGAGAGCTATGTCCACAGGATCATGGGCATTCCCAAAGCACCGGTTCTTCCATACAAGCATTAATTAATGCTTATTTGTGCCTTCTACTCAAAAGCAAAAGCCTGATGTCTGGTGCTATGGGGTAATGGAGAAGAAACCATCAACTACAAAGCCATTGTATTCTATTAGAGAAACAACAAGAGAAAACATTTCAAGTTAGAGTGTGATGTTTTTGTGGATGTTGGTTGGAAGGAAGGCTTGCCAGCCCACTCCAGCCAGCCTGAAATTGTGTTATGTAGTAGCTACTTTCTGGATTCTTGTCTCATACTGCCTCTGTATGCTGGAAAACTCTTCTTTTCACTCATGTTCCTGTTGATCACATCAGGCCTTCAGTGGCCTTAAAGGTTATTTGCCAATTTCTTTATCTGGGTGTCTCTGATGGGGCTGGGGAAGCAGGATGACTTCACATGAAGTCCCAAATGCATCCTTTAATGCCCCCTATATTTCAAGAGGTCATTAAAAAGCCTTTGTTTACTTATTTTATTTATTTAAAATAAGCTTTTAAAGTATGTACACATTGTAGGAGCAAGCTGCAGCTTTCCAGTCAGCTCTGCAAGGAACAACGTTCTCCCGTGGACCCTTGGATGTCCTGACTGCAGAGACATCTCTCTGCTGTCACTGAAACACAATCCATAGAGGTTGGAGCTCTGTTGCTTGCTTCTCCACTGTGCTTTTGCTTGGAGGTGGCAAAGCATGTCATTTGAGAAAGAAAGTCCTTTTTCAATCTGGAGGCTGCTGCTGAAGGTGCTGTACAGAAAGAGTTATAAGGGTGATAGCAGGAGAAAAAGAAATTACAGGCTCATTAGAGAGAAGAACTTGGGGAAAGTCTGAGAAAAGGGAAGTGAAAGGTTTATATAGAAGAGGTAAGCAATAAATTGTTATGACAGTAAGCTGTGGAAAAAAGCTAGTCGAGGCAAGAGGAGAGGGAAAGGGAGATGATGGGAAAAAATCCGTAAGGCATAACTGATTAGAAAGGCAGAGAGAAAAGAACAAGACATATGGTGGGACTCCGAATGAGGCAGGAAGATGACATTTTTGCTAAATTAGAATATGGGGATGATGGATGATAATAAATAGGGTAAGTCTGAGAGAAAACCGCAGAGAGTACAAAGAACAAGTAATGTGCAGTATCAAACACTGCAGGTTCACCTGTGGTGCTTTTGAATATCAGAACTGCAGTATATCTCTGCAATCATCTGATCTGGGAACAAAAAGCCATCCAGTAGAATTAAGTGCAACTTGTTTGGGGTCTGAAAAATCAGTGTTGTGTTTCTTTCTCCACAGTTGACAGACCTGTCAGAGTGTATGCAGATGGGATATTTGACCTCTTCCACGCTGGCCACGCTAGAGCTCTCATGCAAGCCAAAACTCTATTCCCAAATAGCTACTTATTAGTAGGAGGTAAGATGAGAGTTATTTATTGCGCTGAATTTGCTTCTGTGCTTCACTATCAGAGAGTTATTGCTGTGCTCCCACCCCCAGCTGTTTATGCACTATGACTTGAATGCTGCTTTCACTCAGGGGCTTTCTATAGGTGGTTTGCCTTGAATTACATCTTACAATTGCATCAATTAAAGTAAAAGTCAAATTCTGCCCTCAGCAGCACAGGCACAATTCCCATTCTAGTTAAAGCAGGTGCCTGCATGGTTCTGAGCTTCGAATAGCTCCATATGAATAATTTACCTTTTTCAGTTATTTGCTCAAAATTGTTCAAAGATGGAGATGAGTGAATGAGAACAACCGTTATTTATTTCTGGCTCATTGGTCCCTTCACCAGCCAGGCACAGCCCACGACCTCTGCCTGCCAGGTCCAGACCCAGCCTTCAGCATCATCACAGAAGCTAAGTCTAGCCCGTTGTCATTGAGCACCCGAATGTAGGTCATGAGTGGAAT
The DNA here is from genome assembly GCA_026261815.1 of Monarcha castaneiventris obscurior. NCBI lineage: Eukaryota > Metazoa > Chordata > Aves > Passeriformes > Monarchidae > Monarcha > Monarcha castaneiventris. The sequence goes on along the minus strand of JAMPIT010000566.1, from coordinate 36,791,285 downwards.
GTAATTTCAGTTCACAGGTGTCCCTGGGCAGGTTACTTTTTTTTTCGCTATGAATATCTCCTCTTGCTATGTGCCTGGCTAACAGCTGTTCAGCAGTTGGCCTGTGCCTGAGGAGTCAATGGAGGGTGGCTCTTTCCTGCCTAGTTGGCTGTGCAAAACCTACTCTCATGAAGCCTCATAAATGTGCAGTTTGGTTCCATTTTCCTTGCACCTCCAGGGTTGAGATATTCCTCGCAGAAACATTTCACAGCAGCCTTCATTCAGCTGCTCAAATGCTTTACAGTCAACATGAGTGCAATCGTCAGATACTATAAAGGTGCATTATTTTGCATACTTGTCCCAAACAGTTGAAACGGGGGAAAAAGACCCAACACAGAGCAAAACCAAAATCTAATTATAAACACGTTTTTTGTTTTACTCAAGTTTATTAATTGTGTCAATTCCTATGGAGCTTCCTGTGAGGTAAAGGACAAATCCCTTTGTTAGGAAGGAAACATTAAGGATTCTCTGATTATCCTGCTGAGCCAGACAACTTGCAGAAGAAGCAAGTGGAGGTGCAAGACTGTGAGGCTTAAAAAAAATGCAAGTTACGTACATTTTGTTGTAGTTTTTAAAGGATTTGGGGTTGCCCCAGATAAAGGAGGAGCTTTGGGGCAAAAGCCTGGCTCCTTTGAAATTCATGGCATAGCTTCACTTTGCCCTTATTTTTGGAGTGAAGGACAAAGCCGCCAGCACTCATCAGCACCTTCTCCCAACAAGGCACGGCGTGTTAGCATGTTTAAAAAATGGGCACCTTCCCACACCCACGTACAATTTGTACTGCAAAAGCACCGGTGTCATATGTCTTTGTGGGCATCACAACCAATCCCTTCTGTTTCTTACTGTGAAGACAATTACTTGGACCTAAGATCACTTTTCTTCTTAAAATAGACATTTATACCTTCCCAAGTCAGTCATTAGAGCAGGATGACAGATTCAAAAGAAGTACAAAGAAAGATACTGTGTCTGCATTGTACATGAACAAATAGTAATCAGAAAATAAAATCAAACCTTTCTTCAGAATTCAAGCAAAAATTACTATTTTCCAGTCATTTTGGTAGACCTTTTCTTCCAGGAGAGGGTAGCCTAAAGATGTCATAAAGGCTGTAAATAAATACAAATACAGTCTCTGAAGGGATCTTTCTACTGAAAATGCTTTGATCACCATTAAATTTCTTGTCAGCAGGCATCAAAACTGACATAATAGGATAGAGTAGCATTTTGCTTGCTGAAATTCATATGTATGTTATTATCTGGCTTTGAATTTTGCACAAGCTTCAGGGCTATCGAAGCCTTTCTACATTTTTCCTACTTTAAAAGTCCTTAATGACCATCACGGCAAGAGCATCCATTTCAGATCTCAAAAAAAGACTGCATCTTTGCCAGCAGCTTGTCTGATAGGTTGATGTTTTCAGATTAGAAAGAAGCAGCGGCTGTAGGGCTACTCTCACACTTCACTGCAGCACTAGTAATGTTGCATTTATCATTTGTCAAGTACATTTACAGACAAGTGAGATCCAAAGGCACAGGTTTGACCTGTGGTGAAGGACAACCACTGGCTATAAATGGGTATCACGTTATTCCATGTGGAGTGTCAAATGACTATTGTAGCTATAACTTTGGACAGAGACAGTTGTGGGGAAGGTCACCAGTTTTTACACAACATTATGTGGGTAGAAAGATAATACCTAACTTCTACAGTCCTCTGGTAACGTGGGTGTTCCTGCCCCTCATTTTAAAAGCAATGTGACAACGTACTGGTACATCCAGAGTTAAAGATGCAGGATTTTTGGACCTTTAACTCTGCTCATTTCACTAGAGCATATGGCTTCTCCCAGTCCTTTCCTTGGGGCTTCCTTCTGCAACTTCCCATTTGAACATGGCACAAGCCGTACTTCTCTTTCTGTGAAACCCGCTGAACTCAAAGCTAAGATCAGAGACAGATTCCTATAAAATTTTCTGTAACTTGTTTTCCATCAGGGTTTATTTAATGAGAAACTGTCCCACTGTGATTTTGAGCTTTGTTGGCAAATTCACCTTTTAGAGTGTTGTTTACATAAAAATAAATAGCAGGAAGAGGAGGCCCAGAGTGGCTAAGGGGGTCTCCATCTTTGGAAACTCAGCTGGACATGGCCCTGAGCAACCTGTAGTTGCCTCTGCTGGGAGGAGGGGGTTTGGACTAGGTGATGTCAAGTGGTCTTCCTGCCTTGACCATTTTGTGATACCTGATGTTAGTGAGCACTCTGTGATTGTCCACGCTGTGTTCTTTGATTGGTTTCAAAGCATTGGCCATCACCCCTGAAATATCACAGCACACGAAATCCCCACTTAGAGTGGGATTCGTTTACCTTAGCATGTAAAGGATACCACCTGACATGTCCTGTGATATTTTACTTGGCCTCTGGCTGCAGCTCCAGAAAGAGAAGGTTATTACACATTATTACACAGTTGTATCTGCCAACCCCAAGCAGAGCTCTTAGATGCCCTGGAACACCCCAAAAACCACTAAGCTAAAAAATAAGTGCTTAGTGGATTTATCTAGGAGTAATCAGCTCCTGGTCATGCTGATTTTACTGAATGTGGAGCCATTCTGCTCATACATCTGTATTTTAGTTTGCAGTGATGATTTAACTCATAAATTCAAAGGCTTCACTGTGATGAATGAAACGGAGCGATATGAAGCCCTCAGGCACTGTCGTTATGTGGATGAGGTCATCAGAGATGCACCCTGGACACTGACACCTGAGTTCCTTGAAAAACATAAGGTACATTTCTCCCCTTATCTCACCCTTCCCCTTTGTAGCCTGACAGCTGAGAATAAGCAATTCTGAAATTCTGTTAGGTGGTGCAAATTACTTAAGTCAGTTAATTCCAGCCACTGAAATCAGGTACATAGCATTCCTTGCCTCCGTCTGTGTCAGAAAACGTTATATTTATTTTGCCTTTATTTCTCAACATGCTGAGATGATGTCTCTACTGGGATTTTTGAAGGGTAAAATAACACTGAAAAAATTACTGATAAATTGACTTTGAGAAAAGGAGATGGTTGGAGAAAGTTGTCACCCTAGTGACTGAAATCCTGAATTAAAGGCATGTTTCTTATTAATGGCAACAGGTGCAATATGTAGAAATATCACATGCCTTCTAAAAGGCAGGATAGAGTGCTTAACGTGCTATTGATTGCCTTGCAACATATATGAATCTTAACAAAAGCATAATTAACTAGGACATATTTTAGTGTCCTCATTACTGGGTGACAAAATGACAGCATAACAGTGCTAGGTATACATGTCTATATGCACAGCCCTAAGGATCCGAAATCAATCATCCTGTCTCCATGGTTTTGGAAGCCAAGGCTTCACCACTTGCTTCTGCAGTTGGAATAAAAGCAGGAGCATGTGTCTTGGGTTTTGTATTGCATATCACACTGAGCCAGTCAGAGTGATGTGGTAGTGGCAGTGCTTTTGGAGAGAAGATTCCTGGTTTTTTATAACTGATCATACAACACAGCAGCTGCAGGCCCAAATCTAGTACAATATACTAGGTGATGGCTTTAGGATGAGAATGTCAAAAGCAAGTTAGCTGAAGTCAAGAAAAGAGATAACTCTCCATAACAATCCCCCAGTGAACCAAAATTTAGTGATTGTGGGATGTGATTATTCTTCTGTTCACTGGCAGATTGACTTCGTAGCACATGATGACATCCCGTACTCTTCCGCTGGATCGGATGATGTATACAAACACATAAAGGAGGCAGGTAAGGGCAGCTTTACATTTTTAGCACTTCCTTTTCAGCCTCAGCTCAAATTCTTTTACTGTCTTTTAACCACAACTGCTGGGAGAGAAGCAGTAGAGATAATATCACATTGTCTTACACCCTAATGGTAGATACTGCTGACTTGAGCAGAAAGATTCACCTTGAAAAAAACCTCAGAGGACATCCTTGTCTGAATTCCTGCCATAACCCCAAGGAAACCATTCAGATCGAGCACAAAATAGACCCACTTGGGTTTTTAAAACAATTTCGTGGTGCTTGACTGAGACTTTTGAATGGATGAAAATGAGTTCAGTTCCCACAGCAGCCCAGCCAACTTTAGTTTTTGATAACCACAAACTGATGGCTCCTTGACACATCCCAGTCCTGAATATGGGCAACCAAAGGCAACCTTCGGGAGCCATTAGGATCCACTTGCACTGAGGGTCATTTTTCATTACACTGGCAGAGGGTTTAAATCAGTATCAGAGTAATTAATTTGCCATGACTATTTAGCAGTTTCATTGACTACCATATTACATTGAACATGAAGATGCTGAACTCATTAGGAGTTAGTATCTCTTTGGTTCAAGGAAGATGAATTAAATTTGAGGAGGTAACATTAAGCCACTGTTTACCAGCAGTAGCTATCTTAACACAGTGAACAGTGCAGGAGGAGGAACAAATCACATCCTTCTTCTCCTGCTCCCTGGAGATGCTGCTTTGAACCCTGGCAAATCCAATCTCTTTATGTTCTGCATAAACATGTATATTGGAGGCTTGAAAAAATTCCAGAGCAATCTGCCTGATGGTAATATGTCATGCAAAGTGACCTTCCCAAGCCATACAATGACAACTATAGACCAGGTATTGACCTGAGCTGAAAGAATAAGCTTTTTATAGCAGCAGTTCTTGATCTTTTTCCATTTGTGAACCTCCCTGTGATATCAGACTCACAGCCCTCCTTTGGGAACGACTGTTCTACAGTTTCAGAGCCCACGGCAGCTTCCTTCAGTAGGCAGTGAAAAAAGGCCCCTCTGGTAAGAAGGGTCACCAAGGGACATACTGCACACATGCTGAACAGGCAGCTATTTTCCTTTTCTTCTGTAAGGTGCTGAGTGCACAGGGCAACATGACAGGAGCTCTTGATATCACTGGATCAATTATCCTACCTAACTATCAAACACCAGACTGGGTGTGAGAGTGCTCAAACCTGGCACACCCTTCTCTGCTGTGGTTGGGCATGGGCACGGTACACACATGACCCGATAAGAAACTCAAACTTTGCAGAAGAGAATAGGGACTTGCAACTTCAGGGACTTATGGTCTGTTGTGTCTATCACCACGAGATACCAGAGAAGCATCCTGAGTCTTGTATGGCTGAATTTTGCTACATATAAACTGGGAATAATGTTAGCTTATTTGTGATGAGTTTTGAGATCTAGTGCTGTAATAGTCCCTTAATGCTCCAGAGCAGCATTATTACAATAATGAATTTCCCCTTTGTCCTAGGGGTTTTGTTTTAAATAGACCAGTACTGTTGATGCATTTGCACATTTTTTTGTAGTTCCAGTACTCCCATTTTCCCACATTGGGTTGTTGGAGAGCAGAAAAGCAGATGGGAACCATGGAGCTTCTTGGGTAGATTCTCATGGGCTCCCAATTCCCCACTGCCTTCAGTGGGTGGGAGGGTGAATGGGCAATGCTGAGCTGGGTAACAGTGCACTGACTAAACCTCTGCACATCTGTGAACAGTTAGCTTGGAAAACATGGATCAGTCCAACACAGGAAGCATATGAAAGCAAAGTCAATGACTAAAGGTAATGTTCACCTACAGTTCAACTTTCAGCTTAACAAAGGTGGGGTTTGAATTTTGTTCATGTATTCTTGTAGCTCCTATCTATGAAGGTTTCTGGCTCAAAGTGGGTTTCACCACTTCCAAAAATAGTTTCCTGAGTGACTGCTGCAAGCCTGAAAAGCAACGATCAGGGAAACATGTCTGCTCATGATTAAAGTAATCTATTTTTTTAGCAGGGTATTAATTAGAGATCAGAAAGAAAAAATATCACATAGCATTTAGTCACAAGAGGCTGCCAAGCTTCTTGATTCCTTCTCCGAGTCTTTTTCTAACCCTGTAAAATTAGCTACCAATGCCTGCTTACTTCAAGTGAACGTGTGAGGATTAATTTGCCAGTAGCTATAACACCATTTTAAGACAAAGCACTACCTTTTTTTCCCCCAAACCATCTTCAGTCTTCTGTCTCTCTCTTTCTCATCAGCAGCTTCATGTTGCAATTCCATACACGTGATAGTAGTAATATTTTTGTAGCTCTAAATAACTACTAAAGCAAGGTGTGCCAGCACTCTGCTACTGTTGCATTTGTGAATTGTGTTAACAGTTTAGGTGCTCCTGCCTTGGTGAGGAGCAATTAGAAAGCCACATGTATCTCAGCTGTGTTGAGGAAAACACAAGCAGTATTGATAAATGGCCAGTTTTCTTGGGGACTGATTTTTCAGAGGAGGGGGGATGGTTGTGCAGCCACTGACATGGCTGGGTGGACACAAAACACTGCCATTACACTTCACCTTCCTGTTATAAACTACTGGAACCTCCAGGGTGTTTTCCAGTTACTGTAATGCATCTTTTTCCTGGCTTTGGTCAAGGCCAGACATTGGTCTGTTCTACTCAGCAGAACAAAGTCTATCAAATGGTGCAGCACAGGAGTGGAAATAAAGGAGAGCAGCAAACCTCCCTGCGCCTTTATATAACATTAAATAAAGGCTGTGCTTATGGAAAGAACTGCTCAGCGAATTGCCACAGCTGTGAAACTTGGCCTTCCCTAGGGAGCCCCTGCCAGTCTAATAACTTCCACACCACAGCTGACACTGTACAGAGGGAAATTTTTAGTCTTTGTAGTGACTTGAGAAAAAATTAATAGTATAGCAACCTTGCCTTCCCCAAACTCCCACAGAAAGAACAGGAGAGAATTAGGAATAAGGCAGAATTGCAAGCCTTTTACCTTTGGTCAGGCATTTTTGTGTTCATCCTCAGCTATCTGCTGCAGTGCCTGGTCCTGCCAAGCTTTATCAGCAGGCTTTCTTTTCCCACTTTGCTCAGGAATGTTTGTACCTACGCAGAGAACCGAAGGTATCTCCACATCGGATATCATCACACGGATTGTCCGGGACTACGACGTGTACGCCCGGCGCAACCTCCAGCGAGGATACACCGCCAAAGAGCTCAATGTCAGTTTTATAAACGTGAGTACATTGATCTGCATTTGCTCCTCAAACTCTCTCCTAGCATCCTGAATGTAAAGTAAAGGTTAAGTAATTATATCTTTCTCCTGCTGCTTTTAAAATAGCTGGAAAGAATTTAATTTAAAAGAAACTGGTACACTGAGGGTAGTTTTAATTGCTCCTATTAGTTAGCAGCTTCATTTCCATCTTATGCTTTTCACAAAGCTGCTGCTCCCCCTTCTTCCTTGAGCTGTTGGTGACAATAACACACTAGGAAGGAGCCCACCCTCCCACCAGCGGCTGCTCAACCACTCACCCAACACACAATTTCTTTCTTTATTCCTCTTCCAAGAAGGCAGCCCAGAGAGCATGGATTTTGAGATCCAAAGTTTCTCTCAAGCGTGATAGGATTAAAAAAACCAACAAAACAAAGACCCGAAAAAACCCCTAACAAAACCAATCACAGAGCAGTGAGATTTCTAGGGAAGGCTAAAATGGTTTTCAAAAACAAAGAAGTACGCTAGGAAGCTGGTGCATAAACAATGCTGCTGTAGAGCTCAGAAGCCACAATGGCAAGAGCACCATGTGAAAGGATGGCTCAGATTATTCATCTTCCACATCCAGACCTGCCCCTCCAATGAGAATTAAACGCTTAACAGAAATTAGACTTTACCTTCCTTCATTTTCTGTTACAAGTTTTGACTTAAAACATCAAGATAACCTGCATAACTGAAATCTCCCTTGTAACTGAGATGGCTCACAGCAGGATCTCTCACCTCCCTCCCTGGAGCTTGGAAACCCCCTTGTGAAGGACTGAATTGTGTCATTTCATTAGAGTTTAGTTAATCTGTTTCTTATTTTGAAGACTGGCAGATAAACCCCAGATCACAGGGCATAAGTATTTATTTCACTTTTTTTAAAAGTCTTCTACACCTTTAAAAAATCCTGCTTGTAAGTACTCCACCCAGAAGGATCACTATTGCAAATATCCATTAAAGTAAGGCATGCTGGATGCGTTGAAGGTTCTCAAATTTATTCTTTAGCAGCTGTGAAGTTAAGATACTGTTGCATAAGTTGTACTTCCCCCCCTCCCCCCATCTCAGACACTGTTGTATATTGAAGAACCTCCTGACATCTGGTTATTTAGCTTACAGTAATTTCAATGCAGAAATACTGATTTGCACCAGAGACTGTTTGTGTTTCAAAATTAAATCCCCATGATTTCACAAGGCAGAAGAGCACTGGTTCCTCATTAAAAAAAAGGGCTGATCACCTTCTAGGTGCAGTGAGTTGGGTTTCTTTGGACCTTGGGGATTTTGTTTGTGCTTGTGGCCTGCAAAGACAGTTCTTTTAGTGATTTGTGAGCTAGAATAAACCCCACTTTGGTGCTTGTTTTTAGAGTAAATTCAAGTGGCCATTAAATGGAGTTAACAAAGAATTAAAAGCTACTAGTCATCTGTGCTTCTACACAGACCACCCCACCTTCAAGAGTACCTCTTGCTTATCTGCTTGTACCAAAAATTTGTGGAGCACACAAGCATTTCGAGACAACAGCGCTTTCATCCTGAAGTCTTTCAGAAGCTTTTGCCAGGAGCTCTGTAATACTATCTTCTATGTCTCTCCTTTTCTGTGTGACTTAGCAATTAGGAGTTGCTCTCTTTTCTGTGAAGTTTGCTGGCCACAAGCCGCTGGCCTACACACATCTGTGTTGGAGACAGAAGCTCCTGTATTAGCCAGGCTCAGAGCTGATGAGACTTTTCCTTCTGCTCTGCAGAAATCCACCCAAAGTCACATTTTGGTCCAAGTTAACATCTAAACTGTCAAGTCAGCAGCATTTGCTAGGAAACCTAGGGAGATTTGCCTTTTGCCTACTGTTAAGTTTGAGCTGTTAATTTCTCACTAGTATCCTTCGTAAGATTCGTATCATTTTCAAATTGCATTCAGTTTGAAAATACAGAAAAGATTCATGTAGTGGATTAAACACAGTAGTCACACAGGAAGTCTTTTCAATATGTACCTTCTGCACTAAATTCCACAAACATTAAACTTGCATTTATAAAAATAACGTGGGAATAGCTAATCAAGGCCATATGTATTAGGATGCGTTAATGCAATTTTTTTTTCTTCTTCTCAACTGTTTGTGGCTGTTTATTTCCAAGTTTTTTATTAATCTCTGACCACACTTTTAAAACAGGAGAAGAAATATCGCTTTCAAAACCAAGTGGACAAAATGAAAGAAAAAGTCAAGAATGTGGAAGAAAAGTCAAAAGAATTTGTTTACAAGGTGGAAGAGAAGAGCCATGACCTCATTCAGAAATGGGAAGAAAAGTCCAGGGAATTTATTGGCAACTTTTTAGAGCTGTTTGGACCTGATGGAGCTTGGGTAGGTATTCTGCCATCCCAGGAAGTCTGAGTGTTTTTATTTCTCCTCTCTAACACAGGTCAAGAGCAGATGCTTTTGCTGCAGTCTCAGTCTCAAAAGCCAGCACAGCAGGATAATGGCAAACCTGGCTGCTGAAGCCATTAATGCATACCAATACTGCAACAGAAGCATTTGCTGCTTCTGGCTGTTGCTTGTTTGGGATATCTGTATTTTCTGAAGGTGTTATGCTGAACATAATACTGCACTCAGCAGAGCTGCATCACAGCACCACACAAGCAAACAGGCCAGTACAGTATATTGGCCCTGTTAGCATTAAATGCAGCCATTCCAACATCAGGGATATACATTGGAGGTAGTGAGGGAAAACAGGACCATTGAAAAGGTTTTCAGTAGTCCTCTTCATGCTCTGTATTCAGCAGTAGAAGATTATAATTTTCTAACTTCAAAAACTACTGATATAAAGTTCTAAGAAATTATTTTACATTACAAGTTCAGGCTTATCTAACTGACAGCAGGGAAGGCTCAGGTGGGACTGAAGCACTTGCAAAGCTCTGCTTGGTATGTGCTGGCTTCACAGACCCATTTACTAAAGGTCCCCAAGTGCCTTGGACAGGCAGCTGAGAATCTGCAACAGCATCTTTCTGGGGAGAAACCTTCTTAAACCAAAGTCATGCACTGACTGGTGAGCTGGTGGCATTTCAGAGCCCCAAAAGAGTCCTGGCCTACATCTGTCAGTTCTGATAGCATACCAGACCTCAAGAAGTTTTGTTTTCTTGTATGACTTCGCTTTGCTGCATTGAAACCAGTAACAAAGCTTAATTTGAATGTAGAACTTGTCTGTGTTGGGATAAAAGCCCAGACCCTCCAGTGTAGGCACCATCTCAGACACGCTGCTCTGGTTGCAAACTCTGAGTGAAAAAGTTTCCTCTGTTGGAATGAACTCAGCAGAGCTTTTGTTTGTAAACAAACACCTAGGAAGAGTCACAGAGCTTTTGTGAATTAAGTAGTCAGTGCTGTGTCACAACTCAGTGCCACCAAGTCATGCAGTACCTGCCTGTTACTGGAGTTCTCATCTTTGCACTGACTTGCCATGTTGATTACCACTCAGTTGAGGAAAACCTAAAATTAGGCTGTGAAGGCTTCAGAGCAGAGACTTTGTCATCTTACAGCTGCTTGTGTCCACGCGAAGGCAGTGATCACTGAACAACACAGGCGCCAGCCACATGAACAATGAGCTTATTTAGCAGTTTGTTCATGGACACTGTCATGTTCCTGGGGGAGGGCAAGAAGGTAACACTTCTGATGAAGTGCCCAGGTCTACCTGCATTGTCCACATCCACATGAAGCTTCCTCTGTGAGTTGTTGCCCATAGAGCTTGGTGTGTGTTCCCCATGTGGGATGGTCCTGTGGCCATAGGTGCTGAATAACTGAAGCTGATGCTAACAGAGCATGTGAAATCCACAGGAGGTGAGATGAGTTTAGCTGTGCAGAGAGAGGAAAAGAATTCAAAAGCATTGACTCAATTTCCTGACTCTACCCACTCAACACTGCACACTAATGGCATTTTTAAAAACCTTTGCTGCTAAAACATTTTACCAAATTCAGTTAAGGAAAAGGTGCTCTGCAAAGGTCTTTTAAAATCTAGAAACTCTTGTTCTCTGAGTAAGTGTTTGACCACAGAGTAGGAAGTCCAGTGTAATCACAGGGACCTTTGCTAAGAACAAGAGGAGTGAAATCTCTTCACAGTGTTGTAGGAAGAGCATCAGTGACAGCAAGCTGAGAGGTGGTGTAGCTTTTTTAAAATCAGCTTGAGCCTTGGCAACAGGAAAGACTTTTAAAATAATGATAACTTACTATTAGTGTCAAAACTATTATTAATGTTAATTTGCCTTATCACTGTTAGTTAGATGTTGCTTTTAATGTTGACATTAAAAGTACAGGAATCATTACGGGCATGCTGGATTTCTAGATCAGTAATTTGCATGCCATTAATATGCTATTATTATTTCACAAATAATTATTATAATATACTTTATGCTAGCATCAGTTTTCTAAAAGTGAGGGCCGTGTAACCCACACAAAAAATACCCGTTTGCAAAAGAGGTCAAAATGTCAGTTTTCAAATGTCTAGATGTCTATAATTCATGGGCAATTTTGCCCACCTGTGCAATCCCCTGTGTGTATGTTTTCTGCAAGAGAGTCACAGCAGGGTCAGAAACAATGATTAATGTGGCATGAAACTTTTCTGTGATGTGAGACAGGAGCACCACGCAGCCTGGCACGCAGGGCCTAATGGCAGAGACACCACTCCAGGGTGCAGGTGTCCATTCCCCCTCCTCTCAGACATGTACAAGCAGGCACCTACAGCTGAGGTCAGTGGAGAGAAAGCACAGCTCACAGGGCAGGGTTTCTGTGCCAGTCTCCCTCAGAAATGTCCCTTCAGATGAGGTGTCCCTCCAAGGGGCTGGCTTCCCCCTGCTCAGCACACAGGGGCACTCGGGGAAGGTTGCCTTCCAAACAGCTGCATCACCTCAGACATCAGCAGGGGCTCAGATAAGACAGGTTGCAGCTAGAACCTGGGGATGGTGTTTAGGCCACCACCACCTGTCTGCAGCCTGGACCTAAAATGGCCTTGGAACAATCAGCAGCTCAAAAGCAGAAGCCTTCTCCAACACCCAGCTGGCATTTGCTTTGTACAGCAAAGGGGTGTCAACATACAGGCAATAAAATTCAGAAACAGGCAAAGTATTTTTTTTTTCCCAGTAGCAAGTTTGCCAAAAACAAACCCTGAACAGGTTGGGTGTACCTGAACTTGCTTGAATCAAGGCTTTGAAATTATTTCCCTACCTCTGGTAAAGATCCACAGTGCATCCAGCCTTGTCTAACCCTCCAGCATTCCAGGGAAGCCAGTAACACTTGTTATACTTCTTCAGCACCCAATGGCCCAAGGAGCTTCTCTCCTGCAAAGGGCATGGCTTACTGACCCTGCTAGGGCACAGCTGGAGAGAAAGAGGTGTTGTGAGGCAGGGGAATGACACCACCTCCTCCTCCTGCAGAGCTGTGGTTTGAGCCAGCAGGCTGCTGGTTCCAGCACTAATGCAGCAGGCAATGCAGAGGGGCCAGGCACTTGCCCTGCTGAAGGTGTGAGTGCATCAGCTTGTTCAAGCGACAAACTCTTCACTGAAGACCTGGGAAGCAGGTGTCCTACAGCCTGGCTGAGGGACTTAGCAGGAAGGTGGGATTCCCCTTTCCATCCCTGGCCTCTGTGACTAAGGTACAGTCAAGTACCCCCTGCCACATGGGATGGTGCAGGCCAAGACAAGACGGGACACTTAGATGTCCCCCAGCACTGGTACTCCCCATGAAGCACCACTGTGCCACTGAGTTGTTTGAAGTGACAGAAGGAAGTCAAAGTATTTTGATTGGCCAGGAAAGAGATATTTCATATCAAACATGGGGTTTTTTTACTGGGGACTATCTTCAGTGAGAGGGTGAAACAATTGCTGACAGAACCTCACATTTCTGTGATCTACAGAGACTGAATTGCAAACAGACCCTGGGGCTTTGCCAGCCCTGGTGCCATCCTTGCAGCTCTCAGCTGCAGAAATCCTCCCCTTCTGAATGCTTCATGGCACCATTTATCAGGAGCAAGCACCATCTGCTAACTACTGAGGTTTTAGGAAGTCTCTACTAATTTGGACCTAGCAGTGCAGGGGTAGATGACACACCGTGGGGTTTTATACACGAGAGCCTTGGAAAGTGTAGCTCCAGGCGGGAACTGTTCTGCCATTCCGCACTGCAGCGACATCCAGGCTCTAAAACTAAGTCAATAAAGGCAAATGGGATAAAGATGTAAATTAGGAGAGGGAGCTCACAGAAGAACAGCTAAGTTCAGTATTTGTGCTTGATTTTTAAGCCCTGGGATTTAGCGAACACCTAGAAACCTGAGGGGCAAACCAGCCTCTGCGTCTCCACTGGCAGGGAATACTGAGTTTCAGAGAGGAGGAGAAAGAGCAAGATGGGCAGCCAGATGCTCTGTGGCTGGGGGGAAGGTCAGCACAGAGCAGAGTCACTGCAGAGGGAAGCGGAATAGGAACAAGATGAAAACTTAGCTGAGATCAAGTTTGCAGCTGCCCAAACAGGCAAACCCATACATTCTGCACAAGTATTTTCCTCTCAGACCCGAGTGGTAACATAACTTTCTTGGGGCTGGATCTTCCTTTCAGCCGAGCATCGCCTGTGACCTGACCACCAGTACTTCAGCCAAGGTTGAGACTTCTTGCTCCCCATCCCCAGGAGGAGCAGCAGGGCACTCGGATTTGGCATTTTCCATGTGAAGCCTGCGCAGCACATGCCACATCTTCTATAACCCAGCACGATGCAAGGCCACATTGCTGCTAATGAGTAGAGGCACTTGCCTTATTGTAGCAGATTGCTTGACTGCAGAGGTGTCTCTTCCACTCCACCAGCTCTGGCAGGCCTCCACTCAGCTTGACAAAGCAAAAGTGACAATAAAGCTCCAAGCAGAACACAGAGCCTGCAAGTGTTTTCTCTTTTCAACAGACATCCGAATTCTGACATTCCCACCCTCAATTTATGTGTTTGGGTCATGCCTGCTCCAAGGAGCTGGGGAAGTGGCTGCCAGTATTTGGCAGGGACCAGGCTGTCTCCATTGGGAAGGGAAGGAGGAATAAAAGCTGGGAAGGCCAGGAAGCTCAGGAGAAGATGGGTGGTCCTTCCCAACATTTTGGAAGGAAAAGGCCATTGGAAGTAGGAATGTTGACCTTTTGAGACAAGAGGGTGACAAACACGTACAAAAAATACCAAGGGAGTCTCCCCTGTGTGGTTCGGACCAGTACAAAGGGTGTTCTCACACTGGGGGTGGCCCAGCTGAGGTAAAAACTTGCATGCAAGGACCAGGTTATCATGAGCCCAGCAGAGGCAAACCAGCCATGCTCCAGGGCTCTGGCTCCCACCTCGCTCCCTGGTGAGGGGCACTGTGCAACCCCTGCCTGCCCACAGCCTTCTCCTCCGTGCACTACTCAAAGAGCATCTTTTCACTTTGCTTTTGCAGAAGCAGATGTTCCAGGAACGAAGCGGCCGAATGCTCCAGGCTTTTTCTCCCCGGCAGAGCCCAAACAGCAGTCCTACGCGAGGCCGCTCTCCATCCCGCTCTCCATCTCCACCCTGGGTCATCAATAAGACCTCCCCTCCCTCTTCTCCAAAAGCTGCCTCTGCCTCTCTCAGCAGCATGAGCGAGGGAGACGAGGATGAAAAATAAAATATATATTTTTTTAACCATGAGACAGAAGAACAAGCTATGAACTCAACCATTGGATGGGGAGAAGCGTGAGGAACACCAGGGGTATCTCTGACAGCAGGGATCGTGCTCTGGGAGATGTCAAAAATGAACTGGAGCACAGCAAGGGAGATCTCAGGAAGAGCTTATCCCATCCTCACTCTCACGGTGCTGGAGGCCCAGCCGGCAGCACTTGCCAGACACAGCCCCAGGGACTGACAGAAAAACACACCCATGTGCAAGTTCCTGCCCTTGTCTTGCTGCTTTCCAGCTGCTGCTCCAGGCCAGGGTGGTGGGAGCTCTGCACCGAGGGGGGCTGGCATGAGGAGCCCAGCTGGCTCCTGATCCGGACCCAGCACACAGGGAAGTGCCGGCTGCAGCCTACAGAGGGAGGAAGATGCAGTTGTACCCAGCTGACCTTGAGCTCTTCTGGCACGTGAAGGAACGGCATTACTGCAGCAAATGTTGAGAAACAGGGAATAAAGTTGGGTTTTTTCCTTTTGAATAACATCTGCCCCAGAGCCCAAATCATGCACTGAAATGAAGAGCTCTCCAGGCAATTTGGTGGAAATCCATTTAATATATTCAGTGCTGCTTGTTGACCAAGCCTCTGTGTGGGGTGTATGTAAAGAGTCTGGCTTTTTGCTTTATCAAATTGCTCTCCGTGTTCCTAGTGCCTGAACAGCTGCCTGATCACTTCTGGTTTGCTCCCTGGCTTTGCACTTTGAAGGCAAGAAAGGAAATGAAAAGACAGCCCTAGCTGGAATGTGGTGGTGTAGGAAATAAGACAGTTTGAAGATTCTGGTGGTTTTTACTGGTGAATTCTAAAAAGATCCCAAGGCCTTGGGATGTGGCCTCCTAGGAAAACCTGCTGCTCCCAGCTATGTATCAGCAAATGACAAGCAAACAGTGCTGCTGTCACACGGTACTCAGCCAGTTAAACTTCTCATCAAACTCTAAACAAGATGTGTTCACAGACACACTGCCCCTGCAGAGGATCCCAAGCCTATTCCTCTACACTAATATGGAGGGTAAAAAATTGAAAAAACCAAAGGAAACTTTCTGAACAAGATTAGGCACAACTGTTTTCTTTCTCCATCCATGACACCCGTACAGCCACAAGCAGAAACACAGAGGGTAGCTTGGGTGAAGCTCTCCCCTCAATGCTGATCTTCCTACTGGGCAAAGCCAGTCCTGCCTTACGTCTGGCTCCATGTTCAGTCCCTCAGCTGACACCTGCTGAAGTGGCTGCAGGGGCTGGCAGGATTCCTGAGCCCTGGGGCTGCTCTGTCCCACAGCTGCAGGAAACCCCCAGCCCCCAGCGCTGGGGTGGGGCTGTGCCACTGCTGCCGTTTGGCTCCCAGGCTTGCCTGGCACAGCTGCCTCAGCACACGGCCACCTCTGAGGCTCTCCAGCCCAGCAGCAGCTGTGGTGCCAGGCCAGCAGGTAAAGGCTGCCACTGCCCTCTGTCTCACGGGCAGCCTGCTGGGCACAGCCTCGGGCAGGCTGGGAAGGGGGCTGCAGACACAGAATCACTCTTGTGCCACTGCTGCCTGGAAGTGCAAACCCACCAGGACACACCAGCTGCTGTGGGCAGCACCAGTCAGCACTGGCTGGTTCCCTGCACAGGCAGCACACAAAACACTGGGGCAGGGAGGGCTCCACATTGCTCTTGGAAAAAAACTGAGGGACCAAGATGCCTGAGCACATGGGGTGGTTGTGCTTGCTGGCAGCAGTGCCCCCCAGGCTGCTGTCCTTGCCTTGCTGGGTGACTCGTTGGTAGGTAAACTCATTTCCAGATACTCTCTGGGCAGGTAAATTACAGACCTTGGTACCAGGCACCAAATTAGCCCCACACCCTGCTCACTCCCCTACAGCTTTCTTCCATCCCCCACTATGAGGTAACAAATTTTATTTTGGGAACATTTTGCCAGACACTTCTCAGGCTAGCACAAGACCGAGTACACAGCATCTCGTGCCACACTTTGTCCTCCAGAGTCAAGTTAGTTCCTTCACAGAGCTGCAAAAACAGGTGAGCAGGAAATAGGGTGGAATGTGCAAAGGGACAGGCACAGCTACTTCAGCTGCCGCCAGCTGTGCGCCCAATGGGACGATGCAATTAAAACCTTTCTCAGCCTTAGGCAACCTGTTACTGTAACTTCCTACCTGGGATGCACTTGTTAGTTTTTCTGATCCTTTGCAAGTCTTAAGTCTTCCCATCACAAACCACTCCACCACCACAGGAACTGCCTGCTATTACTGGTGCTGTTGATAGACGAGCCATGTCCAAATGCAATGGAGGTGGGCAAGGATTTGTTGTTCTTGGCTTTTACCGTTGTTTTTTGTTCATTTTACTTTCATACCATTTACTGTTTAGCAGCCCTTGCTCAGTGGTTTGAGTGGAGACAGCACCATGACTTGTAAATGGTAACTAGAGGAAAAACTCACCAGTGACCTGTTCTTAACAGAAGTTGTTTCTCAGGGTCACAGGTGGCTACCCAGCAACAAAGCCATATTCTGTACCAGGAGTCTTGTTTGAAGCTGAAGCCTTTGCCCTGCTGGTACATTCATGTGCTGTCTCCAGCAAACCAGAACCTCATGGTATCTGGACACATGAAAGGCGGTTCTGCACTTCTGAGTCATGGTTGGGTTTTACTTTTCAGAACTGTTGCTTTAATTGAGTCCTATTTATCAGCCAAGCTCCACATGAAAAATAAAGCGTATGACAGACAGCTGCCTCTCCCCTTCATTTTACAGCATCTTTCGACACATGAACACAACCTGCAGAGGAAACCCCACTGATGGCACAGTGCCTATTATTCCCACCCATGGTACCCCACAAAGCCACGAGAGCAGCTCTGCCAATGTACCCAAAATTCTGCTGCTTGAGTTCTGCTGCTCTCTGCACAGACAGAATCACCTCTCCTTGCCTTTACCTTGCAGCCAGAAAAACGTGGGTGAAGGTGGGGGAAGTGCTGTCCCAGCTGGAAAGGTGGAGCATCAGACATCAACAAGTCGAGACCTTCTTTACCCTCTGTCCCAGCACAGTGGAATCAGGAGTCGCTGTTTTAATTCTTACTTCAAAGTGGAAGAAAGAGACTGTGCTTTTGCAGCCGTTCTGGTTCCACTGCTGAAAACCACCCCCAGCAGCAACTGAGGTGCTCTCATGGGTGCCAAGATGATGTATGGCTGTGCCAGATAGAAAACTGCAGCAGCAAACATGAGCCTTAGGGACAAATCCTGACACTGGCTTTTGGACTTGACTCTTCCTTGAGCCGAGTCAGTCTGGTGTCTGAATATTCCTGCTTTGCTCTTTCCCATTTGTCCTTTCTGTAAGAAGTTAGTACCTGCAGCAGCTGTAAAGATTATTTATTCAAAAGTCCTACCTCAGGCAAGGAGAAGCTGAACCAGCAAATAGAGGCTCAGGACTTCCTAGCTAAGATCTTTTTAATTACAGAATAAGCAAATTTCAAAGTCATGGAGCATAGCAGAGAAACTAATGGCACAGAGTCCACACCAAAACACTCCCAGGTAATAAAAAGTTTATTCCCTGAGATGGATTTGGACTGTTTTCAGCTTTCCTTGGTACCACTTGGGAGAGCCATAAGAAACATCCCTGTGAGTGAGTTTAGAGTGTGCAGCCCAGCCCAGAGGGAACGCTTGTTTTGGTTCATGGCAAACCCCTCAGGAACAAGGCAGCCCCTGAAGCAACACTGCGCCTGTCAGCTCAGCAGGAAGGAAGGGTTTGATGCTACTGTGAATTTGCTTGTAAAAGGTAACAAACCATCAGGGAGAGTCTCCTGTGTGATAGCACATAATTAAGCAGCAGTTTCTCTGGAGTCTAGTGCAGAAGGCCCGCAACCTTCTCATAAAACAGAACTGAAAATGGGACAGAAAAAGGGCTTTGCCTCTTGCATGGACATCCTTTCAAGCACCAAACTACTCTAAGAACTCTTCTGCTTGGATTTTGACTAGAGATTCCTTTCCTCTCAAAACACAACGTGTGTCCCACAAGCACACGCACACATACTTTCTGCCCTTTCCAAACGGAAGGCCCTTCCCTGGTGTAAGGAAGGGCAGCATTAGCATTTCTAATCCAAATGGAAATCAAGGCCACAGCCTCATGGCTCTGCCTGAAGGAGAGGAGACAGATACAGACTGAAAAATAACTGCAAGCTTTTGGACATGCACTGGCACTGTGCTAATGGGGGAATGTGGGACGGAACTCCAGCAACAACTGAGGTTCTTCCCAGGACAAGTGTGCTTGCTGATCTTCCTGTGGAAGGCAGCAGGCTCCCATGTTACAACCAGTCCCTCAAATATGAGACCTGAATTCCCTGGCCCCAGCAGTGATTCATGGCCAGTTCAAATAGTTCTTTCACACCTGGTGTCTCCATCCCCTTTTAGAGACTCCAACAGCATCAATCTCTGCTTCAACGAGGAACAGGGAGCTGCAAGTTCTGAGCCAGGTGAGGCAATTCTGCCTTTCACACAAGCAAATTAATTTTTTAAATGCTTAACTGAATTAATCAAGACAAAAATGTTCCATTATCTCAAAGCAATTCCTGTGCTTAAGCATGTGACAGCTGGAACACTCAAAGGGAAAATCCTCCCTGGTGGCACTGACCAGGCTGTATGTGCAAATCAAGTCCCACACATACTTCAAATTCTAGAAACAGCTTTAATAGAATAAATTATGTCCTCTTCAGCACATTGTGGTACTTTTTTTTTACAGTATTCCTGTGATTATCTAATCATATTTCTCTACAAACAAACACTGATTTTCTATAAAATAAAAGTGACTATGAACTGCAAAGGCAACATCTCTTAGTAAGAGCAGATTAATTATAACCTGCTCTTTACAAGCGACCGGCTCTGAATACCAACAGGGGATGTTACTTTAATGTTCTACACCCCATGCTCAGCTCCAGCTTTTTCATTTCAAAACTAACACATCAACCAGTAGGGATCCAGTTACTTTGCTACTTGGCCATACTTAAGATAGCTTATATCATCAGTTTAAAAGTTAATGAGCTTCATTTTTACCAGTGTCCTGAGCTTGCACTTCTATGGTATGTCATTAAAAGCCAAATGTCAAAACAAAATGGGAAACTACCCCTTAGGGAAGATTTTCATTTGTTCCACTTCTCCCCCATTGGTTATCTTAAAGGCCTCTCACAAATGAGGGCATTTATTCCAGAAAAGAACAAACCTAACATTTTAAATACTCATATTTTTCACATGCAAATGAAACTGCATAAAGCCATATCCTGTGTAAGAACTAACAAAATCACCCTAGAATAGCTGGTTCCAAATTAAACATAATCCAAACAGCCTCACAGATCTTGGGTGGCTTGTTCTAATTTCCATTTTCCTCCTCAACAGGACCTTTTCTTCAAATGACGCCACAGCACAAACGTGTATCACACAGAGAGAACATGAACTGTCAGAAAAGACCAGTACGCTCACAGTCTGTATCTTTTAAAGAAATGGAAGAAAAAATAGTGTTATGAGGTCAAACACCTCTATTCTGACACCTTTTAACTTCCACTTTGGGAAGTCAAATCAATGTGTCATAAGAACGTAGAGCTAAACGACACAGGAGATAATTAAAACCCAGCCATTATGCCATGAGTGGTGGTGCCATGCCATGCCATGAGCAGAACTGACTCCAGCCGTTCTAACCTGAATGAAACTGCACCCACAGAGAACTACCCAAGATAACTTCTTGCATGTTTTACCCAACTGTTTACCAAGAACCCAAAAGTTAAGAGGTGAATTATGAATGGGAGCAGTAACAGCAAGACAAAATGCATTTCAAAAGACCAGAATAAAGCATAACTCCAACCTCTTCACCCATCACAAATGGCTATTTGTGAAATAGTTTGTAAGTGGCAGCCTTGTCCATTGTAACATGCAGGACCCAGCTGTTCTACACAGGCAGTTTTCAGGTGCTGCATCACACTGACTACAGACACCCATTCACTGAAGGCACACCTGGATCTGAAAACCGAGGAGAATGACTTCCTGAGGGGGAAAGCTGAACCTTTAGTGCACCCACAGACAGAAACTCCCACACAGCCACGACTCACACCTGGCACACACAGAGCCAGGTTCTTTACCTGAGTGCAAACCTGACTGTGCCTTGAGCGTGGGTCCTCCACCACCCCAAGGACCCTGTGTCAAGCATTCCATGTCTATAAAGACATTTATTAACCAAAAGATGAAGAGCCAAGTGGATCAGGCAAGGGAGGTGCTCAGGAGCAGCCATGCACACCCACAACCCCAAATCTGCCAGGACAGCTCTCATGGCACAACGTGCAGCATCAGCTTCCATAACGACGTTAATGAAACACCTCTGAAAGCTTCCCAATACCAAAACAGTCAACATGTGACCTTGCAAATGGGCAGAACTGAAGCTTTCTTCTGAAAATGATCTTTTAAATCAGTGTGTTTGCAGGTACCTGCACATTTATTAATTTCAGGAAAAGAATCCACAGTAGCAGAACAAAACAGAAAATCGTTTTACAATGTTCAAATTCTGGCTCCAGCTGTAGACTGGTAGAGGCACAGTGACCTGCCTGCTGCCTTTGGACTAGGAGACACATGAGGGGACTAGCTTTGGCCAAAGAAATAAAAAAATTAAGCAAGTCATTAGGATGGAAAAGGACTTTGGGATTGCTGTGACATGATTTCTAAATGGCTGATGCTCTTGAGACAACACACAGCAGGCATTATTTACTACACTCCATGTAACTCCCAGAGAAGATGGTACAAAAGCTTAAAGTAAAAACAGCCTCTAAGTTAGATCATGAATATAAACAGATCTGATAGTAAAAAAAGTTTCTCATCAAGCATGCCTGACATGTTTTATATGTCTCACTTCATTTAAAAACTGTCTACTGCAAGACTTCTTTCCACTGAAAACAACAAATTGAAGTACTGAGTAAGTCTACAGCCATCTAAAAAAGGCATTAATTATATAACCAGAAACTGATCCCTTATTACAAACTGTTCTCCCACATACGCCTGTGTCCTAAAGCCATAAATCTTCATTATACTGCTGCTGCAATTGTTTGCTTTGTCTTCTACAGGCAGCTACTGTCAAATATGCAGTGCATGCTGACACATTTTGCAATTTTGAGTTACTTAATTAACTACTCAGCTCCTGTGAATACTCTGTTGTGGCAAATGGTAACCAGTGAGAAAGTACAACACACAGATTTATTCTCAGCTGAAGTTTTAAAATAAATTCTTCATCTCAAAGAAAATTATCTCAGTTCTAGCAAAATTCTGGCCATCTGGAGCCTCATTTATTACTTAATAAGAAAGCTAACAAGCCAAGCAAGATGGGTCCCAAGGCATTTTCCTGCTCTGGAATTGCTTGGTAAGAAACTTCAGGTTTTTTTCATTTTCTTGAATAACGTACGAATGCATACTAAACTTTATGGAAAGCTGAAGTAATTTCAAGGTATAGAAGCCTTGGGTGTTATATATCTGTTTATAACATATATTGGCTGTCAAGAATAATCTGAGAATTAGCTTTAGGGAGGTTTATATAGCAGAAAAAACCCAAACCCAAAAGCTGCTCAGCTGCTCATATGCTAAAATTACTCTTGAGCTCCCAGTGCAGCTCTCTGAGGGTGCCCCTTCTGTAGGCATGTGAGAAATTGACCTTGGACTGCCAAATCACAAACTAAGCTCCCTATTGTGTGAAACCAAACTAGTCCCCTAAAAATGTCAACATGTAGTTTTTACATCATTTTATTTGTCAACCACAGAAAGAAAAAGGAAAATAAGAGTATACACAAGTCAAATCCACATGAGCATTGGACTAGAAACATTTTCAAGACAAGTTACAGAAGATTCAAAAATAAATTTAAAACATCTCCAAGTAATCTCATGAAAAATTACCTCATCACTCCTCCATTAGAGGTTTAATAGATTCAAATGATGCCGCCTCAGAGGAAAGGCACCATGAGACCCCTTTCCCTCGTGGATGCCAAGTTCAACACAGAGCAGCTCACCAGGAAGAGCTGTCCTGTACCTGACCTTGGGAACAAAGGGGCTTCGTTTCCCTGCACATGACAAACTCATCACACCCCCAGTGCAGGGCCAGCACACCTCCCATGTGAGGAGAGCCAGCCTGCAGCTCCCTGAGGACAATCCCTGCTGCAGAACCGAGAGCATCCAGGGTACTGTTTGGAAACTGCCTCTGCCTGACGTGATCTGCACAGGGCATGGATTTCAAAGGACTCTGTGCAACACCTCTTGGCAGTTTTCAATTCAAAGGAAAAATTCAATAAAGCAATTGACACCAGGAGGACAGTGTCAGAATTATCATACACTCATCAATCCTTCTGGTACTACATGAAACCCCTCCAGATTTAAGAAGCAAGCAAGTTCTCTATGCTGATTTCTGAGGACTTTTAAGGCAACACAATACTGCAATTAAAGCATGTGAGTTTTAAATTTTCATATTTATTTTTAATTAGAAAGCCACTTCAATTACAGAAATCTTCATTGTTTCAGATTAATATCAACAGCCTGAGTCCTGATCCTGAGAACAGATTCATTTAAGTGGCATTCCTCTCATACACTGTTTACTTGTGCAAGTATCTGCAAGACTCAGCCCTGAAGTCACTACACAATTTATAGCTGTGTTCCTCATTTGTGAACAAACTCAGCCTCTGAAGTCAGTAACACATTGTTCTGTCGTGTGCCATCATATTCTCTTAACTTCAGCAAAACCACATTAATATACGTTAATCCACAGACAGGTGTGTATGCCAGGAAGAGGCAAGGAAGAGCTACCAGAAACCACAGCAACCCGGAAACAAGCAAGGAAAGGGAACACTGCACAATGGGACATGGTTGTCCTCAAGATAAATACTAACAATAAACATTTAGGCTGTTTTCTACAGAATTATTTTCATGAATCTTGACCACTCAGCACCTCACACGTAAAGATCTAGAGGTGCCTATTAAAGGTGAGGAGGGAGGAAACTTCTTCCATGCCAATGAGGTCAGGATACCACCCTAAATATTATGTCTGGGTGGAGGTGAACAGGAGATTGCACTAAAGATCACTCTTGCTCACTTCTTGGAGAAAGTGAACAGCTGTTTCAAAGCAAATGCTACTGAGGGCAAAGAAAAGAATGCTACCCATTTGCAGCAGCAAATGTAGCCTTACATAGCCAAAAAGTAGCCTGAGTTTTCCAAGAATTAATAGCCATATCTTTAAAGCATGTGCCAATGGACCTGGTTTAAACACTGCCCAAGAGGTAGCACAGACTGCAGCAGGACAAAGACTTTCTCTGTGCTCTCCTAAGTCATCACAGTCAATTACACAGGCAAAGACTGCACCTAAGCTGCAAAAGAAGCATTTTGGTATCTTTTGAATATTTCTCATCAAGTGCGGACTCTGAAAGACCCCTTGTTGCCTCAAAACAAAGCCTAGAAAAGCAGGGAGCACAAATATGTACATGATTTGGAGGGACTTCTATATCTACTAATATAAACTAGGCAGGGGATTAATAAAATCACATTCAAGACACATACACCAGAAAAACACACAATGGACAAAAAAATAAACTATTTGTTACACTATGACATACAGAAGTTGTTTGTAAATTTTCAGGAAGAATCAAGGAGAAATTGTTCAGTTTGTTTCTGTTAATCACTAAACACAACAGATAAGAAACATTTTCACTGAAAACATTTTTTTGTAATTATGTGTCCTGTAAGTCAAGACAAGCAGGTTGCAATGACATCAGCAGGCCATAACTCTGAAATTCATAAAAAGGAAATATACTTTTGTATCATTAGAAAGTTTGGAATTAACAGCCCCAAGATATTAAAACATAGTTATAAGAGATTCCAATCAAAGGTAGAAGTAACTGAAAAAAATTAGTATCTGTAGTTAAACCAGCCATATTAAAAACCCACCCATGCTCATTTTTCAGGCACAGCCACTGAAAAACCCTCTCCGAACTGAAGGTGTGCTGCTGCTTCCTAAAACAGTTTCCAGACTAACACCCCTATGTGGAAACATGGCATGAGGACAATGAGTGGAGAACAATTGATGGCACACCTGGGATTGCCACTGAAGCACAGGCTGCCCAGACAAGGCTGGAGAAAAGAAAAGTTGCCTCTTGCTCATATTCATCATAACGCCCACATAGAGACCTTGGGGAATGGAAAGAAAATGCATTCTTTGTGCTCTACCCTGCTGCTTTGAGGTGTTTGTACAAGCTCAGGGTTCTTGGAAATGGGTGTCATTTCAGGGGAGTTCAATTTTCAAGTACTGGAGCACTCTAGTCCTGAAAGCCAGCCAGTTGTTCTTGTGGATCAAGAAGTGACATCACTAATACACCATAACGTTCTCCACGGTATCTTCAGCTGTTGTTCACTGTTTCCATGGTTTATATCCCATGGCTCACATTCACTTCATGAAAACAAGTCCAATATGCCTGCATCCTTCTTTTGCTTTCTGTTCCCTCTCCTCATCATGTATAAGGAGACAGCCAAAAACAAGTACCAGGTCAGGATTTACTACTTCAAAATACAGTTTCTAACAAAAGCTGAAACTCAAGCTTCTTATGCAAACTACCTTATTCCTTGGAATGTTTTGGGTAATGTTCTAGAAAAAACTGACCACATGCAACTGAGAAAAGTATTAGTTTCATCACAAATGTCTGTCTTTAAGCAAACTCTCCCCTGCAATTACTAGAAAACATATGCAACTTGAAATAAAAAAAACCAGTATGAAGTTACAGGTAGGGGCAAAAGATAAGTGACTAAACTTTAGTAGATGTGACTTGCAACCAGTGTTTTAGTCAAACCATTCCCCTGGTTTCACCCCAGCAGCACAGCTGTATTGCTTGAATAGCAATCTGCCTTCCCTGCAGCAGTGCCTGCAGCACTGGGAGGTTGCTGCTCTGCAGGGCACACGTCACACCCTCACCCTGCCTTGCCAAGATCCTCTGGCCAGGGCCAAAGGAGCCCGTTTTGGGAACGGGATGGCCCCATCAGCCCACTCCCTCTTCCTGCCTGCTGGCAGAGGAGGCTCTGAGGGGGCTCTGAGGGCAGCACTGCCCAGCTCACCAGCGGGGAGAGCCTTCAGCAGCTGCCCTGGTGCCACCTGATCCGCAGGGAAGGGCAGGAGCCCATGGAGACAAGGACCTGGTGCTCCCACAGGCCTGACCCCAGTCCCTGTGTGTGGGAGCACCCACAGTACCTCAGCCCTGTGAGCTCATCCACTGCTCACACGAGTTCTGGAACTCACTGCAACAGGCAAGGCAAGAACTTCCGACTCCTCAGAAATGGGGCTCTATGGAGTTTATTGCTCAAAGCACTTTATAATCCTTCAGTGAAATGTGCTATGAAGTGCAAAGTACTATTGTTAAGTCAAACTAAGATTCTTTTTCTTTTTTTAAAATACCTAGGAATTTCTCAGCATTTCCCTAATAAATCGGTTCTTTATAAAAATAAATACTGGGAGGACAAAAGGGACAGTTCCCCCACAATTTTAGTAAACAAGTTTCATTTTTCCATGCTAAAATCTCTATCTTTCCAAAAAATAGCAAAGCACCTAAGAGAAATTGAGGGTGCATCAGAGCTGCTTACAACTTAATCTAGTTTATTGCCACAGCTAATGTATCACCAGAACTTCTAAATTTCACAGGTTTCTCTGAAATGCCATAGTATCAGAAACAGCATTTGGCAAAGACTTAGAGAAGAACAGTTTTCTAATAGTCAGAAATTACCCTTATAAAAAATTTAAGGGGAAAATACTTTTTTGTCTTTGATATTTTTTAACTTAAACCAGATACCGGCCACATTTTGTCCCTCCCATTTCTACTGTATTTCCAGTTTTATGTACTTAGACCAATGACACGTTCCAAAAGCTGGTGTACAACATCTTTATATACACTACAAATTCAGATTACCAGACTGTAGTCAGACATTGAATGTATAAATAACTTTGCAAACTATTTACAGGTTTTAAACTAATCAGGTTCCAAGCAACCAACACTCTTAAGGCAAATTCATTTGTATGACTGGCTGTCTGGCCTCTCAGCATTTCTCTCCCCTCCCCAATTCCCCTAAAATGATAGGCAAATAGGAAATTGAATTACCCCCTGCCCCTGTATTGACAGAATTTCTTGTATGGAGAGATGATCTAACTACTTAGGAGCTTTCCTCAAAACAAGGAAAAATGCATAGAAATGCACTTCTGTGTCAAGAAAATCATTAAGGTGCATACCAAGAAGTGGAAGTCCTACCGTCTTATAACAACACAACTTTTGTATGCACATGACAAATGGATTTGGGAATTCGGAGAAAGCATCAGTTTAAAGCTGTGCAAGCCTTTTTAGAACTATGCATTTATAAACTCATTAGAGAGAAGATCTGAAGAGCTCAAAGGGATTTTCTCTTGGGGTGACACTGTGCAATACAAAATGCTGCAAACGGTGGATTTTTGAAGCACACATTTAACTACATTAGAATTTTTCTCTTATACCATATTGCTGTGCAAGATACTATTCACCACTTTAAGGGATTCTGCACATCTTACCAATCCTTACATTGTAATAAGAATTGGCCATTTCAAATAGTATCTCTTCGTTACAACATTGTATTCCTACGTGCAATCACAGTGCGATCCCTTTTGTCAATGCATGACTGAAGCAACCAAGCATATTCTGGTGAAGTACACAGGATTCACAAACGTGCTCAGTGCCTTCCTTTAAGTCCCAATCATCACTTTGTTCTTAGTATTTTTCAATGCCCTGATTAGGTCTTTGTTTGGAAGTAATTAGCTACTGTGGTTTGAAGGATTTTGGAACAAAGCAGAGACTTTATACTGAATGCAGAGGTCATCTCCAACAGAGACAAAAGGTAGCAAATTATCGATTAGCTTTGTATTTAGAAGCATCCCTTGGTTCACTGCTAGGATTGCTCCAGTCATCTGCTTCAGGTGTGGTCTTGTAGTGCCGCCATGCTGACTTATTAAAAACGGGAAGTCTTTCAAATGATTCACTTGAAAGGGCCTACAGAAAAACAAAAGCAATGGTTAGGTACCACTGGAGATACAAGAGCAAGGTGATACTCTGGGGAGTTCTACAGTTACAGCTTCTGTACCCAACAAGTGTTGCAATTATCCCAGTGTTACACGTCACAGCACTACTTTGAAAATACTTGAGCTGTGACTAGTAGCTCTAGGTATACTCAAAGTCCTAGTCAAAGTTAAAAGAAAGTAATAGCATTGAAAAATATTTCCCTTCTTTCCACAGTGGTGTCTACTGAGATAACAAGAAAAGGATTTTTGGTCAAAGACATTTTAGTGAGATTTGTCACTGACACAGAGCAGACAGTTCCTCAAACTGTCCCTTCCTCAGTGCACTTGGGCTCTGCCAGCACATTGATCTGTGGGGGCTGACCCAGTTCAGTCCCCTGGCCCACCTTTCTCCTCTGAGAAAGGCCAGACCTTTTTCCTCCATACACACATGCAGAGAATGAAACCCATCAGAAGCAGAGGATTCCACAACTCACTTGCTGTGTACAGCAAGGCACAGTGACAGTGCTAAGCCAACAACCTACACGAGCTATACACTCTGTGCTTTTAAACTCCCTTATAGAATTCAAGCAGTGTTAGCCTTTAGCCCCTGAGCAGCCTGGGCTCTCCCAAAAAATGACAACAGGATCAGTACAGTCTATTGCATCAAGAACTGCATACAATAGAAGATATTTACTAGTCAGGAGTTGGCCAATACTCTTCTCATTTCTATTGTGGCCAAAACTTAGAATCAAAAAGCATTAACCAAAATTATCTCTTATCACAGTTCTTGGAAGATTCACCACTTATGACAGATTAACAAAGTGCAACAATCCAACTTGGGGACTGAAAAAAAATCAAAGCAAACTAACTAGTACTAGTATCAGATTAATATATATATAAAACCTTGGAGTTTAGGATTTTATGTAACTGATTTAGGTTGAAGTGTCAAAGACAGCAAAAAGAAATTTGAAAACAAGCTCAAGAGTGAAAAGAGCCTGCTACAAACAACTTGCACTGCATTATGAGTTTATAAAAAGGTCAAATTCATACCTTCAAATAAATAACAGCATCTGAACCCACACCTTCCATTGAGTAGAGTTTAAGGTCACCTTGAAAGTACCTCGCATACAGACGAGAAATTGGCAATCCATAGCCAAACCCAGCCTGCAAAAACAAGAGAAAAAAAGGAAAAACATGATGACAAGTTAAAAAAAATGCAACAGATCCCTGCATTAATTTATAAAATAGAGGATACCTAAATACTAGATTTGTATCAAATTCTTTTTGAAGCTTTCCTTTATTTCTCAGTTTATACTTTAAGTCCATATTCAGTATTTGAGCAATCTCCTTTCTTCCTGTGCATTAGTTTTTAGTACAAAAAAGGCTGAGTCCTTTGCTAGAACTCCCTTGTCCATTCTGCATTTTCTCAGAGGCAGGCAGGTGCAGCATAACATTCATGCTGCCTGCAACCAGCAAAGCAAACCAATGCTCTACACAGCCTCCTCACTGTGATCACCACTGCTGTAGTATTGCATTGGTTCTTTGGTAAAAATCAGAGTTTTGACAGCACGTTTTTTCTCCCCCAAGCCTGCGATTATTATTCTCCAGTGTCTCCACACTTAGGACATAGGAAAGCCAGAGACAACTCTACTTCATCTAGGTCATACTATGAAGTGATTGCTGGTGTCACAGTGCCAGAGATCAGCAGAGTCCTGCACAGGAATAAGCAATACAAGGCAAATTATGCTCTCTGGTTTACAAAAGATCAGGATTCCACAGCACTGAATGATCTCCTGAGGACTGAGACACGGTACAGTCCACACAATTTTCAAAGCATAATGGACTTGATGGGTACAAAGTTTAGATTTTAAATTTACAAAACTAATATTCATAACCATGCCTGCAACAAGCTCAATCACTAGGCACCTCTTCCAACCCTCTCTTGTCAGAAAATTTGTAAGAAAACCCTTCAAGTTGCTCTCACTGCAGCAAAGGAGAAAGATTTTGCTGTACACACCAACTCTTTCAGATGACTGGGTATGTGCTAAGAACCACAATGTCTAGTTATGCACCCAAATCCCACCTGAATTTTTCAGGACTATCCAGTGCAATAAAGGAATGATTCCAAACACACAAGCATTTGAAAACAAAACAAAACAACCCCAAAAAACAAACAAACAAATAAAAAACCCACCAAAAACAAAACAAAAAACCACAAAAAACCCCAAACATATACAAGGCAATGTAGTAAGGATGGGCTACAAGAAAAATTAGACACCTGAAGCTTTCAGAAAATCAATAAATTCATTCCACAACAATATTTCTACAAAAGCAATCTGACAGGTAAGTGATAAACATGCCCAAAATTTTAAAAACAAAGGCCTAAAATGATACAAAACAGAGATGGCTAAGAAGAAGGACTTTGTAAGCACTATGCACAGCTAATATGTGGTATCACTTTATAGGAAATCCCTTGAGGGAAAAGTGAACATTGAAGAACTTGAACTACAGTGTCCATCACAAATTCTCTTGCTGTCATCTACTACAATATATCTTCTGGCCTTTTCTGTCTTGTTTTTACAGAATTCTAAATTTAGTATTAAATTGGTTTACAGTTGCTCACCCAGTTCTTCTGAGCAAAATGAGAAACAGAAATGCCAAACACACCCTTTTCACGCTGCTTGTCATAGTTATTAGTGTCCATTAGCAGAGTTAAAACAGTTGTTTAGCTGCACTTTTCCCAACACCATGTTTTAAACTTCTCAAAGAAATTTCATCTCCCACTAGAGACAGACACATCACTTTCAAACACCCGGTCTTGAAACTTGAGAGATTTCTTTCTTAACCTCTAAAATATTGATTTGACTGCCTCAGAAAGAACTAAAAAAAATGTCATAAGCTGACTTCCTTTTCTGGAGACTGGACAATAAATACATTACAGAAATTATAAGGCACAGTGACCAAAAGGCAACTTGTGGACAGTACATACCCCAAGGACCAGCTCAAGTAAAGGGCAGTATCAAAAAATACTGAAAACACTTTATACTTTCCTCACTCCAGAAGTACCCCTCCTTAAAACCCAACTTCTGCTTGTCTCCTGTTCCTCCATGCTCTGTGCTAGCCCACATCATTATTTCCTACAGCCCTCTTTGAAACATTTCCCATCAGCCTCTTCTGTGCACTGGCTTCAGGGTGCTTTCCAAGCCAGGTAACTTACAGGAAATACGAAGACAAGAGACTCCAGATGAGCACCTTGTTAAATCCTG
Organism: Monarcha castaneiventris obscurior; assembly: GCA_026261815.1. Taxonomy (NCBI): domain Eukaryota; kingdom Metazoa; phylum Chordata; class Aves; order Passeriformes; family Monarchidae; genus Monarcha; species Monarcha castaneiventris. The sequence goes on along the minus strand of JAMPIT010000566.1, from coordinate 36,760,241 downwards.
GCCTCGCCAAAGGTCTATTGTGCAAAAGACAATTAACAAGAGGTGATTACTACACAGATCTGTGCTAGACCTAGAGGACAGAAGAGTCCATGATGGCACATCTGCCTTGAGAAAGGAAAGCTCCTTAGAGCAAATTTATCATTAAATGCTATGGTCTGCATTAAACAAATAGGAAGTTACTACATTGCTGTGCTACTAGCATCTGCAGATTTAAATGAAACTAATTTAAGCCACGTTTCTCCTTCTTCTGTAAACAAATGCTGTCTGAGAGAGAACCATTAAATTCCCTAAGAAAACCTACTACCACTAAACATGACCACGTGTTTTTGTGTACTCTATGTGCAGTGCAGATGAACCTAAGACCTGCTAAAATCTGCATGCTGCCATGGTAACAAGGTTTCTCAGCAGTCTTTAAACAATATTTGCAATGACAGGGAGCAAAAATTTTCCCCTATCAACAAGGATACCTCTCTTCCACTGCCCAGCTCCATTAATGTTTCATAAACTAGACAGGGGATCATATAACAAGGGGAAAGAATGTTAGAACAGAAAAATATGTCTATTTACACTGCACCACAGCTTAGTTTAGAATATTACCTAAGTCGAGGATGACACACCACCAACCTTCTGCAGCACTGTAATTCTGAAGTGGTTTTGTCTTTGGCACTAAGCAATAAAGAAACTCCTTCTAAATGGCCATCAAAGAGGATTTACGTTTCTTTCTGCTAAAGGATTTTTATTTCCAGACTGACATACAAGGCACAGCATAACTGGATCTGGGCCATAATACATAACATGTCAAACTTCACTGCTACGTCCTTGTTCCTGTTAGTAGCAAGATACGGCACAGACTCACAGCTTGACTTTTTTCTTCCTGTACACACATATAAATAACAGAGCCAAACAACTCTTTGACTTTCAGTCTTGTGCAGGCATTGGTCAGACTCACAGGGCACAAGCTGCCAGATTCACAAGAGAGGGGGATCCTTTGTAGGTTTGACTAGAGTGGCATAGACTGGGAAAGGAAAATAAGGTCTGAAAACGTGATACAGTAACAGAATACCAAGGATAAATGCCACAGAATCAAAGCAAGCAGTTTTGAAGATGAGGAAGTAAACACAGCAATGCATTGCTAAAGATGCACTGAAAAAAGAAAAAAGAATAGTGTCAATCCTAAGATGAACACATTTTATAATCAGAGCTACAAAGGAAGAGACAGTTTAATAGTGAATACAACTGGTAATCAAGGTATAAGTTTATCCTGAGAACAAGTTTCAGGAAATCCTTGTAGACTGATACAATAAATTGCTGATCAGAAGTGAGACAGAACAAAGGCAGATTATGCATCAAGAGAGATTCTACTGTTTGTGACAAAGAAAAAAGCTTATATTTGGATTAAGGCCTGTTCCCTCTCACTCACCACATTCAAGAAGATTTTCTAAGAAAAAGCAGAAGTTTGAAACGTAAGACTGAGATGTGCTGTAGAGGCAGGAGCTGTGAAGGATCAGTACCAAGCCAGTGCAGACACACCTCCCACAGTGCAAAGGGGTAAAACCAGTGCAATGCATTGCCATGCCACGATGGTACCCACTGTGGACCGAGACAGCACCATAAAGACTTTCTGCTCATAAGCTAAAAGGAAATTTATTACCTCTGAGTCACTCTGAACTGATTTTACCTTCACTTTACTGTTAAATATTTTATATTTATATTCAAAATAGTCACATGGAGAAGAGGGAACAGCCCCATGCTGTGCCAGGGAGGTTCAGGCTGGACATCAGGAAGAATTTCTTCCCTAAAAGCGTTGTCAAGAATTGAAACTGGCTGGCCAGGGAAGTACTGGAGTCAGTCATCATCCCTGGAAGCGTTCAGGAAACAACTAGACATGACATTTAGTGCTGTGGTTTAATTCCAAACCTTCAATTAATTTTAAAAAATCCCTTAGGAACATGCTAGATGAGAGTGCTCCTAAGCAGGGAAAGGAAATTTCTCAAGACATTCAACTTCTCAACAGGATTGCATCAGAAGCAACAGAGGACAGAGATGAGAAGAGGCAAAATACAGTATCTGTATTAGTCCACTTACTGAAAACCAGTCAAGTGGAACAGTACCCATACAATTTTAATCACAATGACCCAATATGCAATAAAGCAATTTAGAAACAGTATTTTAATATTTTTTTAAATCATGCTTGCTACAAGAATCTACACATTTAACACTTAAATAATTTCCCTGCCTAGAAGAAACTATGGGGAATTATTTTTTTATTTGAAATCTGGCCCTGATGCATCTCAGAAAGGAGAATCACATGAGATATTTGCAATTAAACAGGAATACACCGGAAGTGATCACACCACATACAGGTTTGGGAATATTTTTAGATGTGTTTTTACAGTCCATAACTTACAGAAAAATGATGTTCAAGTTTCAGTATAAGCTTGTGCATTGCCAGGAGGTGCTTCTCAAGTGCTGAGCAGTGTGACTCATCTTTTTAATTCATTTATGATAGGAAACTTAGATAAACAGTAATTTCTACACCAAAGAGGAGCTCATTAGGTGATCCACCTGCTCAGTAATATAGCACTAAAGATCCTGCCCATTAATCTGTGAAAATACTGCACTTACGCAGTTTTTTTATGCTTGTTTCCAAGAATGTAATGTCAAGATGAAAGTAATTTTCTATCCCATAGACCAAGTGATGATAACAGAACCCATTTTCTCCTGTTCTACCTGGATAGACTTGCTAATGATAAACGATTTCCTCAAGGGAAAACCCAATCCAGCAGATTGCAGTGAAGAGAAATGTAAAATCAGAGTGGTGGTGCAAAGGGATATTTAAATACACATTGCAACTGCTTACCAAAGGCACAGCCCTCGAGGGCTCCAGACTGGGCCTGGGTGCTGTTGAGTACATGTAGTTAAACAATCTGTCTATTTTTCTTAGAGGTACACCTCCACCTTGGTCACTTATCTAAGGAATGAAAATTGAAGAGTTGTAAACATTAGATTCTGGGAAAAAATCCCACAAAATCTCAAGCAGCATTATCTAAATGACTTTATAAATATCAAAAGGAGCAGCTAGGGACTTTGGGGCTGTCTGGTTTGGAGAAAAGAAGGCTGGGAATGACCTTGTCATGGTCTACAGCTTCCAGAGGAGGGGAACAAGGGAGGGAGGTGCTGATCTCATCTCCCTGGATCTAGTGACAGGACATGTGGGAACAGTTCAAAGCTGTAACATCAGGGGGGGTTTACAGTGGACATCAGGAAGTATTTCTGACTGGGAAAGGTGGTCAAAGAGTGGAAGGGGTGTCCTGCAGAGGTGGTCAATGGCCCACATCTGTCAGTGACCAGGACGCATTTGGACTCTGCCCCTAACAAACGTGCTTTAACTTTTGGTCAGCCCTGAAGTGGTCAGGCAGTTGGACAAAATGTTCCTCATAGGTCCTTCCCAACTGAAAATATTCCATTCCAATGAGTATGAAGTAGGTGATACAATAATTAATTTACCTTTTCAAATTACATACCATACTAATCTAAACCTAGCAGGTTTGCAAGCTGTACATTATTTTTAGGCATTTACCTTAATAGACAGATCTTCTTTCCCCAAAGTGACTAAGGTTTTGATCGATGGATAGGCTTCTTTCTTACCTTCATGCAATTCCACTGTAGCTCTCATTGAATTCTGAAGATAAAAGAAAATAGTCTCTTTGATCCTAACTTCAACATATAAGCTTTTTGTGATAAGTTAGAACTTGCATTTATTTTGTTGCCTCTACTCTGTCCTACAGCTTTGTACAAGGTAGAAAAGGCTGCATTTAACACAAATTCAAGTGCCATCCAGTCAATGAATTGCCCAGTTAAATTTTTACATTACAACTTGTTATACATAACTTTTATTTACTTGGCATAGCCAGAGAAAAGAAAGCAAGACTTATTTTTTTTTTCATGTGTGAAATCAAGTAAATATATCCACGGGATGAGAACATCCTTCACCTCTACCATGCACAACACCAACAGTGATGTTCACCCCCAGAAGGCTAGTTTTGATTTTCTCAGCCTGGGTCACACAATTTTTAAGTCACCATCTGTCAATCTGACTTAATAATGCATGTTAACAGAGTTTCTTACACTGCCAGTTGTTTACAGCTACAACTTACTGCCTTCAACCTGCTTCAATGACTCGTACCAAAAACATACCCAGATTTAACGTACCAATTTTCACCTGTTCTGCCCTAGAACTAATGTTACAATGGCAAAATGGGGGAAGACTTAAATGAACATAGTTGACAAATGTCAGAAATCAAACCCCAAAAACCAGTACTTTGAAAAAGTTTCTCTCTGGCCAAATACAAGTTTTCCCCTCAATTTCTAGTGTTCAGTTGCACCACTCCGAGGCTCTTTCAAACCATGTAACAGCTCTCACATGTTCTGTTTTCACCGTTGTTCCAATTATTCAGAAAACACAAAACCCAAACAAAGCATGTCATCTACACTATTCAAAGACACAGGGCCTGTTTTCACAGTAAAGACACTGATCCTGACCAGCCCTCAAATATGTGATAAAGAAGTGAGCTCATGAAAACTGCAAGGTTATGAATATTCCATCACTGCAAAACTAGACTATCATGAGTCTTTTAAGTTAATCAAAAAAGCCACAAAAGCACAACAGGAGAAGTGGGAAACCAGGCAGTTTTTAAGTACACAAGGTCTTAAGAAGGGGGTTTAAATCTGGCTTTTAAACAAGTGAAGAGTGCTTGAAACTTAAGGATAAGCTTAAGAAAGGAAAACTGAAATAATATTTAAGAGCTGTAACTGGAAGGAATCTCAGTTTCAACAGTAATAGGGTCACAAAACCTTCCCAAATATTAACAAATGCAACCTACCTTGAATAATTCAAATAACATATGAAACAAATGAGAAGGTACATAGACTACTTGAATAGGCTTGTTTGGAGCTTTAGCTAAAAAAAAAAAAAAAAAAAAAAAGTCAAATCATTTTTCTCCAAAACAGTATTTTGTAGCATTGCCCTTTACCAGCATAACGTGAACATGTAGGCAAAGACAAGCATGTTCTAATTTTCCCAGTGCAAAATTAGTTTCATGAAGTAAAACCATAAATTTTAGTCACTGCTATCACCTGAAAGAACACATTATAATTATGATTTTCAAATCTATCCAGTCAGCAGACTTTGTTTAGATATGAAACTTCGCTAAGCAGTGGTTAGTTTCCTACCAACAGTGTATGTTAACCAAGGGAACTTTCCTACTTAAGTGGGAAACTTTCACATGCTCACATATTATTTAAGCATAATATTTGCTGCACAGAAATATTCTTAAACTAAAGAAAAACCCACTGTTTAAATATTCTAAAAGCAACTACATATTTTCCCTTCATTAAAACATATAATATGTAAGTAATCATAAAAAATTTCAAATATACTTCAAACAATAACATAGCTTCCATATTCCAAACCATCACTGAATTGTTTGTCCACTGCTGTCCCACTGTGAGGGTTTCAGCAGAGGGGTATGGCTTGGCACAGCTCTGAATGCCAGAATGTTCACTGACTGATTGGGCAGGAAATAATGCAGCTGCATTTAATACATTCCAAGACACTTTTGGTGCAGAAGATGAAGTCATCCCTGAACATTCAAATATCTACTGGCATTAAATTATGCAGTCACAGAAAGTCAGACTGAGCAGCAGTTCAGACTGAAGGGAAGTCTCAAACTGTCTGCTTCATAAATTCCAGGAAGATATAAATATGCACAAAGAACGTGACTGGAGTCACCTTCACTCCTTCTGGCACTGAGGGCTGGTAATAATCCCAGTAATTATTTTATGAGACATGGTAGTGAAAACTCCTAGGAAAAGGAGAAGACCAAAACAATGCTCTGCAAGGCAACTTGATACTTTATCCTGTTAATTTTATCAGTCCATACTCCCATTCCCTTACTTCACCAAAACCAAAGCAAACTGACTCACACTTGTTTGAGGCACAGAGACAGAAGATGAGTTATTGTTGCTCTTGTGAGGTAATTTGCAAAGTTCCTTTCCTCATATTGATAATAAGCTGGTTTAAAGGAAATAGTTCATTCTTTATTCACTTTTTTTTTTTTTAGCTCCAGCAACTTGCTTTCTCTACTGCTGGATCTTTTTACTTATGCCATCAGATGAATTTTGCATTGATTGATTCCTCTGCTGCAACACTCAGTACTTTTATCTCTAGAATCACTGGGTTTAAAAGGGGAAGGTTGGGTCCTTTGGTTTTGGGAGAGACAGGTGGTAATGCATCCATTGCTGACAGTATCACCTTGTGTAGAGAAATATTTCTATACTACTCAGTGGTACTTTAAGAAACATGTATTCCATATATCACACTCTCCATTGAGTGTTACCTATTTCTCAGACTTTTGCAATTCTTCTGCTGAGGTCTGGAAACATCTTAGTCTTATGTTTGGCTGCTATCCAAAATTTGGGAAAGGATCACTCAGGAATTTTTTTTTTTAACTAAAGAAAATAAGCTCCTTTTTGTCAATAAAATAATGAACAAAAAGCAGTCAAGACGTTGACAAGGCCTGTCTCATCAGTTTTGTGCCATCAAACTTCCGTCTCTACAATCAACTTGAAACAGATTTTCATGTGATAAGTTTATGATAGGATTTAAAGCACAGACTACTTAATAAAAATTCCAATTTTGCCATCTCACATAGAAGGGCTCACCACTGTGTCAAGAGTGCTAGTGAAATTCATGGGTTTAATAAGCATACTTTGGAATGAAACAAGTTTCAGTTCACTTAGAAGATTAGAAGGCAGGCATGTTTCCTTCTCAGTTATAGGGAGTCTTGATTTATTTTCTTTAAAGTGACAGTGAGTTCAGCAGATAGAACTCTGCATTCAGCATAAAGAAATACACATCATGATGATAAACTATAATTCAGGTGCTCATGTAGACACATTAGAACAAAAGTAACTCCATACAGGACTGCAGAGTTCAAATTATAACTTGCAATTAATTAATAAAACTAGAAATCACATATCAGAAATGCATTCTCTTACATACATCAATTAAATTAATTTCACAATTACCATTGAATTCTTCAACTTCCAGATCAGGTGCCACTGTATAGTACTGTTCACATAACATCTTAGCTGTTTCATAAGCATCTACAAAACAACAGAACAAGCACTGATTTATCAAAATCTTCTAGAGACGACCAGCAGTGTTCATCCTCTCTGTGAAAGACCACAAACAGAATATTCATTTTGAGCACTAGTTTACAAGCATGAAGCAGGCATCCAATCTAGTCCGTTTTTCTCTGTACACTCATAGCCCAGTTGTCAGGAACAGGAAAACTCTATCTAAAGCTCTACAAAGGAAAGCACAGTACTGGATAGAAGCTATTTTTCATCTTTGTTCAGGGCTTGAAAAGCAGAAGGATATATAATCTTAGGCTGACCATAAAATCTACTTATTTTTTATTCCCTTATTACAATTTAATACTAGCTCTTTCCATCTCAAATAAAAAAGGCCGATATTGCAGCCATAAATTCAAGTTTTACAAACACAATACTGTTTACAATACTTAATTTTCAAGGTCTCTTGGGGGAAAAGCTGGAATCTTTAAGATTCTTCACTCCTTCCTACTAAACCAAAAATTACTCCCCCTGAAAATACCTCCCCATAGCCCAAATCAGGCTTTATGTATTGTCAAAATACTGGTAGAAAGTTTAAGTTACCCTTTGTCACTAGAGGTGTCCCTCAAGGTTCAATACTGGGCCCAGTACTGTTTAACATGTTCATCAATGACTTGGAGGAAGGGGCAGAGGCCTCCTCAGCGAGTTCACTGCTGACACCAAGCTGGGAGGAGAGGCCGATACCCCCGAGAGCTGTGCAGCCCTTCAGAAGGGCCTTGACAGGCTGGAGAGATGGGCCCAGGAACGATCTGAAACTCAGCAAGGGCAAATGCAGGGTCCTGCACCTGGGCAAGGACAACCCCAGGCACCAGCACAGGCTGGGGCTGACCTGCTGGAAAGCAGCTCTGAGGAGAGGGACCTGGGGGTCCTGGTGGACAATGAGCTGTCCATGAGCCAGCAGTGCCCTGGGGGCCAAGAGGGCCAGTGGAATCCTGGGGTGCATGAGGAACAGCATTGCCAGCAGGTCAGGGAGGGGATCCTGCTCCTCCACTCAGCCCCAGTGAGGTGTGTCTGGAGTGCTGTGTCCAGTTCTGGACTCCTCAGGACAAGAGAGACATGGAGATCCTGGAGTGGGTCCAGTGGAGGACAACAAATATGGATTAAGGGACTGGAGCATCTCTCTTACAAGGAGAGACTGAGGGAGATGGGTCTGTTCAGCCCTGAGGAGAGACAACTGAGAGGGGACCTCATCAATGCCTAAGAGTATCTGAGGAGGAGGTGCCAAGAGGATGGAGCCTTTTGGAGGTTCTTTCCTGTGGTGCTGAGCAACAGGACCAGAGGCAGAAACTGATGCACAGGAAGTTCCACCTGAACATGAGGAAGAACTTTCCTGTGTAGTGACCAAGCACTGGCAGAGATTACCCAGAGAGGGTGAGGAGTCTCCCTCACTGGAGATGTTCAAGAACCATCTGGACACAATCCTGTGCCATGTGCTCTGGGATAAGCAGGGAGGTTGGACCACATGATCCAACCTGACCCATTCTGGGATTCTATATTTGAAAGATTTCTCACAGGTTTCTTAGCAAATTTGGATCAGTCTAAGTGCAGTCTAACATTTAATCTTCCTCTAAAACCCAACTCTTTGGCAGAGTCCTAAGACTGTGGAAGAGACTGTGAAGTTCAAAGCATGCTTCATGGTGTGGATAGAGATTAAGTAGCAAAAAGAGCGAGGGATCTATTCGTAATCTAAAATCCTGGCTCCAGGAACAAACCTGAATTTGCTGTCAGCTCAAAAGTGTTATTGCAGGACAGTCAGTGAGACAGAGACAGCCACTTCACACAGCACGGACACAACACTTGGTGTAGCTGCTTGAAGCAAGAAGTGGCTGTTCAAATAATTTCTTCAATGTTTGAAGAGCATACAGGGCTTGTAGCTGCCACATACAATACCAACATCAACATTTTAACTTATAAACTGCCCAGAATGCTGCCTGTGAACCAGAACATTTGGGAGCTAGCACAGCATACAGAACATAAATTAACCCCTCCACCAATTCTACGAGGAAAAGGCTTCAATCACCTTGACTCCTTGACAGGACTATACAGCCCCTATCTTTAAGGACATTTCATTTCTTTGAAAGGCAACACTGGACACTGTTTACTAGACCCTTATTTGGCCAGTGTTGTGTAAGACCTATTTTAGCTACTTGCTTGAAAACTGGACTTAGCACCTTCTGACACTAAGCATTCCCCTGTCCAAGGCAGCAAGTATGAATCTGATGATCAAAATTGATTCAAATATTGCTATTAGGAGGAAAAGCTAAATAAACAACATGGCTGTAACATATACAATGCTGACACCAAAGTGGAGTAAGGTCAATCAAAAGAAAAAAAAAGCTGCTGAAAAAGGCCACCTTAGGAGCCAAGAAGAGCTAGAAAAAAAGCTGTAAGGGAGCTGTAAAAAGCATTACAAAGTGAGCTATCATGCAGGTCAGACTTTGAGATAAGAAAGGTTTCCCTCTCCCTTCACCAAAGGCTGAGAGAAAGTGGAGAAATGCATTCTTCCACCACTTTGCAGCAGCACAAACAGCCTGGAATTCTCTCCTACAGCAAGACCTGCATTTGCAAATAGATACATCCTGAGTATGAACCTTCCATGGAGAAGTTCTTGAAGCAGCCAGCATTGCCTCATGTCTGCTTGTTAACATTCTGAAAGCATGGAAACATTCACAACACAGAGCAAACAGGACTTCAGTGTGACTGTGCCAGATCAGTCAGGTACAACCATCACATCCATGCCTTCTGCAGGAGACAGAACAGGCTGTGGTATGATCAGATGACAGAGGAATGTGGAGTTTCACTGGGGTATCTGTATACCCAAGGACATTTTACTGAAAGGCCTAGCCAAAGAAAACTAAACCAAATGGCAATTTCACTTATTCTCAGTTTTCTGTAGTACCAGCATGAGATACAAAAGCAGTACATGAGAACCTGCTTCTAAGTATTTCAGGAAGAAAACATCTAAAGTTTAGCAAAACATTTAGACACTTCACCTGATATTTAAAAGTACAGATTAAAGCTATTAAAAATCAAATTGTGTCCTTACTTCTGTTAACAGACCAAAAGTTTCTCTCTTGTCAATTATGAAGACATTAGAAAGCCTCAATAAGACCAGGGCTTTGTGAGCAACTGCAGAACTTTCATTTAATAAAATAAGAAAAGAAGAAATGGATTTAAATCACGTTCCGTTTCTTGTATCTCAATAACATATTTCTGAATATTTTAAGTTGGGGGGATTTCAGTCAAAAAAAAATATTAACTTCATCTTACCTTTAACCACCTCTGCCACATCACAATTAGGATCAATACTTCCAATATGTTTGGGATGAGCAGGATTAATATCTCCACCAAACAGAAGTGCTAAAATAAAAAAGAAATGGTAGTAAATTATTTATTACCCTTGAGGCAGCCCCAGAAAGTTTGAATCTGATGGTATCAGAGACTTCCTGGATACTGCATGACTTTGTAAAAAGATACTCTAGCAAATTGCCAGAATCCTCGTTTAAGAAGACTACTTGTCTAACTGCTCATCTTCCCCCCTCTTTTTTTCTAGTTTTTACAGTTAAGACTAGTTAAAACAGAATTTGTGATGTGGGAGGGTTAAGGTGAAAACCTACATTTCAAAGCAGATTAACAAAAATTAGATACAATTAACATGTAAAATACTTCATACCATTATGTCAGAACAGAAGCACTCACAACAATGAAAACATTACAGTAAAAAGGACTGCAGAACTGTAAGGCATCATTAAAAGCCTTTTACACTCACCTAAGCTGCAATTTCACAGCTGGCACAGAGGTCTCACTCACTCACTCGACTTTCTGCCTGGATCTCAGCAGTATGATCCCCACTCCCTCTTTGCACAAGGGTCTGGTACTCACCAGACCCTTCACCAACAGTTTAAAAGAAGACTCTCAAAGAAGTAGAAAGGTTTTATACTTTATTTCAGGAGTGATTTTCTGTTATTTTAGCAAGTTAGTGAGCTCTGACATGAAGCAGGCACAGCAGGAGGTGAGCAAAAGTCCAGATCTGAAAGCTTTTCCTACCCTGGGCACAGCAAGCTCATCCACTGGGCACTGTGTCCTTGCAGAATGGTGCTGTAAGAAACAGTCTGCCAGGAATGTAGGAACAGAAATGCAAACTATGTAAAAACTTGGTTTTGCATTCTGCTTTCCAATTATCTTTTTCTTCAGTGCTTCAAGATTAATATTTGCCTTCACAGACAGACCACTAACACTGCTAACACACAGACATTAGACAAGGTTAACTAAATTTTAAGCACCTACAAGCAGTTTTAATCTCCAATCAGTTAAAGAAGAGGATCCATAGGAAAAGCTAGTTCAGTTCAATGAATCAAGTTTAATATTTTAGAATTAGTGCAAATTATACTAGCACTCAGCCCAAGAATTCTATTAGGACAATGTTTGTACTCTATTGCTAGAACTCTTCTATGAGAGCCTTTTAACTTGGTTTTATGACTGTCATTTGTCTGCCCAGGTACAAGTAAAGAAAAAGCTGTACATTTATCTCATTTTGTATGCTTTGCCACATTCAGGTTATCTGTACACACACAGCAAGGCATTTGTTAGTCACACAAAAGGTTACTGGAAAGACACAACTTGTAGTAAAATACCTCATACTACAGTACTCCAACATCCACATTATCTGTAGCGTACAACAATTTCTAAGAGCTCAGAAAAGCAGAATACTGAGCAGAGAACGAAGCTCTAGAGCTAAAAGGCACAAGACACACTAAAACAGATCAGAAGACTGTCCTTAACTTTACACAGATCACTTTCTGCATGGTTGCACATACTGGTTAATAGGAGCTGTGCAAGTAACTCCCTTCACTCTGTAATACGAATATAAAAAAGTGAGTTTATTAGTAACAACAAATGAAACAAACTAATGACAAAGGATGACTAATTTCAGCATTTATCCATAAATAGGAAATAAGAAGTAAGGGAAGATGAGATGTAATTTAAAACTTCAGTTAGAAATACTCAATCTCTTTAGAAGGCAAGAAAGCCTAAATAACTTGCTGGAAAAAACAATATGTATAGCACATAACCTATTCAAAATTTATGGCATCTTTGCATTTCATTACGAAATAAATATGAGCTCTACAAACTATGTTGAAAGCTCTGTGAGCAGAAAGATACAGCTACTCTACTACTATCTAAAAATACTTCATGTATCACTTCACAAGCCATCTCAGCCAACAAGACTAAAAAGCAACAGCCACACTACAAAGACTGACAATTCTAAAAGAAAGCACACTGGTGCTTTGGATTCATTTCTGATCATTGCAAAGTACCAAATTAGCCAGTTACCAGTATATCTTTTACCACAATTAGCACAGAATAGTCATAAGTAAGAAAAAAAACCAAACCAAAACAAAGCTACAGCTTCAGGTTTACAAGCAATAATGAATGAGTTTTCAAAGAAGACAAAAGCAATTACTTACTGTGCTGGTTAATAAGCATACGGAAAGAGATGCGGTTGGTGTAGAATCTATCTAGAAAATACTGGATGTTACTGCTAACAAATGGGTCAAAGCCATATTTTTCCTTGTATTCAATCACCCCTTGCGCCATGGTTGGAACCACGTCATTGTGCCTGTTCCTGACTTTAATTAAAACATCTAAAAAGCTAGAGGAAACAAAATTAGAAACAGATTGTTAGAAGTAAAATTAAACTCAACAACAGCATAACCATATTTTCTTTTTACTATCCCTCCCAGTCAATAACAAAACATCAAGGGAAAATACAAAAATATAGTACCTCAATAAGCCTATTTAAAGAGAAGTATTTGAGCAACCTCTCACTCACAGGACCTGTGAAGCATTTAGAGCCCCAAATTAATTTATTCCTCCCCCAAACATTCCTTGAAATTAAATAAATTTCTCTTCACCACTGATGGATAGCAAAAAATTCTCTTTCACTGCAATCATATGCAGTATGATAACTCCCATTCCCTGAAACTTCTTACAGTAGCTGGCAGATTGGAAAGAAAACTCAGGAAAAACAACTTGACCGCCCTTTAAAATGTCTTTAGAAAAATCGGTGGTTTTTTCCCAACACCTAAACCCATGCAGTGAGCTTCGAATGCATTTCCTTCAGCTGGCGTCTCTCTGGGGTAAATTAGAATCTCAGGACAGGGAATTGTGTGACTCCTGTTCAGTTCCCTCTCACACCACTGGATGGCAGAGCGAATACAACGGAGCTCTCCTCCGGAGCTCGGAAACTTTTAGGATAACGCTCCCATTGCCTTTAGCAAGCATTTCCTTTGAAACAGCTTGGAGGATTTCTGTTTCTCCTGCCAAGGCAGATCAACACCTATGATCTTCAATGTGCTCATCCTATTTTCCCCCACATGGTAACTCATATATACTTGAAATATCAATTATTAATAGCTTTCTAAAGCTGAAACATGGAAAATCAGTTCTACTCAACTCTGCTACCTTCTCCAATATTAAATTAATGCTAACACCACAATGTTTATGTAATGTTGTTTTAAAAAGTACAAATGGTGAAATGCAGCTTTCCAAAGAAAGCACAGCTGGAAGAGCTGTTCAGCTATGCCTATATCTGCAACTTTACAGATCCTTTTCCAAAAAACATCAACAGCAGAACATTCTTGGTAGATCTATAATGAATACTGAATAGAAATGTATTAAATATTTTTTATCAAAAGTAGAATATACGCCAGCTAAGGAAAGAATCACAGAAATCATTGAAAGGTCATCTAGTCCAATGCCCCTGCAAATGAGCAGGGGAAAGAACAAAGGCCATGCAAAGTGAAAAAGATCAGCCATTAGTCACCACATTTAAATCAGACGCTTTCTTCCTTTTCAGGACCACTTAGTCAAGACAATTTTTTTATACCATTCTTAACAAGTGACACACTTTAAAAATAATTTCTCCTACTCTACACTGCCAGCTGCAAAGGAATGTAGGATTCCTTTTCACTACTTTTTTCATGATCCTAAGTCTAGCTACCCGTTTTTGCCTGTATGTTAACAAACAGCTCAGCAGTCTTTCAACATTCCTCTGTTGCATGGAAAAGGGGAAGTTTTAACTGCCTAATTCCCCATTCTAAATACTATCACAGTACAGAATGACTGTTCTCTTACTCACCAGTCTTGCTGACTGGGCAGCTTAGAACATTTAATGCCTAAAAGGTTCATAGACTTTTTATGTTTACTCAGTCTTGACTCTGTGTGATCTGTTACCACTGAGAGGTGATGTCAGTTCCAGAGACCAGTGCCTGTACTTGTGCTGCTTCTCTGTTTCTGAGCAACAAGACCCTAGCGAAGAGCAGAGCTGGAAGCAGCACTTACAGTCATGTCTGAAACAGAACTGACAACACTGTCTCCTGATATTTGCTCTGCTATTTGTTTTTAAATACCTCCACTATCCACAATATATACCTGATGCCAAGAGGGCAAATAGTTCACTGATATCCCACTACCGAAGTGCTTAAATGCACAGAACATGCCAAAGGGCAAAGGGCTTAGGTTTATCTACTGCAGATGAGCAAAGTCATAGCTGAAGCTTAACCAGCATATAACTATATATATAATAAAGAATTCCTCATTATTGCATTGATATGGCAAACCTCCTGTTCCATCATCCAAGACAACTGAGTTCACTCACGTGTTTCCATCAAGCAGATGCTTTTAAAGGAGCAAACACAAGAAGCAAACAGGCACATTTTAAGTAGCAGGGCAGAAATCAGAACACATCTCCTTAATCTTAACACTCATTCCTTACACTCCCTCTACCCACTACACTCCTGAAAGACACAAAGCTTTTACTATACTCAAACTGTGGGAGACCATATTAAGGAATTTTGAAACTGCTTATGGGATTAACTGGGAATACTCCAGAACAACTCCAAAAATTTTATTTGCCAATTACTTTTTTCCCCCACAATTCTGGGGTCTTTTTCAAAACCATGAAGAATAAATGAGAAATTATTAATATGAAGTTACTTAAGTGAGCTTCAGTGGTTTCTGTTAATACACAAGAACATTTAAGGCATTACCACAGGTGCTAAATAAATGAAGGCTATAAAATTCTGAAAAGACAAAAATAACTTGTGTTGTGACATTCATTAATTAACTTCCTAACAACCTGTATATATTATTCTGTCTTGATCTATTATTACAGTGCGAGAAAACAAGCATAAGAAAGTCAGTATGAAGACAAAGGGAATTTTTTTTTTTTCATCTCTCTTATGGATAGTATTATCTGAAAGATGAAAAACAAGAAAGTAATGAATAGAGTAAAAGCTCTTTTAAATGCAACGGTTTGGGGCTTCTTTGAATGGCTGCTCTTTTTTGAAGCAGTGCTAGCTGGCAGCTGAGTATCACCAGAAAGAGAGGTAAAAGTTCACACTGAAAGATTTCTCTACTAGAAAGTGTATCTACTTCCAAAGTTCAAAACTAAGGAAAGTAGCATTTCATGTTACGTAAAAGTAACAAAATGGCACCTTCCTAATCAAACACACAGCGGTATTTACTCAGGTTAAACTGCTTACAGAGCCACTATTTTAACTGCAGTGCTGCAGAAAGGAAGGCTCCCTGTTTACCAAGTTCCTTGTGTGTGTTATCTCAGACATGCTGGCTGGCAGCTGATGGCCTCAGCGCCTCCCAGCTCCAGGACACTCCCCTGCACACCCTCCCTTGAGAGGTCCACAAAGAGAAAAACCAGCAAAGAGACTCGGGGGCGTAGAGGCTGCACTAAGTGTCCTTTGAGACCACATGTGAACAGCATGTTTTACAAACCCTTCAATTTTTGAAACACAGCTCCCACCTCTATGTGTTTACTGGATGCATATTGACATCTTGGGAAATTTCCAACACTTCTGCCCGCTCACACCCTTCACCAAGCATGGACACCTTATCTTAGGGCTCCTGTTATCACACTGTTTGGCAGAACTGCAGAAAAACTTCCACCTGACCTCTCTACAGCTCAAAAAAAAGATATTTGTGTTATCAAAAATGTAAAACTAACCTACCACTTGGCAAGTGCCCATACTACTGACAGTGACAGTAATGTGGCAATGTTGCAATAAGGCTTCATAAGGTCTGCTAACCAACAGAAGGCAACAGAGAAACTGAAACGCTTCATCAGAAAAACGCCGAGGCAAAAAAAATCTCTTCAAAGGATTTTGTCCAACATTCACAAAAAGGTAATGCTCATAACCATCCATCTGCCTTCCAATTCTTTACATTAGGAGCAAAGAGAAGTTGGGCCACTCTGAAAAACATCAGCTTGAGTTTAGTCTCTGCCCCTACTTCTAAAACCACTCACCCTTTCCATTGCAGGGGCACTGCTGGCTGTCTTTGTTGGCCACACACTGTAACACTTCAGGGACCACAGAGCTAAAAGTGGGCTATTCTTCCACTACATCAATTTCCCAATTCACTTCACTGTGTGGCTTTACACACAGCTGTGCCAGTACATGGATGACATCTGCAATACTGTAACACTGATATAGAAAGTGGTTTCCTCAGAAAGAGCCCAGACTCTGAGAATACCAGAGCAGACTCCCCAGACAAGCAGCAATGGTAACACAAATAGTCAGGGGACAGTTTTCTGTTCAACTGATAAAAGCGTTGCGCCATTTTAGAAAGCAGCAATTGAAGAACTGCTGGCAACATTGACAGAGCACATCTGTGGATACCCAACCTCCTTGAACGACCACTTTAGCTCCCCTTCTCTCCTGGGCTACTGTTACCCTGATTAGCCAGAACAGAAAGTGAAGTCCACCTCAGCTGACAGAAAGTCCACAAGGGCACCCTTTAATTTCCAAAAATCAACTGCTCTGTTATGCTTCCTGTTTTTTGAGTGTCTGAGGTAAACACCACATTCAGCTCCAAGCATAAGCTGCTGGGGTGGGTACTGGAACAGAGACACTTCCACCCGGGCAAGACTCACATCTTGTGACACTAATTAAGCTAAAGAGAGAAGAGATGGGGGCCATCATGAAATGCCTAAATCACCTGATAGCCCACAGGACTCTGGCAAGGATGGGCATTCAATGACCAAAGGATGCAAGGTTGGGTCTTGTGTACTACAAGCCATATAACCTGTAACGTTAGTATGTAAAATGTGCTGCTCTCCAGCATGTGCCACACAGGAACAGGACAGTGGAGAGGAGCCAAGAGATGAAGCCTGCTCCAACCCCTTGTTATGGGCTGCTCTTGGCAAGGTACTCGGAGATACCCCACAGATACTGCCCGCACAAAAAAGGCTTTGGTCCAAAGGACCAGTCATACCTTACACCTCCAGGTTTTTCTTTAAGCAAACCAATCTGGTTGGAAAAAAGAACTATTCCTATTTATGCATCCTTAAAGACACTTACACAACGTCCCAGAGAATGGCTCAAATTCCATATGTAATGATACGTGCAATCAGAAAAGAACAGAAAACTTCTATACAAACTCAAATGAACTCAGAGATGTGGGTTTTTTCCCGACTGAAAAGAAGCTCAGTAACTACCAGCATTCCTGATACTTTCTGACCATCCTGATACACTTCTAACCACAAGACATAAAAGTAGGATAGGGCTAGATAGCAGCAACATGGAATACTGACACAGGAGTTGAGAAATTTGTTAGATTTATCTGTGGGTTATTATAAGATAAATATGGACATAGTTATGAGTATTTTTGAAAGATGTAGTTTGTAAAGAATACTAAAAAAATTCTAATTACAGTTCAATATGCAGTTACATGGCTTAGCCTTCAGTAAGTTAGGAACAGATGACATCCCAGAGCAGGAAAGTAAATCTGACTTTCTAACCTTAGGTAGCCTATCCAATACTGCCAAAAAGAACAAATCTGCTCTTTTATCGGATAATACATTTTTAATCTCTTTTCACAGGCCAAATGCAGTAGAGAAGACAACCCTCACTGTCAAAGACCCTAGCTGGACTTCACCTCAAAGGGTAGCAATAAATTCTAAGCATCCTTATTATATGTGCTTAAGTACATAGAATACAATAATTGCAAGATCTCAAAGCTTTTAACAAACAGTTATTATTACTGAATGATATTGATATTTGCTTCATTATAGCTTGTTCTATCATACTCATATAGAGCATCGCAAACAATATTTGCAGTTGCCATGAAACAGTATCAAGAATGCCATATCCATACGGCAGAATCAGATAATTCATGTGTTAATTATGAGACTCTAAAAATAGATCTCCAGGAGAACCACTCATTAGCCTTCATAAATACATATATTTATTATATTGTGATCTACCTTGAACCTCTGAAGTTCCTAAAAAGCTGAAATTCAGTTGCCTAAACACAGAACACCAAAGATGGTTTCAGAAGCTGCATAACTACCTTGCCTCAACGCACACACCCAGGACATCACAGGCTTAAGAGGAGCTGGGTTACACTTGCCAGGCTCACAGAGGTGTTTAGGACAGCTCATGCCATCTCTAAGGGCAACAGACACCTACGTTTTGGCAACTTCATCCCACAAAGGAAAGCCTGCTGGTAAACTAGTCACCAACAGAAATTCCTGTCAGCAGCAAACAGTAAATACAGAATCACAAAATGTAACAGCTAGAGGTGGTTGAAAAACTGATTTATCCTCCACAGAATAAGCACGCCTAGAATGCCACTAAAAACTATCTAATCTATTTATAAAACCTTTTAAAATGGGATGCTCTACAGCCTTCAGTCTGTTCTCATTAATATTACAATCTTTACTTTTGCCCTGCACACATTCTCAACTTCAATAGAAACCAGACATTTTTAAATTCTCCAGTTTTTCAGTTAGACCAATTATCCTTTATTACAGTGACCTTATTTTTTTGGCACACACAGACTTCCAGTGTCTCCAGTATCTTTTTTTTGCCAGTCTAAACAAATGCCTTCAGCATTATTCAGAGGTGGAACTATCCAAGTCTCTGAATCTTGTTCCTTTCACATCAATACTGTCCATGAGTGTTTTAATTACTTAAAAGGTAGTACCCAGAACTGCAGGCAGCACTCCAGCTTAGGACTCACACTGAGTAAATGGTTACTTTCCCCTCGTTCAATAGCACTACAATTCAGTCAGTCTGTGATCCTTATGGCTCCTACAACTCTGCCACCACAAGGAATAACAAGGTAACTTTGTACTCCTGCACTTGAGCTTCTCCTACAGTATTGGTTGATACACAAAAGCTAAAGTGTCAAGAGCTCAGACAACATACCTACAACCAGAAGAACGTAACATCTGAAACGCACCACCTCCTAAAGCCCTTATTTAACCTAATGTAACATCACAGTTAATGTATCTGAAGTTTGCTGAAGGCAAAGCACCATTTTCGCACAGCACAGGCCACACGGTGCACAAACAGAGCAAGATGTTTTATGAAATTCTCTATAAAGCACTGCTTGATCATACAGCATTTCAGAGCTTAAAAGGAAATCCAAAAGACAAACTACCCTAAGAAAGCTAATTAATGGAACAAAAAACCTGCAAGAAGTAATATCCTGAAAGAAAGTTGACTGCTATAGGTACAGGGTAACAACAGACCTTAGTGCTGGGCAGGTGTGTGTGTGTTTTGGTTGCTTTGTTTTCAAGTCTCTGATGCATATGTTGCACCTGCTGCTCTCACATGTGGGGTTCTTTTCTGTTTTATGCGTACACATTTCAGGGAAACATTCTAATGGCAATTTCAATATGATTTTGTTGATAAAGAAAATTGGCTAAATTCTCCTTTCTTCCCAAGTAATGTTATTCAGTGAGCTAGCTGAACACCACTAAGTGAAGTCCATTAAAAAAGCTTTTAGATAAAAACAATGACTGACACATTAGAATGCTTTCAAACTGAAAAAAAAAAAAATCAAACTATTAACGTGTTAACATACTTTATACACAACAGAGCACTAAGCTCAATGTATACTGAAGTGACATTTTAGTCTTAAGTATCTGATATGCAAGTATAGTCTCACATCCATGTTCTTTTCTCCATACAGCCTTGGAGGAAGCATTTCACGCCGTTTCTTAAACTACCATCTGCATAAATACAAAATATATTGTTCAAAAACACTTAGATACCTACATTCTACTCCAGATTACAATTTTAGCTTTTGCCATACATATTCTACCTTACAAATAAAGTAACTGTTATCCTATAGTACAAAACCACTTGGTATTTGAGACAGATTACTTTAAAATGGACTGTTAAATCAATTACTCACTCATCCAGAACATGAGGATCCTCAGGACTTTTATTTTCGTACTCTAAAAGCTCAAGGAAACTCTGCATGTACCTGAAATAACCAAAAATTAGAAAGAGAGAATTAAAATACTTAAACCTAAAATACTTTAGAGTTTCTTTAATTTTAACACTACAAGGCCACATAAAAATAATAGATGCATAGTACACAGTTCTCTGCAAAGACTAAAAGTAAGTGGGACACTGCAACAAAGGGAAAGAAAGCAACCACAATATATTATATTGAGTTAAGAAGTATTACTTATGACCTTACAGTCTGCAATTCAGGAAAATTGATATATAAATCAAACCAAAGTTAACAGGAGCAAAACCTCTCCACAGGAAGGTCTGTAATTTCAGGTAGTTTGTCCCTGGATCTTGATCTTTCCGCTCATCCACTCTGTACAGATGTTAGCTTGTTCCCTCATGTTCCTCAGAGGGCAATCCAACTTTTCTTTCAAAATAAAGCTCAGGGGAACAGTCCCCAAAAGGCACACTGACAGGATTGCACCAGGCTGGTCCTACCAGAGTAGTCCAGGAGAGCACACCCATTCACACACTCCCACAGCTCCTCTGTACCTCGGGCCATGTGACACAACCCTGGGTTTCGTAAAAACCCCTCTTACACAACACGGCTCTCCCCTGTTCAGACATTTGGGTCACATGAGATTAACTGAGGCTTAGAGCCCCAGAGGTACCACAGAGGACCCAAATCTGAACCCCCTGACATGAACATGGCCAGCCTGCTCTGTAGGACACTGGCCCAACACCAGTATAAATTCTGCCACCTCACAGCACTGGGCATCAGGACCAGGTATCACCCCTGGAGTAGGTGCACTGGCAGTACAGGTGGAGCTTTAAAGCCTACAGAACCAGGACCCATTTCCTGAAGTAAATCACATGAGGAATCAGTCACACACATAAAAGGGAGGGCTTCAACGTTACCCTCCCTTCACTCCTGGTTAAGCACTGCCACTTATGCTATAATATCAACACTAATCAGATGTTTGTGTCACCAGCTCCAACTCCCTGCAGTGGTGAAACAGATTGATAAAACAACAAACAAACCTTTCTTGCACATGAAAAGAACTCACTGAAAGGTCTAAACAGCTAAAGCTAGCACACGAGAAAAGACAACCACAGAGCCTACACAAGGAAGAAGCAAAACAAATTACCAAGCCTTTCCCTTTTGAGTAGCAGCAACCCAGTATATTAGGTCAGCTCAACAAAATGACCTATGCATAAGCTCTTTGGGTGGCAGTTCTATGTTAAGACCAGCTTAATCAAGCTGTGAAACTCCACCCTGCATCTTCAAGCTACACTGAAGCTTAAGGCAGCACCGTTGTCTATGTGACTCCCTTCAGAACTACATGCTACTTACTCCACCCCCATTTCAAGCTGCAACCACAGGTCACTGCGACATTCCTCAGGGAGATTTACATTTTCAACATGGTCAGCACAGGAACACCACCAGCTCCTGACCCTCAGTGCCTTGTGCCCTCCTGCAAACATCAGGAACCATCACAGAAATCCCCCAAATATTTGTCACTTACAAGTAAAGCATGTAGCTGACACCTCTAGTATTGCTTATTTTAAAATACATTATTTTATGCTGCTAAGAGATGGCACCAGTTAACAACCATCACACTCTGAACTTGGCTGATCCACATGCAACAATTAACAAGTCATGACCATACTCACTCCAAAGAGTGTTCTTCAACCCCCACCTGTCATCGTATAATATTATGAAAGTCCTGTTTCTGAAGGACACCACCACACTTCAGAAGCAACACAATCCATGGCAGGAGGTCTATTTTTAATACAGACCTCCTACCATAAATGTCAAACATCAGCAATCCTGTGCAGATACAAGGATAAAACAGCAGTGAATGCTGCTGGTACTGAAGGCAGCTGATACCTGATTTTTGTACTGTGTGGATTTGACTGGTTGCCTGCCATTACTGGAGATATTATGGAAACAGGCTATGCTTTTCTTTTAGAGTTATCAACCATTTTTAGATGCGTCTTTCTGATTCTAAAGAAATTTAGAAATCAAATTCATTAGCAAAAGCACTGTAACCAGCAAGTTAGAGGGACCAGCTCAGAGAAAAGGGGAACTTCAAATCTAAGTTACTCAAATTTCTTCCAAGCCCGTGACAAGATAGAAAAGTCACCTTATGTCAAACAACACTAACCCACTGCTCAGTACCACTGTACATCAGCCAGTGTGGATGCTGTAATACCCTGTGTCTTAAGTCTCTGAACAGAAACTCAGAGCTGCAAATGCTGATATGTCTTTTTCTTTTATGCGGGTGTGATTTCCAGTTTGTACACTAAATTCAGCACCCCCTCCACCCCCTACCCTGCTTCCTCTCTCCCAAACAGCTCAAAATCAAAGAAATTAAGAAAAAACATGTTTAAAAGGAAATTCCTAACTCTGGTCTTAATGACCACCACCATTACACTCAGCTGACAGATGAGCAGTCAGCAATACAGTTCATTCCTGTAAAAAAA
Source organism: Monarcha castaneiventris obscurior (assembly GCA_026261815.1). NCBI lineage: Eukaryota > Metazoa > Chordata > Aves > Passeriformes > Monarchidae > Monarcha > Monarcha castaneiventris. Next base: position 36,737,292 of record JAMPIT010000566.1, on the reverse strand, counting down.
TCATTCCCTTTTCATACAATCCATCTACTGCCTTGCATTTTCTTTTGATTTGAATTGTAGCTGCAGAGGGATAAATGAAGGTGGTAACTATAGGATTTATCAAGCAATGAAAAGCAAGACCTTGTGATGTTTAAACATAATTCATACACAATTACCAGCCAGAAAGAACAAAAGAAAAAAGTACCAGAATAATGCATGACTTGATGTGTCATTAATAAATCAATACAACTATACAGAATACAAATCGACAAAAAAAAAAAAAATCCAGCATATATGAGAAAATGTATTTTGCTTTTTGTATTTTGCCAGTTGTATTTTGCTGTATTTGGTGAGTCATCAAAAGCAGAAATCAAAGCCTATGCCCTTCAAACATATTGTCTTCCCGGTTTTTAATTTTTTATCACAATACACTACAATTCATTGGTCAAGCTCTTTGGTTTCAAGCACCCTTATGCCTTGTTGTTCTGTTAATTACTGCCATGTAGATTGAATTCTTGTTAGTCTGCCAAATGCAATAATTTTAGAATGGCACATTTTATACATGAAAGCACTGCAAAAGCCCATAATACCAACTCTGGGTTTTCTTTTCTTTTCTAATTCATGCAAGATACTTCTGCTTTTTCCCTGATGTGTATTTCACTAAGATTTTCCTTTACAGTAATTCTAATACCAAAGCACAAAAAAGATAAAACAAATCTCCATGGTAACACAATCTTGATAACATAGTCTCAATGTAGAAAATAGAGAAAAACCCAATTATTAATCCCCAAACTGTACGTATTTCTCTAATGGCTCTTTCCCAAGAGAGAAATGGAAATTTATAGTATTTTCTAAGGAAAATTACTAAAGAAAAATAGAGAAATTTGTCCTGGGCTAAATAAAATGTGAATTTTACATATAACTGAGTAACATACTGTGCAAATCTCACATTTACTTTAGATATTTTATAAGCTCTAACCATATCCGTTGTAAGGTTTCATTGTAACTATTTTCCCTGCTTACCTTAGTGACTATATCCTTTATTATACAATTCTGCCATATGTACTGTATCCTACATGTGCTTTAGCTATAATGCCCTCTCAAAGCTGGCCTAAGAAAGGCCCACTTCTTTGGATCAAGCAAGTTGCCCATCAATTTTGAAAAGCTGAAAACAAGGCACTGATTGTTGCTCTATCTGCTGTTTGGAACCACTGCAGTTCACAGCCAAAACATATTAACAAGACAGTGTTACTGTCTTGATTCACTTTATTCCTTTCTGACTCCATGCAAATGATACACATAAACTAAGCTATGAACTTGAAATGAGACAGAGCTGATGTTTTACCTTTACTGAAATGCAAAATTACTATTTTTGGTTTGTTCAGAGTTCACTCTCTGGGCAATGCCAGATTTATTCAGGAAGGGGCAGCTGAGAAGTACAAAGGAAGGACAGTGGTCTTGTCTCTCCCTCAGTGCTGCACACATCAAGCTGAGGAGCCCAGAAAGGAAAGAGAAAAATCCAACAGAGCACCTTTCCCGAGAGCAATCAAGCACTCAGCTGTAAAATCTGATAGGCAGCGAAGCACAGGAAGCAAAGTGCCTCCAGCATGGCCATGGAGATGGATAGGAGAAGGAGAGAACAGGCCTTGCCTGCAGCAGGGAGTGACAAAACGAGGCTGCCTCCCAAGGGAGCCATAAAGGGCGAGAAAACAGACGCAATCCAGAATGTTTGATGACTGGAAGCACAGAGGATTGATGGGAAAGGATCCGTGCTGTACTGTAGGCAGGGTTAACTTGATTTCTTATTCCTCTATTTACAGAGCCACTTTAATTTAAAAGTCTAATATACCCATCTTAAGGATTAGGACCTTTTTGTTTTATTTTTCAGCATGCTGGCATTAAGGAATAGATAGGGAACTCAAATGTTAATGCTCCAGCTAATTTGGAGTCTCACCAAAAGCACATAAAAACGGTAAGTTTTCTAGTGTAAAATGGTAGAGATAATAAAACAAATATGCTTGTGACTATATAAATTACTGAAAATTAGAAATTAAATATATTAAAGTGAATAATGCATTAAATGTCTTGCTTACTTGTGGCAAACGTACAAAGGATTTTTGTTTGCATATTAATGAACTGCCAAGCTTTCTCAACCTATGGTGTAGTTTTGAAGTGCATCAAGAAGAGGTTTTTTCATTTTACAAGCTCACAAAACAGCTGAACAGCTAAATTTATATTTATTTATTCTACTACATAAAATTCAGGTATCTCACTTTAGGTATCTCAACTTTAGATTAAGAAACTATAAATATGTTTCAAAACGTGCTATCAGCACAGCTGCATAATATTCAAGGTCATTCACACTGAAGGTAATAAAATCTTTATTTTGGTCAATTTAGAAGTAAATTTTGCCCAAGGTTCATCATCAGGACTTAACAACTACAGGTTTGATAAGCAATTAAAAACCTCCGAGCAGAAAAATAAAAACTAAGCTCTTTAAAATCAACACCTATTATCACAGAAAAAAAATGCTACAATTACTTTTGTTATCTTTGACATAAGATCAAAAAAATATTCTCATGCAATCTCCATGAAAATACTCCTTTCCACAAAAACTGTTAGTTAACTGTGGATCAAAATTAGAAGAAAATCACAGAAAACATTTTGATTTCAACCTTCCATCTCTGGGCTTGATGTCCACTCCACCTTCTTCACCACATTACAGTCTGGTATTTTAGCCCATTCAGCAGATAATTACTGGTCTGCAGGCGTGATAGTGCAAATCACATTGTCATGTAACACTTGATACTGCTTTTTTTCATTTGGAGTTTTGGGATTTTTTTTCCCTTTTTTCACCAGTAGTATCTATTGTGACCATAGAAAGCATCACATGAGTGCTCAAACATCTTCAACAAAAATTCTGAAGGGTTCCTCCACTCTGAACACCCACTCAGCTCCTTTGCCAGAGGGATCCAAACGTTGCTCAGTTCTGTATTGGCAGGGCAGAAGCACAAGCCACAGCACAGACATTTGGACTAGAAGTATTATGCTGCAGTCACCACAGAAAAATTATTTCCTTTTTTCATTCACCTATTTGTCCACATTTCACTAAAGACAGCTTCACAAGTCAACCAGATTAGAAAAGCCTAAAAGGCCTGCATATTATCTACTCTTTTCTATGTGCACAACAACTTCCTGTGACATCAGACAGACAAGCCTTCAAACCTTGCAAGCCGCCACTTAACCACAAAGTGATTGTGTGGCTCCACAGCACTTACACTCACTTGAAGCACTTCATCACTACACTTGAAGTGGTCATCAAGACATCCAGCGTTACCTTGCAAAGACAAACACAATACCACATATCCTAATTTATATTTTCTAAGTCTGAAGCTTGATAAATATGAGACCCAAGGCAGCAGTCAATGCACAGTCAGCACAGAAGCTCTTGGCTCAAGGACTATGACTGAACTTAACACAAGCCTACAACATTAGCTGCTTTTACAGTTAAATAAGCTGCTACTCACAAAGGGACTTCTGTTGCATACTGCAAAGATATTGTTACAAACAGTCTTTGGGAAACTATTAACAGGTATATGGACAATAAACACCCCATGAACAACGATTTTTTTAGTGCTTAATACATCCAAGGCAGCAGTCTCTAAATCTCACCAAACATGCAATTAGGCTAGAAATTAATTACTGTGGAAAAGATGACAGGACCTTGAATCACTTTGGATCCACGCTAGTTATTACAATGGAGATTGTTGTTTACTGGATGACATCAGATTTTTGACCTATTCCATAACTTCCACTGAATACCAGGTTATGTTTTTAAAGATTTAGCAGTGAGAAAAACAGATGAGGTTTTAATTTTCCCTCAGTATTTTTGATGAAGGAAGAATACAGAGAAAGAACAGCTATTTCAAGAAGCCATGAGTGCAATACAGTAAGGAATGTTTAAAAAAGCTTGCTCTTGGAAGTTAAAGACTCATTTTAATTACCTGGGAGACAACAGTATGTTTTTACTAACTCACAAGACTAACTCACAAATCCTAGCTATATACCCTAGATTAGGGTATATACTCAACATCAGACAGAAAAAAATGAAACCTCATTTGACAAGACATCCTATAAACAATTCAAGGCAGAAAGCGGACCGATTCAAAAAAATTCAAAAATTCTCTGCTGCAAGCAAAACAACACAAACAGCGTTAGTTTCACAATAACTTTTCAATCCACTTTTTTTTAAAACTTACCAACTCTGCACCAGCCCAACCGAAGGCCTGTTCAGTAAATTATCAGGCAGCAGATTGACTTCCCTCATGGTGTTCGCCAGTCGCACAGGCAGCTCCTTCCGCAGGAACATGTATGAAGTCTTCTCGCAGGCATTGTCACGACCTGGCAGTAGGAAGGAAAAACAGACACCCATTGCAGCAGATCAAGTTTTAGACTTCCTATTGTTAGAAGTTTTTAAAAAAGCCACTTGTGAAAATAAAAGGTTTTAAAGCAATTTCAGTACCCACCTTCACTTTCCTCTCACGAGACACATTTTAAACTTTTGCCTTCCTAGAGTTTAACCCTTTTTGTCTGACATTCTTCCACATAATTTCATTTTCTTCCACATAAACAAAAATCTCTCACAGAAATTAAATTCATCACATATCAAATACTTGATATTACTTGGAAATATGATCCCAAAATAGCTTTTATCAGTACAACTTTTATACTAATGAGCTTTTAAAAAGTAAAGGCTGCACAACTAACAGAGGGTAAGGAGTGAAAACAAAAGGACAAAACTGTGAAAATAGTTTGCTGATGTTTCATGTCGCAAGTTCTTCAAACTTAAGAACTTTAACATTTGAGCAGCACCTGGTGAGACCAGCACAGGCTGTCATCCCTCCTGGGATTGGCCTATAAGATTCTCACTAGAGACCTGGAAGGAAAGTCCAGTGCTTATCACCACATTCCCATTTGCAAAGGGCCCAGCTAAGATTAACTTTCACTTTTCAAACACATTTTTATCTAGGCTAGTATTCTGAAAATAAAACATACAAAAAACCCCAACCATACAGTCAGAAAGCAAATAAACAGATGCAGCAAAATAACAATACCTTCCTGCAGACCTAGTTGTAACAGTCTTCATTCTCTGAAGCCACCCTATACAAATCGAAAGACTGACATGACTAAGAGCAATCTTAAACTAAAGTAGCTACTAAAGATACCTATAAAATTTTAACTCCAAATATTTAAAAGCACAAGATATTAAGACACTTGCCCAAGTAGTTTAGATAGTATCTATCTAAAGTATTAAGTAAGATCAGACCTTACTTAACACAGCTTTTGTATTTTGCAGCATTTAACAAGTGGGTAAAGTCCCCATCATAACTAATTTCTAAAGAGTCCAGGTAAGTTAAATTTTCTTAAAAGTCCATGTTTTACTTGTAATGAACAGCCAGTATTCTGCTTTCATCTACAAAGACAGCAAATGTCTTTTGTGATGATAACCAGTTCAACCATCTGCAAAATTTCTGAGTGATGGCATAATGTAAGAGCTATAAATTATGTTCAAGCAAACCAGAAAGTGTTAAAAGCACTGCTATGCCCATAATCACTGAGATTTGCAATTTGAAAGATTCAAGTACAGTGCAACCAGCACAATCAAGGAGATAATTTTTAAGACAGTCCCATTATAATCACAGAGTTTTCACCTTCTTTGCATCGGTAACATGCACTGATGGATTAGTTCCCAAACCCTAACATTATCTTGGGGAATATGGAGGAAGGATTAGCATTTCCCTTTTTTCTTGCTCTTTTAGGTATCATCAATCTGGGGGTCATTAAATTCTGATAGTGCCACCAATTCATTACAGTTCTTCCAGCAAACATTTGGACCTACTTTGCTTGCTTGCGTTTTCACAGCTCAATTACAAATACACACATCCTGTCAAAATTAAGACAAAGGAAACAAGACATTACATTGTTTTCTGTGAGGCACAGTAATGATTTCAGAGTTCAATCCTTCAAGTAAGTCAGATACCAATTCACCTACAACAGAGGAGAGACACGAGGCTGAACAGCATGAAGGACTCCCTGGCTTAGCTCAGCCTATACCTTCTGAGCTGAAAAACCCCTCAGAAGAAAGACAACAACTGCTTCTTCCCAAGAGCGACTGAGATCAAGTTTGGTTATTCTCTAGGCAATAAAAAGCAAAAGGAATGAAAGACAGCCCATACAGAAAATGAGAAAATTATGAACAAGAACCCATAGCCCATGGGTTTGTGCAAGGCAAACAAGAGCTGCTACAGGAAAACAGGACTGGCTGAGAAGACCCACTTCCTCTGCTCCCACATGCAAGGGCACATCTCTATTCAACCTGTCTCACCCCAGCAGCTCTAAACTATCTCTTTAAGGAGCTGCCTTGTCCTGTTGTGCAGTTACATTTTAGGTACAGAGCCCTTCGGGGTCCCTTTGTATGCTCAGTGCAGGAAAAGGAAAGGAAGCTCTGGTTTAAGCCTTCCCAGCTTACAGGCTTGCTTCAGCTTAAGTTCAGCTCATCTGTTTGGTTTGGGGCACATGGTCCTTGTATCAGCTGCTTAGCTGCAGTCAGTTTATCTGAGAGCCTCCACAGAGCTGTTTCAGCATTTAGCATCAGGTCAGTAACCTGCCTGCCAGGCAGCACATGCATGGCAAGAGAGAATGGTACCCACTAGGACCAGCAGTAATTAGATATCCTCCAGCTTTCACAGCAAAAGCAAACTCTGTCCTACCACTGCTTCTTGGCTCCTGTTCCTCACAGCAACACCTGTACAACCACATCCATCAAAAGAAGGGACATCAGACTAAGTAAAAAAAAACCCCTTAGTTTGTGTGTTAGGTATTTTCTTAATATAATTTATCATAAATTATATGACAGTTGCATGTATGATAAAGTAAGTGTAAGTTCTAAACATATTTCCAGAAACAGCATTCTAATAAGCTGCAATAAGACTTCTGCAGGTTTAGCCTACAGTCAGATTTAATTTTTTTTCAAAGGCTGGCTTTAATTTTGATCTAGTCATTCCATTTATTTTTCAAAATATACAGCAACCTTTATTGATTTTGTTCTGACTCCAGCTGGGTCAATACACGGTGCCAGAATCAGACTCTTGTCTTAAACACCACAGGCTAAAATCAGTCCAAATCTATCAGTTTCAGTTGAAGGGAATTTGAAATCACTTTCTAAGGGTTAAAGCAAAAGTTAAATTTGTGAATAATCCCTCCTTGATTTACAATGCAATCCTCAAAAAGATACTCAAGAATACAAATACATGAAACAATGACCTGCTTACCAACATATGAATTCAAATGGAAGAAAGAATGGTCATCCTATGCACTAGTGGAAACTACACTGCACTAGGCATCAAGAGCTGTATTTAGTTTTATTTCCAAAAACTTGAAACTCTTTAAAAGTATGCTTTTAAAAATCTGAAAATGGACATACTAGAAGACTCAAAGTGAAACACTTCTTATCCACAAAGCCAAGAAGAAAAGAAAGCAAGGAAAGCATCTCATGACACACAGGGTTCAGAATTTTGCACACACCACCACCTTTTGTTTCCCACTGTCTGTAAAACAGCAATATTTGATTGCAGTTGAACAATAATGCAGTTTTGTGGCTTTAAGTAGAATAATTGTGCAGACCAAATTCTTAAGTCAGGCACTGAAACAAGTTTCTTTCAATAAGTATCACATTAAGGCAACAAAAAGAACAAACCAGACAGATAAATCCTCTTTGCTACAGGTCTGCTCTATTGCAGGGAACAAAGCAATCCCATACTATTCTTCCTGGTAGAAAATAACCCCATAAAGTAATTACGTTTTCTAAGAGATTAGGTGTTAATTCATGGTCAAGAGGCTAGATTATCTACAGATTTTTACTCTTAATGAAGTTACACCTTCAAGGTGACTAAAGAACTCCAAAAAATCACAGCTACAATGCCTGCAACTTCACCTAGAATTTGACCCAACAGGATAAAGGAAAAGCATGAATAAAATATCCAACTCTACTGGTAAATTACATTAATTTCTGAGCATCTTCTAAAAACACAGATGGATGCAACAGAAATCAAGATAACAACAATAAAACAGTCTGTGACACAGGAATGAAGGAATCTGATGGATTTACCTAAGAAGAAATAGTTAAAGAACACAGCAATGCTCTCCAACAGATCACGATAGAGGAGGCACCAGTAACTTTGACCATCAAGAACCAAACAAGCAACAGACTTAAACTGCCAAAGACTCAAGTCTTAATACGCAGAAACTTCTTCATGGTAACCACTGTAAAAGAGAGCAACCTGATCTGATTTAGGCATCTCTTTTACTAGTGAAGGTAGACATCCACCAAGATTACACTAAGCTAGTTCATTCAGTCTCTGAAATGAGGCTAGACTGAACACTGTCTCACATTCTTTGTAGCCCCAATTCTCTCATGACCCAAGAGGAAGAAAGTGGTCACCTCATATTTTGTCAATCACCTGCAAAGAGAAAGCAGTGCAATTTTGCACAGGGAAACAAGAAAAAAGTGGGAACTCCGAAGCAAGTCAGAGTTAGCAAAAACACAGCACAGACTACATAAATTAAGTTAGACAATAATAGCTACTTTGACAGAAAAATGACAATGAAAAGCAATATATTTGTGAAGGAACTAATCCTCAAGTTATTATTACTGCATGCATAGCTAGCACAAAAACTGAAGGAAATGTCAAGTGTCACCAAAGGTTCAAAAAAAAAGAAACTGTTTAATAAATGTTCTACCACCTTCAATCTTCTGAACAATCTTACCTGTCTGGGCCCACCAGTCACCCTATACAGAAGTCACATAGAAAAGCTCATTCGTAGCCACCTCTCTGCCACTTTCAAATCTTCAGTTCAAAACTAACACCAAAGAGAGACTGTGATGCCAATCTTGTGACTCCTTTGTTTAAGAACAAGTCAGTGAAATGGACTGACAACAGACACAGTCTTCAATACAGCGAAAATAAGAAAATACATCAGTAAAACAAAAATCTAAGCAACAATCTCCTGGACTTTACATCAAAGTAGGGTCAGTGAAGAATATTCTATGGACACCTTTCAGTGTAACAGCCTTACACATGACAGACACAGGGTTTATAAAAATACAGTGGGAACAGTACCTGTACAAACACTGCTGCATTTGGAATGGTCACTGTTCACGAGAATGAATGTTGGTGGATTTGCTTATGCACTGAAATATGATACACCTGAAGAATGATGTGACTGCCACTACACAAGTTTAAGTTGAAAATAAGTAGACTTATTTAAATAAGTGTGACACATTAAAACTTCAGAAAAAGCTCACCCAGAATATGACATTTAATATTAAATCAATTTTTCCAGATATGAAAAAGTGTTACACGTTTCCACCAAAAATGAGTCATGCCAACTATTCAACTAGACAGGCATCAGAGGGAGGAAAAAAAAGAAGAAAAAGAAAAACATGTTAATAAAACATGATCCAGAACCTTTGGGGTAGCACAGGTCACAAAAGCAGACTTGAATGCATTAGAACTTCTAAATGTAATGCCATCAGATGGGAAAAGATTAAAAGTGGAATGTTTCAGGGCTATACATCAATGTTATCACTGGTGGACCTACCATTCAGAGGAAACTCAGGAAACAGAGTTCTACTCTCAGTTTTCTCTACTACTCTCTTTTCTCCTCTCTGGATTCAACTCTTCTCTAACATTTACTCATCTCTTCTGTTTCTCACTTTTACCTTTTACTCCACAGTGCTAAGAAACGGAAAACAAATTAGACAATTCTTGCAAAGCTGCACTTAGACAAAACTTTTGTTGTGGGTCCTGCAACAAGAGGCACAAACAATACAGAGGCTTTTCACACACATGCAGCAGGCCCTGATCCAATTCTGGGAAATTCTACAAACTGACAGAGCAATACTGTACGGTCCAAGATTCACGTTACAAAAGGATTAGTTCCATACAGAAGGCTCCACACAAATCTCCATTTTGCTGCATTTCTGCCCTCTTCTGCAGCACGAGATCATAAACTCTGGTTCCAATGTTCTCAGTTCAGCTGCCAGATTCCCACATTCATGAATACCTGTTTGAGAACAGACTCCAGCAATAGTCAGTCCTTCACAACGATGATCAAAGTCACCTAACTCAAAAACCTAACACAGTTGTCACATCCCCAAGTTGTCACTGGTCTGCCAAGGTCACACCATAAAAGCATCAGTAGTTTCTGAATATTAACACTCATCTGTCAGAGGAGGCAGGAAAAGAAGAAACAAAGTGCTCTTTTCAGTCTTTTCACTGCAGGCAGAGGTCTAGTTCTCTCCATTAACTATGTATTGAACACCAGAGACAGACACTGTACCACTTTAAGACTCAAAGTCCCACCTGTTGTATACCAGAGACAAGGGACTTTATCCAAATCCCTAAAAACCAGATCAGAAACTACTACTGCTGCTTTTAGATTGGGCAAAACAAAGGAAGAAAGACAGAAAAGCAGGAGTGATCAATCATATACACTCTTTTCTCTTGAGCTTCCAGAGTATCTTATAGCTCCTGTATAGGCAAACAAAACAAAGTGAAGCAGAAGGATGAAGAAATCTTCAAAAGAATATGCAAAAAGATCAGTGCATCAGAGCAGACTGAGCAAAAGCTAAAACTAATAACTTGCTGCTGAATGAAGGAAAGCAGAACTTAAGAATAGTTCAATTTCAACAATTACACACCATTTCAGGAGCATGGGCTACTTATAAAAAGACAAACACATTATTTTTGCACAGTCCCAATAAATGTGGCTACAAAACAAAACTCAGCAAAACAAGCCCAAGTCCAAAATCATTCCTATTCCCCAATGGGAATGATTATATTTTCAGCATACTCTTTAGATATTTATCTCACCAAGTACTAAAAATATCAATCCCACAAAAAGTATACAGGGTGTGTTTGCTTGGTACCAGACAGGGCTTTGTAAAACCCAATGAAGATGATGAAGCAAGTGGAAAAAAGAACACACAGAATGTAACAGGAGATGTTGACTCTTGTTGACACTCACTCCCTACCACAGAGTGCATCTTAGAAACCAGCATTTTGAAACTGGACCTGCCACGCTGTGCCACAGAATGGCCACCACAGCCTGCACAGCTGTTCCGACATAGGCAGCCTACAGATGGAGGATCCAAAATTTAGGGATCTGAACCACACTTCTTCAGGTATTAAACCTCTATTTTTAGACACATCAGGATTAAGCTTCAGCTCAAGTTCCATCACCCCTCTCCAAGGCTAATTCCACCAACCCTTGCAATTGTTTCATGCAAGTGTCCTGTTTTAAGGGCATGCTTTCACTTGGCACATATGATTGGCACATTAAGAGACTGGTTCTATGTCACTAAGGAAACCAGAGAAATTCTGGAGTTTCAAAAAATGAAACTGGAAGAATTAAAAACAAAAAATATTTTTTACATCTTACTGAACTATAATAAATATATCACTTTTATGAAGTCAATTAAGTTCCGTCAAACAACTACTCCCAGTAAACCAGCCTAAAGCCAGAGGAACTGAAGTGCAAGTAATCTTTCCCAAATACTTGTTTCTCTTCTTCAGCCCAATTCCCACGACTAGTTGGGCCTTTTCAGCCTAAGGGAAAGCACACTGATAGGGGTGCTTGAGTCTTCTCAATCTACATGGTTTATGTTCATAGATGAGAACTCAACTGTTACCACTGTATGGCCATTGATTTGCACTCTGTGCCATTTCATTGCTAAGTGCAATCCAAACTAGGGAGCTCATGTTATTTAGCTTTCCAGTTAAACTTCCCAACAGTCACGTGAAACGGTACATGGATAAAACAAGGGCTGAAGTACTGAAACAGGAGAGCTTAATAAACTATTTCCAATTTATGCAATTCAACTAACGACACATTGAAGCACTCTTTGACTGGCAGGGCAACAGCAATGCTCACTTTCTGCTCCAAACTCAGTATGCTCAGTACAGCATTCATCAGGAGAATACATTAGCCTATATCCTGTTACCTGAATGACTAGACCAAATCTCCTTCATAATCAAGGTCTAGACTTTTGAATTTAAGAAGTTCAAAAATAAATACAACTACTCTTGAATTTATATACAGAAAAATATACTTATCTCCACTTATTTCCAAAACCCCTAAGAGTGAGCTGGTTTATGTCTTAAGTGTATTAATTACTATGTCCATGTTAAGGAATACCACTGGCATTGACAAAAAGTCATTTCATGTTTTCATATAAATGCAGGTAAAGAAAAAATGTCAGCTAGCTGTCCTTAGCACAGCAGGACAGCTCAACATGGACTGAATCATTACATTTACTATCACATTAGCTATACACTAATTTAATAATAAATAATAATAACAACAACATATAACTTGTGAACTCCAGTAAGCCTGTTTCAAGTAAATGGTGCTCTGAATGAAATCGACTGTGCTGGAAAGCAGCTTAACGTACTGCTGAACAGGAACAACAGGAGGAATTAACAGATGCACTGCAATCATTAATTTTAACTCCTACAGCCACAGCCTTCCTGCCATAGAAAAGACCCAAGTGAAGACACGTCGGTCCCTCTCAAGAGGAATGGATTATCAGATAACCATTTGTCAAAGCTGTAAACCAGCATGGTGTACTGGTAAACAGAACAATCCAAATTAAAATAAAAGCGTGAATTTTTAACATAAGCTTCCCTGATCTAAAACTGATGTTTAGCTGCTTACTTCTAATGAAATAATTTTTTGAGTGTTTTAACACATTTGCCAAGAGACAACACAGTAATCAAAAGTATCTATAAAGTTTAATGCAGAGGCACTCAACCAATTACCCGCAGGCTGTACTATTTTTAGACATACAGACCCAAGGCTGTCTTTCCTTTGAGCAATTTGGGAGTAGGCTGAAAGTCAGGTGAATCATTTTAGCACAAAGCTTTGTCTTGCTGTATCATGGGCACTCCCCACAGAAAATGACAGGCAAAGAGCCAAAACATTCTCAGGAGAAACCATGGCCCTGATCAGGTTCTTGATCTTAGAACTATCTGTGCAAACCAGACTCCTTCCCTAGCCAGGCACAAGGAGCTTCTAAAGCAGACAAACAAAACCAAAACAACGTGGCTCTTCAGACTATACCAGCTCCTCTTCCACCAGCCCTCCTGAGCCCTAAGCAGGGAGCAGCCAGCCAGAGCAGGTCAGAAGTGCACAGCAGCCCTGGCCTTCACTGCCAAGGGGCTCTGTGGCTTTCAAACAGGAGACCCTGGACAAAACAAATCTCGTGTTTTGCTCTGGTGAGACTCAAAATTTTAAAACAAATTTAAAACATTTTTTTTAGATGTAGATGAGGTTTAAAGCACCAAACCAAAGAAACTTTATTCCCCATTTGTTGCTCTGATTCTGCAACAATAAACTGACCAGTTTTGCTTCTTGGGTCTTATAATCACCTTTTCCTACCATAAGAGGTAAAAATCTATTTCACATGGAAGATTATAATTAGATGTTCCAAAATTTTAACACTCTCCCTAAGCTCTCACAACTTTGACAACTTCCTTCCTAACCTTTATGAAAAACTTCCATAATTCTCTCTAACCATTCCAGGAAAATACAAATCCCTGCTTTATCCTTTAGTTCCTGTCAACCTGCCAAAGGAAAAGCTATTCCAAATCCCCAGCATAAATAAAATTAACGTTCATGAGCAAAGACTCACACAGTTAAAACCAATTACATAAAAATACTGCCAATACCACATGCTCCAGTTTCCCTTTAGTCTCACTGAGGTGAAATGTATTAGACTGTTAAGCATCTTGTTTCAAAACACTTGATAATTATCAAACCACATTACAAAAAATATTAGAAGATTCCTCTATGTCATTGCTAGTTATCAGAGTTGGAAGGTATTTTTGCAGTCTATAAAAATCTTGCAGAAAAGCACTAACAAGGACTAAAACAAACAAGTAGCAGTTAAAATGTAAATTATTTTTAGCAAAAAAATTTTGCTTGTCAATTCACAGTCTTAAACCTAATTCTGAAAAAGACCAATTTGCAAAAGCCTACTATTTTAATGAATTAAGTCACTGAGAGTATTTATAATACTGTGTCACTTTTTTATATTGACTACAAACTAACAGAAAATAATTTAAACAGGACAAAGTAAGAGAATGTCACATTTACATAGAAAGGTTTAAAGGAAACAAGAGCCAACAAAATAGCCTCTTATAGCACAAAAAGCATCAGAAAAAGGAGAACTATACCTCAAGAGTCACAGTTCAGTGCTCTAATTCATCCTTTCAACCTAACATTTCCAAAAAGAAAAATTACATTTAACTGACTCCAGAAAAAGACAAAAAACCAAATGTACATTTAAAAGGATAAGTAGGAGCCTCTAAAATGCTTCAGCAGTTTTGAGAAAAAGTTGGCTTTTAAAAAAGGCCATTATATTAAGCATCACTGGAAACAAGAAAAGCTGTTCTAATATAGCAACTGTGGAATTAGATAAAACAATCCCTAAATCTATGCCTAATTTTATGATGGATTATACTGACTGGGGGACTGGAGACATACCATTCCCTCTTCACAACACAGTCCTGTGAAGATCAATGACTGCTAGTGCAACATAGAGTACTTATTAATTGTTCTTTACAAACATTTGTACTGAGCTGGCTGCTGGAGCAGTTTTCCTCACAGTGCCCCAGAGGGGGCTGTGCCTTGCAGCTGTAACTCAAGCGTTGGTGACACAGCCGAGTTTGGGCTATGGCTGAACAGGCCCTGCAGAGCATGAAGGGTTTTCTCTCTTTCTCCTGCACTCAGTCCCTATCCCAGCAAGCAGGACTGGGGGTGGGTAAGAGGCTGGACGGGGACAGACCAGGAGAGCCGACCTGAGCTGGACAAAGGGCTGCTCTGCATGACACGATGCCATGGCCAGCAGTAACAAACTGCCTGGCTTTGTCATCCAAGGCGTCCATCACAGTGCCTGGCTGAGCACAGCTCTGCTTCTAGGGGTGGTGAGTGACTGACTGTCTGTGCATCACTTGTTTCTCTTCCTCTTTGCTTTATCTCTTAAACTGTCTTGTTCTTAATCCATAAGTTTTCTCCCCTCCCTATTCTCTCCCCATGCCAGTGAGGGGTGGAAGGAGGGGAGCAAGCCCCTGGGTGGGTGCCCAGCTACTGGATGGGGTCAACCTATCACAACACTGAACAGCTATGATATAACAACCTCACCTTGACGTTATTCCATTATTTTGTACACTGAGGGGTTTGTTTGTTTATTTGTTTTTAATTAAGAATGTCACATGGGGCTGTGCCAAAATGTCATAAAAAGCCAGACAGAGCACCTATTGCTACTGTCTTAGCACATACCAAATTAACTTGGAAATTAGACCAGGCCAACACAATCTTTTGTCTCTTTACTACCTTATTATCTCTTGGCGCTTATCTATGTATTACTTCATTATTACCACCATCACTTTTTCAGTTACTTCAGTCAACCTGACTTAACTCTAATGTCCTCCTCTTCCTTTCCCCTGAAAGACAGTGTTTTTCCCATTTCCACAATGCTGGGGCCATCCATTATTTCCATGAAAGCCGTAAGCACCAGCTGTGCTGCACCAGGCCACACACACATGCAGAAGAAAGTGTTCAGCTACGACAACACACAGAACCGATTTACTTCTGCTGGAACCCACTAGGCCAAGAGGATCTGGACATATTTCAGCTTATCTAAAATTTGGGTCAGGGGAGAGTTGTGATTTCCTTTATGTTTCTGGATACAATTCATCTTTTTCTGAAAACCAAAGTAAAGATGAATTCAACAGTCTTTATCATTATGTACTTACTTTCATCAAGTAAATGTTCCACTTCAGCATTCTCCCCAATTACTTTAAATTATCTCAACATCTTTTTATCTGCTTTTCTATCCCATGACTTTTCACCTTGGCTGCTATTTGTACTACAGCCCAAGACAGATGTCCTTGCTTCCAGCTTTCATATGATGTTTTTTAATCAACAGTATTTCTGGACTTTGTAACACTGCTCTACTGCTCTCTTATCTTTTGTCTGTATCAGAATTGCTCTTTCTCAAACTGACAGATCATCTTATACTCCTCCTTATATCTTAGGAGAGACCCTACCAACCTGTTTTCTTGGCGTGTAGAAGTTACGCTATTTTAAAATCACTGGCTGTCAGCTCTTCAATTCCAGAGAAGGAATGCTATCAAATTCATGTTCATTTTAATCAAAATTTAATCTCAGATTTTCAGGTGTCTCCTTATTAGTTTAAATCTACTCTAAAGCAGGCATTTCAACAATTTCTACCAGTTGCCAGATGAAAAACATGTCCCATACATTCTTAGATCTTCAAGAGCTACAAATCCTATCTTTTTGTCCCTCCAGAAAGAAGCTTCCCAAGCCCTCAATTTTGATCAGGCAGCATCCTCCATTGCTTCTGCTACTTGCTAAAAAGAAATAAACAAACCCACTGGCACTGTTTACTGCTTCATGCACATGAGGAGTTCTTGTCCTCTCTCTATCACCCAAGACATTCAGCTGTGTCCTTACACACCATACCAGCTTCAGGAAATGAAAAAAAAAAAAGCTCAAGTGTGCAGACATGTACATGTGCAGGGAACTCATCTCCCTTTCCCAGCACCCCAAGGCAGATGACTGCACAACTCCTCTGATCAGTCCACAGACAAACAGAATACAGACTGAGAAATTTTGGGCTGTTTTGGGAAACAAAACTCAAGCCCATCAGCTGAAGGATGCTCACTTGTAGACTACTAGGCTATGCTTACAGGCAAGAGTGGCCTAGCCAAACCACCTACTGAAGGCAGAATTTTCAGTGCTTAGGCCTTATGAGGAAGAAAAAAAATTACCCTGGTGATCCAGTTTGATCATCTATGGCAATTTATGGAATTTGTACTGTAACTATACTAGAATACTGAATTCAGAATATATATAAAAATCTCAATTACTCACAGAAATTAAGTATTCCTCTATTGAACAAACAGCCTGTAAAAGTGACTGATACAGATAACTCTGTAAATGAAATGCACCACAATCTAGTATTACACAATACTCCCACACAGAAATATCTCTATCATATCACAGTTTAATAGTGACTGCTGAACAAAGTTACCTAACCACAATGACTCTTCCAGACCTTCAAAACAATCAATATTAGGCCTTATAAAACCCTTCAATATTATATATAGTATTGGAACACCACTGCCTGCCAGCAACTGGCAGTTGTAAATAGGAACAGGTTATAAATAACAGTTGCACCAAAAAGGCTTCCAGCTTACTTGCTGTGCTACAGCCCCTTCAAAGAAAACCCTTTTTAATGTTATGAAATGCAAACTTTATCCATGCCCAGATGTAGGGAACGAAGGACTGAACATGGAAAGGTGATAACCACAAAAGAATTCAAGAACAAAAGCAGGCAGACAATCCAGCTTGCCCATCCAGCTGTCACTGTGACCAAAGGGTAGCCTTTCAAGGTAAAAACCAAACAGCAGTGAAACAATTTTATTCCAGTGTTCCGCAAAACTCCTAAAGGGAGTTATTTAAAGCTCTAAAAGACATATTTGAAGAACAATACTGAAAATTCTGGAAAAGCCACAGACGTTAATTCCATGGTATTTTCATAAGGCTTGAAATAGGTCATTTAATGTATTTATCTTTACAAAATCAAGAGAGATACTCCACCACAATGTACATATACCACACAGTGAATATATTCCAGGCATCAAAGGATCTCAACCTACCAACAAAAGCTCTAACAAAACTGCTGGATGGAAGCTCAAGCCAGTCAGATGAAAATGAGACAGTAATGTCTAACTAGCATTAATCTTCCTGATCCCACTCAGTAGTCAGCATTCCAATGGTTAACATTGAAGATGTATTTAAATCGAGTGTAAGGTTTTAAGGACTATGCACAGAGAGTGGCAGAAAAAGCACAGCTGCAAGCAATAAATAGCAGATAACTATTTAATATCTTTTAGCCCTAAACTTTGCAAGTGCTGTAGATGCACAGTCTCTCCACTAATGTTCTATTTAAAAAAAAAAAAAAATAAAAATCTTCCAATATCTTTTTGTGTAAAAAAAAATCTTCCAACAGCCATCTTCCACAAGAAGATTAGTAATTATATTTGGAGACATAAGGCAGGTTTTGATCTCTACTTTCCTACCCCTACATGTTGTTGTTCAAATTGTATCTGCCAGCTACCTCTCCAGTGGCAGGCTGTCAGCTCAGATCCATGCCTCTACCAAGAAGGCACCACGAAGCATTAACACTTGCAAAACCCCAATCTCATACTGCTCATACAACTGGCAGCCACTAACAGCAATGCTGATACCTGGTTTGCTCTTTATATTCTTTTGGAAGAGGCCTACACATTTCCCCAAGACAGGTAAATTTAATAGGTACCACGTAAAGGAAACAATTTCATATCAAAAACTGTATTTAAAAAATGAGAAGGACCTATTGATCATGTTTTCCTCCAGATATGCCCCAAGGCACAACAGTTCCATGCACTCATTGTGATTATCTGCTGCATGCTCAGCTGTTCTCAGTACAGCAAAATTACTAAATTACAACCTTTGTGATATTTTTCAATGCCACTAACTGCAGCAGTTGCCACAAATATTTTGATTATAACCTACAAAATCAGGATCTCCTAAGTCACATTCCACAACAAGAATTCACTGTGATTCACTATCTTCTGTCTTAAGCACAAGCACAGCTTTTTTATCCAAACTCATTAGTGACTCTGTGGTACATGAACACTAATATATGATATGTTCAAAGAGCTAACAAAAAACCAAGTTTAACCCCATAGGTACAATATTCATCCAAAGCATTTAATTTGAAACATGAAACAAAAAGGGCTAGAATGTAGCTAGGTACAGCCAGCCAAGAGAGCTTCAGTAGTAAACAAGCCCCAAAGGCAGATGGTTCGTGTTTCAGTCAAAACACACCTCAGACTCACAGGTCTCAGACACTTGGTCAGCTGAGCAGCAGCAATGAGAGGATTACATGAGTACAGTATCCTGGCACACGTTCACAACACAGCACTAGCATAGCTTCAAATGACTCCTTCATGCACGATCAAAGGATTACACCATTTACACTTCACCCCTGTCTTCATTTGTGCCTAATTACATGTAACCTTTGCAGTACAACCATTCATTTGACAAAACATTCGTCAGTAATTTTAGTGACAACTGAGGTACCCCGACGACGTGAGCAAGCAGCAAGGAGCTTGCCAGCTGGGGCAGGGTTCAGCACTAGTGCAGCTCTCTGGGGCTGGCTCACTCCAAGGACAGGCTGCAGTGCAGGCACCAGGAGCTCACGTCTCTGGGTGTCCTTTTTAAATGCTAGAACACTCCTAGAAAAGCAACTCTGCTTTCCTCAAACAGACAGGTTATTACTTCCCCAGGCAAGGGATTGACCAATTGGTTACCCATGTGTGTGGTTGCTGGTTAAGAGTATTGGGTATTTTGGATTGTCACTCTCTAAGGCCCACTCTACATGCTGAAGCAAATCTAAATTGAGATGCTCTATCAATACGAATCTCCAGAATGGGCTTTTTTTTTTTTCTGAAACAGATTAGCCCCCAAAATGTACAAAGATCTATGGACCTGAATGTTAGACGACATCTCTGCTTACAAGTTCATTTCAGAGAAGATATTTTAGTAATTAATTTGGCCTGGGTCATTAAGGAATGCCTGCACTTGGAAATCTACCAGTACAACTTCCAGAGGAACTACCCAAATTTGGAAGTATATAGCTGAATCCACTTGGTAGGTTTTGTATTTTTTTTCCAGAGCAGAATAATTATGAAGGTCTGGATAAACCTGGAGCAACATGCTAGCATTAAACAAGGTCACAATTTGTTTATATTGAAACACACTTACAGAAGGTCACTCTTTTGCAAAGGGACGAGATTGCACAAGAATCTTGGGAAACTCTCTTCGTAACAAAAGAAGCTGCCTGAGCAGAATTCAGGAGCATGCAAACAGAAAATGTACACACAGAAAAAAAGAGAAAAGCTGCACAGCGTGAGCACTCAGACTCTCTGACACAGAGGTCCCAAGCCCATGGCACAGTAACCTCTGACACACTCACGGCAGCTACAAAGACAGCTGCAAGCTCAACAGAACATGGACACAAACAGGACTCAGCTACAAAAACCAAGCGAGTGTCACTGCTTTAACTACTGCCTTCTGGTTGGCTTCACAAGTTTTTAATACTAGCAAGCTACTTTAAACAGACAAACTGTCTCTTAGAGTGGTTTAAAAAGCTGAATTAAGCAGAGAAAGTTTTAAAATAAACATCATTAATTTATATCATTGAAAAGGAATAGAGACTCTACAGCCTCACTATGCACACAACTGTGTTCCACACAACCCACACTGCTAGCCAGTAATTAAAAAAAGCCCAAGCTGTACCTCAATACACATGGCCACCAACTATCTTTGAAGAGACTCTTCAGCTCACAAGAAATACAAAGTTTCTCTTCCCCAGCTCACCAGAATTTTACAAATTTGTAAGTCAACTTAGTCTAAACCAATATAACCAACACAAAAAGACGGAAGAAACACACTGTAGTTTCATTATTGTCAGAAATTAAGTAAAAAAACTTTCTTCCCATAAATCCGAATCACAGTAAGTGCAAATGCCATATGAGAAATGTGTATCAGACAACAAAATCAGACGGCCATGAGAGGGTTATTCACACATTTCCTTTGGGCTTACTCTTATTCAACATTTGTTGAAAATTCAGTCATGTTTTTGTAAAACAAGCACTACATTCATGTAGCTCAATTAAAAATACCATTTCTTTTGAAGTGAGACACTAAGTGGCCTCTATAAGCTGACCACAAAACACTGTCTTCTTCCCATCAAACATTCTTACAAATGGACAAACACAACTGAACTGCACCTTGAGTGCTCCTTCATCCTTGGCATATTAGCTCTCTTGACTACTTGTATCCTGTGCCACCAACAAATTCTTTTTTGGCTAATTCAGATACAAGTAACACAGTTCCCTGACATGGTGCATATTGTCCAGGCCTTCCACAGCTCAGGTGGGAAAACTTTTGCACTATCACTTACATTTTGCTATCAATTTTTCCTCTAGGCCTCTGAAGATGCCAACTGAACTTGAAATTACCCAAGGCTGTAAACATTTAGGATCACATAAGTTAAATAACTCCATTGGGTTTAATCTATTTGCTTAAACTGCTGTAATTTTCCTACTTGAGTTTTCCCAAGTAAATACTGGCACTGAAGAGTAAGTAAGTGGAGATGTTAAGTGGCCCGTAAGACTTATTAAGATCAAGGTGATAGGTTTAGCAAGGTTGATACAACATAAAACTACTAATGTTAGAAACTCCTGGTGACCTTCCAAGACTAAACAATACACTTTTTTTTCTTCAGAGGTTTGAAATGTCAATGACAAGATAGCTTCCCGTCAGTCTTAAGACACGAAGACCCTTAAATACACACACACACAAGATTCCAATGACACATCCAGCGACAACTGGAGTGCACATAAAGAATAGGGCTGGCCAGAACGTAACGTCCTGTTCTCACTCTGTTCATTTCCAGTAACATAAGCCAGGCCTAAAATTGTAAAATAAAACTACCACTTCCTGCAGAATCACAAGACACTTTCCTAATCATAAAGTAATACAGACACTACAATGTTAAAACAAACACAGCATTATGAAAAGGCTGCTACAGAAAAGATGTCCAAAGGCAAACAGTCATGCAGGACAACACAGAACTGCTGAAGTCCTTCCCAAAAAGCAAAGTTTTGTCAGAACATCCAAGGCATTAAAGCAAATCCTGAAATCTTTACACCCCTCTAATCACAACTGAAAAGGCTCACAAAAACCAATACTTCCCCAGCAACAATTTACAAACCCATTTCAAACAGGCAATGGTGACACGATTTGTTTAGTGCCAGGGCTAAAGATATTCTAAGTGTTAGGCCATTGCTCTTGCCAGTACAGAAAGACATAGCATAAGAATCACCAATACTGGAGAAGATGCCCAGCAGCACAGGAAGGGGTGGGGAAGAGATAACAAACTCAGGTGAGTGGAGACCAGAGAAAGAAAGCACAGCTTCTAGTCAGGTTCTCCTTTAAGTGAACACAAGGGGGTTTGGGGTTTTTTTTTAATGGTACAAAACCCTGTTTCACTGAAATGCTATATCAAGCCCATTACGGCTTTCTGTACTTACAGCATTCTTTCACTAATACTATTGCCATAACTGTGCAATTGTATCCACTTCTAATCACTTTCTGACTGAACACTGGCTCGTTTTTGTCCTTTTGTACCTTCACTGTAAGAGTGGAATGAAGGAACACTCTGTTAAGCTTCACGGTGTTAAACACGGCCTTTACATTTACTCTACCAGCAATATTTATGTGATAATAAAATCTCAACAACTCATGTGTCAGAGAGCAGGAGTCAAATAACCTCCAACACAAATATGGGTTTATCGTTATCTAGATGGAAGCACGTTTTTTTAACAGCAACACAAAACCACTCCGGGATTTCATTTCAGGGCTTCTCAAAAGAAAAATGCTATTTATCATCAGCAACATTTCCTGAAGCGTTTCTGAATTTTGCACACACAGGTCTCCTATACAAGTGCGGTTTAGAGCTCATGCCCGAGCTTTAAGTAAGCAGATTTAAATCGTCACGCTCAAGACCATTAACTTACTCTCTCCTTTACTCGCTAAGCTCACAAAACGTCGGGTCAGGAGCCCTTATTTTGATCCCCATGGTACCCGTGAATGGGGATAACGCAGGAAGGAGGGGCACAGCCCGCCCCTCCCGGCCCCTCGGCGGGCGAGCAGCGGCTGTTTGCTGGCCACCGGCTGCCGGCACCGCGCACGGCCGGGCGGCAGCGCGGGGCCTGCGGGGCCGGGCCCCGGCCGCGCTCCCGCTGCGGCCCGACAGCCGCGGCCGAGGACCCGGGGCCTGCGCGCCCGCCGCCGCCGCCGCCGCTGCCGGGAAAGCCGCAGCGACCCCCACACCCCCTCACCCACGGCCCCGGCGCTCACCGAAGTCGAGGAACTGCTTGATGGAGAGGGGCGAGGGGGAGAAGCGCGAGTAGTACTCGATCTGCTTGGGGATGGGGCTCTTGAGCAGCGCCCCGCACAGCCGCATGGCGCGGCCCGCCCGGCTCCGCTGCGCTCCCGCCGGCAGCGGCTCCTGCCCGGGCGCGGCCGCTCCGCGCCGCCCGTCGCGCCCCGCGGCCCGGCCCGGCCCGGCGGCAGGCAGGCAGGCAGGGAGGGGCGAGCTCCGCGCATGCGCACGGCGGCGCGGCGGGGCGGGGCGGCGCGGCGGGGCGGGGCGGGGCGGGGCCGGCGGGTGAGGGCAGCGGGAGCGGGGCCCGGAGCGTGTGGGGGTGCCGGGTGCCTCAGCCGGCCCTCGGTGCCACAATCAGTGGCTTAGCTTGGGAAAAGCGTCTGGGATCATGGAGTCCAGCCTGTGGCCGAACACCACCGTGTCAACCGCACCGTGGCACCGAGTCCCACGTCCAGTCTTTCCTTAAACACATCCAAGGACGGTGACTCCACCACCTCCCTCTGTTGTCCACAAAAATCGGATTCGTCACCTGCTGTGTGACAAGCCAATAATTACACGCTCGAGGCAGACATTAATTATTCTATTTCAGAGTTGCGCAAGCCTGGGTGCTCAGTGGCATTCCATGAATCAGGCACACCAACTATCAAAACTTTTTACTAATTACAGATTTTAGCAAACAAAAGAATTAGTGGTCATTGGCTACAAGTTACATAGTTCTTTTATTAATCAGTATTCTTATCTTCTATTGGTTAATGATTCTCTCGCCTGTCATGCTGCGTAGCGCTCGTGCTCAGTCTCTCTTCCTCTGGTACAGTGAATTTCCTGGATCGGTGGTCAGAGAGTCAGTGGTCTCCATCTCCCTCTGCCAGAATCACCTCTTACCCAGTTGGAGCTGACTTCAGTACAGTTGCTGAGTTGCCTTTATTAGTTTCTTCTTAATGTTGGGAGTTCTGCCAGATGTCCTTGTGGTCTGTAAATTCTGTGTTCTTTGTGCCAACTATCACTGGGCATCCTTCTCCCCAAGGTTCGTTAACATCCCTCCACGTCTGACATCATCACAGCGTGTCAAGCCCTAAACCTTAACAAGGCAATTCTACCAACAAGTTATTTGTCTTTCTGACACCTGGACATCACTTAGAGCTTGCTTGCTAGCTGCTATCAGTTTCACAGATTTGTTGATTGAGCTTGAAGGTATATGAAGATCAAACATCAAAGAACATCCTTTCTTGAGCAAATTTTAAATATTCCACATTTTGCAACACCTTGGCAGTCCATTCAATTATCTAATCACCCCTTGTGTGAAGAAATTCCTCCTGATGACCAACCTAACCCTTCCCTGGCACTGTTTAAGACTATGTCCTCTTGTCCTGTCACTGGTTACCTGGGAGAAGAGCCTGACCCCCACCAGCTATTCCCTCTGTTCAGATTTCAGACGGACCAGTTAATATGTCTCAGCTGGTCCATAAGATGGTGCCTGCACAGCTGGCTTCCACCCAAAATTCAGCCCCCAGGTATCCAGCAGGTTGTACAGCAGGTGTGAGGCTGGCAGAACAAAGGTCACCATATGCAATAATATTTGAAATTTCCTGAAAAAGTCCCATTTTTAGCTGAGAAAGCATCTGAATACAATTAAAATTAATTTTGATAACTAGACTCTAAAGTGAAGCCAGGTATTGGAGAATCCAAATGTATCACTGAATGCAGTCACTGCTTTTTGCCATGATGTGGTTTAGGTACATTTAAGACAAAAAACTGGTCACAAATTCCTTATTTTTTCTCCAGTGAATTCAACATAAACTTCAGGAGGTACAAGATAATATTACTCTAATTTTATAACTGACTTGCAAAAGAAACCAGTAGTCTTTAGTTACTGGAAGTCTCTCTCCATCCTTTCTGTCATGATTATAGAATCTGAGACTGAGAAATCCAGACCTAATGTACAAAATAACTGGAAAGCATTTCAAAATCACTTCAATTGCAGGTTGTAGGAATGACTGGCTTGAAGAGGCATGTCATGTAATCAAGACTGACAAAATGAAACATCTACTGTAATTCTGAAGCTTTTTTGGCAGATGAGGAAAAGTGTTTTAAAACTTTTGTTATACACTCATCAGGATTTGATTGTAATTTATTTAGAGCATAACTCTGAAATGAGTTGCGGAATTATCTGGCAGAAAACAATACCTTTTTTTGTTAAAGACAGAATAACATTTCCAAAATTAAGATGAAATTAGCAGCTTCAAAGGATGATTCATTATCAACATTTAGGCCACTTGATTTTATGTATCTTTCATGTTTTTAAGTAATTCTAGTGTGATTTCAGCTTCAAAAAGTAGCACGACAACAGTTAAGTATTGAGTTGTCTTTTTAAACACAAAATCATTTTTGCAATATAAAGCATCACAGCATCATTTTTTTGGAAATTTCTTAAGCATATATTAGCCAACCCATGTGAAAAATTGGAATTGTTTTTGTCTCTGGTGATACAGACTAAATCCACAATGAGGACACACACAAAGTCACTGCAAAACAGAGGTGTGCTCTTCTCATATAGGTTCCCAATAGCTTCTCTCAAGTCTAGAGAAATTGATGACATAACCAGCAGATCTAATTTTCCAAAAGCTGTTCAAACACACACTTTAGACACATTCAAATCCCAGACCCACCCAACAGCTCTTCATGGCCTTGTGCTTAAGAAGATTGCAAGACTTGCTTGAGAGAACATAAAATGCACATGGGTGATGCCTTAGGTTTAACTTTCATATTTTTCAAATCCTGTACTGCCTAGTGTGTAACTCTGAAGTTTCTTGTAGCCTGTTAACTTCTGCTCTCTCATGCCAGGTAGACGTAACAAAGCCTCTCCAGGCCTGATCTTCAAGGACACTCAGACTGTCCTAGGTCCAAAATGTTTAAACCAAAAGCCTCTAAATGGGGGCAGGCTTGGGGAAATGACATCATTAACTGAAGCTTTAATTGGAGAATTAACCCTGACATGCAAATGAACCAAACTTACAAAAGTGTGAGGAATTTGTGACTCGGGGTCCATCTTGGGGTCCATTTTGACCTCTGGCTCCCCAGGGTGAACCTTTGAAGGCCTTTCAAATAAATACCTACCTTTATTCCCTTGTTCTTGTCTAGTGTCTGTTTTCAGGTGGCCACTTCAGGCACTGTGGCAAAGGCTGTGGTTTTACCAGTGCGAGACAGCAGCAAGCATACACCTAAACCTAGTTCTTAAACAATCTGCCTAAATAAAGAGAGGTTAGTGACATAAACAATGCAGAATACAACTTGTCACTGGGATCAATAGGATTAAATGATAATCTGAATTTTGCTTTTTGAACCAGTTGGATTTCTGATACCTCACACCTGCCTTCTCTTGTATTTCAGAACATACCTGGTGCAGAAAAGGCTGAATCTTCTTTGTATGATACAAAAACTCTACATGTGTACAGGAAAGAAATTATTTACCCCTCAAGAAAATTTAACTTTGATAACACCTAACACTGCTGAATTTCTCAGGTGTTTAGCATCTCCCATTTACCGGGGATATTTTCATATTTTCCAGTTAGATTCAAATCTGGAATAACTAGAATTAACCAAGGGGTCAAAGATAACCCACTTTTACATGGCCATTTAGTAGCCAGAACAACTTAGTCCCTTGTTCAGTTAAAATCTGTTGAGCACACAGGCAACTGGAAACCTCAAAACCTGTAAGGGAATTATTGTCTTGGTATGGACACTTGCCAGAACCCTGAACTGAGGACAAGATGCCCTTGGTGTCCTGGCCCAGAGAGCACCACCCAGCCCCACTGCCCCTGTCTTGCTCTCAGGGAGCCCCAGACACATCACAGAATCAGGTTTTTTGGGCCATCACTGACAGAGGAGGTGGATAATTAAATCTGAGTAAAAAACCTTGCCTTAAACGTTTTTCCTGTTTTTTCTGTGTTGGAGAATCAATGCTTCTGACTCACAAACCACAAAAACTTTGAGAGGGAAAAGCAGTAATATCAGGTTTTGCTGCAGAGTGATTCCCTAAAACAGGAGATCAGATGTAATGAATATTTGCAAAAGCAAAAGCTTTTTGTTGTTTCCTACCCTGAGAAATTTCAAGCACTAACTGTTGACCACTGGATTCAGTGCCAGTACTTAAAAATTCGCCTCCCCTGGGTTTGTGTTTTAGCTATGATGGGAGGAAGGGACTGTGTACCCTAATGACAGAGTGTACATGGAAGAGCCTTTGCTGCTCCTTGTATAGCACTTGTCTTTAATTCAGTGGAGCCAGAGGGATAAATAGGAAACCCTTCTATGACTAGTAATCAGAAAATTAAGTTACCAGAAAAGAAAGTTCTCCCTAAATTTGATTTTCTTAGCACATAGTTAAAAATTAATTCCTACAGAAATTTGTAGCCAAATTTGGTATGGAGATTTTAAAAGATGCATTTTTGTTACATTTTCAGATCTTGCTCTTTCTGGACCTTTGCATTACATGCACTTCTGTTTTCAGGGATCAAAGCTTTCACATGTAGTATTTCACCCAATTAACCTTTATTCGCAGTGAAAATTTCAGACTTTTAAAACACCAGAGCCATAATCTCCTTAACAAAGCTTGTTTTATTTCACTGCAGAACACGTAGTAAGTCTATAAACTAGCTGCAGGGGATTCAGCATAATGAACTTCTTTGTATGGATGTCAGAGGAGGGGAAAAGGAATGCTAAACTGTAAACCAAGAAAACATGGTTATTAGTGTTTTCTAGACACATTGACTTTGTGGAATTCATAGTAATTTTTTTTTGTTAACCAAAAAAAGAAACCTATATTGAAGTTAATATAACCCCTATTTGTTAAAGTTCAGAAGCACTCATTGAGAATGGGGATAATACAATTGAAACATGAACAATAATAATAACCAAGAACAGTTATTTGGAGAAAACTTACACAGGAAATTATAGTCCCAAAGTACCTCTTACAAAATGACAGACGAATCAGCACAGAACAGGAAAAACTAATATAGGGTGATGTTTCATACAAATTCCTCCTCTTCATAGTACTAATATTTCTCAATAACCCTGCCATATTTTCCTACCTGCCATTATATGCTTTCAAGGGTAGATTCAAGTCGTGGCTCAAACCCACAGTGGGAACGCATGGAGTGAGAAAGGGATAAGGTTCCTTACTGAACCTCTCCTGAACTTCAAAAAGGATCTGGTTTCATTTTTAATAATGTATTACTTCCTAGTATTTGTGCACTCAGGTGGGTAACTTTGGAGGCACTGTTACCCACAATGGTTAGAAGATTGATAGTTTTTGCATTGGGAATGAGCATGTAGTATTACATTCTATTGCTACCATAGTCTACATTTTCAGCCCTTCTTGTCTATTACCCAAGAAAATAAAGGGTTTTTTACCAAGTTTTTTTGCCAGCAAAAGGTGGTAGTCACTGCACTGAGGGTTCCTCACCCTAGTTAGTTGACCAGCAAAATTCAGCAGTCTTTCTGAACGAACCATCTGGGACTATCGAAGATTGCACTCAGCAAATCTAAGAGCTGGGAAGTTGGAGAAAATCTTGACTCTCTTTGCAACCAAAAATACCATGGCTTGTCAAATTGTTTGTAATTTCTGGGTCAGATGTGTTAGGTTTTTTTAGAGTATGCACTCCACAATTTCTTCAAATACAGAGCTGTCCTCTGTAATTTGCTTTAAAGTAAACCTGGTGCCACCATGGAGGTGATGTTGGGTCTCTATCAGATGATGCCATCTGTGTGCCCAGCATTAATGGACAGACCTACATTACTCTTTAATAGCCAAAAAACATTTCATGTCTAAAGAAAAACAGGTAGATTAATTTCTTTTCAAATTGTTAAGGCACACAGAAGAGAAAATTCTTGCCACTGAGGGTAAATGCAGAGAGAAAGAATTTAGGAGTATCCTTATTGCCATGGTATTTTGTCCTGGCTTTGCTGTAAGGGAACCATTGGAACCAGGGAGGCAGAGCTATGACTGAGTGGCACAGAACTACACCTACACAGAACAACCCCTTCCCCATAAGACTGCCTTGGTGCTTCTTTTACCATTCCAACATACTAAATAACCCACAGCAAGGTCCTAACTTGCATTTAAAATGTGCAAAACTGAATATAACCAGTAGTCAGTACACTTGTACCAAGGATTTACATTTAATCTTCTTTTCCAGAAACAGGCTGAAAGAACACCAGCTGAGGAAGAGTCACTGGTACATAAGAAATAGAACTTTGGGTTTTCTGCTAGGTCCTTTAAAATGGAATTGACAACATACTTTGAGGAGAAGCACAGAACTAGTTTGGCATTAGTAAGAGAGGAGTGCCTGTGAAAGAAATTATTTCTCTCTTTTATTTTTTTCTTTCCTTCCCTTGCTAGAGAGTCTCCCAGGGGCAACTCAAAACTATATTTCAGATTGAATAGCCATAACCACACCCTGACATACCATTATCTTTGGAGAATATAATCTCAGCACCTTTTTGTTTGCAAAATTGAAATTTGCAGGGGTCTTGTGATGAAAAAGCTGAAAAGGAGTTGATCTTGCTAAATGAAGTTTGCCATGCAGCATGAGAAGTTCCTGTATCCTCAGATAAATGGAATAAAATCTGCTATTTAGGGGAGCAGGGTTGAGTCATCTTGGCTCTGAAAATTTTCACGTGGAGAGAGAACCTTTTTGTTCATTTTGCATAGAAGATTTGTTTTCCATGCATTCAAATCTTTGAGAAGAAACCACCAGTTTTGTTCGAAAAACACCATAATCTCACAGGAAGTTGTTCCATCTCTGCTGGTACTTGACACGCTATTTATCAGGCTGAAAGACTGGATAGCAGATTTCCCAGGACTTTCACAGCTCTGCCATATAGACTGTCCTGAAACTGGGTTTTTTTGTTTCACTGCAACCCATGAGGTGAGAACTAAAGCTTCCAGGAAACACCACCATTTTTATAGAAAGATCAAAATATTCTTCTTTGAGGATCCACCAATTTCATTGGATTCCTTAAATAAAACAGCACAAAAGTTCAGCTCCTGTAACAACTGGGAAGAGGAGCTGTCGTGCTTGTCATTGGGGAGCTTTCTGAATGTTAAAAATCTTTCTGAGAGTAATTCCTGCTCCTGAGCTGCACTTTCCAGGGGAATCTGTGTGCCAAGAGACAAGTAAATAAAAAAAATCTGAGTCCAAATACACACTTTGTAATGAATCATCAGCCATTTTCCTCTCAAAAACCAAACAATATTGGGGAAGCACAAGTGCATTTTCTGATTGCCTCCTCTTCCAGATCTTGGCAGTAGAAAATGGATTGAGAAGAGCCCCTGTTCCAATAGCAACTCTGCCCTCAGAGAACAGTGATGCATCACTTTGCTCCTCTGCATTGATCAATCTCCTTTTCACCCCATTATATTTCTTTGTATCTCATGCACCAAATGCTAGAAGTTTTATAATTCAGTATCATATAAAGTGCTTTTTTGAAATCAATAAGCATTACATGCACTGGAATACTTTTATATAACACACATGCAATTACAGTGGATTTGGGTATCACGTTTGTCTGACCTGATATGTTTTATTAACCTACAGTTCTTACTGTTCACTGGGCTTTTTCACTCTATAGATTTACACATGAATTGGTGGGTATTTTACTCTTAATTTAAGCCCGTGGGTATTTTACTCTTAATTTAAGCCCATGTGAATTCTAAACCAATTATTGTAGTATCTCCAGTTTTTCTGTTAAAAACATTGTCCTGCACTTGTTCAACCAATAAGCTTTTATTATTCCCATTTTCATACATTCTTTTTATCTAGTACTGATTTGAAAGTGCGCAGTAAAGAAACTGAAGTGGTTTACATAGCACAAGTTAAACATAATATTTAACCCTTTTTTTAATACCCTGGACTTCAATACATATCTCCTGCTGATACTGCTTTTTGCTGGAATCTGGAGTTTCTGTTCCCTGTAAACAGCAATACGTATTTTGCTTGATTTTCTGTTAATAGTGTGCACACTGTAGCTTGTAGACCGGCCTAGATGAGAAAATAGGCAAACACAGTGTTATGTCTATGTACACTCACATAGCAAATTAGCCCTAAGCAAAGCAGAAAACTTCTCAGGGTTATAATAGCACTAGTTTTGGGTTAGAGCTAAGCTTTTCTGGTAGGTATTGTACAGGAGTTTTTGCATCATGACCCTAATTTCCAGTTCCTCTTAATAAGGTGGAGTCACATCAGGATGCAATTGTGGTTGCCCAGAGCCGTGTCTGTAGTGGGGCTCAATAGTGACACCAAACAAGAATCTATTTTAATTTGTCTTTACATACACAGTCCAAGGGAGAAGTAAATGCATCAAGTTCATGTGGCACATCCAGGCACCTGATCCTGGTAAATGTAGTAGCCTCCATTTAGGCCTCCTCAAGCAGCCCTGAAGACCTGCTGCTAGCAGCTGGTGACGTCTCCAGGAGCACCATTTGGGAAAATATCCTGTGTCTCTACACAGAGCCTCCTCAAAGATGATGACTGGAAAATAGTGTCATTTGGCAAGATAAACAAATAAATAGTTTTTTCGACTGTTCTACCTACAAAACATAACATGCAGTTTATTATTCAAGTTATTATGCAAATTATTTTGATGATCTGTGGGAAAGCATAGCACTAGAGCTTCATGGGTGGGAAGAAAACTTTTGCTCTGGTGTTTGCTTGCAGATGAGTGCTTTGAGATAACAGGAGTAATAAAATGCCCTTCTTAGGTGAAAAATGGATTCCGTGCAGATTCCTGACAACTTGCAAGTTGTACTTTCTCCGTGTTGCAACATTACTCAGGCCTACAATTTGTTGTAGGATGGATTAGCTTTAAAGATTAGATAAGTGTATGGACGTGGATGTGGATAAGAATGGAATAACTGATGATCCAAAGTCATCTTTACACTTCATTAAGCAACTGAATGCTAAACAAGAGGTTGTCACACTTGAATGAGCAGCAACATTTCCACATTTGTGTAGTTCAATGCCTTTCTTCTCAGCTGAAGCTGGGAGTGGCATGTGATGGACACCCTGAAAAGCAGAACGAAGAGCACAGATTATTTTTATTATTAAGGTTGCTGAATCCTTGCCTTTAGAAGCCATTTCCAGTTGTGTTCAGCAGATGTTTGCCAGCTCTTAAGCACTTGACGAGTATTGGCTTCCAGTAGTTGGATGTTACACATGCATAATGAATGGGAATTAAATACAATTTAATTCCCTCTGACTTTTCTAAGTGAGAGGAAAGGAAAAAAGGGTCCATCAGGTGTACTCAAGGCTGAACCTGCATCATAATCAAGCCTAGATATCTATACCCTTTACCTCGAAGGAACACCATATTTTGTGTGCTACAGCCGTTACCTCTGGTGGAGCATAACTATTGAGTCTCACATTTCCAGATAAGACAAAGTGTCAAATTTGCACTGGACTTCTCTGTAGAAGCACCTTCACCCCACACACACTCCCCTCTTCTTGATGTCATCTTTACTCCCAAATTCTCTACCCTCCTCTCCAAGGTGCAGTGGGTTAGGGAATGGGGGCTGCAGATAATTCATCACACCTCGTCTCTGTCGCTCCTTCCTACTCACACTCTTTCCCTGCTCCAGTTTGGGGTCACTCCCACAGGAAATAATTCTCCATTAATTTCTCCAACATGAGTCTTTCTCACGGGCTGCAGTTCCTCACCAGCTGTTCCAGCATGGGTCCCTTCCACAGGAACAAGCTGTTCCATTGTGGATCCTCCACGGGGTCACAAATCCTGCCAGCAAACCTGCTCCAGTGTGGGTTTTGCTCTCCACAGGTCCTGCCAGAAGCCTGCTCCAGGGCCAGCTTCCCACAGGGTCATAGCCTTCCTTGGGCATCCACCTGCTCTGGCAAGGGGTCCTGCAGGTGGATCTCTGCTCCACCATGGTGTTCCATGGGCTAAAGGGGGATAACTGACCCACCATGGTCTGCAGGGGAATCTCTGCACTGGTGACTGGAGCACCTCCTTTCCCTCCGTTCCCTCCTTTCCCTCCTTCACTGACCTTGGTGTATGCAGGCTTTTTCTCTAATGTACTGTCACTGCTTCCTCCATCTGCTGTTGCTGCTGTTCCCAGAGCAAGTTTTTCCTCCTTTCCTTAAATATGTCACACGGTGACACTACCAGTGCTGCTGATGGGCTCAGCCTTGGCCAGCAGCGGGTCCATCCTGGAGCCAGCTGGCCTTGGCTCTGCTGGACATGGGGGAAGATTCTCATGGCCTCACAGAAGGCACCACTGCAGCCCCCCTGTTACAAAATCCTTGCCATGCAAACTCAATACACTGGCCATATATATGGTATCTCAGAAGCTTCTTTTTCTTTTAGTAAAATACAGACATTCCACTCAATCTTTATGACTTGATGTAGGTTCACATAGAGACAAAGACAAATGTGAGGCACGTCTGTGTAAGGATGTGTGCTTGCAATATGGGGGGGAACAGTGCACTTAAAACATCAGGCTCTATACAGCACTGTATTCTGCCTTGCCACACTGAACAAATCAAAAGTAGCTAAGAATAACATTCATGGTATATAAAAACAGATTAACACATCTCTTGGGAAACAATTTCAAGGAAGCTAAGAAGCTGAGACAGCTCTGAGGAAGAGTCTACATCCTGGCCCCAGCCAAAAGTCACTCATCTGTCTTGCTAATGCTCAGGCTTAAGAATCGAAGGGCACCCAGCAGTGACTGGCTCTAGATAAGCCAGTCCTGAGTTGTCATGGTGTGCTGTCTGCAGTGGCTGGACGTTGCAATGCCACCTAATTTTGAACCTCAGGTCCAACAAGTGGAAAGCACAGCTGATGTCTGTATCAGGCTCACACCTTGCCACAAGCAATTCAGCTGCAGCAGGGGGCTGCCCAACCTCCCCCCATCCCTTTCCTAGGTATGTTTTCTTGTCCAGCTGAGGGCACTTAGCCAGCCTCAGGCTGTGTCATCTTAAAGAGCTAATCCACAGAAGCAGAGAAGTGGTTCTACTTCCCACTCCTTATCAAAACAATGGAGAGAAGTTACAGATCCTCTCTAGAGCTGCAAAGGAACCAGAGGGGTAGTAGAGCCACTCCTTTCAGCATGAGACTTGTTCAGCCACGTTACAGGATCTCATCTACTGCAAATACAGCAGTAGCTCTCTGATTCTCTGTTGCAGACATTAAGTTCATTAAAATAAGCAAACTATAAAGCAGATTTAGGAATGTGACACCAGTTACTACTTTCAAAGGACAGTCAGGGTGACTTCAACTAAAAAATGGCATGGTCTTTTCCCCCAGCTACCACTTAAATTGCCTTCTCTTGAGAAGATTACAGGTGTCTTATGATAAATCCTTTTGGGAGACACTACATCTCAATACAAGGCAGCACCAACATCAATCTCATACCAATCAAGATTTTCACAGTACTGATTAGAAAACCTTTATTGCCCAGTAGAGCAATCAAGACAAGTACACATCCATCTTAAAAACAAACAAAAAATAAACAACCTTTGTAATCTTATGACTGTAAACACTTGTTTTATTGAGTGCCTTACATTCCCCCTATGGAGCAAAGCAGCTATTGCATTGAAGCCAGTCATTTCATCAGAAAGGCAAACACTGGCATTGCCAGGAGAAAGAAGAGTTTTACAGCCTTTAAAGCAGCCTAATATAACTGCACCTCCTGCTACCTTTCCAATTGACATAACTGGATTTTAGCCACCACTCTCTGGTATTGCAGGGAGAACATCCAGTTGCTACAGAGCTTGGACTTGTGTTAGTTCATAAGAGGAAGACAGCGATTACCCCAAACAAATAAGAGAACTAAAACTGAAACATCTCCATGTAATTGTCAAATACAATGTTGTTTTAAAAAGTAGTGTGAATGTAATTGCAAATAAAAGCAGACTGGGTGAGGCAGGGAACATCTTACCAAGTGATATTTGCAGGACTTGGCTTGAGAGCAGCCCAGAGTGGTTCAGCTCTGGTGTCATGACACAGAGCAGACTCACTGCAAGCTCTGTTCTTTGCTAACAGAGGCACTTAGAACCAGCTACAATGGTTTTGCTTTGCTTTAATCATAAATCAGAGACAAGTCAAATGCAGTGAAGGAACAATTTGCAATGATATTGCAAATGCATAGTCCATCGCACAAATACAAGCAGGTATTTGAAAAGCAGGCCAGGTTACCATGGCTAATTTGGGAGAATGGAGATGGGGAAGAGGGAGGAGAGGATCTTGGAAGGCAAAAACTTGCTTTAATTGGGGAATTTCATTCACAGCAGAGATTCCTGAGTTTTTACTTCACATGAGCAAAAAATGCTGAAGGTGGCTTGACTTTTTGCAGTACAAGATTAGGTCGTTTGAGCTGTGAGGTTTTAGTCACCCTGGTGCTGGAAACCCTCCTGAAACTACCACCCCAATTCTCTTCCCTTTAGCAGCACTAATTCTCCTGTGTCACTGCAGTCTAGCTTCCTCAGCAATATAGTGCTGCAAGCCTGTCTTATTTGCAAGGAGTACATCAGCACCAAAGGCAAACCTCTCTAGCAGTCCTCTGAAAAAAAGGATTTGATGAGGAAGGAAAGAGTCCAGGCTGGTGTCCCATTCACATTCTTACTTTACAAGTGTTTTCATAACCATCAGTCCTGGAAACTCAAAGTGAGATCAAAAAGAAGAATTAGGAAGGGGGAGAGAAAACAGGTTGTTTCATTGATTGCTAGATTTGTAGATTATGGCTATTAGTAAAAATGACAGCACCTCTAGTCGATGGGGTACAGGCTCAAAGCCTATTAATGCACTACAAGTAACATGATTTGGGGATCTGAAAAGAGAAAAATCACAGCGTGAAATTTAAATCCTACTTTGTACTTTGAAAACCGTGGTTTCAAGAGGGAGAAGTCCAATACGCCCCATTCACATGCTAATTCACTTGTTTCAACAAACTGGTATTCTCCTTCACCTCTTCACATTAGCATAAAATGAGAAGCTTGAATCTGCATTTTTCAAAAGACAACCAGGTTTCAAAATTTCCAAAATGCAACTATTCAGCAATGGTTCATACATGCTAAATGCCAGAGTATTGTAAATGCAATACTCATTTGCCTCCTGCATCCAGAATGTAATTTCCATTTTTATTTTAATCGCTAGTGATCCATTGTTCCAAGTTTCTTTAAATAAATGTCCCCCACTGCTGCCCATAGCTTCTGCAGAAACAATTTTGAATATTTTGCAGGCAAAAATAGCAGATGTGTTGAAATTTATGCCATTTCTCTCCAGAGTAGATGACTGATGAAATGCATATATCCAGCCCTGTGGAAATATGAGCCAGAAATAAATAGCAAATGAGATTATCCTTAAATTGATTTCTGTGCAGTACATTCTGATTAACCAGCAAATCAAAGATTTTTTTTCCCCAGCTGCTCCACAAAGATCACATTCTTCATTCTCTGCATGCGTGGCTTCTGGTATATAAGTGTTTCTTTCAGTTATCAGATATCTGAGGACTTTTCTGCTCTGCCATCCAAAAAGCTTGGTCTTCTTCCTTTCTGTCTGAACTTTCAAAGGGTAGATTCCAATATTCTGTTTGTTCTCCTCAAAAGACTCCAACACAAAATCTGTTGTTCAGGTCTGTTACAGCCTGTTTCAAAACCAGTGGTCTTGCTGGAAGCATTCTGGTGCACTTGGTCCTTCTCAAGGTATGAACACAACCCCCAGGACAATGTCTGAGCCCGTAAGATGTTTTCTATCACTAGAAGATTTTTTCAGAAATCAAAACCAGTGTGTTTATCTGATAGACCACCTATGATATAATCGGTAGTTACTTCAAGGGCTCTGCTGCTGGTGTCATGATGAGCTGTCCAGCCTGAACTTCATAATGGTACCAAAATATCCAGAGCCGTGTTCTAACCTGCCCTAATTGTAATTTAAGCCCCCTCAATGTTAATGATCAGTTTGACGCCAGTCCAGGTGTCATGACAAAGAGCAATATTATGCTTTTAGCTCTGTTCTGGTGTAAATGTGCAGCTAACTTTCAGATGCTAAACAGCAGCCCAGATGTTCAGCTGCCTGTGACCCAAGGCTTGCTTTTGCAGTGGCACAGATGTGATGCCTTGGCTGAGTCTTGCTTAGAATGTTCTTATCCATCTGCAAGAAAGAGTGTAGGCTAAAGCCACGTGGAAGTAAGTTCACAGGCAGAAGTGAAATTGTAGAGGCAGTAACAGTTGGCTGGAAAATACTGAGGAGGGGTGAAAGTTGCAGAAAGAAGGCAGAGACTCAGCAAACAGCAGCTTGGCCAGACAAGGGATCATGGTCCTCTCCAAAGGGTCATGGGAATGAAAACTTCCCCCAGCCAACAGCTGCCTACCTGTCTGGTAATACTTGTAATAATTAGCTGAAGTAGCCTGTATTTAAGACTTCAGTCATAGTTAATACTTGAGTAATACTTAGCTGAGTTGCTTGTTAGTACCTGTGTAATGTATGTCTGAGCTGATACAAATATTTGCTGTGTGTTTCTAAACTTGGCAATCTTTTAGCATAGGAGAAGGTGCCCAAGGGAAAATGACCCATTGAGAAAAGGGTGCAGGTGTGAGCACTAGTCCTGGCTCCCTCCCTCCTCTCCTTCTGCCCCCACTTCACTTCTTGCCACACAGTCACACTTCAAGGTCTAAAGTTACCAGATACCACCAACTAAAGTGGAGAAATGGAGATGGATAACGTGCATCACTAGATAGTACTACTGTCTAGCAGAAGGGGTTCCTGTGAAGAATTTTTTTCCATGACTAAGTGGTATCAACAGGCCCTCTCTATCCATATTTAAAGAGAGATTAAACCAAGGCATTAAATTCTGACAGTGCTTCTTTAACCACAAGAAGGAAGGAATAGGCTCTCACTAGAGGGCACATTGAGCTTGGATTTTATACATCCTGTTCCAAACAAGAATCATAAGGTGAAAGGTGAAAACCAGCAAGGTTGAAAACAGCTACCCTGTGTGACTGAATCCTAAATCCAAATTGCACCATGCCTTTAAAAATGCTTCAACCCCTTGGCATCATAGACTATGGGGCATCATAGACTATGGGGTATGGCAGGGGGCTACGTTAATTCTCTGTATGAAATAGAATTTCTCCTGTGTCTGATACCACGTCCATCAACACTGCAGAAGAACAAATCCCTGGGACAGTGCTGACTGATACTTCATAGAAGAACAAGGAGAAAAGAGGGAAGAAAAGTGTCACACAGCAGGCATGTTCTTGCTGATTGATTGCAAAATTCTCCACAAGCTTTAATTTAAAGGAAACAACATACAGTATAGAGATCACTGACAGACAAATTCAAGAACTGCTCCTACACGAAGACTGGGAGAAATTTCACATTAAGCATCAGGAACAGTATCTTCACATGCATTTAGCCATTCAAGTTGCATCATAGGGCTATCTACGTCTGTACAGTGCAGGGATTTGCTTTGAGGGATTGGTATTTCCAGTTGTTCACATTTTGGACTAGCTCTAGGCTTGTCCCGTGGGCAGGGACAGCCTGCTGGTAGCTGAGGAGCTCTAGGAGCACTCCTGGAGCACACCTCCCCCTGTAGTTTCCCACAGCAGGCATCCTGCTGGAGTGCTCGGAGGTCAGCCCCCCTGGGCAGCCCAAGGCATCATTAGAAACACGATTAGGAGATTTGCTTCACACGCGCTAATCCAATTTAAAATGTTACTGTAGACTCAATGAGACTGAAAAGCTGTGAAAATGCATCCCTGAGGAATTGTTTGCTTTGTGCCCGGCGGGGAGTGGACTTCAACACAAGCTGGAGAACCAGCCCAAGGTCCCAGCACCGTGTATCCACATGGAGAGCAGGGTTCAGGAGCTGCATGTGTATATAGCCTCACATGCCATTAACTTTCCTGTGTTGACAAGGATGAAATTCAAAGCAAAAGGTACAATAGGAATAATTTCACTGAATTTGTGATTATTGCAACACACAGAAGTACTGTATGCTAGAGGAGATGGAGTGTCCACCTGGCAGGACTAAGAGAGTAGGATCTGAGCAAGAACTGAGGATAGCACCCATCACCTGCTTTGATTCACATTTTTACCTCTACAGGGGTGGTTAAGAGGCGAGCAAGCCTTGATTCTTACTGTTTGTGGTACTGGTGACAGCCATGGTAAGTCTTGTTGGGGACTGTAAGTGAAAGGACGGAAGTGGTACAAATATTCTGTAAAAACTATTCTTTCAAATCAGCACCCAGGGGGGGCTGCACCATGCATTATTTCCCCCCAGATAAATCACAGATCCCCCGAACCTTCCAGCTGTGTGACTGCTGCTGGAGTGGCAGCCAGGGTCATATCACTGCTTGCAGACATCCCTTACAGCAGGCAAAACAACACTTCCTCCAAAATTAAGGATGGCAATATCACTCAGCTATAACTGAAGGCACAGAAATTGAGCTTTGTGTGCTAACAATAGTTAGCCTACCAATGAAGGCAGGAAACGGCAATAAAGATACGACAGCCACGGAGCCAGCCTGCGCGGGGAAGAATTCCGAGTCCCGCGGGGCAGGCGCTGAGCGCAGTGAGCTGTCCAAGTGTGCCATCTAGTGACTGAGGGCACCGTGGGCACGGCACGGCACGGCACGGCACGGCACGGGACAGAACGGCACGGCACAGCACGGCAATGCACGGCACGGCAATGCACGGCACGGCACGGCACAGAACGGCACGGCAGGCATGGAGTCCTCGTGGCTCTGGCTTGCAGAACATCTGTCCATCCCCGATGTTAGGCCGAATGCTTCAAGCTGCAGTTGCTGGTTACCTGGTTGCTGGAGAAGGTAAGAGGGAATGGGCTCAGCCTGTAGAGGCCACTTATCCTCAGGTGGAGCCCCCGAGCATTCAACAGGGAGATTCATTCTGTAATCTGTGACGTAACTTACCCGGTGGCTGCTACAGTAAGATTCTTATCTGGGAAGAAATGTGGAAACAGGAGGCAGGGGTGTGGAGGTGTGACACACAATTATTTTATCATATTCCTTTTTTTCCCCCCTTCACTTCTAACAGGGGTGGGGAATTGTCCCAAATACAGTGATTTTGACTTCATTAGCAGAATTAAGTTTCTTCTCATGATATAGTACTGTAGTCCCTGGAGAAACTGTGGAATAAAAACAAATTAAATGGGGATTAACTGTATTTCCCATCATGGCACCAACAAACTTCAGCCTCTTTTGCTATCCCGGTGACCGTGTACTGGAACCTCAGAGGCCGATGACACTAATCATCTCTCACTGCAACTTTTTTAGTGCAACACAATTGCAAGGGTTCTTCATCCAGCTTCAGGTGGCAGAAGCGTTCACAAAGAAGATAAGAAAACTTTAAAGTAATTAATCACATGATTCCAAAGGAAAAAACAAACAGCCAGTTGACACTTAGTCACACTTGTCTCACCTCTCCTTAGGTGAGAGTTTCAACAGAATTCCTTACTCAAATGGAGGGAAAGCACTGATAGCAAGTCTCAGCTACAACTGTTTACAGAGAGGATTTACCGTAGTGTCAGGGAAATCTGTTTAGTCTGTTGGTGGAAATCCTGCTTGAGGATGGGA
Organism: Monarcha castaneiventris obscurior; assembly: GCA_026261815.1. Taxonomy (NCBI): domain Eukaryota; kingdom Metazoa; phylum Chordata; class Aves; order Passeriformes; family Monarchidae; genus Monarcha; species Monarcha castaneiventris. The sequence continues at coordinate 36,696,564 of JAMPIT010000566.1, read as the reverse complement.
TAACGTCAGTAATAATAGCCAAATCCTATTAAACTAATAAAGGATTCAGATCACTTCCTCAGAAAGAGCCATTCAAAGAGCGGGTTTAAGTCTAGAAAATTAAGAATTATAAATCCGAATAAAATCCTTTTAATCTCTCTCCATTTATCAGCATTCTTTTCCTTCAGGGAGAGACATGCTCAAATTGACGATGGGTTGCTGGCAAAAGACTGGTATTGTCTCTTTTTTAATGTTACAAAAGCAATTCAAAATCCCACTAAAATCATTACAAGAACAATTTTAATTCATTCCTTTGCAAGGGATTTGTGAATGCAGCTCTGCTGAAGAAGCTGTGGCACAGGGCAGAAGCACAACTCACCTGAGAGCTGGTTCTTTGTGGCACCTGGCTGCTGCTGGTTGCTGCCTTGCAGCGTGACAAGGCACTTTGGCTGCTCAGGATCTGAACAAAACACATACTCCCTGTGGCCTTCCAAGGGGTGCTGTCTGCTGGGCCAGCACTAAACAACAGGGCAATTTATATTAAAAGCAGGGAATGGCTTAAGAGACAACTATCAGCTTCCAGAAACCATCTGTTTTTCTGACACATAATTAGACTGACAGCAAAGACCATCTTAGCCCTCAGCAGGCGGCCAAACAAGGTAGCATCTCACAAGGGGACTTTGGCAGACATCCCCCATTTCAGTAAGGGCCATTTTCCCCAGGTGTTCTGGGGCAGGAGACTGCTATCTTTGGGCCTCCAATAAGAGAATTTCAAAGGCAGGAAGGAGCATGAAAGAAGAGGTTGCCTAGTAGAAAGCAGCATGTAACCAAAAGGATAAGAGAAGAAGAAAACTATTGGTTAAGCTTTATCTCCTTAACATCATTCCCAGGCAGGCAACAGGCAGGACGTGGTCTGCCAGATGATCTAGAGGCTTTGATCTCCCCTTTTTTATACAGTGTGGGTTCTTCAGCAACTCCCAAGGCAGCTGGCACTGCAGAAAAAATTATCCCCAAGTTGCCTGGTGTGTCTTTTGTAACACAATAGCTGCTCTGTGAGAACCAGAGTGAAACAGCCAATGTTACTTCACCAGAACTTGAAATTCCATCTTTTTTAAAAGTAGAAGACAAGGTACACAGGGAAAACAAATAGCTTCAGGAAAATAAGCAATCATCTCCAATCTAAATCATGAATGTTTATGTATTAGCCCCTCTCACTCAATTGACCATGCTCTCTTTTCCACATTAAATATGAGCTGTGAGGGGGGATGCTCCACACAAAATGGGGAAGAGAAGATGGTCTCACAGCTCTGAGAATTTGACTTAGGAGATATTCCCCATAACCAAAGCAACCAGATCAGAGGTGAACAATTTCTTTCGAAGCACAGAAGCTGCAGCAGCTGATGTCATGAACAAAAGTAGGCAGGTGAACAAAAACAGAGCAATAGAAAAAGGAGACTTGCAGCCCAGAATTTCACAAGCAGCAGTAGTGCATAAGCAATGAGCTATAAAAACTGACCAAGAAAGGGAGTCATCATCAGCTTGTATGAAAATGCAAATCCCTACCACCTCTGTATAGCATTTCTGGCAGTGTGAATGGGCATGGACGCAAATCACAAATGCTTCCTCTGTGAAAGAAGAAAAGCAAGCTCTATTTACATTTATCCAAAAATGCATTGAGAAGAGAAAGCTCCAAACAATAATGGTACTGGAAATGTTCGAAACAGGTTACTTAAATCAGGGATACTAATCCAGTAAGGGAATTCCTGAGAGCCGATTCACAAGTACCTGGAACACAACTCCTATCTCAGTGCAAACAGTTGCCAGAGATATCTGAGGACAAGCAAGAAGACAGAGCTGCCCAGAAAGAACAGTGTTTCTGTCCCAGGGCTTTTCGGGGCAGCCTTTCTGCCTAAAGAATGCTGCTTGACAAAGCTTTGGTAGATCAGATGCCATTTAAAGCTCCCCTACCTTTGTTGGCTTTCTTTTTTGTGGGAGGCTCTGCTTGGAAGTTTTAGTTTAAAGGGAGTGCTGTGAGAAAAGACAAAGCAAAGCCCCACGTGCCAGTCGTGGGCAAGCAGAGCTTCTGTAGCACGCTCTGTGTCACTGCTCCCCTGACTGAAACTGGACCTCTGCTAGGTGCCTGCTCATGTGGAGAGGGCTCTTCTCCTTGTCAAGTCACACCCTGCTTGTCAATAGCCCCAACACACACCGGGACTAACACTTGGGTGGAGTTGGCTACCAGAGATTAAAGTCACTCCTCTCCTTTTCAAGCCCTGTGGTGACAGGTCACTAATGCACTGAGTTGTACTAGTGCCGTGCTCTAAGCTACAAGGGTAGCATCATTTACCAGAAAAAACACCTGGTTCATGCCAGCTACTGCTATCCAGTAATACAGAATCACAGAATATTCTGAGTTGAAAGGGACCCACAAAGATCATCAAGTCCAATGTTTATGTGAATGGCCCATATAGGGATCAAAGCCATAACTTCGGCTTTATTAGCGCCATGCTCTGACCAGCTGAGCTATATCAGGATGTTAGAGTTGGTGATGATCAGGCTTTTCTCAATAGCTGAAACTAAGGCAGGAAACTTGTTTGTGTTTTCCAGCTACAGTTGTTTCTCCTGTGTACATGGGTATCTGTTTCCTAATTAATTGTCCCACCTGGACATCATTTCTTTCAAATTGCTACAGGGCATTCACGTTCCTAGGAATGCTCTTGATGCCATGATGATTTTTTGCCTTTTCTTTTATACCTTTTTATAACTTCTGTATTCTTAGTGCTTTTTGCCTACATTCTTGGACTTGTTTGTTAAGCTAAGAGACTAAACATTTTAGAAGCTTCATAGTTAGAGATCAGTGTGCCCCAGACCCCAAGGTCCTCTCCAGAACACATTTTATAAACTAAGATAGAACCTTCCCAGGGAAGGTTCCTTGGGGAGGGGGGCTCATTTGAGCCTCTCATTGGGGAATATTTGATAGATATGCTAATTAGTAAGACCTATAGTGTTATACCAGATCATTTGCAGTGTGCATTGAGCTGCATTTGACCCAGACGTAGTGCACCTAAGGATCCTTAAAATAAATACAAAGGTAAAATCCCTTTTTCCCTTCTAACCGTGTTTGACTCTTGATTTTAAGACCAGGAAAAGGCATCACTCAGAAGGATCAGAACATGGGCCTCCTGAGAAGGTGCATTTTAAAGTTTGCAGAACTCAGGCTAAAGCCCTAATCAGTTTGTTTTCTCCTCTCAGGGATAATAGAAACAAGTAATTCTAGGGAAGTCTGCATTAATAGGAGGAAGAAGAAAGAAATACAGCACATTTCAAAATAAAAAAAATACAACCCCCAAAGTTAATGGTTTAATTTTTCAAAATTATCATTAAAAAGTATAACTGTGTGGAGAAACAGTCTAAATAAACACAAGAACACCTTACACAGCAGATACCAATACTGAAAGGATAGTAATAGAGCTCTAGGGAAACCAAGACACCACTTTCATGCCAAGGAAATTAGTCCTTCTACCATTAGCCTTTACATACGTTTTGATGTTATACCATGTGTTAATTATTTCCAAATCACAAGTGCAAACACTCACCCTGATTGGAAAATTAGAAGATTTCAAACTCAGGTAATTTCGCCCTAATGAGGAACTTGTTGAACTGAATTTAACAATTAGCTCACACCCTTTGCTGGCTGGGTATGACAAGGCTACAGAGAGACACTGAAACTCAAAACTCACCTTTTTCAGTATTTGGCAATAAAGGATTAATGTTAATTCAGAAGTTGTTGCCATGCTCCTCCTAGTTTCTGCTTTGGCTCTTAAGGCAGGGATTTGCCAAGGGTGATAGATGAGGAGGTGCTGCCTATACTGAACAGCTCTCCCTTTTGCTAGGTACCAAGCCTCAGCAAAATGGATTTCACAGCTCAAAAGAGTTAAACTTCTGATTTATCGGTCAATATGCACAGCGCGTGGGCAGAGCTAACAAGGTAAGGTGCTCACCACCCTTGATAAGGCACCCGAGCAGCCAGGGCTGGCTGGGCTGCTTCAGCCAAGAGGGGAAGGGCTGGCTTCTGTGGCTGCTTGGAAAGGGCTGATCCTTGATATTGCTCAGCTGCTATTCTTTGGCTACTTGGTTTTGTTTCTATAGAGTTTTGTATGTTTTTCTGCTGTTTTTTCTCATTGAGAATCCTTGAGCTGCTAATTGTCTCTGTGTCAATACTCTGCCCCTTGCCAGCAACCTTCCCTTTCTCCTTATGCCTCTGCTCTGCAAAATGTCTTGCAGCATTTAGCTTAGCAGTTCTCCAAGATGTCTGCACCAATTTCAGCTTGTATGGAAACTGTTCCTTAGTTCCCAGATGACATCTGTGATCTGATGCCTGAATCTCTAGAGGGGAAACTGACACTTTTCAGTTGCTAAATTTCATTAAAGGAAACAAAAGAAATTTTATCCTACCACTAGTTCTCTACATATGCTGTGACCCTACCTTCATAAGGGGTTTTGGGCAGCTAGGTCTTAGAGATTGGGGCATATGTGTAGTTGTGAAGGGAAAAGACATCTGCAAATGAAAAGGAAATTGCCTTTGGGCAACACTCTCTCCTTAGAACTGACAAAAACTGTCTAAAATATTGTCAAAATTTTTCTGATTTGTCCCACAAAAATGCAAAGGTTATTCAATAAAATCTTTTCTCCATTTTTTGATGCACTTTCCACAGTAGGGATTTCTTTTCCTTGTTTGAAGAAAAATAAAGATTATTCTGAGACTTCAAGCAGCACACTAACTGCTCAATTATTTGTCAGTAAGTGGAATCAGTATAGGTGTAACAAACTTCTTTTGCATGCAAAAAAATGACAACAAATTGAGAAACGGGGGGTGGGAAGAAATAAAAAGAATGTTCTGCAAAAATAGGTTTTGAGCTCTTTCAATGTACTGCTTTGATTGTCTTCAAATTGTCATCCAGCACAATGTAGAGACATAGTCCTCTAGATTTCCCTGCTTTGGTTCCCTTTTGCTAAAACAAAGATGATCCTGCTGATTCAGTCAACTGTAAGAATCACCTAGCTAACACTTTTTAAGGGATCTAAAGCAGTTAAGAGGTCAGTATGTTATCTAACCCTCTTCTTATTCTTCCCCCCATGAGGAAGTTGTAACTGCAGTGAGGTCTCCCCTCAGTCTCCTCTTCCTTCTCCAGGCTGAACAGACCAAGTGCCCTCAGCCCCTCCTCATGGAGTTTCCCCCCAAGGCCCTTCACCATCCTCGTGGTGTCCTTTGGACACTCTCTAACAACTTAATAGTGTAACCCAAATGCTTCCCCCTGCTCCAGGTCTGGAAACCATGGGATCACAACTATTGCTGTGGGTATTTTTTTTTTGGCTTTCCTTTGGAAACAGACACCGCACAGAAGGTAGGCTATAGCTGTCCTGGGTCTGCAGGCAATGAGCCTACACACTTGCACATCCTCCCTGAGGGGCATCCACACAATTTTTTTCCCTCAAGCAGGAAGAACAAGGCAGGGCCAAGTGTGAGGGTGCAGGAGCAGACAGGACAATTGGAGGGTGGGATGTGGGAATCAAAGGTTCTTATAGCCAGCAGAGCACTCTCTTAAATCCTGAAACACATCCTTAGGGTATTAAGCCATGAGGCCTTTGATGAGAGGCCTGAGACATGAGAAACACAAAGGCATGGCAAAGCTTGCCTAGCAAGGAGGTCTGCTGAGGGAACCTCTTCAAGGTTCCAGCACTGCACATGCTGCAGCCAACAGGAGCCCACACCATGGTCTTCTGAAACAGGAGGGATTCAGTCAGTGTTGCTTTAAAATTAACAGCATGAAGGACAGGTGGAAAAGAAGAGCACTGAGCAGCTTCTGTTTGCCAACCCACTCCTGCAACATTACAAGGTGTTAGAGATTTTCCCCCCTTGTGTGTGGGCTGTATTCCCCTACATGGCACTCCAGGAGATATCATGGCCAGTGTTCACCCTCCTGCCTGCATCTCTAGTGCATGGACACCCAAAACATGTGACTCATCTTTTCCCATGTTCTAACAAATTACTTCCACGTGCCTGAAGCCTCTGAACCCTCAATCACACACCTCTGGGTATGCTTATCTCTGTTTAATGTTGTTAATCACAGAAAACACTGATAAAATTACCCTTCCTCACACGATAATCCCAGGCAAACACGGCATAAAGGTTATGCACTCACCCTAACAGTCATTACTTTACTACAGCTGTATAAAATGAGCTGTGAAATTTATCTTCTAGCTCTTGTCAACTGTTTTCAAATACTTCAATCACAAACACATAGCTGAAAGTGATCTGAAAGGGATGGTTATCAGAACTGAGATGGGAGGAATTTCTGGCTCCCTGTTCTGTGTTTACATCCCCAAACTTGGTCTGGCTTGGAGGTGATGACTTGCAATGTTTCCATTTCATGAATGAAGGCCCTGCAATGGAGGCCACCTGCTTCCAGGCACCTGGATTAGGCAGGACACAGCTGCTGGTCTGAGCCAGAGGAGGGCAAGAAAGTCTTAATTTTAAAAAAAAGAAGGAAAACAGAATTTGTAACAGTAAGGCCCACACATTCTGCTACAGTCACATAAGCTGTAACTCAGGAAAGCTCTTAGGTGAGTATTTAAGAAAATAAATATCTAATTTTCCTCTGAAAAGGCTTCTGTGTAAGTAAGTGATGTTTGGAATGAGATCTCCATGACATAGTAAACAGATTTGCTGCCAAATCTGAAGTTTCCTTGACTATCACCACAGTACATCTTATTGCTGAAGTATGCCAGATGAAGGTCACAACAAGTATTAAATAACTATCCAAAAACATAACAGCTAGCGATACCTGTGGCTAAATCAGGGCCACACTGATGTTTACAAGATATATTTAACAGGCACTGCAGAGACAAGACACATACCAGCCCAACAGCGATGAGTGAAGACTCTTGCTGTGCCCCAGCAGCCTTCTCTGGACCTACAGACACCACTTCTTACACACTCCACCTGTTTTCAAATGCACTCTCCATGCTACAGCACATGGACCTGCTTTTCCATGCCACAGATCCCACCCATCAAGGCATTCCCTTGCAGAATCGCTACAGAAAACACAAAGAAGCCTTACCAACTCAAAATATTTTATTTTCCAATTTTGAAGCTGATTGAACTCGCAGCCAACCATCCCCAATGCTGTTACGAAATTCAGTGTTGCTCTTCAAGCCTATGTATGTACCTGTGGCCTAGATTACACTGATATAAAGCAACACTAGGAATATGCTGATAGTCATAATGTCAAAATACATTAAGAAGATTTCTCATGTTAAGAATGTTAGCTGATCCCAGTTAATTCTAATGCACTCACTCTAATGCAGAGTAAAAATTTTCACACAAATTATTTTTTGAGGGAAAAGAGCAGATTCTCTCAAATTAATGCAGTTCAAGAATCTGTATTAATTTCCCAGGCTGCCTACTTAAAAAAAAGATTAAATATAAAAATTGCTTCAACCATTTCAAAACAAAAATAATTCAAGTTTTCTACTATAATGGAATCCTTCAGCTGTTAAAGAAAATATTGTTTCTGACCTCAATCAGAAAGAAGAAAACATTTTGTTTAAGTCAGCCCCAATTTCTACATCAGGTGGTTCACTAGTTGTTTTCAGAATATTTCATTTCCCAGAAATTCCCAAACTGAATGCAGTGTTTTGATTCAATGTAAGACATAAATAAAGCCCCACTATGTGTTGGAGTGTGTCCAGGGAGGGGCCACAGAAGTTATGAGAGGACTGGAGCACTTCAACCTGTGAAGACAGGCTGAGGGAGATGGGACAGTTCAGCCTGGAGAATAGAAGGCTCTGGGAAGAGTCCACCTTATTGTGGCCTTCCAGTACCTAAAGGGGACAACAAGAAAGATGGAAACACCTTTTTTAGCAGGGCCTGTTGCAATAGGACAAGGGATAATGGTTTTAAACTACAAGAGGGTAGATTTAGACTAGATATAAGGAAGAAATTTTTTACAGTGGGAGGGGTAAAATAATGGAATGGGTGGCCCAGAGAGGTGACAGGCGCTCTGTCCCTGGAAACATTCAAGGTCATGTTGGACAGGGCTCTGAGCAACCTGATCTAGGTGAAAATGTCCCTGCTCACTGCAGAGGGCTTGGACTAGATGACCTTTAAAGGTCTCTTCCAACACAAAGTATACTGTGACTCTGTCTGCCTAGCTTTGTTCTCATGCCCTTCTCTGGACACACTCCAGCATCTCAATGTCCTTTTTGTCATGGGGGGCCCAAAACTGAACAAAAGATTCGAGGTGTCCTCCCCAGTGGGACAATCCTGCCCTGGTCCTGCTGGCCACACTATTGCTGATACAAGCCAGGTGCCAGTGGCCTTCTGGGGACACACTGGCTCATGCTCAGCTGGCTGGTGACCAGCACCCCCAACAGCCCTTTCAATCACTCCCATCCTCACAGACGCTGTCAGTGCAAGGATCCTGAGTATCATTATCCCCATTTTCCAAGCAGAGAGCCAAGCACCAAGTAACATCACAGACCAGTGGCAGAAGACATCCCAGACTCTAACTCCCACTTTCATTTTCCAGGCCAGTGACGGAGAACCTGCTATCCACAGGAAGAACATCTGACACATTCGCAAACAGTAATTGCGTATGTACCAATTTAGGAGGTGAATTGCCAAGGAATGTAAAAAGTCTTGCCCTAGAGAGATCATTGTTTCAGTAGGTGGAGAGCCCACATGGGTTTGGGGATTTCAGAACAAACATGTGGACTGTATTTACTACTCAGAATTAGCTATGGTGAGCTCATGGCATAGAGCGAAACATGATTTACTGTAATGGAGGAAGCATGGAAAAATACCATGTTGGACATATGACAGCAATCCAGCATGAAATAAGATTCTAAAAAGTCGAAAAAGACAAAAAAATAATTACTCTGAATTAACTCTCAATCATAGCCATTCTAATAGGTAAAAAAAGAAAATAAAATCATACTGTGAGACAGTTTGGCACCATCAAGTGCTCAGTAACAGCATAAAACGGTATAAAATCTTAGTAAATTACATGGTATGAAAACACTCACACCATGCATACATTGCTGGAGAATCAACAGGATTGTCTTCGCTGGTCCTTTCAGCTCTACTACAGCTCGCAGGCATTTATGCCAGAAGTTGTTCCAACATGGACAGTGGCTATTTTTGGTGCAAGAATATACAGGTTCCTGAAGCTGAGCTTACAGCTCCTGCAGAGCAGGAGCACAGGAGTCTTCTACACCTTTGGCAATCCATCTTCAACAACTGCACCATTTAGGATAATCTTAGGAGGCTGCTTCTTGTCCCCGGGCTCTTCATCCGCACACTCCAGAGGCTCTAGGTCACGGTATTTTCTCCGATAGACTGCCCTTGAGATTACAGTTATCAGAAACATTTCCATGATGAGCAGCTGCTGGCCTATATCTGCCAAAAAAAAAGAAAAATGGAGGCAAAGAAAAGCCCCCGGAAGGGGGAAATTACTACCAGACAAAAAATGAATAATTGGCTTACTAATTTTCACCTGTGTGACAGAAACAAACTCTATCATCCTGTCCCCGTGTCTCTCACACTCAGCAACGACATCAGTTACAAAATTCCAATATTGCCCATCAATAAGCATGCAATAAATTATGCATCCAAAACACAAGAGATTTAACAGTAATTATGCATGTTGATTTATTTTCTTCTCATTTATGATTCCAGCTCTTCTCATTATCAAATTCTTCTCTACGGCCATGACAGCTATAAAACTTTTGTTCTTGTTTTATAAGAGATTCTCCAAAAGCTAGTGATGCCAGGAAATTAGTAATTTGGGAAAACACCAGAGATTGCCACTAGTAACCCTGAACTGGTACCTTTATGAGTAAATGAAGAACATTCTCCCCCAAAAAAACTTACATGATCCTCTTGCTCTAGAGGAGAGTGGTGGAGCACAGGGAATGATTTTTTGTGTAGCGAATATGTTGATAATAGTGGTCTGTAGTTGGTTCAGAATGACAATAAACTGCACCAGAAAGGGAAAACAAATGCCTTAAGCTACCAGAAAGGGGTTTATAGTTCACACAACAATTCTGCTTTGATAACAGAAACTCTTTTGCCTCATTCCCCCTTGTTTGGCCTCCCTTCCCCCCATCTACCAGCAGGGTGCCTGCCATTCTGCAGAATTCATCTTAAGGTCAGGATGATATTGCTTTGAATAGAAGTATTAAATTAATCCTGGACTTGAAAAGTGTTTCTTCTTAGCCCTTCATTTGGGTGGTACATTATAGACAGACCTCCCAGCAGGGATTCAAATAATACTGAGCTCTGAATATTAGGCACCAATGTTTTAAAAATGCCAGTTAATTTGACCCGTGAGCTTATGTTCTTCCTTAATAGGAAGAAAGACTCAAAGGACTTTTTTCCTGTTGTTTCCTTTTTTTGCCACAGCCAGGGAGATGTTGTGGTCCCCAAATTATATGAGACTGGCTTCTTTGCCAGAAGGTATGAGGGACTCTTCACAGCTTGAGTTCAGGAGCCACCACTTGTGCATCACATTACTGATGCCTTTGCAGCTGTGGAGTTATCCAAGTGTCTCTGTAGCTGCTGGTGGAACTGCCTGAGCCTAAACCCTCACATTAACAGAATTTGCCATCCTAAACCTGAATTCACCCTAGCACAGCTTTGCAGGTGTGACCATCCTGTTTACTGCCTTTGTAAGTGCTTAATAATTTACTTAACCTTAGTGCACCAGCCTTGATGTGTGTCCTGTTCAAGAAGGACACATATCCAAGGATTCTGCTGGACTCCACTCAGAGTGATGTGGAAGAGGGTGGCCTTGTCCCTGTGCTTTTTCAATCTAACCTCTGTGGTTCTGTTCCTTACTATTTAATGATTCTCAGACAGTATTTTCATTATTATCTAATTCTGAAGTGCAGAATGGCCAAGAAAAATACTGTTAAAACAGAATATTGTGGAATGCTGAAACAGTTCAAACAGCCACCCACACAATGCCACACATCCTCTCCGAGGTACACACCAGCATTTTAACACTGCATTTCAGGATACCACATCTACAAAGCTTCCTTCAGGTCCCACAGAAAGTGCTGTTGTGATTTCAGTGGTCTAAAGATAAATAGGTTTTACATGGCTTTCACATCTCCAGCACTCCTGAGAGACTAGAGGTAAATTGGCTCAAAGTGAAACTGAACAGCAGCCAAGGAGAGTGCTTCAAAGGGATACAGCTTTAATCAGGTAAAAATACGGCTTTGCACAGTGTATTTAATGGAAAAAATACTATAAATTTTCAACAAAGGAGCAAGAACTAGAGAGACAGAGTTGTGTCAGCAGTTAAGAGAAATTCTTACCAGAAATATTAAAGTTCTCACCTGATAAAGAGCGAACTTTGGGATAATGTTCTTACACTTAAGGAGAATCCTAACTTTTCGAAACATGATTCCAACTGCCCACAGAGCAAAAAGGGTGAGGGCACCAATGAAGCAGCTAATCCATAGCGCAGGTCCTTTGGGATTCAACTGAGAAACAAATCGCACAGCCTTATAAAACCTTACTTTACTGTTTCCAGGAAGAAGTTGTGAACTGGATGATGTTAAAATGCTTGTTTCTATCTCCGTGAAAGCAGGTGGCAGCAGCAGTTGCTGGGTTTTGCATGGGGAAACTGCCCAGTACCAACTGGAGTGTTGGCACAGGCTCTCCCCTGCAGGCACCAGCATGGAATTGTGTTCAGCCTGGGGAGGTGCCAAGTGACACAACCCCTCAAAGCTGCAGTTGCCAGCCATTGAGTGTGTGCCTTTTCAAAGACCCCAGCAGCACCTGGCAATGCGCAACAGCTCATGAGAGCATATTCAGCCTGACATCTCAGATGGGTCATTCGTTTTATACCATGAAACAACAACAAAAACAATTAATTTTAGTCTGAATTATCCAAGAGGTGCCAAATTATTATCAGATACTGATTTCTCCATCATCTTGCAGGTTACATGGTACAAAGCAGAAGTACAGCACTATCTTTTCATTTTGCACAGATATAAAAATCACCATGATTTGCTGAAAAACATAGAATAAGGCTTCCTGTTAACATGCCAGTACATACATTTGTTTCTTAAGGCTGTACCTTACAAAACACAGGGCAGATACATCCCACAGGGCAACTTGCAGTCCTGCTATTCTAACCATACAAACTGGGAAATGTATTGGAGCATAATCTGATGCCCAACCTGCCCGATGCCCAATTTCTTTCCAAGAGAGTCGGGAAAGGCAGAAATTACATTCTTAGGTCTCATAAGAATACAGTAACTACTCACTTTTAAGTGCTCCCAGATTTCACAGTTTACTTGTAGGCTAAGATAGTTACACCAACCCTAAAACCTATAGGTATTGTGGACCGTCTCTGATTGAAATATTTACTTACATTGTAAAGGACGTAATTGCCATTAGTCCAAAGCACTATTGATAAAAATATGAGCACGGGCCGAAGGACAGCAAACTGAAAGGTGCCCAGCTTCAGCCAAAAGAGGGTTTGCCTGGCCAAAAAAATAAATTTAAAAAAAAAAAATTAGATATGCCAAGATCTTATTAACAACCTTAATAACATTTTCTGGATACTGTCAACTGCAAAACTTTTCCACTTGTGTAGCATGTGGCTAAAATCTGGGGAGGAACAGCTTCAAGATTAGAAAATCTTTCCAAGAATTTCCCAATGTTTATTTAATAAAGTCTCTACAAAAATAGTACTTTTTCTGCTCTGCAGCAAGTACGTACTAACCAAAGCTGGGCAAAACATATCTTTCTCTGCCCTGAAGCCAACTAGGGAGACAGTAGCTGCATAACCGGTTTCTGAACAATGATGCCATTTGCTCTTGCCTTGTTGCCTTATTATTTCTGTTCTCCCATGAAAATGGGCAAATCAGCCTGTTCAGTCACTTCCCAGTCCTGTGGTAGATCAAGAAAGGGAATCACACAGACCTAGGTAAAAGGACTGGTAGTTTTTCTGTGCATCATGAAGAGTACCGTGTAAGCATCTGGGTTTGCTCCTCTGTAGTCAACAGAAGACAAGAACTGTCTCTCACTTGGTAAATTGCACAAGGCCAGCAGGACAGCTCAGGATTCCTTCACTTCTGTCAGTATAAAGTGGGTCCAGAACACAGCCTGTAACCTGGCCAGCCAGCAATAAAGGCCACCAGGAAAGGGGCAGATGAACTTTCTAACAGAGGGCATGAAAGCTGACTGACCTGAATCCTCCCTCAGCCTTCACAGGACAAGCTGCAGCTGCTACAGCCGCCTCATGTTTTAGTCTGTTACCGTGCATCATTTCCCATCCTTTCAGTGTTGTTTTCACTGGAGTTCCTTGGGCCCTTGACACTGCCATCAGAGATGTCTCACAGACAACAGGCTGCCATTCAGTGTGCTAAAGGATATAGCCATGAACCAGGAATTGCTTAATGAATATAGCTAACAACCACAAGATTATCGACAGCACAAACACATGTGGAAAGACCTGCAATGGGCCAGCCATTTAGTGTGTGTCTTTTCAAAGATTTATTATTCCCAGAGGGCTTTAAAGAATAATAGATATGAACAAACAGTGCAGTCACTGCAATGCCACGAGTTGTTTCCCTTGTTAATGTGGGCCCATCCTTATCCATCACCAGATTTTTTCTGCCACATCTCTCCCTACTGCATGGATTGTTACATTGCCTCATCTGTACCTTGTTAATTCCCGCAGGACTTCAGATATATACGTTTATTTAAAATAATTAATCCCTCCCTTGGGGTAGCTCCCTGTTTTCCCATAAGGTACCTACAGAAGGAACATGAGACTGACTTTTCTCTCCCAGAGCTTGCCAATATTTTTTCTTAGAAAGGTACCCTGCAGTGGGAAAAGGCTGGAGGTTAGAAGCAGAGAGCAGATGGGTTTCCCAGTGTACAGACACTGGAGAAGGAGGCCTGAGCCCTCTGCAGAGCAAGAAGCCTTTGTTTTAAACAGACAGCTGTCCTTCCTGCCAGCAGCAGTAGGCACTGTCTAGCTCCTGAAATGAGTCCATATTAGCTGCCATCATCCTGCACAAGCTGCCACGGGGCCGAACAACAGCAAGGCAGAGTAGGGGATCCTCTCCCAAGCTCCCAGTTACTACAACCTGTACAGAGGGTGACAGACATGGGAAAAAAACCCCAAATAAACAAACATTTTTGATGGGTTTTACTACCTCTTCTTCTTGGTACCCCCTCCATGTAAATATCTAGTGTTACTCTATTAAAATAAAATTATGGAAACAAAAGTTTAAATTCTAATACCAAATGAGGCAGTTTAACAAAGAATTTTTACTATAAAAATTCAGAATTTTTGAAAATGCATCAGAAACCACTATGCTGTGTTCTGTTTGATGCCTTCCTTTAAAGAGATCATAAAATCTCCAAGGTCCCTCTGACACTAAAGTCCACACCCTCATAGAAAACTCTCTTTTGTACATTCAGTCTCTCAGATTTTGCTGAATAATGAGAGAAACAGTCTCATGCTCTGTGCCAGTAGCACAGCCCCAGGAAATACACGAGGCTTCCAGGTTGTGGAGTGGTGTGTAAATTACAGGGTGACACTAACCAGAGGAGGAGCTCCACCAGGCAGTGCTCAAAGGAGGACAGGTTTATGTTACAATATATTGGCTCCTGTAGCTCCCCATCCTTACCCCACTTCTCAAAGATGCTTTAATACTAAATTTAGGAGAAGAAAACATCTGCTTTTGCCTCACCAGACAATGCCATTTCATTGAGAACAAAGCTTTACAAGCACTGTATCTACTTTTTGTTCAAAAAATTATTTTAATCTCAGGTAGTTTTAAAGTCAAAATCAGACTGAAACATTTCAATTTTAGCAAAGTGAGAGAAATTTTCTATCAAGGGAGCCTCCATTTGACAATTCTGCTTGCAAAAAATACCAAATCTCAAGACATTTGTTCCCTTCTGGAATGAAAAGAAACTGAAATGTCAATTATTGGGTTTTCTAGAGTAGAAATTTCTCCTCCCACACACCTCTGCATTATAAAAATGAAATAAATTAGTGGTGGTGTACAGCCCCAAAGTGGTGATGCTGTTTAAAAAAGACAGCTTGAGATGGCTTGAAGCTGACTTGTGGGAAGCTTTGCTGTAAGCCTGGCCTTGCCAAGCTGGCTGAATCCCAGCAGCCATTCCCAAGGTGGGAAATCTCAAAGGGGTGACTCACCTGGTGATGGGCACACGAGGGAGGCAGAGGCAACAGCAGCAGCAGGGGCCAGTGCTGATGGTGAAGCGACCATTTTCAAACCTCCTGAGGAGCATCTTCTGGCCTCCACACTCTTTAATCATCATCATCAGGAACTTGTGGATAACTATGGCAAAAAATCTAAGAGAGGAAGAAAATTCCAGCTTACACTTGCCTGTGTGTCTCTTGTTGCCTGCACCAGCCAGTGCCACCTTCTGTACAGGGTTTTTACAGCCTATGCTTTGCAATCAACAAAAATTCCAGCTCTGTCTTTGAGATAGAGCTTCCTTCTGCTTTCCATCACCTTGGAGGACCAGAACAGCCCTAACCTCACTGAAAGTGGAATAAACCAAGGCACAGAGGAAGTGTGGAATTTCCCAAAGCTGCTCTGGGGGCTGGTGACAGAGTCGGTATTACAGCACAGGCTTTCCTGGCCCCAGTCATTATGGCTGTATTTTTCCATAAGTTATCTAGTTCTGACTAGTCCAAACTTTTTAGAACAAGTCCTCTTCCTCCTCAAACATGGCTTTCAACCAACAAACATGGCTAGGTTCATGTAAATAGCTATCATCGAATGTGCTGGCCCAGGCAGGGTGTGGTTCCTGCGCAGACAAAGCACCAACTGCTGCAACCCCACCTCTCCCTCCTTCCCCAGCTGCACATTCGCAACCCTACCCAGGAACTACAGATTGTGCCACCAAACATGGAAATCCAATCAATAAAAGAGGTCTTCTTCTGCACTGCCTGCAGCTTGGGCAAGAGAGAAGGGGGAATGTAAACATGCTTGAAGTGCCACAGGACTGGATTGTTGGAAGTTTCTGGCAATCTGCACTACCTGCACACACTGCTGCATGCCGACAGTGCTCCCTGCTACTGTGTTGTCCTTGCTCTTTTACCCTATGCTTTTAGTAAATGCAGTGTGACACGAGGTGAGGCAGCTCCTGAGTGTTTGTGAAACTGTGTTGCAGTGCCTTCCAAAATCATCTCCAAATGTGAAGTGCTCAGGGCCACAGGCATACCCCTACTTGGTTCCTGCCCACCAGGGCTGTGCCATAATCTCCAGAAAGCAGGGACCACATTTCTTCCTTCTCCTCTGCTCACGCCAGAGCTGTCATGCTCGCACATAAAGTGCTTTTATCAGGACAACCGTGGAACATTTCTACACTGATATACTCATCAGGGGCTCACTTGGCACCATTAATAATAGACCTCCACGGCTCATCATTAGTAAAAGTGCAGGGAAAAAGTCACAGGCCAGACTCTCATTCCACGTGACATGCAGAGAGAGGAAAGACAGACTGCTGCTCCAAAGAGACTGTCAATCCAAGGAATCAATTACATGTGAGTCACAGATCCTTCATACTGACGTTCCCACACTAGGGGACTGTAGCACTGGGAACTGTTTCAGCATTTTCTACCTCGCAGAAAAGAGCTGCCAAGAGATTTCAACTCAAACAAAAAATTACTGAATTGTTAAATTTACAAAGTGACTGTGTTACCAAGAGCAGCAGATGTTAAAGGGAAGAAATTCAGGGTTTGGTGCAACATCTAGAAATAAGCAGAATACTCACATTCCTGCTGTGAAATCTGTAAACATTGTTGAGCGAGGAACCCACATGCCAATGCATGAAGTAGTAGAGATCACCTACAGAGAAAGGCAGGAAGGTTGTATGAAGGGCAGAGATAAAGCTCATGTGGCTCCTGTGGATTTTCAGGGAAGCCCTACTTTCAACAGTGAACTTTATCTCGTTTCCATGCTAACTTACTGGAGCTGCAGCATTAATCCAAATTATGATTGATCCTTTGGAGGAGGGGATTTTCCTGTAGATGTAGACTGCTTCCTCTATAAACACCAGAATGGCAATGAGCGTCATCAGAGTCAAGGTTGCAAAGAGAACTCTCCCTGGTAGGTCAAGGCCTGCGGAGAGAGAAAATAAGAGAGACAGTTCTGATTTATTTCATAAACATTTCAAACATTAATGTAACACTGTCTCTGAGGGGCTTCTTTGCCCTATTTCTGCAAATACTTGCACTTATCCCTAGTTACACAGGCAGATCACTGACTCCACAGACCAGTTCAAATTACTGAAGTTCATGACTAAATCTTTCCAGGATCCACAGACAGTACATGAGAAGAATATGCCTTCACCTTCTCAAAACATTGTGCAATAGTCCCTTTCAGAAAGGTGGAGTTCCAGGGCAAATATCCTCAGGTGAATGTAAATATGTAGCAGAAATAAATACATAATACAGGATACGAATAAATACAGTAAATACATGATCTGGGAACTTTTCCAGGCAGGCTATGAGCAAACATGTATTCACTCAGTATGAGTTCTCTGCTTCCATCATATGTTCATAGGCATGTTACATATAACTTCCTTAGGCAGGCAAACTTACCAGAAGCTCGATGGAATTTTTTAGGACACATGAACAATGTAAGGAAAACTACAGTGATATACCTAGCCTGAGATAAAACTTGGTGTCTTCATCAAAATCTTTTCTGCGTCTCCCTTAAAGCTGCCTATGAATATCAACATTTACCCACAGGTGATATGTTTTATGTCTCCATGGACACTGGGTATGGATATCAATTTTGACCCATAACTGACAGTTGAAGTGTGTTTTCTCCCAAGGGATGTGTTTCCAGAGACACAAGAAAACACCGCAGTGGAGTCATGCTTAACTTAGGAGAAGTTCGTGCTTATTATCAATAATAATAATAGGCTGCCAATCCTGCAGCCTATCTGAAGGCAAAGCAGTGCCTCTGCCCCAGCCTCTTTAACCTAACCTGCTCCAAAAAGCCCTGGCACTTGCAGACTTGGCTGCAGGCGGGGCAGCGCGCTTCTCAGTGACATCTCCACCCCACAGATCTCCCCGGGGGGAGCCTGGCACCCGGCGCACCTCCAGGGGCCGGTTCGGCGCTCGGCTCCTCTCCCGCCCGCCCGGCTCCGGGACATCCCCGCCCGCGGCCCCGGGCTGGGGCCGTGCTGTGCTCTCGCCCTGCCCCGAAACCAGAGGCAGCTCGGCCCCCAGACAGGCGCAGGATCGGCCGGGACAGGAGGATGCCGGCCGGGACAGGAGGACGCTCGGGGATTTCCTCGCCGGGGAGGAACGGCGAAGGGGCAAGCAGGGCAAGGACAGGGACAGTGACAGGGGTACGGGCAGGGCCAGGGGGACAGGCAGAAGCAGGGACAGGGACACGGACAGGGACGGGGGTACGGGCGGGGCAGGGACAGGGACAGGGACAGGGACAGCCGCGGGTGGGTGCGGAGGGCGCTGCCGGGCAGGGGCCGCTCCCGTGTGCCCGGCGGGCGGAGGGGCTCCTCTCCTCCGCCCCCACACTTACTCCGGAGAAGCTCCTCCGAGTAGGGCGGCTCTCCGGAGCCGCAGGACGGGTGCAGGGTCCCATTGGCCTCGCCCTCCATGGCTGCGCGGCCCCCGGCGGTGTCCCGGCCGTGTCCCGGCGGTGCCGGGGGCTGGGACGCGCGGCGGGCTCGGTGCTGCCCTGCCGCCGGTCCCTGGCGAGTGCGGGCGGCGATGCGCGGCGCGGTGCCGGCGGCCGGGCCCGGTTAATGATTACCCCGAGCCGGGAAGGGCGGGCGGCTGGCGCTGGGACCGAGCCGTCCCACGGCCACGGGCCCCGGCTGTGCCCGGCTGCGCTCCGCGGCTCTGCCCGGCCTCGGTGGAGCTGCTTGCGGAACCCAGCCGGCCCTCCCCGGGCCCGTAGGCACAGCCCCAGGGCACGGGCGGAAAGCCGCTCGGTCAATGGGGCAAGTGTTGGAGGGACTTTCCATGGAGCCCTTCACCAAAGGCTTCCCAATCATCTTGGCTGCAAAGAGGTGAGACGCTGAAGGAGAGCACAGTGGGGGAAGGAATATACCGAGAGATTTTCCGCTTTCCCACGCGTTTCCTCTGCTAGAAGGATTCTCTCTGCAGCCTGAGCATTTTCAGGCTGTTTCCAGAAAAAGGGAATGAGTACTGAAATGTTGGAATTTGGTGACCCACCAAGTTGTCCAGGATACTCGGGCTGAAAGCTGGATATCCCTAACCCTAATGGTTACAGCGCTGAGTGACAAAACGGCAGGGACATACTGTAACAATGAGCACAGAATGGCGTCCGGGGGGAGGAGGACAGTCCTAATTACCTATGTAGTGATAAGCGATTGCCATTAAGGGAAAAGGTCCTGGGTGCACGGTGGATAGTCCTCAAAAATGACAGCCAATGAACCAGCATGGGACAAAATGCAAAGGACTGCGAGGAATTTGTGGATAAAATAGGGAAGACACACAACAGCTAAAACACGTGGAGGCCTCCCTTCTCCATGGTGGTGTTCTAGAAAGTGGAACAAACTGAAGAGGGGAGGTGGGGAATTTA
This sequence comes from Monarcha castaneiventris obscurior, assembly GCA_026261815.1. Taxonomy (NCBI): domain Eukaryota; kingdom Metazoa; phylum Chordata; class Aves; order Passeriformes; family Monarchidae; genus Monarcha; species Monarcha castaneiventris. The sequence continues at coordinate 36,676,938 of JAMPIT010000566.1, read as the reverse complement.
GGGACGCTTTTAGGCACCAAGGGCTCTTGTGGTAAAAGCTGCCATCTTGCAGTTTTCACCGGATTCCCAAGGATTTTACAGGAAGGACAGGCCAGACACTGAAACTCTGCCAGCAAGAACACAGGGATGCAGGGGAGAACTGGACTGCTTACTTTCTAACACCAGCAGATACTCGACTGAGAGAAGGCAGGTTCCTTCCAGGGTGGCAGGATTTGGGAGCAAGACAGATGAGGCTACTGACAGCCTGTTCTGGTACTGTCAGGAGAGATTGGTTACAGAATGTCATTTATTTCGAGTCCTCTTTGGCGTTGCTGTCATTGTTTTCACTGCATTGAGAGGTGAGGAGGAGAGCCTTCCAGTTTCACTAGAAGGGATGCAACAGTAACTGGCTGTTGGAATGTGGTATCTGCCCATTTGTCACAGTCTACCCAGAGCATCCTCCATCCAGCACATCTGCTGCTGCCCAGCTGCAGAAAGATACAGGCAAAATCTGTGAAACGCTATTCTAGCCAATTTTCTATTTGAAAGTCTGTTTTCTTACCCTGAAGAAACAGTTGCTAGTAGAGGGGGAAATGACCTTAACAGACCATGCATTTTCTACACAATTTGCTTGATTGTTTTTTTATCCAGCTATTTTCAGGTGATCACATATTCCAAAATGTGACCAAAAGCTCATTAGGATTGCTGAGATTTAAAGATGGCCCAAGGCCTTTGAATGTTCTTCCTGAGCAAACACAACAGGATTCCCATCTGTTGCTAATTTGGTTGCCAACTCCTTATATTCCCTGAAAGCTAAAAATAAAAATCCCTTACCTGTGAATTCCTTTTTCTGAATGAGGCAGGTTTGGCAATGCTTGTGTTAAAGACATCCTTACGCTAAGTATAAGAGACTCAAAAATTCCTTGAACTCAATAACAGTTTTGGATTTGACAGTCATATTTAAGCCATTCAGAAATACCAGTTTGGAACAAATATTGCAGCATACACTGAACATGGTATTAGAGAATTTCTTGTCTCAAACCCATAGAAAACTAACAGGTTGGAGTTTAGAAGTTAAGGATTAATTCCCACCTGCTGTTGTAAGGGTCCAACCTACTCTCCTCCTTTACTGGAGCCTCTCACACAAAACAGAGTCTAAAATGAGAACCACAGACCTACTGTTTTTGTTAGAAACACCATTTGCCATTTTTGGGTCAAACATTGGATCCACTTCCTTAAAAGCTGCCATATGTCCTGGGGGGAATGTTCATCACCTCTTCCTCACATTCTGGACTATATCTTGGTAACAATATTTGCCTGAAAGTGCTAAAATGTAATGAATCAAACTGAAGAACATGCCATGATCCCTCAGTTACCACAGCTGGAGGTCTGCTGCTCTGTGCACATTTTCCTAGCTCAGACTCTTCAGCAGTGCCCTCTCTGCACTGCCCTCTAAGCCAAATGCTATCTCTACAGCAAAACCTTCAAATTCCCATGAGCCCGAGTACATTTTCCTTCCAGCTTCACTATGCCAGTTTTTAGCTCAATATATTGTATTTTCCATTAAAAACTGACCAACCAAACAAACCCCCAAAACACCATCAGCAATAGAAGAGTATTTATAAATTGATCCATTTAGATGCATCAAGAGATTGTCACAGCTCCTCAGAATAAAAACCACCCCTGAACACAGTTCCCTGCCTCTGTTGACCAGGGGCTTTTGAGTACTTTGTGGTTGTATTGGTTTGGCATGGCCTGGTTTTAGGTAGCAGGGTGCCACAGAGATGGCTCCTGTGAGGAAGCTGCTGGAAGCTTCCACCATGTCCAGCAGAGCCAATGTCTGATGGTTCTCAAGATGGACATGTTGATGGCCAAAACTGGGCCAATGAGAGAGGCTGGTAATGTCTCTGTGATGACATATTTAAGAAGAAAATCAAAGTCACAAGATTTTGGGATTCTAGTCACAGAAAAGGAGGAGGTGAGAACATGTGAGGGGAATAACATGGAAACAGCAAGGTCAGGGAAGAAGGAGGGGCAGGAGGTGCTCCAGGCACTGGAGATGAGATTCCTCTGCAGGCTGTGGTGAGACCATGGTGAAGCAGCTGTGCCCCTGCAGCCCGTGGGGATCCACGGGGGATGCAGAGATCCACCCGCAGCCCGTGGGGATCCACGGGGGATGCAGAGATCCACCCGCAGCCCGTGGGGATCCACGGGGGATGCAGAGATCCACCCGCAGCCCGTGGGGATCCACGGGGGATGCAGAGATCCACCTGCAGCCCCTGGGGGAGGTGCCCATGCCAGAGCCAGCGGATGCCTGGAGGAGGCTGTGGTCCAGTGGAAGACCCAGTGGACAGAGAGGGCCCCTGCTTCCAGGCTGGAGCAGCCTGTCCTTGGAGAGCTGCACCCCGTGGAAAGAGAGACCCACGCCACAGCAGTGTTGGGGGGACTCTGTGCCCATGGGAGGGGCTCACATTGCAGCAGGGGCAGTGTGGCTGCTGCTCGTGAGGACGGGCAGCCCACGCCGGGGAAGTTCAGGAGAGCTTTCTCCCGTGGGAGGGACCCCACGGCCTCACAGGGAAAGACTCCTCTCCGGAGCAGCAGAAGGGAATCTCGGTGATGCGCTGACCAAAGCCCCATGCTCTGTCTGCCTGCGCTGTCGGTGGGAAGGAGGGAGGGGCTGGGGGTGGAAGGTGTTCTAAGGGCTTGTTTTACTTCTCATTATCCTCCTCTGATTCTGTTAGCAATAAATTCGCTTCTCAACTGAAGCTGAGCCTGTTTCACCCTTGAAGTGTTTCTCCTGGTCCTTATCTCACTCATGAAGCATTCGTTAATTCTTTCTCCCTTTTCCCTCCTCTGCCCAGCTGTGGCAGGGGAGGGTGAGCGAGCAGCTCTCATGGGTGCCTGATGCTGGGCCAGTGTCAAACCACGACTGGTTCAGCCCTCTTCCAGACACTGCACAACTCACATTTGTTTCTTCTCAAGAAACCTTTGCTTTCACTTTGCCCCTTTGCTTCTACTTGTGTTCATCTTTGAAGAGCACTGCAGATGCTTATCTTTCTTCCATTTTTATGGTGACTTTGGTTTTCACCTGTCTCACTGCAGGGATTACTGGGTCCTCTTAGCTCTGTGGAACAGGATGTGTGTTGTGATCACTGCCCCACGGCGTGTGGTCCAGAGGGGCTGATGCCCTCTGTGGTGTCTCCCTGAAGGAGGAATACTGGCCTTCACAAGGTGACGCAGCCCCTCTGCCCCAGGTTGGTTGGCCAAGCCTATTGACAGGGAACCTGCTGTCAGCCCTGGCTCAGAAACTGAACAGCAGGAGGTCCTGCAGGTTATCTCATGGGACAAACTCAAAGCTCCATTGCCCAGGATACATAGGATAGACTATTGTATTTTGATTGTAGGAAGTCCAGCAGACCTCAGCATCATTGGTGCAGATGGAAAAGATGAGAAATGCATCCCCTTTCAGAGAATCATTCAGTTTGGGACGGACCTTTAATATGGTTGAGTCCAACCACAAACCTAACACTGCAAACAGTTCTGGGGCAAGGTTAACTCACCTCCTGGCAGGGTACACAGACTTCAAGACTTTTACATTTCTTTAGTCAGTGAAAATATGCATTACTTGGAGAAGGTTCCAGCTGATTCTGAAAGGACCCCACCAACTTTGAACTCCAGGGTCAGAAACCAATATGTGGAGCAGCTGCATTTGCTAAGTAAGGCTAAAAAGCAAGGTAGGCATTTCAGGTTCAGTTGTAAAAGTAAAGGATTTGAGTTGGAGATTAATATACTCCAGAGGTGCCAGAAGCAAAGGTTACTACACCTGCCTGATTCTCTTCTGCTGACAGTTCTGGTCATGGACCTCCAATCACACAGGTAAATCAGCCAGTTTGACAGAGACAAATTATTTTAACTGTTTAACCTCCTCCCACTGCATTTGCCTAAGACAATTTGGAGGCTAACTGATACAGTGGTAAACTGAATCATGCCAGAAGGATCTTAACACTCATTAATGGGAGAGGTAATTACCCTTTTAAGTGCTGTTGCTGGATTTGAAATGCTGCATTTGTACACCAGTTTCATGGAAAAGGAGGTAGAGCTTCAGCAGGACCTCTGCTACAGTGTGGACACAGGGAGCTCTATAAAAGTACCTGCAACTATGCTTATATGAAAGGATGTGATCTATACTGATGCAAGAAACTCATAATGTCAGCAAAAACTTGTGTAAAGGAGTCTTTAAACTTGGGTTAAAATTTCAATACAAATGCAAGCAACTGTTTTTTTCATTAATTTTTCCTTGTGATGGACAGAATGCAAAGAGAAATAAATATAAGGAAAATGAACATTCACAGAAAGGAAAGAAAAAATGAAAGATGAGTGGAAAAATAATACTAATTGATGATTTAAAATAATGCCAAAACCTAGACTTAATTCATTCCCTCTCAGGAAGAGAGGTATCTCCAGTTCCCTTTAGAAGAAATTTAGATTCCCTCTGTGTGTTCTGCCGAAACAAACTATGCTTTAGTCAAGCATGAAGCACTAGATGAAAATTCAGAGGAACTGGGTGAAATTAGAGGGAAGGAAAATCAACTTCTTGAGTTTTGTCCTGGGGGCGGAAATTATGTTCAGCAGGGTTCAAGCTCACAGGACAGATTTGTGTTAGAAGAAGAAGTCAACAATTTTCAGTGCTACTGGGGACTGCACATCATATTTCTCACAGATTTGGATACTCAGATAAGAACCAGAAAAGACAAGTCAGCTAAAAATTGTTCAGATTTCAAAGGAATGCACACGTTTAATAATTAAATTAAATTTTGTTTTTCAGCGATAGCATAATATACAGTTGGACCTACTGTATTTTCCACTATAAATGTTGATTTTTCACCAGCTACCAGCAATACACTACTCATTTCAGGAAAGGTGGCTCGTTAATGTAAGAAAAGGAACATCTATATCACTGCAAAAAAAATTAATATGAGGATTTGCTTGTTATCTGCATCATGACAGCAACTATAAAAATAAATAAATACAGTCACTACAATGAAATAAATTAAGATAACAAAACAGAATTGTATTTTTAGAGCTTCTTCAGGTGGACAAATTTCTACGTTTAAGAGAGTATCAGGTGTGCCAGAAGCTTTTGTGCTCTTCCGAGGAAAGCTCAGACAAAGACTCTTGTCAGTAGAGAAGCAATAAAAGAGAAAAGAGGGAGGCTTTCATTAAACCTGAAGCTAACAGGTTTGATTTTATCTTACTTCCAAAGTAGCAGATCAATCTGACAGTCAATGAAGGGGAGAAATACAGAGACAGGATCAAGCTATTAATTTTTTAATGTATTGTTACACTTTCCTCCAGTTATGAGTAATTATTTGCCCTGTCTTACCCTTTTTAAAGTAACTTAGGAGCAATTGCATGTGCCAGTAGAACGACAGAAAGGAAATTCACAATACTTCATAGAAGAACAAAGAGCTGAAAGAACCTTATAAAATGAGGACCCCAAACTGGTGGTAAGGGGGGGTAGCCAACAATCAGCATCCTGAGGGAGAGTAGAGGCAGGGAGTGCATTTTCCCTGCCATTGCTCTGATAAAGTACACATATTTGATTGCAGAGCTTTTCAGCAATGGAAGAAGTTCTTCCCCAGAGGTGTGTTGATGAGCAGTAAGACAAATATGCCTTAAGGACCAAGTAAATGTCACTCTGAGAGCATCTCGTGTGTCCAAGGGCACTGATGGGCAAAGACAAACCTCACAGATCTTGAGCATCAAAACTAATAGATAAGGATTAAGAAGTTCTGTCTCTAGGGTGAATTTCTGTAGACTTTTCCTTTCCAGTCCTGATTTATAACCCCCAGCTTCTAGAGGAGGGCTGTCAAGAATTTTGAGGTTTTGTGTCAAAAATCCCAATTCATCTGAAGGGAGGCTTATGATAAGAGGGGTGATTTTTAAAAGGTTTATTGTCAGGAAGCTATGGTTTATGTAAAAACATTTCAGCTTAACATTTCCTACAGGAATTGTTTTGCATTTGCTGTTCAAAGAAAATTTTGAAATATGAAACATTTTGAAAATCATTAAAATAAGAAAGTAATGTAAATAAAAACAATGCTTCAGAGTGATGAAATTACACACAAATTCATTGGGTTGGTTTGGGTTTTCTTGGGTTTTTTTGGCTGGTTGGTTGTTTGGTTTTTGGGGTTATTTTTATGGAAGTTTCTGCTTTTCGGCTTAATTCAGGACACTTTAAGAAAAGCTAAGGACCTCTTAATGGAATGGGGATTGCAGAGCCAAAACTATGCTTGAGGTCATGTTTTACAGCAGGTTCCTGGAGGGGAGAGCAGGGGTCTCTAGAAGTTACTGATGTTAATCTGACTGGGGCCTCTCAGGCACTCTGCCCTAATGACTCAGATTGCTTTTTTCACAACAGTCAGATGTTGGGCAGGACACATCATGCATTTCTTCCAACAGGTCATAACATGACAGAAATGTTTTCTGCTCCCTTTGTATTGCTATTACTGGGAAGAGGGAAAAAAACCTAAACCCAAAACCAGAGCATGCACACACAACAGCAAAACTGTAATATAATAATACAATTAAAATATAGTAACGTAATTTAAAACCCAAAACACAACACGCTCCAAAACTAGGGGTATGCATTTTTGTGGAGCAAGCAGACCACCCACCAGCAAGCAAGGAGAAAAGAGCACACATATATGAATGCAAAATACAGCCAGCGTGGGCTTTAGTCACCATGGCAGTGAGACTGCCTGTGCCAGCAGCCTGGGCACGGGTGCAATCCTGCGCTACCTACAAAATCAGTGCTACAGCCTGAAACTGTACTTTTTACCTTTATGTAAACACAGCTTGTGAAAAAATGAAGCTCCTACTTTTTTTCGTTTGGGTTTGGTTTTTTTTTCCCTCCAAGTAATAAATAGAAATTTTATTTTGAAAGTTACAGGCAGGAAGAAGGATGTTTTCAGTTTGTTGCTGTTTGAAAGCTACCTCAATGCTATAGGTCTTGCTACATGCAAGGGAAATTCATGGCTTAGAAAACACTGAAAAGCCACAGGCACTGTCTGAGTTCATAGTGAACTGTGAAGGTGAAAGAAGAGCACAAACATCTGCATTCATTTTTGAATTATTGTCCCGTAGTTCACACACAAATAGAACCAAATGGAAAGGTGAATAGGTTTGGTAGAGAAGCAAGAGCATCTGCAGCAGAGTTTGGTTGGAGAGAAAACACAAAATTATGCTTCAAATAAACATTAGGCACACATTTGTAATAGCTCAACAGATGCACTGTCTGCAGATGGAAACTGGAAGCTGGGCTTCAGACAAACACCTAAAGTGTGCGGGGATAGCTGCATGGTCTGGGTTGTTATGAAATAATACACAGGTCACAGTAAACCAGAACATTATGAAACTTGTTAGCAAGAGAAAGGCTGCAAGGCTGTCTCTAGTGCATCTCTCTTTCTTTGTGCAAATGTTACCTGTGCCTCTGGTCTGTGTGTGTTGAGGAAATGTGCCCCAGACACAAAACTGCAAACCCAGGGGCAGCTCTTGTCTTGAGGCTGGGGGTGCCCCTGCTCGAGGATTTACAAACCTTGCTAAATTGTTTGTGGTTCTGCAGAAAAGGAAAAAAAAATCCCTGAAACACAAACTTGCAAAAGACCCTGTAGCCTTTTTCTGTGCACCCCTGGATGTTTCTGCAACCTCTGACAAACTGTGGAGACCCGTGAGGGGCTTTCCCTTCTGGAATTGGTGTGTTTGGTGTATCTGCACTGTCACCCCCAGGATTCCACTGACCCTCCCCTAGCTCAAAGACACAGGTAGGGGCAGCTCAGGCTGCCAGAGGGAAACAAGGCATTGAAGAAAGCAATTAGGTTCTTCCCAAGGGAATGGCCATTTTTTGTGATTTCCAGTATAAAACAGCTAAATACTCACATTGTGCTGATATTGCCTTGATAATGAATAACCTGTATCATTCTGTGAGTTTGTGGTACTGTTCTGTTAAAATGCTTTGTTTCCATTGTATCTTCATTTGGACAGAAATAGGGGTCTTGTGAATACAGTGAAGGAGATTGTAGCTGTGGTATCTGTTTACTTTTGGCAAGAACTATTTCAGAAGTCGAGCAGCCTGAGTTTGAGCTTTTTCATCTGTGCAATGGCAGAAGTGCACTTGCTTGGCAGGAGAGGGTCCCTCCAGAGATGGACGCAGGAGGACAAGAAACATTAATGTGTTTCTCAATCATCACACAAATAGACAAGTGAATTCTTCTGACGCTTATCCTATTTGGAATTGTATAATTTTTCAATAATACTTTAAAAAATAGGAACCAAATTCAAATGTTTGACTTTTCTGGGCAGAACTGTTATGATTTATTCCAAACTATAAGGTTAAAGGCCTAGTTTGCCAAGAGGGTCTGGGTAGCTCTATTATCTGGCATTTGTATTAGCCAAAAGACCGGTACAGATCAGCTTACTCCTTGAGCATAATGAGCCACAAATAGCTATAAATAATCACATCCTATCAGCAGCTGTCACATCATCTTAGCAGCTGTCAGGGGGTACAGCTAAAAATTTGTGACTGTCCAAAGAGCAAAATGGAGTCTGGAATAATAGAAAATGTCATCATCAAATAATTGTAAGAATAAGTTCACATGAGCCTTAAAAAATAAACAAAGAGCATCATATAGCGAACATACATTTATATTTAGAAGTTTCATTTTCTTTGCACTTCTGCCCCCTCAAACATTTGAATGGAGTCTGATAGCCATGCTTCATTTCTTATGCTTCAAGCAAATATGCTACAAAAATGCCACCTTCTCCTAATGCAACTCTGCCTAAGCAGCACTGACATTAACTCCTGACAGCGTTAAATCTCGTGATCCGTTGATATGGAAGATTACAAATTAAGCAAATTTGCAAAAGACCTGCCAGAGATGAAAAGCAATTTGAAGTGGAAGAGGGTTCTAATGAGTATTGTCATCTACTATGTACATATCTTGATTTTATCTGAGTGCAGTTTCCTTCTACTCTTGGCACACATTCCTCCTACTTATTTCAAAGTGTTAATTTGTCATCCTCTTCCATCTGGAGTAAACACGTAGGCACAGACCACAGTCATTCTGAATGGAGGCACAGGCTCCTGAGTGGCTGGGGATTTGGGCTCCCATTTGCAGAAGTCTGCAGAGCAGGACTTTCAGGACATCATACCTGGCATAACTCTGGCAAGGGTTTCTTTGGCAAAGGCTCAATGCCCATTTCATTAGGTGAACTCAGAGCCTGTCTTCCCATAAGGAAGCAAAAGCAGTATCTTTCAGTAGACAGCTCAGAAAGTCCTATTTGTGTCTTTCAAGCTGAAATAGAAATTCCAGCTCCAGATGTCAGATTTTTGGCACTCCTACACTTCCAGAAGGTCCACGCTGACCTGGTGGAAGACCGGGGCAACAAAGACACATTGAGGTGACTCACCTTTGGCTTGGGTACACCTTTCACAGCCCACTTCTGCTCCCTCTGTGGGGAAGGCTGGGACTGAGGAAGGAGAGATCTGTGGGATGTTTTTAGTGAGGACAGGGACCTCGAGCCTGCAGGATTTGCTTTGGTCTCTCGCCCACAGCCAGCAGTTGACATTTAGTAGGAGACCAACCCCATCTCTACAGGCTACTCTGAAGCCAGCAAGCTGATTTTCATGGCATTTCTGCAGGAATGAGGACAGCTGCAGCAGCCCATCCCAGATGCCCCCCCTGTCTGAGTACCAGCAAAGCCTCTTTCCATGCCAGTCTCAGGACACTACTCTTCCAATGCAAATGCACAGACCAGATCAAGGTGAATTTCATCAGCATCTGTTTCAGGAAGGAAGGAGATGATTTAGAGCCACTAGGAACCACACTGCAGGGCACTTTCTCCTTATTTCTTGAACCATTTTCAAAGCAGCTGTTACTTATTCCTCTTACATTTCATCATCTCAGGATATGCAATAGATATAGTCCAGAATTCCTGAGGGGACAAAGATCATTATAAAAAGATTGTTAAGAAAAATAGGAAAGAGAAAGAAAAGCAGATGTTTTGCATGCTAGTGAGGGAAAGTTGTAGGAAGAGATAATTTTATTAGCTTGAGGAAACTGGGAAAAAACAGGAAAGCTTTCTGATGTAAGAGCTATCAGAGACAGTGGTGTGTCAGTGATATGGCTCACACTGTAACCTTAGGCAGCTTTTTAACTGCAACTAAGCTGAAAAGGCAGAAGCAATTTCAACATACTATGAGCTAGACCACAGAGAGACTTTTCAACACATCTTTCTCTTGTCTTGACAAATTCATTAAATATTTCCAGATACTTCTTGCATTCCTGATAGCCTATTTTTTTTGTCCCCTCATCATTTTTTTATTTTCTTAGAATATATTTTTGCTTTACAAGATACATTGTTCATGTTAATGTGTAAGCTGCAGGGTGTGTGGTCTATCTGAGACCCAAGCCAGCTTTTCTACTCTTGCTTGGCAGTTCCCATGGCAGCATCTGTTATCTCTCCCTTAGTCTAACATCTCTCTGATTTATCTCCACTTGCCTCTTCTATTATCTCCTCTTGCCACCAATTTCCTCTTTTCTAGCATCTGACAAGTTGACTAGCACCTTCGTACAGCAACTATCACAGCTCCCTCAGCATCCTTCAGCCCTTGCTGACAGCTGAATAATATGGTATCTGTCCTGGTTCAGAACTGCCATTCCCACATAATAATATTCAGAGAAAAATTTCTCTGATGCCCTTTGTTTCTTTTCCCTCTCTCTCTCAGTTCTACCCAGTCAGTTTACAGTTTCTCTGATATTTACTCCCCACCAATTCATTCTCACTTTGTAAGTAGAAGCAAGAATTTGAATAAGTTCCACCCAAATGTTGAGCTGTGTGTTTGGGGGTAGTGGGGAGGTGTTTGAGTCTTGCGACAGAAAATTATTACCTTGTCTGATTGACAGGTAATACTTAGGGGCCAATTTCTGCAGTGCAAACATTTGCATGTCCAGAAAGTAATTTGTATAAACATTAGACAACAATTGCTTGGAGTTTACTATGACTGAAAACATTCATGGCAGTAAAACTAATTCAGTGAAATGCTTGCAAAAAGCCACACTGTTATCTCTGCAGAAAAAACAGAAGCCTCACAATACTTGGTATTTAAGTATTAATTATTTTAATAATTCAAATTTTTCTTGAAATCTTATTTTCTGCAAAAATCTTAGTTTTCATTCAAAATCAAGGTCCAATTATAAAATATGCTTTTATCAAAAAAATACTGAAAATGTGATCTATATCCTAAAGATAAAAAACCCTCCACACCAGCAAAAAGATTAAAAGAATACAGTAAAAGGGATATATATATATATATATATATATATACACAGACACACATATATATATGTATGTATGTATTTAAATCTCACAGTTGTCTGAACTAGGCTTTTATCAGCTTAGTCCAATAAACTAGAATACTGGAGAAAATGTATTCAAACCATAAGCATATTTTTAATAATTCTTGGCTATTTTTGCAACACTTGACAAACCTGTTTCCTTTCTAAAAGTCAGGTATAACGCCTCATGTTTAAAAACAGACATAGATCACAGCATTGTTACCACCTCAGCACGGTTCCCAAATGCACATGTGTACTCCTGGTCCTTGCAGTTCTGGAAGAAGGGGTGTCTGCTTTGCCTTCACTTGCTTTGTCCTGCAGTTCCCACAACCACTGGCTGCCTTTGTGGAAACTGTTTCTATCCCACTGGAAATCTATTGCCCTGTATAAAACTATGTGGAGCTGAGTGTTCCCCTGAGAAAGCAGAATCAGTAACCAGTTGAGGAGATTACAACTAAGCCTGTGCCCAGGAAACTCACTGCTTTCATGTGCCACTGCCAGTTCTCTAACCAGCCCCATCACCCATGGGCAGGACACCCAGGAAACAGCAAGTGATGTTGTCTTGGAGAAACACGTCATTGCTTGCTGGATTTCATGGAATTACAGACTGGCTGAGGAGTTTTGAGGACAGACAGCACCCTCAGAGAGCACCTCTTCTGTTCCCCTACTCAGGGCAGGGGCAGTGAGAGCAGGTTGCTCCAGCTGTATCCAGCAAGGCTGAAGACAGAAAAAACAGAAAACAAATGTTAGAGAGAGGCAGGGTTCAGGAACTGCACAGAATGTGAGCTCCACTGAAACTGGAAAACAGGGTTGTTCTCATGAAAAGTTTTCATTTTATCAAATATGTGGCATTTATGATGACAAAATTATTAAGTAAAAAGTTCTAACAGCATGTACTCTTGATTCACTTCTAAAACTTTCTTCATTCCTTTCTTTCATTCCTCAGGATACCAGTACATTTTTCTTCTTGTTCTCCTTTTCTTAATAAAACCATAACATAATAACATCCATAATTCTGTAAAGAAATTGACTTTGATCCTATTCTCTTGCGTATTATTTTTGTAAGGGCCAGCCATAAATCAATCTGCCACTGCATTTTTTCTTTTCAGTGAAGTGGTAAAAGGTGGAGTTCTCTGTAGCTAGAAATGTAGTTGTGTAGATGTAAATATCATATCCATAGCTGTCCTACCAATACTTATCTCAAGATGTGTCTCTGTGTCTTCCAGACCAATAACTGTAGCAACTGAGAATGGGACAGGGGGAGCTTCAATGTGATAACTCATTTATTCCCAGCACATGTCATACAATTCAGAAAAACCATAGCAATCGTAACATAAGGGACACTGTCATGTACTGGAGAACCTTTAAAGCCGTTTAAATTAAAATACAAACCATTAAAGCCAGAGGATTGCAGTTGTGGTATTCTGTCTGATGTCTAGCAAAGGGCCATGCTGTCAGGCTGCCTCTTCTGTAGGAATAAGGAAAATCAACACAAGCTGAGGAGCCATGCTTTTGTGATGCTTTGATTTATAACAATCATGCCAGATAATTCAATTGGGATGTTAAAAGCCTTCTACATGTGAAATAGTAGCACAGTCTTCCTCTTGCAGCTTTTTATTTTTATTTGATATAAATTTTTATTTGATACCAAAAGAATAAACATGTGGGGTAGAGTTGAAGATCAGGAGGTGTTGGTAAAGGAGAACCAGCCTGTGCCCAGTGCAGGAGGAAAAGCCCAGACCCAGAGAGGCAGCAGAGCAGGAGGGAAGGAGGAGTTGGCTGGACAGCCTGGCGCTGGCACTGCAGCTGCTACACAGAGCTTGCAAATAAAGTGCTTTTGTTTTGCTGCCAGTCGAGGAACTGGATGTGATTTTTACAGGTGAGCTGTAAAAATCCTATACACAGGAGTGTATTTTCCCGCAGAACAATATGGTTTATAAATTACTCCAGAGCCATAGATAAAAAGAATGTGCGACATGCAAGGTGCAGCATCCGTAGTATGTTTCTGAAAGATAAGCAGTAAAGCTAGACACAAAGGATTAGATGGATGCCCAGTAAAGTGATTTGTTCTTGCAAACTCTCTGGAGGAGATCAAGATTGTAAATTAGAGTCCTTTAGGATGAATATCTTTTCATGTGTATCTGCTGAGAAATGATGGCTTTTGCTCATGCAGCACTGCCCAAGTTTACTGTGAAGACAAGAGGTTTTCAAAGGCTGCTGGAATCCTTTGGCACATCACTTCTTTAAGTCTCTTACAGTCACAAAGAAAACTGTCACGCAGCATGAAAAAAAAAAAAATCCCTGCATCAGGTATTGTTTTTCACTAGAAAGCTATACTGTAGTTTAAATTAGCTAGGTGCTTCTGACCCCCTATTTAAAATGTGCTTGCACTGACATCCCAAGAAAAGAGTTTCGTTATTTAATTGCACTGTCAGCGCCAATGCTTTCAGCTAAACCCATTTGGAGTTAGACCTTTTAATAGAAAGTGACAATTTAAATTGCCGCCATAGCAGCATAAATGGTGCTTAAAGTCATTATTAACCTGATGCTGCAGTTGGCTCCAGACCAGTTTATTAAAGCAAAATAAAGGTGGAGGGAGGAGGGGAAGAGGAAATTAAGTGATGAATCATTAATTCCTTTGGTATTCGCTGTAATAACAGTAGCTGTGGTGAACGAATTTGCCTGTGTGAGGGAGACAATGTATAATCCCATCCTCGCTTTGCCCACCCCTCGCGGAGGAATCGGCGCCTCGGGTTTGAGCTTGCTTTCCCATGGGACGGTGTTCGGTCGCCTCGCCCACTGCCATGGCCCACAGGGTGGGCATTTTTGGCTTTAGTCCGGCTCCGGGGCTTTGGCAGGACACCAGTCACACCGAGTCTGAGCAAGAGGACTGGGGGCAGGTCCTCCTGTTTGACTTCGTCCCGGGCTACGGCAGCTGATGCCGGGAGGGGCGGGCGCTGCCGCTGCCCGCGGGGCTCCCTCTGGGGGTGCCTCCTGCCCTCCGAGATGCCCGAGGCTCTGGTGCCCCCGGGAAGCCGCTTTGCTGACAGGCTCCGCCGGGCTCCGGGGGACAGCGGGCTGGACGTGCCCCTTGCGGGGACTCGGCGGGGCCGCTCCCCTCCTCATGCCCGGCGGGGCCGCTCCCCTCCCTCAGGCCCGGCGGGGCCGCTCCCCCCTCAGGCCCGGCGGGGCCTCTCCCCTCCCTCAGGCCCGGCGGGGCCGCTCCCCCCTCATGCCCGGCGGGGCCGCTCCCCTCCCTCAGGCCCGGCGGGGCCGCTCCCCCCTCAGGCCCGGCGGGGCCTCTCCCCTCCCTCAGGCCCGGCGCGGGGCGGCCCCCGGCCTTGTCCGGCACCGCCACCTGCCGACCGCGGCCCGGGCCCGCCGCCCTCCGGCCGGGCAGCGAGCGAGGGCAGAGCCGCGGGGCTGCGGCGGCAGTGAGACGGGAGGCTTTGGCCAGGGAGCAGCAGCTCGGTGCTGCCGCAGAGGGGCTGGCACGGTGACTCCGGGAGAGCTGCAGCAGGTTGGCTTTCCAGCTCCACCGCAGCCATTCTCTCCTCTCGCCCCTTCTGCCTCTTGCCGGCTCCAAAGAGGAGAGCCACAGGTCAGGAGCACCCCAAGCTTCTTAAGCACGCGTTAGCTGGGGAAGCTGCACAGTCTGCCTCTCGTTTGGCAATATCCCTCACCAGCTCTCCCCAAAGCTCCCCAAGTGTCGGTTTGGTGCTCAAACCCACTCTCTGCAGCCGCGAGCATCACACGCTTGTGGAGCCTCCTCAGCGGTGACAGAGGAGGAAAAGCCGTGCGCTCCTGAACTGGCCATCGTTTGGTTGGTCAGCAGAACTTGACTTGATCTTGGCAAGGCCAACCAAAAACCAAAAGGAAACCCTGTGATTTCTGCCCCTTGAACTTGGGCAGCCCCAAGAGGGAGCAGGACTCCTACAGATTCCTAATATTGGTCCCGCTAACAGGATCACTGATTTAAGGCTCACAAGCCTCTTAGTACTAATAAGCTAAGCACTGGCAGGTCTGATGAGGCTTTGGATAAAAGTATTTACTCCCTTGTGCAATGGGGGAGAAAAACCCACCTGCAGGGAAGCAGCAGGGTGTGCTGGCACAGGGCTCAGTGGTTGAGATGGTATCCCCAGCACTGCTGCGGTGATCTTGCACTCCAGGAGGGTCCCTGGGCATCCAAACCGTACAAAAGCCACCAGGGTGACTAAAGCACGGACATGGTGCCCTCAGCATTGATCCCCTCCTTTAGAGGTGCTCCTCTAGTGATCCAGCCTCCTGATTACTATAGGGAGAGCTGTCAAGACTAGTTACCTGCCATTTACATTACAGCTCCTTGGATGCTCTTCCAAAAATTATAAATAAATAAATAGGAAGGGGGAAAAAATGTTATTTTTAGGTACTTGGAGCTCAACTCTAAAAGGCTGCTCTGCACACTGGAATCACTTTCAAGTTTCAGAGTCAAGATCACGTTAATTTAGTTTTCTTTTAAGTAAGAGCTGTGTCATACTGAAGAGACATCACTTGCCAAATATTTTTGTCTTTCAAGCACTAGTGTATTTCACAGATGGATGTGTGTTCTGAGGGACATCACTTCTCCCACCTGTATTTATTTCAACACAGATGGTAAATCAGGTCCTTCCCTCCCTGAGAAGCCAGCGGCGGCCCTGCAAGTACAGGGCTTCTGCTTTGCTTTAGTGGGTCTTCTGCATTGGGAAATACAATGTAGCTGGTGCTGAACTGCTGGCACACCCTTCCTAGCCTCCCTGTCTCCCTGATGCAAGAAGGAAATCTCTTTTTATCCAGTCCTTTCTGTAACTTACCTGCTGCAAGTGGCCAGGCTGGTACTTGGGTTTCATTTCATTGTCTTCAGCTCATTTCAAAAGCTCCTAACGAAGAAAAGGAGTATCTAGTAAGAAAAGGAGTTGCTGCTCAGCCACTCTTGCCAGCCCAGCAGCCATCCCTCCCTCCCTCCAGCCAGAGCCAGAGGAGGAGAGGGGGTTGGTTCCCTCCCCGTGTGCAGTTGTCAGGAGGCCCCACGACCCAGCACAAGCTGGGACTCCCAGGAAAGCAGCCAAACCAGGATCCTGCTTGTCAGCCTTGCCAGAGCAGGCACTTAATACCCAAGTTGTGGGGAAGGTTTTGGTCTGCATTTGCAGGTAAGAGCTACCTGGCCTCAGTGGCATGGCTCCATCATCCCTCTGGCCTCATGCAGGAGCCAATCCTGCACTCCCGCTGGGATTCTCTTCAGGCTTGCACAGAAATCCTGGCACAGGACACTTGCAGCACAGGCTGTTTGTCTTTCTGCAGCAGTCAGCCTCTTTTGATTCTTCCCAGGCTCTGTGCCTGCCCATGTGAAGCATCTGAATTTGCGGTGACAGCCCTGAGCCCCGAGCTGCTCTAAAAAGAGGAGGGTCAGGGCTCCCCTTGCTCTGCAGTGACCATGAGATGGTATTGCCACCCTGGCTTGCCAGGGTCTTTTTGCAAGGTGTTTGTTGTACCACAGGAAGATCTTTTGCATGGCAATCTTGGGCTGTGAGGTATTCTCTCCTGCATCCATGTTAGGTTTACTGTGAAACTGGCCGACTGTCCAGTGCAGTGACAGCTTTGGGTACTGCTGCAAAGCAGCTCAGTGAGTCTGGACAAGTGTTGGCGTTGCTCTGACTACCCACAGAGAATTCACATTGCTCCGTGCCAGACATGTCAGAAACTTTTCAGCAAAATTGCTGCATTGAAAGGCTAAGAAGTAAGGAAACTAAAGTACTTAGTGGGGTCATGATAGATGGGCAAAATGGTATTAATAGTACCATAATTACATTTAAAAATAAAGTAAATATATAAAATATATATTCATTTTCCTGGTTTCAAGCGCTTCTTTATTCTTAGCATTCTCTGCCTCTGCCAGTCATTTGACTGGCTGTAACATCCTAGCTTCTGTACCTGTGAGTGCTTGTTAATTATGATTCATCCTTTCAAATGGATACAATCCTGGCATTCTTTGTTTTCCTGGGCTGTGTCAAACAAAATATGTCCCAGTTTTCTTAGGGCTAACATTACAGTATCAGACTTAACAAAAAAATCTTCTCTTGCCAGTGCAAGAGAAAAATCAAGTCTGTGTTATGTCCTTCTTTTGTACGTCATGAAGTGTCTTTTCATCTGTACTTGTTTCTGCACACACCATCATGCATAGATTCCCCTCAGGCCCTGGGCAGCACCTGGCAATCCCAAGACAATCAATCACAGGTGGCTTTTGTGCCTGGATATGAGCAACTGAACTAACACCAAGAAATCTAAATAAGGAAAAGGTGGGACTTTCGGACCCTGTCTGACACTGCGCTCTTAGGTTGTCTGTGAGGTTCTGGCCAACCTGCTAGACTTTAGTTTAAAAATCTCAACATGTGGCTTTCTGCTTCCTATGGCAGGAACACCTCTGTGGTCCTTGTTGAAAATGCTCTCTTCGGGGCTGGTGCTTTCTGGTGACCTGTTTTGGGCTTTGATTACAGAGCACAAGTTTTTCAATCAAAAACCTGATCTCAAGCACTTGGCTCCTCAAAACAGACTCACTCAGGCTCTTTAGCCCCTGACCAGCACAGGGGCATTGGCCTCTTGGGATGTCTGGCAGACATCCCCCAGCCAGGAGGTGAGGGGACACAAGCACCACAATGGGAATCACCTGTCTGAAGCTGTTGACACCCCACCCTTGGCTCCACGGTGGAGCTGGCTAAAGTGAAGCTCCAACACTGGTTAAACCACAGCAGAAAACAAGGCAAGAGGCAGAGCAGGGGTGAGCAGTGGTGGTGCAAGGGGCTTGGCTCAGCAGAGTTGTGCTGTCACACCAGGGACAGCCCAGCACATGATCCTGCACTACCACAGCTCTGGAGGAGTTTGTTCGAAGCTAGGGCTTATGTGCTCTAACTATAATACAGGATGTGTTTGTGTTTAACTCTTTCCATATTCCCTGCTTTACTTGGTCCTAACAGCCGTAATTCTTTATCCCGATTTTGCCTGGGCTTGTGCTGAGATGACTTTCAAACTTTTTTCCAGATTTTTTCCAGATTTATGGATTTCCAGGAAATATTACAAAAGCGTGTGTGGTACATGGCCTCTGAACCACCTGTGCTTGTAGT
This sequence comes from Monarcha castaneiventris obscurior, assembly GCA_026261815.1. Classification (NCBI taxonomy): domain Eukaryota; kingdom Metazoa; phylum Chordata; class Aves; order Passeriformes; family Monarchidae; genus Monarcha; species Monarcha castaneiventris. The sequence goes on along the minus strand of JAMPIT010000566.1, from coordinate 36,658,430 downwards.
TTTTAAATGCTCTCCACCTGTATAAATTAACAGCATTCTTGATTGCCACAGGTCTGGAAAAAAACATCCTCAGCCTTATTTTCTATTTACGCTACTTTTATAAAAGAATAAACTATCAAAATGCTTGCCTTTTCTGCATCAGCACTTCAAGGAAGCCTAATCAACCAACCCCCTCTTCAAACTTCCCAAAAACTGAATGAATGGTTTTTGTGTATATCAACAACCACTTCTTCGCCCCTGACCCCTCTACTCACTTCCTTACTGGTTCCAGTCAGCCCCTCCTTGGTCAGCTTTCTACCTGTCATAATTGTTAATGTACTAATTGTATTTCCTATTAATGATATATTATTTAATTTTAATTACTACTTTAACAAGTCAGGGAACTGCAGTGGGCTGTTACCCAGCTGCTTATTTTCCTAATTAGTGACACAGCCTTTTGGCTTGCAAGTAAGGCTGCCAAAGAACTCTCAGGTTGCCATTCAGGCTCTGGGTGCCTTTGCTACTGTGTCCCAGCGAGGGGGAGATCACCCATGTGGGCTGCAGGCACCTGGGCAGGTGGAGGATCCTTCAGCAGAGCAGTGAGACTTCCACAGCCAAGGAAATCCAAGAGGAAGAAGGGGAGATCCTAGAGAAGGAGGGGATTTGCTAGTCTGCAGGAGCCTAGAGCTGGCGACGTCTCCTGGCCCTTCCTCACAGCAGCCAGAAGAGGTTGCATTTCTTCTCCAGTGCCCTGCATGTCTCTGGTGCTCCACGTACAGTTTCTTGATGAGTGGTTGAGGAACATGAGGTAGATGAAGAAAACAAAAGCCCAACCCAAATCAAAGGGAGATTGCTGGCTATGCAGTGTGACAGATTCTTACTGTGAAGAGTTGCCCAATGCCAGTGGGGCCGAACTGAGGAGTAAGGCAGCATTTCCTAAAGGTACCAGTGAGAGTGAACTAACTGGTGTAAGTGTCCTGAAGGTATCTGGGCCAGCAGACGCCACCTCCTCCCTTGGAAGGCAGGTGCAGATAGAGGGCAGTGACACCCAGCAGCACCTCTGCCATGGTGGCACCAGCGGGCTGGTGCTGGGTGGCCCACGCTGTGCCACACAGACCATTGCCAAAGGCGCTCCCACCAGCCCAGATGAATCTAACTGAGCCGAGGCATTCGGAGAGCAGGGGGAGAACAGCCACAACCCCCAGCCGGCCGCTGCCTGCCCTGCACCGGGAGCCGCGGGGGGAGAAGCGGACGGGCAGGGGCCCAGCTCAGGTTCCTCCCTGCCCGAGCTCCATGGTGCTCACCCATCCCCGCGGGAAGGGAGGGAGCAGGGCTCCTGCTGGGGCTCACGTGGCCAAAGAGGCACCAGGAAACATTTAATCAGCCCCGACAACAGCACTGCCCCTCATTGTTTCAAGGTCTGGTGGGCGTTTTGGGACAGTGGAGTAGCACTGAGTAGGTAACCACCTTGCTGAAAAACACGAAGGCATTATCAGAAGTTTATCAGACATGAATTCTTTAATATAAAACCAGGCATTAAAATGGATTTCGAAGACCTGCCATCCCCTTCACTTTTGCAGACTTCCAGGTAAAGGAACGTTTCAGCCACAGCAGGGACTAAACTACCCCGCCCCAGTACAACGCAAAGGGAGCCGAAGAGCAGGGAGCAGAAGGGAAGTTGAAGTGCAGATGACCGTGTCCCTCAGAACAAGGCTCCATCTCAGAACTGGCATCAAATAGACTAAACATTCATTAAAAGGAAAATATTTTGAATTTTATTTTTTCACGTTATTATCAAGTACACAATTACAATAATGTCACACATCCCTATATGGTTCTATGTATTTTGTTTTTTTCTTTTGTCTTTTTTACAAAGTGTACAGAGGGAAGGACGTATACAATATTTAACAGGGTATTTTCTACAGAACAATAATTTATATTATGTCCTTGTAAAAATCTGTACCTTTTTTAAACATTAAACTGAAACATCCATTTTATAGCATTTGCTAAGCAAATTATTTAAGAATTAAAACTAACCTGTAACTAATGTCAGTACATTAACAATAACTATAATTTCATTTTCTCTTTATACAGACAAATACATTTTACAAAATCCACTTGACCAAACCCTTAATTATTAAAAAAAAAAGTTTCAACATTGTGCTTTAAAAAAAAAAAAAAAAAAGTGTGTATGATTCCAGGCTACGTAAGAGAAAGAAAATGCGTAAATTGTGTTCTTTGTCTTTCAGCTTATTTAAAAAAATAAAGTTCAAAATGGCTAAAATCCTCAGCACTACTATGGGAATTTATGCAGATTTTGTACACTTTCCAGGTTTCCAGTTAGAAAATGCTTGAACGTAAGAGAGGAAAAAAAAGTAGTCACAGGCAGGTACTTTGCAAGAAGCGAGTAGGAATCTCTGCTGGGTTTTACTGCATCTGGTTTGGCATCAGCAGGCAACGGACACTACGGCCACGCAGGAAATCCACTGGCTTCAGCGGGGATTTCAAGGAAGGCACAATGCAGCACAGCCAGGTATTACACGCTAAAGGGTCACGGCCTGCTAGCAGCAGTACTACACAAGAGCACGCCGGGCAAGTCTGGGGGCACTGCAAGCAGGCAGAGAAAGAAAAATCCATCCTACAACACAGGCAGTGACATGGCATTGGACTCCCCTGAACTGCACACTACAGACAAGAATTTCAGCTTACAGTGAGACAGGAGGGACAGGGCTCGGTAACAAGACAAAATACAAAAGGCCTAGAAGATGCACATCCAAAAAGGAAACCTTTGTCCCTCCTATCACCTCAGACTTAAAACCGTCACTGTAATTCCTGTTTTATTTCAATTGGAAGTTCACCTGCCTAGAAACAGGAATTAACACTGGCCCAGGCTCTGAAGCCTTTCCATTAGTGAATTGCTGGTTATGAATCTATCCTAATCTGGCAGGCAGCCGGGACTGAATTCTGCAATCCATCATGAAACAGTGGCTGGGGTGGGAATTTGAGCAAGGGGAGCAGGGCCAGGTCCTAAAATCTGGCCTGTAATTAAAATGGTTTGGGTTTTTTGCTCCACAGTTGTTAAAGTACATGACTTTTGTGCTTTGTACATTTACACAGCAATTAGCAAATGATATGGTGCTACTTTGTAATAGTCTTCAGGTGGCAAAATTGCATCTAATAATTGTAATATTCTCCCAGCTGTTTATAAACAGATTAAAAGAACTGGGTTAATTCTGGATACTGTACTAATTAATAAACAGCAGCTGAACACAGCTACTAATGGCTCAGGAAAAACATTCAATTTAGTAACAACCGCATCTATCGTAAGTTACTTTTCTTATTAAGGATATCTACGTTACAACATCTCTACTCCTTACAAACTCATCTGCTCCGCTCCATTCCCTTCTTAAGATCTCACTGTAAATATCTGGTTTCCAAAATTGAGGCACCTCTTGGTCTTAAATTTTATTCTAAAACAACTAACAATAAAAATGTGACTTGAACCACAAACTGCTCTTGCAAAGAAATACCAACATACATAAAAGCATAAAGTTTGAGGTACGTTTACCAGCACATACAGACAGTTGTGATGTATTGTTAACTCTGCAAATGGAACAAGAGTATTTTACGTTTCCAACATTAAGACAGGAGTAAAGCGGAAAAAACCCAACTCCTTTGTAACACACAAAACCTTTCAAAGACAAAGAAGCACAGAACAATAAATGTAATATTTGCACATACTTTTAAATTTGCCCAGGAAAGATAAAAACCGCCCCAAACCATTTTTAAGTATTTTTCTTTCTGAAACCAGAATGAAAACACGAAGTGAGACTTGTAACTCCTCAACCAGAAAATAGTTAACCTGCCACGAAGTCTGTATAGCTAAAACAAGACAATCAGGTGGGCCCTAGTGACTTTACTGTCAACATGACAATTCCCCGTTTTATACACACCTCTGACAATTTTATCAAGAGAAATTTCGTATTTTTAAAATTCACGACAAAACTGCATTAACATGGACACTGTGAGTATCAACGAGGTCAGTAAGATAAATATACTTAAATAAACTATACGGTTGAAAAATTCAGTAAGAGACAGGGTTTACTTTATTAAATGCAACTTTATTGTTGCCATCTTTTCTTCATTTATTAAACAAACTGAATAGAATTCAGAACACGCTATTGAACAAAAGGTATAAAAGTCAACTAGAAGCAATAATCCTATTTTTATACAGCAACAAATCAAATGCACAGTATTTTTTTTGTTGGTTTTTTTTTGTGTGTGTGATCGCAGGTGATTGGCTTTAAAATAAGCTAATTGCCTGAAAGGCAAATTTCCTTTATAATTCCAGCCATAAGTCTATGAAAGAGACTTTAAGGCAGCCCAACATCTTTATGATGTCGCATAATGTGCTGGTTCTTCTCTGAAGGCCTTCGGAACCCTTTCTTGCAATACTCACACCGGTGAGGGTAGTCTTTTGTGTGAATGGAAATCACATGCCTTTTGAAGCCTGAGGCGTCTGTAGTGCTATACTCACAGTACTCACACTGATAAACTTTCCTGCCACTGTGTGTTTTCATGTGTTTTTTCAGCTCGTTTTGTTGCCTAAAGCCCTTTCTACATCTCTTGCACCTGAATGGAAGATCCTTTGTGTGAACTGAGAGTATGTGGCGACTCAGAATGAAGGGATCTGCAATTTTAAAGTCACAATGTCTGCATTGGTGCAATTTTTTACCCTTGTGAGCCGCCACGTGTTTTTTCAGTTCCGAAGGCCTGTGAAAGCCTTTATCACACATATCACACTTATGAGGATAGTCTTTTGTGTGGACTGAAATTATGTGTCGTTTCAGATCACTCGAGTTTGAGCTCTTATGGTCACAATGCAAACACTGATGTGTTTTACTTTCTTGATGCATAAGCGTATGCTGCTGCAGCTCTTTGGTATCTGAAAAAGTCTGGAAACAAATATCGCACTTCAGCGGCGTTTCCTTACTGTGTTTAGTCTTTACGTGGGTTTTCAAGTTGGAAGAGTCGGCAGATCGGTATTCACAATATTGGCACTGGTAGGGCTTCTCACCAGTGTGGATCCGCATGTGCTTCTTGAGCTCCGACGGATGGCGAAACCCTTTGCCACACTCCACGCAAATGTGAGGAAAGTTCTTGCTGTGGACAGCCAAAAGGTGGTGACTCAGTAACCCTTGTTCTGCTGTCTCATAGTCGCAGAATTTGCACTTGTGCATTTTATTAACTCCTTTGTCCCTGTGCACCATCTTGTGAGTAAATAAAGTTCCTGCATGAGAGAAGGTTTTCCCACACTCATCGCATTCAATAAGCTTTTCTGTTTTGTTGGTCAGCTTATGACTCTCCAAGTGGTTATGTAAACTTATTTTTTTATTCGTAGTGTAATCACAGTCTGTGCATCTGTATTTCTTCTTAGTAAGAAGGTGCTCTGGGTGGTTTTTCATGTGCCTTTTCAAGAAACCTCTGGATTTAAATTTCTTTCCACAAATCATGCAGGGGTAGACTGTCAATGGATGACCATCGGGGCCAATGATTATTGCTGAAAAATAACAACAAAAAACCTTTATCAATATTATACAACAAAACTGCACTTCAATAAATGTCAGGCGTTAACAATAAGATGAATTGTTGAGTAAGATGGGATACATACATTTTACTATACAATAAACAAGCTTGTTACTGAGTTACGCAGCAGAAACTGAGGGAATTACTACTTTCACTCATTTTTATTACTAAGAGAAAGGAAACACAGTTTTGTGATGGAGACAACCAAAGATGTTCTTCACCTCAAATAATTCTGTTTTGAAGAATTCTGATCGAGTTCACACATTAAACACACACAGAAACCAATGGCTGGTGCAAAGAACAGCAGCCAGCTTGTTAAACTGAGTATCATCTAGTAAGCAAAGCACATGATCTTCCCTTGACTCTCCACAAATCTGCAGATAAAGTTTAATCTGGCAATTTAATCACCTACCGCTGACTACAATTCAGATGCCCCCAAACTAACACCTCCTTCTTATGCCATCTGTCACAGCTACAATCTGAAGAGGTACCAAGCAGGAATCAGTAAGAACATGTTTCACATACAGAAACCTTAAAGCTTTGGAAATTACCTCCACTCACCAGTCTGGTTTGTTTACCCTGAATTTGCCTAAGCACGTTAAAAAAGCTGTCTTTTCCAAAAATGTTTTATAAGGAGAACTGACTAGCTGGAAATAGAAAAAGCCAACTTTAATTTACCCAGTTTACTAACTCAGGGCTAAAAAAACCAGAATTCCTACAGTTAAGTCAAGATTTGGAAGGAAACTTTTATTATTTAAGGCAAGGCTACTGAAGAAAACAGCTGTGTGGTTTTTTTATCAAACCAAATAAATATTCTGACTACAACGCAGTAACAGCAGAAACCAAATTTTGCCATAGAGAATTTATGTTCTTACAGATGAAAGGAAAAAGGCACGAACATCAAGGCAATTTTATTTCACCATTAAAACAGAAAAGGGTACAGAAGTTACACTACTGAACATTAATATACAATGTTCAGACTTTCCAGCTACCTATTAAGCTGACATAATGAAATGTATTCTTCTATGTATTTTCAATAAAGACAAAAAGGGGTTTTAAAAGGCACTATTACAGAGCACCATTTATCTAACATCACCTTTAAAAAAGTTACATTAAACATTAAAACTAGTGTGGCAAGTTACATATATAGGTTTCTAACCTTTTGCTATAATACTTTTTCCTGTGTCAGAGATGGTTTCCATTAAAATACCTGCCACAATCCAAATCACCCATGTATTTAAAATTTGTAAAATAAAATATGCACTCATTTATAAAGCAGAAGTGTTGTCAACCAAGTAATTCCCCAAATCCCTCTTTTTACAAGACACTCCACATGCATCTGTTTACGGGCAAGTGCCTGGAGGAATGAGAGCAGAGCCAGGCACCACATACTCACCTGTCTGATACTGTCTGGACTCAGGTCTCCTCTTCTTCTTTGGTTTTTGCTTGGCCAGTCTCCCAAGTCCAGATGACTCATCTATGTGCAAAAGAGCACTTGCAGTGCCATTCCGACTTTCGATGCCATCGTTATTGTTACCTACCAAGGTAAGTTAAAATGTTACCTACCAACACTACAGGGAATTTGAGCACAAATTCTGAAACGGTAGCAACAGAAATGATAAACTATTATCTGGACATTTAATCAAACTGTAATCATGTACAGCACAAGCTGCGAAATGTCTCACTATGTAACTTAGGAATTATGTTTGGTATTATGAGCATTAGCTTTGTTATCCTAATTTTACAGGAGAACATAATGTACAGGAATTAAATGGCTTTCCATTATACAGAGAATTCTCCTTCAAATGCAGCATTTTTTGCATCTCTTTGGTAGCTAACTATACCCGAAATGTTTAACATTAGTGAATAATAGCATGTCAAAATATTTACTGTGCCCGATTTTCTTCTCAGTCCTGAAATACATTTGTATGTGAGCTCTCATTCACTTCTGTATGTGTGAATTCACCTGACTGAAGTCTGTTACACACCAAGTTTCTGAACTGGAGCTGCAATCAAAGAATCCTTCTGAACAGCCCATAAAGTGGCACATAAAGTACACTACTTACTATTTATACACCTGATGCTTTAGCACTTACAAATTCTTTATACTGGGAACAAAGAGCATGCTCAGTGTTGTGTAACAGAAAGAAGGAAACAGTCTTTGCCTCACAGAGCTTTGTGTTTAATACACAAATGGTATCACTGTATGTAAAACAAACATGAAAATTAAAAATACATTTGAGAAGGTATTTATTGGCAATCAGTTTAACATTGCTGATTTAAGGGCATAAGTGAACTTTAATAATAAATGTTGTGGTCAAGTATTTACTTGAATCAATAAAAGCCAACATTTTCTAGTGAAAGCAAAACAGAAGACAGGAAGACTCAAGTGGAAGAAAGTGCAAGATGCTCAATAGCTATTCCTTTCATAGAGTGCTGAGAATTAATATTCATGATTAATGTAAGGAGACTCAGAGCCAGGCACAAGCACGTGCAGAGCCTGAAGATTCTCATCTCTATGCTAGCTCAAGTGCTCCTCTGCCATTTTCAGGCCTTCATGGTTAATTTCTCCCTATCCCCACCATCTCTCACCCTGCATGCTAGGTTGCTTACTCTTGACAACAGAACCACTCCACTGTTTCCTGCATTCTTAAATTCTCCTTTCAATTCCACCTCATTGTTTTTAACACATTCTGCTCAATTTTCTCCCCCTTCTCCAAAATCACTGAATGCTTAGTACACAACTTGTTTCAAGTTCACTCCATTTCATTTTTAATTCCCACTCAGACTGGCTTATGTAATTTCCTTCTCACTCAAACTGTGCTCACCAGTATATGGCCTAAGACAAGGCATTGGGTGCACGACCATCCATCCCCTAAGTAACTTTTAAACACAAGCTACTCCCTGAGATCTTGCTCTCCCTGACTTATGTCCAAGATTCCAGCCCCCACTGCATTCCCAGCACAACTGTCTGCTGGCACCATCACCACAATCCATATCATGCAGACATCTAAGTTTTGTTCTCTACCCCACTATTTCTTCTGTTCCGTTTAGAAGGAGAAAGGGGCAGTAGGGCAATACAGAAACATTTTTTCAGATGAAATTCTGGTCTTAAGCTTACAAAAGTTTTGGAAATCAGTTTGTGCACTAGTTGGTGTTCAGATACCAACAATCAAGAAAAATGGTCCTGCATGCTGGAAATACTCTCACAGTTCTGCTACAATTTTAACATGTTTCCCTCCAACTTCTTTTCATTAATCAATTAATTATTGCCATTTGTGAAAATCACGTATTTACATGATCCTGCTAGAAAGCACTTAAATCAAGCTAGAGCTTAGTGTTGCTTTTCACTGCTACACTGAATCTTACATATTCCCACTTGCCTTTTTTTGCCCCCCCCCCAATAAAAATATTCAGTTCTACTCCCAAGCCAGCACTCACTGTGTCCTAAAACTGTGAGGAACAGATGTACTTGAGATACAATTTTTTAGCTGGAAGCTCATGTATTTCGCCTTTCACATCATGAAAGTATGAAGGAAAATACCTGTTAAATAGGAACAAGAAGAAGCCTGCCTTACAGCTTCCCTTTCTTTCTTTTTAAGGCTCATTATGCTAAGAAACCATTCTTAAACTAATGGCTTAAACAAAATCACAAATACTCAACACTACCCTCCAAAAACCAATCCCTGACACTTTGCTGCAGTGTCACCATGTAGAATTCTTTTGAGTATTACTTACCATAAGCTGCTGCCCAAGCTATGGGCATGAAAGTTTTAATTTCGGTGTCATCAATTTGCTGCTCATGGGCAGCTGCAGCATCCTCCTCTCCTACAATCACTTCCATATAAACCTCATCGGCTATTTCTGCAACATCTAAGAGAAAGAGAAGTAAAAAGAAATTATAGGAATGCTGCACTGCTGAAAGTGAAAATCCCTGTTCCCAAAGGAAAGCCACCTACTTACTTAAGTCTTCGTCTTCATGCTGAGAATCATTTACAGTCATGTAAACCATTTTCTCCCTTGGAATACGAATACTGCTATTTTGATCGAGCAATCCAACTGCGTGGTCATTCTCTGGCTCGCTCTCCACAATGTCTACTGTGCCCCCTAATTAGGAAGACCAGAGCAAAATATTTTAAATACACTTGACCAAAATCTATGCTAAACCACAAAAAACTGGAAGTTTGTCGCTCTTTGGTATCATACTCATAGGTCTTTACAGACCACTTGAGAGAAACCACAATCTCATGCAAAATTTCAAGTGCCAGGTTGGAGTATTCTCAAACAAGTGTATTTTACCTAAATCGTCTTCTCCAGGATCTGCTTTGAATATATAGACCTTGATGACTTCTGGACAAATGCCATCCACTTTACAAGAGCCACTTTCTGACTCTGCTTCCATGGTAATTTCAGCAGAACCTTCGTGTTCTATCTTACCAGCATCATCCACTACAAAAACAAGTTATTACAATTACCCAGTCATATGCAGACAGACATATATGAAAGACTATTAATTTCTCAAATTCGGAAGCCGTTTAAAATTAAAAAGTTGTGATAAAGAACCTACCCATTAATTATTTTTCATATCCTTGAGAACAGTGACAGTAAACACAAAAATAAATTCAAGCTGTTATCTTCTAGTTAAGGGGGAAGTGCAAGAATGCTGCAGTGAAAGAACTAGAAGCATGAGCACCACACCAGACAATGCTAATAAAGAAACTGTGATCAACAGCAAAGTGATGGTAGGAAGAAAGTACACATCAGTACTTCACTCTGTGGCATAATTTAACTTATTCTCAGTTTTCAATGCTTTCCCCCTCACAACTAATAAGCTATTAATTGTTCTTTTCAAAAGCCTGATCTGTTGCTCAACCCTGTCTCTAATGCAAGTGGTCCTACTGCTGCCTGTCAGATCTGGTGCCCCGCAAAGCAGCGGTACTGATGTTTTTTCAGCTGCTGGAGAGGAAACCTGAATGTCACCTCCAGGAAGAAACCCCTCCACTCTCCTCACGCCCTCCACAGCTGGAGGGCGCAGCACAGCTCCTGCCACTGCAGGACTGGAAACCTGTCCCTGGTGCCCCTCGTGCCAGGGCCCTGCACTGCACTCCTGCTGCAGCCCCGTGCACTTCGCTCTCCCGCCTCCAGAAGGGCACCCGCGCCACGCTCCAGCCTCAGCTGCCGGAACTTGCCCAGGCTCCCACACACCCCGGGCTGACAGCCAGCTTTGCAAGGAACACACTTGGAGTTTTGAGGCATATTGTACATGGGCACCTCCTCCTTTCTTACTTTACCAAGAAGAGATTTGCAAGAAAAAAAATAGTAAGTATGCATTCACAAAAATCAAATCTGACATCTCAAGACCTTTGGAAAATCTTCCAGTTTTCAGAAGCCCTAGAAGTTTCTCCAGCGTTGAGATTATTTAAGAATTCTTAACATTACAGAATACTTCTGTAATTTGTGACTTCACCGTCACTCCCTCAGAGTCATGCATGACTTCAGTTCATTACAAGAAGACATGTAATTTATAATAAAAGTCTAAGAACTGCCCTATAAATGAAGAATTTTTAACTACCATGCCTAGCACATACCAAATACTTCACAAAGTATGCCTACTTTACTAGCACTCATTGAACTCCCATCATAAATAAATCATAGCTTTACTACTCAGTAACTCAGCATTCTTAAATTTATTTTAATACATACTTTTAAAAAAGCTCCAAATGTTATTACTATTATTTTGCTGCCATGAAGTCAACAAATTAGCCTTAGAATTAGATAAACTATCAAATGTTCTGTCTCATGTATCAAACACAACTGTATTAAAGTACAATTTCTCAATCAGGCATCATTACTCACAAAAAATATGAACAACAATAAATTATAAACCACTAACATAAATTAGTCTATCTCTCTCCTCACCAAAAGAACAGCAGAAAAAACATTAAATGCTCGAATGCCAAGCTCTTGATCAGTGGCCACTGTACAGATTGTTTCAAGCAGTATGCTTGAATTATTGTTTCAAGAATATTTTAAAAATTACTTTGTGTCACAGGACAACATAACATCTTGTAGCTGAGACCCCAAAGCATTTAAAAGTAAAAACCTGAAGATGTTCTTTTGAATCACATTAACAGTGTAGCTCCACAGTGTGTACATTCAGTTACTAACAGACTTCCATGACTTCTTTGTCATATCCATGATATACCAAATGTCATCGGAACGCTGACAAAAAAGAAAACTTGCTTTTGTTCCTACAGTACATTTGTGCAGTTGTTCTCCCTTAACTTGGCTGCTTCCAGTGTCAGGCACACGTATTTGGAAGACTTTCAAATCAGTGTAGACTAACGTTACACCTCTGAAGCCAAAAGGGAAGTCTGCCACCAAGATCAACTGATGCTGGAACATACCCACAAGGAAGGAAAATCATGGCTGAGTCAATCAGAGAGAAAACAAACCTATGTGCATGATGTGAAACAGACCCATTTCTTTTAACCAAACCAGAGTTTTTTACTTCCATTAATATATGGAACTACCCATTGATAACTTTCACACAACAGAAGAATTCTAGGTCTTAAAAACATGCTCTATTTACACTTTGAAGTAAGTTCTCCAAGATTCAAAGTACTATTTTATCCAACATAAAAAAAATCATTATACGATTTAGAGTTTGTTTATCCCTGAATTCCCCTTATATTCAACATTGTTTTAAAAATACAACAACCCATTTAAATATTTAACAGAGCCATTAAACTGTAAGGAAATTGATGTGTAGGCGGTATGAGGCCAACTTTTCTCATTCAAAAAGAGAAAAATTCACTCTTGACATGTGGTAATACTTTAAAAACTGAAGTCCCTGATGGGCTTGACAAGCAGTAATATTTGCAGTATAGTAACAAACAGGTAACAGGATGAAAAATAGGGTGGAAAGAAAATATAGGAAAAAAGATAAAAATCAAAGGAAGGGACAAATGAGGTGAAAGAGAATGGGTATCTATTACAGAAAGTACCATTTCCAAGGTATTTTGTCCTATGGCTATACAAGCATTTATTTACACTGAGTCACTGATGCTCTGGCAGCATTTTACGAAATTTGCTTTCTATTTAACACTTGCCCAATGTTTCTGCGTTCTCCCTGTATCTCAGTCTCACAATCAGAGAAAATGATATTCCAAAATACTTGACTGATCAGTGTTTGAAATTGGAATTCTGATGATATTAATTTTTCATTCAAATTCATAGCCCTTCGAGCGGTCCCACAAATTACCATCCATGGGTGATACTCTCTCATATTGCTCCTCTTTGACATTAACAACAAACAAAAAAAAGTTACTTAAGAGAATTAGTTAAGCTTCTAAGAGACCACTTCTTTTTAAGTAGAGCCACTGAGCTTTACTAAAGTAATCACAAGTCACATGCTAGAATAAAGTTCAGGCTAGCATTACTCCAGTGCTGTCATAACTCGTGCCTCCATTTTATCAGATGTGAACTGGACACTAAAAACTTTAAAAGCCTGATTTCCCCCCCCATACTAGCTGGTAGCTTTAATTCAGTAAGCAAGTGGATACAGACTAAATCTCAGAGTTAAAAAAAAAAAAAAGAAAAATACTAGAGACAGTATTATTTTACATGAATTGCAAGAATGCAGTCTATGGGTAGTTTGCCAAGATTCTTCACAGACTTCACTGATTACAGCAGCCTGCTCTTTTGCATACTATGAGCTGCAAGAAACAATTAAATAAGTATGTGCTTCTCCAATACTGCAATAATTGCTTCCATACAAAAACAATACTAAAATTTTTATTAAAAGCAGAAACGGATGAGAAAGGTGTCACACAACATGTAAGATGTGGCATATTTAAAACCTGTCTAGTTAGCACTTAGAAGGAAATAAAAAAAAAGAGACCATCAGGTGAAAAAAGGAATAAGGAATAAAGAATAAGTGCAAAGAAATAGAAGATACAGGCATCAGTAACATCAGATTCTATGGGTTCTATCACAATGACAGCATTTGTTTCCTAGAAAATACTAAATTTCATTTTAAAAATCATATAATAAACTAGTAACATCCAAAGAACAATAATCTCCAGTATCTCTACCCTTCCGTTAAAACATGTCCAGTGGCATTTTCGGGACAGAAACAAGCTCCTATGCATTGATAATAAACTCCATATTTAAAACACTGTTGGAGTCAGTTTCCCCATACAGAAGCATAAATGTTAGGCCAAGATCCTGATTTGCTTAAATAGACCATCTTTTGTTTAACCGTGATATAAACATCTTCCCCAAAAAGTTGGTTTTAGCTTTTTGTATCAAATATTTGATGGATAGGCAGATAAAGACTTTGTACCCTAAAGTGTTTAACTTCTAACTAAAAAATGCAAATACAACTGCCTTTATTTTTAATGGATTCCGTAACTATTTAAACTTATTCTTTCCTTCCATTTCTCCTCTACATAGGAATAATGACAAAAATAAAAGGATCGCAGAAAATAAAATTCACTTAAGCACAAAGATACCTTCAATCTTTTTCAAGTACCCACTGCTCATTGCTAAAAAACACACCAAAACAAACAACCTAAGGAAAAGTCTCTCTATACCAGTTTAATAGATATTAAAAATGTGTCAATGGAGCAATTAGACAGGAATCATCTATTTTGTCAGCCTTTATGTTCCCAAATGGTTCTCTTAGCTGCTGAAAAAATGTGTATCATGGGATACTTGTCTGCTTACAAAATAAACAACCCTATTTAAGCATTCTTAATGAAAAAGGCCATTACTAACTATTCTCTCTAAAATAGATTAAAAGCATTCTGTATTCCCCTGACTTTGTTCAGTTATTTGTGATAGAAACATCTACTTCACTCAACAGCAGACAATTCCTAGTCCACTGAAGAAGTTATTTTTACTATATAGTTACTTCTTGAATTTGTGCAGGTTTCCCAATCTGTTAGAAAAGAGAAATCTTCTCTATTTTCATTTTAATCCATTGCCTTTACACATGAGTAAATCCTATTCATCTACAGGTCCCTCCAGGGTAGTAATCTAGTAGAGGTGTAATTCCTGAGCTCCAGACTGGGACCTAACACCTGTCCTTCTTGTCCTCTGCCACAGCTCTGAGACATCACTCAGCCCAAGGTAACTCTTACACCCATCACCTCTCACAGCGACCGCCTGAGCTGCAACAAGTCTTGGTGCCTCTCCAGTGGTCAGACAGAAGCATGGCAGCAAGTTCTGCCTCTGAGAAAGAAAAATGTGATTTCCTGCATCTTCAGCAACCCCCAGGGGAAAAGAGAGAGATATTTATGCTAAAAATGCTTTTAATAAAGCATTTTGCTTTCTTGATTTAAAGTCTACTGGATGGCCCTAAGGAAAAGCATGAACCTCAAGGCTTTGTTCATCAGATCCACTGCTTTCAACTTAAACATCCAACAAGGACAAAAAAAGATTGATTTTCATAGGCTTAGGTGAAACCTTTCTCTGTGAGTTACCCTGGGTTCTGACTCCTGTAATGAAAAATGTTAATTCAGATAAAATAAACAGAAGACATGTCTAACTCAGAGAAAAGCAAGAGGATGGATGGATGGATGGATGGATGGATGGATGGATGGATGGATGGATGGATGGATGGATGGATGGATGGATGGATGGATGGATGGATGGATGGATGGATGGATGGAACACAGCTGCCATATTTGCAAATATTTAAATTCTTAAAGCTGCAGTTTAAGCCTTGTGAGGCTGCCCATCACTCTTTCCAGACTCCTCTTGTCAAACTTTTGTGCCTCACAATTTTTACTGCAATAAGAGTGTATCAGGATACAACTTTTCATCTTAGAGATTCAGCTAATGCCAGAGGAGGTGTCTATCTTTGCCAAATGGAATGAAATCAGACCAAAAAAAAAAAGAAATCTCAATTTCCATCTCATTGCCAGGCACAGGGCACTGCCTTCTCCTTGGTTAGTAAATGCAAGATGTTTGCTTTGTTTTGACAAACACTAGTTAATCTCACTACTATTGTTTCACTTACGGAAAAATTATTTTCCAAGCTACCAAACAATTAGTACCAGTGTGAGTCACAGCACAATTTATACTTTCCTGACCCAGCTCGTTAACTGGCTTGTTACGGAACATGTAAAAGGAAAAAAAAAAAAAAGATTTATTGATCCTCCTTGTATCTTTTTCAAGCTACTAACTAGTAGGTTTGCATTCTTAGTTGAATGAATATCTGATTCTGCTCTATGTGCCCCAAATCTACCATGGAACAAAAATGAATCTTGAGGGCAAAGACAAAGTATCCAAGAAAAAAATTAAGTACATCAAAAAGTAACTGGTCATATAAAGCTGTGCCAAGAAATATTATCTTGAAAATGAAGAAAGCAAAGGCATATTAATGCCAAAGCTAAATTAAATCTAACTGGGAAAAGAAGTATTAAAATATTGAGCTCACTGAAGCAAAGTCATAGAATGAAACCCACAGGAACTGTACTCTTTGAAAAGACAAACCAGTCTGAAACCAAGAAAGAAGGCAGAAACACAATATTTTTAAAAAGTACATATAGATTAGTCATTTCAAATCACATATTTTCAGGAAAAAGCTAAGAAAATGATCTTAAGAATATCTATGTATATTCAGCTCATTAGGAACAAAAATGGAAATGCTTAAAGAGAGCTACAAAATTGGAAAAAGCAAGAAGATTTTGACAATAGCTTCCACTGAAGAAAACAGATGGAGAAACCTATGACAGAAAGAACACGAAGTGTCATCCCCTGCTTTTCAAGTGCCTATCTAAAATAAGACAGGCAAAGGCATTCTGAAGAACACAGTCTAGCTCCCAGATCTGGGAAGCAGCAACATTTGGCTACTGTAATGGCAGACAAGATTACATTCCAACATCTGCCCCTGCAGTTCAGGGAGGTTTGCCAGAAGCAAACACAAATTTACAAGCTGGGATGAAAAATCCAAAACTGGATTGGCTGATGTGACTATTTAAAAACTAAGTTCAACTGAAGAATTGAGGCCGGCATCAGATCAGTGAACACCTCCACCGCAGATGCAAACAAAAAAAGATAATAAAAAATTAATTCAAATCATGTTTTTCATACAACAAAGAAACTGTTTGGCAAGACAGCCTTTACTTGATGGAAAAGCACCAGACTCTGCTTTCACAACCAGAAGAACTTGTTATGCAGGCTTTAAACACAGTAGGTGGTAGTAGGGACTTCCCTTTAAAATGAACTGTAGAACATTAAACACAAAGAATGCATATTTTGTAGCGTAACGATTATTTTAAATGCTGGCTTATTTAAGGTTCTGAATCTAACAAAGTACATTACAAGAGACATTTAATAATAAATAAAGTATGAAACTGCAGAAATACATGACTGAAAACGGAAAGTACCCCAGCACAAGTGACAACTAAATTCCTGTGTTTCCTGCCAGTCACCACCTGTTGACAACTGGTACATTTAAGAAGACTTCCCAGTTAGGTAGGGATCATCCAAAATGGCTTCTACCAAGACATTCTGTCCTCGTTCAGCCACTGCCAGTGATGAACAGGACACACATCCACCCACCCCTCTCACGTGCATGTACACAGGCATGGTTTGCAGAGTGCTCCATGGCAGCAGCCCCAGAGGCCCTGCTCTGCTGCAGGAGGAAAACCTGCACAGGAGGAGTGAGCAGAGACAGGAGCAACAGCACCTTGAAGAGGTACAGTCAGGGATATGGAAGAGGTAAGGATCACCACCAGAATCAGACTTCAATTACCCATAGGCAGATTATCCAGTTTGTTGTCTAACTATGCAGCAGGTGCAGAAGCATCTGAGCTGCTTTCATCTGATTTAACTTGGGTCCAGAATCAGAAAGTTTCATCTGTACCACACTAGACAAGAGTGCATTTATCAGTCTGGATCAATACAATTTCCGAACAGATCCTCTGACCTATTTCACCTCAGTACAATCCTGCAGTTTAATTTATAATATTTTGTGTTATCCATATTTTGCATTATCCCACTTCATTGTTTTCCCAGATAATAGAGAATTAACTGTACCTCATTTAAACTCAAAACATGGCTGCAACAAGGTTACTCAAGGAACTCAAGAGATGATAAATTAAGAAATGCAGTGATCCTAGGTAAGGAGAAGCAACATTAAAATTTGTAAGTACAGAATATAAAAATTAAAACAAGTTATTATACATTTCAAAAACGTGTCCAAAAGTAAAGAAGGGAAAAAAGGAAGAAAAAAAAAGGAAAAAAAAAAAAAGAAAAACAGTAATTGAAACAGAGCACGAAGTACTCCTCATCAGTGGAATCATTTAACACCACACCAAACTGAAGTGCCTGAAATGGCAATTAAACAAACCAGCCTAACAAGGCTTTTCTATTTCTACAATAAATAAATGTTCAGCAGTGACACTGATGCTCCTAGGTGCTGCACTGAGTAATCACTATAATAAGTAACATACTTAGAGTAAGCTCTAGTTCACACAAATGGATATCCTCAATAGAAAAAGGATTGATGACATGCTCTGTTTTTCTTCACCCTCTATTTAAGTCTTCTGAAATACAATTCAAATGCATTGTGTCACTGTTCCTAAGGCAGACTAAGATATTCACTTCCCAGTTATGAGCAGCAATAGCTACTCTTTTTGTTAGCTGCATATCTCTGTCCTTTGCTTAATCAAGAAAAGAAAACACATCCTAACAGCAAAGAAAACCATACTGTTGTCTGTATCCAACAATAAATGGGGTGCAAGAGGAAGGGGTTTAGCAAAAAACAAGACAAGGATTGGATTTTCAGAAACCATGGTTTTTTACTCTTTCCTTTCCATGAAATATTTTTGTTTCCTTAATGTCTTGGTAGTCATCTTAGTAACCTGCACATATAAGCATTTTTAAACATTGTCACATTAATTTCCTTTCAGTTCTTATTAAGTATACAGCATTTGGTTTACTGGAATTCTTACTCTTTTGTTCATAAGCTATAAATTGCTACAGAAATAACTTATAATCAGACGTGTATTTGCCAGTGTTTCTCTCCATTAGCTTCACCAGAACTTTTACCTGGTGTAAATTCCTAAAAATCCCTCCATGTGAGTACCTTTGTGAGATCTGCATTTCAATAAAAAATACAGAAACTCTGCTCTGGGTACTGTCTTAAGCCCTCCCTCAGATATTTCAAGCCCATATCATAAGAACTTTGATGGCTTTACCCAAACACTTACAGGAAATCATAAGGTAATCATCACAGTTGCCCTTCTCATCTTGATGTTCCACAGGGATTCCATTGGCATCGATCACTGCCTCTGATGCACAGTCTGCCACCAAGACTTCCTCAGAAACAACATCTGTTCCCAGAGTATCAGTGACAATATCTGCTTCTTCAACGTTATCATGAACTACGTGTTCTACGTGTCCAACTTCAGGTACATGCATTGACTCAGTTGTCAGTACATGTTCTGGTATAGACATTGTCTCTGCTGTTATGTCAGAAGCTAGAACATCATCTGGGACAGTGCAATGAGCCAAAGAAACCTCTTCAGCTACGTCAGTGTCCAGCACTTGCTCAGGAATAATGACTGTTTCAGATACGTCTGGCTCCTCCATGATATCTGGGCACTGAACATCCTCAATAACAACATCCTCAATGACATCCTGGATTACTACAGAGTCTGGATCATCGGGAACAAAATTATGCACAGTTATATCTGAGTCGACTACATCTGAAACAAATACTGTTTCCTGTACTTCCACAACAATCTGATCTCCATCCATATGTGCTGCATCAGCTCCTGAAAAACACAATTAAAACAGCACTTCAGTTGTAAAACTGTCTCACATGAGGTGGTTAATAATTGAAATTATTTCTGGTTTACTTCAACTTTTACGCTATGCTGCAATTTAGGAAAACAGGCATAACAGCATATGAGCTATTAAGATAGGTAGATAAAGCAAGTCCTCAGTAGATGCTAACATAATTAAGATGAACAAGATTTTCTCTCCTGGAAAAGATTTGCAATTTTTAGACTCTCCCCCAATGCCCAAACAACTATCACTTGACTGAAAGAACAGTAGCTCATTCATATTGCTCTGAGTAATAAAAACAATCCAAACTCAAAAGCGACTACTCTATACAAAAGCATTGATGCTGCACAGCACTTCTAAGCAAAGGCAGAATAAACAGTCAATTGCATCTAATGTGAACACTCTTATCTACATATTATCTCCTTACAGACCTGTTGGATCAAAAAATGCATTTGGCTCATGTGGCTGCAATTCAAGCCCATCTTCATCCATGGCCTTTAACTCTCATCAGTCACAGTGTCTGTAGAAGGTAAAGAAGAAAGGTTATTTCACTTGTATTAGATGAAGAAGGTTGCCTCTGCCTGTGCACCGAAAATCTGAAATTTTGGGTGCATGGAAGTTAACACACAGCGCCTCATGACTTTAAGATGAACCAGATTTCACTCAGGGTCCCTCAGTCTGGGATTCCAGCAATACCACTCTGGATGACCAAACACCCAGTGTGTGAACAAGAGTGCAAGGTCCAACATTCTGGACCATTTCTCAAAACCCCATGGCTTCACAAACACAGAAGCAGCTCACAAAGGAATGTGAAAATACAATTTCCTTATCATCTTAAAAAAAAAAAAAAAAAAAAAGACAAAGCCTAGACAAGTTCATACTCAAGTCCCTATTGGATGGGGAAGAATACAGAACATGGTTTGACAAACACAGAAAGCTCATTATCTGAAATGCACACCAGTTCTGATGTCCTGATGTTCACACTCAGGCAGTCATGAAGAGTTCACTCTTATGTCACTTCAGGAACTGAAATCATCAATGCAAACTGCTTTCAGAGCATAACATCAGATGTTTTCAAACCTAGATCTCTGAATGTTTTCAAAATTCTCGCCCCAAGACAAAGTACTGTAAGTATCACAAGTTAGTTCTCAGGAATCACCAAATGTCACGTTCTACCAAAATTTTTGAACAGAATATCAACATCTCTTCAATGCATAATGACTTAGGATTTTAATCGTCTTAATGAAAGAACCAAACAAGACCACAAAGTTAAAATACTTGCAACAATGTGAAACTGCAGTCTGAATTCTGCTGCTTACATATGTGCATTACAGCTAGGATCAGGCAAACCTAGTTAGGTAAAATGCAGTCTAACATAAACTTGTACTACTCCCTTGTAAAAGTGGAAGATGTTATTTTTCCTCCTCCAAACATTTCTCACAGTGACAGGCAGAAAGCACATTTCTGTGATCCTTTCACAAAAGACAGACAAAATATCAAGATTCTACCCAAGGTTTCCATAAAAATCATAACCTTTCCAAATTACATTAACTAACATTTACATTCATTAAGTCTTTATCAGGGAAACTGCTATACAAAAGAAAAAATTAACTAAATCTAAATTAAATCTAAAAAATTAACAAATCTAAACCCACAATCTAGAACAAGTATTATCTAAACTTGCTCCACTTTTTAGGTCAAATTTTCTCAACTCTTCACCTCTGGAACTCTCCCTTGGGGCATTGTCCAGACTCCAGTGCAGCCACTTGGGCCCCTTGTCCCTTATAGAAGTTGAGGGAGAAGTACAGCCAGACATTGAACTGGACGAAAAACAGTGGCACACTAATAATTTTCCAAGGTGCTCTGCATTTGTGTGAGGCTCAGCTGGAAGGCCTCTGTATTTTAAAGACAGCTGTGCTAACAACTCATTGTGGTATCCAACTGGACATAAATCACCTCCCAATTACTCTGACTGTCAAGAAGTGCCCACTTTTAAGAGGAATAGATCTTCACCCAATGCTTTTTTTCAGAACCAAGAGCAGAAGAAAAGGCTCTGTTTCTCAGCCTCAGATGCAAGAAATACCTTGACTGACAGCAATCAACTTCTGCCATGCCGCAGAAACAAGAACAGAATAATAAAATCCTGTACAGTAATTCAAGCAAGAATTATTCATACCCAAATAGCTTTCCTTCCATCTATTCACTATACACCCAGCCAGTCTACTACCAATGTCCTTCCTATTCATCTTGTCATATTTTCTGTGTTGCCTTCACTATTTAGTTTCTTC
This sequence comes from Monarcha castaneiventris obscurior, assembly GCA_026261815.1. Classification (NCBI taxonomy): domain Eukaryota; kingdom Metazoa; phylum Chordata; class Aves; order Passeriformes; family Monarchidae; genus Monarcha; species Monarcha castaneiventris. Next base: position 36,636,771 of record JAMPIT010000566.1, on the reverse strand, counting down.
TCTTCTGTTGCTTCTTTTCCAACTTTTGGTGTGCCTGTATCAGTATCATGTTCATTACCTCACCTGCTCATTTCATCCCTCCAGCTTCTAACTACACTACAGTACACTCCCATCACTCACACAAACCTCTGCTATTCATCAATTTGTAGCAAAGACTGTATCAGCAATTAGGAGATTTTTTTTTTGTAAGAGGCAAAGGGGGACTAAGGGTTGGCAGAAATAAAACTGCCTCTCTCCTCAGACAATACACATAGAAGAAGATGGAACTCTCTGTCCAGAGCTCAGATACTCTTTGTGCTTGTGCTTTTGAGGGCTGTATTATCATACACATCAGCCTCTGATCTGCTGTGACCTGACCAGCCTGAAGTGTCAGTTCACCAGCAGCTACTGGAAGAACTGGCATTCGTTTTCTCTGCTTCCTGCTTTCACCACCCACCTGACCATCACTCCACCACAAATTCCTACTTCTTATGATTCATGCCTGCCCATTCTCTATCCTATCCTCTCCCTAAATTCCTCACTGTCTCTGTGAGTGATGCACTCCTTCACTGTTCTTCTACCCATCCTCTTCACCCATGAGATGCAGGTCTCCATCACTATTTTCCATCTTCCTCTAAGTGTCCACTGACACCATCCCTTCCCTGTTATTCTTGCTGCTGCCTGGATTCCAGGCAAAAGATGCTAAATCCAAAATGTCCCCGTGGTGTTCAGGAGGTGCAGTTTCACAGCAGTGACACCAGCAGCCCAGCACACCCTCCACCTGCACACTGTGTTAACTCTGGCCTCTTCTGTACTGGCCAGGTCTTCTCACCTACACTGGCAAAACGTGCTCGAAACAAAGGCTCAGGCTCTACACAAACCAAAGACACTTCCTGAGCACACAGGCTTTCAAGTTTGAGTCTTAAAAAGGCAACCAACATTTGCTTTGGTGCTTGTTCCAGAGTAGAAAGCAACTTCCGTGCTTTCACTCAGTGAATCTCTTACTAAATAACATTTCTCATAAAGTGCTTTTGCATCTGCACCCAGCCAACACATCAATGAACCCCAATTCTTACCCCTGTGCAGGACCATAGTTTAAACATGCTCTACAAGGGCACAGGCCCCACAGCCACAGAAATTTGCTGCAAGGAGAGGACCAAAAGAGGATGCAGGCATTTAAAATAAGAATTAACTGAACTACCTAAAATAATAAAAGTGTCCAAATCAGAATCTGCAGTCCAAAAAGGTATAAAGTAATTTGTCTATGGCTGAGGTAAAAAAATACAAAAAGATTCCCGAAATCACGTCGGGGTTTGAGCATTCTAACCAGGAGATGAGAAAATACTGCTTCTTCCTGCTCGCTCTTCTGAGCAGAGGGGGAGCACAGGGGCACAAGATGCAGCCACACAAAGGAAGGAACACCACAAGGCTGCGCACCACCAGCAGCTCCGTGACACGAGAAATACCAGAGCTGCTTCTTGAAAGCACCACAGTGAACATCTTCAATTCCTTGGCAAGCACCCCAAGCTCTGTGGTACCATAAAGGCTAGGAAGCAATTCCAGCAGTTCATTTTCCTGCAAGATTTCAAGAAGGACAGAAACTCCCCTCAGTCCTTCCAAAATATTATAGCTGACACTTACCTCAGGACTCGTTTCTGGCATTGAAGCTGACAGAATGAATTTTTCAGTTCCAGCTCGGGAACCCAACTCGCAAAGAAAAGCAGGTGCGAAGCCATGTCCCTACACTTACTTCTTCTCAACTATGTGGCTCTTTGTTCAAATCTCAGGAATTCTGGTAACACTCTTCTACCACTGTGACAAAAAAACCTGAGGCACCCAGAATCAGATTTTATATCTCTGAAAAGAAATAAACATCTACACCTTTTAGTTGGCTTGGGTCCACGCCAGCTTCACATGGATCGAGAACTAATACAACTCTGCAGTACACTTAATTCTATCCATACAGTTAGTTTTTACAAATTGATTTTTACCTATTTACTCAGAGACTTGGCTGGTTTTGGCTTGATGCGAGTCAAAGTAACATTTCCAAGTCGAAGGACAGATGGAAAATCACACATTAATAGAAGAAATGGTATTACTATATTAGCAATAATATTCCAAAATAAAAATGATCATGACAACAATCAGTCAAGAGGAGCAAGGCAGACAGTGAACTAGTCCTGCCACATTACAGATCCTTGGCTCAATAGACCTAGCAAGGTAATCAAGATAAAATAAAAAGAAATAGACAAGCTGTCATGTTTTAAAGAAGGAGCAGCTTTAAAAATAGAGTTCCTTAAAACAGGCTTAATATTCCACAGAAACTCTCAGTTTCTCTGCTCTCACCAAAAAACATAAAAAAAAAAAAGGGGGAAACTTCAGAAAAGCCATCCTTGTGAAAAAGAAACACATAACATAGTCTTTTGCCTACTCCTAATTTGCAATAAGGCCATAAACCAAATATCCAGGCAGTGAAACTCTGACAAATCAAGGCAAAAAACAGCAAAATTCCCCACGTGCAAGCGCTGGCCCCTACCCACGCTGGGATGACTTAAGTGTACAGCCACAACCATGTTCCCGTCGTGCCTTGCTACATCCCATTAAAAATTGCGGCACGCCTGGCATGTCCCAATTGGGTCAGAGCCCCGAGCCACCGAGGCTTCGCCGTGCTCCCGAGGCAGCTCTGGGCTCGCTCCACGCCACTGCTGCAGTGTCACAACTCTCCTGACGTGACCCACTTGTGGGGAACTCAAGGCGCACACACGCACACTGCCCTCGGTCGCACACACACGAAAGGCAAAAACAAAAAAAACCCCACTCCTACAGGATTTAATTCCTGCCTTGAAAATAACCCCCGTTATTACTAGGTGGAGAAATGGAAGAATAAAAACGATGTTACAAATGTAACAATGTGATCATTCAGCAGCTCATTTCTTGATGCATCTCCCTCAGCTTTGGCACGAGAACCAGTGCTGCTGTTTTCACTGCAATTCCGTAAAAAAACCCCCTCAAGACATTCCCCTCTTTGTTGTAGTTCAGTGGTGGGGTATTTGCAGAAATCGGTTAAAGAAATGGATTTTCTCCAGATTTCGCTGGGATGTTGCGCACCAGACGACAGTAATTCTGAAGGAAATAAGCTAATTCTTAACGAAACCTATATTAGGGAAATGACCGATCCCAGGCGCACCTTTGAACCAGCACCAAGGGGGGCCCCAAGGGGATTAGGGGGCTGCTTACGGGGCGAGTGGGCGAAGGCGGCTGCGGGAGAGCTCCCGGCGCTGCCGAGCCCGCGCCGCCCGAATCCCCAGCCGGAGGAGAGGAAGGAGATGGCGGGGCAGGAGAGGACCCGGCCGGCAGCCCCGGCGCGGCCGGGCAGGGAGGCGCCGCGGGCCGGAACGCGCCTGGCTCCGCTGCGCCTCGCAGTGTGGCAGCGGGAGGCGGGGAGGGTGTGGAGACTGCGGGCGGTCCCTGCCGGAGCCCCGAGGCTCCCCCGCCCCGCCCGGCCCGGCCCGGCCCGCGCGGGGCCCCGGCTGTGCGAGCGATTAATTCAAGATGGCGCCGGCGCCCTCCGCCCCCCCCGCGCGCCGCCATTTTGTCTCCTCCTCCAGACACCTCCGAGCCCCCCCCCGGCCGGGCCCGCGGCCCCTCACCGGCCCCACTCGCCTCCCCCCGGGCCCGCGGCCACCCACCTCCGCTCCGCGTTCCTCACGCCACCTCCCCCGCCGCCCCGGGCCGCGCCGGGCGTGCGGGACCCGCCGGCGCAGAGCCCGCGGCCCGCTCCTGTGGCGGAGCCCTGGCGCGGCCTAGCTGCGGCCTCCTCGCGGCCTGCGCCGCGGCCTGTGCGGGCAGGGGGAGGCCCGGGCCGGCCGGGCGGCAGGGCCCGGCCCGCGGCTCTTACCGTGCGGGTGGCGGGCGGCGGCGCTCGCTCGGCGCGGCCTCTCTCAGCGCGACTGGGCCGAGCGCGGCGGCGGCGGCGGCGGCTGCGGCGGGGCGGGCGGGCGGGAGGGGAGGGAGGGGCCGAGCTCGGAGCTGAGTGGAAGCGGCCAAGCTCCCCGGGCCGGGCCCGCCGTCAGCACGTCACGTCACTGCCCGAGAGAGCCCAGGAGCAGGCGGAAGGGAGCGCGCCGCCGCCGCCGCCTCGGGCCGCCCGCCCGCCCGCGGGGGCCGGGGCGGCCGAGCGGGCCGGGGGCCTGTGCGGGGCGGGCGAGGCGGCGGTCGGGGCGGCGGGGCGGGGGCGGCGCGGCGGCGCTCGGTCCCGCAGCTCCTCCTGCCGCCGCCTCCGCCGCGGCTCGGCCGCGCTGCGCCGCCCGGGGCTCGGCGTGCGCCCCCGGAGCGCAGCGGTGCCCCGGGGCCCCCTCCCCACCCGACCCTTCCATGCCGGGCGAGCCCCCCCGCACGCCGCCAGGCCCGCGGCCCGGCCCGGCCCCGGAGTGCGGGCCGGAGGCTCCGTGCCCCCGCCGCGGGTCGGGCTCGGGTCTGCGCGGCGGGGAGCGGCTTTTAGGGTGCAGGGGCTCCGCTCCGGGGCGGACGCGGGCCCAGGGCCGCGGCTTGCGCAGCCTCGGGTCACCCCGGCGCGGAGCGCGGCTGCCGGTGGGAATTGCTGGGAACAACAAGGACGGCGGAAAGCAGCGGGGTGCGGTGCCGGACCCCAGGTCCCCGCGTAGAACACGGACGGCGCTCCGCGGGGGCCGCTGGCACTCACGTAACAGCAGTACTAGGCCGGGGAGGGGGGTCGCATTTTGTGGACTGTAAAAAATTGTAAATAATTTGGCGTTGAAACCCAAGCCCTGCCACAGGTGTTTTCTCATCCTTGTCCTGAAATTTAAGAATGTTGTGGTTTGTTTTTTTTAAGGAGAGAGTTGCTGTTGATCCATGAAAGATGCACCCTAAAGTTTTCGAGGCATTAGAATTTAAGTGAGTAGCCTCATGGATGTGAGGAGGTACCTTCAAATTGGTTGCATAATTGTGGGGCCAGGCCTCGAGGAGGTTTCTTCAAGAGGCGTTTTTAACGTTTAAGGAAACTGGAAGGAAATAGGCTGTTGCGCTTATCAAATGATGCAAATGTGACTTATCTGGCTGTGAACAGTAAATGTGTAGTGTTTATGTTGCCAATGAGCCTCTGGTTCAGCTTTGACTCCACTTTAATTTTATGCACTAGCCTTTTCTATCTTAACACACAGGCATAAAACGTAAGTTGGGCGATGCTTGGAGTTTATTTCAGTATAGTGTTTGATAAACATGCACCCTGCAAACTTCAACCGTATGTAGTGGGTTGACCCTGGCTGGATGCCAGGCACCCACCAAAGCCGATCTGTCATTCCCCTTCTCAGCTGGACAGGGAAGAGAAAATATAACAAAGGTTCATGAGTTGAGATAAGGACATGGGGAGATCACTCAGTAAATACCTACGGGCAAACAGACTTGAATTGGGGATATTAATTTAATTTATTACCAACAAAACCAGAGCAGGATCATGAGAAGTAAAATAAATCTTAAAAACACCTTCCCCCCACCCGCCCCTTCTTCCCAAGCTCACCCTCCATTCCCCCAGCAGTGCAGAGAGATGGGAATGGGGGTTATGATCAGTTCATCACAGTTTTTTCCTGCCACTGCTCAAGGAGAGGAGTCCTTTCCCTTCTCCAATGTGGCGTCCTTCCCATGGGAGACAGTTCTCCATGAACTTCTCCAGTATGAGTTCATCCTACAAGCAACAGTTCCTCACAAACTGCTGCAGTTTGGATCACTCTTCACAGGGTTCAGCCCTTCAGGCACAGCCTGCTGCAGTGTGGGTCCCTGACAGGGTCTCAAGTCCTACCAGGAAAGCTGCTCCAGTGTGGGCTCCTCTCTCCATGGGTCTGCAGGTCCCTACCATGAGCCTGTTCCAGAATGGGCCTCCCATGGACTCTCAGCCTCCTCTCAGGCATTCACCTACTCCAGCTTGGTCTTCTCCCTGGGCTGCAGGGGCACAGCTGCTTCGCCATGGGCTGCACCACGGGCTGCAGGGGAATCTCAGCTACAGCACCTGGAGCACCTCCTGCCCCTCCTTCTGCACTGACCTTGGTGTCAGAGTTGTTCCTCTCACATGTTCTCATCTCACCCTGCTCTTCTCTGCCTGCAATTACACCTGCACAAAAATATTTTTCTCTTCTCAAATATGTTTTCACAGAGGTGTTCCCACCATTCCTGATGGGCTCAGCCTTGGCCAGCAGCGGGTCCATCTTGGAGCTGGCTGGCATTGGCTCTGATGGACATGGAGGAAGCTTCCAGCAGCTTCTCACAGAAGCTGCCCCTGTAGGACCCCTACTACCAAGAGCTGGCCACATAAACCCAACACACCACGATACTGAGAACAGAATGGGAACCATAATACTTCGAAAGTTTATTTATTTTATTTAATTCAATGAAGGTTGTAGTTAAAGTTTTGTAGACTCAGCCCAGACCTGGGTTTCAGGAATGGGTCCTAAAATACTAATCTTCACAAAGTTTTCTGAGCTTGACCATATATGGGATACTAATGTAAAATAGTCTTAAGTAAATATTTTTGCCAGGATGGAAGAGGTTAAGGGAAAGAGCAGAGAAAGATGATGGTTAGTTCATAATCAACAGCAGGGTAGCTTTAGTATAGATAAGTAAAAAATGGGAAAACTTTTCTTTGTCCTTATGTTTAAATTTAGAAGCTCTGAATTTCTTTGGAATGGTGGAACATGTTTCCCATAGAGGTTGTGAAGCCTCTAGCTTTGGAGATACTCAAAACCCTACCACACACAGCCTTGAGCAACCTGCTGTATGTGACACTGTGAGTAGAGGGGTTGGGCAAGACAATCTGCAGAACTGATTGAACGATTCCAGCTTGAACAGTTTTACAATTTCTAGGCCAGTTTTCCAACAAACGTAAAGTGCATTGAAAATTACAGTGAATAGCACGATATCCTGTAAGGTCTTCGGTTCCAAGGACATTTTATTCAATTTTTCATTCACATAGGCAATGGAAATCCAGAATACAGGGTGCATTGCTGTCAAAGATTCAGCATAGCCAATTGTCATGTCATTGCAGGGGAAGATCTTCGGAAAACTGTAATGCCATTAAAAGGCAAATGGCTGGATGTTTTACAAGACCTGAATCCTAACTTCTTGACTCGCTAGCCATTCATCCTGTCTGTATATAACTGTTTCACATTTACCCCCTTGTTCTTTCCCACCTGGGAGCAAGATACCAGCAGATCTTGAGTCATTTGTGTAATTTTTGTTTTGATGAAGCCATTACCTCAACGTCATCCCCAACCGCTCTGGTTTCCAGTAGGGCACAGACACGCTGGTGTGATCAGAAGCAGGGTAACTCCCATGGGTGCAGCTGCCAGCAAGGAAGCCATGTTTGCAGCTGATACTCACCGCCCAGAATTAATTAGGTACTGTGCTGTGTCTTTTTCCTCACAAAACAAATGAAGTTGGTGGCTTTTGCTGAGTGTCCTCTTAAAATCGTACTTCAGCTTAGTAGTCATTGAGTTAGTTCTGGAGATACCTGCTGCTAATTTCATACTTGGGCATTTATTTATCACAATGGCTATTACAATGTTGTGATCAGGTTCCATCTAGGCAATCTTAAAAGTAGTTAGTATGTCTGTCGAGTCATGAAAAATGGGTACAGCTCCAAGTCAGTATAGCTGATGTTTTCATCCACCTTGCTGATAATTTACTTGTCAGTAAATTATAAAAATTTGTAAAGAGCCATTTTCTGTCACAGTTCCTTCCTTTTAATCTTGTGTCTTAATTAGGTCCTTTTCCAGGTATTTACACCATGCATAGCAAACACCATTGTGCTGAGTAACACTCCCACATTTCTCAAGCTGTAGCTCCTCTGTTGCTAAGCCCCAGGTTATAGGAGAGTAACTTGAGGTTTGTCAGCTTTCTGGTGACTGGTTTGAAGGTCTTTAAGTAGAGATGTGTTTGCTTCTTGATCTGTGATGAAATCTAGTTATTTTACCATCCAGTTACCTGATCATGTTTCAGTAATCATTTTTTGACCTTGACAAACCCATCAGCTGGCAATGAGGGTTCATTGTGAGTTGGCTACATCACTGTACAGTAAACATGAGCCTGCTGAACTAATCTTTTCATGGTTTTCCTATGCAGCCACAGTGATGGAAGTTGGGTAGGAAAGAAAGTGAAGGGGGATTGTTCTAATTTCTCTCAGAACAGTTCTCTGTTAATATATTCTCATGGAAATTCTGGAATATTTTTTCTGTCTCCTAGCTTCTATTTGAAACTTGTCTGTAAAAAGGAAATACAGCCATCTTACCCAAGGATCTAATGTTCCATAATGTTCTCTTTCGGTTGTTAATAATATTGCAAGTGCACCAATATTTACCTGCAGTCATTGGACTAAAAGCGAAGGAATGAGGAGGATTAACAGGATGGCTCCTAGCAGTAGTATAAAGGTTTACTTCATGGCTGTAGTAGCTGCTGACTTTCATGGACAGTGTATTCAGGACAGCTACACTGAAAAGGAATCCTTGTAAAAATATGTCCCAAAATGAGGAAGTATGAGGGATAAGCAGTCTTTCTATTGATAGTTTAATCTGCTGGTCCAGATAACCCCGGAGTCTTAAAATTGAGTGCAAAAAAGGAAAAGCTGCCAGACCAAAAGTCTGTTAGACCTCATAAGGTCACTAATCAGTAGGAAATGCCTAGTGAGAAGTAAAAGTATAGGGAAATGTAGAGTTACATGCTTTAAAATGCACTCCTGCCTGCCTTTGTCAGCAGAGGAGGTGGTTGGTTCATTTATAACAATGAATCTCAGAGGGCTTGAGCCACTTCAAAAGGGTGATATCAGCCAGTGCCCATTTGTCTGAGTGAGATGAATTGGGTAATAAGCTGGCTGTCATGTTAAAGTCAGTCCTTTAAAAATAATGGAAAAGAAAACATGAGATTTCTTTGACAAGGAATAAAAGGGTAGACATATAACTAGTACCAGTAAGTGTGGCTTAGGGAAAAATGATCTTGGCAGACACACCAAACTTCATTACTGGAGTAGGTGAGAAGCTTCAGCACAACATGAGGTGTGTAGATGGAGCAGACTTGGGTGAGGTGCTTCATAGCATACACACCAAGTCTCCCTCACTTTCATATGTTAAATGGCTTAAAAGCTGGTGGGCTGACAGTTGTGAAGAAATATATAACATTGCAGAAATAACCAAACAATTGGATTGTTCAAAGAGGTGGAACCTTAGTTATGGCTCAACACTTCCATCGTGGCCTAGAAGTTATCGTAGAGTCACTCCTGTTTTTATTTGTGGCTGTGACAAAGTTGCTGGAGTTAGTACATATAGGTGATGAGGAAAAGACAATCATGCAGAAACATCACACAGACTGGATTACTTTGTAAATCGAACCACTTAAATAAGTTGTCTTAATCTGTCCAAGTGCAAAATTATGTGTCTAGGATTATTGAATGGGAATTAGGTACCTAGAGGATATTTCTGAATCCTGGAAAGCAGAAACTTCAGAAAACATAAAAGGAATGCAATCACAAGACACCTCAAAAAGAGCTTCATATTGGACAAAAAGGGCTGGTGTTCTTTGGGGATGCTCACAGTGGAGTAGGTAGTAGAAATAAGGCGAGTTTTTATCTGCTGGATCCTGTTTTTTAAATAGACCAAAAACTGGAGAGGCCACAAAGAATTATAAAAGAATTTGGATGCTTAGAAAGTCTTTAGCTGCTTAATACCACCACCAACAAAAAAGTGGACATGAATAATATAGTGCTTTCTTGGTAATAGGAATTCACTTCAGTCTAGAGAGAGACATGGATAGCTGAAGTTTAAACAAGATAGATTCAGTCAAAAAACAGACTTGACTTCCTAAACGATAAATGGTAATCAACCATTACCATTACCACAAGCAAAACATAATGGATAGGATGAGTCTTCCTCCCCTCAATGCCTTCACCTGCAGATTGGATGGTGCTTTCTGGCATTTCTGCTCAAGTCCTTTGGTTCACAAAGAAGTGAGTGAAATTTAATGGCTTGTGCCATAGGGAGATTATATTAGGCCATCTTTTAAAATCCTCCCCTGCCCTTTCACAAGTGGAAGGAGGTAGAGATATCTAGAAGAATGTAGTTTCTTGGAGTCACATTTTTTAGTGGACTGATGTTTTCTTTCTATGAATAGTTTCAAATAATTTCTTTTGCTCTGTCAAGACATGCCCAGGCCTAGTTGCTCTTAGTAGATAATAGATTTTCTTGTTCATTTTGTAGTCTTTGTAGCGCTGTTCAGAATTTCTCAAGAATTGTCCAGACATTAATTTGTGTTTGTAAGTTAAATTACTGTAATTAACCAGTACAAACCTGTAGAGACAGTGAATCTGTAGAGTCCTCTAGTGTCCATGCTGGGGTGTTTGCTCTCAGACAGCAATGCCTGTTTCTCCCCTCTCTTTTCATTCTCAGATATGAGAATAAATTGGTATTTCCAAATATTGCCAAGACTTTAGTGGCAGACTGACACCCTATTCCTGGTTGGTTGTGCTGACTGATTTACGAAGGGGTCTTTCTATGGCCACCACAAGCACATACTGCCATCACTAGTTCTTCATTATCTCTTGGCAACCACTTGGTCCTTCACAAAAAATGTCCCAGGCTAGATGATCTCAAGGGTTTCCATGCAAGACCAGTGAAGAATGGGCTGTGACCCACAGAAGGAAATGCGTCAGGAATTATTGGATCACAGGCTCTGTGCCTAAAATGGCACAGAAGGTTCTTCAACTCCTCTCAGTTGGGGAAAAAATCATGGTGAGAAAAGAATTGCTGGAACCTCCCAAAGCAGCACTGGTTATTGCTGTCTGCTGTGACAGAGGCATGTGGCCATGCTCATCTCAGTGGGTAAAGCAGAACCTCTTGAAATTCCCTACAGAAAAGTGAAGACAGGTTAAGTCATCTGGAATTCACACGATGTTTAATCCATGGTATGAAGTGTTGCATCATGTTATGGCCAAGGAACCAACATCATGGAATTAAGCAAAATCACAGCATAGGAGAGGCGCAGTCAGACCAAAAGGACATGAGGTGCTCCAAGCTGTGACACAATGTTATGAGGAGTCAGGGGTTGGCATTCATGCTGGACAGGGGGCTGAGAAGCCTGCATGATTAATCTTTCTGGTGGGTGGGAGATCCCAAGACTACAAAACTGCCCATGTCTTGATCAGTGTATGTGATCCACAGGCACCAAGCAGCAAGTGCTTTATAACCTCACATTCCTCTCCAAAGGCATGGTTCATAGAATCAGAATGGCTTGGGTTGGAAGAGCCCTTAAAGATCATCTGGATGCAACCCCCTGCCACGGGCAGGGAATCTTTCACTACACCACTGTCATTATTGGTGGCAGGCTGCTCCCAAGTAGGAGCTTCCCTGTTTTCCAGCCTTCTCTGTTACCTGCCTCATTGAAGACACAGAACTCCAGGACAGTGATCTGCTGTGTCCCCTGGCTTCAGCAACTGCCAGTCCTGGGTTTGCTGCAAGACCTGCTCCCACCAAGCAGTATCCTCACCACGGAGCTCAAGCACGAGACTGCTGTGGCTTGGTGTGCTGCCCATCACTGTCCCCTGGGAGCCTCTGAAGGGGCTTTGACCCGTCCATCTGCACTTTTCCAATTCCTGCTGGTGTTCAGGATGCTCCCTGAGAGAGCTGAAGAAAGAACGGGCTTGGTGTTGTCAGGAAGCTCCATATAGTTTCTGGGAAGCAAGGCTTGGAAAGGGGCCCATCTGTCACAGTGCCTGTGTTTTGGGTAGCATCTGGCCTGATGTCTGTCACAGCAAATGGCTGGCCACTGAGACAGGCACGTTACAGCCAACACTACACATGCAGACAAATCCACCAACTGCCTTCAGCCCATGATGCTTGGGGACAAAAGTGCCATAGGCACTTGTCTCCAATTCTAGGGTGAATTTAGACAACCGGAGTTGGGATGCTCACTGAACTGCCTGTGCATACAGGCAGCCACAGTGCTGGGAGCCAAAGGCTTGAGGGGAAAGAAAGAGGAATGAAGCTGTAAGAAACACTTTCTTTTGATGAGAAAACTAGTTGCAATGAATGAAGTAATGAAACAAAGACTGACCTTTACAACAGTGTGTTAGTACACAAAATTCTTTTGAAGAAATTGCCATTTAAAATGCTCATTAAATAAAGCAAAAGTCTTCCAAATAAGGTTTTCATGGCATTATAAAACATAATTTTACCAAACCTCAACATAGACATTGCTGGAATTTGTGTAACACTGAAAAATAAGGTATTGGAGGAATATCTGTGAAACAAGTATGGGATAAGGCTGGGATATTGGATAGCAAAGGAGTGGGGAATACACAAACTGAACAGTGAAACATGATCTGACAATCTTATTTGTTGCTTGGGGTCTGAAAAATGTATTTGAATTTAAACTTCCTAATGGTTCCTACTTAGAAAAAAAGAGTATTTTAAAAATGTGTTCAGATATACCAGGGTGACGACCAACTGACATGCTTTTTATCCAGTACTATCATGTATCTTAGAGAACCGAGTCCAATGTAAAGAATCCCATGGTCGTTGGGACCCAGAACAGGAATGCAAGGCTCTTGTGTTTGGTCTGTCTGTGCTGTGCTACACAGAACAGTTGTAGAGAAAGAGCAGAAGAGGGTCCAGATATTAACTCTTAGTCTTTTCTCTTTCTGTTATACAAAGTCAATAGGTTGGAACTGACCTTACAGGTTTAAATCAATGAAAATGTTGTAAGGCCAATATGAAATCTCTACAGCTGCATGTATCTCAGATAACCTCTCTACTTTAAAATACCAGCAATGTGCAGTGTAGTGTCACTTACTTTGAAGCTGTCTGACATTTTGCATTGTACAGGTTTTCAGTTGCTCGTAAAACTTTGCCAGCTTTCACAAGTCTGAAATTTTCCCTAAGGGGTGTTGGCCCCAAACTGAATTTTTTTGGAAGATTCCAGACACAGTTTTTTCAGCTGCCTCAGATCAAAATGCAGATTATTTGCCCTTGTAGAGAAAAGAAAAAGAAGGAGAAAGAGAAAAAGACGAAAAGGGAAGGAAGAAAAGAAAAAAGGAAAGACAAAAAAAGGAAAGGAAAGGAAGAGGAAAAGAAAAGAAGGAGGGGGAAGGAAAGAAAAAAGAAAAGGAAAAAAGAGAAGAGTTGTTTTATTTTTTTTAAATTGAGAAACTAAATTTAAAAAAAGTTGAAAACATCTTACATTTAAACAGCAGGGTGGTTCTTGTGTTGAGCAGGAATCCCTTGCATCCTGTGGAGAGCTGATAAGTTATTTGTCTGCACAAAAATCTCTGAAATGTCTTCGTTCACAAATATTCAGCAAACTTCTTAATACTTAGTTGTTAAAGGAAGGCTTTCACAGGCAGTTTTATTTCTAGTGCTTGCTGATTAAGTGCTGTGCAAGCTTAAAGGAATTTTTAATTAGGTAGGAACGGTTAATTATTTATTCTACAATTTCTAATAACATCTCTTAGTTTGAACTCTCATTGGTTGCAGCGGGGGGAGGGGTGTGAGACACGGACGGAAAAAAAATCCATTATTTACTCTATAATTTTGTAAGATCACATTTAATTTGCCTTATTTGCCCATGAATCAAAGATAGGCCTAGAATTGTTGGTGAGTACATGTAACAAAGGTGAAAGGACTGGTAAATGTTCAACCTGATACATTGTTGGAAGTCAGCACAGATGGATCTTGAAAAAGAAAGGATAGAGAAGATTCAAAGTGTTAAGAGTTCCTTTTCTCTTGGCTGATAGAACTATAGATGGCCCTGAGGGTTATCTGCTCCGTGACTGTATAAGCATTGTGTTTTGAAATAGGACTGCGCCAGCCCCTCCCTGTTTCTCTAGTAAATCGTTTAACAGGAGAGCAGGACGTTACAAACCAAACAATTACATTGAGGGAACAACCTTCCTTTTGGGGAGACTTTAATGGGACAACACTGATTTTTAGTGTTTGTCAGTTCAAAGCTGTGTTATTTGGTCTCTTTCCAGCAAAACTTTTCTGTTGCTGCTTTAACTGTACTCCCCTTAAATGGGAGTACAGTTAAATGGGAGCTGGTGATCTGCTTTTACCTGGAGCAGCTTTCACCAGTCCATAAAGCTGCCAGGTTGCTCTGGAATGTACCAAGAGTCCACTTTCCTGTGATGTTATGTGTCAAAACAGACACCTTCCCCAAAGGCTCAAAATGCTTTCAAAGACAAATGTCAGGTTTTAACTGCAAAAATAAATTCCCAGCATGAACGCACAGATTGGTAGAACAGCAACAGTGTGAAGTAGCAGGGAATTTAGAAGAGGAATTAAGCTTTCAAAAAATAGAAGTAATTTAAGACCTCAGTTTCCAAAACACTTAAAACACAAGCTCACCTTTAAGTGCATAATGGTCGCAGCAGTGTTAACAGGACAATTCGTGTGCCTGAAGCACACAAGCACATGGTTTGCAGGGCTGTACCAGTGTTTGCTGGGTTGGTGTGTTTAACGTGTGCTAACAGACAACAAGGCAAGAGGCAAGGAGCCAAAACCATATGGAGAATATGTGAATGCTTGTGATTGCTGTGGAAGGACTAATTACACCCCCATACCTCTTTCTGGTGTGAAGTATGGCTCCATGTTAGATTTTTAAAGGATTAAGTTGTATATAATTACTGCCAAAGCAATAAATGGGAGACAATTTAAAGAAATAAAAATACTTGTTGCTAAACTTCGTTATCAACAGCAATTTGGCTGTAGCCAAGAAAAAGTACAAAAAGTTATTCTATTTTTGTATGCCCAGTGCTAATCACCAAGGTTTAAAAAAGCTGCTTTAACGAAAACTTGCAAAAGCTGAGACTTAACTCTGTTGTGTGGAAGTTAGGATGATGTTGCAAATGAAGTATTTTGAGATACATAATAGATTACCTAATGAAATAGATGATTAAGCAAAACCAGGAAGAGAAATTAGTTCAGAGAACCTTAAGGCGCATTTGCAGGAGAAAACACTCTTCAGGTCTTCATTGAACACCAAATAAACCAAAATAACTAAACACAGAAAAGTGTAATTTTTGGCAGGGGAAGGGGCTTTCTAAATAACATAATGAATCTAGTCTAGTATGTAGGATTTTTTTACAAATGCCCACAGAGGCAAAAAAGGAGAGCTGGTGCCCTGATTCATTTCAATCCTTAGGATTGTGTATCATGAGACTTAATTGTGAGTCTTGATTTTTTTTCCCCAGCTGTACTGAAATATTCAAAAAAGTATACTAGGCTTCAGAAATAAACTGAACTGGAAAGTTGGTGTTTTATAAATGCATAGCCTGCAATTTCTTAATGAAGCCTTCCTCAACAGAAGTAAATATCATATATATAACATTACTGGAACTAAAATATTTCAGCAGTTTTCATATGTGCTTGAGCACAGTGTTCTAGTTCCCTGTTTTATAAAAGACACTGAAGAATATGTATTTATTTACATATTTGAGGTGATTTCTTGAACAAGATGTCTGTTCCTTGGTAATGAAATTCTCTTGCTTACTTGTTCTCTCTTCATTGCATATATAGTGCCCATGTTAGGAGACTTGTTTTGCTTTGAATCCTTTCAGGGTAAGAAAGGAGAACTTATTTACATACTTGTACCACTTATATACAGTTTTTGCCTGTTACAGCTGTTATATTATTCACCATATACCCAAATCTCTGTAAAAATGCTTATTCTACCTGGGTTTAGTCTGGAAAGGTATAAAACAAGAACTTTTACTACACCACTGGGATGGACTGGAGATGTATGGAACATTCGATGAGCATGCACAGATGTAGCTTTACAGAAACAAAATCAGCTACACGAAGCCAGAGCGCATTAGTAATTTTAGCACTATGGTAAGTGAACATCAGCCATTAAGCCAACTCTGCCAAAAGAACCGTGGCAATGGAAGAGCTGATGAGTGAGGAGTGGTGTCCACAGGCTCTGGTGATGTCAGCAAAAGGCAGCTGGAAGTGCAGTGGATGTACACGGGCAGTGTCACGGCCGGGCGGGGGCGGGGGCTGGGAACCGGCAGTCGGTGCTCTGGGGTGGTGCCGTGGTTAAGGGAGGGCAGCGTTTGAGACTTTACAAATGTTTAGCCCCAGCTTGGCAGCAAGAAGTGACCCAGAACGGCAGGGGCGGCGGAGCTGGGACTTTACGCTGGCAGAAGCAGTGATGGGAAACGGGGCCGGGGCAGAAGTTAAAACCTTTCCTGCAGGCAGTCTGGAGGCTCATCCACATGACTCCACGTGGAACAGTAAGAACCCCTCTGCAGCAGTGAGCTAGAAGGAAGCACTTTTGAAAGTGCTACAAAACGAATGCAATAAAAACGTAATTTTAAAATGTTTTTGGATTTCATATATACTAGGAGCAAATCAGCAAAGATGTTAACTGAAAGTTCATTCTTCATCCTTTCAGAACAACATCTGGTATTTGGCTGGAAATGGCGTTTCCTAAATCACACTGAAGTCTCAGAAATAATTACTGACACCACACTTCAACTTTGTACCACTGCACAAAATATCTACGTATTTGTGTTAAAGCAGCATAATGTATTCATCATGCTGCCTTCCTAAATACTGTAGTGCATGGTAGAGCCAAGGTGGTTAAAGGATCATTATCTTTCTGCCTTTTTAAGTATGATTACAAAGCAAGTTCTCCTAAATCCTCTTCTTTTAGAAGTGTACAGTGCAACAATTTTTGAGTCTAAGCCTACCCATCCTTTTGAAAGACAGTATCTTTTTTGGTATTTTATAGCTGTTTCTTTAAACAATGAACCTCAATAAGCATCATGCAGAAGTAGAAGCTCTTAGTTTTATCTTTATCACAGAATTACTCTTTCTTAATTTCTGCTCAGCCATTCACTGATAATTTTCTGCTGAGGTACTGTTATTTATATGCAACACTGTTAAGTAATGTGTATATGTACTAATGCCTTAGAGAAAACTTCAGTATTAATTATGATTACTCTTCCCACATTTTTATTAAACCAGGGCCTTGAAAGCCAATGTTGATAAAAACAAAGAATAAAAGCAAACTCAGTAGTAGTTGTTAACTTGCACTAGTCTGGTAGGTCTCTTAGATGCCACAAGTTTCCTGTGAAATATTTATCAAGGCGTTATTCTTTGCTCCCAGTAGCAAGGAGGTACCACAATACTGGCACTCTCCTCAAATCGGTTCTGATGGATTACGGAAGAGATGCAGTGAGCAATATGTCAGTGCTGCTGCCACCCTCAGTGCCCTGCTCTCCAGCACTGCTCCAGAAGTGGTACCTGTGACACGCATGTGCCCTGGCTACTCAACCCCTTTGAAATGCAAATGCACACCTCTCTTCAGGTAGCTGAATATGACCTACAAAGGGTAAAAAAATTCATCATAACTCTGAAGCAAATCCTTGGTAGAGTGTTCACAATGCATCTATCACTATAGTGATCCTGGCCAAGAAAATCGAAATGATTTTCAACTTCCTTAGCTGTACATATTGCTTTCTTTTGTCCCTCAACATCACAGTCCCTCAGCATCCCAGTTCAGGGACTGAGGAGGGGGTGGTACAGACACATCAGCACGCAACGTATTTGTACTTACACTGTTCACACTTGGCTCTCCAATGCTGCAGAGACACGTTCCACGTGTTCAGCAGTCTCAAAATCCCACCACTCATCACTCATGGCAGCAGTCAAAGCTTTCCATTAGAGGAAATTTAACATTTTGGTGGCAAAAAAAGAACGCAGTATGTGATGTGCCTCCCAGGCCCTCATTCTGGTGTGACAGGATATACAGCACAGTGTAGAAAGAGGTGAGTCTTGTGAGACTCTCACCCTGCCTGAAAGAGCCACTGGGAAAGCAGGTTGATGCACAACTTTGGCAAGATTATGGCAATGATGTTCTTTAAATTGCAGATCAAGAGAGTAATCTCCAAAATATCTGAATGCCTAAAAATGTCTATGGGTGCTTAAACAGTTTCTCAGAAGCGTTTCAGCCCGTGTTTCATTTAGGACCATGGGTGCAGCACACTGAGAAAGGACTCAGGACTAAATTTCACCCTGGTGCTGGTGGCATCCAAGCACGCTGCTGTGGCTTACACTCTCTTTTGTGCTCACCCTCACGCTCCCAGACTAGGTGAGGCTTAAGTTTATCCAAGTTCCTAGAATTCAGTTACAGAAAGGAGCTGCCAAAGCATGAAAGATGCAGTCCTTGAAACAGACACATTTAAGTTTGTAGATTGATCAAGTACGTGGAGAGTCAGAGAGAACTACTGCTGACTCTTGCTTTTAAATGGAAAAGCACTATACAAAATGTATTTACACTCAACACCATGTGAGGTAGTACTTTACAAATGGAAAAACTGAGTACACGAGTGTAGGCATAAGGGAACACAGAATACAGTGCAGTATCAGGAACAAAATGCAAGCTGTTTCATCTAAGTCCAGTTTGATGAAATCAAAATCGTATTTACCTTTAAAAAGCCCTTGAAGATACTGAATAAAACCAAAAACAAGCTTCGAAAACACACACAGTACTTTGTACCAAAATATGTTAAGCAGCACGACTTGCTAAATAGTCTAGTACATAAAATAGCTAGAACTATGTTTATTAGTACAGCTGAAGATGTGAAAGTGAAATCTAAATGGATTAAAGTCTTAGCACCCTAGACTAAGTTTATTACATTATGTTTTATCCTGAGGCATGTGATTCAGAGTAGCTAAGCAAAACTGGTTTTACACCTTTTTTCCTCATTCTATTCACAGTTCCACCACTGTTACTCTGCCCCCACCCAAATCATTCCCTTTTACAGCGTTTTTCAGATATTTTATATTTGCTCAATGTAATTTCGAAGTAGCTTACTCCTACTGTTTAAAGAACTCCCAGGTCACTCACACAGAGTTCCATGATGACAAAGTTATGTTTTAAATTAATCACATTCTTTTCATAAACCCATACTAAAATATGCCAAAACCAGTACTGCCAGTTCAGATCCAGTTTACTTGTAGTTTTTCTTTGGGGGTTTAAGAAAACATGTAGTAATATTAGAAATGACAAATTTAAGTCAGTTAACATTGCCATCCTAATTACAAAGTGTAATACTTCAGAATCCTAAAATCAGAACCATAGAAACAATGGAATAAAGTTTTTGTAAACAGCTGTCTAGACAAAACAAATTGTTGTGCAGAAAAGGTACTAGTCTTCCAAGAAGAGTTTGGTTGCTTGCTTTTAATTCTTGTACAACAACCACTGCAGTCTTTTGTTGCTCAGAAAAACTGTATGAATTAATGAAAATAAGCAATATTTTATTTCAATACCAGATTTATGGTTTGTGTTACACTGGGGCTGGTTGACTGATATTAAACAGATATGTCTGAAACACAAGGTAACATAAATTAGACATGCCATGAGACATGTAAAATTAATTTCTACTGAAATGTGGAAAATTCAACCCACTTCTATGCCAATTCTTTTACACTTTTAATGGTGATAGTGACTAGTATTTTAGTAAGAGGGTAAAATTCAGTAAAACATACGAGGACTGCCATACAACTCAAAGATGCTGTTTGCACAGCTTCCAATTCCACTGTGAAAATACAGCCCCTCCAAAATAGAAATAGGCACTTCATCTTTAAAAATGAAGCCCTCTTTTGTTCTTCAGTCATCATCAACAGTTGGCTTGATTGTCACTCCTCTTCTGATCTGACCCCAACCAATTAAACTGCAAAAAGAAAAGGTATATTACTTTTAACAGTAGTCAGAAATATCCTGTATAAGTGAACATCCTTCTGTCCTTTTTATGCCTTCAGTTCTTACATTTTGAATTTTCTACACTTGTCTCCCACCCAAAACATCCTACAGGAACTAAACCTGCTTAGTGGAAACACAGAATAGAAAAGGGTGAAGGACAGAGGACATATGTAACCAGCTAAGGGTGTACTCCTAAACAGTAAGCTGAAAATATGAAAGGATTGTAACTTATGTTGTACTGGTGGATGGTAGATCTATTCACAGCTTGATCTCTTTCACCTGTGTCTGAAGTGTTGCATTACTTTCAAACAGAAATGAAAATTCAGGAAGAGTACAAACAGCTGTAACTCTCAACAAACAGGTAGCCTGTGACAGTAACCCAGCTCTTGGGTAAGTGCTGCTATTTATATTCAGGAAAATTAAGGCCTTTTTCACAGGCCACTATTGCCTCAGAAAAATATACTTGTAAAAAGAAATTCAGAATACATCCATTTCCACATTCAGCAGCAGGCATTTCATATTATTAATAAGACTGTGTTCAAAACCTTCCCAGTTTCTGGTGAGAAACCACACATGCATCTCAATTTACCTTGCTAAGCAGTAGAGCCTGTCTTGGGACACCAAAAAAGGACCTGAAGGTTATTAGATCAGCACTTCCCACTTTTTAGTATCATACCCATAGGGTATAACTTGACCATCTTTGAATTCACTGATCCTTGGAATCACTGGTGTACCCCATTTGCTGTTTAGCCTCTCTCTATGCATCAGTGTATTTCCTTTTTATTTTATACCTCTATTTAGTCTTGCTTTATGAACTTCTTGTGTATTTTCAGGACTCCTTTGTCTCACACTGCAAGTTCCTTTTCACAGTACCAACTGGATATTATCTTTACTCCAATTAGATTTTATTATGTTGCTTTTCCCAGTTTGCCTTCTTTCCCTTTTCTCAACTTTCAGTTTCCTTACATTGTCTTTATCTTTTTAATACAGGACAGGAATCAATGTTTCAACAATTATCTTTACAGCGGGCTGCCCCTATTTTCCCACCTCATAATCCAGAGACGGGTGGCTTTTTTGGGCAATATTTGGTCAAGTTTTTTTAACTGGGAAGGAATCTACAGAGGCAACAAAAGACACATTAAAATTTGCACAGGCTATCAGTTTACAGCCTAAAAAAAAAAAAAGCATAATTTCTATATAGTTTCTCCTCTTCTTTCTTCTTTACCTGACTTAATTTGGGTCCTGCCTTTTTTTTCCTCCTGTTCAAGACATGTTATCTTTTGCCTTGGTTTTTTTTTTTTTTCCAGAGAATAATCTCTTCCCTAATTTGTCATCTTGCTCTGAGACAGCAAGCACTAAATTCCTGTCTATATTTTCTTGTCATCTGAAAAAGAAACATGCATCCATGGATATTTAAAGCTTGGTTCGTTTCCATACAGCACAGACTTCTTGTAAAAATGGCTGTGTTCTCTCATACTACAAAGGCTGTGCAGAGCCAACAAATCTAAATACTCTTGTGCTCTTATCAATCCAGTCTTATGAAACATGTGACAGGTACAGTCTGTGTAATCACCTAAACAGAGTCTGGCATTATGATAAAATGAATCACCAAACAATTTCATTCATCTTTTTCAGCCTCCAGATGCTTCTGTGCAGGCAGACATTTTATATTTGTAATTTGATGGGGTTAATCCAGTTGATACTTAATTCTTTCCTCTGTGCTTGTAGTACATAAAACACTCAAACATCCCTCCTCTGTTCCCCTGCTGTTACTTCCAGGTTGCACTAGAGATCACATGCAGCTCCACAGGTAGAAAACCATTGAGGTGTATGTAAAGACAGGTTTTGGCTTAATACTTTCAGAATTTCCCAACACCTCTGCCAAGATTCCCTACTGAGCTCAATTTACAGCTTGGCAGTTTGGGCAACAAAGCACAAACCTCAGGTGTTTCCTTGTCTGTTAACTAATAGGTACCCTCCCAATCATAGTGTTTGTTTACAAAAGAGGGTAGCAATGAAATGAAGCATTCCACAACTATGGTGCTCAATGTGATAGGGGAATCCAGAGGAATTTTTAAGACAGACACACACTTACCTATTCTAGTACAAAATCAGATCCATGTATTTTTTTGTTAACAATGTAGCAACCAGGTACTCTACCAACTTTGCACCAACTTACCGCCAGTGTTTCTCAACTCTTCGACTCAGAGCAATTTTTTCTCCCACTTCTGTGCATACAGGGTTAGTTAGCACAATCTTCCCTAAATCGGCCTTTACAGCACTGACTCTCCCTCCAGTTGATAAGGATCCTATGTTTACCATTAGAACTTCATTCTTCGATAATTTTTGCACCTGAAGACAGAAATACAAAACTCTGAAACATGAGCTTTCGTACTACAACAAAAATAGCACAGACAGTACCAAGTATCTTCTGTTACCTTCTTGCCACAAAAAAAGGTAAAGCTGAGAAATACTGTAAACATAGACACACAAACTACGGGCAGCAGTCTCAGTAGATTAAGTTTTATATGCAAAAGGACAAATATATAAAGATGTTGTACATGTAGTTTGACGTTCTTGGTATGATGTGCTTTCTTGGGATTTCTCTATGTTTTCTATAAACTATACTGATGATTTCCCATAACGTATTAAAAGATAAACAGTCAGAGAGATATTGTTACAAGCTGTGATGTTATACAGATTATTTACAAGGGTGGTGTAGTCTCATTTCCCTTATACCTACATACAAAAAAAATCAAAAATAGTTCATTTCACAGGAAAAGAGAGTTCTGAAGCACCTTACTTACTGTTGCATGAAGCAGTTTATAGGTTTAAATGCTAACAGGGGAAATCTTTTAGTTGATTTGTGTAAAACAGATCACGTTACACCAACTGTTTACTGTTAAAGTTTGTGCTGTGCCTCAAGTTCACTCTTTTCAACTAGAGTATTTCAAAAATACTTTAAGAAGTTCTTCAGTGAAAAAAATCTACAAAAAGCATGTCAGTAGGAAGTAGATCAGTACCACTGTAAAACTAATTACTGCACAAATGAATAGGATGGTAACAAAAGAAAACAACTACCAGCATGTTTAGAAAAATACTTGACACAGAAATACTGTATGCTACTTTAAACTACTCTCATATGAATTTCTACTCCTCTAGAAAGCATTCTTCTGCAGTATTAAACAAGCAGATAAGTTTTGTGACAAGCTTATATGAACAGGGAGACAATATTTCTACATATGATCAAAGAAATATATTTATTACTGAAACTTAGCACAGGAAGCAGAATCAGGAAAAACGAAAGAAGGGGCACAGACCTTTGCAGCTTTCTTGTCTCCTTCAGTGCGCACACCTAGGAGTCGTCTCAGCAAGAAGTAGGAAATTTCTAGCTCTGTGAATATTTCTGGCAGTGCCCCAACTGCACCAAGAACTTGGCCCACCATGCGGTCAGCTCGGCACAAAGTGGGATCGATCTTAGTGCCAACACCTGCAACACAACAAGGGAAGTCTCAAGGAGTAACTGAAAGGTAGCTGTCATTTTTATGTGCTAAAATATGTGAAGATGATCTAAAAAAACAGAGAATGTACTGGGAATTCCCTATTACCTGGACAGCACTTTCAAAATGTCAACAAGACATTTTGTGAGCTCTGTCTAAAAAGGTCAAGAAATACTCTACTGTTAAAGCTGGTACAATGAACAGTGCAAGTTGATCTGCATTGGCCAGTGATATTCAGGAAAATTATTTATGCCTTAACTACCCATTTTTCACACCAACCCTGTCTCTCTCTACATATATGAATTACCTAAAACTGCTCATTGTATTTTTGTTAATTACACTGATATTTGTTGCTGAATGAAAACAACTGTTTTCAATAAGCATGAGGAAATAAATCTCTTCATAAGATTCTTACCTATAAGGCCTCCTGGAGCAGCATATTGTAGATCGTTGTGTTCAGCAAAGAGTGACACAATTTTGGAAAAGATTGGCTTGCACATGAGTTTTCCTTCACTGTCCTTGGACACAATACCAGGCCGCACCTCAATTTCCTGGCCCACCTAATTACAAAAGTGAAAAAGTGATTAACTGGTTATTTCACAGGAACACAAAGCTGACTAGTCACAGATAAGACTTATATATCCCAAGAGCTACTTCTTATACAAGTCCTTGGTTCTGGGCTACTGTGGAACTTCTAGGATTTCTGTAGCACCATTTGTTGCAAACTGAACAATACTTACGGCAAATGCAACAACTCATTTTCTTTTCAATACAGTTTGTAAAACTGCTTTAGCAAAGGATCTTTATCAGCAATAATTTCAACATCTAAATTTCAATTTAATTTTTAAACACAGCATTTCATTTAGAAATATTTCAGCACTGAGAAAAATTGAATTAATTCAATCAGCGTAACTGACTGACATCAATATACTGCAAACCAAAGAAAGTACAAGCAGTATAAATGTTCAAAGACATAGTTTGCTCTCCAGCCTAGCAGAGCAATTTTTAAAGTTTCCATCTACTGCTGACAAGCAAGGAAAATAAAAAAAAACAAAACATACAGAATACTTAAATGAGGAAGTAGGATCTGTGAGAAACCACAGACACTTCCAAGGAGGTTTTAAAATTCTTTTGCTCTCCTCTCCCCTGCAATAATTCAGCAAGTGAAAGTGGTAAGACAAGAAAAAAACCAGCTCCTTCCATTTTTTTTAGGCATTAAATCTGTTATCATTATTAGCAAAAGTTAAGACTACAATAATATATTTAAAAAATGAAAACCAGTGCTTCTTGTTCTGGTATTTTGAAACTGTCAAGTAAAAATGAAGTACAGACAGAAAAGATAAGTGCCATCTGACTGTATTCAAGTTTAAAAAATATTCAATTATATAGATATATTTTATAGAAAGCATGGAAAACCTGTACTCATTGTCATTACAAATTTTCAGTCAAGAAAGAGAAAGGGTTACCTTTAAAACACCCTTTAGAATACTGCCACCAGCTACACCTCCCTTAAGGTCATCAACTTCACAGCCAGGCTTGTTGACATCAAAAGATCTAATTACTGAAGAGACCATAACCAGGTTTATATTTAATATCAGATTTTTAAACAGTGTCTTTCTTTAGCAACTTTGACTGCTTCTCTGTTCTTATGAAAGTATACATATATTTATAAATATTACAAAAACAGAACAATCAATATTTCATTCCAAATTTTTAGGCAGACTGTTGATTTTAAACTGCTCATATATATAAATGTTTCTTATGACTTTTTCTGCAGAGCAGAAAGTAACTTCAAGATCTGTATCTGAAAAAGAAAGCAATGATCAACCATTTTACAAAACCCCTTCAATATTCACAATGTTAATCGTGAATACCAGAACTTTGTTTTAATGTATTCATAGTTAAATACTGTAACCTTGATGTAACGTGGTCAATTTTTACGCATTTATGCAGTGTAGGACTCCCTTGGATTATTTGAAAAAAAGGCAAACAAATCATTGTAGGAACTGCATTTCATAGTATGCTGGACAAGAACTGAGACTTTGACAATTATAACCAGCAAACAGAAGACTAACACAAAAGATCTAACCAAGCTACCCAAACTATTTCCACGGAAATAATACTTTTTTCAGTAATCAAAAATCATCTGTTTGTTAGTATTTTGTTAAATCAAAACTATATTCATAGCAACTAAAGGGATTTTTTAAAGACACAAATTTCTCACTTTTATTGCATTTCAGTGCTGTCATATGCACAGAATATACACAAAACCAACAGCAATTAACAGTGAACAAACAATACCGCTCTCAGAAAACACCTATGTTTTAAAATAAGAGTGTTCTAAATACTCCTTTTAAACCCACCTCTGTTTAGGACACTCAGCATGTGCTAGGCACATTCAAAAAATGTTTGGCCACAGACACCCAGGCCTGAGCATTTACATACCAATGAGCCTTGGTTCAGATGTGAAGTCTCGCAAAGGGACTGGGATTTTCTTCACTATGTACTCGCAAACCACCTCAATGTTGTATTTCAACTGTGCTGAGATTGGAATGATTGGAGCTCCTTCTGCAACTGTACCTAAAACAAAATCAAGTTCAACATTAGGCCTTAATAAGAGTACAGTATGACCAAATGTTCTGTCCTTGTTAAAAATACTAATGAATTCATGGCATGTTCTATGTGTATTTCCCAAAGCAGTATCAGAGCATTTATCCTTCCCTTCAACACTTTAGCTCAAATCAGCCACACCTACTTTTCGAGGCCTTCTGGAAAGGTGCAAGATAATCTTCCACTCTAAGGGAGAATTCACTTCCTACATTGTAATCAAAGGTATTTTTAAGATTTCCTAAGAGAGATCAATATCCCAGTATTGGTTACATCAGTATCAATTTTATAGTCAGATTTCATTATGACAAACTAAATTTCCTGTTAATTTAATGATTTCTGTTTTTCAAATTTTGCAATACAAATACATATTTTAGAAAAATCCTAATTTTACAGAAGAATGCATTTAGTAATCCAGGTTTGTTAGACATCACTAGTTTTAATTTAATCTATGTTTCTTGTGATAGCTTCAGTTCTCCAACTCCAAATTTACACATCAAACCACTCTGACAGAGTTAAGAACAGCTTCTGCAAGGCAACAATTATGAATTATTAAAAAAAAAAAAGAAAGACTCATTGGCTACTTCTGATGGTGACAATCTAGCTCTGCAGCTTGTCACACACCCCACCTACTGCAGATAAACAGGGATAACAGTGGAAGCTCCTGGGAAAGATAAAGCACTATAAAGGTGAACAGAACTTTACAGAGTAGGATAACACTGCCCAAACCGGATTTACACAGACAGATGAAAGAGCAATTTTTTGTCATTAGATTAAAAAAAATTAATATATTTATACCTACAAGGTGTCCCTAACACATACAGCTTCCTTCTCTCCTGCACTGCAGTAAAATCACAGTGAAATCCCTACCAAAGAAGCAATCCAGGAAGAAATCACAAATCCACTGGAAGCTGATACGTAAGAGCCATTGTTATTAGTTTTACATCTGGAGCTCTGACCCAGAGCCATAACACTACTGCATGTAAGCAGGTTGAAACAGGCAAGAAGCACAACTCCCAGGGTCTAATTTTCACATTAACAGACCATTTAAACCAGCATTTTCTAAGAGAAGCTTTTCTGTGAACACAGAGAAAAATCACTATGTCCATGTCTCAACATTGAATTTCCACCACTAACTGGATTTCTGCTCTTGAAAACTTACCTTGTACAAATGCAAGAATCTGTTCATACTGTTCTTTAGCCTGGCTCTCCTTCACCAAGTCTATCTTATTCTGTAGAATCAAAATGTGCTTCAGTTTCATGATTTCTATAGCAGCTAGATGTTCTGAGGTCTGAGGTTGAGGGCATGACTCATTACCAGCTGAAAAAAGAGAAGTAACTGGAATATAGAGACTGTAAAGATGGACAAAACTCCTACAGTTAGGATATCTACTTCTATCCACTATCATTATGTAAACAAACAAACAAAAATGGACAGTTGTCTCTCAGTAAGCTACATGTGAAGCAAACAAGTCAATAAGCACCTATTCTCCCCCACAACTGCTGGCTGTAGCCTCCACACAAAGCAGGACAGATGAGAGGCTACCAGAGAGGTTTCCCCCATTCAACCTGCTCCCAGTAGGAACACCCACCTAAAATATCCAAACATACCAAGACCTAACTTCATTTACTCCATCCTTTAGCTCTTCAGATATTTCAGTGCTGACTGTAGCATTAACAGACAAATCACCTTTCAAGAAATATCGTAACATTTTCTTATCAGGAAAGCCATAAAAATACCAAGATCCCCAAACTCTGTTATACTGTAATTCTATCAAGTATGTGAAGAGGGCTGCTCAGTATGGTTTAGATTTCAGCCATCTAAGAAGCCAGCTTTGACTGATGTGCCATTATGGTGGTTAATCTTGCTTGAAGTTTGGTCTATCACACATTCTTGAGATAAACAGGCAGAGGAAATGACAGCTCATCATTTATCTTAAGACTTTAAATTACAGTATCTGAAGCTGTTTTTTTTTCTTTTGCTGACATACTCTATCAAGGTAAGATAATTGCTATGTATCACTACAGAATACCATAATGTTCCATATCTATATAAAAATTAGTTTTACTCACTTCCTGTTGCTTGCAAATCAGAACAGAAGTTGTCAGGATTAAATTAAATCTCCTGTATTTAAATTTTGTCCATATTTATCTGGGTTTACTGTTTGTACTGTTGTTTGTGAATTCTACTGTATGGCAAAGACTACTTGCATATTTAAAAGAAACTGAGCCTTCAGAGAAACTCCAAATGTACTTGCAGCTAATCTGTTTCCATAAAGTGATAAAAATTGTACACTACTATACTACTACAAGGTTTCACATTACCCATCTTCTGTCAACGGGGACAGCTACCAGACTAGTGAGTATGGATAGCTGTGCTTAAAACAAGCCAGCTTGTTAGAGTACACTGCCACTTTAGCATGACTATTTTCTTTAACACATCTCAAAAGCGTTCACTTGTTTAAATTGCTCACCACATCCCAGGAGATTTTAAAGCCCATATAAAGTTGCTTCATGATACTACAAAATGGAGCTCTGTTTTTGGGTAGCAATTGTTACCTATCAACAGTAAAGCTGCATCCATTACTGCTGCACCATTCAACATAGTAGCCATCAAAATATCGTGCCCAGGACAATCCACAAAAGAGACATGCCTGTTGTAGGAGAAGGTGAAAGAGAAATCCAAAAGCCCATTATCAACAATTCCTCTGACTGATTAATGTCAGTGATTATGCAGAGTAAGTTAAAAGTATCCTTAAAATAGATAAACATTTTGAGACAGATGCTGAAAAGCAGTATCTGAAAAATATTTTCAAAAAAAGTTCTAAAAGAACACAAATACTACTGAACAGCTACTGAATACTTTTTCTGAGTTTTAAGATTTAATACCACATATCCACATTAAGTTCCTCTATAATATTTCACCAATTTACTTGTAAATTAGATTAAAGTTAAATGCACCAGAATAAAAATCCAAAATCAAACCGACCTACCACCACTAACCCAAACCCAACACACCAAATGGGATTTCTCTTATCTCTTTTAAAAGGCATCTCCCATTCTCCAATTTTAGGAAATTATGCATCTTTAATTACATGGTTAAAACTGCACTTCAAAGATTTGTCTACAGAGAAGATGTTTCATTTCCAGCCTTATGATTTTGTTGTGCAGACCAATATTCTATTCACTATATTCTTTCCTGAACCTATCCAGTGAAGAATCCTTGTTTCTAGTGGCAGGCCATCAAAAAGCAAGGGACTGATTTGCTGCTTTGCTGATGATGTTAGAAATCTACTACAAGCAAGCAAGAGTAGGATAAAAAATGCAAAGCTTTTATCCAGTTGTTTCACAATGGCTGCCTGCCTGTCACACTCCAACAGAAGTTAATCTTAGTACAAGTGCTCTGCTGGGAATCTGAGAAAAGACACGTGGTTACAGCCCGTAAGTATTTTATCATAAACACAAACTAAGAATCTTGTACAACAGCCTTCATGACTACTCTCACTTGAGCAATCATTGTGCAGACCCATGTAACAACTGCTGTGGTTACTAAGCTTCCATGAAGACCATGCTACACTTTTTCAGAAATCAAGTAAATAAAGAACACTTGCCCTCCAGTGAGAGACCTTATCTCATATTAAGCATCAGGCTTTCATCTATTCATTTAAAAAGCTTTGAAAACTCTGCCTTTAGGAAGAAAAAGTTTAACAAAGCTCACCGTCCCTAAAGGAATTTTAAAGATGCATTTGTGAGGTCCACATTGGCTCTCAATCTGTCTGGTTGAAAATATACTTATATTAATAGCAGAAATATTTAACTTCCAAGTCCTGCAAGTAGCTGAGGACAGCAGACACAGATGTGCTGTACCATGGAATGCTTGTCACCACCAACCACCAAGGAATTCACGGGAGTTTAGACAACATCTTAGCTCACGGGTGCCCCATCTAAGAATGTGAAGTCTGCCAGAACCCATTCAGCTCACAGCTCAATCCTGTTTTCATAGAAAGGGAAGTAAACACAATTTATTCCAGTCATTTAAAGCAGTTACCTGACTAGTTTGAAGTTCCCTTTGGTGCCAGGAATATCTGTAGGGAACTCATCTGGGGTGCTACTTCCACAGGATCGGTAACACTCCGGTCGAGAGCAGCTTGGGTCATCCAGCTTGTAAATCTGTGATTTTTTAAAATTGAAAAGGTTTAATTCCTCAAGGGTTAGTTACCTGTAAGCTTACATCCCCCCTGAAGTATATTAGCAACATAGGTGCTACATTTACAGTAATGACTCACCTTTGCATTAGCATAACCCAGCTTGATTGTGATATTTCTTTCCAGTTCATTTTTAAATCTGACAGTATGAACTCCAGATATAGCTTTGACTACTGTCGACTTTCCATGGGCTACATGACCAATTGTACCTGTGTTTCAAAAGGAAATCTCTGTCAATAAACCACTGTTTAATTCTGTGCAATGTTCCACTATGATCAACACACAATTACCCCAAATTCTCCACAGCCAGTAAGTCCAGAACCCCCATCAGAAGTATATATGGGATTTGTAAACATTTATATTTAAACAAACAAGATCCAAAATTGAGCTCCCCAATGGACAGATCTTTACACTCTAATGAAACTCACTTCAATGAATAATTTCAAGGTAAAACAAACACTGCTTTAGCAACTATTCCCCACGCCATTC
The DNA here is from genome assembly GCA_026261815.1 of Monarcha castaneiventris obscurior. Lineage (NCBI taxonomy): Eukaryota > Metazoa > Chordata > Aves > Passeriformes > Monarchidae > Monarcha > Monarcha castaneiventris. The sequence continues at coordinate 36,606,236 of JAMPIT010000566.1, read as the reverse complement.
ACCTGTGTTCCTGAAGAAAAATCGGTGCTTTTCCAGTCAAAAGGGCTTGACACCTAAACCTACTATGTAACTGCTTCTGAACAAATGTCTTGAAAGTGTTACTACACAGGCACCATCAGCTACTGCACGAGCACCAAAAGGAGCCACCTTAATGCACCCCTGCTTTTTATAAGTTTGTTTTTACCTATATTAATTGTTGCTTGTCTGCTGATGACTTCTGGTGAAAGAGGCGTCAACTTGGTAACATCCTGTATAAGGGAGATTTTAGAATTTATTCACCTTGTATATAAATATTTAGAAAGTCAAAAATTTAGAAACCTGAAAATTAACCGATAGTTCTACTCAGCAAAATCCATTTAGATTATATGCATTCCAGTCTTTCAAGTGTGTGAAATATGACCAAAAGGGAACCAAGTCCTGCTTGTGAATCAGTGCAGTCTAAAACTCAACACCCTGACTGTAAATCGGCACTGACTACAAGGTGTTAAAGACAGGAGTAAACAAAACAAAAAAACACAAAAGAAGCTTCTAACAAAACACCCTAAGCCCTCACCTACCCCCAAACCTAAACTATACATAACAGGCAAATTCATTTTCAACAGGCTACAGGACGAGCTGCACGAATATTTTAAAAACAAAGCTTTGCCAATAAACAGTTCTTTAATTGGTGTAAGGTTCCATTAGAGCCAATATATAATTACAACTAGCACTTCTGAGTCAGTGGGTCCAGAGGTTTCACTAGCACCATGGATTTTTATTCTTTTTAATGGCTATTTTTTTCCTCAGATACTGTTATTGCTACTTCAGGTACCAGACAAAAATTCTGCTGTCCTAAATAATCTATTGTGTGAACTTATTGATAGCCACTGGCAAAATAAAGAACTCACAAATACATCCTATACAGATAAAGAAACAACACTGAAAGAGCTGTTTAGGTTTTTTTAAAGCTGTTCCTCCACATAATGGACAAGTGTTGAAATCCACTGAAATGTTCCCCTGCACAGCCAATTTCCATCCTGCATTGAATTCACATGGATGAGCCACTCAGTTCAAGCAAAGACTGATGATGCCAAAAGAGTCCTTGGTGCAGGACAAGATATAAATGTTTTGCTAGGATACAAGTAACACACACATTAAATCACGTATTGTTTACACTGTTACATGAAGGTTCTGTGCACAATGATCAAACAGATCTTCGTAAAAAACGTTAAGCTCACTCGTTTTATTCTCAAGTACGACATGAATAAAATGCTCATGTTCAATACAAAGCAAGTTTTGAACACCCAAGACACACAATTAAATTTATATTTATTGTATATCGAAGTCAAAATTACTTCCCAACGACGGGAATGTGACCTGCAGATGGCACCATGTGGCCGGGCGAGCAGAACTTCAGCGTGATGCAATTCCTGCCACCAGGAAAATTCTTCCTGGCGCACACAATTATGCACGCATGGAGTTTTTTCTTCAAGACTGGTATAAGGCTATTGCTCAGCAAGAAGCTCCACTCAGCCAGAAGCACCCAAGGGCCGAGAGAACAGGCCTTAAAGGTAATTCCTGCTGACCTTCCAGCTGGTCCCTGTCTGGGCCTTTTCCGACTAGGAAACGCCACGGTCAACAATGAGAGGAAGTACAGAAACTATCTGTAATAGCTGACATGCTCGCCCTAACACAAAGGGAATTCCTGTGCTCAAGCCCGAGGAACATCGGACATAATTACTGTAAAGACTAATCAGCCGTTCCAGTTAGAACACCAGGAACACAGCAACAGGATTTTTGACTGTATACATTATATGTACACTTGAATTTGAAATATACACCACATATACACTTATACTAGCATACAAATGTGATAAGTGAGGCAGCCCAAGAGAGACAATTAACAGGCAAGACTACCACAGCGGGAGACCACTGCAACTGGTTGCAGTGGTAGTTACAATGGTAGGTAGAACTGGTATTTCTCGGTAGTTGTTAATAGTCAAGAAAATTTTCTTGGCAAACCAAGCAAGACAGGGCTGGTAGCCAACCCCTCGAGCTTGCTGGAGAAACACAGCGCAAATTTATGGTTCTACTTCGGAAAGGGAAGAGTCTTTAATACCACAGGACAAGGCAAACCTTACACGAGGAAAACTGCACCCACCAGTGACCCATAAAAGCTTCACCCGCACAGGCGGGTCACGGACCCACGAGCCTCACACTCACCGGGAGGAGAAGCGCCTCTCCCGGGCGTCCCACACCCACCAGGACCGGCAAGACCTGCTCCCTGCTCTGCCCCGTGCCCGCGTCCCCCTGCCCTCAGCTCGGTCCCAGCGTGCTGAACTCGGCCCCCCGAGGCGCCGCCGCCTCCCGCGCCCCCTCAGCGCGCACCAGCCGCGGTGGGGCCCGGCAGAAGGCTCGGAGCCCCTCGGGCCGCACCCCCCCCCTCACCCGCCCACAGCGGCCCGCCCGCTCCCTCCGCTCCCTGGGCGCGTCCGCCGAGCCCCGGGAGCCCGATCCCACTGCTGGACGCGCCGCGGGCGGCGCTCACCAAGGTGCCGAGATCCTGCCGGCTGAGGTGCGGCTGCCCCAGAGTCACTCCCGCCTCGTCCCCCGCCATCTTGGCCCGAGAAGGAAGTGAGGAGTCCCACGCGGCCGCCTGACCGCCGGCTCCGCTGGGCACCGCCGCTGCCGGCCCGCAGCCTCCGGCACCCTCCGGCCCACAGCGCGGCGCGGGCCGGCCCGGGAGCGGACACCGAGCTCAAGGCAAAACCCCGATCAGCGCCGGGAGGCCACCGTCGGCCCCGCGGCGTGGCGGCCGCGAGTCAGGCGTGCCGCGGGCAGCCCTGTAAAGGACCCGCGGTCGCCCTCACGCCGGATGATGCAACCGGGGCCTGCGGCGGGGCCGCGCGGCGCGCGCGTGCACGGGGGAAGCGGCGCGGGAACGCGGCGGGAGCGCGGCGCGGGCACGGCGCGGCTGCGGGAGCGCGCGGCTCGGCCGGGGCCGGGGCCCGCGGGGAGCGGGGTGCCGAAAAGGCCGCAGGAGAGCGCCGGGAGCCCGGCACAGCCCGCCCGGGCCCGCGGGGAGCGGGGTGCCGAAAAGGCCGCAGGAGAGCGCCGGGAGCCCGGCACAGCCCGCCCGGGCCCGCGGGGACGCCGCACAGCGCGGGTGCGAAGCAGCGCCGGGGCTGCGGGACGGGCACCGGGCTCGCTGGGACACACCGGAGGCGGGAGGTTCGTGCCGTGGCCAGGGTTTGTTGCTGTGCGGGTTTATTTGGGGGCCGAGGGGGTGCGATGCAGAAAGGCGCCTCGGGAGAGGACCGAAGCGCGGTGCCCGTGTCCGTACTGAAGTGAGCGCATCGGGCGCGGTGTCGGCTTGGACAGCAGCGTGTCCCCGTACACGGGTTGTAACCTCTGCTGGCCATCAGCGTGGAAAGATCTCTCTAATTTCAACCTCCTTTCTTGTTACTGTCTTTTGTAGACTGGGAGCTTGTTGTTAGGGAGACGATGTGGATTTGAGAGCTGCCCCGAGATACGAACAGCTTGAATATTCTGTACGAAAGAGGTAAAAATCCCACTGAACAGTTGCTGTTTCCAGAGTTGGGTGTGACATAAAGGCTTTAAAAATTGAATAAAATCCCTAATCGAGGGATGAGAGCCAGTTTAGAGGTTCACCAGGGAGCCAAGGCCAAATTCCCAACCCTTCCCTGTGGGAAATGAAACTGACTTCTTCATGGGAACCTCTTAAAGGCATAGGGGATGTTGCTGATGGTATTTCCTCCGTGGTCAGGGAAACAGGTTTCAGTGCAGGTACTCGGTTATCTCAAATATGTGAGTGTTGTGCCAACAACTGTGGCTTTGTCTGTTGGAAAACACGTTTGTTCTCAGACTTTGCCTGGCTTTGTAGGTAAAAAAAAGCAGGTTTGTGGCAGACAACCACGTGATTGAAATGTAATGATGGAAGTCTGTGTGAAACGCCTGGTTGAACAATGGCTGTAACCTCCCACTTTCACAAATGCTACTGTTGCCATGCTTTCCTCATTCGAGAGTTAGGAGTGAGTTCTGCTGGATATACCTAAAGCAAACACATTGCCAGTGTTCTTGATCTGTAGAAATTAACAGGAACACATTGTTCTTTGATGGTGTTGCCAATGACAAAATTTATTTTGTCCTGCAACCCAATCATGTTGTACATTGGTTTGGAAAATAAATTTTTATATCTAATCTTTTATCAGGCCACACGGTGTTTTCAATTTTGTATTAAATATTTCACTTCTGGGAAAAACAACTGAGATACACAAAGTGTAGTGGGAACATGATGCAATACTTGGTTGTAGTTGCCTCGATGTCCATACATGTATAATCCCTCTTATATGAAAATGAACTGAAAATACTGGACTATGTAGTTACTTAGCTGTTTAAATTATGCAATAAATGCAGTGCAGCATAAAATTACAGAAATAGTTTTTGTCGCATTTGAAGCAGCCTTTAAAAAGGACTTAATCCTTGCCAAACACCCTGTCAGGAATGTGAAAAAAATACACAAACTGTTGCTTCTATTTTAACAATGAGATTGTAAATTTTACATATTCTGAGGTACTCTTGCTATTTTGATTCACTTATTTGGAAGTATTTGTAGTATAAAGAAAACCAAGGAAAGTGTAAAGCCTGCAAATGTCTAATTATTGTAGGATCATAGAATGATTTGGGTTGGAAAGGACCTCAGAGATCACTGAATTCAAATCTTCCTGCTGTGGGCAGAAACACCTTTCACTAGACCAGATTGCTCAAAGCCCCATCCAGCCTGGCCTTGAACACTTCCAGGGGTGGGGCATCTACAGCATCTCTGGACAACCTGTGCCAGAGCCTCATCAGCCTCACAGCAGAGAATTTTTTCCTAGCATTTAATCTAAACCTGCCCTCTTTCAGTTTAAAGCTGTTCCCCCTTGTTCTGTCACTACATGCCCTTGTGAAAAGTCCAGTTTCTAGCCTTCTTACTTTCTAGCCTTCACCTTTAGGGACTGGAAGCTTCTATAAGGCTTCCTGAGAGCCTTCTCTTGTCCAAGCTGAACAACCCCAAGTAAAATATGTAAGAACATTTCTACGAGTTGACATTATGTCATATGTCAATATATGTGTATTGTACATGTATGTATGAATTAAATAAAGCTTAAAAATATTATAATTAAACAGTAACTAGTGTATTAATATAGCTCAAAAAACTATATCCAGAATTTTATTCATTGCAATAGTCTCATTTCAGCCAGAGGTAACTACTTAGCCAATGACTTTGTACAGATGCCTAAATCAGAGGGGTCAACCCAAATCCCTATTTAAATTAATGTTCAGTAAGGTAATGTTGATACCAGTGGTCCTTGTCAGAGGCCTAAATTTAATTTTATTTAGGAGACTGGAATTGACACATTATTATCATATTTTGATTTTTTTGGTAGAAGCAAACTGTCCAGTGTGAAAGAGAAGGGGATAGGATGGGTTTTTTTGCATTGAAATGTTAAGATGTTTTAAATGTCAAAGCTGTTGTGGTTTTGTTTTGTGGCTAGGTTTGAGGTCCTCTTCTGTGACAGTGCGTAGGAGACACCTGAAGATCATCTTACGCCTCAGCTTGACACAAACTGCAGACAGCAAAATGACAGTCAGGTAAAACATAAAAGCTTTGCTTAGCTTTTTCCACCCTTGCTGACCTATGAAGGTCAAAAGTCTGAGGAGTGCAGGATGCATGAAGTTTGGGTTGTATCATTTCTGTATATAGAAACTTAGTTTCTACTCATTTTTCTTTGTTGAAACAATAGATATGGGTGGGTCCATGCTTGCTGCAGCAGGAGATGTATTTTATGGAAAAGGGAGGGAATGTCCATCCTTTGAGACACAGGTGGCAGGAGCACCTGCTGTCTTGTAGGGTCAGTCTGTAAAGGCCAGTTGTTTCACAATAAGTGCACAAGTAATGGGTTTTAAAACAGTGACTGGGGAGATGGGGAAAATGTACTGCATGCATGAGTGAGATGGAATAGTAAGAAGTTGCCAAGTCGAGAGAGGTCTGGCCATTGGGATGAAGGAGTGAATGGGAGGTTGATTGTAGCACGAGGGAGCAGTAGGTGGGCAGCTGAACAGAGTGGGAATAGCATTGGGAAGTCTTTGTGAAGCACCGCATGGAATAGCTGGTTCATTGTGTGAAGCTGTGAAAGGTGGCAAAGACATTCAGCCTGGGGGTGGCAGCTGTAGAGAAGGTACCCTTGTTTTATAAATCAAGAATGGGGAGAGAGTGGTAATGAGAGACTGAAAATAGGCTGTGAAGGGAATGGGAACAGCAGTAAACAGGGAGAGGATGGCAGCCTGTGGCCTGCTATTTAGAGCAGCGAGTGACATAGAAGGTGATAGGGAGCTACGAAGGGTAGCAAATGGTTTGGGGGTGGTAGTGGCAAACCAGAGGTCCACCTAGGTTAGTTCATCCCTTACAATAAAATCAGAGTTTGCCAGGCAAAGGCAAAATAGCGAAAGCAAAGGGGTGATGTTTGTACTAAGGCAAAGCCCTGCTCATCCCAGCCAGGGCTGTGTGCAGTTTGTTCGCTGCTCGAGGCTGCTCCGCTGGGGCTCTGGTGACCCGGTTCCCACGCCGGCTGGCAAGGCAGCCTGCGGAGCGCTGGGAGCGCCGGGAGCCGGGAGCAGCCGGGAGCCGGGAGCAGCTGGGAGCGCCGGGAGCAGCCCGCAGCACCTGCGGCTGGCCGGGGAGGAGCTCAGCCGGCACCGAGCAGGGGTTGCTGTAGCCCGGGACGGGATGCGGCGCTACACCGGGCAGCTGCCATAGCCTCGGAGAAAGGGGCCGTAGCCTGGAGGCAGCGGGGTGGGAGAGAGCAGCGCGATTCGTGTGGATGCGCGTCCTCGCGGGCCGGACGCAGATGATGCTTCCCGGTGTGGCTTTCTCCAGCCGTGCTCCTCGGGGCGTGCCGGGGCTCCGGCGTCTGTCTGAGCCCGCCCGGGGCGGTGCCGGTGCCCGCTCCTTGCCCCGGCTCCCCGCGCGGCCGCAGGTGCGGCGGAAGTGACGGCCGGCGCGGTGCTGCCGGGGGAACATGGCGCCCGCGGCCGCGCGGGGCAGCGCGGAAGGTAAACAAGCGTGAGGGCGGCGGGGACCCCGGGGGCGAGGCCGGGCCGGGCTGGGAGCGTCGGTGCCCGGGCGGCGCGGCGGGGGCGGCTCCCACCTCCCCCCGAGCGCGGACGGCGGGGAGGAGGGAGCCCAGGATCCCCCCTTCTTCCTCCGCCTCCTTCTCCTCCTCCTCCCGGCTTCGCCTCAGCCATTGCCCCTCTCCGCAGCCCCCCGGCGCCTCCCTCTGCCGCCCCCGGCTGTATGGTACACGGAGCCAGGGCCCCTCTCCGCCGCTCCAGCGGGAGGAGCCGCGTCCTCAGCGCCGCCGCTGCCGAGAGGTGGGTGAAGGCTCCCCCGGGCCCTCCCGCAGCCGCCGCCGCCGCCGCCGCGCCCCATCGAGGGCGGCCCGGGCGCCCTCCTGGCCCTCAGGGACGCGGCTCCCGGGCTGGGGGCGGCGGGCGGGGAGCAGCCGGGCTGGAGCGGGGATCGGGGATCGGGGATCGGGCACGGCCGCGCCGAAAGCCTGGCGGGTTCGGGGCGACCGCGGCCCCGCCGGGCCCCTCGGGTTCCTGCGGCCGCACATCGCGAACCCCGGGCCTGCCGGCCCCAATTCCCGGGGAGCTCGGCCTGCGAGCTCCGCTCACCGCGGAGCCGGGCTCAGCGTGCGAGCCGACAGATTGAAGTAGGTCATCGGAGTTTCTGCCCCGAAAATGGCCATTTCTCCCCCATCATAGCTAATCGTGAAAAAAGTGTCTGTGATCTGAACGAGTAGAGCTACCCAGGGTTGGTACTAGAGCTTTGATCTATTTGGTGAATACTGAAACGTCACTTAAAATTTTAAAGTTCTTGCCTTTTTATTGTTTGGGGTTTGGGTTCCCCCCCGTCTTCCCCATTTAGAAGAGGAATAGGAGAATCATAAAGCTGCTACTGGATAAAAGGACAGACCTACTGAAGCCTGGCTTCCTGTGGGCTTGTTATGTATACTTGCCCCTAGGATAACCCAGCTCTTGCACCACCATTGCCCCAGTTCACATTCAGGTCCCTTGAGCTTACCACCATGCACCAATATACTTCCTGTCTTTTCCCTTCCAACACCTGGCAAACGTGTTTAATTTCTACCACATGTCCTATAAACTTTCCCACTGACACTCATCTCCCTTCACTTTCCTTAATTATACCCTGTGGCTGGTTTGCATCTACACATGTGTTGATTTGCCTTTCAGCAAGCAAAGCACGGCAAATAACCATTGAGCTCATGCTGGAGACATCAGACCTTTTTCATTCATCTAGCTGCCAGTTTGGGGGATAGTCATAGAAATTAAATATGTTTGAGATTTCTGTGTTTCTGACAAGTGAGTTTGACATTTGGCAGTGAGGTCAAAACCTATGTGTCTCAAACAAAGGGTACAATTAATGTAATTTTCTCAGAAAATGCTAGGGAGTATTTACTAAGTTAGCAATAAAGATACAGATAACAAAATGACAAATGGAGGGGGTAGTTTAGCAATTCTAATTTAGATTTTAAATATTTTTACTCGTATAGTTTAAATACTACTTGTAGCTCATTCCCTTCTTATTATGCTAAAAATTTGTGATGAGTCAAAGGAATTTTGGCACTAACAGATACTTACCCTACTACTTTTCTTTATAAAAATACACTATAATTTCCTTAATAAATATCTTCACAGTGAGAAAATCACGCTTTATTCGTACTTTTTTCTTACATTTGAAAAGATTAATCATTCTATAAGACACAAATATATATATATATATATATATATATATATATAATATATATATAAAAGAACTGTTATCACTCAGGATAGAGCAGTCCTGTCCACTTTGAGAGCAGTGGCAAATCTGTAGTTTGCAGCACTATCATCATTTAACTTTTAGGTATTAGTAATACAAGTTTTTCCAGTTAAAGACAATTCTCGTTTTTGTGGATGTATCAACTATTTTATACAGTGCTCCTGTTCTGGTATCAGTAAATGCAATTGGAAGAATGTTGTGCTGAGCTTGCTCTGTGTTTGGGAGCAGGTTTTTCTGTACAGGTGTTGTGATGCAGTGACCTTTTAGACAGATGGTTCAAGCTATCTTAGTGTCTGTGAAGTGCAGTTACAGGTTCTGGCACACTTACAGTGAAGAATAATCACACTGAGCCGAGGCACAATGCATGCTGAGTTTAGTAGGTTTGGTTGTAACTAGTTCTGATGCTTCTGGCACAGCCAGAATGACCTCAGAGAGCACTGATACAAAGTGCCACTGTTGCTATGAACTGATTTCGATTGCTCCCAGATAGCAGCATGGGCAGAGATTGGCGGCAGAGCTGTACTGGTTGGCTCTGTGCTCCTAAGGAATGGAGTGTGGACAGTTTTCAGGAGTAGCCCAGTTTTAATTTCTGGAGTTCTGGCAGTCTGGTTCCTCTGACTGGCAGTGATTGGTAATCTCATAACTTCTTGCCTCTCAAGTAATCCAGTGCTTTTGGAATTCTCAAGATGGATTGGATGAAGTCTTGAACATACCAATAGTTTAAGATAAATTGTTTCCCTAATTTAGTGTATTAATGGTGAAGCATTTTAGGTAGAACGTGTGGAAACTGGATGTATTTCTTTGTTCCCTGCATTTGCAATTGTTGTAGCAACGGAAAGTTTTGATATCCACTGGTTATTGATCTATCCCACATCACATCACATCACATCACATCACATCACATCACATCACATCACATCACATCACATCACATCACATCACATCACATCACATCACATCACATCACATAATTCCTCCTGGTGCTGTTAGTGGGAAATTATGATGAAAAATGGTGGAAGAAATAACGTTTTTAGTGTCAAACCATGTAAACAAAGGTTTAATTTGGGGGATACATTGTTTATACTGTGTATGTTATAATTGCATTCTTACTCAGTACAGTACACTGCATTCAAAGGCCCAGCCTTCAGCCATGTGTGCTGTGCAGTTGTGAATGTTTGCTAGTGTGTTCAAATACTTGTTGTATTGTATTTTTGTATGTGTGTATAACATTTGACTATGGGGAAATGTCCTATTCCTGCAGAAGTGTGTTAACAAAACTAGGGTCAAAGAACTCTGCTCTAGGCAGCCTTTGCTGTGTACCTCACCAAATAAAGCATGCATAATGGCTTTAAAATTCACATTTAAATGCATGTATTTGGTGGATGGAAGAGATTATTGAATTTTAAGCTCTGTTTTAGTACTTAGTGTAACCAAAGCATGGCTCTGTGTGTCTCATTAAATATCTTCTGGTGTAACTCATAGATAATAGTGTTTTATGATGTGAAAATTTGTTGTTCAGCTGTGTTCACAAAGGTGATTTCTTAGAATATCTATGGGCTAGGTAAAATGAACAAGTGCTCCATAATCAGTAAACAAAATGAAACTTGCTGGTTCTGTCTCAGCATCCCAAATGAGTTACTAAGGAGCAACAGTAAAGGAAAGCAGAAATTTTCCTTTGAGCTGGTGTAGTAGACTTGATATTGTCAATACCTTCCTAGAACAATACATTTCTGTCCCTAGAAAATGCATATAAGCTTACATATAACATAAAGACATACTCAAAGAGCCCTTTTTCAGGTAGTACTGCTTTTGGAGAGATTTGAAATCCAGGAGGGCGTGAGTCAAAAGCAGGTATTCTATAACTTGCTTCTCATTAGCCAGTGCATTTAGACTCCATTTCTTCTGCTTGTGACTAAGAGCCTCAGACACCCTGAGGAAAGAAGGTTCTTGTTTAGCAAGAAAAAGCAGTCTGGAGTAGGGTTTTCAGACTTCTATTACATCTGCAGAATAAAGATGAGAAATCAGTGTTCCAAGTAAGTGGTTTTGCAGTCACAGCACTGTAGACTAATGCATTATGTGCTAAAAGAGGAAAAAAATGTCAGGAACAGCTAATAAGGGTAAATGTATTTCTCTTTTGACTTTTCAGCAGAGTCTTACTTCCTGTGCTGCATTACCCTGATCAGCTCTAATATGTGCAGAACAATAATGAATGTCAATGTAGATTGCCCCCCCCCAGCTCCCCTTCATTGTTTATACACTGGAATTTTTTTGTTCCAGTTTTCCTATAGACCACTGCAGGCTCCATGTCTTCCTTAGGATTAAGTGTGCTGCTGTGATTTGCATGCATGAAGAAAATCTTAACTGGATTTTCCATTTTTATTGAAAATACGGAAAAAAAATTGTTAGGTATTGTCCTCTGGGAAATAACTGCAGCATTTGAATAGTGCATAGAATTACATCAAAGACTGCAAGTGTGTGTGTGGGAGGAATGGCATAGCTATGCTTTAGAAAAATTACTTCGTTTGAGAGTATTTTGTATTGTTTTTCGTAATGTTTGAACTACCACATTGCTATTTGTTTTTGATGGAGGACGTTAGCTTTATAAATGAAGATTTTTACCAGTTAGGCATAATATGCATTTAATTATCTAGTTTCCCAGTTTTTGCAGTATTTTAACCCCTTTGTGTATTTGCACTGGCAATACATTTTTTTGTTTTAAAGAAAAATTTTTCTGCTGATCATGTATATGGCTTTATGCCAAAAAAAGGATATTTACTCCTTTCATTTAATACAGGAAGACAAGTAGTCCTTTTGCTTTTCGCTCACAGAATTCTGAAGCTTCTTTAGATGGTGTAAGGAGAAGTCTTACTGGCTTTGTGTCTACTTTAATCCATAAAATGCTCGCTGCTGTTTGGGAGGAACAATATTTTGATGTTGAAAAATGTAGATTTTCTAAAAGCAATATCAGCAGGAATGTGAAAAGATGGATTAAGTGACTTAAACAGCCGCATTTTTAAAACATACAGTAATAATAATTTCCAAGTGTTGACCACTTTGTTACCCTTGTGGAGATTTGTGGCTGACTAAGAGTTTTAAATATTTTTAAAGAATAGCCAGTTGTAGGGAGATGTATGAAATTGGAACCCTAAAAGGTATTCCTTAAACACAGGTGGGTTTTATTTCTCAGTATTTCAGTGATACCTGCCTTGTTAGATTGAAAATTTGAAGGATAGTAACATATAAATGATTTTTTTTGCATGTGTATTTGTCTTATTTATATTTAATCAGAATTAAAAACGAGGTTGCAAAAAATATATCCCCACGTGGGTGCAGTGTCTGTGTAAAAGCAGCACAATCACAGATCGACAGACTAGTTGAGGTTATGAGGGACCTCTGGAGGTCATCTGGGCCACCTGCAGGGCCATCTGGAGCCAGTTGCCCAGAACTCTTTAGTGCTGGTTTGGTTGGGGGTTTTTTTTTGTTTGTGTCTTGGTTTGTTTGTAGCTTCTGTTTGTTTGTGGTTTTTTGTTTGTTTTGGGTTTTTGTTTGTTTGTTTTGAATATGATTTACTTGTTTTGATCCTTAAAAGCAGCACTGGAGGTCCATCTACCACATGTCTTTGCTTAAGTTCACTTAGCAACTTTTCCTTTTTGCTTCTTTGAAGGTGGTGAAAGAGGCCTTTCTTTTAGGGCCATCCTGTGTACAAGTTAATTTCTCTCCATTTATTTGTGGAGTACCCATAATGTAATTATCTTTTTCGAGGAAAGGGCAAAGATGCTACTGTGTGTTTGGAGCTTGCTGCTGTGGCTTTTCTATGTTGTTCAAGTACACAGTAATGCACATGATGTTTTGAAGAAATCCTTTCAGTGATATTGCCTGTGTGATGGGATATCCCATTATTTCCAGATGAATATATATTGCTTCAGCCACCTGGGGAATGTTGCTTCATTTTTGACTTTTCCTCCCCCCGATATACTGTTGTGTTATTCTGTTCTCGTTCTCACATTTGCAAATTCCAACTGTCCTTTCCCATTTTTAACCCTGATCATGGAACTGACGCTGAGCCAAGTCTTAGTTGGTCTCCTAAAGCACTGTAACTTACACACTTTTACTACCTGAGAGTCCTTGTAACCACTGAACCTCTTGGCTGATTTCAGACAGCAGTTAGAGTTGTTTCAAGTCTGTATGTTGTATGAAGATGAGTGGCCCATTTAAAGGCAAGTGATCATTAAATCTCTTGAACAGGAAAGGCTGAGGTATGAGCTCAGCTGTTATTAAACACCAGAGAACTGGAGATGGGAGGAGAGGAGTTACAAGTGCTCTGACAAAAGAAGGAAAAAAGCTAATATTGGTGCTTACCTTTTTATTTGATATCAGAAATCCAATTAGAAAGCAAAATCCTGTAAAGTCAGGCTCTATGCTTCCTCTTCAGTTGTTTGCTTCTTTTTGAGGTGGTAAGAGTTAGTGAAGTGCTTCTCTCCTCATCTGTTTTTCTGTAAGAATTGGCAACAACTTGGAAAAATATCTGATGGTGCTTTTTCTTTCTGGTAGGCATTTGATGTTGAGGAATAAGAGTTTCACAATGAGGTTCCAGAGCAGTTTGCATGTTTCCCTTTGTCTTCAGTGACATTGAGGGGACGGTGCTGTCATGGATACTGGTGAGAAAGTGATTGGATTGTCATCTTTGTTCTAGCGTTCCTGCTCTTACTTTCAGGAATTTGAATTTTGTGAGAAGGCCTTAATTGTAATGAACACTCCCAGCATGGACTTTATTTTGCACAGAAACCATTATTAGGCTTCAGCAGTGTGGGAGTGGTGCTAATTCCATGAGGTGTGGCTACAAACACCCACTCAGCAGATTAGTTTTGCACAGACCAAGGGTATCTCCAGTTTGGTTTTCCAGGATGGTGCTGGGGAGTGAAGGAGAGGAGATGATTATCCATTGATGAGTCTAATAAAATGCATTCCCACTACAATGGCAGCAGCCAGAATGTGGTGCTTGAGGAAGTGGGGATAAGTGGTAACTGCTCTCTGAGGCTGTGAAACGTGGGCCACGCTAGAGTCACTTCTGGATCCATATACTTGTGTGAAGTTTTATGGTGTTGAGAATCTGCAGTTTTTTCTAACTATTGGTATTATTTAGCTTTTCATGTGGGTTACCAGTACCAAAGCATTATTAGCTTTACTTGTTATAGGAAATTCAGAGTTAAATGCAACAAATATCTGAGGGAAAGTTGCAGTGTAATTTAAGGTGGGATGAAGAGGAATAAAACAAGATGAACCAATTCTAATAATAAATTAATGTCAAATAGGGAAATTGTTGCTCTTTCTCTCTCTTCCTGCTCAAGTATGTGTCCTGCCCTCTGCATCACGTTGGTTCTTGTGCCAAACCCCACAGTGCCAAGTCAGAAGTCAGCTCACTGGGAAGCAGAAAGATTTCTAGTTTTGAGGTTTTGTGTGTGCTGGGGAGTGGGGGTGGTCATGTTTGTGTCGTGTATCTTTTTCATGTCTGTCCCTCCCTGTTCTTCGTTTATTTTTTTGTCATGTTTATGAGTTGAATGGACTTTCTGGAGAAGCCAAATGAACCCCAGAAATGGCTTAGAGTAGGCAGCAGGAGCTCAGGCCCCAGAATGAGACAGACAAGGAAAATGGAGTGTGCTGTTGTCCTTTGATGAATTGTTAATTGGTTCAAGCTGCCTTGTGCAACTTCACCCTATGTACACCTAAGAAAGTTAAGCAACATTTTGAGAAATTTCTGAATTTTGAATAGGTTTTTATTTTGATTATTGAATATTTATCTTCCTTGCATTTAACAGGGTAGAATCCTGCTACTCTTTGATTTCTTTTTGGTTTATTTGCAGTTTAATTATAGCTTGCATGTAAGTAACATTATATCCGCAAATGCTTAATGTGCACTTAAGCTTCACTAAGCCCACTATACAGAATATTATTTTTTGTGACTTATTCCTGTCAGTGCTTCTTATTGCCTTAGTATTTTGCGCTTCATAAATCTCATAATCTAATATTAATCACTGTAGTAAGAAACAGGGGGGAACATGATGGGACTGTGTTTTTACAGAAAAAGTGAAGCACACAATCTCAAATAGTATCTCTGAAAACGTTCATTTTCCTTCAAATAACTTTTGAGTAAATTGACATAGATTTTAAAGCATAATAATTTTTTTTTTTAGGTTATACCATGTGCAGATCTACTGAAGCTTGTTTCTGAAGTTAAGGAAATTTGGCTTCCTTTTTGAAACCTTTGATATTCACGAGTGGGTGTTTTATTGCTCCCCTGAGATAAATTCTTTAGAAAGATTGATGGAAGGGAGAGGAAAAAAACCATGACAACCTTTTTAGTTCATTATATGACCATGAATTAACTTGGAGTAAGGAATTATTTTGGCAGTATTGCATAGTTATTTTTGTTCATTACCCTGTCTTTAAAATGAGAATATTTGGTTGGGGGAGAAATATTTAAAGTTTGAGTTGTTTCCTAAGTTGATTTTTCAGCCAGAGAGAAAACAAAAAGAATGATGAAGACTTTTAAGTCCTTATCAAAGCAATCTGAGTTAGGATTTATCTGGTCAGGAAGGGCTTGTAATATGTTATTAGAAATTATGATTTATTTTTATTTTTTTTTTTTTCTTCCCCCCAGGTGATTCATGGCAGGGGACGTGGAAGGGTTTAGCTCCTCCATCCATGACACCAGTGTCTCTGCAGGATTCAGAGCACTGTATGAGGAGGGATTGCTTCTTGATGTCACACTTGTCATTGAAGACCACCAATTTCAGGCCCATAAAGCACTGCTTGCCACCCAGAGTGATTACTTCAGGATTATGTTCACAGCTGACATGCGAGAACGAGATCAGGACAAAATCCATTTGAAAGGTCTGACAGCTACAGGCTTCAGTCATGTCCTCCAATTCATGTACTATGGAACTATTGAACTGAGTATGAACACTGTTCATGAAATCCTTCAGGCTGCCATGTATGTCCAGCTTATAGAGGTGGTAAAGTTTTGCTGCTCTTTTCTCTTAGCTAAAATCTGCTTAGAAAACTGTGCGGAAATTATGAGACTTCTGGATGATTTTGGTGTAAACATCGAAGGAGTCAGGGAAAAATTGGATTCCTTTCTGCTAGAGAATTTTGTGCCACTCATGTCCAGACCTGACTTCCTTTCATATCTGAGCTTTGAGAAGCTCATGTCTTACTTGGATAATGATCATCTGAGCAGGTTTCCAGAGATAGAGCTGTATGAAGCTGTTCAGGCCTGGCTGCGCCATGATAGAAGACGCTGGAGGCATACGGACACCATCATTCAGAACATCAGGTTTTGTTTGATGACACCATCCAGTGTTTTTGAGAAGGTTGGTGCATTTGAAAAGCAATAGGCAGGGTTCATCATTTAGCTAGGGCAGCATGCCAGTAAATAGGTGAGGTTCCTGAAGCTATGAGAAGGAACAAAATTATAGCATTTATTTTTCTAATAAAGAAAAGCATAGAAGGCAAACATCTAAAAGTATTGTCTTTGGTTATTAGACAATAATACCAACAGTGGCTGGAGAACAGGTATGTTTGCAGTACATGTTTATACATGACTTTATATGGAAAAAACATTTTCAAACAAGGTATCTCTTATCTAGTTTGATTTCAAACGTTCTTAACTGTTTTCCACAAGTTGCTTCTTGCTTTCCAGAGGCTTTAGACCTGCACATAGGATGTAGGGTGTATGTTACAATAATTGTTATCAATATAATCAAAAATAGTGACTGTAGATCTTACATGGCTTAATTACGGGGGAGGGTTATTTACAAATGAAAAGTAGCATCTGCTCTTAAACCTGCAGTGTTTTTGTTTTTGTTGTTGTATCTTCAGTGCTTGTGCTGTTGCACAGCAGTTAGAAGTAAGCCCTGATCCTGCGAAGTTCCACATACGTTTGGTTGTACACAAGACATAATACAATCAAAAAACTATTGATTGTGTCAAATGTAATGATTTACTTTAAATAGCAGAGGATTATTTGTAACAGGTGATCTTATAGTTCAACTGTTCATTGTATGTAGTAAGAGGTAAAAGAGAACTTGCTTTTTCTACTCTTCTGTTGAAGAACAAACAAAAAAAATGTTTTCTAGTTCTTGAGAATCTCTGAATATTTGTTTACAGTAGAGGATTACAATACTTCGTAAGCAGTTCTCTTACAGGCTGGTAACAGTGTTCAGGTTAGGAATTACTTGATCTGTGCTGTTTTAACAATGTTAATTTTGTATGATAAGATTCAACTTTAACTTTTGTATTTTTCACCTCTCAGCAAATTAATAGGAGTTCAGACCCCATGTTTTTGTTGTGCTTCTTACAAATTAACCTCTCATATATTTTTACTTTAGTGTCTAGTGAATATGCAGACACGGTTGTAGTGGTTTTGGTGGTTTTAGGGGCTGCTGGATCATCCAAGCAGTAATTCTTATACTTATTTGTGTTTCAGATTATAAGAGCTATTAATTACTTCAGACTAGTCAATTTTTATATTTTGGATTTTTTTCTCTGTGTGTGAATTGAGTATAGGAAGTAATAATACATAAAATATATTTATGATGCTATATTAGACTATAGACATAAAATAAATACCTAAACATATTTTAGAGCACTAATGTAATGTTTATATTGGGTTAAAACATTTTTAACTAGTAAGAGCTAAACTCTGCAGGATACTGTGTAGTATCTTGTTTTAAATAGCACTTTTATAGTATTATTACATCATTTAAGCTCTTCAGTAATAAAACTTACAGAATTTACATCATACTTTTTTGAGGTTAATCTAACGGCAGGATTTTTGTAAGACTGCTTCAACTCTGCGTTTTGGGGATACAAGCTCAAGCATCAAGCTGTCTTCAGTTAAGTTTCTGTTAAGTGCAAGCGTATGTTGGTCTTCAGTATCATATTTGGGTGTAACTTCTGGAGTTGGTTTTGATATCGTTGCTATAAATCCTGCATACAATGCTTCTCATGTTTTATCTTGACAGCTACCTAATGGCCCAATAGGTACAACTTCAGGAGAGACGTTGTTTTCAGCATCCCAGATTATGTACCTACATGTAAAAGCTTTATCTGTGAATACCCTTTCTGTTAATTGTGTGTGGGAGCAGGGAAAAGCCAGTGCAGATTACGGAGTGGGACAACTCAGCAGAGGGAAGCAGAGCTAATTATGTCATTTGTTACTGCAGCTCGGAACGTATCTGTGTTCTACCCTGGCTAGAGAGTATTAAGTTATCCAGCATGACAAGTGACAAAGGACAATTGCAGCTGGAGCCAACATCAGAATATAGAACACACTATTTTTTTAATAAAAGAGCGTGTTTGTTCACTGTTCTGGCAGTAACCTGGGGAGAGCTTCTTTCTTCTCTGTGTGGAATGGGGAAATAGTGGCAAAACTGCCTTTTTTGGAGATCCACAAACAGAACCCACCCTTTTCCTGAAGCCAGCACATACTAAATGCATGAATGTACCAAGTAAAATCTGAGGTTGACTCTTCCAGTTCAGCTAACTCTGGATTTGCTGCACACTGGCTGGCTTGTCATATGTACTTTTATGTAATCTTTCTAATAGACATTTCTCAGATGCCTGTCACTGTAGTATATAAATAACTTATATAACTTTACAAGTCACAATAAGGATACTTTTGGCCTCTCAAGCCATTCTGTTCCTTACATAATTTTTTTGGAGAGGTGTACAATTTAAAAATGAAATCAGTGACTCTAGATTAATACCTGGAGTCTGATGTGCATTTAGAGTGCACAAGTGAAGGTACAGCCTGTTTGCTTACTGCAGACTGTTCTGGAAGAATGGCTTCTGAATTATGAGTAGATACTCCTTTTGTTCCTCAGCCCTTAAAGTACATGCAGTTGTATGAGAGAAAATGGAGAGATAATCAAGTAAGGATTTAGGGAATAGTTAGCAAGTGATGGCAAAGTGTTTGGGGAAAAGCACAAGTTTCACTCTCCACGTTGTGCTTTTGTTTTTTATGAAACATATTCATGGCTCTGTAAGTGTTGAGGAATTTTGGAGTTAGAAGTTGGAGTGCCTTTTGCCTGGATCATTGAGTTAATCTCTGTGTTACTGGAGGCAACCATGTAATGATTTCTCTGATACATACTTCTTAAGCTTCATTTAGTTTCTGTGTACTACTCAGCTGGAAATGTTGTTTTAAAACCTCTGTCCTTGAAATCCAAGGGTTTTTTATGTCCAGTCTGTAAAGTTTGTTATGACTAGCCCATGCTGCTTTATAAATGGCGAGCGTAAATCAAAAACTTACTAATCATTACATTCATCAGCTCCTGCTGTACAGGTACAATGAATAGCACATTATCTTTGAATATCTGCTGTCCTTTGCCTAGAAAATAGTAATTTTTCAGAAGATGTCATTGTAATTTTATGTTAATGTGACTTTACCTTTCTTAAGTGTGTTGAATTTCTTTTTTTTTTTCTCATTTATCTCCATATCTAGTGGTACATGTGTATCTACTTACAAAACTTTGTTCGCTGAAGCTTAGAATAAGAAGTGTGGGTGAGATTAGGGGGCCCCTCCTACTGTACATAGGTGCTGTGCTTAATATTTTTGGGTGTTAAGGTTATTGTTGATTTGAATAGATTTGCTAGAAGTATTTATTATGTGCTAAGCTTCTTAATTGTGGCATATAGATTGTTGACTCCACTCTGATTTGAGAGATTAGACTGAGTTGGACTGCAGCTTGACTTTGATGAATTCTCTTTCAGTTTCTAAAAAGGAACAGCCAAGTAGTCAATTTGAGGGCATTGTCTTTGCTGCACAGAAGCTGTGCCTTTCTATGGTTAGGCTGAAATCACTTAAGTGATTTGTAACACTTGCAGAATAGTCCTTCAAAGCCCTTCCCTGGTACTGACCAGTTCTTATGCTGGCTTATAATTGTGATTAGAATATGGTCAGAGATAAGCAGATGTGAAAATAATATGAATCCTTGTTAGCAGAGTTGAGGGATCTTTAGTTTTTATTCAGGTTAATCTCTAGTAAAATAAGTTTGATTTTTTTTCAAGTAAGAGTAAGAATTTAGTCTTTAGAAGTGTGATATGGATGCCATGATTGTTCATTGGAAAGGTGGAGCATTGCTTTTGTAGTCCTACTAGCTGAGTTTCAGTTGCATCACTTACACATTCAGAATTGGCAGGCTTAGAAAACTTCAGCACAATAAG
Organism: Monarcha castaneiventris obscurior; assembly: GCA_026261815.1. Taxonomy (NCBI): domain Eukaryota; kingdom Metazoa; phylum Chordata; class Aves; order Passeriformes; family Monarchidae; genus Monarcha; species Monarcha castaneiventris. Next base: position 36,586,123 of record JAMPIT010000566.1, on the reverse strand, counting down.
TTAGAATCTTTAAAATAGTTCTCTGTTTACATGACTAGAGGTGATAAAGTCACAGTATGAGCCATGGAGATTTTTCTGTACTTTTCTTTTTGTTTGTCTTTGGGGGTTTTTTTACCAGTTCTACAGAAGGAAGCAAGTTAATATCCACCCATATAATGACATATTAAAATTTAGTTACCAGGTGCACAAATAATAGCTGTTTAGTTTGGGCAGTTCAAAAGAGGCCTTTCTTTCTGCTTTTGAAAGCTTTTTCTTATAAACCTAAGTAAAAAGAATACAAATAGAGCAGTAGCTGTAAAAGGTTGTATGAGGATTTTTTTTTTTTAAAAAAGCCACATGCTGAAGTCAAACGTGTTACAGAGCATTCACCTTGCATTTCATTGCTCTTCCTGCAGCTTATTAATTTGTGTAATTGTTTTGGGGGAAGGGGCAAGTTGATGAACATAATATGGGACACAGCTGGTCTTTTGTGGAGATCACTTTTCAAATTATAAATTAATGGCTTAATTTTTTGTTTTACTCCTTCATATAATATAAATGGAAGATTCTGAGACTTCCATAGCTGCTACAACTAGAAAAGCATGCATTGCAATACAGCAGAAAAATAGGCAATCATTAATAGCTGCATTAATTTGGAAAGCCAGCAGTTTTTATGAAGTGTTTCACTGATTTAAAATGAAGAAGAGAAAATGCATTAAAGCCTAAATTTACTGTGGCTGGAAGGATGGTGGTGATTTTGGTATTGACTGCCTAGGGGATGAATAGAGGGGTGGATGTTTTTAATTAGTTTTACATCTTTTATTATGGAATGACACATTTGATTTCGTTTATGCTGTTCTCAGTCTGTGTAGCTAAAAGTCTGACTGTGAACCACTGTAACTGGTAGTTGATACATTGAGATAGTTTTCATTCTCCATCTCTGGAGATCTTGAGGAAACCCTTACATTAGGGCTGTGTCCCAGCATAACCTCTCTAAGAAGGTTTTCTCCTGAAAATTAAAGACTATGAAAGAATGTAAAGAATGTAAAAAAATCACATGAGCAAAGCTTTAGCACTTGGATTAAATTCCATTTTTTACAGTAAGACTGGGGTTGATAAGGAAGTCCAACCTGAAATGCCTTTGAGACCCTTCAGGAAGATAACAGAACAGTTTTTCTTTAAACTTTGAAAATGCTTTGAAGCATTTATATATTTTTATCAATTCAGAGTTGATGATGTACTCTTTAGGAATGCACATTTGTTTTACTTCAGGGTTCATGACGATTCATGTACGTTTCCATCTGTTTTGCAGAAATCTGTGTGTTCTGCTTGAGTGTTGGTAATTATGGACACATTCCTTCCAGAGCTTCTCCATTTGAACTTAACAGAAAAATTGGTCTGTTGATAAGCCCTTAGATATTTGCTGATCAACTTCTTGTTGCTACTTACAGGTAGTGGCAAAGCCTACTTTTGAAAGGTGAGGGCATTCCTTCTGCATGTTTTGGGTGTCAGATAGAAATTCCTGCCAAAGGCCATGTGCTTTCATCTTATGACATGCACAACTTACCGTTGTTTTAAACACCAAACTACCTAAATTTTAATGCTTCTCTTTTTTGATTATACACACAAGTAATGAAAATTACTGTAATATTATTTGAAAGTGTAGGCAGAGGGTTTTCCTTACTATGGACTGAACAGGGCTTCTAAATAATTCTGGGATATTCACAGTATGACTGAAAGTGGGCCAAATGACCTACATTTGCTTTGTTTTCATTTGCATCAAGCAAGTGTGAGCAGTCTGTACTTTCCTAGGTATATCCTAACATTCATATCAGACCATCCTTTGAGCCTCAGCAGAGGTACTGCTCCTGTGTGGCAGAGATTGTGTTGGTGAAAGGTAGATGGCTAAAACCAGGGATATTTTTCCTCAACGGCCAAGTCTAGGAATGCTCCACTTACCTTTCTTACCAGAATCGAGGTAGTCAATCACTCGTACTTTGTGGGATTTTTTTTCCTGCATATTGTAAGAATTGCTAGTGCTTGTGTATTTTCATGTTCAGCTTTTCAAGCTTGTGCGTGTCAAAGCTTCCCCATGAACTTCAGTCACAGAGGGGTGTTAATAACAGGGAGTTGCATTTGCTCCTTGATGTCTTTTTTGTTTAAGAGATTGGGACTTTGCTTTGTCATGAGTGCCTTTGTCAAGATAAGCAGTAGTAACTAATAGATTGATTCCCTGGTTATGAGGGTCTGTCTCTGGAATTAGAGATACTCCTTGTTTCCTTTGGCATGCTCTCATGGGATGAGATTTAGGCTGTGTGAAGGAGTAGAGTGATGAGGATGTAGGCTTATTTTAATTCCAGTTTCTGGCTGGCATTCCAATTTCTAGATCTAATGACAGAGGTGTAAATGTTGAGGGAGAAAGAAAAACATTTTACATCTCTGCCAAGCTTTACTGGTATGCTTCACAATGTAAGCATGTTGATCCTGTTGTCTTCCATAATTATCCAAGAGAACCTGAACTGCATATAGGTGGAACAAAGATAATTTATATTTTTATTTAATTCCAAAGAGGATAGCTCCAGTTTGGGAATACCTGAAGTAGTCCTGCTGGTTTAGAATTTGAAAGTTCCTTTTAAAAATAAAGTAGCCCAGCTATGATTCTTTGTTATTTTAACTTCCTTTTTCATTTTTTGTAACCTTTATATGTTACCATATTTCTGTGCTGTGGTTCTCCCTGCCAGCATATTTTCTGTAGTTTATATTCAGTCTTTTCAGTCAGGCAAGGTATATGGTTTATTCTAACAAATACCATATGAGCAGATCTGTCTTTGTATCATACATTCTTTATTTGCCACAAGAAAATAGAGCTGTTGTTCCTGGAAGAGTTGGGCTTACTGGGAATGTTCTGTAAGTACCGTACCTGAGTAAACCTTTTTGCTCCAAAATCTATTCTGGCAAAAACAGTAGAAAGAAGCTGGACGTTGCTGCAAGAATAATAGATGTGATCCGCATGTGACCATGCTCTTTTTTTTTAAAAAACAAAGATAAGTTGAACTTGTCAAAATTAATGTGGAGGAAAGAAAAAGTGTAAATAAAAACATCAAGTTACTGTCACTCTTGAGCTATACATTGCTTTACAATAGTAGGTTAGTATTCAGGGTTTTTTTGAAATCTGGTGTTTCAAACTCTCAAATACTGTGCAAATTATGTTCAAAAATAACAGCTCAAAAGATTTTTTAAAAAACTATTGTTTGACAGCAGAATGTCTTAATTACTATACAAGGAAGAGATGAGTAACAGACAGCTAACAAAATTTTAATAGTACGTGTTTATGGAACAAGCAGCTACTTTATTCACAAGGTATAAAGAACATTAATTTCCAAATCGCTTTCCTTATATGTCAGAATTCACACCTCCACCCCTGAGGCATTTATTCTTTGGGACAGAGAATAGGAGGAGATGGGGTAAAATATACTTGAAAATAGTAGCTTCTGGTGTTAACCTTGTGGTCACTTGAAATTTCAGAGTGGCCTCAGATTTTTTTCAGAGCATTGCTTCTTTGGAGCTGGTGGGTACTAAAGGTTTTCAGACTGTTTGAAAGCAATCCAATTTTGTGTGAAAGAAACTGGGATTTAGGATCAAATCTGATTGAGGATTTGTGGATTTGGCAACATATAGGGGGTTTTTATTTGTTTTACAAGTGTGATTCAGAATGCTGTGTTACACCAGACTGTACAGGAAGAGTGAAGCCTCTGAAGAGATTCCCACAGTGAGCTGAGGACTGCCTCAAGCTAGATTCATTAAAATTCTCAAGACAGGGATGTGTTTTGGAACGGTCTCAGGACCAGCCTCAGGCACTTAAATTGGCTTAGACAGTATGAAGTACGAAGGGTCCCAGAAAGGAATTCTTATTTTCCCCTGTGCCTACAACTCCAATAAAACTGAGCGTGGATGGCTCTTAGGTGTAACTCTCACCTGGGAAGTTCAAACCTACCTCTGCAATTTGTCAAAGAAATGCACGACCAAAGGATTATATGTTGAGATGTTTCCTTCTTGTGTTGAAGGCATGTGTTAACATGTGGAGACTGAAAGAGGGGAAACCATAAGGTCGTCATCATGATGAGTGGTTGGTGAAAGCACATACTCTGAAGGAAGGGGGTTGGGTACCTTCCCTTCCCACCCCATGGCAATTAAATAGCCCGGTGAGCAGAGTAGTGTTTGGGAGCTGAGACTTAACTTGTGAGAATTCAGGAAAAAGCCAGACTAGAGTAGACCTTGGTAACCACAGAATAGGTGTGTAGAGTGTCTTTGAAACCCAGGGAAAGAGTGAATTTTTAATTTAGGTGCTTTTTGGATTAAGCAGAAGATGAACAGAAGCTTTTTTCAGGAGAAGGAATAATGATTTTTAGACTTGGGGATTTCAGTTGTGCCTAATTCCAGCATAAATTCTGCATGTGATTATTCTGCTGAAAATGTTAGTCAGTGCTCTTAATCACTAAATTGCCTTCTGGATTTTGGATAACAATACATCAGTTTAAACCTTCATGCATAAATGCAATTGCTCTAAAGATTGCCTGAATGAAACGAAGTAAAATAATCTTCTAATGACACATAGTGCTGTAGGTATTCTGGATTGTTTCTCTTGGTCAGAATTTTAATATCTTTTAAATGTATTCATAGGTAAAAACATCAGAGTTTTATCGATACTCCCGGCAGCTGCGACATGAGGTTGACCAAGCCATGAATTACTTTCATAGCGTTCACCAACAGCCTTTGATGGAAATGAAATCGAACAAAATTCGTTCTGCCAAACCCCAGACTGCAGTATTTAGAGGAATGATAGGACACAGTATGGTAAACAGTAAAATTCTTCTCTTGCACAAACCGAGGGTCTGGTGGGAACTAGAGGGTCCTCAAGTACCTTTACGACCAGACTGCCTTGCCATTGTAAATAACTTCGTGTTCTTGTTAGGTGGGGAAGAACTGGGGCCAGATGGTGAGTTCCACGCTTCATCCAAAGTGTTCAGGTATGACCCAAGACAGAACACTTGGTTACGAATGGCAGACATGTCTGTGCCCCGTTCTGAGTTTGCTGTTGGAGTGATTGGCAGGTATGTTTATGCAGTGGCTGGGAGAACCAGGGATGAAACGTTTTACTCAACTGAACGGTATGATATTACTGAAGATAAATGGGAATTTGTGGATCCCTATCCAGTCAATAAGTATGGACATGAAGGGACTGTCCTTGGTAACAAGTTGTATATCACTGGTGGAATTACGTCATCTTCAACTTCTAAGCAAGTGTGTGTGTTTGATCCCAGTAAAGAAGGGACAGTAGAGCAGCGAACACGGAGAACTCAAGTGGTCACTAACTGCTGGGAGAACAAATGCAAAATGAATTACGCAAGATGCTTTCACAAAATGATTTCTTACAACGGTAAGCTTTATGTCTTTGGTGGTGTCTGTGTGATCCTGAGAGCCTCCTTTGAATCTCAAGGATGTCCATCTACAGAGGTTTATGACCCCGATACTGATCAGTGGACTATATTGGCTTCTATGCCAATAGGTAGGAGTGGTCACGGTGTAGCTGTTCTGGACAAACAGATAATGGTTCTTGGAGGCCTTTGTTACAACGGTCACTACAGTGACTCGATTCTCACTTTTGATCCAGAGGAAAACAAATGGAAAGAAGATGAATATCCGAGGATGCCGTGCAAGCTGGACGGCTTACAGGTCTGCAGCCTGCACTTTCCTGAGTATGTTTTGGAGCATGTTAGACGTTGCAGCTAAAACAGAATGAACAACCCCAAGAAATACAGAAGAGCTATACTAATTCGTTAAAGAAATTACAAACCAGTTGAATTCCTGCAGAGACATTTCTTTGTGTATAAGAACAACTGCTAAATGCTCAAGAGAAACAGGATGTACAGGGAGTGTACTTACCAAGTTTATTAGAGAAGGCGATAGTTGGTCTGACCTTGTGAAAGCTTTGTTGGTTTTTGTTTGTTTGTTTTTTTTTAACAAATGTAAGTATGAGAAAAAATATATTTTTGAGTCTGCCTTTTTTTTGGTAACATTTTATGTCCACAGTGTGGTCTCTTTTTTTTAATGGACATTATGCCGCTATGCTTTTGAAGTAAGCTGAGTTTGACAAAATATTTGTGAAAGGAAAAGAAAGATGTTATTTTCATTCTTTATTGAGCATCAAAATACACATCATCATTTGTACTAGGATACAACCAGGTATAAAGTAACAAAACCAAACCATTTCTGTATTTTATGTTGTCTTTTGGATGCTTTTCCCATTAACTGTGAAGTAATCTCAAATTTACTAGGTGTTTTTGTTTTCCCTTATTTACTTTGGAGAAAAATTTTAACCCCTTTGCATGACCTTTTTCCTGGTTTTGTATAGTTGTACCAGTAAGTCTGCCAAAATGCAAATTACACATTTTCTACTAAATTGAAAACAAAGCATTTTTATATTCAAAACACTATTTCTATGCTGCCTTCTATTGTCTGTGTTGTGTTTGTTGGTGAGTAAAAAAATGTATACACATATGTGCATACACTGTAAAAACTGTATATAAATGCATCTTTTTATGTGCAGTTACAATATTATATTTTAACTAGTGCACAGATTCAGCCATATCTATTGAATTTAAGGTATTCCTTAATGAGCTAAACAATTCAAGGTTCTTAAGTGAAAAGGCCTCATGTGGTATCAAAGTATCTTCTCTTTAGTATATACTGATTGATTCAGTAACCTTAAACTCTTTATATTGTTGCGACATAATGAACTGTTGATTATTTGTTATTTTATAAATTATTTTTAAAAAGTAAACTCATTTTATCTGAGTTTCTTTTTGGTTTCAATGTGCTGCCCGGTTTTCTTTTTTCATTAAAATGGAAAACGTCAATAAGCAAATGTTCAGCCCTGCTGCAACCCACAGGTATTTTTGGAACTGGATACTGGATATACTACAGTTTATTGTCAGTAGTTTGCTTATACTCACACTTCAATATGAGTACTCATATTGAAGTGGTTTTTTATTATTATTATTATTATTATTATTATTATTATTATTATTATTATTATTATTATTATTATTATTATTATTAAATTATTAAATTTTAATAACTACTGTGTTTTGAAAATATGGAGTTAGGTGACTGGTTTGTTAGTATAATTTCTGTTTCTTTTATAAAAACCTACACAATTATGGCTACTGACCTTGGAGTGCCTGAATAGACATGGCTGGTCCAAGAGGGCTTTGAATATTCCATTGTGTTAACTTGCAGGTAAAAATGACAGCATATTGGTAAGAATTATCTGCCAAGACATAAATAATAACAGTAATTGCATTTTAACTATCTTTATGGATATGAAATTAGCCACTTCTGGAACCTAAAGGAGAGATCTGGGGAAGCTGAAGGCTCACACGTAGTTCAGATGCTGAAACATGCAGCTGCATATTTTGTAAAATCCTATGCTGCTGTGTTTCATTTTAAGCAATAGACTTTACTTTGTATGCAGCAATGCAAAACCACTTTATTCAGCATCTTCCAGTCAGAATTCACTGTAGAAAAGGAGTGTACAGTACTCAGGGAGTTCAAAAGAATGCACTTACAAAGGGACCAAAATCACCCTAAGTTTTCCATGTTAAAAATAACACCTACTTCTGTAAATGAAGTTTGAAATAATAGAAGTTAAAACAATGTGTAAAACTTCTCATATTGTGCTCTGATGTCTTTGTAGGAATTATGTTTTGGGTTGAAATGTGAGTATTTGGAGCTATATGGCAAGTCAGCAGATTTTTAGGGTCTGTTTATTGTTAGAAATTATTTATTAATTGAGTATTTTCATACGTTTTGAAATAGAGAATGTTTGCCATCATAGCTGTAGTGATAAGTTATTTACAGCAGAAGAGACTGGACCAAATAGTGATATTCAGCCTTCTGATGCAGACTAGTTCGCAGCTAAATTTATCTTTTTAAGTAAGAATTCAGTTCACTGAATTAGAAATCTAATTTACTTTCTCGATAGCTTAATGCTAATGTGGCTTACACTAAAACCTCAGTTTCACTGTGAGACTTGTGTGTACATCACCCTACATGGGTAGAGCTAAATTGACTCTGGTAGGTGCTGGCTGTGTGCTCACTGTACATAGTTTATGGGATATTGATGCACAAGAGAAAAAAAACAAGGTGGTTTTTTGTTTTGTTTTGTTTTTTGTTATTATTCTCTTTGTCACCAGCTCATTTTTCAAAAGTTAATGGGGCAGCAAAAACGAATCCTTTGTTAGGCAGCTGTAATGGGCATGTTACATAGAGCAGAGCACTTTATGTGGGGCCAGTGCCAGTGTGGGGAGCAGCCCTGGCTCTGGATCTCTGGTGGTCAGGAGTCAGATGTCTGAGAGATATGGCCAAGACTTTATTAAAAGTAATGGTAAGGATAGGGGTGTCTCAAGTTACATTTTTGAGTCTGCATTTAAGCATCTTCTGAAGCTCTGTGCACTCAGCAACTGCCGCTGAAGTCATTGGTGAGTGCTGACACTTGAAAAATGAAGAACCAGATTGGTTTTGGTGCTCTGCTTTTAAGCTCATATTTATCTTCAGGTGTCCAGTTCTGAAAGATCTTGTTCAGGATTGTAGTAATGATAGTAGCAATTGTTATGTGAAATTGTAATTGAACTGTTGGTTTCAGCTTCCCTGAAGTTGTATCTCCATTGAGAGCCTGGCTGTAACCTTTCCAGCATTAGGGATGGTTGGAATTTGCTTGGGGTTAGAATGGTGGGGAGATGTGAGAATATTTTGTCAGTTTACAGTTCTACCGTGCTTTTATTGTTTCAGACCTGAAATACAAAAATTAGCTTCTGTTCTCTTTTATACTGCAATGGAACTTCTGAGGCAGTTACTTTTGTTACTTTATATATTGGAGGGATTTTTTCTAATTGACTTTTTTTTTTGTGTTTGCTCTAAGTATTTAGCTCCAGATAATTTAGTACCTTAATAGGAACAAACCTAAGTTGGCTAATGAGAATTGTCTATTACTGTCAAATTTTGAGCATTATGGTCAGATCAAGATGGGTTTTTAAAAACATTTAAATGCCTCTCATTTGTCAAGGAAAAGGTAAGTTATGATCTTTGGCTATTAGGTTTGGGGAGGTTCCCCTGTTCCCATCCCATAATGGAATAACAGCAAATCTAATGTCACCCACATATTTAAAATTCAACATACGACTTGCTTTGGAAAGCAAGTGTACTTGCCTTTTTTAAAAAAGATGGACATAGTGAGTTACAATCTAGGGGGTGTTTTTCACACCTATAGAAAAAATGTATCCGCTTCATTTCTTAATTTAGCAACCAACTTCAGGAGGAAATTTTCTTTTCAAACAAGACAATGGACAAAAAGCACAGTGTTCCTGTAAAGGGACCGGATGCTGCCAGTTCCCATTTCACATGCTCCTATGTCTGTTTTTAGGGGGCTGATTTTTTTTATAAGTACTACACAAGGAAAAAATAGCTCATTTTCTGCCACAAAGTGTTGGTAGTTTCATTGTGGAAGGTATCAGCTGGCAAAAAGAAACTTTAGGAGTTTTTTCCCCATGAATTCAGCTGGAAGAAGGCAGTCCTTGGTTTTACAGAGGTCCTGCTGTTTTAGAAAGCACTGCTAGCAAGTCGCAGCATATGAGCTACCTGGCAACCTGCTTTTATGTTACTTTCTTTTGAAAAGCATGGATGCCCTACTTTCTGCAGTATGATAGCAGTCCTGCTAGAACTAGCTCTGAGGGTTTGACTGTAATATTTCCCTGGTTTCTGAGATGGGCAGCTATTTATTCTTGAGGCCCTCCTGCCTTAGAAACCCAAGTGCTGCATTTCCTCATGCTAATAATATGGTAACTACTTGTGTCCGGGATGAAGCTTCACTTGGCACTCAGGAAACAAAGTTAAAATTCAGCAGGTCAAATTCAAACGATCAAAAAAACCCTATTGCTTAACTCATTATGTCCATTCTCCAGCAAAGGGAGGGTAAGCATTGTGGGGGGACACTAACAGTTCTTTAGAAATAAACTTCTAGTTCGTGTCAGCCTGCGTATGTCAAAGTCTTTTTAGAAGTAGTTGCATTTGTAGAGGTATTTTGCCTTTTTAATATGCTTTTTCTTAAAAAAAAATAGTGAATTGGGCCCCAGATTCTTTTAACACTTCAGATGTATACTTCACATATGTGAATAGTCCAGGACAAAGAAACAGACAACTGTAAGGTACTTAAAGGAAAACATAAAAGAGCAAGTGTTACTAAGCCTGTGCTTATGAGTTTATAGGGTTGGGGCCATCAAAGAAAACATCCCTTCTGCTCTCCTTCTGCTAATAAAAATATATATAGGTGGAAGTTACTTGAATAAGCATCTGTCACACGTGGCGGGATTTACTGAAGGAGAGTGGGAAAGAACATAACTGGAAAACACATCATCTATTTGCACAGCGCTTGCTGGTGTTCTGTAGCTAATATTCTGAGATTTTCATGTTTGTTAAACAACTTGAAGCTGCTTAAAATAAATACTAATGACTACTTTTGCATCTGTATTCTATTTTTGAAAGTAGGTGAGTAACTTGAAAATTTCCATTTGTGTGGGTAAACGTCATGAAACCTAGTTGTATATGTCAGGTGGCAGAAAAACTAATTTGTTTTGAGCACAGCTTTCCTGTATGTCCCTCTGCTAATTTTTTTTACACTTCTCTAAGTTCAGTTTATGTAATTGTTAAAAATAGCTTTCAAAAATCAATTTCAAATACCTTTGGATTAATATTAAGTTGGTAGCTAGGGGAAAATAATTTTTATTTGCAGATAGTTTTTATTTATGGCTCTGGTAGAAAAATCTTACTGTAAGTCCAGGAAATGCAGTGTTCTGTAGGACTGTAAAGTTAGCTATATTTAGGGGGCTTTTATTACCTCAGTGGGACCCACCTAACTTTTATGTCAGTTCTGGAACAGGTGAAGGGAAGAGTGAACTATGTTTTTATTTTAAATATTTTTCCCTATATATTGTTATTTTTGTAGATCTTTTTAAAATAAATTATTATATACCGGAGATTGCAATTCCACTATAATATCCCACAATTCCAGTGTACAATATCAGATTGTTTGTATTGGAAAGAATGTATTTGATAAGTTAACAGGAAGAGTTATTTTCAAATTGTACTGTGTTTGTGTCTAGCTATTGGAAATACTTTTCCTATAGAAAATTAAAATTATATGTATATGACCTCATATATACATTTGGATTAACTGTCTAATGATTACCCTAGGGCTGCTATAAACTTTTCTAAATAATTTAAGAATTGCCTCTTTTTAACTGTTTTAAAGCATTTTTTCTTGTCTTTTTTTTTTTGGCAGAAAGTAATTTTCCCTTGCTGTGGATACAGTATGCTCAGACTTGCATATGTGCTCTGTTTGGGTTTCAAGCTGAAAAAAATGTATAAAATGTGTATAAAGAAAAGTGTAAATAAAATATTTTTAATCTTTAAACACTCTTGTGTAAACTTTGTAATACTCAGAAGTGTAGTGGACCTGGATTACTTTCTCCGGGACTTCAGAGATGACTCAGTTAAACAGCTCTTCAAAACTATCTTGTTTTAATGTTTGTGTAAGATTTTGCTAAAGTTGTCCCATCATGTTGGATGTGCTTATAAGCAACATCAAGCTCTTCTCTTTAACTGAATTTTAGTCTTCCCAGTTTTAATTGCTGTAGTGCATTTATCTGTTTACTCTGCATTTCAAGCTTGAATGAATGTTTGGAGTTGACTTGGTTGTTAAATTTGTCCCCTAGTGTGAAGGCACGAATTTAAACTTCCAAGACTGAGCACCCAGGGCAGCCTTTGGTGTTGGTCAGCAGCCAGGAGGGAGCGTTCCCTGCTGTCAGGTGCATGGAATTGAGGGCTCCCAGCCCTTGTGTGTTCATTGCACACTCGGACCTCAAAGTGCCAGAAGGCCAGCTTATACTTCTTAACATTTCCTGTAACAGGAAGGGGAAACTTCATTTCAGGATTGAAGTGTCAGATCAGCATTCAGTACCAGGGAGGGGGGGAGCAGAGTGGGAGGGCAGGTAAACCAGGTTATAATCTTATTTTCTCTGGCAGTCCGATGAAAGCCCTCCTTATCAGTCCATTGCCACAATTTTCCTTTCTCTGTTGCTATTTTGTCAAGTCTCTCTCAGATCAAAGCCCCTGGTTTAAAAGTCTGCTGTCAAGAATGTTTGAAAATAACTGTGGTGTCTTTTTTTTTTTTCAATATTGAGTTCTAAAATAGAATTTTAATTTTATTTTAATAATTCAAATTACTTTAAACTTTATTTGCATAAAGTAACTTCCCCCATGTTTCCCTCCTTCCTCTCCTTTTTTAGTAACTTTTCTTCATCCTACACAATGTACTCTTTAATGGGAATATGCTGTGGATGAATTAATGGGAGGAAGGGCCACTTTTAATTGTGATATGTCCCCATTTTGAGTTCAAAAGGAGACCAAATGCATTAGACTGATACAGTGGAAGAGAAGATGACAGTCTTCTCACGCTGTAAATGTTACTTGCATTTCTTTCTGTTCACCTTTTTGGTTTCCCTCCTCAGTGAGCCAGGTTGAATTTTTGGCAATACCTTTTTCCAAGATGTCACAATGTCCGACTTGACTTACTTGTTAGCACCTCTGTAGCTGATGAGGCATCTTTAACAAAGTTTCCATTGTTTCACTATTTTGACTGGTTCATACCAAATTCTTCACTTTTTTTTTAATACGTGGCCTTATTTTTTGGCAGTAGTTAGTAATCTGTGTACACTTGTTTGGTATTATATGAAATTAACGTTATTTTGGCAAAGAGCGTATTTGGTGAATGCCTTCTATATTCTTTGCTATAAATTATCCTTGTAGACATGAAATTCCCTGTTTCAACAGGTGTACCCCCTTTGTTATAGATTGGGGTTTTGGGGTTGTGGATTTTGGGTGTTTGGGTTTTTTTGTTTGTTTCTTTTTTGAATCCATTAGCTTCATAATATGGAAAGGCAAAGTGTTGCTTTGGGTGTTGCACAGATTCTGTATCAGTTCTGTACCTTTTGAGTTCGTAACATGCTGGTGGATACGTGATCCCCTACCCAGCCTCTGGCCTGTCAGCTCTTGCCGATGTTTCAGAGTCATCCTTTAACTGAAGTACATCCTTGTCCAATGCAACTTCCTTGGCATGTGCAAAACCTTCCTTCAAGGGAGAGGGTAGGGAATATGTGTAAAGGCAGCTTCAGTTTCTTGTTTTCATTAACACTTTCCACTTCTACATTCAATTCTGTAGTTGTGCTGACAGGTGCTTTAGGCAATGTTTACAGGCAAAAATAAACCTCATCATGATGTCTGTTTAAGCATGCAGTGACTGGTCACTCATCTGTCCATTGGAAAGTCATCTATCCATTGGAATGAATGCCAGCATTAAGCATCATATGCTGACCACCAAATATTCTAGATTGATTGTATGTGGTACTTTAAGGAACTAAAAATACTCTTTGCTATCTGATGTCTGTCAAATGTCTCCTGGTGCTGTCACCCTTGGTAGCATTTCTCCCGTATTACAAATAATTGTTGTCCAGTAAGTGGTGTGGAGTTTTCTAATGAGATAGAAGGCTTTAATGGTTAGCCCTTTTATTGCACTGTTTAATTTTACCAGACAGCTATGTCTGTCTGGCTTAAACTGGCAGCCTCCTTTCCCACAGCCATTTCAGTATGTCCTCAGGCATGTTCTAAACATGGTTTGTTTGGAGTTTGTCATGTGGTTCATCTCACAAGTTTGAGTTACACCATGTAATTATTTTTTCTGTGTGAGAATCTTCTTTCCTGGGGTGAATTGTGCATGCTATGGGGCTGTTTATATGTACTTGAATGCTGTTGATGAGACTTTCTGACTTTACCATCCTTTCTTTGTCAAAGGAATTACATAATGCCAACTGAAACCAAGTATTTCCTCTGTGTTTAAGTTGTCATTTCAGGGTAAAAATTCTAAGGTGGTCACTGTATTCCTCTTGTGTTTACTCTCCCAGATTGCTGAAGTCATACAAAATGCATGGGATTGTGTTTCTGGTGTCAATGTAAGGCATGGCTTAAATGCTTCCCCAATGTTGGTATAGTGACGACCTTTTTTTTCGCTCCTGGAAAGCAAGGAATTGCTCTGCTATCATCCTCCACCTCTCAGAAAGCTCTCTTGGCAAATTTGTGCTCAGAAAAGAGTCCTAGTTGCTTAGGTGTCCTTGGTTGGCTGAGGATGTTTTGTAAGATTTGCCTTGTGTCACACACACTCTCACTTCTTCCTCTGGCTCTTAAAGGTATTTCTGCAAGGATTTTTTCATCTAACACAGGTGGCAACTTGATACCAAGAACTTAATTTTAACTTACTATAATGAAATCCAAAATACTAAAGTTTCAGAAGACATTTCAGAGGACAAAAGCCTTTTTTAAAATCTGTATATTCTTCTCCTCCTGATTTGGAGTTAATTTATTCCAATCAGGAAGTTACTGTCAAGTAATAACTTTTCCTAATCTTTCTCCTGACAGATTATCCAAAGCACTGAAAAGCCTTATGTAGTCAGAAGAAGAAAAAAGTGATGATAATTAACTGAACTGTAGCTTTTAGTTGAATGATTTTTCATGGTCTTAAAGTTGGGAACTGATCCAATTAACAACCTTCTGGGAAGTGTTTTAGCTGTTTTCTGAAAGATGGATTTTGGCTTAGTGCTGTTCTCTGAAAACAAGGGGAGTGAGACCAACTTCTACTGATGCCTTCTCCAGCCACCTAGAAACAGAGACTAGACAAGAGTAAGGGAATAAAGATAGGTATTTATTTGAAGGGCCTTCAAGGTACACCCTGGGGAGCCAGAGGCTGCCTCCATAAAATGGACCCCGAGATGGACGACAGGTCACGAGTTCTTCACACCTTTATAGGTTTGGTTCATTTGCATACCACGGTTAATTCTCCAATTAAAGCCCCAGTTCAATGATGTAACTCCCCTCAGCTTGCTCCCCCCTTAGAGTCTGGTTTACACATTTTGGGCCTAGAACAGCCTGGTTGTCCTTGAAGGCAAAGCCTGGAGAGGCTTTGTTATGTGTATCTTGCACAAGAGAGCAGAAATTACAGGCTACAAGGAACTTCAGAGTTACACTCTAAGCAGTACAGAAATTGTAAAATATAAAAGTTAAAACCTAAGGCATCACTACCTGAGTTAAATAAACTAAATACCTCAGCCAGGGAAATCTCAGTACAAAATTGTTAACACCCAGATAATAACCAACTGTACTCTGCAGAAGTTATGCTCCTTAAATACGGTCAGAGTTTCTCAATTTTAGTTTTGTCCTAGCTTTGCTGTGCAGAGATTTTTATTTTTCCCATGGTAAAAATTAATTACAAGAATGTATTTTTTGCTAAACTTGTCAAACCGGTGTAGGAAGATCTGCTCTCAGATCTGCAGCCTTGTTCAAAGCAGGGCAGAACACATTAAAGTGACTGGAAGGGTTAGCAATTTTCCAGTACTTTAACTTTTGATGATTTATGCATCTGCTATGGATGGAAATCATCCAATATCCTCCAGAGATAATGTCTGGAACCAGGCATACAATTTACCTGCTTCATATTTCCATTTTCTGTAACAATGGATTGATCCCTGAGGCTTTTCAATTCATGAAATTGCCGCTCTTGATGTTCAGCGAAGTTGCTTCTATTTGTAACACCCAGTTTCTGGGCCTGTGTAATACCCTGCACTGTTACATGCAGACCGGAGTAAGAACCTATTTGATCATGCTTGAGAAATGTGACATTTTTCTCGTCTATGCAACAGCCAAAGCATGCTAAGGCATTGCTTTTTTGGTGTGCCAGCACCATATTGTATGAATTTACAAGCATGAGGAGGTAGTTTTAAATGCTGTGCTCGATGGAAGCAGTTAAAAGTAAAGACTCTGCCAGGCTGTGCCCCCCTACCCTGTGCCCCCTTGGTTCCTGCACCATGAGCTGCAATCATGCCAGGCACAGCCCTTCTCCAGAGGGAGTGGGGGGTAGACATCAATGGCTTCACATTACGAGAAGTAGGAGGGGATAACATGTATTAAACATGTAAGGGATCATTGGGGAAAACCGTCTAAATGACTGTTTTCATTAGTGATTGTGAGAGGGCCCTGGAACATGTCCTAGAGTTTCCTAAATGCACTTCAGGATTAAGCTTTTGTAAGGCTGGGTGCTGTTCCCTGTGGCAAATGCTCCCAGAAAGGAAGCAGTAGTGGAAGGTACCAGATATGATGGGTTTTAATGAATATGAGGCAAAGGAATGCAAAGGTGCAAGCCCAGCCTGAACAAATGCCATGGTACCACAGAGCAAGGAATGTAGAAGGACTTCCTGGCTGATGAGGGCTCTGCACAGAAACCAGTTTATGTCCCAGAAAGGGCATTTTGCTTCCAGAAGGAATGTGTTCCTTTAAGTGAAAATTGTTTGGTAGACCTAGAAACTGTCATTTAGGTAAATAATGTGCTACATTGAATATGCATGTATATTTATGAAGATATGTAAATCAATACATTCATAGGCTATTCACATCACCTTGCTAAGAAATTAGGGATTACTGTGACAATAATTTTTAAGGTCAAAAAAAATCATGCACAAAATACATAAAGACTGGCAACAGATGCAGGACCTTTCACCTTTTAGCCTTAGTTGATTTCCAAAGTGTATCCTGTTCAACTGAAATCTGAGGTGCATTTGAATTTTGGACGGAGTTAGGCTTTGTTGTGATGGGTGCTTAAGGGCATCAAAAAGGTGTTTGTGTTCTCACTGCTGCTGGTAGCTCATATCTGTGCTTTATTAGGCAATCCACACATCTTTGTTGGTATCAACAGCTTGTTGATGGAATGACAGAAGAACTGTTCATTGCAGCTGGAAGGAGTGACTGAAAAACGTGGAACCAGAGCTACTGGTGGCTGCAGCGAGAAGCCAAGGATCTGAATTAGGGAAGGAAGGTTTGGGTTTTTAACCATGGTAATAGCAAAAGGGAAAACAAGATGTGGTTGGATTACACTGGGTTTTTTTGCATTATACATGTCTCTTTTCTACCTGTCTCTTGTTTTAGATTATAGGATCTTTATTTGGAAAGCATTGAGTGTATTTTGGATGCTGTCAAAGTATGGCAAAGCTGGTGAGACAACAGGTGCTGAAATTCAAATCCTGGTTTACCTCAGATGTGAATGCAGTAAAGACTTTGCTGCAATTAAAGGTAGGTCAGTGGGAAAGCACAAATAGTTCTGCAATGGCATCTGTCCTTAACACTCAATTTACTTTCTGAATGTGTGACTTCAGACCTTGTAGCTGCCAATAAAGTGCCTCTGACAAATGTTGAGAAACGACCCACTTTATGTATGAAAAGAAAAAGCACAAGGTAAGTTTCACTCTAATTAAGACAGTATCATTAAATACAAAAATCTGTTCAATTTCGTTTTGGTTGGGTTTTTTTGTTTTGGTTTGGTTTTTTGTTTGGGTTTTTTTGTTATTGGTTTTTAGGTTTTGTTTTGGTTTGGTTTTTTTTTTTTTAATTTAGGAAGTGAGTAAAGTAGAAAGGATGAAGGAATATTCTTATAGATACGCAAACTACTCCCCCTTCACAAAGGCACCGTGAAAGGTCTGTCATGCACCCAATAAAAGCCAGTTCAATTAGCTGCTTAACAAATATGTGCTGAAAGTAACAGGAACCTGAGAAATGGATCATGTGCTTTGGAGACCCAGCCAGCAAAGCTGCGTGCCTGACATGCCCCCTCCCACTGTGCCTTGTATGGGCATTTAGAGTGCCAGGCTCACAGCACTGGGTGAAGCTGCTTAACAACTGAAGGTTGAATTTACTGGAGCCCTTGTGGTTGTGTATTTTCTATTAACTACATATTTTCAACCAAGAGAGATCTGCCAAACAACATTCTTTCCACTTACAACACAAACAAAAAGCTCTAAGAGGCAGAATAGCAGTTTATTTTATAAAGACATCAAAACCCAATTCTAAACAGGCTGGCAAAACCGTAGTGGCAAGTCATGGTACCATTGGTTTTAATGAAAAAAGGTGCATGGAAAAACATGGGGGGCTCTTGGGGTTGTTTGTTTGTTTGTTTTAATATACAAGATGATTTATGATGAAGGAGAACATCAAAATAAACCAGCCTTTCAGAATTATAATGTTTTCCAATGATCAGTGTGACTAGGTAACTTCATTGGTATTTGATGGGCAGATGTTACACACTCACATTTTAGCATTAATGTTCAACAAATCAATTTTTTTCCTACTCTTTATAAATCTATGACAAAACTGTAATTGTATTGCTCATAAAGGACTTATCTTATTTCCTGACCAAAAAATAAACAGTAAACGAGCAATCTAATGCAACATTATGAAAGCTCAGACCATAATGGCTAAGGCAGAGGATTAGAGATCAAGTTTCTTAAATTGTATTTCTGCCTGTGCTGACATAGTTTATGAACTGTAGCGACATTTTCAAGCTTCTCTGAGTGGCAGCTTTCTAAAGGAAGTGTGTCTTTCACAAGTGTCTAGAAAAGCCAGTTACCCAGGAGGGAGAAAAATACTGGCATGCAAAATCAAACTTCAGTTTGCTAGAGCTTCTTACATTAGAAACAGCCAGGAGTCAATCATGCCAAACCTCTTTATTCTGTGGCCTCAGCAGCAGAAACTTCAGCTCCTTTTTAAGCCTGTCTGGCAGTGTTTTGGACTGTGCATAATCCATTATGGCATACATTATCCTTGTCCCAGGGAAATTTTGCAGACAACCTCCTCCAGCATAAGAGAACAATACACCTACATGAAAGCTAGTATGTTTGTTTTGTTCTTCTCTACAAAGGTTTTCCCATTTATTTTAATCAGTCATATCAATAGTTTTAAAGACTAACTTCCACATTAACCAAAAAAAAATGCACTGAAGATGCCTGAGCTAATAAAATTATTTGGATTAAAAATTTTTTTTGAAGCAACCATCTGTTCTTCAGATATTTATATCTGTGTTACATAATAGTATTAGTAATTGTTGTATAGCCTCTCCATATAAATTGATGACAAAAAGATACATTTGTAACATATACACCATTTTATGTCCAGAAAGAATTGTAATTTTCTTTACTGTTCATGTACCAAACTTAAAGAGAGAGTGTATTTGAAATATTCTTATGTCTGCCCCGTCACCAAAACTGTCCCCTGCAAAAATTGAGGAACAGTTGATCCTACCCACAGTCTGTGCCTTAGCTTTGGTTGAGAACTAACCAGAGCAGGTGCCATTACTCACCTTGATGTCATCACTCCTCTTGTTGGCTTACCTGTAATTTTGAGCTTTGAACATTTTCTTTCTCAAACTCTTTCAGAATTATTAATAAAATGCATTGAGAAATGCAAGTGCTTTGCAAACTATCCTGTCACATCCTGACAAAACCTCCACAAAATGCTGCAAAATCAGTTTTCCATAAACATTTGCCTCACACTGTCTGCTTATAATCTGTAAATGTAACTGATAGTGCAAAGCATAGTGCAATGGAGAAAGAGGCCAGTTAGTGTTCTTCACGCACTGGCCACTTAGGTACATCTTAGGTTTAACGCTTCCATGCTAAAATCTTTATAACCAAATCCATAATAAAATATCAGTATTGTCTGTGGGTACTGAAGCTCATTTTGTACCATTTGTTCATGGCATTTCTGCTGTCCCATTATTTTGCCCATTAGGGAGCATTGCCCAGTTCTGCAATGCCATGGTTAAACTTTTTCCTGCTATAGCTGCTTCTGTCAGGTCTATAAAGAATCTGCAGTAAAGAAATGTAGCAATTTTCTTTAAGAGGGAACAACAATAATTATCATCACAAAGAAAACTGTACAAGGGTGCAAACCTCGTCTGTCTTTCCACAGCACTGTTCCTGATGAACTGTTTGCTACCATATTCTTCAGGTGATTCACCTTTTGCATTTAAATTCTTCTAACAACATTTTGTTAGAAGAATAGCACTAACAGGGTGCTATTCATATTCTAAAATCAATATTAGCTGCTTTCAAGAAACTGTTTCTTGAACACCTCCAGGGATGGTGACTCTACCACCTCCCTGGGCAGCGTGTTCAAAGTCCATCTTCTGACAGAAATTTAGAACTCCTCATTTCTGATCTTCATCTCCCACTGAGTTACAAGTCTGTCACTGTGGGATGTACACAAGACCCTTCCTTGCCACAGATGTGAGCAGAAGAACTTGCACCTCTCCAACTCACTCAAGTGAGCTGGAAGATGCCACAGGGGATGCAGAGACCAAGGAGTGTAAAAATACTGAGAAAAGGGAACTTGATTTTTTTTTTTTTAATAGATTAGAAAGGCACAGAACCCTATCAATACACTAGCCCCATTGTGCTGGTTTTGGCTGGGGTAGAGTTAATTCTCTTCACAGTGGCTGGTAAGGGGCTGTGTATTGGATTTGTGCTGAACACAGGGTTGATAATACAGAGATCTTTTTGTTATTGCTGAGCAGGGCT
The DNA here is from genome assembly GCA_026261815.1 of Monarcha castaneiventris obscurior. Taxonomy (NCBI): domain Eukaryota; kingdom Metazoa; phylum Chordata; class Aves; order Passeriformes; family Monarchidae; genus Monarcha; species Monarcha castaneiventris. The sequence continues at coordinate 36,565,583 of JAMPIT010000566.1, read as the reverse complement.
CACACGGCGCCAAGGCCTTTTCTGCTTTTCATACTGCCAGGCTCACAACAGGGCTGGGGGTGCTTGGAAGGCTGGAAAGATACACAGCTGGGACAGGTAACTGCAACTGTCCAGAGGGATATTCCAGACCATGTGACCTCATGATCAGGATATATAGTGGAGGGAAGAAGAAGCAAGGGGGGCACATTTGTAGTGATGGTGTTTGTCTTCCTGAGTCATTGATTTGTGTAATGGAGCCCTGCTCTCCTTGAGATGGCTGAACACCTGCCAAAACATGGGAAACAGTGAATATATTCCTTGTTTTGCTTTGCTTGTCTGCATGCTTTTGCTTTCCCTGTTAAACTGTCTTCAAGCCATGAGTTCTCTAGTTTTTATCCTTCCAGTTCCCTCCCTGATCCTGCTGGTGGGGCAGTGAGCAAACAGCCTTGTGGAGTTTAGTTGCCAGCTGGGCTTAAGCCCAGAGTGGTTTATATACTGATCATGATGACACACTGATCCTGAATATCCCTCTGGACAGTTGGGGTGACCTGTCCCAGCCGTGTCTCCTCCCAACCTCCCAAGCACCCCCAGCCTCCTCCCCAGCATCGCCGTATGAAAAGCAGAAAAGGCCTTGGCTCTGTGCAAGCCCTGCTCAGCAATAACAAAAACATCTCTGTATTGTCAACCCAGTGCTCCGCACAAATCCAATACACAGCCCCATACCAGCCGCTGAGAAGAAAAACTGTACCCCAAGCAAAAGCCCACCCATGCAAATTACACTGCAGTGAGACAGAAGAGCAGTGAAGCTGGGGAAGCACAAGTGCTATGAGGAGCAGCTGAAGGAGCTGGGGTTGTTCGGCCTGGGGAAAAGGAGGCTCGGCGGTGACTTTATCACTCTCCTGACAGGTGGGGCTGGGTCTCTTCTCCCAGGCAGCCTGCGACAGGATGAGAGGACACAGTCTTAAGCTGTGCCAGGGGAGATTTAGGCTGGACGTTAGGAAGAATTTCTTCACGGAAAGGGTGAATAGACACTGGAATGGACTGCTGGTGGAGTCACCGTCCCTGGAGGTGTTTAAGGAAAGACTGGACGCGGCACTCAGTGCTATGATGTAGTTGACACGATGGTGTTCGGTCACAGGTTGGACTCGATCACCTCAGAGGTCTTTTCCACCCTAATTGATTCCGTGATCCTGTGACTGATTCTGTGATCCCTGAATAGCCAAATTCTTTATAAAGGCTGCCAGGTAACACACCGAGCCGTGCTGCGGGGCTGCGGACTAGCGTGCACGCCCTTTGGGTACCCCGGCACCTCCCGTCAGTGCCACAGGAGCGCTGAGGCGCCCTCCCCTCACGGCCCACACGGCTCGTCTGAGCCGCCCCCCTTGGCGGGCGCTGGGCGGGGCGCCGCGCGTGACGTCACGGCGCGGTGACGCCATCGCTCCGCCGCCGCGCGCCCGGCGCCGCCATGTTCAAGGTGAGGAAGGGTCCCCGCGGCCGGGCCGGGCTCTGCCGCCGGCAGCCCCCGCTGCATTCTGCCTTTAGCTCTTCGCAGGCTCTCAGTTCCGCTCTCCTTGCGGCTGCTTAATCGCTCCTTTAGCGCTTCACAACCGCGTGTCCTCCGTGTTGCATGAAAAGAGAACATTCCTTCCTTAAATCGCTCCTGGGACACAGCCGCGCGCAGCTGTGTTGCCGCAGAGTTTGGATTCGTGCGTGCAGATCACATTCCTTTTTTACAGCTTCTTCTTATTTTGAAATTGCGTCCAGCAGCGCGGAGCTGTGTTACCGCAGAGTTTGGGTTCGCGCAGTTGTCGCTTGAAAGTGTCAACTCGATCTTGAAAAGTGTCCCTTTAGTGCGTGAAGGTTGTCAGTGAAACCTGCGAAGAGCAGGTTCGGGTCTCGCTGTCTCTAAGGTCTTTGCCTCTGGTAAGAGCAGCCCGAGATCCCATCAGGCTAAAAGCAAGCTGTGTGTGTCAGTCAGATAGTTACGGCTGCGTTTAAAAAAAAAAAAAAAACAACCAGCCCAAAAACTAGCGATATTTGATTCTTGATATTCATTTTCTTTGGTACCATTTTCTGTGTCAAATATTGATGATATGTCTAGCTATCAATATAGTGAGTATACTAAATACTAATATGTAAGTGAAACACAGTAAGTCGTGTCTCAACATGAGGAAGAACTTTCTTACATTAAGATGGCAGAGCACTGGAACAGGCTGCCCAGGGAGGTCGTGGAGTCTCCATGGCGACATCCAAAGCCCACCTGGATGTGTTCCTGTGTCACCTGCTCCAGGTGACCCTCCCTTGGTGGGGGGGTTGGACGGGATGATCTCCAGAGGTCCCTTCCAGCCCTGACAATTCTAGGAGTCAGTGATACTGATGCGCTGAGCCCTCACTTGCTCTGCTCTTGACACAACTTTTTTCTTTTTGTGCTTTAATGTTGTGGCAGTTGCTGGAATTCTTTTGTTCTCAGAATCATTGAGAATTCCATAATTGATACTGAATTCATGGGGTTATATGTGAACCTGTGCATTTAGGCACTGTGCATAATATTAGTACTTTTATTCAGCCAGTGAAGGTTTAGGTGCTGCAGGCCAGCCTGTTGTTATGCCTCTGAGAGCCAAAGGGGAAGGCTGCTTTTTGTCCAGGGTTTGTGCTTCAGGGACAGGAGTGTTCAAGAGTTTGGATTTTGGTTTTATGTTTTTATAGTTCAGGTTGAGAAATCGAGGGAAGAACAGAAAAAGAAGAGAAAAATGAAGCAGTTTAATATATTAGGACCATTATCAGCCTTCTCAAAAGCAGGCTCAAGCTTTTCCTATCTGGTGTCTAAAGATAAAGTTGAATTCTTCAGCTAGAGAGGAGTAAATGTATATTTTTTGCTTAAAATAGCTGCAGAGCATTGCCAATAGAAAAGAATGTCAGCTCTGCTTTTCGGATACTGACTGAATGGCTGTAAGACTGGCAGGCTGAAGGCACAGCTCAATCAGTCAAAATGTTTACTAAGCCAATTGTTTTAGTAATATGTGGTTAGTATGGAATTGAAAAATGAGATCCTGGAGGGAGTTCTGGAAACGAAAAGTGCAGCAGTTGAGCTTTCATACTCCCAAATAAATACTTCTGTTTGTGCAAATATGCAGTAGTTCAGCAGCAGTGCTTTCTGTCCCATAAGGCTGATGTAGGGGACCGTTGCAGTATGACTTGAACAGCACATTTAAGAAGATATTCAGCTTGCACTTTTAGTGATTAATTTCATTTTGCTAAAAAGTAAAACCAGTGGAAAATGTCTGCACTTCAGTATCTTGATAATATAAACAGTTGACATTTTCAGTCTGAGTAATTTTGTGATCACTGATACTGTTTTGTGAAACCAAGGTGCTTCCAGTGTTGTGCTCTGCTGTTTGTGTCGTTAGATAAAAATCTCCAATATTTAAAGCATTTGGATTTATGGTTTCTGCTGTGATGCTTAGCACCATTTACACTGTTGAAAACATATTTCAGAATGAAAATGCATTTAGATTTTTGCCTTTTCAGTGTCAGAGCAATTTTGCAGTGAAAAAAGGAAAGATTGAGGAAATAAACTCAACAGCTGTTAATGGTTAGTAGCATTTGTTTTTGTCCTGGCTAATGGAAGTATGTGAAAAGTGTTTAAGCAAACACTCTTAAAGATTATCCTTGTCTTTCCTTGGCTGTGAAACAGCTGATCCAGTCATTGTGGTGTTTCATTTATAGTGCTTTAGTAATGAGTCCATAAATTCAGACAAGGAAAAACTTCCATTTTAAGCAAGTTTTTCCGTACCTTTTGACCCATCAGATCCCTTATGTCTTCCAGAAAAGCAATCCTGTGACCTAGTTCTTGTGTGCTGTTTTCTACACATAAATGAATGTTTTCAGGAAGTTTGACAACTATATAGTCTTAATTTTTAGTTTGAGGAGTCTGTCGGCTACATTTAATAAACATTCCACCTGCAAAGCAGTGGGAGAAATTTAAGCTGCAAATGCTTAACTGCTTACAATAAGCTGATGTGGTCTGGATAATTTCAAAGCTATTTTCTAACAGTTCTGCAACAAACAGAAAGAGCAATTGTGCCGTGGCTGGGCCAGTTACCACCATCACGGCATGAAGGACGTGCTGGTCTGACCATGGCTTCAGCCTCACAAGCAGCTAGGTCAATGCAAAAGACCCTACTATTTCTGAAAAGGAAGAGGCCTTGCTGCCTTCTCCTTTCTCATCCCCTCTTCCCTGGCCCACACAGCTCCTCTGGTCCTTGTCAAGCTGTTTCATGGATGGGTTCCATTTACTAAGCCCGCACAAAGCTCTCCACTTCTCTTTCAGGATTAATCTTTTGCCAAATTGGCAAGGTGAATTGCCTCACGGTGGAAGCATCCGGCCACCAAAGCTAGGGCAAGGTGAGCAGCAGGACTCCTGGGAGCCAGTGCTGGAGAGGAGCCACACGCCTCCAGTTTGCTGTTAGATCCACCCGTGCTGTAACCTGATGCAGCAAAAAACAGGCTGTTGTAACTCTGCACATTTCCTTGGGCAGTAACAGGAGTATGAGACATTGAAAGCTTTCCCATTTGAACTGTCATTTCTGGAGTTATACTTTGCTGTTAATAAGGATGTACATTTGCTGGGAAATGCTCTCTGGGCATTCTTGATTTACTGTGCAGCTAAGATTCTTATCTTCTGTTTTTTAAGTTGAAGCAGACTTTCTCATTAAGAAATAAAATTTAGTGTAGGTCCTGAATATTGGAAGAATTATATCCACCTTACTCATGGTGGTTGTGTTGTGTGATTGGATTAAATTTAAAGTATTCAAAAAACAGTCTAGTAATTGATGTTTCTGACAGAGAAGTAGGAGACATTCCTAAAATTCTTAGAAAGTATTGATTTTGTTCTGGTATTTATAGCTGTAGGTCTTATTGTTTTCCTAAATGTAGATGCAAATATTAAGTAGAAGTAAAACGCTGAACTTCTTGGTACTAACTATGGAAAAATGGAGGTATTATGGGCATTCACAAAGTTGATTAAAATATGAATATAATCTTGCTATTTAAACTGAGAAAGTTAATACAAAAATTACTTCAAATGAGAGAAAACAAGATTTTTTTTGTGAGATAAAAACTGGTGAGATTAGCATTTATTTCTACTGTCTCTGTTAGCCTTAGGCTTTTCCAGCTACCATCTGAGTCATATAGATGTTACCATTTGAGTGCCTGAGAGCATTAGATTGTGCACTGCTGACCGCCCTTTCTCCTAATTTCCAAGCATCTTAATATATCACTTTATACCATGTAGAGGGATATAAACATTGTCTACCTGGATGTGTTCAAACGTGTTGCCATTTTGTTTGCACATAATGATGTACTTGTCTTCCTATAATGTTTCCAGGTAATTCGGCTGGGGGCCACCCCTGTCAGCCTGGGCTTGCTCTCTATCCAGGTTTATGCTGCTTCTTCAGAGAAGACTTCCAAAAAGGAGTTGCTGAAAACTGAGGAGGTAAGTGTGGTTAGAGCCTTAGTGCTCTTTTATCTAAAGAATTCTCAAAAACATTTATTTTGATGTGTGAAAGCATTTAGGTGTATCTTGTCACCTTTTGTATTCATGCCTTGATATTTGCTTCTCAGTTTTCCACAACAGAGACATCTGTATAGTTTTCCTTTAACCTGGGCATCGCTTTTGGTGTTCTTCACTTGATAGTGCCAGGCTTGCTTGTGTGTGAGATCTTTTTCCTACATAAAAGCCTTATATTCTTCATTCCGAAATTACGTTCTCATGTTTGTAGATTTACTTATTGTTATATTTCAAATCCACAGGAATATTTTCTTTGCTTTTTATCCAGATAATACCACTTACTTTCTGCTGTAAGTACTGTTGGTGAATTCTGATAAATATTCATTTATGTTCTCCACTAAAACAGCAAATCAGAATGTTTTATTTCTAAAAATATTCTCTTTTTTATGATCCACATTCTTGTCTGGCAGTACTTTGAATCCACTATAGTAGCCTACAGAATTTTATCAGTTTTTCTTTCTTCACAGTATTCGGACCTAAGCAACAACAAATACAATAAGTAGTGGTAATTAATACCTGCTATATTTTCATTCCTTTAAGATGCTACAAACATCTTGCTTATAAGTAGCGCTTTAAAATACCCGGTCAAACTGTAGACTCACCAGCATTGTTGCACAGGCTTTTAAAAGTCTCCAACATTAAAAAAAAAAGTAGTTCATAACTAATTCCAGCCTTGTATCCATGAAAGCATGCAGTTGTTTAAAAACCTTGAGTACTTCAATCCGAGCTGAAGCGTTGTTACATAAGCACTGGAACTAAATGAGACTCGTGTTTGTGCATACGTAGGTGCTTTGGCTGTGTCTGCCTGGGCAGTTCCCTGGTACAGAGTGAGAGGAGCCACAGTTGCTGTGGGCTCCTGGCCCTCCCTGGCCCAGGAACCTCAGCCTGGGCTGTTGCGTGCCCAACCTCTGCTGGCCTGAGTCAGGCGGGAGTGAGGCAGCAGCGTGGAGTTCATGTGAGCTGAGTAATGGGCTTGCCATCAACTCCAGCACAGCAGAATGTGCAAGCCATGGACTTCTGGCTGCCTTTCTTGCCATTCACAGGGTATTAGTTTAGATCTCCACTGTGTCAGCTGTCTAGTTTCATAAAATATATGGGAATTTCCTTATCTCCGAGGCTTCTGTCCTTGTGCCAGACATTGCTGTTAGGTTGTCCAACAGGATCAAAGTTCAGCTTGTGACTATGATTGCCAGGGATGACCAGGTTTCCTAGGGAAATGAGGCTGAAAATCCTTGTCTTTCAAAGTATTATGGGAAATCCAGCTGCACAAGTTATCAACTTATTGGAGAAATTCTATGTAATTTTATGTTATGTTATGGTTAGCAGCTTTTTTGATAATGACAGTTCTTTTTCAGCTGATCATGAAAAGAGGGCTGGCTACATTTTATTGCAGCAATACTTGTAATCATCAGTTTATAATAAACTACTAAATGGAGTATAAATATGGTATAAAATACAAGCTTTTTATACTAAACATCTGTGTAGTATATGAACTGCTAGAAATTTTAATATGTTTTGTTTTGATCTGAACTTTGCTGTTCATCTTCAACAGTGCAGACTTCGGTCTTTTTTTTTATAGAATACAATTTCAAATATGCTTAGGTAATTGTAATAAATGTTGTGATTCTAAACCCTAAATAGGGTGGTTTAGCATTTGTTATGTGAAGGTGCCCATTGCTTGTTACAGTTCCTCTTTGCTCAGTGCCAGGGTGCCATTAGTGCTGTCAGTTGCTGATGTGGTTAATGACCAAAGGTTGGGATGTTGTAGCATTTTCCTGCTCAGTAACAAACAGGCACATTTGTATTGGATGTTGTTACCTTTGTTAGAAGCTGCTTAGGCTCTTTAATGATGGCTTGTGCAAATATAGAAAATGATTGATTGTGATTTCTAGTGCATTCAGTATGTTAACTGGGAACCAGAAGTGCTGATTAAGGTGAGAAACATTTTTCACAATTATGTTGTGTGTTCTTATTAAACTAGTTTAATATTAATTTATAACTTGTGACTTGGATCATATAGTAACTATGAATGAATTGTATAGCAGTTAGAAGTCATCTTCATCATAATTATGTGCTGTATAATTAAACTTTGCTCATAATGGTTGTCTCAGAGCTGTGTGAATTTTTATTATGCATTGTTTATGTAGTAAGCACGGTGTTAGGTGTTCTCTGCTTGGACTGTTCATGCCCTGAAGACCTACTTACAGAATTACACCTTTGTTTTTAACATCTTGTTTGCTAATATTCACAGCTGTCACTGTACTCCTCCCCAGCTCGTGAGACTAAATATGTGGAGAATCCCAAAACCGAGTTGGAAGAGGGGGTTTCCCGCTTACGGCACGTTATGGAGCCATATACAGCCTGGTGTCAGGTACAGTGGTTTGTATTGCAGCTGGTGATGATTTGGGGATAAAGCTCCAGCTGGGATTGTGGTTTTTCAGAGATGGAATTAACAGATAGCAGCAAAGTAAAAGCTGATAGCTGTAAAAGCATTTCTCAAAAATGCTACATCACCTGAAGTTTTCTGCATTGCTTAAAATTTTCCACAGTTCACCCCCTTGTCACACAAAACCGGTTGTGTCTTCATACTAATTTGCTGAACTGAACCCTGGATTTAGGGGTTCTCCTTCCAAAAGAATGAAAAGAAAATTAACTAAGCATAGAATTGTTTTCTGAAGTGAACTTTAGGCTTAAATTTACCTAGGGATATCTGAATTTGGCACTGTTCTGTGGCTGAGGAAGATTGGAGAGTGGTATTTGCAGTTGTCATGCTTAAGGAGGCCTTAAATTATCAAGCAGTGTGTTTTGGAGCAGCAAAACCAAGTTGCCCTCACTGCAACTGTGACAAAACACAACTTAGCAAAAAATAAATCAGTATTTGCTGAACTGGAATGTTGAGGGAAGGAATGCAGCTCTGTGGAAGAGAGAAAATCCTATGCCACTAAGCAGTGGTAAACCTAATCCCCAGACCTTGCCCCAAAACCTTCTCAAAGATATTTCATTAGGTAGTATGTTTAGAGTAAATAGTCATTAAACACAAAAATAGTCTCTGTAGCAGAGAGGAAAACCAAGATTTTTGTAGTCAAGGCCTAAATTGTTGGTATTAGATTGCAAAGCCCCAGGATGGCTTTCTTGCTCCTTCCTGCTCAGGAAATGTTGAGGCTTACTTTTGAAGCAGGGACATCCTTGCCCTGTGGTTGCCTCTTGGCAACTTAAGTCGAGTCTCTGCTTTGCCCTCTGGCTGTTGTGAATCCCCTTAAGGTGTAAGCTCTCCATTGAAAGCCAAGCTGTGCAGATCAGGGTGTCCTTTCTACCCAGAAATTGTGTTTGGTGGTACCTTTAATAGGATTGAAACATTTTTTCAGAGGTCCTCAATCTAATGTTTCTGAAGTGCCACCAGCAGGAGCACTGGCTGCAGTCTGGAAAAGGAAAGGGGGTTTTCTACAGGATAGTCAGAGCTCTGGCCTCCTGAACACATGGGTTTGGGTTGGTTGTCTGTGTAACCCTGGCAGGGGAATGAAATTGGAGAGGAGCTTAGTTCCCGCTAGGACTGACTAAAGATAAGCCTTTAACCTTGCTTTATGTATTGCTAACCTGTTGTCATCCTATTTGTTTTATTTTTTTGGTTGGTCCGGTGATCATTGACCTAGGATGTGCTCTTCTGCTCACACACAACAAGCCATTTCCTGGCAGTGGTTTACTGACTCATTTTATGAAGTGGGCATGTAAACTTTATGGGTTTGGGGCAACCTTGCTTGCTTAACCGTAGTCAGAGGTAGCTTTGGTTTTACACCCCCTGCCCATCCTTGCTGTGTTGAAGAAAATAATATTTAGGTGTGTCTCAGTTGTCTTTAAAATCAAAAATAACCCAGGACAATGAGAATAAAATTGGTTGTGTTTGTATATCCATTTTACTTCTAAAAAATTAGTTAACTGTAGTGAAAATGCAGCTCAAAACTCATGTTGAAATGAGCCAGTTATGTTTCAGCTGTGACAGAAGATCAGACTTAGTCTCTGGCTTCTTTAGAGCAAGTTCATCTTAAATTGGCTTTTCATAAGACCAACATCCATTTAGAGTTATGCTGTGTGTCACATGTTAACCCTTTTTTATTTTCATGACAGATGGGGTTTATTTCCATCTCTCTTGCCAGTGAGGAGATGAAAGTTCCAAAGATATTAATCCCCATCCAGATGCAGCTCAGGTGGAATTGCAAGACTATTCTCTGCTTTAGCTTTGGACATATATGTGTATGAATTTGTTCCTTAATTTTTAGACAGCCTTACACTGTCTCTGAAGAATTATTAGCATAAATAACAATTAGCAGAGTTCTTTTTATTGAGATTTTCTCTTCTATTTTGATAAAAAGCAATGTGAATTCTTCCTGAATATTCTCAGTCTGAAAAAAAACCAGAACTAGTCTGTGGGGTTGATGCAGTGTCTTTGATTTACTTTGGACATAGATGGACATCTCATTTTCCAAGTAACTTCAAAATGCAGTCTTGTTAGCCTAAGACAGTCTCCTGGAAAGTGGAATTTATCACCTTCCAGAATGAGTCACGTACCCCTGTGAAGTGTGAGGAAGTAGTTTATTGCAGTGTTATACTTCTTTTCTTTGCATCACCTCAAGTATTTTTGCAATACCTACATAGACTGAGAAACCTGAGATAATTCTGAGTTTCAGCTGCCTGATCTCAATAAAATACTGAGATTGACATCTGTGCTTTGAAGTATTATATTTCATCTTGTCCAAAGACTCCTTTGAGAAAAATCTGTAAGTTATGCTAAATGTAACATTGAGCAAGCATAGCCCTGTAAGTGAAGGGTGGAAGTGGGAATAAAAATAAGTTATTTTAGGGACCCATCAATTTTTTCTTTCCTTGTTTTTTTTTTCTCCCTTCTTTGTCAGGTCAGTTACAGTCTATTGTTAATATTTTACTTACTTGGTATCTATTTACCCTTGTTCTCTTTTTCTTTTTTAGGATCTTTATGCCAAAGCTATTCCCAAATTAGAAAAAGCTGTTGAGTATGGTAGAGGTAAATCAGCTTAGTTTCCTTTACTAGCAATTTAAAATGTGCTGTATCTTTAGTTGAAAGGGAATTCCATTAAGCATCATTGTATGTGTAATTTCTAATGCATTTAAAACTACTTTATTTCCACTGTGTATCTGTTTGAATTTCCTTTGTAGGTCACTTATGACACTACATTTCTAAACAATTAAAATTCGAGACCAGCATTTGTGTTTAGCAATGTCACTAAAAATTAGTTGTGCAGGAAAAGAAGGGGAAAAACCCTCACAATTTTTTCCCAGCCAGCAGTATTTGCTTGACTCACCCTCTAGCAGCATTTGCTTGACCCAGCTTAGTAGCTGAAACCTCCTGTAAAGTTTATTACTTGTTTCTAGCATTAGGTGTTTTGTTTGTAATGTTTAGCCTTGTCATTTTGGTTTGCTTCCATGGATCTCCTAAGAATTTTGAATTAATCCAAAATAATTTTAATGTTTTTTATTTTTGTGAGCATCCTATCATACTTACCAGGACTGAGCATGGATGCTATGTAGAGCTCATTTCAGATACTGCACCTCTTTTCTTTAAACTTAGTGGTTTCAGTCCTTTGAATTAGTTTGCATGGAAGATTTTCCGTAGTTTTCCATTCCCTCTCCAGACTCCCATCTTTGAGTGCGCTTTGTCTTTGCTGTGTCTTTCCATTGTTCTGTGATTTGGTTTTTGTACCATATTTCACTGAAACTAGTTCTTGCTAACATGTAACTGTAAAATTCAATTTTGCAAAGGTTTTTATAATTTAATTTGAAAAAGATATGATTGAGATGCAAAAGAGGAAAACAAAACAGATGGCCCAGGAGCAAAGGCAAAGCTCCTATGAAAATTGGTGAATACAATACAATGTTCAGTTTCATTCATGTGTCACTAGAGAAGATCTCAAAGGCTTTGAATTTTTTGCCAGCATATCTAAAATGGGCATGATAGTTAAATGTGTTTTGATAACCCTTTGTGTTTTGTAACAATTGCCAGCGTGTATTGATGATTCCTTATCACAAAAACACTCACATTACATTAAAGCACTTTGTTCTGGCTTCTTTTCAGAGGGCTATGAATTTCTCCAAAAACCCCCTGCTGGATTTTATCCAAGACTTGGTGTGATAAGTTTTGCTGGAATTATTGGATTGTTTCTTGCTAGAGGTAAGTGAGAACCATTTGAACTGGTTATGTTACGATTTTGGGTAAGTAATTTATTTGTGGGTCTTAGGGTACTAATTTTAATTGTGACAATGAGATCTGACTAAACAGTACAAGCATGTTTCTACAGTGTTGTTTCAATTATAAAGAAACTTCATGGAAAAGGAATAACCAACAATTACTGTTTTATCACTGCTGTATTTGTTACTAGAATCTAGTCTTCTGTATTTCCCTGTTGTAGCTTAGTATAACAAAAATGGGGAGGGACTGGTTTGGTATTTTTTAGCCTAAAAATATTTTTAATTTTTGAAGTTCTTGATCACATATGGTGCTGTAGAAAACAACAGGGGAGTGAATTGTGGTAAAAGACAGATGTTCCTGAACTATGATATGTGTCCAATTTGGTGTATATTTGAGTTCCTTCAAAGTATTGTGTGTCCAGGCACAGAACTGCTGCAGATGGTGATTCAGCAAATAGACTTGTGAACTCTGGGTGTACTATAAATACCTGCACATTTTGCACTACAGAAAGGTGATACAGTTAATTTCATCACCTTTGTTGAAGAAATGTTCATGCTTTCATAAAAAGAAGCGTTAAGTTTAAGAAATGTTAAGTGTGAAAAATTATTTTGTGCTTACGTTGGGATATTCTTAATGCAGTGAAATGTAGATAGCAGAACTTTAAAGCTGTAGAATTTAAATACCAGTGAGGACATGGTTTGGACAAAACTAAACCTTTGTGGGGCTTGAATGTGTTGAACAAACTGGAAGAGTGTGCTTGGCTGTGTAGAGATTAGAAGTGCGCCTCAAAATATTTAATTTTCCTGTGAAGCTGGTGAAAGCAGTACTTTATTTTTTTCCTAAATGACATCAAAGTAACTTCCTTGATTGAAGTTCTTTTTCTTCAAATTCCTGCTTCTCAAGAGGTGTGATTATGAATGAGATCAGTTTCCATCATTTATGACTGTACCAAAATGAGGGGAGAGTGGAAAGTGCAGTCATGGGACTGCAATCGAAAGATTAGAGGATCCTAAGTTTAATGAAAATAAAAATACCTCATACTAAAAATGTTAAATTTGTGTATCTTTTAGGATGGGAGCCATAATTTTAAAGCTTTTTTTTCTGGTAATAGTTTACTATATGACTGTTATTTCCAGAAAGTACTCGAAGTGTAGAAGGAAGTGCCCCTTAATTTTGATGCTACCAAAGGTTCTCTTTTTTTATCCCTCCCTCCCTTGATCTTTGTGGAAAAATTGCCCTCTTGGAAGGTACAGATAAAATCCTTCAGGTGTAATCATAACACTTGAATATACAGAGCTGCTCACTAAGTAGAGGATATGGTATTCAAAGTTTAATCGTGAATGTTGTGCAGTCAGCCAGCTTGGTTTAAAATGCCGTTGGAGATAATTAGTTTTAACCTTGTGTTGCAGATGGAGTGATGCACTTCACTTGTGAGAGAGCAGCAGCAATGTGTTTACTGATAAACACAATGATTTAAAAAGATTTGATGGCAAGGTACACCTGATCAGTTACTGCATAGAGGACAGGGTCAGACAGACCTCTCTGGGGAGGATCCCTGTGTCACAGGATTCAGAGACAACCTCCTTCCTTTCTAGACTTCTGCCCAGAGGAGCTCGGGTGCAGCTGTGTCCAATCCTAGTCCCAGACTCAGTCAGCAGTTTATACCCAAAGGATTATATGTGCACAGTCAGTCTAAGATATGATCTTAGTAAACCTCACAAAGTTTAGCAAACTATTAGGGGGGCCTCTACTCATCAGAGTGATTATGTTTCTTAAGAAACTGGTAGGATGGAAGAGAAAATACACTAAACTGTATTTAAGAAAATTGTATATACATAAAATATTAGGGCCATTCAGCTGTCTTGGTTAACAATGGTTTGTGTTTGTTGATTTTTTGTTACAAAACAGGGTCAAAAATAAAGAAGTTGGTGTATCCTGCAGCTCTCATGGGTATTGGTACCTCCATGTATTACCCTCAGCAAGCAGTTGCTATTGCAAAGGTCAGTGATGATGCCTTTCTTTGGAGAAGTGTCTTTTACTTTGATTGTTGCCTCCTAGCTTCAGATTAACTGGTCATCCACGTTTAAAAGCCATGTCTGTGGCAATTAACAACATTACAGTTATTTTGTCAAAGCACATGCAGTCTGGGCTGAAAGACAATCAGACATGTTCCTTTCAGTGACTTTGTTTTCTAACATCTGCAATAGTCTTCAGTTAGAGGAACATAATTTCCTTTCAGAATCTCTAACCTCATGTAACACTAAACATAAATATGCTGAGTGAGTATGGTTTGTGTGTTTACTTACATTACTAAGGAAGCCTGAAATATCTTGTGAGCAAATGAAAACAGTGTTTGAAAAAAAAAAAAGAATTTATATAGAGAAGTCATCATAACATTTTGAGATAAATGTTATTGACATTTTCTGCCTTTTTTTCGTTAGGGTTTTAAGAAAAATAGCATGCACATTCTGAAATGGGATAAGAATTCTGCTGCAAACTTACTGGATGCCTTCCCTGTTCATGGATTTGTTGTTTCAGGCTCATAATAAACATGTTAACTTGCAGTTGCTTAAGTGAGTTTCCTGTGAGAGCAAGAACTGAAGAGACCACAGAATTGCTTACAGCCCCTACTGATGTTAGATCATGTGCCTTGCTCTCCACACTTAGTGGTACTGGCAGATTCCTCAGTTCTCCACCACATTGTGTTTCAAATCCAACTTTAAACCACTCACAGTGCACATACTTGCATCTTTCAGAAATTCTTTATATTTCAGCCTTTGGTGTATTTGCTGTCTAGTTGTTGGGCACTTGCTGATAACTGAGATGTCAAAATGGTAATAGGATATTCTCAGGAACATATAATGTTCTTTAAAAACTGAAAGGTCATTGACTTAGGGAGAGTCAAAACTGCTGAGTTTGAGCTCTGCCAGCATCTTTGATGGAATCTTTTTTTAGTGCTTCCAGGATTCAGATGCTGTAAATACAGATAATTCTGTTGGCTTATTCTCAGAGAGTGAAAATTATGCAAGTGGCAGGAAAAAAACCCATCAAAATTTAAGAAGCATAGACATTTCTGTTGGAAACTGTGTATTAAAATTCTGCTTGCCTTCTGAACAGTGAAGTGGGAAGTGATTGAACACTGTTCAAACTGATGTTACTGTTTTTAAAGAAGCTCAGTTCAGGCTTAACTATGGATTTGGTGCTAACAGCTTCACAATACTTAGTTTATTTTATGAGAACTTTGAAGTGCATGATTGCTCTTTGATTAATTCACAGTTCTTAGTTTGACTGTAATGAAAAATCTGATAGGAGATTGGAATAGGTTTGGCTTTGTTGACTTGGTCGGGACAGTTAGACGTATGAATTTGGAAACTTCTGTGGGGAGAGTAATATCCTAGATACTGTTTTGGTTCCTCTAATCTATCTTGTGCTTTTCTTTTCTTAAAAAAGCAAAGTTTTAAGCACATCGTATCTTACCATCCGTAATTTTTAGGCTTTAATCTGAAATTGGAAACACTTTCCTCTCTATTAATTACTTTTAAATGTTTCATAAGCCTTTCAAAAAATGTCTGTAAACCTAGAAAGAATGTCTGCAGTACAAAGCTCACTTGCCAAGTTAATAAAATAATATAGAAAATATTCTGGAACATAAATTTTAATTAGTTATTTTATTTTTTGTATTCTGTTGTTTTTCTTCCACACTGAAGTACTTCATCACTGCTTTTTCTTTTACAGTTGTATAATTCCCTTAATTGGGTCTTGTGTTGTTTTGTTGGGTTTTTTTTTTTTTCATTTGCGGGGGGGTTTGTTTCCTTCCCACTTTTATTTAAGACTTTCTAATGGAGAGTTGGAAATAAACATGGCAAAATGTATTTGTAGTTGAGGTCCAACTCTTAATTCTCTGGAAGTAAAAATTTTTCTTTAATTAAGCTGTATGAATTCCTAAGTGGAGTTGTGGAAGCAGAGTTTATCATTGGTAACAGATAGTTTTCAGACACTAATCATCTAACTGAAGATGGAAGAAATGCATAGACTATTATTTTTTTTTCCCCTGCTTTAGTAATCATTCTAATAAATCACAAATTTGTAAAGGATTTATTTCCTTACTGCCAGTATGACTTTACTTTTAGTAACTTTGAACAAAAGGTCAGCCTGTATATGTGGTAAGGGAACTGAATTTAATACTAAAGTTTATTTTATTCTGTTGGAACCCTACTTAGTATTTTGAAATGCTTGTATTTTGAATTGCTTTCCAGCTAATCATAATATATTCAAAATATTTTGTGTTTACTGTGGCTTATCTTCCATCTGGAAAGAACTTTCCATTATGTAGTTACTTAAATCACTCTGTCATGAGAATTAAATTTTGTCCTTTGTTATTAGAACCTTTCAAATTTACTAAAGTACTGTGTGTTATGCTTTCATTCTTGAAAGAAAGAAAAGCTTCCCAAAAGCAAGTTTTGTTTCTTTGCCAGCAGACCACATTATTTCTATGTCTTTTGAACATACACCTTGTCCCTTGCTTAGATCAGTCTATAAGGCATAAACAGCTGCACTGGCACAGCTTAGAGCAGGACATGATTCCAGGAACTGGGAGTTGAAAAGCAGGAGCTGTGGTCACTTGATCCATGTTTGCTGCCGAATGCTCGTGAAATGGCACTTTGACTGCTTTGTTAACAGTGTAAATGTAAAAGAACCAGTGGATTCTCAGTTTCGTTTCCCAGCATGAAATGTAGATAAAGAATTGCTGACTAAAATTCTGTATGCGTGTAATTGTGTGTAACATCCAGTATAGTCAGTAATGCATGCTTATGGTGCTATGTGGGATTAAAATATGGAAACTCTTCTACATGCACATTGGGCCTTGGAGACCACTGGTGCTACCCCAGTAGTGCCCAGTATGGGTGTTGGTGGCCCGTGGTCACCCCGAACTTCAGAATCCCTGTTGAGAACCACCCGATCTGACTTTTGAACTTGTTTGTTCAAACTTAGCATAAAAACCTGCTCACAGTGCTGCATTCAACAGCAGTGGTATTCTGGCGTGTTGACCTTTTATCTTGCACTTCCAGTCTGCCTAGAACTGTGTTTTTCAGCTGTCAAAGTAGCTGTGGGTCCTGGCTGTTGGAAGGTTTGTGCCCTGGTGAAACATTGGTTGGTTTTGGCAGACTAAACTGTCTGGGTTGCTGTACCTTGTGATGTAGCTACTTAATCCAGCGACATCAATGACCAATTTATCATTTAATGCAATTTGTAAATCGCTTGGTCATATGACTCCTATAATGAGAACATTTCTAAGTTTGTACTGCTAGGCCTTTAGTGTGGTTTTAAATATTTTAATGGAGTGCTTTTAAGTAGAAAGAAAAAAATAGCTTATGGATAGTTGTTTTTCTCATTTTATGTTGATAGCTGTCTCTTCAGTAACATTGCAGACAAAACCAGCACTTTTGTTTATTGTGATTATTCTTCAGTCCTGGTAGGTTTGTACTGTTTGCACAAGCAATCACCATCTTTTCAGATGATCCCACTACTTTGTTGAAGTGCTTGAGAATGAACACTCCTGATACTGAAAAACAAAATAGCTGTCTATACCTGTAAAATTTAAATAGGGCAATTTTGGAGGTTTAATTGGTTCACTTGTGCTTTTTTCTGATGACCCTTATCACTTTTGCCTATAGAGAAAACTCAGTGCATCCAATGGGCTTGTTTAAACCAAAGTAATTGGTCAGATATGGTGACAAAAAGTCTACTTTGTATTTAAGACAGCCTGTGTTCTGGATTTAGTTGTGACTTGGAAGTGTAGTTGCTGATTTGGGTTTGTTTTCTTTTAATTCTGTTTATTCAATAGTTCTTTTGTAAGGTAGCAAGCACATGGTGTCTGCCCAGAAGCACATCCTTGTACCATTGTGTAATAACTGGTGTAATCAGTCTTGCTGATTACAAATCAGAAAAACAAGAGGAAGTGGCTCTTCACACCATGTGTACCCAGCAGTAGAACCACTTGGCACAGGGATGCTAAAAATTTGCACTTCCCCTTGAACCCCATGCAAAAAGTTCATAGAAGGGAAATTCCTTGGGCCTTTCTGCACGCATAAAAACCACCTCTGGCTCAGGAAATCGTTGAACACTGAATTGGAGACTGGAAGAAACTTAAAAACGTAATTCAGGAACTTTTTCAGAAACATCAGAAAACTGTTTCAGAAACATACACGCTTGCTGTGTTCTCAGAGTTTGAGTTTTCCAGCTTTGCCTGCCGTAGAAGATAGGGAAATACCTTCTTAGTGCTTGATTTCATAATTTTTTTTTATTTTAATAGCTGTTTAGTTGGATAAATTGTCCATTTTGCTGTTCTTCATATAGAAACTGATAGTGATATGAAAGTGAGTATAGACCTGAGCCTGGCTATAAAAACCTAACACTCTTTAGTTTTAAAGGGTGCTATAAATATTACAGTTCTATTTCACATAAGGGACAAGGGATATTGTTTTATTAGACTTAGGGCCTTATCCTGTCATAAAATAGCTGTTGGTGTAATATACCAAATATTTCCTAACTATGTTCTGTTTCGGGAGTTGACAGCTGGTTATTCATTACCGCCATCTATCAGCAAGTTCTAAAAAATAAATAAGAAGAAAATCTGAAATTGCAAAATAGGGACAAACTTAAGTAGGGTTTTCTTGGTCTTTGAAATGGATATGGTTAAATTAAGAAATTCTTTGCTTATGTTAATTATGTTGAATGTCAAATATTAAGAAAACCAGGATTGTTTCCACGCAGCATCATTCCAATCCTGTTTGTACAGACACGTTTTCAGGTAGTCTTCATATAGTTTTTTAGCACATTATTTTTTCTTATTCCTCATGTGACCTTTTTTTTTCCAAGGTGTTTATTAATGCTGTACATCCTGAGCTTGAACAGGAAGAGTTAAACGTCTTGTATTTTGAGGCTTTTTTCACTTAAATAAGAAGCATGACAATATTCCCAAATTATTACATTCATGCTTTCGAAAAACTTTTGTTTCAAAGGTTGCTGGCACGCAGCTGTATGACTGGAGTCTTCAAGGATATATTGCTGTAGAATCTCTTTGGAAGGATAACCCTAAAAAGAAGAAATCTGGGGAAAAAGGTGATAAGGTAAGAAGTCCGAGGAACTTGATTTTTGAATTTACCACTACCTCTTCAGTCAAAAAATTTATGAACAGCAGTGGTTTTGTTCCACTGTGACTTGGCCTTTATTTCTGAAGAGAAATTTTTCATTCTGTCTTTCTAAGCTGTGTAAAAACATTAGGCTTATTTCAAGTTAAACTTTCAGAAATGCTGTTTGGAAGTTTCCTTTAGTATTATATATGGATAAGCAAACAGAGTTCTAGGAAATATATGTAGATGGCTTAGTGAAGTGTAGTGTGAGAGACTGGAGAACTGAGGAAGTTGATTAAATGTGTGCCAGGGAAAGCCTGTAAGGTTTTTAGGTATTTTTTTTAGCTGCTGCTTAATGAAATAAAAGTTCAAGTGTGTAATGTAAAGCTTCTGTGGTTTTAAATTCACTTCTAAACTCACTTTGAGTGGTAGAGAGGTATTTTGGAGATGCAGTTGCACTTGAATAGACTGCAGGGATGGGACTGAGTTCCCTAGGTAGGGCTGGGTGTAGGATTCGTTCCAAAAACGCTGGTTTGAAGAAATGCTCACATGTCCTGGCACTTACTGAGTCTTCTGAGAGTGGAGACTTTCATCAGTCGATACTCATCTTGTATTGGCCCAAGGCACTTCAGTAAATGCACTTGAATAAACAAAAGTTAGTTAATCATTCTGTACCTTTCCTAAAACCTAGGCTGTCAAAAAGAAACTCAGAAAAAAAGGCAATGTTAAAATATTTCAGAAAGACAAACTGACAGCATTAGTAAAAAATAGCTGAACTTTTAATATTGTTGTGTCCCAGGCTTTCAAAAGGAAACATGTGGTTGTTATTGGAAGGCAAAAACTTTTGACACTTTCATCTTATTAGGCTTACTCAAGCACTTGCTACCTCAGCAGAAAAACAAACAGCATGCAGAATTACGGAGACCACTAAGTAGACACACTTCTTTCTCTTCCTCCTTGCAGAATCTTTAAATCACACCCCTTAGTTGCCAAGACATATTACTTGCACAAAGGAGCAAAATGCCCCTTGACTGGTGTCCTCCTAAAGTTCATCTCATTGTTCAGATACTGTCAGTGTGAACTGTTGCTGTGTGACTTGATGGATTAGACGAGATACAAAAGCCCTATGACTCAAATGAAGAAACAGTACTTGATCACTTGATTAAACTGCCTGCATTTCCCTTGTTCACAAATTTCTTACCAGTGAGGCAAACAGCCTTACTGGTGCTTTGTCCTCTGAAGTTGCTGAAGAGAGGGTCCTGTCTCCCTGCTGTGCAGAGAAGCTGAACAGCACTGTAAAAACTCACATGCTTTTGTCTAGAACGGGGACTGAGAAGTGTTTGTAATGGAAGAACGTTGCTCTGAAGCTTCCTTGGGCCTGGGTTGGTGAAACCATATGAAATACATAGTTGAGAATTTGGCTGGGTAGGGGTGGGTTTGTTTTGGGTTTGTTTCGGGTTTGTTTCATATGGAAATAATCATGTGGATTATTAGCACCACCAAATCATACAGACTTTTCAAGCAAAAGAACTTCTGTTTAAGTTCCATTTTTTATTGGAGGTTTTTACTGATACAGAAGTGGCGTGGAAGAAAATTATTTTAACTATCATATACTAAAATTGCCAAAGCATTCTAGGATAGATTCTGTGACTTCTGTTTTAATTTGACAACCTTGTGAAAGAATTTGGTCGCTTTTGTATACATACTTCTTATTGTCATCCTAGGCAGCTAGATTCCTGAAATAGTGAAGACAGGTCTAAATGTTACTCTTGAGTTGTTTTTGCAGCAGATGTAACCCATTTCATGAAACTATGCCAGAGCAAAAGACATGATTTTGTTTTTGTGACATTTACTCCAGCATTTTCCTGTTGCTACACAAAGGATTCTTGCAAATAGTCAAGCAATATTTGGGCGGCTCTTCTTGGCTTCTGTTTATTTGTCATAGGTACCACAGCTGTGCATAACTTCATGTTTGTGCAGCAATATGTCATTAAAATAAATGTGGTATGTTAATTTTCTGAAGATTTTATGAAACAAAAACCTGTGCCAAATTGAGGTCATATCAACTGAATTCTGACTTCTGCCAAGAAAGATGAATTCTGGGACCTTCTGTGCCTGCATTTCAAAATACTGTGGCTGCAGCCCCTCCATACAGCAAGTCAGTTAGATAAATGTTTTTAATACACTGTTGAAGGATGCAGCTCTTCAGGATGTCAGGATAAAATCCCTCTGCTAAAACCAAAGCACACAGAGAAACAATTTTCTTTACTTAGTTCTCACTTTGTCTTGTCTCTATACCATTCAAAGACTTCTGCTGTATTTTTAACAGTTTTAGATTCTCTGTCTTTCAGCAACACTGAATTGGTCACCCCTTGTTTTCAGTGAAGTGGCCAAATTTTGTAAAACTAGAACAGCACTGCAGCTCTAAATACATCCTTCTCTCAGCCCTTGTTCGTTCCTTGTTGTTTGCTCTTTCCCACTTAGTAGTAGTGGCCCAAGTAGTAATAGATCTTGCAGAAAACCTAATTTCCCTCTCAGCTTCAGAGACTGAAACTTTTACAGCATATTACTTGGTTTTCGTTCCTGTCTGCTGTGCTGATGGACACCACCAGTGACTTAGCAGTACTAATATATAATACATAAAATTTTTAAACCCATATGTTTTTATTACACATGCAAAATATATAAATATTTAAAATCTATCTCTATGGCTATCTCAGGGTATTTTATTAAGTTCTGGCTGGTTATAGAATGTCTCCAGGTGCAAAGAGGGCTCAGCTTTGGTTGATTTCCTGTACTTGCTTAGAACAAATGTCAAGAAAATTGTGGACCAGAACCTTCCTCAGCTGAAAGCTCTGTTGAAAATTGTGGTGTCAGTGTTTTGACTGGGGAGCCTTCCCATCAGCATCACAGATTGTTACCTTAACAAACCTTAAACTGTGTTTTAAGAGAGTTTTTAAGTCACTTGTGTTTTGGTCATCTTTTAAAACGCAACATAAGCAGCTGAGAGCTTCTTTCTACAGAAACTGCTTGTCAGGCTTGGCTTTGGTAGTTTCTGAACAGGCAGGCAAAAGCTTGGTCATCTGAGCTAAAAGATAAACATCTACTTCTGGCAGAAAATGCTGTTTCCTGTCATATCCTCTCCTTTTATTGTTTGGTAGTAAGAACAATAACAGTATGAAACTTGTAAGAAATATTACTTCTTTTGGAATGGATCCTTAGTATGGGCAGTGGGGAATTGAGATATTTTAGAGATGAGACAGACAGAAAGAATCTACTCTGCAAAAAGCTGGTCTCTCTAAGGGCAGCTTAGAGCAACATTTGAATCTACTCTGCAAAAAGCTGGTCTCTCTAAGGGCAGCTCAGAGCAACATTTTTGAAAGTACTTCATATTTTTGTGAGAGTTAAAGAAGTTAAGTTAAGTTAAGCAACTTAAAGAAGAAGTTGTTACTGATTGACTGGGACAGGATGAATAAAGACAGTGATGTTCTCTTTATTCCAAGCAACACATTGCAAACAAAAGAGGACTGAAGGTGAATTATTAATCTGTGAGCCCAGGGGAGCCTTTGTTTTTCTTTTGCAGCTGCTGTTTTTTTTCTGCTGGCCAGACTTTTCCTTTCAAGAGTTTCCATAAGCATAAAAGATACATACCTATCTTAGGTACTTTTGAAGTTAAAATTTCTAAGATTAGTGTAGAAGGTTCTGACCCATCTGCAAGGCTTCTGAGATAGCAACAGAAACTTCTGCACCTGGCTCGGCTGTAACGTAAGGGCAAAAGGCACAACACATTTGGGGGTGTGACATTTAGCTAGTTTGCTTTGGGGTGTTTTTCTTTGTACGGTAGGAAAATTTTCAGAGTAATCGTGGTGGGTTTTTTGTAAAGTTTGTTGTTGAAAGTTTAGGTCTCAATGTATCTCTGTGAGATACTATGTGAGCTAAGTCGGGGTGTTTTTTAAGCACTCATATACTGAAACTGTGCAGTCCCCTTAGTTCCAGTGTTATTTTTAGTTCAGAATAATGATTATTTTTTCTTTATTTTAATCCCAAGGATTCCCAATGTATTGAACATTTTGTAATGAATGTATTATGGAGATTTCTTATCAGTTACCTTTCCCTTGAAAGTCAGAAACACAAGAATGCAAAATATTTTCTCTTCTGCTGTGGGATAGAGCTCTGATGTGTGAACTTCTCTGGCCACCCAGATTTGTTACAGAGTGGTTGTGTTGAGCCAGAAAGTAGGAAGACTGTCTTGAATATGTGCCTGCTTCTGATTATGAGAGGGTACCCTGGCACAGAGGAAGTCTGTCTTTTGAGTCATTGATCTAAACACATTTTTTGCTTCTGACCTGGTTTTGGGTGTGCTAGAGGACTTTGGCACTTTCTTGTAAAATTATGTGCCTGTGCCACCAGAAGTCCTTTTCTGGCTAAGTCACATTATTGCTTGAGCAGTGTCACTTAGGCTCACTATTTACACAGTGGGTTTATACAGTGGATGGAGTTAAAAACTTCTTAATTGCTAATTCAGCAAATGACTTTGTGTGAGGAATGATAGTGGATTGGCTTGAATTAAATAACTCAGGTTTAATAGTTCTACTGAAGGCAAGCCCTGGGAGGAGAATTCCTGAGCTCATAGAAACAAAAGAATTTAGCAAGACCCCTGTTTTCTTGTGTATGTGTGTGTGTTGCTTTGGATTGTTTTCCTCTTTCAGGACATTAAAGAAAAAAAAAAAAGGTTACCTAGACAATAATTGCTTTTTACAAGTTAAAACAAGAGACTGGAAAAACACAGACTTCTCTGTGAGGAGCTTATTTTTAGTTCATTTGTTCAGGATTGAGTAAACTATGAGATGAGGCATCATTAGTCAGATTATTCATTGTAAATTTTAGTAAAATGTAATAATTTAAAAGTTCCTGTACAGGCAAATTACAGAGTAGATCATTATTTTGAGATGGGTGTGGTTTGTGGATACGATTTCCTCTACTATGAAATACCCAGGGTAGTAATCAAAACAAAATGGGTTTTTGAAAGAAAGAATTACCTTTTAAAGGTCTTGCTAGGCATTTTTTGAATAAGGCATTTAAGAAATACCTTCATAATTGAATCTTGATATATTGAGTCTATATCTCTGGCACAGCATATGCAGGATCACATAGACTTGGTGCCTTATTGTGTTTAATTGGTAATGTATAAATTTGACCCATTCTTTGAAATGTTTTCCAGTATCTTCTGGCTTCTTTTGTTACATTTTCCATCACATTTAGCATTTCCATCACATTAGCAGAATCATAGAATGGTTTAGGATAGAAGTGATCTTAAAGATCACATCATTCCAACCAGGTTGCTCAGAGCTCCATCCAGCCTGTTCTTGAACACTTCCAGGGATGAGGTGTCAGCAACTTCTCTGGGCAACCTGTGCCAGTGCATCATCACCCTCACAGCAAAGAATTTCTTCCCAATATCTAATATAAACCTGCCCTCTTTCAGTTTAAAACCATTCCCCCTTGTCCTGTTCCTACCTCTTCCTGTGAAAAGTCCCTCTCCAGCTCTCTTGTAGCCCCCTTCAGGTACTGGAAAGCTGCTAGAGGTTTTCCCAAAGCCATCTCTTTCCCAGGCTGAACAATCCCAACTCTCTCAGCCTGTCTTTGTAGAAGAGGTGCTCAAGACCTCCTGTCATCTTCCTGGCCTCCTCTGGACTTGCTCCAACAAGTCCATATCCTTCTTCTGTCACAGGCCCCAGAGCTGTACACAGCAGTCCTGCTGGGTCTTCCAGGAGCGAAGCAGACCTGCTGCCCACGCTGTTTGTGGTGCAGCCCAGGATGTGGTTGGTTTCTGGGCTGCAAGGGCACAGTGCTAGGTCATGTTGAGCTTTTCATCCACCAGCAACCCCAAGTCCTTCTCCCTAGGGCTGTTCTCAATCCATTCTCTGTAAGTAATGCAGCCTGTGTTTGTGTTTGAGATTGTCCTGACAAGGTGCAGGACCTTTCACTTGGCCTTGCTGAACTTCATGAGGTTTGCATGGGCCCACCCCTCCAGCCTGCCACAATCCCTCTGGATGACATCCCTCCCTCCAGAGTGTTGGCTACCTCCCAGCTTGGTGTTGGCAGAGTTGCTGAGGGTGCCCTGGATCCCACTGTCCTTGCTGCTGACAAAGATGTTATTGCTGGTCCCAGCACTGACACCTGAAGAACACCACTCGTCACTGCTCTCACTCACACATCAAACTGTTGACTGCAACTCTGGGTGTGACCATCCAGCCAATTCCTTATGCACCAAGTGGCCCATCCATCAAATCAATGTCTCTCCAGTTTAGAGACAAGGGTGTCCTGTAGGACAGTGTCAAGTGCTTTGCACAAGTCATAGATGACATCAGTCACTCTTCCCTCATCCACCACTGCTCTAACTCTCTTGTTAGAGAGATGTGGTTGCCACCACATTTGTCCGGCCATTAACGAAGCTGTGTTGGCTGTCACCAATCATCTCCTTATTTAAGTCATGTTGGTAAAAATAGCCTTCTAGAATAAAGAGGAAATGCCATTTAATTTCCATGTGTAGAATTTAAGAACAATTGAGGGTGGGAGCCACCTCTGATCATTTCACCCAAGCCCCTGTTCAAAGCAGAGACAGTTTCAAAATTAGGTTTGGTGGTTCAGGCCTTATGCAGTCATATGCTGAATATTTCCAGGGATTTAGAAAGTTCTCTGGAAAACCTACTCCAGTGATTGGTGGTGTGATATATTTATAATTTTTTGTCCTTTGATCTAAGAGAAATTTGCCATGCTCCTCTGTCCTTTTCTCCCAGTCCTTTGGATGTGAACCTCTGAGAAGAACCTGGCTTTTCCAAATATGTAAATGCCCATTAAGGAGCTGTGGATAGGAGTTAGGTTCCCCCTTTGTGTGGTCTTCATAAGTCTGAACAGACCCTCATCTCAGCCTGTCCTTGTATATCATTTGCTTCAGTCCTCAAGCCACGTGTGTGGCCCTTGAAGTATTTTTTTATTGATATCTATTTAAAGCTATAATCAAATGCCTGTTTGTTATAGCATCTTGGCAAATAGATAGACCAGACCCTGTAACAAGCTTCTCTTCATTCTTTGATTTCTGTCATTTATGTTGGGGAAAGTGTGAGAACACTCTCTAAAAGGATATGTGCTAAAAGAGGCCTATTGTATAAATCCACACAGAATTCAGAGAATGCAAAATAGCAACTATTCTGTGGGTATTCATTCTCTGTTATTAATACAGGCAAAATGAGTCAATTAAAGCACTTCTGTTGAAACTGCTTGTTCTTTCAAATCCTTTAATTGCTTGGCTAACAACAGGAAGACTAAAGTCTAGAAAGTGTTTGGTAGATCATATTTGAGTGTATTATACTGAATTAGTCTCATGAGCCACTTGATTTTGTGAGACGTTTTTGTTTCAGCTTTTGAAGAGGATTTCTGTTCTGGCAAAAACATTAATCCTGGATTGTCTCAATTGAACTTTTGTGCACAATTTTTCTTCTTCAAGGGTGATGCAGTGGGTGACAAGCCCCTGGAAGTCCATGCTGCTTCAAATAAAGAGCAAACTCAGAAGTAAAATGCTACATCACCTGGCATCAAACAGGTAAAGGATAAAGACTGGTAATAATCTGTGGCTAAACAGCAGAGTAACTTGGAAAAGCTGAACATTTGCAAAGTTTGACTTGTAGTTTTCTTCATAATGATGAGGAAAGCGGGGACAGATAATTATATTTGTCCTAAAATTTGTCAAGAATATGTGTGCTTCTTAACACTATTTAAGCTAAGAAATCTAAATTCTCCATCTTTAGAGCATAACAAGTAAATATATGTCTGTTTGAAGGGTTCTGAATTAATTGAGGAAAATCTTGTGATTGTAGTGTTGGTTAGTTTTGGCCTTTTCTTTTCTTTTTCTTCCTCCTGTTTCTTCCTCCCATTCCAAAACCTCTTTGCCTTCTGTGTCACACTTGTACAAGTATTAGGGTGGGAAAAGAAACCTCTTCCCTGCTGGTAAGTTTTCTCTGAAGATTTGTCAGTGCCAAGGGGCAGCATTGCCTTACAGTCTGTAACAGTCCATGATGTGCCTGACCTTTCATCTTAATGCAGCTCCCAAATGAGTCCTGTTGGGAATAAAAGATGGAGGAAATGAAGGCAGCATTTCCAGGTTCTCCAAGGCAGAAACTCGAGATACCAGTTCTGGCTTGGCCTCGGGGCTGTGTTTTAAACTCAAGCAAGTCCTATGGTTACAGTTTCTAGAAAAGCAAAACAAAAACATACTCTTGACTTTTTTATGATGGTTTGGTTTCATAGGATAAAAATTGCTCTGTATTTGAGGCTTATTACAAATAATTATAACGTAATTGGACATCATTTAGCACAAATTGTCAGATGCCTGCTCTGTTATCAGCTGATAAAGAATTTCTCTTCTGAACATGTTTTCTACTTGCTTCTCTTTGCCCTGTGTTATTTTTGCATCATGTTAAAAACTTTTCATCAGAAAGTGATCCTGGCATTGTAGGGACTCCTCATCATTTTCGTATGCAGTATTCCATTCACCAGAAATTTTTTTTTCCCTTACTGCCAAGTGTGTAAATAGAGCCCAGGTCTGGCAAGCGGTACCAATTTTTTTGCCATGCATTACCATCAGTCACATATGTTTGCAGGTGTGGTAGAATGCACCCATCTGCTGAGTGGCAGCATTTTACTGTTACATGGGCAGCTTTAAAAGAAAACCTAGATTTTAATGTTGGCTCCCTTAATGTGTTTTTCATTGCTATCGCTGATTCTCAAAACAGCAATGTGAGGTTGTTGACTGGCTGATGTACTGAGTACCTTAGTTTTTCCTTTAGAGCTATGAATATAAAGTCTTTAGGAATACATGCTTTCCAAGTAGTTTGTAAGATAGTCATGTAAAATAAAAACTAAGAAAATAATAGGAGGATTTAAATTTTCTTTGTGTGTATAAAGAATCCTAATAGAACCAAGAAGAAGAAAAGCCTCTCTGAAATTCACTGAAATACTGTTGTGCTTATTGTCAACTAGGACAGAGCTACTAAATGATAAAAAACCAAGAAAACTGAACTTTTGTTTGTGACACTGCACAAATATCAAGGTTCATGACAAACAGAAATCTATGAAGAGGTTTTATTTTCTTCTAGAATTTCTTGCTATGAATATAATTTCTGTTAGGCCTTTATTCAGTTTTTGAAATGTCAGCCTTTTGCTTCAGGCACATTTTCTTTGTTTGGGGAAGGTTTTAAGAGAGTGAAGATAAATTGCCCAGGAACTCGAAGTACCTGGGTGCTCCTGGTTTTGAAACCTACGTGCTTCACCTCATGTTGTTTCTGGGGGAGACACATGAAGGGAACTGCTGGATTTTTGACCTAGGGCAACCAGATGGTGAAAGTTCAATTCAGTATCAAGTTCAGCTGTTCTGCGGGGGTGGCAATTTGTTACTTGTGCTTGAAATCAAATCCAGTCATTTAACTCCATACCCAAGTCCAGATGTTTTGTTGGATTTGGGTGATCCCAAAGGCTGGAGAACACTGCTGTGATCTTTGAAAAGACAAATTTTTTTGTTCCGGATGAGATCAGTCCTGAAAGTCTCACTGCACTTTCAACTGTTGGTAATATTCCTTGTTGAATGTGATTACTAAAATAAAGACAATCTCATTTCCTCAATGACTTGCCACAGCTTGGGTCTCTGAACTGTGAGTGGTCATCCCAGGCCAAAATCAGGGTGTTGAAGACAACAACATACTTCTCTATTCCAAAAATCAGCAGCATTGCACCTCCTTTATTATAGTTTGTCATCAAAAATTATATGCAAACTTCAGCCGAAACCACATCCCACTGTGGAATAAGCAAGCTTTAATTTTATCCAGCTGTTGTGTTTTGGAGTTGCACGGAAGTGACAGGGTTTTGTGTTTTTCCGTGAAGATAGCATATCACTCTGTTCCAGATCTATATTTATGTAATTCCATTTCCTTGAGTTAAATTGCCCTAGTTTTACACCAGAGTAAGTAAGATTAAGAAAATATGCATTTTATGGGAATTTAGAAGAATTCTTTTTGAGAAAGTTGGTTTATTATACAAGATTCCAGTTGGTCTTTGGTTGCTATGAAGTGTACTTTCTCTTTTGTATTTCCATTTAGTTCAACTATGGGAATCAAGTTCTCTAGAGCAGACATGATCATTAGTGCTCTAATGCCAGTAATATGAAGAGTTAAATATCTCTACTGAAAACAAATTGGTATTGAGAATGTTCCTCAAACAGATTTTGATCAACTTGCCACATCAAAGAAAAAAAGTTATAATTGCACTTTAAAAATGGAAAGGAAAAGCTCGTGATAAATTTAATTCTGCTTTCTCCCTCCTTCCTTTTCCCCCTTAACCTCTGTCCCCTTTCTTTGGTTATAGGTGAATAAAAATATAGATATGAGCAACAATTTCCCAAGAAAAAGATGAAAACCATCTGAATCCATTTTGAATGTTACTAATCTGCCTTCTGTCTCAGGACAGTCTGATGATCTGCTGCTCAGGCGTCTGGTATGGCTTCTGTGAAAGGACACTACATGTTTTGGGTCAGTCTTGAGACTTAGTCCTCTGTTCTGTAGTGGGTCTCAAGTCTGCCCATGCTTGTCCCAATGCAGGATCAACATTTCAAGTAGCAAAATCCCTCCATCTCTTTATTATTTATATATAAAATAAAATTTCAGTTACAGAAAATGGTCCATTTTTTCCCCTCCTCCTGTCTTCTTTAAATTCACAGATGTGATTGCACAATCTGAAAGGTTCTTGAGGTGGTGTTGACAGTGCCCATATTTTTTACCAGCAAGGAAAGCTGAAAGTAGTAGGATGTTTTGGCTAACATGAGCTCATAGTAGTGGGAATGGGAACAATTACAATGACTCTTGTGTTTTGTCTGAGTCCCCCCCTCCTTTCTATACAAGTGCTCTGGCTCATCAGTGCCAGCGGGAGGTGTGTAATGAAGCATCTGTGAGTTCCTGTCTGGTGGATGGATGGGAATGGAGCTGTTAATGCTTGTTCTTGTTCTTGCTTGAATGCGCAGCACAATGGGAACCAGAACGTTACCGTGGTGGGAACCAGCTATAGAATAACTTGGCTGTTTCCTTATTCCCAGCCAGGGGAGGGAAGGAAAAAATGATGTGGAGGGAAATACAAAAGGATTTCCAGCATTTTGAAATCTTTGCACAATAAAACCCTTTCATCGTTTGTTGTCATTTCCATGAGTCCCTCTTTTGGGGCTTGATGCATTACAAGTTACTGTAATCCAAGTAGCTCAGAGCATTTAAAGCTGTGTTGGTGAGCCTTAAATGCTGCTTAATTAATCAGTGGATATGAGGAATGGGGGAAGGATGAAATGAAATACATGTTTGTATGATACATTAACTTTCTAACGAGCAGGGAAGAAAATACAAAGTAAATCAGATTCAAAATGCTTTTAAACATCTTTGTTATTGCATGGTTAAGTATTCCAGCTGAGCATATTCCACAGACTTTTAGAGAAAAACAAACAGACCTTGGCAATGTGAATGCCAGTCTGTGTGGGCATTGTAAAACAGGCCAGCCCTTTTTTAGTACAGGCAATAAGGCATGTGGTTGCCTCAGGCAGAAAAACAGTATCTCCCAACATGTTCAGTGCATGTTTTTGTGATTGTTTTAGGCTGGTAAAGATGTATGTTGATATAGGGAGCAGAGTTCTTGCATGGGGTTTGGGAGGTGTGTGTGTGTGTGTGGTTTTGTTTTTACTTTAAACTTGCCAACATAGTTCAAGCAGGCTTGGGAGGATCAAAGTAGTGTTTTTGTCAGTAGTGGAAAGGAAGCTTGGGAAATAGAGCTGTAACTGCTCTCTTACACCACTCCTGTAGTACAGACGTAGATTTGTTTCTGCCCTTAAAGATAGTTCTTCACTTATGCATTCTCATATCACATAGAGAATAATTACCACAGAATTAGGAATACAGCTTTAGATGCCTGTATTTTTTTCAGTTTCATATTATTTCAATATTTGGCATATACCACATTGGCATTTAAGGACGTGATTACTTGGTAATCCAGTTATTTGTTTACATACACACATGTGCATGTTTTAAAAATCCTGGGTTACGTAAATATCACTTAGATGCTTTTCACTTGATCGCATCTTCATACTGCATATTTACACTGCTGCTTAAAAGTGTCCCAAGTGATTGACATCAAACCAGAATGCTTTTATCTAGCAGGAAATGACTGCCTTCAAGCACCTGCATACACACATGACAAGGAGATGGTTCCAAAATGTGAGCAAGACAGCCTTAGCTGGAATCCTTTCCTTATGTCTTCTGGTTTTTATAACTACAGGAAATAAAAAAAGTTTCATGCTGGTAAGAGCCCAAGAGTTTGTAAACATTCAACTCTCTTGGCACAGACTTTCCTAATGAGGGGCAGGAGAGCAGCTGGCCGCTGTTGATGTGTATACATATATATATGTGTGTGTGCACACATGGAACTAAAGGTGCATGCATGTGTTATCTTTTGCCAGACTTTGCCTGTGGGTATTACAATGTAGGCTGAAGATGGTGTATTCCCCACCCAAGCTTCATGTTTGGTCATCTTTCCACTTAAAGGATTTTTGGCTTGGTAACTGGACTGTGTGTAGCTGAAACAGTGTTCTCATCTCAGCATCCTTGGCTACACTGTGCCTGCAGCAGAAGTTAGGGCAGCAGAGGTTTCTCTTAAAAACACTGTCTTTAATCTGCAGCATGTAAAAGTTGTAGAACTGGAGGTCATCAGGTTGGCCCTGTGTTGGGATCAGGATTCTTGTAGGCAGCATGCCATATGTCAAAAGTGACAGCGAGGTCTCTCTTTGCTAGAAGGAGCATTAGCAGCCTGGAATAATCCAGTTAGCCTGGGTAAATGTGCACAATCTTGCAGCCTTCAAGAAACACACAGGATTTTGTCACAAGTGTTCACTGCAAAACTCTGGTTTAGACTCAGTGCTCTGACTGCAGGAGGCCCCAGACACAGACTTCACAGCAGTCATAAGTCAAATGTTTTGGAGCATTTGTCATTGCATCTGTCACCTTCAAGGAGAGCAGTAAAGAGCAGGATTGATGTGGAGAGATTGCATTTTACCCCTTGTGAAAAAAGTGCCCTGGGAGTTGAAGAGACTTGTTACTGCTCCGTTTATTGCCAGAAAAACCTCAGTGTGAGCACATTTGCTTCCGGACAAATAAACTGCTGCATGTGTTTCTTTTTCCATTTTTTGTTTTGTTATGATTATTTCTGTACCTTCCTATAAATTCTGAGCTACTTCTAAAGCCAGTTTCATCATAATAAGCTGCTATTGACAAGGAGCATTTTGGCTGCTCGGGCGTGCTGGGAAGGCCTGCATGACTTCCTGCTGGACCTTCCTGGATGCAGCCTCTCACAGCAGCGTTGGCTGTTGCACCTGGGTGGCCTGGCAGCTGCCTAGGTTAACCCCCTTCCAGAGGGGTTTTGACAGGTACAAAAGCTTCTTGTTTACAAGGAAAACATTTGATAATAATATCTAAACTACAAAGCAGAAGTTGTTGTAGCAGAAAAAAAAATACGTTTCTAATTGTGCAACAACCTCCTGTCCTCTTAAGTCTGTACCATTAGCTGATTCTGGTATTTTTTGACTGTATATGGTTCTTAAAATGACTGGAGCTGGCAGCTTTCTTAGGGTCCCTCTGGAAAAAATGTTGGTATATTGATGCATTTGGGGTGTTTTCTCCTATTTCAGGTCAGTGAAATTCATCACTGGCCATCTCTGCTTAAAGATGAAAGTCTGAGCTGGACTTGAAGTTTATGGATTCCTCCAGAGTGCCGCTCTCACAGCCACGTTTTCAAACTGGTGTTACTGGTAACCATTGCACTGATGAAAACTGGCAAAATCAAAGGTAGGCTGAGAATGTCTCACAGCTGGTTACCAGTCTGCTCCCTCTAAAAGATTCCTCCCTCCCTCTGCTCCATTGGAAATGGACCTACAATGCCTGCACTGTACTAAGGTCTCTCGACTCCTCCTTACCCTTTTTCTTTTTTTGTGTGTGCATTTAAAGGTCTAAATCTACCAACACTCAAAGCCAGTCAGTCACATGTGCTGTGTCCAGGTGTGGCAGGTAAACTGGATAGTGCTCCATCACCAGCCCCAGTTACTGAGGCGTGATCCTTTTATGGATAAGCTTTGCTGGATCTTCTGGAGAGTGGGAGATCCCAGCTGACTTGCTTATGTGTTCCTGGGAATAGCCATGGCACAGCCTGAGCTGTGCTTGTGATCCCTGAATCTTTGTGCCCACTGTGAAATGAGCAGTGGGGACAATGGGACAGCTTGGTCAGGGAACTTCTCTTTTTGTTTATAGTGTGAAGATAAACCTTCACAAGACTCAAGAATTTAATTTGATAGAGACTAAAGCTAAAGGATGCACTTTAGTCTGAGTGTCTGAATCTTGCTCGGCAAAGCTAACCTGAAGTTTGTAAGACAGCTTATGAAGTAACAAGATGGGTCATTTGCTCCTCGCTTTTTGGCTGAGGGGACAGATGCTGTGGTGGGAAGGCTTTTGGTGCAGTCCTTTTCCCGCTGGGGCTGCACAGACAAGCACTGGAGGGCTGCCGGAGAGCACCTCATCTTGTTCCAGGGGCTTGTGCAATGTGCATTTCACGGGAGTAGCGAGTTCAGCTCCTGCATGCCTGGATAAAAGAATAACCTCACACAGAGAACTTCATTCCTTTCTGCTTTGGCCGTTGCAGTGCGAAGCCAAATGACCTACCACGTTCCGTACCAAAATCTGTCAAAATACGCTGGTTTGTGTCCTACTGCATCTGAATCTTCCATGTCTTCACCTGGAATACCTTCGCTCAACTCCAGGGCGCAGCACCCGTGCCTTTGAAGAAGTTTAATCGGTTTCTTTGAACTGAAAGTGAGCCACATCCAGCGCTTGGCCGGGAGTGCTGAGGCGCCCTGGCGGCTGCTGCGCCCCCTCTCCGGGGGCAGGATGGGCAGGATGCCCCGAGCAGGGCTGTGCCGCGATGCTCGCTCCCTGCCCACTCACAGCTTTACCCCCGGGATGGGGGAGAGCTCTCACTGCCCCAGCCAAGGGGGGAATGCTGAAGCACGAAGCCAGAAGTGTCTTCGTGGCTGTATGCACGTACCAGCTAGGGATCATAGGCAGGCAGCTGGAGACGGCCCTCACCACCACAGTTTTAGCCCCTTTAAGTTTTGTCGTTGTTTTTGTTGTTAAAAACGATGTACAGAAACATGGGGAGTTTGTGTATCAGTGAAAAGAAAAGGGATTCTTCCCTTCCCCCCACCCCCTGTCCCAGATTAAGTTCACCAGCGTCCTCTTTGTAACTTTAGCAAGCTTCAGACTCACTTCCTTTTGTCAGGAGACCTGAAAGAGCCATTTCCTGATTCGTACAGGGCTCTTGTATGCGCACACTAAGTGCTCATTCATGCCGTGAATCATAAAGGTAACCTCAGTTCAAAGCATTGCGCTGATACTTCGGCGTGGGACCAAAAAAAAAAAAAAAAAGTTTGTAATTCAGCGCAGCGCGTTGAAGTCATCTTTGCATTTACCGAGGAGCCGCGCCAGGGGGATTTTGGTCTTCTGTCTTGAAAGCATCATTTACAAACTGCCCAAACTAAAACCGGCTGGTGAAAGCACCAAAGCCAGCCCAAAGGATTATGTTTACTGTCGTGTGCGAGGCTTGACACATTTTTCATATCCTGCCAGAGATGAGGAATGGCATCGGGAGCTGCCAGTGAGTCAGGCTGGGCCCCGGCGGTGCCACGCAGGGAACAAAGGCCCAGGGACAGGCGCGGGGCTCAGCGCGGTGCCTCACACCAAACGCAGTGAAGGTGCCGGAGAAAACTCAGCTCTGCCAGGAGCGAAGGACTCACTCTCCTGTCTGTGGTTCAGTGGGAGGTCAGTGAGGCACGGTCTGTTGTGTTTATCTCTCCTGTACTCGCCTCCGGGTTCATCTGACAATGAAAGGGATGAGCTGTTACTGGCTGGAGGAAGAAAGAAATGTGCAGTACTCGCCTCTCTCTATCCCTGCCAAGAGGGAGAATGAGCCAATTTATACATAACATGGGAGTCCTCTGCCGTTTAGCAGCTTTTGCACAGCATCCAACTGTACAAGGACACATCCCTGGGGTCAAACAGACTTTGGCTGTACTTCTGCCTTGATGGAGTAAGATCAGTATGATCTCTCCTTGTACAAGAGAGCAAAATACACAGATTCTAAAATCAGCAACTCTGTTTTGACAAAGAAGAAAACAGTAAAGGGGAAGGAGGCTTAGCTTGTGGAAAAAAGTTAACATAAATGTGAGTGCATCCTCTTTTACTACCGTGACCCTTCTTGAACTCTTAAAAAAGCCAGATATTCACTGGTTGCTTTTTAGCATTATTGTTTTTACAGTATTATCCTATTTGCAGATGAGGTTAGCCTGCTAAGGAGAGTCTCTTGTTTGAGGAATGTTAGAGGAGCAGTGGTATAAAATCACTCTCTGCCCTGGGCTAGCCAGCCTAGGGTGACTCACACCCAAAAGTAACAGAACTATGGGAGCAAAAAACCCAAATGATTTTAGGCTCCCAGTGGGTGAAGTAAAGTGCAACGTAGATTTGCAGAACTCTACATACCTCAGGCCACAAGTCTCTGAACTAAGAATGTGATGTGCTGTGCTCAAAGCCTGATTTTTGTCCTGGAAGGCTACTACCATGAATAAACTCATAGCCATCACATGTAAGTAAACTGCAGTAAATAAAACCATAACCACAAAGGAGGTGTGAGGCAGTAATTTTAATTAGTAGTCCTGTGGGACTTCCTGTATGTTTGTATTTTCCTTGTGGAGTGAAATGCATATGAGGAGCAGTTTTATTTGCACAAGAGTTCTCCACTCTGTGCCTGCAGCTGAAAGACTGCTCTGCCTGCAGGAAGGCTGAGGAGCATCATGAGGCCCATCTGGTTCACCTGCCAGCTCCAGAGGGATGCTCCTGGAGAACAGGAGAATTCTGCAACGTCCTTTCTGACTGGAAAAGTGAGACTCTTTCTGGTCCATGCAGGCTCTCAGTGCTGGAGAATCTTCTGGGCAGAAGATTCTGTAATGTTTTCATACTTGATTGTTGACTTAATTCTCTGCAATAGCTTGTTTTCTCTCAGCTGTTTCGTCTCACTGTGTTTGCAATCCCCTTCTCTAGTGGACTTTCCTGGCTTTGCCCAGAGCACCCCCGTGGCCTGGCAGTCCTGCTGAGGTCTTTGTTACATTTTTTCTCTCACGTCAGTAATTTTCTTGAGGAATTCTGGCACCTCATCATCCCTGCTTTCAAGTTTTCTCATATACAGATGTTCAAGCTCCTCATATATGGTTATCACTAGCAGCTTTTATCACTTTGGGATTTTGGAACAGTTTTTCTTTAAAACCTGGTCAATTACTATTTCAAGAGCTGGAAAACAATAGGCTGCCTTTTTTTTTTTAAATGTAATTTGTTTTAAACATGAATGTTTTGAGCCAGGTTAATTTTTAGTCATGATGGCTGTGCTGACCCCGTGGCCTCATCTGACCCGGTACAGGGGACCACAGCTCTGCACTAGCATGTCTAGAGAGCTCCTGGTGCTCCTGGAGCCCTTATTCCTGCACATGTGGGGTGTGGGGCCATGGTGCTGGCACGGGGGCCTGCAGGTTGTCTCCCCACACTGGCACAGCAGCAGCTGCCTTGTGGGGAGGCTGCAAATCCGGGTGGCTGTCCCTAAAATCCTGGAAACAGCAGCTTTGCAGCACTTCTGGTGCCCTGCACCCTGAAAGGGTGTTAGTGTGCTTTGCATAACAGGGGCCTATTCAAGGTTATGAATGTTTATTTATGAAGAGGTTGGCGTGTTTGTTTTTCTAACATTCAGTTTCCTGCTCACGTGAAGGCAGCTGCAGGAGACAGCTGTCCTGACTGAGGGAGCACTGAGGCCAGGTGAGCTCCTCAGACCTGACCTACCCTCCACAGTGAGGGCAGGATGGGGACAAAAACCCCCAAAAACCATCAAAACCAGAGTGAGCGAACATGTGCACTGTGGTTTAAGGAGGGCACAGTGAAAACCTACAGTGGATTTTTTTATGCATGCTCTCCATTGTTGATTTTCTCCCCCCCACTCCTAAGGATTGGTTTCTTACCAATCCCCTTCTCCTGTCTCCCCTTTCCACTCAGCTCAGCAGTACAGTTGGAGGGGGCCGCACATTTCTCCCCAGGTTAAAGCTTAAGGGATGTTTTTGTGGGTGACTTCCAGCTGTGTAAGAGGAAAACCTGTTTCTCCAGGATACACAAAGCTGGGGGTGGGCAGGCACCCAGCGACATAGCCCTCCCAGCCCTGATTTCACTCAAGGTGCTACAGTAGCCCCAAAGTCTTGTTATTATATTTCACTATGAGTTTTCTTTTGACTCTTTGCTCTGCATATTTTCTTTAAACATTTTGATGTTCAAACATTTAGACTTCAGGAAAAGGAAATTCATTTCAGATTTTTTAAAAATTTCATAGAGAACAATTACTTGTAGCAAAGCAATCAAAAGGGCTCCTTGCTTCTGGGATGGAGATTTAGGCACTGATTTATTCTATTTCTAGATATTCATTTCATTTGTATTAAAAAAAAAGGAAGGAAACAAGCAAAATTGTGTTTATAACGAAGAAGTTATTAGGCCCTTTCCAAGCATGCCTGTGCCATTACAGTGCCCTAATTCTCTTTATAGATTAACAAGCCTGAGCCATTGTTATCTTACTGAAAACATAAGTAGACACAACCAGTATGTCATATGATAATCCCAGTGCAGTGGTGGTTCTGGATTGATAAATGTTATTAAACACTTTGCTGGAAGAGCACACCAAATGTTTCTCCTGAGGCATTCTTGAAGGTTACCTGTGATCAGGCACAGCAGAGACGAGGGTTTCCTGCTGAGAGCCAAGTTACC
Source organism: Monarcha castaneiventris obscurior (assembly GCA_026261815.1). Classification (NCBI taxonomy): domain Eukaryota; kingdom Metazoa; phylum Chordata; class Aves; order Passeriformes; family Monarchidae; genus Monarcha; species Monarcha castaneiventris. Next base: position 36,527,714 of record JAMPIT010000566.1, on the reverse strand, counting down.
TGGGCACTATTTGCCTTCAGATGAGTCAGTGGGATGAGGGGCTGTCACAGGGCAGGCAAGGACAGATAACCCGGTGTCGCAGAGTCTCTGACTAAAAAGAAACTGGCAGGTGTCGGGTGCCCGACCGGAATTTTCAGGGCTCAGTTGCAGGAAGTGGGTGCTGCTGGCAGTGCTGGTGTGAGCTCACAGGGTCAGGCTGCACCGAGCCCCCTCCTGAGGGGATGGCCCAAGGAGGGTGGTCCTGAGATGATGCTGAGCCCCCACACCCACACATCAGGTGACATGGGCAGCCCAGAGCTCCATAAGACCTCCTGCCTTTTTCACAAAACAAAAGGCATGGGGAAAAGCCCAAATGGCACCCAGCCACTGCCCTCCAGGAAAAGAGAGGAGATGGGCTCACTGTAAGCAACATGATTGCACTGGAGACGTGGCTCGGCCATTAGTCAGCCCCACCACAGGATTCTGTGGGATGTGGGCTCTCCTCCCCTGCCAAAACCCCCTGGAACACCTGCAGGGAGGCAGCCAGCAGGTACCAGCTGGGGCTGGCAGTCCTTGCTGTGGGGACCAGATCCTCACCCTGCTGGGACACTGTCAGGGACACTTTGGGATTCCAGGTGGAGCATCTCTTTTTTGGGTGGACAAAGGACACGAAACGTGGCACTTGGCTGCAATGGGCAGTGATTTCCAAAACAGAGGGTGTAGTACACACTTCTAATTGGTGGTTGTAATTGTCTCTTATTTAATTCTCTACTCATACAGTTGTCTCAAGAATAAAACACTTAGAATGAATTATTGTTTACAAAAATGCAGTGTTTAGTGTCTTCAACACACTTTCTGTAGTCTTCCTTGTGATACAGAACAGAATAGAAATATTTCAGTTGGAAAGGACCTACAAAGAAGATCTTGTCCAACAGCCTGACCACTTCATGGTAACCAAAAGTCAAAGCAGATTGTTAAGGGCATTCTCCAAATGCCTCTTAATACAGGCTTGGGCCATTGACCACCTTTCTAGGAAGTCTGTTCCAGTGTTTGACCACCCTCCTGGTAAAGAGGTTCCCAATGTCCAGTCTAAACCTCCCCTGATGATGCAGCTTTGAACCAGTTCCACATATCCCACCACTGGATCCCAGGGAGAAGAGATCATCACCTCCCTCTTCACTTCCCCTCCCTGGGAAGTTGTACAGAGCAATGAGATTGCCCCCAGCCTCCTCCTCTCCAAACACTGAACAGAACTGGCCCTAGAACTGAGCCCTGAGGAGCACCACTGGTGACCAGCCAGATGTAGCCCCATTCATTGCAATCCTCTGAGCCCTGCCCTTCAGCCAGCTTTCCACCCAGCCCACTGTAATCCCACTCATCCCACAGTTGGACACGAGCATTAGAAGTTCACTGCTACACCTTTAATGGAAACTACACAAAAAACCATGACCAGGTGCAACTCATGTACTATTTATGCACATTATCACTCAGGTACTGACAGTATTTGCTGTGCATTAAGTAAAACTCCACTATATCTCTGTGGGAAAAGTCTTTTAACTATGGTTTTAACGGGGCAGAAGAAGAGGAACTCACATACATGCACTCACTCACATGTGATGTGAGTCACACATAACTCTGAGACTCTGTGATTAAACAAATGACTCTGAAAAAAAGGGATTTAGTTAATGGTGGCAGCTCTGCTGGATGTCCATGGAGATTGTTCTCAGGTGTCACAGGGAGGGCTGATCTGAAGTCAGCCCTGGACATCATCCTGGCTGTACTTGCCTGGCCTGGGGTGGTGGCTGAGTTTGCAGTGTATTGGTAAAAGAGACTCTCTGGAAAAAATATTGATGTTTCATGCCATCTGCGTTACAGAAAGCTGTTTTTGGGAAGGCTTGCTGCTTCACCACAGGGCGCTGTATTTCCTCACTGATAAAACTCAGTGTGTGCCTTACCCTGTGTGCCAGGCCGCGGCCTGTGAGACCGGCAGCCAGGCGTGCTGCTGTCCAAGGCGCCATAACACACCCTGGGCCTGTCACGTTCCAGTCCGAAAGCCTCTTCAGACAAGGCACTTCCCTGTCTGAAGGAGAAGTTTGAGCTTCCTTTGCCTGGGATGCAGAGTAGCTGCTGAGGGGGCCCGGCAGCTGAGCAGACCCACTGCCAGCCCTCCCCTGCCCCTGGCATGCCCAAAAGCCCGGGGAGGGATGAACCTTGCTCCCCATGTCTGCCTGTGTTTACCTCAGCGGGTTTCTCCCCCATCATGCTCCCACCGTGGCCACACGGAGCCCACAGCTGTGACTCTGGCTGTGGTGTCCCAGCAAGCACTAAATCCTGACTGCCACAGCTCAGCCCTGCAGCAGAGAAGCTGCCTCGGACAAACCCAGGCTCTTCTCAAACACTATTTGCCATGTCATGAGGCTGCTGGGTCTCAGCCTCCCTGGAAAAGGACGCAGTCTTGGCATTGGCTGGCACAGTGTGTCTCTGTGTGTGTGTTGGCAGGTGCTGAGCCTGCAGGTGTCCCCCACGCTGCAGCCAGGCAGGTTTTGCTGGCTGCAGTATCACCAGAAACAACGCTGCAAGGATTTGACGCTTGGAGTTGTCTGTGGTCATTTCCCCAGGCATCTGTCTCTCCCATGGAGAGCTTGGTGCGACCTTCAGTGCACAGCAAGTGCTTGTGCACCAAGGGATTGAGAGCTTCCAGTTCCTCATGGACACCTCCATGCCCCTCTGTCCTGTGCCAGCTCCCACAGAAACTCCTCTGAAACATCCTGCAAGCACCTGTGATGAGCTTGGTGCTGTTTGGAGCTGTGTAAAGTAAGGCTAACATGGCTGAACTTTGAAGAGATCATGAAAGAGAAGGACCAGCTGGAAGTGCCACTGTGCTGTGGCTTTGCACATGTAGGGCAGCCCAGCCAGCTGAGGGGTTGTGGCTGCACTGTGGCAAGGGGTGAGGGCTGGCCCAGCACAGCCCACAGCGTACTGGTGCTTCTAAACCTTTTAGTGCAAGCTGCACGTGCCTGAGGTGCATAGATATTTGGGTTACATTCTGTGCTTCTGTAAACAGGAGCACCTGATGCTTTATGACTTAAGTGAAAGGACCATCACTTCTTGGATCCAAAAGTCCCAACAGCTTCTTTAAGAACAAACAGGAGATAATGTCACATCCTCCTCCACACCTCCGCTTGTTTTTAGACCTGTGTTAAAAGGACGTTTCACTTTTGCAGTCCTGTGCTTATTGCAGAAAATAGCCCAGCTGAGAAAACAGATGTAAGCCTGTGTAAGGGAAGCCCCAGCTGCCCAAACTGTGCTGGAGAGGCACACGGCTATGGGTGCCTAGAGGCAAACCTGGCTCTGCCTGGGGATGTCTGACTTTGTTGAGCTGCGGGGGTGAAAAGTGCTTTGTCTTTCAACAACAGAAAATAATAGCTTGCTGACACCAAGCCCAAATGGCAAGTAAAGGAGCTCTTTAGGGTTCTGAGTCCCTGCAGGACTTCTGTAATCAAATTTTAAACTGTGGTGATGGCAAACCCAGCATGTGAATACAGAATAATTTTATTGCTTTGTGCTGAGGAGGTAGTCAACTCATGCCTATAAATCCTGAGTATTTGCTTACGTAATTTATTTTTGTTTTCCTTTGGGATTCTTTAGCCTTGTCCTGACTTCACTGTCATTTGGACCAGCTGTACTTTGTAATGCAGTGGACTTTGGTTTATCACCCTGTTTTACAGTCTGGCAGCTTTATAGCTTTCAGAAACACGTAGTTACATAAAATGGGTGTGCTTTCTTGCCTGGCTAAAGAACAGCCACTAGCCCTCAAATTTTCAGCTAGTTTTGTTTTTGTTTAAAACTGGATTAATAAGGTGTTATTTCTTTGATCCTAGCACTTGTTGCTGCCTCCATCTGCCAGTTCTGCCTGTTGCTCTTCAGCAACAAATAATTCCTGCTCCTACACCACCAAACCCAGTACTTGCTAATCCACTGAGTTGTGGCTAATTACATCAATGGGAGGTAAAAATAATCCAGATATTATTAATGTATCCCAAGAATTTACCTCTCAGACTTCTGGTTTTGTGAAATAGGTCTTCTTATTTGTCTTCTAGTTTATTCTGATTACATTATCTGGAAAGGATAAAGTCTGAACTGTTTCCCTTGATGCTGCTTCCTCTGTTGGGTGTGTGGCTTCCTGTGGCAGGCTGTGCTCAGCCCCTGCACCTGGCCTCCTTCAGTGCTGCAGATCTCTTCTCCTGCTTCCTTTTTAATTTACATTTTCTGCCCCAGTGGCAAAGCTACACCTCTGTACAGAGGTTATGACCTCCAGGAGAGGTGAATGCAGAGTTTGATCCATCCCTCTATGTTAACTCTGAAAAAGACCCATGTACCTGCAACTGCAGCTAAACAACATTTGAGGCTGTGGTTGAAAATGTTCTTGTACATTTGTCCTAGGCCGTGGCAGGAAGCTGCCTGGGGCAGAAACCCAAATCCTATCATGTGAACTGATTGCAAAAGGCACGAGACAACAGACCAAAACTACGAGTCTTGTTTCCTCCTGCACAAGGTGTGTGTCGGTGACTCAAGTGGGCCAAATCTGGAAGTTCAGGGAGATCAATCACAGGGAGCCCAGACTGGAGTTTGCTCATCATGAGAGCAATAAAGAAAGACTGTTCAAAGGTACCTTCGCAGTGGTGTCTGGGTGTCCAATTATAGTAACCAGCTTGGCAAAATCTCACCCTGCAGTTTTATCAGTGTGTTTTGAAAATAACACTGCAATGTCCAGTTACTTGGAAACACTGATGGGCTTTCATGTGGAAAGCTACCATGTCTCTCATGTTTTTTCCCTGTGTGGAGAAAGGTTTCTAGTAGGAATTTCAGGGATTCATGTCCCATCCCTGCACAGTGGGTTCCTGGAAGGTGATTTGGGAGATGTAAAGTCACCTCATCATACTGTACAGCAAACTTTCAGGAGAGGATGGGCACCTGGTTTCATCTTACCAAAGCACATTATTTTTAGTCTGTTTTAGTGGAGAAGGGAAACAGTTCAAGAAAACGGAGGTTCCTTTTCCCTTTGAGTGGATGTGACCATCTGACACCTGCTATATCAACAATCAAAATATGCAAAGTTCAAAACACAAATAAACATAACTATTTACCTGAGAGCAGTTTCTGAACAGGGTGTTTGTTTTCCATCCTCTCGAGCTAATTATCCCCTAGGGCTTTTTGTCTCTTGCTTTTGCCTGGAGTAAATCTGTGAAATGAAACCGAAACTGGTTTGAAGATGGAATTTACTCCCCCTCACTCACTATTTTCGGCAGAGGTGTGTACCTGTGCTTTATTCTATTATCAAACACAGAGTGTTTCTGATTGCAGAAGAAGTCAGAGCTCAGCAGGGCAAGGCCTGAGGGTCGGGAGAGGTGCATCTCCCAGTGCTGCACTGGTGTTGGGCTGTGCTCCTGCCCCAGAGCCCACATCCACTGTCTTCAAGTGTACACCCTCTCCTCCACAAGCTCCTTGTGGGGACAAGGCTGAGCTCCTGATGGGTTCTGAAGCCCTCCATCAAGGTCGTATTTACCAAAAACCGGCCAGCAAAAAAACTTAGCCATGTCCTGGGGGGAGAAAGAAGAGTCCTGGGAGGGAATCTCTCCTGGACGGTGAAATTAGAGCCTGCTTTGAGTTTGCAGTGAGGTTAAACATTAGCAGCAGGCACGGTGCTGCTTTGCTGCTTGGTTTCAGACATGAGCTGAGGCCTTCCTTTAAACTGCAGCCACTTCTCCGAAACCTGAGTTCAAAAAAAGAGAGAAAGGGGAAGAAACCCATTTAAAGAATCCTGCCCAGGCAAGCAAAACAACCGGGCACAGCCGAGTCTGGTGCGTGAGGTGAATCCTTTAAAGCCGGCAGGTCTCGTCCCTCGGCGCTGCCGTCCCCGATCCGTGTGAGCGCTCCCGAGGGATGCGCAGGGAGAGCCCCGGGGAGCGAGCGCTGCGAGGAGGAAGCCTGTGCAAGCCGAAGGAAATAAAGCTTCTGGTCAGCTCGAAGAAAAGGAGGCACGACTCCCACCCCTGGGCTGGCCTCCCGCCCGGGCAGCGCTGCCTGGCGGGGAATTACGCCGAGCTTTCCCCAGTCCCTCTCCGAACGGAGGTGGTGTTTTCCCCGAGCTGACACCTCCGCTTTCCGCGGGCCAGGCTCCAAGACGGCGACTCTCCCAAGACAACACACCGCCTGCAGGAGTGCAGTAAAGCCCCCACATGCTTTTTCGGAGGAAAAGTTTGCACTGGCTTTTTGAATTACATGGACAGCGAAGGCTCTTTACAAGAAGAGGGGAGGGGGAAGGGTTGTTTTTCTCGCATGTATTTTGTTTTAACTTATGCAGACAAAAAAAGCCTCCTTCCATGCCGTCGCTATGGCTACGGCTCGGATCATTGTGCCGGAGCCTGTGAACAGGAAAGGCCGAGCGGAGAGGGGGCGGCGAGCCCGGCGCTCCCTCTGCTCGCAGCCGGGGTGGTGCTGACGCATCCTCCGGCCGCAAGTTTGTCCAAGGCCACCCTTCTGTCCCCTCCCGATGGGAGTGTGGAAACTCTGCCATTGCGAAATGTTCCGCTGGCTGGCTCAGCCTGAGGAGAACTTCCCGGGGCATGAGTTTGAGAGGGAGAGCGAGGAGGAGCTTTGCACCTCGGCTCCCCGGACATGCTATCAGCGCTGGTAACACTCGCTCCCTAACTCTTCCCCGGAGGCAGGCTCGCTAAAGCAGGGAACAGGGCAGCGCTGGCTCACCTGCGGGCCACACGCCAGCCCTGTGCCTCTGCTGCGATGGGCTCCCACTGGTGGGACACCAGTGACCAGCCCAAAGCCGTCTGGTACTGCTCAGCCCCCATCATATGCTGGCACCCAGCTTGGCGGCGTGGTTGTGGTCCTGGAACTGAGGAAAGTCATGCCAGGTGAGGTTTCTCCAGTATCTAAAGCCACAGAAAACATTCTGCTGTACATCTCAATTGTAGTTCTAGAGCTGCTTTGGCCCTCCCGTAGCTTGAGAAAAAGTTATTGAGGGAATTTAAAATTGGCCTTTTCTTGACCCACGGCATTACCACATCACTGTTGGAGACTTTCTTACTGAAACTGTGAGAATATTTCTGCTGGTTTTAAAAACCCTGCCTCTTAGTAGGATCTCACCAAAAGTCATATCTGAACAGTTGGTCCCTGTATTTCCTTTCACATATGAATGTTTAAAATTATCCCCATTGGCTAGAAAAGGTCTTCTCATTTAGCACTTCCTCACTTGTTTTCTGTGACTCCCTGAGAATCCATTCCATCAGAATTTTAGAAAATGCAATGGTAAGCCACATTGGCAGAAGATGAACAAGATACGATAAACAATTTTAAATTGATTGAAAATTTGACTAAGCTGCTTACTTTCCTAATTATCATGCCTAATTAGTTAGCTTGTTCCATTCAGTCATGCAGCTTTGATAGCTTTATTGTGCTCCAGAAGTCTGGGGCCTGAGATTTAAGCAGGCCTGCCCTAGATATCTAATGAACTGTTAATTTCAAAATAAAAACACTCTTAAACTGCTCTACTAGCAATCACCTTCTGGTCTGCTACATGGAGCCAGAAGCACCAGCAGATTGCACAGATTGCACTAGCACTGAGATGCAGTAGGTATGAGTAGGTTAATGGAGCTCACAGAGTAACCAGTGAAGTTACTACATCTTCCCCAAGGAGAAGATACAACAGCCTGATGCTCAGTGAGAGCTGCTGGACACCATCTCCTCTTTCCCATTCTGCCTCCATCACCAGCTCTTGAGCTGGTTCCTTGGGTAGGCTTGTTCTCACTTCCTTTGGCCTACTGAATTCCAGAAGAGTACGGGCTCAGCAAGGCTAGGGAGGTTTGTAACCTGGCATTTAATCTTTGGCCAAGTGAGAAACACATTTCCACTCCCCTTGGGATTTGAACCTCAGGCTCCTGTGTGTGGTATGAATGCTGCCACAGCTGCTGAGGTGCTGCACAGGGGCAGTCCTGGAAAGGGATGTTTCTTATGCAGAACCTGACCTGCTCAATCAAGGTAATTTTTGTTACAGATTCCATTCTCAGTCCAGCTGGAGTTAGCCCAGATCAGCACTGGAACCATATCACAGAACCATAGAATGGTTTGGGTTGAAAAGGACCTCACAGACTTATCTTGTCCCAACCTCCTCCATGGTCAGGGATGCCACCCACTAGACCAGGTTGCTCAAAGCCCCATCCAGCCTCGCCTTGAATGCTTCCAGGGATGAGACATCCACAACTCTGGGCAACCTGTTCCAGTGCCTCACCATCCTCGCAGTAAAAATTTCTTCTTACTAGCCAGTCTAAACCTGTCCTCCTACAGCTTAAAGCCCTCTTACCCCCGAGAAAAGTCCCTCTCCAGCTTTCTGTAGCCCCTTTAGGTACTGGAAAGCTGCTAGGTCTCCCTGGAGCCTCCTCCAGGCTGAGCAGCTCCAGCTCTCTCAGTCTGTGTTCATGAGAGAGGTGCTCCAGCCCTCTGATCATCCTCATGCCCTCCTCTGGACTCACTCCAGCAGGTTCACATCCTTCAGATGCTGGGAACCCCAGGGCTGGGTGAAGCACTCCGGGTGGGTCTCACCAGAGCGGAGCAGAGGGGCAGAGTCCCCTCCCTGGCCCTGCTGCCCGTGGTGCTTTGGGTGCAGTCCTGGACGTGGTTGGTTTTCTGGGCTGTGAGTGCACATTGCCAAGATACTCTTGAGCTTCTTGTCCACCAACACCCCCAAGGAAGAGCTACCTTCTGCTGTCTTCCAAGGGCTCCTGTATTTTTTATTAGGGTTCTCACCCTTGAAGCAACAGCTGACAACCAAACCTCAAACCTGGGCAGAGCTGACACACTGCTCACTACACATCAGCTAAAAACAAAAACAGAACAGGAAATAAGAATAGTTTCACACACAGCTCTCTGTTTGCCCTAGGTAGTGATACCTTATTCTTAAAATCAGTTCAGCATTTCCCATGGCTGAAGCAGCCACTTCCCACTACTCTCTAGGATGAGGAAACATCTTCCATGTGACCCATGATTTATGCAGTGACCAACAGGTTTAAAACCTTGGTTTTTTTAAGCCAGTTTATGTTACAATGCAGCTAAGTCTCTTCCCTTCCTTTGAAGTGAAAGCAGTGCTGGCCAAAAAAAAGCCTTTTATTGCAGGGTTACCAGAGAGCAAGAGGAGAGCAGCACAAAGCCTGCATGCATCCACTTTCACCATCAGCTTCTGAGAAGGGCAAATACAGTACTGCAAAGTGGTTAATTTGTTTCAAAGACAACTAAAGAAATTGATGAGCAGCATTGTTTTCACCTAGTGCTGTGCAAAGGCTTGAACACACAAGGCTGGTTTCCTACTGCTCAACACAGCATTTAGAGCTCAGCACAGCCACTGAGGCAGAGCAGAAATGCTGAACCTGACCTGAAATCAGGTACAGAGCACAAGCTACGAGTTTGGTGCTTTAAGAATCACATAATGGAGCCTTTTGTGTAGTTTGTAAATATACTTTCATTCCACATGACCAGTCAAAACCAATTGTTGTTACATAGGCTTTGAAATCACACCAGGCTGCATCTTTCCCTTCAAGGCTATGCCCTTCCAACTGAGGTGCTCTGCAGGTAACTGCAAGTCCCAAGCTCCAGACTTTCTGGAACAGCTGTCCAGAAAGCAGAAACCTAATTTAGGGACTCCAACCATACCTAGAAATATATGTCACAAGCCAGGATGCCCTGCACCACACAGGAAGGAGGGGTTAATACCAAACCCTTTCAAATACTCAGGTGCTCAGAACCATGTTACCATGTCCCACAGGCACACAGCTGCACTTTTATTCCACTGGGACCATGGTAAATCATTTCACTTGTGAGAAGGTTGAAGGCAATCGAGTCTTTTATTAATTTGCATATTATTTGACAGAAAACATCACGTGAGAATTAAAAGTCAAAACTACAGCCCATGAAGTGAAAACACTATTTTATTTTTATAAAAGGCAATAATTAAAACAAACCCTACCAGTGTGTACATTGTACACAGTTGAATGACACTTACAAGAATGAAGTTTCCATATACAAGGATTACAAGCCCACACTGGTAAAGGATACACACAAGCACATACTGACCTTCACAGATGCCTCAGCTCCAGAACACAGTACCAATTACTCTACCACCACACCTGCACTGTCATTATTAGCATCCACACTACTTTATTCCACTACAAACTGTACATACACAGAAAGCAAGAAGGAGTTTATTCAGAGAGCACATATATTCACAGAAAGAAATTATTTGCTGGAATAATCTCTCACTCTTCTGCTGCCATCTTCAAGAGATACTCTTTGTCAATCTTGAAGAGCCTCCAGCCCTCCTCGGTGGACAGATCCGAGGCGCCCCTTCTCTTGTAGAACCTGATGGAGGGCTCGTTCCACTCTGCCACGAGGAAGTGCATGCTGCTGCAGCGGCACTTCACAGCCACCTGCAAAGCCAACCCACGCTGTCACAGCAGCCCGAGACAGCCCCAGTGACTGCCAGCCAGATTACTCAGCAACTGTGATCACCACAAGTCACTGAGTTCATTCCAGCAGCCACTGCAGCCTTTCTCAGTCTGCCAGACTCCAGGCAATGTTTTAAGCTGTCTATAGTCTTCCCACCTCCTTCAATTCTTGTTTAGACTTAGCACTTAGACATACCTGACTCAAGTTCTTCAGAATCTCTGACCCAATACCAAGTCCTAAAAAAACCAAAAAACAAGAAACTTAAGTTTTAAATCTACAGAGGCCCTAAGGGTAGCAACTCATCTAATTCTGCAATAGGTACCTCTGTACTCAGCCATCACATAAAAATCTTCAAGGTACAGCAGTTTTCCAATCCATGGATCGTAAGTGAAGTAATACATGGCAAAGCCCACGACGCATGTTTCTGAAACAAACGGTGTAACTTCAGCTAGTCAGAATTTAAAAGGCAAAAATACTAACTCTTACATGCATGTTTAAACATACAGATTCTCTGGTACATGCAGACATTTGATACTAGGTTACAATTAAAAATGAAGCTTGCAAATAAACACACAATTCCAAATACAAGTTCTGACAAATTTGTATCATCCTAATAAAAAAAGACTGCCCTGTCCATACCCTGAAATCCTCAAAAGCACTGTCACAGTAGGTGTTAACATGGCTTTTTTTCCACAAAATAATGCACACTGTACTGATTCATTTCCACTCTGGACTACAAGTAAGAACTTCACACAGCAGCTCACAATCTAGACGATTGCCCCAGCTCTGCTTCCTTAGGAACAGTCTGTCAAACCCTGAAGAACACGGATCCTTCCGTGTACATTCCTCAGTAGCTACTGTGCCAGAAGGCCTATTTACAGGCCTCCTTTACAGCAGCGTTTCAAGCACTTCCACTGAGAACATCACACTGTTTTCTTTACCTTCAGCACCATGAAGTCAAGGGAAGCAAAGCTACAGCTTCAATTATAACTCTGTGGCTCAAGAGAGAAGAAAAACCAACTCTTCCAACAACAGCCCACTCAAAATAAAACCCTGAGTATTTTAACTACATCTGCCATAACACTCTGCACATACTGTAAGAGAAGCGTGCAAACAGGTTTCTGACATCTACTGTGTCTTTGGTAAAGGTTTGGGAATAGCACTTGTCCCTGTAGACCTTACCTCATATTATGATCATCTACTTTATTGTGTAACGGATCTTTTAGTTACCTCCCCGCCCATCCATGTACACAGAAGGGCCATGTACATGGCGAAGCTAGAGACTGTAACCTGAAGATTGGGGACAAATTAAAGAAAAAAATGTGATTCAATAGAATTACATAAAGGTAAGTCAGGGTCAAACAAGAAAAGCCATTTAATTAATTGGAGTCAAGCACATTATGTTATACCTGATCTCCCATGCTTCCAGGATTAGCAACCACTTCAGCAGAGTATCAGTATACATTACTGAATTTTACCAGTTAACCTACTCCTCCTACCCCAGTCCACTGGTGGAACCTCATCTACAATCGTTAATACTAGGCAAATTATGTTTCTGTGTATTTAGCGTCCAAAAATAAGTATCGGGAAGTCTCACCTCCAGACGACCACTGGTCTTTCGGCACTTCTGCAACCAAACAGTGGTAGAAAGGGTGCTCGCCAAAACCATCCTCAAGCAGCTCTGAAAAAGCAGAATACATACACACCTGAGCCACAGGCGCTGTCACTCAGCCGCCAACCGGGTGAGCTCTCGCAGCCTCCCTACCTTTCTCAGTTAGCACCACTTGGTCCTCCATGTCCTCGTATTTCGCCAGTTCCTGGAAGAGAAGGAGCCTGTGAGCGGCCTCTCCCCGCCCCCCGCCCTTGCGCAAGAGCTTGTTTTGCTGCGGCCGGGCAGCGCCGCTCCCCGCACCCCGCCCGCACCTTGATCAGTCGCAGCAGGTCGGGACAGTCCTCGGGACGCGCGGCGCGGATGCTGAACGAGGCCATTTTCGGCGGCGCTTCCCCCTGCGGCCCCCTCGGCTGACGAGTCCCCGGTGTGTGAACAGGAGGAGAAGCTGCTTCTTCATTCGTGTCCCGGGCGCGGCGGCCACCTGCGGTCAGTCAGGCTGCGAGCATGTCCCGGCGGCGTTCGGCTGCTGGCGGCCCCGGCTCGCTACCGCTGCTTCCCCGGCTCGGAGAGTGCCGGCCGCCGGCCTCGGCCGCCCTATTTATAGACGTTCTCGCCCCGCCTCCCCCGCCTACCAGCCAATGGGAGCGCCCGCCTTGCTCGCCCTCAGCCAATGGCCGCGCCTCTCCCAGGAATCCTGCCCGGGCCTGCCGGCAACAGCTGCGGCCGTCTCGTGACTCGCCCAGCCCCTTCCGCGCGGGGCGCCCCCTGGCGGAGCGGGGCGGCTCTGCACGGGCGCGGCGGCCCCGGTCCTCAGGGACCCCCAGGGACCCCCGGTCCTCAGGGACCCCCAGGGACCCCCGGCCCTCAGGGACCCCCGGCTCTCAGGGACCCCCAGGGACCCCCGGCCCTCGGGGACCCCCGGCCCTCAGGGACCCCCAGGGACCCCCGGCCCTCGGGGACCCCCGGCACCGCCTCTCCCGGCACCGACTGCCGCGGGGCCCCGAGCACCGAGCCCGACACTGCCCTCGGCTCGGGGCTCTCCCTGCGCGGGCGCTGTGTTAGGAGCCGTGGTGCCGCCCTGGCCGCGGAGCGCGGCATTGGGGGCGCTTCGTGCATCGCCGGGGGGAGAGAGAGAAAAAAGCCGCAGTATTTGCGGGAAACACGGAGCAGTGATCCGTATCCAACCTCGGGCGCGGGGCACCGTGTCTAGCACCAAAGTACGCCCCTGGACCAGAGCGTCCTTAAGGAAAAAGGCTCAAACCACTGAAGTTTAACCTTGGGGTTGTGACGTTTCCCAGTCTGGCACACGCACCGTAACCCGCCTGACCGGAGGGGAAGGGGTTGTGCTGGGAGAAGCATAAAGGGGTGCATTTAAAGCAGGGGGAGCTGCCCGTAGTCTGCCGTAAGGGAGGCTGCGACCCCATCCCCATGGAGGTATGGATGTCACTGAGGAGAGAGGTGGGTGTGATGAGGAAAATTCCATCTGGGTAGACTCAACAACATGACTTTAGGGTATGAGAGGATGGAGGAATTATCCTCATCCCTGTGCTTCCTCTGGATATTACCTAGAGATACTGCTGTTTGCTGAGGAATGAGCTGGGTCATGATCTAGATGAGTATGTGGTCCATGGACCTACTAGCTGGGCCACCCAGAGGAAAAGTACAAGTCTTTGCCATGTGTGGTTTTCTTTTCACCCTCTTCTATTAGCTGTGCCACTATCATGTCCATTCTTAGATATTTTAAAGGAGCTCTTAATCTTCAATTTAGCTTAATCTGAATTGTTTTAAGAATGGCTTGGGATATGGGAAGGCACTAAGTCGTGCTGCTGACTTTCACAACACACCCCCCATTTTTCAGTGTATCCAAGAAGCTACAAGGTTGGCCTTAGACAGAGGAACCAGCACAGAACATGATACTGCAAGAGGATTGTATAAAGAAGTGTGTATAAAGCATGTGCTCGGCTGGCTGGTGTTAGCATACAGTGGAAAGTGCCTGAAGGCCTGGAAGAGTAATTTAGGATTTATGCAAACACCCTAACTGGCTCAGTTTACCCTCTACTGGAGCAAGAACAGAGATGCCCAAAGAACAGAAGCATTTCCAAATCACTAAGCAACAGCCAGTGGCTAGTAGTAGAAAAGTTAAAATTTATTTCATGGGTTTTGAGTCTGGAAATCCCTCAGGGCAGGGCATTTGGTAGGGAGACTGAATCTGAATAAACTACCAAAGGACAGACTCAGCCTAACTACATACCTTTAATGAATACAGATTTTTTCATTCCCTAGAAATGATTAGACTGGGATCAGAAATGGGGAATACTGTCTCTGTGAAAGACAACAGCTTTTGTGTTGTCTCAACTCTCTTTGTTTTGCATTTCACAAAGAGGAAGTCACACTATCAGGAAACCTACTGCTGTGTAAGAACACAAAGTGTCTGGTTTCTTTCTTCTCAAGTCAGAAAAGTCACATGATTTAGAAATTGAAGTCTCAGCAAAAAAAGACCCAAACATTTTCTCCCTTGACTGTTTTTGAAAATCCTGCTTTAGCTTGCTCAGAAATATGCTGATATTGTGTTGCCCCAGTTAATACAGCTCATTGGATTTAGCTTTCAAATTCACAAGGCAGAAGGAAAAAAATACTAAAAAATTTCATGAAGTGTCAAAAAAAGTTTCATGAAACAATAGGAAATTGAGAGAATTCAGTGAAAAAAAGATGAAAACTAAAAATATTTAATTAAGCTATCTAGATCTCAGAGACTATAGTACAATTATTTAGTTATGTATTACTAGGTGTATTTTTCCAGAATAAGTAAGTTTATTAAGAATGGTGAGAATATTTTACAAAAAGGTTCTAAAAAAACCTTGGTTTGTGAATTAATCAGACTGATGGGGCGTGTATTTTACAGCTTCTTCCCTTTGTCTCGGGTTTGTTGGTCTTTGAGCAGGTTTCATGTCATCTTGACACAGCTGAGGCCAATGATGAAATCAGTAATGACCTGCACAGGGCTTGGATTGTATCCTTCAGTGGTCACAGCCTGTTGATCTGCCCTCCTCTCCAAGGAATGAGTAGTGGCAAATCTCCTGGAAAGGATCAAGGTTTGTTTCAAATTGTGCAAATACGTGTGCTGGCAGGTGGTTAACAAACGTTTTTAAGGTAAACCAATGTTGAAACAATCTGTTATAATGAAACATGCACTGAAGTCTGGATTAGCTCACTTCTGTACCAGCCAACAGCTTCTTCCATGCGGAACCTGCTGACTGTGAATCCATCTGCATTTCCACCAGGAGGGTTGGACTTGGGTGTTTGAGAAGGTAAAATGGTTAGGACTATCTAAAATGTGCATCATTCCTATTATTCTTACTGTATCTTCTCCCTAAATATTACTCATATGAGAAACAGAAAAATTTGTGCCAAATAGCAAGCAGCACTTTCTTTTTTAGCATGCAGCAGGAACTTTTATAAACAGCTGGTAATAAAAGCACATGGAGCATTACCTAGTGACTGAGGCAAGTTTTCCCCACATCCTGCCCAGAGATGGAGGTCTTTTCTTGTCTGAAGATACAGGAAATAGCCAAGCCAGTTCCCCCAGATCCTTTCACAGCAATGCAACTTAACAATTTATTCAGAGAGTTACCTTATCTGCACTTGTATCAAAACCATGTTTTTATTTGCATCTAAATTTTCTAATGTTCTCTTTCCTTGGAGGATGGACAGAAAGGCTCAAAGTGGGCACCAGTTTTCTTTCTTTACTGTTCAGCTAAGCAAACTCTCTTCCCCTATTTTAATTTTTGATTTCCTCCTTCACTAGGAAGATTCCTTGCATTCCTGTATGAATGCCTCTCTCATGCCTCAGAGGTTCTCTGTTTTGTAATAAATAAAACTCCTTATTCCACATTAAAATATAGCAAGTTAATGATTTTTGATTGTGCTATTAAATATTTCCAAGTATTTCAATCCAAGTTGTATGTCCTGTCAAATCTCTGGAGCAAAATACAGAAAATGCAGTTAATATTCAGTACCAACCTGTAATTTATTTATGATTTTGCACATTTGGGATTCTCTTATAATTTTCAACGGAATATTTTCTTCCTAGTACTCAGACCTTGCATTGATATTTATGAGTTCACAGTTGCTTCTGATATTTTTTTCAAGCCACTTAAAATTACAATTTATCAATACGAGGCTGTACAGAGAAAAAAATATTAGTATCTGTCAGAATAGTACAAATACAAAATAAATACTGAATGAGCGCTGCTCAGAATTCAGGGCAAATGCAAAATTAACAGTTTCACATAATAAAGCTACATGAATTTCCATATGCTGGCAATAAAAGGACCATAATTTTTCTTTATTATCTTTGAAAACATATTTCAGGTCATTAGAACCCTATTGCTGTAGGCGAATACATTTTCTTTGTCATTTGTAATTATGCAGTTTAATGAATTTGGGATTTAGACATAACTAATTATCTGCCTGAATCCACAAATCATCTATATCATGTGTGCAAATGATTTGGGGTATAAAAGTTATAGAAATAAATGTTGAGAAAAATTCCAGCCAGGCCTCAGTTTTGGATACAGTAGAAGTATTGTATCTGGATATAGTAGAAGTCCCTTTGGCTCTGATCCTGCAGTGTACTTAAATCAGGGGGAAATATCTCAGGCTTTAAAAAGAAACCTATGAAATCTAGATTTTTTCCTTATAATATAATCCTTTCCTTATAATGGGGTTTGCACAACGAGTAGATGTTTTTATTATGTGTCACAGTCACAGTTTTGTCTTTGGCACAGTCTTCTGCACTGCCCAGAGGTGATTCTTTTCATGGTGCCTTGATTTTTGAACCTTCAGCACACATGCATACCAGGTTTCCACATTTTTTTCCCATGACCAGATGAGCGAGAAGCTTTGCAATAGCGCCCTCAGCTCTTTCATGGCATCACAGAATTGTTTCAGTTGGAAGGGACTTTAAAGACCATCTAAGTAATGAATACTCTGGTTAATGTACCTTCTGTTTGCCAAAATGTATTTTCTTGTATCCTCATCCAGTCTTGCTGGTGTCTTTGCTAAGTCTTCAGCAAGGTGTGCTTAACAACTTCGTTGCTAACTTGTACCTTCTGTGTGCACTGTTTTGCTGGCAAGTTGAAATGGCCAGTGAGAGCCACAAACATTCTAGCTGGTGTGGGAGCCACGGGCTGCCCGTGGACACGTGTCCATATCCCAGTCCCCAGGAGGCACAGACATGGTTCCAGCAGGTGCCCTGGTCCTTGTGGGCTCTGTGGTGTCTTGGTGCACAGCCGCGGCTGCCCCTCTGCCACACCTGCCAGTGCAGGCCTCGTGTCACCTCTGCTACAAGCTTCTTCAGCTCCCAGGAATTAAAAAAAATCCGATTAATGGAACTTGTTGATTATTTGACTATGCAAAGCACACAGGTTATTTAACACAGCTGCATTTTCACAGAATCACAGAATCAATTAGGTTGGAAACGACCCTGAGATCATTGAGTCCAACCTGTGACTGAACACCGTGTCAACTAGACCATGGCACCGAGTGCCACATCCAGCCTTTCCTTAAACGTTTCCAGGAACGGTGACTCCAGCACCTCCCTGGGCAGTCCATTTCAATGTCTAAGCACCCTTTCTGTGAAGGAATTCCTCCTACGTAATGCGCAGTTTAAGATTGTGTCCTCTCGTCCTGTCTCTGGTTGCGTGGGAACAGAGACTGACCCCCACCTGGCTACACCCTCCTTTCAGGGAATTGTACAGCGTGATAACGTCACTCTTCAAGATCTTAAGCCTCTTCCCCTTAGAAAATTCCGAGGCTCTCGGTTACCTTCCCTAGCAGTGCCACCAAGTGACGGGCCGGGGCAGGAGGCCGCGTTTCCCCACAGCCGTGTGACGGCTCGGGGCGCGCCTCAGGGCTCCGGGCACAGCGCCCAGCTGAGCGCCGCCAGCCCGCCTTCCTCACGGCACAGCGAGAAAACGGAGCATTAAAAAGAAAAAAATCACGATGTCTATTAAAAGCAAGTCCCGGCAGGGCCCGCCCGCTCGGCCGGGCCCGCCCGACGACTAACGGCGTCCGGCTCCAACCTCCGCCCCGGGGAGAGGCCAGAGTGCGCGGGCACAGGGACACGGGGCAGGCCGCGGCCGGGCGGTGCCGCCCGGGGATCCTGGGGCGGGCAGGGCGAGGGCTCCCAGCTGCGGGCGGCCCGGAGCCCGCTCTGTGCGCGGCGAGCCGCGAGTCGCTGGTGTGGGAGGACCGTGTGGCTGGGGCAGGCGCGGCCCCGCTGTGACAGCCCCGGCGAGCACCATGCTGCCCACCCGGTAAGGCGGCCCGCACGTCCTCCGGCCCGGGCGGGGAATGGCGGCCGGGGGAGACGGTGCCCCCGGCGGCGCCGGGCCCGCGCAGGGGAGGCCGTGCCCCAGCGCGGCCCCAGCGTGAGGGGCTCGGGGCGCGGCCGGGGCGGGGCACCCCGAAAGTTGGGCAGCGCCGCAGGCAGCGCGGCTTCGGGCGCGGCGCTCGGGGGCCCGGCGGGGCGCGGCTGGATCAGGGAGGCGTTTGCTGGCCGGGCCGGGACACACCGAGCCCAGAGGCTGCAGCAATCCTACAGGCGTTTCACCATCGTCATTCGCGTCATTCCTGGTGCATACGGGACTCTGAGATTTTTTGGGTTTTTTTTTTTTGGTGTGTGTGTTCCCTTTTGCTCTCTTAAGGCCTCCAGGTGTATCTGCAGAGAGGGAAAGCTTATGTGTACATGATATATATGTGGAGATGAAGTAGAGATGTGTAAATGGCCCTGCTTTTCTGTTGGTGCCTGAAGACCTGCCACCTTTGCTTTTTTGAGGTGAAACCCCAGTCCCAGAGGAAGAAAATTAAGGGACCAGCAATCCATTATTCCTTGTCAGGGTGATGCCGTGAACTATCACAAGGGGTTTTTCACACCCTCTGTGTGTTTTTGTGTTACTACAGTCATGCTTGCCTGGAGGAGTAGTGCTGGCTGGTACCCGGTAGAACACTTAGTGAATTGTGGGTGGATTACATTCTCTGAAGGGTTTCATGGTTGTCTCTTCTTGCTTAATGGCTAAGAGGATTATATCTAGCACTTTGGGCTTTTTTTTTGAGTTGCTGCAGTACTAAGCCATGGAGGAGAAGACCAGGCTTAGCAGAATGTGACTGCTTGTGAGACCTTGTGAAATCCTTGGGATAGTCCTCCTTCAACTGCTGTGCGAACCAGCCAAGTGCACAAGTGTATGGTTTGGGTCATGGGTGATTTCCTAGAGGCACGTGGACCCGATCTATGTTAAGATGCTACAGGGTAGAAGCTGATGTTGGGTCTAAGTTGGTTGTCTCAGGGCATCAGTGAAATATTCTTCTTTCCTGTTTTCAGGTAAGAATAGGTGTCAGTTGGAATTTCAACTGTCTTGGAACTGTTGTACTGATTGTATCTAGTTCTAAAAATCAAGCTGAAAATAAGGACTGGCGTTTCTGAAGTCATCAGCATAATTCCAAATAAAATCCTGAATTATTTACATGGGATTATTTTTAATAACACTGAATTATTTTGCTCTGCCTGTAGGTTGTGCATCATGAGGAAGCTTCCTTGTGTTCTGGCTAGGACACTCACTTCTGGGACCAGTGGCTCTCCAGGGCTTCCTGATTTGTCTGAAGGTAAAGTAAATGGCTGTAATCCAGAAGATTTAATGATGTTACTATGGAGTTTATTCTTCCAGGTGGTGTCCCTTCGTGTATTAATACGGTTTGGATAATGAACATACTCTTGTCTGTTAGTTCATGGTGTAAGTGTTTAGGGAGCAGCCAAAAATCACTGTGTGTTTGGAAGTGAATGGCACAAATATGCATAATCATTGAAATGGCAGATTTAGAGGCTCCTCTGGTTCTTCAGCCTGGGAAGAGCTTGGTTCTTTTCTGGCAGGATAACTGCTGCTCTTGATAGAAAGTCAGTGTAGTACGGGCAGGTGCAACGAGACTGGAGAGAATGGCCAAGAAATGGGGAACTGAGTGGAATTAAAGTCTTACAGAATTTGTAATGTGTCAATCCTGATAATTTCGTAAACTTGCAGAAATCTTTTAATCGGATCAGCAGCATTGCCTCGTGAAATTGCTCTTGTCAATAGAGCTTTGTGTTGAAAGATTGTTTCATTGCTCTAATAGTAATAAACCATAATGCTTCTGTTTCAGAAGCTTTTTAAAAGGTTTTCTTGCATTCTAATCCCTGGTACTGAGGAAAGGGCAGGAGCAAAAAGGCTGGAACCAGGTACAAATAATTCCTTCACGGAGTTCTGCTTATTTCTGAGATCTTATTTTTTACTTTGTTCTCTAAACAGAAGCTACCAGTAGTTATGGTCATTCAGTAAAGAGAAAATGAGGGTTATTTGTTGTTAGAGAACTTATTTTCATTGTTGTTAATAAATGGTAAGTTAGGAGATCAAAGGAGAGAAGCAAGGATACAGAATGTTGCATACTTGCAACTTGCCCTGCTTGTTTATTTGGATATTTGATAATGATACCACCTAGAAGGCCAATAAAAATAGTGAAACAGTGAGGTCATCCTGGTACTCCAAGGTGTACTAATATTTTGTGGACTACAATAACTGTAAGCATTTGAGATTCTGCTTCAAAATGGTTCAAATTAAAAGTTTTGCTGATACGTAGACTATGTTCCTTCAATTTGGTATCCATGCTTTCACAAAACACCAAATACTTTTTCTTAACTAGCTTTTCACATGCTTCCTTTTCACAACTTCGGGTTCCTGTTGTGAATGCCCTCACTTCTTCCATGGTTCTCCCAAAGGCTACACAAAGCAGGACTTTGGAATTTTCCTCTGAAAAAACCCTCATCCTGTTTTCTGAAAAGTGCTCCAGATACTCTTTCCAAAGTTAACAGTGCTTGTTAACAGTACATGGTGGTCCCAAGTTTGGAAAACTGTTTGAGCTTACACTGCAAGCAGATACCACACAGAGTTGGTAGACAAGGAACTGGAAAGCTGGCTTGAAAGGACAAATTGAGTTGAAACCAAGAAGACACTGACTGTAAATCAGGCAAGGATAGGTTGCCTGCAGTTACTAAAATTAAGGAACACGTGCCTAAATGGAACTGAAGCAGGTAGAATAGTCAAGTAACTCCTTATTAGATGTAAAATGCATTGTTTCTTTTCATTTTTAATCTAACCTGTGTTTTGTACTCCACAGGACAGTCACCCATTCATGTGAATAATGGTGTGTTGTGGTAATTTGTACATATTAAAATATTTGCTATAACACTAAACTTACTCACCTACTGTTTTTCCTTACTTTTTGATGAAAAATGAAGTGCTGTTATTATTCTCTGTTGACTTGCTTAAAGCCCCTTTGCCTTTGTGAATGGCCCTGGTCTTAATTGTGGCAATGTTGTTGCACTAAATCTCTGTCAGCATACTCTGTCTGCAGTGCTGGATAATACGTTTCTAAGAGGCTTGTGGGATACTGAATCTCTCACGGCAGCAGCTCCTGCAGTACTTGGCTTCATTTTAGACATTTGAATTTGCATCTTTCACTTAAGTCCAGACCGAGCTCTGTACCAAAGCTGGTGGTCTCCCTGAACCTGGATGCAGCTGGGGAGGCGCCAGCACGAGGGGCATGGATCTCAGTGGTGGAGATGAATGCAGTGATCTTGTCCAGCTGCCCTCCTCGTGTCTTTTTCCACAGCACAGTGCAGATAAACTCACAGCCTGCTGCTCTGGCATTGATGATCCATTGATCACAGTTTAGGAAATACTGTGAAAAATGCAAGGTGATAATGATGGAGAAGTCCCATTTGCTATAATGTTTTGCACATTTATGATGCTTGCCAAATAAGAAAAGAGAAATAGCCTATAGATGTTGGTGCTTAATTTTCTTTCTTAAATTTCTATTGTTACTTAATTAAATTTCTAATATCTAGAAGAGCCATATCGTTTTTGCAGGGAGGAAAAAAAAGGAGAAAAACTATATATTTATGAGCTGTAAAATGGACTAGATTTTGCTTGACAACATTATAGAAAGACTTCACACTTTGTCCCTTTTATTATTAAGATAAAAATTTTATGTGTTCTCAGCCTGGAAAATACTTATTTTTATACCTAAAATTGAAATCAGATGTGTTAAATGGGACTAACAGCTTATATACATTTTTGCAGGTTTGGACCCGAGATTTTTGTTCAGAGCTTTTTACCTCTTTAGAGTTGAAAAAGAAGATTAACTTAATGTAACCAAGGAGAAAGTGCTGATTATTCTCCCTCCATCCCAGCACAGTCTGCACACTGTTGAAAAAATTGAAGTTTTGTGTTCTAGAAGCTGTAACAGTGTTTCTAATGACACTGTATTGATCAAATGCATGCTATGGTAGCTTCACAGGTGGAGTATGAGTAACAAGAAAGTAATACATATTCTATAAGCAAGCCTGCTGCTGCTTAAGGAAAAAGGAATCAGATCTTCCCTGTTTCCAAAAGAAATCAGCTCTCAAGATTTTCAATCAGGTTCTTTCACTGAATTTTTTTTTTGTTCTTAGAATTAGTTGTAAAAGTCTTCTAATTTCAAAACATGTTTTTAGCCTAATTTTGTAAAGAAATGAGGCCTAAGCAATCTGTTTTATTTTGTCTCTGTCTGCCTATTTTCTTGTCCTCCTCTTCTTCCAGAACCTTTTGTTGTTTGATGTCAGCCAAAACAGATGAGCCACCAGTCTCAAAGAAAAACATATTTCCAAAAACTTTTTGAAAATTGGCCTCCAAATCAGGGGTTTGTTAGGGTGTGAGAGCCAGTGCTGGGGTCAGCCACGGAGTCTGCTGTTTGCTGGCTGTTGGTGAGTCACTGGGATCCATGTGCTGGCTGACAGTCAATCCCTTGCCTGCCTCTGGCTCAGGCTGGTGCTTCTCTAGCAGGCAGGCAGGATAGAAATAGGCTGGAAGTGTAGGGACAGGGGCTGAGGGTGCTGCAGGGGAAGGAACAGGCAAGGGGAGGTTTGGGGTATAGCAGTGGTGGTGGTGTGGGGGGACTGAAGTGACTGAGGAGGAGGGGAGCAGAGCTGAGTGGATCTGACTGAGAGAGTGGAATGTGATTTAAATCCTAGGAATGAGCTAGACTCGCTCCAGGGTTTATAGGACAGCTTGCTGGTCACTGTGAATACTCTGACTGGGCATTTAGCTTGAAAAATGCCAAGCCTCTTAAAGGATCAGCCTGTGACTCACCAGCAGCCTCTTTCAATTTCACCATGAAATTGTGGATATTTTTTGGTTGCTCTTCCTTGATGTGTCCCTATTTTGTCGTAATATTTGAACCTTCTTGTATAAAAAATCTTTGTAAATAAGTGAGGAATCCCTTCCATACAATTCTCAACTTCTGTTCTGAGCTTGGGAATTGTTGCTGCTTGTTTTCAGGTGTTTCCAAATAGCCAACATTCACCTGCCTAACAGCCATGGGGTAGTTTGGTAGATTTGCTGGGGTCTTAGCACACTTAATAATCTCATCAGAGAAAGAGTAGAAAAGATGCTTATGCAGATTTTTCTTGAAATTTAGGAGAAACCTGTGTAGAACTAGTATTAAGTCCGAGGGTGCAAACAGGGCCAGAATAAATTTTATAGGCCTGTCTTCAGTGTCTTAACACTGTGTTCTTTCAGACTGCTAAAAATTTGGGCTATGAAACCCTGCTTGCAAGGACCAGTCTGCTGATATTGCCTGCCTTTGTGGGTGGGATTATTTAATTGGTATTCTCCTCATTCCCTGTTTCCCAGCTGCACTGTTCCCTTTTAAGTTCTTATATGACTTTCTGATTTGTGTTATCTCCACAGTTTGTGTTTAGGCTGTAATATTTTCATGTCAAAATTCCCCAATCTAATCTTGATCCATGCTGTCTTTCAGATGTTAATTAGCACTGGAGGTGACTGATTGCACTAACAAACATTCTTTGTTGACTATATGCAATAAGCTGTGGCATTATGTTACTCAACCCATTCCTGTGATGTGCCTACTAACAGCTGCAGTGAATTTGGCCAAACTTTCATTTCTGGGCTGCTATTTGCATGAATTTGCCTAATTTTCCTGTTCTGGGATGAGGATTGTGCCTTTTAACACCAGGCAACCTCATGTTTATCACTTGCAGAACCTAAGCTTGATTTGCTTTGACTTTTTTTTTTTCCAGTGCGGAGGAGATTGAGGGATATAGTGGGAGCATCTACCAACTGGAGGTACAGTGTGCATTACGTGTATTTTACTTCATTTGTGAAACCAAGGTGGAGCTCAGGTGGAAGTTGTGGTAGTGGAAGTTACCAATAGTTAGCTTGCTGACCGGGGAAGAAAAAGATCCCACTAAAAGGTAATTGAAACAAGGCTTCTGAATTGGTACTTTATGGATCACAAGCTTCTAAGAGTTTTCTGACAGAAACAAAATACCTCATCTTGGTGCTTACAAGATTGTCCCACTAACTTTAAATCCAATGGGAGTTAAAGAGCTGTAGAGTCTGGCTGACAATGCTGTGTTGCTGTTACCTCTTGAGTTCTCTCTAGTGGATTGCCCACATGGTGGATTTATCCTGCCCCGGATTCAGAGACTGCTGAGCTTGCTCACTGTGTAGCAGGCTGTGTTCCAAATGGCACCCCTGTCACTTCGGAAAATTGACAGCTTGGGATCAGAATATCTTTAATCAGGAGCATCTTGAGCATTTCCTTTTCTGCTCTAACTTAATTTTTGATTAATTTATATATACTTTAAATAATTGCTGCTTTGGCTTTATTCAAGTTACTTTCCTCCCCCTCCATTACATTGAATAAGCCAGAGTTGACTGTAACCCTCTACTTACAGTCTGGAAAAGTCAATATAGTAGTCTGGAGGAATTATGTATTGCAGTTTGGTTGGTCCCATGTTTATTGTTCATTTTGGCTGTGTTTGTTGAGCTCTTCTCTCCCACTTTGTGCAGTGATAGGGAAATGAAGAGAGGCTTGCCTGGGTGGAGTGTCTGATGTGTCCAGGCCTTCTGACTCAGTTTATCTAAACACAACTGTAGGCATGCTAACAAAAATGCCTGAATCTGGGAAGCTTCTTGGAAGATTCTGGAAGATTTTTGCTTAATAAGAGTAGTATGTAAGCGTGAGGGGGCTTGAACTTTTCATCAGTCAGCTAGAAAGGGCTCTAGAAATTGTTTATGAAGAAGCATTCCCCACATCCCAGAACGGCTGAGGAGGAATGATGCCATGTGGAAATACCATTCAAAAACTGATAGAGGGTTCTGGTCAAGTCTGTTCTTCCATCTATTTTTTTTTTATCCCCACTGCTCCTGTCCTGGAGGGAGAGCAGACTGAGGCCAGGATCACCACAGCAGCATTTTTCTTAGGTACTTCTCTTGTGCTGTACAAAATACAGCAGAAGTGGTTTGCAGAGTACTGAATCCTTCAGCTACCATGAAGAAGTAATGCCAGGGAGACCACAGATGGGAGTGCTTGAGGATGACAGATTTAGTACAGAGAGGTTTGGAGGTCATGGATCATGTAGCCTTTGAGAGCCCCCTTTAAAAATGGAGTAACAGAGTTGATACGTGTGGATAACGAAAAGCTGGGGATGTAACTAAGTTAGGCCACAGAATGACTGAAGAGGACAAATTTGAGAGAACAGCTTAGGGGTCCTGAAAAGGGAGCTAGGGAAGGACTGATGTACGTATATCTGGAATGCTGGGAGAGAGCAAGGATGCATGTTGGAGGAACATCTTCAGCCATTAATTCTGCTGAAAGGAGACTTTGGTTTGTGGTTTCTCTTGTAAGGGCCAGTGGCATTTTGTAATAATTTGTTATTAAAAAGAAATATCTTGCTTATGTGTTTATTCTGGTTTTGTACTTGAATTGTAGTTAAAACTATTAATCTGTTCATTGTTAAATATAGTCTAGATGGCATTGTGGCCATTTCAGAAATACATAAACATTTCTCAGAATGTTTAGGGCAGGTATAAGTTAATACTTAGATGACTTATTGTTACTGTATGACAATAGTACTGCAGTGTGTAAAAGTATTTGTCTGTTGACAAATGTTATTACATTGAGCCCAATACTTCTGCATATTGAAGAGCACATTCGGAAGTGGAAGTCAAGAGGAATTCTGCTGCTGACCTCAGAGGACCCAGGATGGAACTGGTGAAAACCGAATATAGTTATTGTTAGGTTTCTTTATGTTTATAGACAAATTTCTGATTTACTTTTTGATTAATTTCTTTCAAGCCTTTCACTGAAAGACCTTGGAAAAAACATCTTTAAAAAGCATGAAGATGCATCATCTTGGACATTGCATCTTTCTTTAGTCATTTAGTATATTCAATTTCTATGCAATGGCATAACTTCAAATGTTAACCCTTTGGAGGAGGTTGTTACTCTGTTTCCTCTGAACTCCATGGTAGTCATATTGCCCAGATGAGGTAAACCACATCTCATGTTTCAAACAAACAAATGAAACTAGCAGAAGTTTTCTGCTTGACTTTTACTCTCTTTGATCATGGATTATTCATATTTCCCTGAAACTCGTTAAACAGAAAAGAGGGAATATAAATATGTTGAAGCTTGATTTTCAGAAGTAATACTCAAGCCAAGTAAGCTTTCATTTTAAATGAAATCATCCAAAGTCAAAACTTAAGACAACATTTCTTTTTGGTGAAATGGTTTTCTGTTGTTTTCTTTCTTTTTTTTTTTTTCCATTGGTTTTGTTAAACACACTGTCACTGGGATCTCAGCAATGCAGCATGCACAACTGAAGGAATGGCACACATCCAGAAATTTAACATTAAGTTTGGTTGCTTAGTGTTTTATGCATTCTCGTGCTCTATGAAATGGATCCATAGTTTTGCATACTCTGTGGCTTTATACCAGAACTGTTGCATGTTTAACCCTTAGGTTTTTAATAGATGGGTAATGATTCTAGGGATGTTAGGAAATACTTGCTTTGTTCAGTCAGGTTGCACTTCTAAGGGGAGGGAACTTTGGTGGAACATATAAGGGAGAATGTTGGTCAAGACTGCTACATCTTGTAGATACCTGTGCAAGAGTCAACTTGGTAGATTGGAAAGAAGTGACAAAAAGTTGGCCCCTTCTCCATTGTAAGAGTTGCAGCCCCTCTGACTTGGTGGTGCTAGAAAAGCAGCTCTGAAGGAATAGTTTTCCCTTTTCTGTGTTGTTTCTTTCTGTAACTTTCCTGTGTAATTTTAAGATGTCTGGGTGGGAAGAGGGAAAGAGAAGTAGGTTAGTTTTTGTTGTCTTTTAGCTTGCTGTTAGAACTGATGCTGCAGAGGGGGAACTTACCTGTGAATGATGGCAAGTCTTAGCAGATTAGTTCTCTTGTTGTTAGTGTTAGCCAGCATTGTACATCTGCTTTACTTGGGAGAGATTGTAAATTGATGTTCAGTCCTTTAAAATTGGCAGTGTGGGAAGATTTGTGATACTGTAGCTATGGAAGACATGAATATGCACAAAACCTCATAGTTTAAGTTATGTCTGATCTGTTTTTTTCAAGGGGAACCGTTTTGGTAGCATTCAGAATTAGATGCATTTTGTTAATCTCATGAGTGTGAAGTGTGTGCTTACCACTTGTACACAAACTATTTCAAAGATTTCTGCAATAGTTTTGCTTGGCATCTCTCATTTTGAGCATTTCACTTTCTTTTCAAGGCACGCTCACTGTGTCTTGGTAATTTTGCTGCATTTTGCTTTTAACTTTGATAATCACCAGTGTGACATCTTTTAGCTAGGGCTGCAGTTCTGTTGTTGTACTTCAGAATAATGGATTTTTTTCTTACCAGGGATCATGTGCAAGCAATGCAAGAAAGAAAAGCTCTTCATACTTTACTGGCAAAACGGCAGGAAGATCTCCCTCCTAGAAGAATGAAGGATAGCTACTTGGAAGTTATTCTACCTCTAGGAAGTCAGCCTGAAATAAGAGAAAAGTACCTGAATGTACACAACAGTGTAAGGTAACAAAGCAACCATGTTGCATGTACAGGAAACTGTTAACTTCTGTTTGCTATGTGTGTAGGTATTTAATTGTCAACCCCCTGTATTGCAGGTTTGGAAGGATACTTGAAGATCTCGACAGTTTAGGAGGTATGTACCTATGGCCTTGTAAAGGCTGCACAAAGCGAGTTTGACTACTGCTGAGCACTGTTTGGTGTGGCACAGTATGACCTTGGAGGGAAACCCATAAATGTGCTATTGCAGAAGGGAAGGAAAAAAAGAAGACACTGGTATTGAAAGAGAAGGAAGGATGATAAAGAACAGATGGAAGCAAAATTGTTTGGCTTCCTGCCTCTGTCAGATTTTTAAAGGACTAGCTACAAAAGTAATTTACTGAAAAGTGATCCTACATTATGAATTTGCATTGAGTGTGAACTTACAGAAAATTTGTGGAGTGCATCTTGAAAAGGAAAACGTACTTTTTTTTTTTTTAAATCTTGAAAAAAACCTCAACAAAAACTGACACAAAATGCAACAGATAATGAGATGCAAATATTTTAATCGTCCCTTTGGGGAAAAGAGAGTATAATCTGGAAAGAATGTAATGTATCCACTGAGAACAAATAAAACCAATTGGTGTATATTCTTGGGTTCTGCAAATTGTTGTTAAGGGTAAAACCAACTCAGTTGTTTCATGATTAAACTTTCTTAAGTTTTTTCTCCTTTTTTTTATTTGTGGTCTTGAAAAGTTCAACATCTTTGACTTCTGTAATACAAGTGTGAGGTTGTTAATAGAACTGGGAGATACCTTAAAACATCACCAGGTGATTTCCTCCTTCATCTGAGTTCTGTAGCTGGTTGGGACATTTTTGATGGAGGTTTTTGACAAAGAATTAAGTGCTTATTAAGGGAACGTAGAAGGTTGTGAATAAAACAATTTTTTTCTGTTCCTTCTGAGAGTCCAGATGGACAGAATTGAGGAAAGCAGAGAAAGAAATGAATGCATGTCTATTGAGGACAGACAAAATAGCTGCATGACTGATACTTCTTCCTGGGAGGTGGAAGATACTGGCTTCAGTATCTGTCCTGAATTAGAAAAGGAGACTTCAAACTGTTGGCTACCCTCCATTGTTAAGATGACATGAGCCTGTTTTTCATTCTGTGCCTTGTTTATTTTGCCCAGAAATCTGTGAAGATCTTACTTTTTTCTGTGACAGCACAGAATGTCTTTGCCTTGTTTGCAGTCATACTGGGCTCCAGTCAGTTCTGTTGGGATGTATTGATTTGGGTTAATCAAGATTCTGTTCCAATTAGACAATATTCGGGGTAGTCATATTGATATAATAAGTTGATAGGCTTAACAGGTTCTAGAATCGTGACTTCAGTAAACATAGGGAAAAAACACCTTAGATTACTTGGAAGGATAGAGATCTTCCAGATCACAGATCACAGAATATTCTGGTTTGGAAGGGACCCACAAAGATCAAGTCCAACTCTGAAGTGAATGGCCCATATGGGGATTACTTCTCTCTTATCTCACTAAGTACAAGACAGATACTTTTGAAAATGAAAATCTGTATTGAGTGAAAATTACATGAACACTAGAAAAAAACATATCTTTGCAGCCTTGAATTAGTCCAAGGAGTCTGTTTACTTGGATGTGCTCTTATGAACAAAGCTAATTAGTTTAAGTAGTGGTTTAGCTAGTAGTAATTGCAGTGTGATAAATACCTCTGACTATGGTTTCGTGCCTGTAAGGCACAGTTTATTTAATCTCCACCTCTTTAAAGGAATCAGTATTTAAAAAGTCCTCAGATAGCATGTATCCTTGGACAGCCTTCATGAAATCAAAATAGAACATAGGAAGACTGAGACAGGGAGCTACAGAGGTAGAGCAAAGAGATTACGTGGGATTGAAAGTCAAGTGATGAGCTGGTTTCAAATGCTTAGTTAAATTTATCTTTGTAGTAAGTAAATATGCATAAAACTGAGACATCTGCTGCTATTTTCTTTATAGCAATCCCATGTGTTACATACATGAAAATGTGGAAGGTGGGCACTCCTGTAGTAAGATACTTTAGTTTGTTTTTTCCAGGTATCTCTTACGCTTTGCAAAGATGACTTTGATCTGCTTCACTTACGTTTTTGTTAAAGAGCTGACTCCATTTTTGGTCTCTCCACAGTTCTTATTTGCTACACTCACACCAAGCAGGAAATGCAGCCAAGGTCTCCTTTATCCATAGTTACAGCTCTGGTGGATAAAATCAGTAAGTGGCAATTTAGTAAATGAAAATAGTTTCATCTGCTTGTCTTACTCTTTCACCAGCTACTGCCTTCCCATGGTTGTTATTGAGGATACCTTCTTCACTCCTGTTTAGTTCACTTCGTCTTGTTTTAGCTTTGAAGTTTTGTGATTTTTGTTGACAGGAGGTGGGAAGGGGGTTTTGTAGATGCTTTTCAGCATTTCATAGGTCACTTCCCTTCAAAATACGACTTTCATGGTTCCTGCACTTTTGGCCTTAGTTTTATTTTGGCATTCAGGTTCATGGCTTCATTATTGAAAAGTGTTTGTTCTGGTGGACTTGGGTCTTGCTTGTGTTGCCTGTTCTGCTGAACACTTCCTTGGATCTGCTGTCCACCTGTGTGCCTGCTTCCTGCTCCTGTTCTGGCTTCAAAAGGCTGCAGAGGCAGAAACTGCAGATAAGCAGTGTGGTCCCTTGCAGCAACTCTTTTCTGGGTTCTCTTTGTGTGTGTTGCTGCTTTCAGATCACATAAAGGTCCTAGAGAATCTGGCCATTCTAGGATAGTTGCGAGTTATCTGTCTCCGATAGCCCCTAATGTTTGTCTTGTAGATTTGTGCCAGAAGATTATACATCCGGACTGTGACATCAAATTCACAGGCAATGTTTCTTGGGTTGGGAAGACCTCCATGGAAGTGAAGATGCACATGCTGCAGGTTGGTTCCTGTGACCTCTCTCCATCTTATGACAGGCATGAGGTGCTTCAGGGAGAATTTACAAGAGCATGTAGTGACAGGACAAGGGGGAATGGCTTCAGACTGAGAGAATGGGTTTAGATGAGATAGTGGGAAGAGATTATTTGCTGTGAGGACAGTGAGGTACTGGAACAGGTTGCCCAGAGAAGCAGAGATGCCCCATCCCTGGAAGTATTCAAGGCTGGGTTGGAAGGGGCTTTGAGCCATCTGATCTTGGAAGGTGTCCCTGCCCACGGGAGGGGGGTTTGAACTGGATGTGTTTAAGCTTCCTTCTAACCCAAATCATTCTGTGATTCTATGGTTCTATGATAATTCAGGTAAACAGGTAATTTTTTTTTTTTTATTCAGTTGTTCTCCTTAAGTAAAGTCTCTGATATAGAAGATAATGTTACACCTTTTCTGTCTGAATTCCTTACAGTGCTGGCATTAGTGGCAATTTGGTATTAGAAAAAAATGCTATGGCATTTCTCAGAGTAAAGGTTAAACAGGTTCTTTTAAAATGCCTGTGTTGATTTCCTCCCCTCCCAGCTCAAAGTTTTTAACAAGCATTCCCTGGTAAATGTTTACATTGTAGAATTTCTGGAATGAAAGTTTTAATTATTTCCTTTTCTTTGACCTATTGTAAGAGATGTTGGAAGGAATGACAGAATGTGAAAGTAAGCAGAATTAACAGTGTGATTGAATAATTCATGTCAACTAAACAGCTTGCTAAGCCCATTTACAATTTTAGAGTTCAGTAATATATTTTTCCTGTCTCTTCTAGCTCCATGATGGTGATTACAGCCCTGTGTTAGATGCAACCTTTGTCATGGTGGCCCGGGACCCAGAGAATAAACGGTAATTTGTAGGACAGGAAAAGTTTCCTGACTGACACTGTGCTGAAAGTGGCAAACATGGCAGCTTTCTGTGTATAGGTAGATGCCATATGATGTAGGTCATCAATAAACCAGATAGGTGATGCTTTCTGCTGGCAAGTGTTAACTTTCCTGTGACAAGCTTCAGACTTGATTTTAACAGTCATGATACCAAGAATTGCTGGTAGTCTTGGGATCTGACCCTTTTTTTTAAAAGATTTTTCTCTGTGTTCGAGTGACTGGTCTGAATGAACACAGAAGTGAATGAGTCTGCCAGAAACCCACCTGCATTCTAGTGTTAATGATTGAGTTTCAGTGGTTAAATAGACTTTGAGTGAACAATACCATTAATTCCCTAATAGACACTTAATAGGTGTCATCGGAATAACTCAGGTTAAAACTTGCTTGTGTAACTAAGGTAGAACTGCTAAGTATTCCCGCAGAACTTAAAAAATCCCCAGACACTTATTTTGTTATTTTTCTGGTTTTACGTTCTCTATAATTCCTTGGTCATTAGAATAAAAGGCTGCTTAGTTGCAGTTTAGGTTTGTGACTCCAACATCAGAGAAATTGGCTGTAATTCTTATCTCTTTCCTGTATAGTCTGCCAAAGTAATAAACAATTCTCTGTTTCTAATTAGTTTAAATAATTGCTTGTATTTACCAGAGAAGGATGTGTTTAATGAAGGGGTTTTACTTGATAGAATTATGCGGTCCTGATAAATTAGAAGTAGTTTTTAGGTCAGTTTTCTTCAGATTTTTTTCTAGAACCAGTGAACATACTATACATTAAGAAACCCATTTATATTATGGATCCCATTTTAAAGACTAAATTTTCAAAATAATTACATCAAATTTGATGTAATTATTCAGTAGCAGATTGAATGAGGACAAGCCTACATGGATTTGTGCAGATAGATGCCAACTTCAGTGGCTGTTGTACAAGCTAGCTGGCCACTGACCAGCTGTGTTTTGGAAGCGTTCTGTCCATGTAAGAAGGGTATTTATGTGAGGTCAAAACCCTTCAGAGAGGTACAGGATGTGTTAGGTTGGTTGTAGCCCCATGGAAACGTGGGTTGTGTGGCTTTGGGACCACAGCAAACTTGCATATCAGCAGCTTGGGGCTTGGTCAGGAGATCTGATACAGATGCCTGCTGAGCTGAGGAGAGGGGAAATGAGCTCTGTGATGGAGAAGGAGCTGGTGCTCTCCAAAATCCAGAGGTTTAGCAAACCAGGAAAGAACAGTTTGTTCTAAGAGAAAAGATCCTCTCTGCCTCTTGTTGGCAGCCCAAGTAAAGGCTTGGAGTAGAGGTGAACTGCTCAGCAGGTCTGTGTATGTGTGCATGCGTGTATATGTGTATATATATGTATATATATGTATATATATGTATATATATGTATATATATGTATATATATGTATATATATGTATATATATGTATATATATGTATGTTGTTCTCAGCATTTGTATAAATATTGAAAGTAGAAAAATAGTAATTAGAAATTATGGGGAAGAATGACTCTTGAAAATAAGCATTTGTCTTTACTTGTGAAAATAATGTTATATAATTAGGTTAAAGTAAACTTCCTTGTGCAGTAAAATAAACATAGAAATTTGTGCTCAAGGCATGTCATAATCTTCTTTGATAAGTGGTGCACGTGGTGAACAGCTTTTGCCTGTTGATAAGGCTGTCAAGGGAACATGTAGATTATAAAAACACTTGCTAGCTATGGCACTGTGCTCCTTCTATTCCAGGAGGAATGGTACCAATCAAGTTTTGGTTTAGACTATCGTAAATTATCATGTTTTCATTTGCTGAGTTTTGGAACACCTTTCTTCTTGAACAGTCTTCATTATAATTCGTGGGTACAATTTTAGCTTTTTAAGAACCATGGATGTGTCACTTTCTCTTTCCTGATTGCACTGGGTAGTGGTGGGATCACTTCACTGTCTGTTCACAGTTAAAGCTAGTGTGATATTCTGTTGGCAGCCATGTTTATTTCTATCATATAACCTGAAGTATGTCATTCATTTTGTTCTGTGTTTGTGAGCAAAAATAGAAGATTGTTACAATGTATTTACAGGACAAATTCTTGTTAAGTTGGTAACTTAAAAAAATCTTCTGTCCATAGGCCAGCATTTGTTAATCCACTCATTCCTGAGAGCCCTGAGGAGGAAGAAATCTTCAAGCAAGGGGAATGTATGTTGTATTTCCTGGTAGTATGCACATCTGCCTCAGTTTCAACTTAACAGCTGGGAGGAAGTAAAGTTCTTTTACCATTGGCAAAACCTGAAGCTGATTGTTCTGTAGGGTTTCTTGTTAGATATGTTCTGTACTTTGAGGGGAGTACTCAAGTTTTCCATAGGAACAGTGTGTGGGTGTCCTAAAATACATATAGAAGTTCTCCATCACATTTGTGAGGTACTAGTGAATTTCTGCTTTATTTTTATTTCAGTGCAGTCAATTCTAAAAGCCAAATTTCTGTTTGGATCTGTAGGACCATGAAGTTACAGGATTTTACTTGTGGGGAAAAAGGAAAAATGGAAAGAGTTGATTCAAGGTTAAAATCTTCAGAGCCATTATTTGTGTTTTTTTTGAACTCTAATACTATGGGTTTTTTTTAATATTCAGTGAACAAGATGAGGAGGATTGATTTCAACACTGCTTCCTTACTGAAAATGGCTCCCACTGCAGAAGAAAGAAACATTGTCCATGATATATTCCTTAATACATTGGACACAAGGCAAGAAGGGGAGGGATGAAGGAGAACTGTTGTGTTATCAAAGTGCCTTTTGAGTGGGTGCTTGTAAGAGGGTAGTCTGGAATAAATGCACATTTAAATTCTGTGGCAGTTTATTTGAAATGCAGGTACAAACTTTAATGCGACATATGTGGCTCTTAGAAGAGTCTTCTGTTGTTCTAAACAAGCTGTTAGGAATAATTTTGAGGAAAAAGGTTAATGATGTTTAACCAAATAAGAGACTGGAATGATTTTGCAGTCATGACCTGCACAATCAGTTTTCTGCCATGATACCTAATTAAAAAACCTGTGAGGGCAGGAACTGGCCACCTTTTGACCAAATAACCTTGCAGTGTGTTTTAAATACAATACCTGACAACGTTATTTGAGGGTGTTGTTAGCATATTTTTCTTGTACTTGAGATGGTGTGAAGTCATCTGATGCCAACAGTGATAGGACAATGTCTAATTACATTAGTGCAATGTTGTGTTTGTGATAATTTATAATTTTAACTTATTAGCCTATACAGTTGTTATTTTTAAGGCTGTTTACCAAAGGCAGACATGCTTTCCCTTAAAATTAGCAGTTGTACTTTGTACACATTCTGTCTGGGTTTAAAAACATCAAAAACAGTCTGCATGTTTGATGTTGAATTATTCTATTAGCTCACTGTGTGCTTTTATCTCCTATTATGACAAAAAACAGAGCAAGGCTTTTCTGACAAAGTGAGCACTTTGTGTTGTGATTCATCTTTTCTTTCATGTACCTTTCTCAAGACTCCACATAAACTTGAACATTAGCAGAAGTTTTTGAAAGATCAGGAGCATAGGTTTATTGCAGTAACAAATCAAAGGACAGCTTTAGATAAGGCTTCAAGGTCAGCTGGAACAGTGTTTAGTGATATTTCTGTTTTGGGTTTTATTATGGTGTTCTATGTTTTTGTGGGGTTTTTTTTAGTGTGTGTCTGCATTTGCTATTTATGCTTTTTTGGCTTGCTGAATTCTGCTAATTCTGT
Source organism: Monarcha castaneiventris obscurior (assembly GCA_026261815.1). Classification (NCBI taxonomy): domain Eukaryota; kingdom Metazoa; phylum Chordata; class Aves; order Passeriformes; family Monarchidae; genus Monarcha; species Monarcha castaneiventris. The sequence continues at coordinate 36,492,061 of JAMPIT010000566.1, read as the reverse complement.
GGACTATAAAGTTTATTGTCTCTTCCAAAGGACAGTGAGTTTCCAGAGTCGTAAATTACCACCTAATTCAGTGTGGATGGAAGATGCAAAGCTAAAAGCCCTGCAGATTTGCCATCCTGAGGTATTTTGAGAAATATTACTGAATTACAGAAAGTTACTTAAGAAGTAACTTTGAGAGGGAATTTTTACAAGGACACATAGTGACAGGACAAGGGGTAATGGTTTTAAACTGAGAGGGGAGAGGTTTAGAATAGATATTAGGAAGAAGTTTTTTATTGTGATTGTGGTAAGGCTCCGGAACAGGTTGCCCAGAGAATTTGTGGATGCCCCATCCCTGGAAACGTTCAGAACCAGACTGGGTGGGGCTCTGAGCAACCTGGTCTAGTGCAAGGTGTTCCTGCTCATGGCAGGGAGGTTGGAATGAGATGTCTTTAAGATCCCTTCCAACCCAATCCATTCTATGACTCTATGAATTTCCATCTAAGATTAGCCAAACCATTATTTTATTTGGCTTCTGCAGTCCCTGCAATGTTCTTAGAGCCTGGTTTCTTTTGCCAGTTTTTGTGTTATTTGTATGGATTACAACTGCAAAATGGATAGTTTTTAATGACCTTGTTTTCTTACCAGACTGTTCATTCTGTGTAAAGAAATTCCTTTGCAAATTGTTTGCAAAATGTTTGGCCTTTGGTTGCTGATACAGTTTTGAGTTGTTATCTTATGCTGTCGGATTAGTCAGATAATAGAGCTTCTATTAAGTAAAGTTGCCTTGGGCGTTTTCAATTTTACATACATATTTCAGTAGTGCTTTTTATATATTCAAGTGTTGGGACTTCTGTTAAATACTGTGAACTGAAGAGCAGACTTCAGCACAAGGCTTTGAAAAGAATTTGGTATTTGTTTCTATGTACAGGAACGGAACATCTTCAATAGGATCTTTGGGGGTTTTCTCATGAGAAAGGCATTTGAACTGGGATGGGCAACTGCTTGCAGCTATGGGTGAGTTGTAGATCTGCAATATTTACATAATCCAGAGCATTGTGCACATACACAGAAGTTGGGAACCCAAGCTAACCAACCTAATGACAATCTGAGCTGAAAAAACGTAGATGTCTGGTAGAATCGTGCACTATTAGTGCACAGTGCTGCTTTACTTGGAACATCTGTCATGTTTACAAAGAGATTGGCATCTTGCTCCTTGGAGCTTGGGTTTTAAGCATTACATGTCAAGATAGAAAATACATCTATTTTCTGTTTTCTTTTATCTTACCAAGCTATTGAGATGGACTTTTTAACCATATAACATATTCATTCTATCAAATAATTATTACATCCTGCATTCAATACACAAGAGGAATGGGTTCTGAACTTCTGTTGACTGCTTGAGCTTAGGAAGTGTGACTGAAGTCATCACCCAGCAAAGGTCTAAATGTAAGTTTAATATGCATAGTCTGATACAAAGTTAAGTGGTTTGTGTCAGTCCTTGAAAAACTGAGGCCTGAGCAGTGATGGCATGAAGACTGTCTAGTAAGTCATAAAATACAATAGTGGTGCAATAATGTGTCCTTAGTGTGTTCTTCATTGGTGTGAGAGATTTCTTCCAGTGATGACGTAACTCCTTAACACTTTCTGTAGCCTCTGTTTAAGGAAGAGATTTATTCTCTAGTAACACTTCATTAAAATGCTGACAAGTAGATATTTTAAATGTCTCCAAACATCCTTTTTATTCTTGAGAAGAAATTTCTTGTTTGCTTCCTCAGGAGTTCCAGACCCTTTATTGTATCTGTTGATGATATCATGTTTCAGAAGCCGGTTGAAGTTGGATCCTTATTACTGCTTTCTGGACAGGTAGGAGTCAATTTCCTTTTGAAAAGGAGCAAATCTTGTCTTTGCTGTCACCAGTGTTAGTCACTGATAATGAACAGTGTGTTATGAGAGTGTGTGACTTTTCTTGTTAAACGGTATAATGACGTCTGGTACAGTTTTCAGCACTGGTGGTAAATTACCAGCTCTAACTCTTGTTTTAACTGTCTAGGTCTGTTACACAGAAAACAACTACATCCAGGTTCGAGTACACAGTGAAGTTTACAATGCAAATACCAGGGAGCACCATACTACCAATATTTTCCATTTTACATTTATATCAGAAAATGAGGTCCCACAAGTTGTACCTAAGACATATGGAGGCAAGTATTCCATTAGTATGTTGTCATCATAATTCTGTAAAAAAGATGAATTTCTTTCTCTTGGAACATTGGTCATTTTAACAGATGAACTATTGGCATTTGAATATTTTGACTTTAATTTATGAATTTATGAATTTAATTTATGTTAAAATGAATTTAACAGGATTTCATGGCAAACAACATATATTTGATGCTTTTGTGACAGTGTGGATTGCTTCTTACTTTTGCCAGTCTGTGTAGTTGTACTTGCCCTCTATTGATTCCAAGTTCCTAATCTGGTTCTCTCTTTTGTCCACTTTATTTCAGAGTCCATGTTGTATTTAGATGGGAAGCGACACTTTACTGCAGTCATGAAAGAAATCTGACAGGCACTGGGTGCTGCCTCAGCAGTGTAGCAGCATGCTGTCTTGGCAAAAGCTGTCACCAGAGGTGGCTAATGGGGAGGTACTTGTAATACTCAAAGAAAAACCCAACGACCACCCCAAACCAAACCAGACATCCCCCAAACCAACCAAACCCAAGCTCCACACCAAACCCTGCTGTTTTAGTATTCCTTATGTATTTGCATATATTTGGATTTTTTTTATTCTTTACTACTAGAATATGTTGAAATCTTTTACATGCCAATGCTAGGAAAAGAGGCTGAAAAAATACAGTCTTAGGCTTTGAGTAGACTCTCTTTGTCTGCTTTGAGAGATCTCATTACAACCTTTGCTGTCTTGTCACCATCTGCTGCCTTTCCCTTAGTAGCAGTAAGTAGATACACACAGGTGAAACAATTTGACCTACATAATTGTGTAAATTAGGTTAAGGGTCATAATTCTTTTTTTACAAGGGCACATGCATCTAAGCAGCAGCAGAGGCTCAGAAGTTACTAGTGTGTGCACAATGGAAAGCAGGTGTTTCCCATCAGTGTGGATTTTACAAGGTTATTGCAGCTTCTGTTTGGATGGTTTCATGCTCCCTTGGGAAGAAACTGATTTTTGCAATGAAATGAGGTGGCCAGATGGTATTTTCTGGCATTCTGTTTGTATCCTTGCCAGCCTCTTCTAACTATTTTGTTTGTTTGTTTTAATATATAACTGTAAGTGAGTTCCTTAGTGAATACTTGCTCATGGCCTGGGGACTAGAGGTCTGATTGGTGAGACTGGGTGGGACTGGGAAATAGCACTGTAGAACAGAACATTTTAGTTTACTAAGGATTGGGAACAAGAAAGGTAAAATGCTGCCCAAATGGCAATGGTGATGTTTGGTGCTGCAATTAGGGGTCCCAAGAATCTGTGTTGAGCAACTCCCAAGTCAGCTGCTGAATGATGGGAGGATCTTTATCCCACTGAGGGGTGGTACAGCTAGAGGACAGTCTCCTCCTCAGCTGGATTATTTATCTGTTCTCTTGGTGGACTGTAGTGCAGTATGAGTATTGCACAGCTCTGAAGGTTGTCAAGTTTACCTGTGAAGGTCAGAGTACTTCCCCACCACAGAGGGGATACCACGGTGGACATAACCATGGCAAATAAGTAACAGGAGCAGAGTACTTGATCCTGAAGTGCTTCTGATGTAATGGAGAAAGTTTTAATAATCTCCAGTTTCTTGAAACCAGGAAGCTGAGTGGATGGGAGGCATCAGCTTTTAGTAGTATGTCACAAGCACAAACCTGGATCTCTGGTACCTTCATGCCAAGATTTATGTCCTAACTGATCAGGAGAGCCAAAGAGGACTTGGGCTCAGTGGTTAAATGGATGAAATGTTGTGTCTTACAATACACAAGAACATGCTCTGGCTTCCCTGTGAGGTTTAAAGTCTTTTGAAAAGAGAATGCAGCAAATAGGAATTGTGTGAATCAGGACAGATGCATGAAGCAGGCTGATAAAATAAAGCAGCATGTTGAGCTTCTATTTCTGAGTAAGAAAGCCTGAGACAGTCACAATTAGGACCAGTTTCCTTTGGTGCTAGGATGGCATGAAGTTCATGACTTCTGACAGCTCTTTGCTATCCCTGTGAGGAATTGTCATTGACCATTGTAATAATTGGCATGTTACACATCAGCCTTTCCTTCCTAAGATTGAGCTGCTGTTAGGGATGAGTTTGATGTTTTTCCAGAGAAGGCACAGGGGTGTGGCCTGATCCAGAGCAGGTTCATGCATTGCCCTGATGGTAAACTCTTGGTTCCTTCTGTTGAGTTTCTCTCTTCAGCCACACTCCAGTGCTGACTCAGCTCTATGTTAAAATCTTGATGTTAACATCTATGATTTTAAAATCTTTTTCTTTAATTGTTATGATGCTGTGGAGATAACATTGTATTTCCTGGGTTTTTCCTTTTTAAAACTGACTCTATTAGACTGACGACACAAAGAACTGAAATTCTATCTCAGCTTCTTCCTCCTCCCTGCAGGGATCAATGTTGACTGTTAAAAAATAAATAGGAAGGCAGGAAATGAAAGGATCTATTTCAGAACTATGTATTACTCCTGCAGTTTTTTATTACTGACCCAGTGGTCCTACCCAGATCACTCTTTTAGAACACTTGTAAGTTAAGGGGATATCAAGTTTCTCCTCTACTGACTTTGCAGCTGCATTTAAAGATGAACTTACCATAATTTCTAAATTCATCCTTTGGGAAAGGGTTGGAGAGGAGAAGAGGTAATAGACTACAGAGGAAGGTGTGACATCAGAAGCCCTGGACACAGTGAAGAAAATGAGTGCCACAAATGAAGATGCCTAGAAAAATTGATGTGTTCTCAAAGTTCATGATCACTTAATCACATAGCACAGTGACAGTAGTTACAGAATGTATGTACAGACATACAGAATGTATTTGTGTGTGTATATACACATAGGTAAAAGATACATACTTTTCTGTTTATTGCTATGTATATGTACTCATGTATTTTCTACTCTGAGAAGGTAACTCCAAGCTGTCGCCCTCTTTGGTGACAGGCTACATGTATCCTTGTTCAGAAGTATGCATGCTGCTTTGTGCCTTTGTGTGTGTGAGAAAAATGTTCTCAGATTTCACATTTAGAATTAAAATATTTCAACATAGTAGTTTATGTTTGGTTTATGTTGCAACTTACGTCCAGCCTGTCACTGCTGTAGGTGACTAACCATTACCACAGAAGCCTAAAGGAATTGCTAGAAAATCTTCTTATTTATAGTAAACTTATCTGTATAATTAATTTACTGTGGCTTTGTAGCAGGAAGCAAATGTCTGTGCCCATCATGTCTTGGAATACAGTGAGGAGGAGCAGGATTGCCTCCCCTCTCACTTAATAGTGATAAAAAAGGAGATTTCTATGGGACTGGCTGAACTAAGTGCTCAAAGGAATGCTTTGTTTCAAATGTTTTCATTTCTCTGTGGTTAAAAAAATTAGTAAAATTACTTACTTAAACTTCATGTAATAGCTTCTGGTAGCCCTTTTTCAAATACAGACCATTCCTTTGCAGCTAGATTCTGGGGTACAGCACTCTGGGAAGAAGTTTGCAGGAGCTGGTGCACTGTGGGCCACTGAGCAACAGTTTTAGTTCAGAAACCTGCTCTAAACTCACTGCATGGTCAATGGGTTTTACTGCACGTCCAGTCCAGCCTTTGTCTGGTGACACTGGTTTCATTGCTGATCCTCCTCTGACTGCATTCTTAACTAGGCATGGGAGAGGTCATTTCTTCATGGGTTAGGAGCAAGCTAACAGGAAAATAAAAGGGTAAATATTCAGCTTTCATGAAAGAGAAACTGGGGACTCCTTTTGTGGAAGGTGTAGTTGGATGACCAGACCTGCACAGAAAATATACGGGAGCACTTCTCTGCCAGCAGAGATCCTCATCCCTGCAGGGCTCCAGTCCATGAGGCACTGCTGAACATTGGCTGCTCCTTGCTTCCCTTCTGTTAGTTAGCAGAAATGGGAGATTTCTGGAGAAGGGGAATGGGACTCTGGGGATTGGTGCTTGGGGCACTCAGAAGGAAGATTGGTATAGGTTCTGGGCCTTACTCACAGCATCACTATTTTATGTGGTTACTGCTCAGCTCTGCTTTTTCTGTTGAGAAGACAGGTGGCATCTGCATTAGAGATGAATCACATCACAGAGCTTGCCCTGACTGGCATCAACTCATTTCAGCTCAGCTGAGATCAGATTACTGAGAGAGATCTGCAGAGCAACTTGGTCTCCAGAACTATGTATGACCTCCATAGCACTCTCAAAAGAGCTGTGCTAGCCTGCCATCACTGCCCATTTCCCTTCATAGGTGTAATAGGTTGGAAAATACCTGTCAGATCCTTGAGTCTAACTGTAAATGTAATACCAGTACAGGCTCCCAGCAACGTGGTGTTTTGTTTTGGGATATACTTGAGTTTGCAGAGGAAGAGGTTTCTGTGGGCAAGGACCCTTCCTGGGTGTAACCCAGGAAGGCTGCAGAGGGCTACATCAGCTAATAACATCAAAAATCTGTGCCATTATTATTATCTGAATTGCTGCTTCTTCAATACTTCAGGAAGTGACATCTGGGTCTTACCTAGATCCATCCTGCTTGGAGAGATGGCTTTCAGCTGCAGACCTCACCACCACATATGGTTTAACAGCTCAGGGTGCAGTAGAGGGGTGTGGGAGGCTTGCCCAAAATAACAGAGGAAGTTGAAGACTGTGTCTCATTATTAGTCATTACTTGCCTTGCAGGAGCATTTTTGCTTTTTCTGTTGAGAAGACAGGCTCACAATAGCATCTACATTTTATGCACTTCCAAGAGAGCCCCCTGAATATATCCTGGGGTTTGGGAAAGCAGAGATACATGAAATTTAATTTTTCCACTATTTCAAACCTTGGGTAAAGAGTACTGGAAGAACAGACTGCTTTGTCATTTGTTCATCTCAAGTATGTACAATCACATGACAAGTCTTTGCTTAAGGACTATTCCCCTATTTCTCTAATACTTTTTATCCCCACTGAACTGCATTTAAAAAAAAATCTGTATCCCATCCCTTCCTGCACGTTTAAAATGTAAACGTGCATTTATAAAAACCTTTAAAGTTGACACAGGTATGCTGCTGTGACCTAAATTTGCAATGGACAAAGCATGCAGATGGCCTCAGTTTTTTTCAGTCACTAAGTGTTCTCAGTGCTGTTTTCTGTTCTTAGCTCAGTCTCTACAGCTTTTGACAGCTGCTGTAGTTTGCTGCTCTTGGTGCTGACTGTGCTGCAGTGGCTGCAGTGGCACAAACCCTGTGGCTTTGTTGCTGTAACTCGCTGCTCACTGGGCTCTGCAAGGAGCCCTGGGCTGGGTGGAGTGTGTTCAACACGTGGCTGATAACTCATCTGTCTTTACCAGGTGTCACTGGCTGGCTCAGTGCCACTGAGGTTCCTGCAGCTGGGAGAGCATTAGCTGTGACTGAGAGCCACCTGGCTGGAGAGGTGGGCAAGGCCTCTGGGGAGCAGGGCATAGGCACCATTTCTAAAGGGGAAAAAGTGTTGTATTTGTTTTGTGCCTTGGGCTGCTGATGAATATCCATGTAATAGCTGGGCCCATTTGTCACGTTGCAGTGGCTTGGAGTTATCTGAACACTGTGTGTTGTTGGTGCTTCAGAGTTATGTAAACAGAATCCAGAGTAAAATTCAAGGTGATTAACATCCTAGTCATGTGAGAAAGCACCTCTACATGCTGCCCTCAGGTCCTTGCGATCACAGGCTGGAGCAGCACATTAGCAGCCTTTGGAGTTTGACTTTGATCCCTTCTGCCTCTTACCATCCAGATGGGAGGAGGGACTCCTTCTTTCCCCAGACCTCACAGGGACAGGGAAGTGGAGCTCTGCTTGCTCTGGCTGTGGTTCCCTCTGCCTGTGGCATGGGCGTAGGTGTTATTTGTATCAGAGCTGAAGTGAAGTGAAGCAGCCTCTTGTGCTCTGTGTCTGCAGTGACTGACATAGAGAGCTGCTCAGTACTCACTCAAGTCCACAAAATCACGTAACTTCACAGTGCAAATGCAACTCCTGGCCTGGTTCTGCACAACTGTAGCAAAGTGTCCATGTATAGGGCAGGGAGTTGTATGGTCTGGTGAGGGAAGGGAAAGTGAGTTCTCAGGCATGTGGGATCCTACTAAGTAATAATGTAGTGGTGCAGATTGAAGCACAAAGGTGCTGGTCACCTTTTCAAGACACTGGTGAAAAGCTGATATTTCAGTTGCTGTTTTTCCAGTTGCACAGACTCTACAATACCATGTCAAAAAGAGGAAGAGGTAAGAAGCAGCAAGACAACATCCTTAGGAAAGGGTTCTCCAGTGCACACAAGTATGTCTTACATGGGAACGTTCCTTTCCCTTGGAAGAAGAAATCCATGTCCATCAGCCACAAAAGTTTCTGACGGTCACATGCCAGAACTTATCTTGGGAAAGACTACAACTATTCCCTTAAAAGTAGGAGCCACAGTTAATGAGTGGATTGGCACAGGACACTGTCTACCACATCCATCTGTTAACAGTGTAGGGACAGGGATAAAACTCAAAGTGTGAAAGAAAATCGATCTTATCAGCAAACACACTACAAATTCAAGTATAGAAAAATTTACTGGTTCAGCCCTTGAATCAACACGAACCGGTAGAGCTGTGGTTTTTTCAGTGCAGATGTACTGATTTATATAGTGTAGGGTATGTTCTTAGTAGCTGAAAAATGTTTTCAAGTTTTACACAGACTAGAAATTTAATTCAGTCACTGGAACTTATTTGTGGCTTTGAGGTTAGCTGCTATTGCCTCTGGACTACAGACAAATGTACCATAAGCAAGTGACTCTTTCCTAGCTGTAGTTTCTAGAATGTGACCAAACATGCAAGATTTTTGCAAAAATTAAAAAACCTAACAGCAAAAGTCATGAATCTAAGCCCAAGATGTTAAGAGAAGTGAATTTGGGGAAGACTGAGCATCTAAACAAAACCCAAAGAGAAAACATACATTTCATCAGAATATGCTCTAATAACTAATGAGGTACCTGTGCTTCACACAGGTTGGACTTCTGTTAGCTAAACAAGCCCTTTAATGTTTTAACTGCTGTTACGTATTAATCAAACTCACAAAAGTACCAAAATTAATGAAATTTTATTGGCAAAAATCAAGTTGAACGTGACCTATTTAGTTCAACAGAGGAGAGCCTCAGTTTAGTTTATCAAAATACTTCAGTTTTCCAGCTGGATCTGGAATTATCTGTGCAAGAAAGAAAATGGAAATGTTAGTCAAAAACCAAAGCCATGAAAACACAACAAACTATAAAGCCAGAACAGCACAGTATTTCATAGTAAGATGCTACTGCTAACTCACTAGCAACACTGAAGGGTAGTTTATCAGTTGATTTGGTACTAGATTACTGTTCATCTCTAAAGGTACCTAACAGCAGTAGCACAGAGATTCAACTGATTGAGGCATGAGAGAGTGCAGCCTACAAAAGGAAGAATTTTGACAGCTTGCCCCAAAAGCAAGGTATTTTGATAAATTAATGTCTTTAATCTAGAGTCTTAGAATTTACTTACAGTTCTTCCCTTGGCCACCACACTCTCATGGCTTCCTCTGGTTTGATCTAATTAAATCAAGCACATTTACAAGGCATGACTACATCTTTGAGAAAGGCTTTTTCATGTACTCTGCTATTATCTGCATCTTTTGCACAGAGGAGGTGGAGAATGCTTATGTATTGCTTTAGATTATTAAATTGGCAGTATTGGAGCTGTTAATATCAGCATTTTAAGACTGTTTTTTAGAAAATATGTCAATGTCATGTTATCTAGATGATCCTAGTTATGGAGGGTAGAAGTTTTCAGTACCAAAATAACGAATGTTAGGCCAGCCAGCCCTCTTTCATTTTACAGTCTTAATATCCAGCTTTCCCCACCATGACACTCCTTTGCTAGCTTGAAAAAAATGATTCCTAGCCTCCAGTCATCCTGGGAAGTTGTCTCATCCGGCAAAGAAACATGGTTTAACATTCCACTGTTTTTTACTATCAAGTACAATGCTCACTAACTCTGCTTAGAGGCTGCTGGGACCTGGATTTTGTTGAGCCAGCTCCTTAACAACAGTGCTCTGTCATCACCAGATGGTTCAGAAGGAAGCCACATGCTCAAATAAATGACAGTGATCTCATCTGAACGAGGCAGCTCAGACCTCTGGTGAAAGTTTCATTATTCTGCTGAGGCTCACCCTGGGCCAGGAACACAAACAAGTTCAATGGGTGTTTATCTGAACTCTGGCTCCTCAGCCTGCAGTCACATGGAGCCCAGGAGTAACAAAGAAGGGAGGGAAATTGCACAGCAAAACAGTGCTCCCTGCTGGAGTGCTGATAGTGGCACTGGCTCTGGCACATACTACAGCAGCCTGGGAACTTCTTTCTTTTTTTTGGGTAGTGCCCAAGATCTGCAGGAAGAAATCAGCTGCACCAAGAATTTATATGGACAAATAACCAAGAAGATACAACAACCTCACGAGTTTCCAACTTTCCCTCATCAGGTGTTAACAGGAATAAAGTTCTTGATCACAAACTCGCTGCTGATCAAGTGAATTTTGTTCACACACCAGGAGTTTGAAACAACTGGAACATGTCTAGTGTGAGGGAAACAAGCCCCTAATGAAATCAATAGTAATCCAAAAGATGTAACTTTAATAATGTGAGATTAATCATACCTTCTCATTTGAAATTTGCTAAGATTTTGGATTGAGTTTTAGTAGAAATGATGACTGAGTGCTTGGTGGTAGTACATGCATGTTAATATAAACAGTGACTTACTGTTTCACTGCCAGGTTTCCAACCAGCAGGGCAAACTGAAAAAAAAAAAGGAACAATGCTGAAGTATATTTACACACACTGACTTCTGTGTGTTTAAAGTTCTCTTTCTGACCATGAAGTAAAACACCATGAAGTGTCACATGTCAATATGTGAAACTATTAAATGTGCAGTTTTCTTTACACATGGGATGGTGACCTAACAGTTTATACCTGACACTACCTACCAGTTCTGTTACCTGAAAACTGCAGATCTCTGGATAGATGCCTATGCCTTAGTTTAATTCTTGTGCCCTTCTACATGAAGTATTGGCAAAGCAGTGTCTGAGAATGAACACCTCTTCTAGTAAAAACAGAAGTTTTGTACTAAAATTCAGGTGACTACCCAGAGACCTACCTTTCTTTCTTTAAAACCAAAACCAGGGAAAAATTTTTAGTAAAGAAATCAGTTCAAAGATTCCACAAGAGACTGATTTTATTTTTAGCCTTGCTTAGGAGCAAAGGGATCACAGCATGTGTGCAGTGTGGCTGGGAGCCCTGGGACCACCCATACAGCTGCATATTCTGCAGTAAAGCTCTCATCTGTTCAGAGCTCTCCCTCTGAGGTTTCATTCCAAGCAGTTACGCCACATTACACTGCTTTAAGATATGCTGACAGAAAAAATGCCTCAAATGCTAGTAGGAATTGTGGAGAACTGTTAGTCTGCACAAAGAAACCAATGAGGTGTCTGCAGAGGCTCTCCTCAACATTCATGTAAAAGCTAGGAAGAAATGTGGTATTCTGGAAACACTGCAAATCAGCATTCTATAAGATGGCTTTGTAACTAAATGTGGGTAAATTTCCTTAGTCAGATGTGCATAGCCTAAGTATCAGCATCTATCTTTTCAGGTCTGTACAGCACAGCAGAATAATGAATTGTACCTTCATATAAAGGTACTTTCAAATGCCTGGTGACATTGAGTTGAACTGGCAGTTAAGCTGCTGAAAATGTATTCATATTTGAACAAATCTTCAAATAAAGTATTTAAAGAAATGTGAAAAGTTCACCCTATGCTTGAACTGGAGGAATAAAAAATTTTTATACAAAGTAATGATCTGAAGACAGTAAAACTTCTTTGTTGGGGAAAGATGATCACATAGCACTTATAAAGAAGACACAAGTAATGGTGCTCTAATTTCCATAGTATCACCATGTATCTTGACATGAAACACTCAATTACTTGTCACAGGTCCTCAATGAATGGTACAGGACAAGGATGGCCTGCATTTCCATTACTTTGGTATGCAAAACTGTACTGAAATATTTGGCCTCATTCTTTTGTAGAAATTTATGCTTGTGACACATGGTACATAATGCCAAAATTCACACTAAGGAATGCTTTATGCTCTCATTCTTGTCGATGTGAAGCAAAATGTAAATTACTGTTCTAGAAACAGCCTAAGGACCTGGGACCACGGAATTAAGCAGGGAAATCAAACCACTTCAGTCACTGCATGAGGCCAGTCCTTAATGCTACAGAGCATCTTTCCTCCAAAAAACTACAAATACAGCTTCTAGGCTAAGTAAAACAATCTTCAATATGGCAATATCTAAAAGAGCACCTTCTCCATGTTTGTCTGTGTACTGGAATGCTTGTACTAAACGAAGTGTTTCATCCACTGATCTCCCAACAGGAAGGTCATTCATTGTGATCTGTCGAAGGATTCTCTTATTGTCAATAATGAAAAGGCCTCTGTGGGGGAAAAAAAAAAAAGTGTGTGTGTTAGGAAACAGAATTAATGACAGCGTTGTTTTCATGCACTATTTTATGTCTGCTGGATGGGAGGAATTTGATCTTTGCAAACACCATACAGTACCCACCACCAGTAACCTACTAATCTTTACCTGGGTATCACATGACATGAGCTGAGCTAAAGCTAACACCAAAAAGGGATACTTCTTTGCAGAACATAAAACTAAGCTTTGACAGGTCCTGCCAGGGGATGTGCAGATCCTATGGCATTACAGGGATCCCAAAAGAAACTGTTCCGTTTTAGGCAAATGTATCTCTTAAGGTAACCTTAGTCTTGACTCCACTTGGACTTGGGAGGTCCCTGAGCAACTGCAGTTCTGGTGAATCCTGTGTATTTGCCCTGCCTTGACCCCTCTTCTGACTCATTATGACTATATTTTTCTGTATTCTTCAATATTTGTTGCTTGCTATGAATCCCCAAGTAAAATCTGCTCTCAAAGAAAAATTTCAAATGCTTCTTTAAATATAAAGCATTAAGAATTACCCCAGCAAAAACCCAACCGAACTGCAACCCAGTGAAATACCTAAGTGTATGTCCTTGATCTTCCAGATACACTCCATAATCCTTTGAAATCTGGTGTGTCAGATCAGAAAGAAGGGGAATCTTCATTGGTCCAAGTCCTCCTTGTTTACGAGGAGTATTAATCCTTTGAAGGAAAGGAAATATAGACGTATTTCTCATACTGATTTATACTCCCTCCACAGGTCAGAAATCACAAACCAATCAGTATGGACAGAAGGATTTAGTGCAAGTGACATTTTTTCTGTTCTGCACACAAAGGAGATGAACAATACTTGTACCTTGAACAAAATGTTCAGTAGATCTTTTGCATGTTTTGGCCACATCTGTTAATGATGACCTTTTTCTTATCAATTGCATTTGCTTTATGACAACATGCACATGAACTGGGACAATGTGAAGCATTTAATGATGGTTCCATTAATATTTTCTTTTTGTATTTGCAGTATTTTTTGGACTGAGACATGACATATTGCAAGCAATACACATTAAAGAAGCTTCAAAAATAAAGGTACTTTCACACACTAGGGTTAAAATTTATTTTAAACATTTGTGTCAACAGCATCACACTTTCATGCATTACGATATACCTACACAGGCTAAAAATCTGGGGAGTACTGTTCTTCAGCTAAGATTGAACCATGAATAATGTTTAGTGAAAGACAAGAGGAAGATACATACCATGCTAAGTGAGTGAATTTGGAGTCCACAGAACATGCTACTACTTCAGTATTTATTGCTCTGAATTCTTCAATTCGGTCACTGAAGGCAATTATTTCAGTTGGACAGACAAATGTACTAGAAAATTTAAGACAAAGTCAAAATTTCGTGAGAAAGCCAGTAAATTCTCTGCTTAACTTAAAATGGTGGATTTATCATAAATTATTTCAGCTTTTGCTTATTTTTATTGCTTCTTCAAGTATTTTACCAAAATGCTGCCTGACAAATCCTCCACCCTCAGACTCTAGCTTAGTTACAAATGGATTATTTCTGAAGACTATAAATCTATAGTTATCTCACCATCTGGATTCAGAGTTTTTACAGTGACTTTCTTTTAGATTTTATGAATATTAACTGGCTGAATTTAAGCACGATAAGCCAAATTTTTCAGAGAATCACAGTATAATTTGTTGTTACTGTGCATGTCTGCAAGCTTTAACTAATTTGTCTTCAACTTTTTGTACTACAGAAGAACTGAAGTGATAAAGCTAATGATGTTAAAATATTAAAGGAGTTATGCATCTTCATTTTGTGGAAAAGAATGGGACTGTCCCTTAGAAAGCAGAGATGTTTTCACTCAATCAGTGAAGTTACTGCATCCTAAATAAAGGAGGTTAATGTTAAATGTTCTTAGGATGTTACAAGATGAGCTTAAAGGGAAAATGCCACCTCTTGGACACACTCTAGAAAATATAGTTGGGATGCTGTCTTCTATTTGCAGCACTGATTTACAGCATGAAACAGAACATAGAGCCTGCCTAACTGGGTAACTACAAAGTTATGGGCTTTTTGTGTAGAGACACAATCTACTGGACACAGTAATTAGGACAAAGACTGTGTTGCAATTTTACCAATGCATGATGAGAAAACAAATGCAAATAATATATTTTCTTCTGTCACTCCATTCTTCTCTCCCAAATTCTTACCAAACAAAAACACAAGACCTCAAAAAAAGAGAAGAATTAATGAATTATGGATCTAGTGTAGCTGCACTCAGTCTTGGTATGTCTACAGTACTTTTACTTACAAGTCCAGAGGATAGAAGAAGAAGACGAGGTATTTTCCTTCATAATCTGTTAATTTCAGCTCTTTAAACTCTCCATTAATGACTGCTGTTCCCTCCCAGTAAGGTGCTGGCTTGGAGACTGAAATGCAAAGAATGTTCAATTCAAAGTCAGAATATGACACCCGTGTTCAAACCAAGCTGTCCAAGGACAGCTGTTCTCCCTTTTGCTTGAAAAACAACCTGCAGCACAGTTCCACAATGAAACTGCTTTACAGCTCTAAACAGGGGGTACAGAATGATGAAGAAATGAAGGTTTTAGTACACATGGAAAGTAAACAATTTGACCAACTTGTGCTTGTACGTGAGCCCTGCTGATAACTGATAATCAAGGCCACACAAACCTTATCTGGGGCTACTGAACAAACCACGTGTGCACTGCCAGCTCAAGGCACCTGCTAGACTGAAAGGGAAGCTGTTCAATACTTCAGGTACCCTCACTGTTATGTTAGGAATAGCTGTTGTGAACCAGAAGCATAAGATAGTTCAAATTCACATTGCTCCTTTGTAGCCATGGGAACCTGTCTGGAATTCTGGTCCACAAAAAATACATGCCACAACATGTTTAGAGACAAATGCCTAAAAATGCAACATATGTTTATAAACTTACAACTCCTAAGCAAACTGAAGACAGCTGTGCTTTAAAAAAATATCCAGTTGAAATGCATGAAATGTATTTACTATTCCTATCAGAAGGGATTAACCATGAATTTAAAATATTAAAAATTAATCTGCCAGGTACTATTTTCATAGCCATGTGAATTCTGAGACAAAAGATAGGGTATGCTGGAGTTACAAGGTGCTCTGAACACACTTGCCATGTCAAGGACATTGACATACATCTCCAGGAAATCAGGGAAAAATCAGGGAAAAGCTTCTGAGAAAAATACGTGGAATCTTAAATATTATCTGGATGGTGCCTGAATTGTTTGGCTCTCCTTTTCTTAGGACAACCCACAGCTGCAGAATATAGTTAGTGAGAATGTATAACAAGGACCTTCAGATTAGGAGGGAGAAGGAAAAGATATTAAACAAAATACTGCATGTTTGGACCCCCTTCTAAATTGAGGTAATTGTTTTTGCAGGTATAAACACCCATCTGCAATAACTGACATTGCAAAGGGAGAAAAAAACCAAACAATACTGGTTACGGATATCTTGGCTGTTTTTTTTTTTTTTTTTTTTTTAACATCTGCTTGCAAACGTTTAAAACAGAACGTACACCCAGGCTCAGTAAAGAAAAAGGATGTTAAAGCTGTACATTCTCACAGGGAAGATCATTTCTATGTGATCTCTCTGTACTTTCTGTCCTGCAGAACGGGACTTTGAGCAGGTATCCCTGAACACCTCACTGCGGTGCTGTTTAGTGTTTGCCGCCAGGTCTGGCATGTGAAGCCTTTAAATCACAACAGAGCACAGGCACAAACGCCAGTGCCAAACCCAGCGCGGTGACAGCGGGTTACGAGAGGGGCCCGTTCATTGTTTCTGACGGCCGCGTGAGCACCAAACACTCCTGTGGATGCTCTAAAGCGCTTCCCTGAGCCCGTTCGCCATTTCTGCAACCACAGACCTCGCCGGACGCCGTGAGACGGCGGCGGTGACCCCGATGGAAGTGCAGGTTCGGAAGGGGCTGGCGGGGGCCTGTCCCCCACCCCCGGCCCCGGAGGCCGCAGGCAGAGCCGGCACGGGGAAGGGAAGCGAGGGACCGGGAGCCCCGGCCCGCTCCGCTCCGCCTGACGTGGCGCTGCCGCCGCCCCGCTCCGCTCCGCTCCGCAGCCCGGAGCCGCACTGCGGGCACGTCCCGGGCACATCCCCGCCCCGGCCCCGCCGCTCCCGCAGCCCCTGCCCCGCCCGGCACCTACTCTTGGCCTGGCTGAGGTGCAGCGAGTGGTCGGAGACGGGCAGCCGAGCCGCCTCCCCCGGGTACACCTGCCCGCCCGCGTAGTAATGGCACTGCTCGTCCCCGCGCTGCCGCGCCGGGCGCGGCTCCTCCGCCTCCGCTTCGCCTCCCAGCAGCGCCGCCGCCGCCACCACCAGCAGCAGCAGCAGCGCCCGGCGCCCGGCCCCGTTCCCGGCCCCGCCGCCCGCCTCCATGTCCCGCCGAGCGACTGCACGTCCCGCGGCGCGGCGCGGCGAGGGGCGGCGGCGGCGGCGGGGAGGAGCTTGGGCCGCACACGCTGTCGCCGCATGGCCTGGCCGGGGCTCCGGGAGGGGCTGTGTGCTTCCCCCGGGCCCGGCACGGCCACCCCGGCTCCGGCACGGCCACCCCGGCTCCGGCACGGGAGCCCCAGCCCGGCACGGCCACCGCGGGCCCGGCACGGGAGCCCCGGCCCGGCACGGCCGCCCCGGCCCTGTTCCGTCCGCGGGAGCGGGCGCTGAGGCCGGGCAGTGCCGGCGGGGCTCGGCCTCGTGCTCCGGCCTCGAAGGAGACGGGAATTCTGTACGTGTGTAGAGAGAGGGGGAAAACACACGTGTGTGTGGAGTGTGCGCCCGTATCCGGAGCGTGTGATTGCAGAAGGAAGCTATCAGCGTTGAGAGGCTTCCCATCGGCTATCATCTCCCTTATCTGTGGCAGCGTGGCTTCTGTGGGCACCGCATCACTCGCGGTCATAGCCGGCTATGCCAAGTGCAGCTTGTGCGTTCTGGCCTCACGAATACGGGAAATGCGAAAAAGGGCACTGCCTCGGGCCCAAAATCTAGAATTGTTGCCAGGTGGGCTGAATGGGCTCCATGTCGTGCACGTGGTGGCTGTGTAAGAGTGTGGTTTGACAGAAATGGAATACTGAGTGCTTTAATTCATTGAATCACAAAATGGTTTGGTTGGAAGGGACCATTAATCTATTCTAATACCCCTGCAATGGCAGGGTCATTTTCAACTAGATCAGGTTGCTCAGAGCTTTGTCCGGCCTGACCTTGAATGTTTCCAGGGTTGGGGCATCCACCAGCTCTCTCTGGTCGACCTGTGCCAGTGTTTTGCCACCCTTATTGGAAAAAACGTCTTCTTTACGCTTAGTCTTGATTGACTGTTTTGTAGTTTAAAACCATTACTCCTTGTCTTATCATAAGCCCTACTAAAAAGTCTGTCCCTATACATATAAGCCCCCTTTAGGTACTGGAAGGCTGCTCTGAGGTCTCCCCGGAGCCTTCTTTTCTCCAGGCTGAACAACCTCAACGCTTACAGAAGAGATGCTCCAACGCTGTGATCATCTCTGTGACCCAGATGCCTTGGTGCAAGTTTCTCTTGTGAGAGATCATTTTTCTCAGTGCTGAGTAGATTGTGGTTCATATCACAAAACATAAACATTACATATTTATCGTAGATAAGCATAGATAGAATGTAGTTCCACAGTGCATTTAATAACAAGATTTTGAAGACAGTAACCAGGCTGTGACAAACAGTTGGTAAGGCTTTGCAGGACAATTTCTGGTTGAACTAGGCATACCTATTGGACTGGGACAGGTTAGGTCATCTGTCAAGAGTATAAACTAAACTGTACCCAGGGCCCTTAAAAATTAAGGTGTGAGAGAGCTGGAGCTGTCCCTTATCGAAAGTATTTACTCTTTGTGTTTTGAGCACTGTGGATGCCATCCTCTGGGCAAACTGGTGGTCCAGTTAAAGTTTTACTCCAGACTGACAATGTCAGGAACATCTGCATTGCACCCTGTCTCTGCAGATGATTTGTGATAAATGTACCTTCAGGATGGTATGGTGCCTGTGTCAGAATGGACAGAACAATTTCTCTCCTTTTTTTTTTTCCCAAATGATACAGAACAGGCATGTAAATAGCAGAGGCAAAAGAAAACGCTGAGCTGAGGGCCATTTTCGAAGAATAAAGGCTCTGTAAAAGAAGAAATGGATTAGCAAGGCACCTGTGATTATATGTTGTGTCTTGAAAAAATCCTACTATTTTTGTGGTTTCCTGCAACAGATTTCACTCTTTAAAAAGGTACTTCACGAAATTAAATTCACAGGAGTAGGAGAAACAAGATCTTGCAGGCATGCTCGTACTTCTAAGCCAATGATTTTAGTGTTCATTTCTCCCAAAGCTCTGACTTCTCTCCAGAAGGGTCTCCTTTTCTTTCCCATCTCTTGTGGTATTGGCATTTAAGAACGTGTAGGTTCTACACGTTAGGGTCATGCTGTTCACATCCTTATTGCCACAGTAATAATCTTACTTGGATGTGTTTGCCCACCTGAAGGAAGGGACTGAGGATTGCTGAGGATCAGAAGGGTAAGGCTCTGGAACAGCCCTCTGATGAGTACAGGAGCAAACGTGCATATTTACCGGGCTTCATCAGCATGTGTGGAGTTATAGAAAACTGTATTAAATGTCTGCCTACTGGGGAAATGGACTTGATGGCACATGAGATCCCCTTGTCCTGCTTTTTTCGCAGGGAGCTGGTGGTGGCCATTCTCTGGTTATACCTCCCAAAGTGTTGAAAGCAGGATAAAACCTGTTCCTTTCTTTGCTGCTGTTAGAGTTTGACACCCCTCCCCTATCAAGGTCATGTCATTAAAAGGAGGATGAAGAAAACCTGTTTGCTTATGTTAAGCGCTGTGGCTGTGGTGGAAAAAAACACTTAAACAATCTTTGTACTCCCACTGATCTTGGAATCAGACAAGTTTTACATTTAAGCTTTCTAAAATGAGTTTTACGTGGTCCAACTCTAGTAGCACTGAATTTAATACCAAGCTTTCCTCAATCTCACTGCTCATAAGAAAATTGACAGTGATGGCCTCTGTAAGTTCACAGAGAAAGTTATTTTGGTTGGCCCTGCTCTTCTCTTTGAGCTGGTGTTTTGAGCTGTAGGAAATGGCAGTGATTTGAAAGGTAGACATACAGTGAGGTTGAAAAAAAAAAGAGCAGTTGCAAGGTATGCGCTTTGCGTAATGTTAACATCTCTCAGTTGAAAGATATTCCCATGTACCTCTAAATGAGAGAGAAAACCAGTAAAATCAATGCAGTAAAAATAGAAAAAAAGCAGGCCTCTTGCGAGTGGAGAAAATGCTGAAGGACAAAAATGAGTTTTATCTGCAGAATATAATGTTAGTTTAATAGCACTAATTTGAGCTTCATATGTGATTAAGTATATATAGGCATGGAACAGAGTTCAAAAGAGCAACAAGAAAGACTTCCTGGCTGATGCTGTACTCTCAAGACTTCTGCAAGTGATTAAAAAAAGAAAAGTTTCATAAATGGAATCCAAGATGAACTCCAAATATATATCACGCTTCAGTGTCTAAATGGAGATGGGCAGCCTTCTGTTTTTTGCCCCCTGATGAAATACTTGAACTGAATGCTGATTTTTGTGTTTAAATTTAATATTAAGCGATGCTGTTAAAGTGTGATAAGAGAAACACTGCTGCATTCATCTTGTTATACAGCTCTTTCCAAGCTGGTAGGGCTTACCATATGTAAAGGGAAATCTCTTAAATCCTTCCTTTCCCCCACTGTGCTGCAGGCAGCATTCCTCATGTCATGCCATATCCAGGCCCACAAGGATGGGTCAGTTTTGGCAAAGGGCGTGATGGTGGCAGGATGTCATCGCCACGGTGGCACTAAAGTTCTGTAAGCAGGGAGTGATTTAGGCTAGTAAGCAGTTTAGAAGTGGTTATGGAGGTTCTGTGTGGTAATAAAATACCTCGCTGCAATTTAAATGACCAAACATAAAAATACCTTGGAAAAATTAGTGCAATATATTGTAGCAAGATACCTGCCACCATTTCCTGGAACAGATGGAGCAGATGTTCAATATTGTACTGGTGAAACTAGCAGTTGGTTTTATCCTCCTCATGGTTTACAGGGACATTTTAACAAAGATATTGCTCATCATGCATGACAAAAAATCTATAGTGTAGGAAACTTTGCTGGAGAAAGGAGGGTAGAAAACATCTGTTTTGTGAGGGGGATTGGAACAGAATGACCATAATTAAAATTACCAATTAGAGAAGACTTCTTCTCTTTGACTCTTGCTAAGGCCAGACTGGTGGGGTCAGCTGTGTGTGTGCTGACTGCAAAGGGGCCTTGCAGAAAAAGTGTATCTGGCTGAGAAGTGCTGCGTGGTGCCATTTGCTTTAATAGGAGCTTCATCCTCACTTCTGACTGCTGCTTGTGTTGTCAGCTTGTGGAAGCAGTATGGCTGAGTAAATATAAACACAGACCTTGTAAAATCTGCCACTTTGTACTATAGAAGCATCACAGATATGTTTATTCCTGCAGCCTACCTTTGGGAAATGCATTAGTGTTTGGAGATGAATTTATGTTTTTCCACTGCAAACACACCTGCCATAGAAAAGTTCTGCTTCATTTCATTCCCTTTCTCCTCCATTTGACTCTGCTTCTTATGTCATTGGTGTCAGAAACCCTGCAGGGCCTGTGTGATAGGAAGAGGAAAAGGACAGAGCACGTTACTGATGTGTTTGACTGAGCATGGCAAAAAAGGGTGGTTGGTACTGCTATTCACTGGGTGAGGGGGGAGTATGGTTTCTAAAGCTCCCATTCCAAGCTTTCTTCTGCCTCTGTAGGTGCTGACAGAATCTACAAGTTTGTGAATATAAACAAACATTGCGAAACCACCTTCTTGAGTTGATAAATCATGTAGTCCTTGCAGGGCCTCATCAGTTTTCCTTTGGCTGTCACCTGGGGGTGGGTTACAAGTGTGTTTATGCTCTCCCTTTTTTTTTTCCCTTTAACAAGCATGTATTCAAAGAAAGTGCCCAAAACATCTCTGTGCACTAGCAGAATTTTTGGACAGTTGTACTGACAAGTGAAGACAGAGAGAGTCAGTGCTGAACGGCACCTGTTAGACATATGCTGTTCTCTACAAATCAGTGAACTGTGAAGGACAGCACTGGAAAACCTGTGCTGGATGGCTGGACCTGCCCTTGGCAGCATGCTGCTGCTGTGCCCTGAGGCCATCACAGCCTGGAGCTTGCTAGCCAAATCACCTAGCTAGCTTTGTCTGGTGGTGCTGACCAAGGGAGACCTTCACCCACAGAGCAGTAGCCCCACTGTGTCAAGTGTAGTGATCTCCATCAGGGACATTCACTGGGGTTCACAGGCTCCTGCCCTCGGGGTCCCACCCTTGGATCTGCCTTCTCAGGCCTGAACTGAGCCTAGAGCACTCTGGTCCAAGCCTTGGGCTCAGTCACCCTTTGGGAAAAGGTGGAAAATTTGTCACCTCTCTGCTGAGATGAAAAGCAAAGCTGTGTCCTGCCCTTGCAGGTGTCTGAACCACAGCCTCATGGATGGAAAGAGCTCTGTGGCAACCTAATTCCATGTTCTCTCAAACCACAACAGCGACAGATGTTGCCAATGTTTATTGGTGACACCTGGGGGATGCTTCTTCTGTGGGTAGCCACTAAAGCCTTGCTCAGGCTTATGGGTGTGCTATGTGCCTTGCATTTGGGCAGTGAAGGGAAATGGAATGTTTAGCTCTTGTCAAAAAATAGACTCTGCTGTCTGAAGCGTGGGTGATCCCATGATCTCTGTAGGAGAGAAGGCTGCATTCCCAGGATAGTGGGATAACATGGTCTTAAAAACCTTCCAGCTCCTCTCTGTATGCTGGCCTGCCTGGGCCTAATCACTTTTATCTTGCAAAGCTTTTTATATTATCTATTTTCTAGCAGTGCTTTATACCCAAATTTGCTTTTCTCTTCAGTTTGTACTTATGAAAGAGAAAAATGGCTTGTAATGAGAAATATTCATGCGCCTTCATGTGTCAGTCGCTTTTACATTGCTCACTAGATGGCAGTACGATGCTTGTTATACCGATTGAAAGGATTGGAGTCATCTTTTCTCCAAGTGTCTGAAATTTCCTAAAATCTGGGGATCTGGTATTTTCTTCTTTAAAATACAAGGTTCACAGGTGTAGGAAATGCAAGTTGAAATCTCTATGCAATCCTCATAAAAAACCCCAGTTCCTGTGAACTTGTTACAACAATCAGGCTCATATAAATTTTTTCAGTAAAAAGTTTACACTATTGGGTAAACTCTGAGAGTGAAGATGCTGGTGATACTACAGTAGTCTCTTAAAAAGGAGGGGAAAAAACGCCCAACCATAAAAATCCTGGTGAAAGAGGTGAAAATTTGTAACAGAAAATGAGTTTTAACCTGTTCTCTATAGAGTACTGAAATCAATACTGGATTTTTGTTTTGGCTTCCATTTTTGCTAGGTACACACAATTTTCTGGGAGTTTAGGCAGCAGTCCAGAAAGTTATCATCTCTAACTAATCTGAGTGGAGTGCATAGGCCCTGGTTCTTCTCTGCTCTTTCAGAAATCTCTGTGCTCCATGTAGAATTGCTGTAAATAAATAGAGACTTTTATCTTTTTAATGGTAACATCTGCACCCATCCAACTCAATTTTGCACGTATTTCAGAGGTTCAACTATTTCAGCTTGCCTACTTGCTCTAATGCAAGGACCTAGAGGTTTCCTTGCAAAGCAAAATTTCTTAGTAATTGGAAGTGAAATGGACCCAATGTTTGTGTTCCCCAGGCCACAGGTATATGTCTTAAGTCTCCTATAGTTCACTCCAATAGTCTAATTTAGGATGTAAGTTGTGTAGTAAACTCTAAATTACTTTGGATTAATACTAAACTCCTGTTAGAGTGAAAGCTCTTTTTTTGATTTGTCAACTTTCCAGGTGGCCTTGGGAAGGCATGCCTCTGTGCAAGAGTCAATATTTGATCTACCACAACTAATCTTGAAATCTAGTGCTGTTGCTTTCCCATGATTAAAGGAGAAAAAGCCCATGGTACATAGCTATGAGTTTTATTTATTATTGCATGCTTACTCTTTTTTAAGAAAGGCATCATTCTTAGAAGTTTGGAACAGTTTGCAAGTTTACAAATTCTTAAGTGAAAGCATAAGGATTTCAAGATACCACAGGTATTATAGGTAGTACACTTAAAGTATACTACCTGTGTGGAAAGCATTTATATGTCTATACCTTACAATCTCATTCACCATTACAGAACCAAAATATGGACAAAAATATTTAGAAAATACTGATACTTGCTGCAGTTGGGTGCAGCTGCTTTTCTTTTTTCTGCTGCTCTTGAAGCCTGAAATAAAGCACAGTGTGCAACTTGCACACTTAGATCATAATACAAGAGTGAGAACCAGAATACTGCTGTTTTCTTCAGTATGCAGTTCAAAGTGATGAAAAGGGGTCTGAGTTAGTTCACACCGTCGTGTAATCTGAAAATAAAATAGCACTTCTGCATGAGCACAGTTAATGCTCCCTGTGCCATTCTAGGCATGACCCAAAGTCTGTCCCTGGACATAGGGATGAATATATCTGAACCACTCCAGAACTGCAGCTGTCTTGTCAAAATTTGTGTCATCTCTGTCGTTCATTGTGTGGGAGTTGCTGCTGAATAATTTCCCCTATTTTAAAACAGATTTAAAAACTTTCTAAGATTTTGAGGATGGTAAGTATTGCTGAGATATATAGAATGATGTGTTGACCTTCTACGCAAGTAGCTGTTGCAAGGGATTATTCCTCAGGCCTACGCTTTGAAATAGTTGCTGTGAGCAACTATTGAGTGAGATGAAGTTGCCAGTTAAGAAAGTTGATAACACAGAATAGTTCATGGAGCAGAGCTCCTCTCTTAGACCTGGGTGTTGATTTCTGAGATAAAATTTCTGCCAGATGGTATTTTTAATGGAAATGAAACAAGCAGCATTAAAAAAAAAAAAAACCCAAAAAGTCAGATTCTGTATCTCCTGATCATCCTGTAGGAAAGCAGACTTCAAGGTTGTCTGCAACATTTGCTGCCATTTCTCAAAGGCCTGCCGTGATACTTTTTGTCCTGATGAGTCTGGAGCCACGTTACCAACAGACTGGAGCCTCTTAGTGTTTAGCAAGAAAGAATTCATTTAAAAAATGCCTCATTAAAAATAACTGGCATAATCTCCTTGCTAATTTCATTTTTATTGCCCATTTGGTCAGTTTTCTTACTAGAAAGAAACTGTAGTGGCAAGTTGGCATTGATACTGGAAGTCTTGGCTGTACCATGAGCTTTGTGCTCTGCTCCTCCCCAGGCAGCAGCAGTGCACCTTGAGAGTCACCTGCTTGCTGTACCTGCTGCCTGGACATGCTTGAGTAGGTCACCACAGCAAACCACTGTTTATATTTACCAAATTGTTTGTTAAGGGTCAGTAGTTCATTATAATCCCAAGCCCAAGCCACTTCATGCTTCAGCGCATTCACATTCCCATCTCGGTGCTCCTGGGTGCTTCTGATAATGGCAGGAGAGCTGCTGAGGGGTTGTTATTGTGGAGGGAGGGATAGACTGTCACCAGTATGTCCTGCCTCACAGAGGGGTTTCTTTGAAAAATTGCAAATAAAGAGCAAGCAGAAGGCTCCAGATGACAGAAGGTATAGCCTGGTCAGTAAATGCACTAAATCCTCCTGCAGCCACTCAGAGAAAACAAGTCTGTCCTGTCTGTAGCTACAGGGGCTGTCTGTTTTTCAGAAGCTGTAAAGATTTTGCTTTTAGCCTGAACATTTGTGGTGTGAAGCCTGCTGTTGGTGACAGCAGTGCTCCACAATGGAAGAGCGTGAGCTTTGCTGGGCAGCAGTGATTGCTTCTCGGCAGACCAGCCAAAATGCTCCCTCTTTCCTCACTCTCCAGAGTGAGCCAGATAACAGCCCCAAGCCTGGAAGGAAGAAATGGTGAGCCCTATGCCTCAAGCTTTTGTGCAGCGTTGCTAAACCCAGATGCGAAGAGGTTGGAAGATGGAAAGCAGTAGGAGTAAGAGACTTGGAGATCTTTGGAACTGTCTGGTTCCTGGTATGCATGTAGGATTCACATATCTGGGTTTCCATGGAGGCTCCAGGCTGCCATTGTGTTAAATGAAAGATGAACTTCCATGTAATTGTGAGACGTTTGAATTGTGAGACTTTGGGGAAACAAGCAAATACTGTGATGTTCCTGAGCAACTGTGCCCAGCCTTTGGGGTGGCTGAAAGCAGAAGACTGTGGAGGACCCTTTTGCCAGGGGTCACATTTTGTTGTGGTTCTTACATGAAGAGGTTTGTGTAAGGGCAGAGTGCGTGGGCTCTGTACAGCTGCTCTGCTGTGCCTGCAGGCTTGTCCTGCTGTGGGCTGGCTGAGGGAGAGGCCAGCAGCTCCTTCCACCCTCCCTTCCCCAGCAGAAAACTGCTGCTGAGAGATGCAGCAGGGTCAGGGCTGTTTTCAGAGCCTGGTTGGAGAAAATGAGGTTACAGACATCACTAGGAGGAGTCTGGCATTACCCTGCTCCCACTCTGCCCAGCAGACCCTGCTGCCCTGGTTAAATACATCAAGACAGCTAGACCAGGCTTGGGTTTGGAGGAACATCATCTCTGTAAGGTTGACTCAGGCACCTGAGGAAATTAGTGTGGAATAAAGACTTGGGAAAACTGAACTGAATCTGAGCATCAGTAATGCATCAAGAGATGTGAATATTGCTAAAATATATGAAATGAAAGTTAGTGGAAAAAAATGAAACATTTAGTGAAGCATGCAGAGCTGGAAACATTGCCATGGTTATTAGGTTTTAATTAGTTGGAAACTGTTCATTCAAGCTCTGTTTCTGTGCAGTGATTGTCCTAATGTGGTTAGGTTTGGGATCTAACGTTTCTGAATTTTCCTTTCTTTATGAGTGCTAAGTACTGAAATATTCACTATACATGTGTCCTTCTGGCTTCTGGAGTGCTGATTTTTTGTACACAAATTTTGCAGTTGAAATTTTGTACACAAAAATGATACCGGTTGCTGCCTAGTGGTACTTACTGTAGCCCCAGGGACTTAAGTGGTCCTACTCAAAAGACATTTCATGAAATGAAATGAAAGGAAACATTTGAGGGTGTTTCACAACAGGAAAGTAGTGCCTCCTTACCTGTTTCACCTTTCAGTATCAAAAAGACTGAGAGCTCAGGGCCTGTGTTTTTACAGTGCTCCGTGAGCTCATGTGACCTCTAGATGTACGCACATGGACACCTAAATGTGTCAGTGAAAAACTCAAATTAATTATTTTTCTTCCAATGAAAGGTTGCCACTCCTCAGTTGAGAATACTCCATTACTATTAACCTACTTCATAATACCTGTTTTCAGAGACAGGAACATTTTTAATCCCTGGTCTCGCTTCACATGAGCGAATACAGATCTACCTGTTAACTAGAGCATTGGTACCTGGAATTAAAAGGCATATTTTGGGCATCACTGTGTGTCTGTTTTCCAATTCCTTGTTTTGAAGTCTTTATCTTTGCTATCTTATCTGATGCCTTCTGGAAACAATTTTCCCTTAACACCGCTTCATAAGTTTCAGTATACACTAGACTGGAGGTTCTGGGCCATTTCTCACATTTTGTAATGAATTTTCTGATTGAATTCTTTTACAGGTAGCACCTCATACATGCAAAGCAGTGCCTAAGATCCTGGTGGATTTTTTACTGATTTTATGTATACAGCTCTAAGAACTTGTGATGTATTCTGAAAAGCTAAATTGCTACTGAAATGTGCACATTCATGTCTTCCAAGGCATTAAATGAAAAATCTGAAAAGGGATAAGAATAAAATAAGAATAAGTCTATTAACATAAAACCAGGTAAAATTAGAAACCAAGTCTGTTTGTGTAGTTAAATTTTATTTGGAATAACCACAACAATTTGAAATAACTACCAGATCTGTTGTCAAATAGCTGAATGTTATTAGAGAAACTCTGTCACTTGCATTAACTTAATTAATGCCTCAGGCTTTACATGAATAGCCATATCACTAAGGTGATTAATCTGTGATTGTAAAAGGAAGCACCGGTAGAGTTCTGTGGGTTCAAAATTTTCCTCCCTGGGCAACCCACGTGAATTTTAATTTGGAGTTTTGTTAAGCCTTCTTAAAAGGTAGTTCTATCATGTCATGTTCTTCAGGGATGGCTGAACGTGGGGGAGAAAGGCAGGGGCCTCTCCCCTGTGAGAGCAGATCCTGGCCCCCTCTGTGAGCTCCAGAAAGGCCTGAGTTCACAAGGAAGGTGCAGCCTGGCTGCAGGAGAGGTCTGGCTGCTGAGGGGAAGGTTATTCTGTGGGGGTGTGTAGGGCACTAAAGGTGTGGGAGTAATTCACAGAACCCAGCAGCTGCAGAATAAAATAGGAGTGTTAGTGGAGAAAGAGTCATGATGGGGAGGGATTCTGCTGCTGTAGAGCAGCATGGGTGACTGTGAGTTGAAGGCACTAAATGGGGAATCCCTGGAGAAGAAGCAGTGCTTGGCATTGTTCAGAAGAGCAAGCAGGGTCTTGTTTGCATGATTAGGGCTGGAGGGACTTTTGGTCATTGCAACCACTGCACACTCAGACTCAGCCAACTTTCAGGAGTGGAACGGAAACTCCTGCCCCACAGATCTACTGTACCACAGAAAGGGAAAATAGTAATTTGACACCTGTATTTAAAAAGGACTTTGGAAACATGTCAGTGTGGCTTTTGTCAAGAGAAATCGTGTCTGAGAGAAATCCACTGCTCTTTGTCTGAAGCACTGACATGAGTGTGGATTAGGGTGATTTGGTTGGTACAGTGTGCTCAGATTTTCCTTAAGCTTTTGATAAGCTCCTCAGTCGGAAGATCCTAAAGAAGCAAAACAGTGGCAGGATGAAAGGAAAGTTCCCTGCTGGAAATGATGTGAGAAGTAGGAATAAACAGTCAGGTATTTCAGTGGGAGATAACAAGTGGAATCCCAGAGGGATCTGCACTGTGTTCTGTGATGTCTGGCATATTCATAAGTGGTCTGGAAAATGTCCTAAATAGTGCTGGATGCTTCTTTGACTGAGTTATTCAGGGTAGGAAAAATAAAAATCTACTTTTAAAAATGTGGTGAGTGGCATTGCAGTAAAATGGCAGCCTACATTTGGTGCCAATAACCACGAGGTAATGCACACGGGAAAAAATAAACCTGACTGTACGATGCTGAAATGGACTTTAAACTACCTATTGTGACTCAGGGAAGAGAGCTCAAATTAGCTGTCAGTAATTCTAAAAATATTGGCTGAGGGCAGAGCAAAGCTCAAAAGCAAATGGATTGTCAGAAATTGCTAGGGAAGATACAGCAAACAAAATAATTATTTTGCTGTGCCTTCACCTCTTGATTACTGTGCGCTGTTTTGGTCTCCACGTCTAAGAAAAGCTATGGCAGTGTTCAAAGGGGACAGAGAAACCTGACAAGTGTTTTCACAAGCAAAGAACAGCTTCTGAATTGAGATTGATTAAATAGACTCCTTAGACGGGAAAAGGGAAGGTGGAAAGGCATGCGATAGCGGTGTTTAAAATCATGAGTGGCACAGAGAAAATAAGTAGCAAATGATTGTTTGCGTTTCTCCCAGAACAAGAACAAGGGACATCAGGTGGAATTACTGGTTAGTGGCTTAAGCAAACAACAGCAGACTTGGTCCTTGTGGTATGTGATTAAACTGGAACCAGTCTTACAGTATCTGCTGGGTGTCAGGAGGTTAGATGGGCTCAAAACCAACCAGGTGAATTAATGGAAAAAGAAGATCTATCAGGGACTATTAGGCAACAAGATGACATTTGTGCCCGAGGAGCTGTCTGCCTGGCAGGCTCTGGATATGGGGAGGAGAGTGGAGAAAGTGACTGCATGGTTTCCCCTTTTAAAAGTTGTTTCCCTTGGTATCTGCTGCTGGCTCCTGTCAGTAGTGGAATACTGACTGGACTTAGCAGACCTTTGATCTGATCCAATAGAATTCTTCTACATAATGTTTCTGTTTAATGTTTTTTTATATTTTTGCACATAAAATAGCTCAGAGACCCACAGGGTCCCAAGGCTTGATCCCTATTTAAAAAATTTAGACCCAGGCTGGATGTCCACTCGACGTCTTGAAAGAACGTATTTGGAAGGTCTCCTTGATCCAGCTGCCTGAGAAGGTGAGAGCCCTGGGGACTTCAGTAATGAACCAGGGACACCCAGGCTTCTGGGTATTAAATTTGGTTCCTTGCAGGATAAGTAAAATGAATACCTGTCCTGCATTGGGTTTCCCTTCATCCTGTTATTCAATGATTTGTAGGGTTTTTTTGCATTGTACAGTTTATTGTTCTGCTTTCTGAGCTTGTATATAACGTGGATGTGCAGGAGCAAGCCAACATACTGTCATTGGTTGGAGAATGCCCCTTTAAACAGTGACAAAATGACTCTGTAGCTAGAAGTGTGACCATGAGAACTGTGTTTTGATACCAGGAGAATGTTGAACTAGAGTTAAATTGAATGTCTGTTTCTTCAAGGAGGGCAAATTTAATCAGCTGCTCAAAATCAAATTAAGGGGGAAATCAGTTTGGAAAAACACAAGAATTACAATATAGCTAATGACCTGAGGTAATACTGGCAAGAAATTTGCTTTCACATTATAAAATGAAAAATTGTTTCTCTAAGAGGGAACTGCTTGTAGCTCATGATTGCCAGGGTAGTTCAGAGCCTGGTGTTTCCTTGAGAGAACAATTAAAATGTGCCGCCCTTCCACCATTTACTTCCCCTCTATTATGGTAGTTAATACCAACAGTTATTATACTGTGATCAAGCCTGTCAGTGTTTCTATCACAGTATTATTTTCTAACTTGGATGTTAAGCTGGAAATGTTTTCCCAGCCCAGCCTGAAACAGCCTCTTGCAGCTGGTGGCCCATGAGTGATCCACAAGTGTATCTTTTGCAGAAATACAGGCTTTCCTACAGCATCAGTCCTTATAAGAACCATCTCTACAGCTGGGAATAGAAAGCGAATCCTGCATTTGACTGTGTCTTGTTGCAGAGGGGGATTTGGATTTTAATGTACACATTATTTTGATTAATGTTGGTGAGTAGAGGGGCTTTATGCAGTGTGGTTGAAAGGGGTAAGGTCTTCCCCTGCTGATCTCCTTCCAATATAAAGGGAAGACACTGAAGGAGCTGTGGCTCAAAGGTACTGCTGCTGTTCTCATCCCTGAAGGTGATCCCTTCTTGCATAAATTTGTCTCTCTTATTGACAGAGAATTTGGAGATGGTGGCCAGAAGCTGCAGCCATGACTCAGTAAGAAGGGGACAAGTGCTGCTCTGATATTACCTAGAATTGCATTTAACTTAAAACAGCACAGTGCCTTGCTCTTCTGTGACCTTTACCCATCAGGAGTTATTAGCTAATTGAATTCAGAAGGTAACTCCCTAACTGTTTTCAAACTAAATTAACTTGCTTCAAGAGACCAAGTTGTGTTTGTATTTCCACAGAGATAATGAGTTTAGGCTTCAACTGAAACCTTGCCAGATAATGAGGAAAAAATAAATCAATGACCTCACTCTTATCTGGTCTTAACAGGCAGGCTTTCCTTGGCTAAAAGTGACCCTGAAATGGTCTGGATTGATTCACACAAATACCAAACCCTGCATCCTACTAAGCAGAGCCGTCCTGGGGAACGCTTTGCTCCACGAGGAGATCTAATCTGAACATCAGCAAAGCTGCAAGGATTTGAATCACAGCTTTTCTTAGAGTCAAAATGAATGCTTCTGAGAAATTCAAATGAGCAGTAAGATCAAGAGTTAAGGAGGAAATTAGCTTTAATACTAATTAGAAGAAAAAAACCACATTCTCACACTTGTGCCTGGGACTGAACAGTCTTCATAGGCATGTACTTCTCTGATTCTCCATAGACTTATCCTTCTCTGATTATTTAATTAGCTGGTATTGTTAAATAAGAAATGCTTTTCAGATGTTAAGGGGAGATTGTTGCCTGCTGAGAACTGGTGTAGCTGTATCGGTGGAGATCTTTCCTTTGGTGCCTTGATTGATGGAAGAAGTACACAGCTCAGAAATGTGTCTCTCCAAAAGCACCTCCTTACTCTCTGTATGAATCTCTCAAGTGAAGGCTTACATTTTCAGGTAATAAATGTGATTAATAATAGTTTTACAGAATATACGAGGCAATCTGTTCAAGTATGCAGAGGTAAGAGGCAGGAAGTTTTAAATACTAGTAAAGTATCTGTAAAACCTACTCTTAAAGTCCAAAAAAAGGAAATTGAAATTTTATAGTAGCAATAGCAGTAGTACTAGTAAAGATCATTCTGGTCTAATAAGAGATGTGATGTTTTAGGAGGAGATGGTTGCTTTCATCAAATTTGTTGATACAGATTGTATAGTGCACCACTTCTTCTACTGTTCCATGTCAAGGAAAAAGTGCCCCTAGGCAAAACTCCTTGGAGATATTCAAAACATGACTGGACACAGCCCTTGGCAACTGTCCTTTGTTGACTCTGCTCTGAGCACAGGTCAGGACTGTGCTGCAGGATGATCTGCCTTTCCAAACTCAACCAATCTATGACTTTGTGAACCCAGAATACATTTTTAATCAGTGGCCAGGACCCTCTCATGGGAACTGGTGCAGAGAACAGAACGCAGGTCCCCTGTAGGGGGAGAGGGCTCTGAAAAGGGTTTCTCTCTTATGAATCAAACTGGGCTGCATGACTTTCTTAGCTTTTTGCCCTTTTGCAAAACCAAAGTCCCATGCAACTTTCAGACAACTTACTTCCTGGGAACTGGCTGTGATTCCAGATTTATCAACTTGCCACCCCTGAAAACTGTGAGAAGTTTGCTTTTGGTCATAAGTGAGTTCCACTTAGAGCAATCTTCATTTGTGACTAGCTTGGATGTGCTTATTTCAGTGCTGCATCCAAAAGGATAAACAAATTTATTAGGGAGGTGATTTGATCTGAATATAAAGTTAATTCATTCTAACAACATCATGGGATAAAGCAAAATGGACAGAACACTCCCATAAAATAAATCAGATATGGAAATAAAATATCAGAAGCTGAAGTCATTCTATGTAATGCATTTTATTTTTCAAGTATTTGCAGTGGAAATGTTTCTTTTAAATGGTCACATTTGGAAAATCTTGTGATTAAATAAATTAAAATATCCTCTGCCTTATTTAAAATATTTCAATCTTTTTATGTGTTGTCTCTGTGATTATTAAGATTAAAATAATATAGGAAAAAAAAAAGTCGATTTGTTTGAAAGGCTGCTTTGGCTCATTGTCTTCAAACAATTGCCGTAACTCCTTAGTTACAAATTGAAGATTATTATATAGTCAGAGTGCTGTAGGGATGAGAATTGAAGCTTGAACTTCAGGAAAACTGTAGAATATTTTCTGCCAAGAAAAGTGAAGGACCGAGTCCTTGCACTTGGTGGAGATCCAGTCAGAGACCACACAGGATGCAACATGCTAACATATATATATATATATATATATATATATATATATATATATAATATTATAAAACGCCCCCCCCCCCCCCTTAACAGTGAAGATGTTGGCTGCTATTTGATTCTAAATTTGATTAAATAGATAATTTTATCAAAGAGTCAGATGGATACATCTCCACACGGAAGCAGAATATTCATCTAATATGTGAACCACAACCACAACTTTGATTATAAAGCTTTCACCCTAGTTTTAAGTTATTTTGTGGTAACCAAACCCTTCTTTTCCTTTCTTGTCAGCTGTTGCCCTGCCTGTGCAATGCAGTCCACTTGACAACCAGGGCTCCATCACTTTAATCAATGGTCATCTACTATCAGCAATTACAGATGGCAATTCCCCAGTCTCAGCACAGTTAAAAATACATGACAGCTTCATGTGTTGTTTGAGGAGTGTTTCCTTCCTGCATGAAGCTTATGTAGGCTCACAGATGTGTACAATAAGACTCCAAGCACAAACACATCTGGTCCCTTCTCTTTTCAGGTCCTGAAACTAAATAGATTGGATTACCCCTCATGGTGAGACTGAATGTCAAAACATATGAAGAAGGAAAGTTTGTGTTTCTATGGTTTTGATCTTTCTGTTTGGGTCCTCTGCAGACCTCAAGCTTTCCCCACACTTGGGATTTTCATAACCACTTGCTTTCTCTCCTTTGAGTACAATCTGATTTCTAAAGAAGTGGGAGTTTGTTCACCAGCCTTTCCCTCACAGGCAGCATTAATGAGGTCTTTCTCTTCCACCCACACCCTATTTTCAGGAAATGTGTAGGAACTTAATGACTGTAAGACTTCTGGCTTGTCTTATTAGATCTAAATTGTCCAGTGAGCTCAAAAAAGGTTAGGGAAGAGACACAAACAAAAGACAAACAGGCCTGGATGCAGACACCAAGAGCCTTGTTTCCTTAAGCAATGTTAGCATTTTAGATTTCACTCAGAGCTGACTAGAGGAATGTCTGGAAAGAAACAGTGCTTTTCTGCTCAGATGGTTCTTCAGACCTGGGGACTTTCAGGACAGGGTGGTGGCTGAAGGAGCCTGGCTGTTGATGTCAAGATCTCCTCTCTCATGCTTGATCAGTCTGCACAGGTCTGAACATCCCTGTTGCTGCTGACCCACAGCAGGGCTTCACGGGTTTCTTCTCACATTTGCAGTCTTTGCATTTCCTTGGTTTTAATGTCTGCCAGTGTATCCACTCTGAGCTCAGGTCATCATAATGTGAGTGTGGAAAACTGTTCTACTAATACTGTCCTTTAACAAATTATTCAGTTTGGCTTTGCTCAGCAGCTTGCTTGCAATGATCCTTCTTTCTCTGCCTTCCCAATCCTAAGTATCAAAAGCCTGGGTAGATGAAACCATCTGTGAAAGAGCTGGTGTCCAAAGTTAGGTGAGAAAGACTTCTGAAATTGCTACTGGGATCAACCTTCTTTCCTTGGAGGCTTTAAACTGGGCCATTTGTTATTCTTCCTTTTCCAGCTACTGAGTTTCCAAGTGCAGGTTTTCTGTGCCAGCAGCAGCTCACTGCCTGCAGTCACACCCCACAAACACTTTCTACTTGTCTAGATGGGTTCTGGATACTCTTTCAGTCACAGCAATGTCTTATCTCTGGTGCCTGATGAGTCCTTTACAGGTACCCTCAACACTTAAATACTCACTCATCTCCCTCTGGTTCTTACCCCAGGGCCTTGCCCAGCTGCTGGGGCTGAAAGGATGAAAAGGTCCAGGATGCTTCCCAGCCCATGTGGCAGGCCCAAAGTCAGAGCAGTCTTGTGTCCCAACAGGGGTTCTCTTTTTATGTAACCATAT
Source organism: Monarcha castaneiventris obscurior (assembly GCA_026261815.1). NCBI lineage: Eukaryota > Metazoa > Chordata > Aves > Passeriformes > Monarchidae > Monarcha > Monarcha castaneiventris. The sequence goes on along the minus strand of JAMPIT010000566.1, from coordinate 36,456,963 downwards.
GCATAAAATAACAGTAGCTTGAAATTTTATCATAGGATATAGGGGATGTGTGTTTTGGAAGGAGCTGTGTTCATGCAGGTTGTTACTGCAGTGTAGGAAGTTTCAGACCTTGAACTCCAAGTTTTCATTTTGCTTAAGAATAATTGAACTTAAATGAAACAGTCCTGCTTAACATATTTTCTCTCTCTTGTTTTTCATGGGGAAACCTAAAAAGTATGTTTTAAATTCTAAACAAGGAAGGGTATTTCTTATTTAGAATTAGCTGAAGATGCAATTTTAGGTCCATTTTGTCTCAAAGTCAGGATTTCTTGTCTGGCAATTCTTACTAGTTCCTGATGTTGTGTAAAGCAGAATCAGTTAGATTGAAGGCAGCAGGTGGTTACAGATGCTGTGATATTTAACTTTCAGTGATAATGTTGAAAGAAAAGCAGAGATGGAGTTACAGGTTGTTAGAGTTTAGGTGGTTTAGTGTACTATCAAAAAGACATCACAACAGCTACCTACAACTTACTGAAGATGGAAAACACCAATTTAATGTGGAGTTGGTATGCATAATTATGTTCAAATTCTGCTTTAATAATGTTGTCCGTATTTGCAATACTGTAAATGTGAAAATGAATTTCTATCTGAAAGAGTGCCAGTGTGAAGCAGCATATAATTTTGTTTTTGTTTGTGCTATACTCTGCATAATTACTGTAATTATGCATATTAGGCTGTTCTGTGTAATGGCACCAGAAGGTAGATAATTTTGCCAATGGAGCAGCTTATATACATTTTGTACCATCTACAGAAGTGCTTTGAAGATCACTTAATACTGCTGATTTGCCCATAATAGGTCAGAAATTATTGCTGCTGCTTCCAGAATGTCTATCTGGAAGAGGCCTTCCATAAAAATCAAGTGCTATTAAAAAAATCAGAACTTTGTGTCTGAGAAAACAGAGGAAAGAAAAAGTGTAGAAATCTTTAATTAGCTGATAGGGCCTCTATCAGTATGATATAACAGGAAGATGCAGCATGGATTATACTCTACACAAAAATTTGCAAATATAGAGCCACAGAATCATAGAATGGCCTGGGTTAGAAGGGACTTTGCTCAATGCCATTTACTTATTTTTTAACAGAACAAACTTAGATCAAGATACTTGATAAAGAGCTAACATGAAAACTGAATTTTAAAATTATTCTAAGCAGAAGCACATTGATGATAAAGTAAACAAACAGGGAAGGGAATGCAGGTGGGAGAAGCGGAGTCAGGCAGGATGAGGTAGGCATGGAGTGAGATGCTACCTGGGTAAACTCAGAGTTTCAAAGGAAAGGTGGTATTTGGGAGATGGTTCCTTCAAATGTTCAGGAAAAATGCATGAAAATAATCTTTTTTGCTGTATGAGGTAGTTGTTAGTAATGGTATTAGGGTGACTGGAGAGCTCAGCCATTCTCTGAGAAGTCTTCTGTGTGCAGCAGTGGGGCTGCAATGCTGGGACCAGCTCTCCTGCAGATCTGGCTCTGTCTGGCACCCAGTTGCACTGGCCAAGCTTTTCTCAGCATGGAAAAACCCAACATGGGGGATTCTGGGGGATTCTGTCCCTTTGTTAGAGGTGGGGGTTTCTAGGTCTTGGTCTGCAAATGCAGTTGTCTGGGAGAGCCTGGCACATGGATTTGTACACTGGTCCCTTGCTCTGTGAGCGGCGCCCTGCTGGTAATAGCTGTTTTTTAGTTATTGTTGCTATCCCTCTGAGTGATGGATATTGCACAAGGCTTTTTTTTCTGCCAAAAGAATCATGGGTGGATAGGTAATGACTCATTTGTCAGGAAAGTTTGGGAGCTAGTCACTGAAAGCAGAAGTGGAGTTGTTTGGGGAGATGAGCAGGGCACAGGGTCTAAAGCTGTCATGATTTGCTTCTGTGTCATGCTCTGCATACCCATCAAATTAGGGCTCGGTTCTGTGGGAAGGGATGCCTAAGTGATGCTGCTGGTCAGATGCATTAAAGGTATCCTCAGCCCTGGTGAAACAGCAATGCTGCTGCTAGATAAGAGCAGATTCTCTGAGAGGATCTTTATGTCTCCCCAGGCTGAATGTATTCACTCTGAAGTCAAAGCCACATGAAAACCTTCAATGTCATTTTTAGCTCTGCTTCAAAAGGCGTAGTTTGGCAGCACTGATTTAAGATACGCAGGCTGTGTGGGATACACTTTTATTTATCTTGTATTGATCTGGTGATCAGAACCTGTGCTTTCCTGAGATGTAACGCTTGTGGCTCCCTTCATATTTGGTAAAACTGACCTGCTGCTTGCAATTCATTGGAAATGCAGCAGCACACCTGGCCATGGATTTGAGCTGGCACATTCACCCTACACTGTTTTCTTTTTTCACCCACATCAGGGTAGGTGTGAATACATCCAGCTCTAGAAGGGGCTGGCTTTGCTTGTATGCAATATCCTCTCCTTCATCTCTGTTTGAGGGGACTCTGCACTCACATGTCATATGAGATTCTGGGTTTTGACATCATGACAGAAGTCAGAAAGTAGTAACGATTTTGCTATGGTGGCTCTGACAAAAGGCCATTTATTCCTCTCTGAAATTTGGCTGAATTAATTTCCACTCATAAAAGCAGCCCCAGATAAACATATTTTTCCCTGAGTGATTTGAAATGATGATTGCTGCTTTATTGACTGATGTGCATTTCAGTCAACCCACTCTTCTTTTGTTGACAACTTTGTAGAATATTTAAGGTAATAAAAAGCTGTTTTCTCTTTGTTGGTCACCTCAAATGTATTTGTGTTCTTCAGATAAAATTGTTATTGGTTTGGTTAGTATCTAAAAGACAAAATGGCTATGGAAGTTGCAGAGCCTTGTTTATCAGGACATAGTCTCAGGGAAGGGTGCTGTTGTAATATAAAACTTAAGTCCAACTTTCTCCTTAATAAGGAAGGTGAAAAAATCCAGTCAAATGACAGAAAACCAATTAATCTTAAAGCTCAGAATTAAATCAGGTAGTGAGATTTAACTGTAGACTAGTTAGCTGAGTAAGACCTTCAGTTTGATACTGGGAAGGAAGCTGTAGTTCTCGGTGACCTGGAGTCACTGACATGGCTGGGGGTAGTTTTGCTCTAATGTGGACAAAGTCTGAACAAGTTCTTCAGCCACTGTCCACCTTATTTCCCCTGGAAGTTTTCTAGCTGAAGTGTCCCTGCACTGCTTTTTTTTTTTCTGATGGCACAGTTTGAAACTTTGCTACCTAATGCTGTGCTACGAAAGATCCTTGTTCTGAGAACAACTTGGACTTGTATTTTAATCTGCACTTTAATTGCTGAGATAATTTTTGTCATTCATATAGAAGGGTGTAGTAACGTGGAGGCCTTAGAGATGGAAGCATTGTCTCACTCTGTGCTGCACTTCCCTGGTGGATACGAGTAGCTCCCCTGCAAGGTCAAGCAATCCAAGTGTACTTGAAGAGTTTGGACAGTTTCACTCTGTTTTTCAGGAGATCTCAAATGAAAGTCTGTCTTGTTTTGATGCATGAGACTTTAGCAGTACTGCTTGCCTAAACTAAATTTTCCAGCATAAAATCAATCAGATATTCAAACTTGTATAGTGGAAAGTCTAAATGCCATTCATTTACTTGCAGGGACATGACAGTTCATTGATTTCTTAAAACCAGTGAGTTATTTGCACTCCTTGGAATATCAAAAAGAGAAGGGAAAAAGGGAATGAGGGAAACTTAGGTCATCTCATTCTTTTTGTGAATTCTGAATATCAAATTTTGGCCAGTAATTCCTAATGAACATAAGCAAAGAAATACCATTTCAGACCAGTTATCCTGCCTTTTGTCCAGCTGCAGATACTCGAGTGAGAGAGGAAGATAAGACAAAGTACACAGTGATACTTCACTGAACACTCTCCCAAATGCTCAGGATTGGTGGCTTAGGTTCTTCCTCACTGCAAGTCTACCAAAATCTGTGAGCAGGTTTCGTACCCTCAGGCCAAAAGTTTCTCTGGGCTTGTTGCAGAAGGAACCCTAGTGGTTGGACTTGATGATCTTAAAGGTCTTTTCCCATCTAAATGATTCTGTGATTCTAAGCTGAGGAGAAGTGTGTTGCTGGATCTCAGAGACCTCTCCAGCCCACAGGAGGGAAGGTCACTCCAGCTAGGTGAGAAATGCTGGTCTTGGCCTGGTTGGAGAAGCAACTGGAGCTGCAGGGCAGAGGAGGCCAGAGGTTAAATATCATAAGCCACACTGCAGATGAGTGGTTGGTCTGGTCACCAGTAGTTCTGTCAAGTTAATAATGCTACATGATTATAGCAAAGTTGTCCCTTCTATAAGAAGTACAGGACAGACTTGCAAAAAATTTTAAAAGGACTTGAGACTCACACTAAATTAAGATTTTTTGGGTATAAGCCCAATAGACCTCAATAAGTAAAGACTTGATGATTGGTAATGCTTAATTTAATTTGCTTCAAGCAAATAATTATGTAATAATTAGGTCATATGCTGAGTAGATCATGGACAAATATGTTTCTTATGTAAATTTGTCAGTGTGTTCCCAAAGATGGACATTTTAGTTTTTGAGAGAAAAGCAGTTTGGTCTGTTTTTCAATGAGTTACTCAATTTTTTGCTTCCTGCAGCTTTGCTTGCAGAGGATGATAATCAGCTGAAAATTGGACAAAGTACCATGAATATTTTTATTGTCAGTCTTATGGATTATAGCTCTGACTTAATGAAGAAAGTCAATGTTCCCAGAATTTCAATATGTGAGAACAATTGGCCTTAAAACCCAATGTGCTCCAAAGTATTACTTAAAGGAGGAAGTTTGGACAATTTTTCAGGAAAAGCACTAGGTCTCCTCCATATGTTCTTCTTGCTAATGTGATTTCTTTTTCTTGCATGTTGTGTGTAAGTGTAACAAGAATGTATTATGAATTGCTTAGTTATTCTTCACCTTACTTCTTTTGCCTTCAGCTACTACATCAGCAGGTTATGGGTAACATTTAAGTGAGGTCAAATGTATGATCAGTGATTGGATTCTGCTACTCATTTGTGGTCATAGTGGTAGAAAATAAAAGTTAAGAAGTTACTACTTTTTTTGCCTTTGCCTTTAATAGCTGTTTTCATTTTGCAATCTTTTATTAAAACTCAGGTTAATTTTAGACTGACAGAGATCTCCAGATAGACACTGCCATATGTACATGACTACATCAACCATTTACTGAACCAGTTCAGTTACTACACAGCTATATTTTAAAATATTTAATAGTTCCATAAAATATTTTCAGATCTTAGCTTTTGTGCAGAGCCTTCACATGATGTGAAGACTTTACCTATGTTTTTGTGTAGAGAGCTGGTGCAGCTATAGGTAGAGCTCTGTCATGGAAAGCTACTGGGGCTCTATCTCCACGTGAGGAATAAGTTGACTGTAGCAATTGTCCACTCCACTTGTCCTATTTCAGCAATGTTGGAACAATGTTGTTGCAGTGACAACATCCCTTGGGAGATTTCTTAAGTCATTTACCACCAGAATATGCAGCAGTGTTATTATTGGGAGTCATTAATAACATATTTATATTATTTATGTCTCAATATAAATGCACACATATGTATACAAACACCCACGTTAAAAAAAAAAAAAAAAAAGAATTGTCATCTGCAGTTATGCACAAGGGATAATTTTCTGTGTCTATGCACAGCATTATAAAAAGGATTTCCTCACTTCTATTTAATGAATGTCCAAGGTACAGACTGAATGTTCTTTCAGACAGGGCACTCAGAGATGATGTTCAGATGGGAAGGCATAACTCTGCTTACACTGAGACACAGGGCATTTTGAACGAGTAGCCCTTTGGAGGCATAAATCTTGTTCCGTAACTTTTTAAGCTTTTTTCATTTTTTAGGAGAAATCATCGCTGTCCCTTCCTACCTTCTGCCAGATAAAAACTGAAATTATATCTAGGAACAATAAAAAAGAGTACATATAGGAAAGGAATATTTTGCTTTCTGGACCAGTTCCCTAACAGATCATGTTGAGAAGAAAACAACAAATCCAACAAGGAGAAAAAGCAGGAAGGGAGTAAATGCAAGTTTTTATAGGCTTATGAGTGAATACAGATACACATAATTCATGTTGTGCTCTGTCTTACAAGAATTCATATTAGAAAAGTTCAGGCAGTAAGGAAATACAAGTGCTTTAGAACACCGTAAATGAGCTCCCTCTTTTGAGGCTCCATTGAAAGGAAATTAGGCCTAATGTAAGAGTACCATATTATCATTAAAATAACTTTGTGAAATAATGTAATTTACATAGCAGAGGGCAAAAGTTGTGGGGAGGGACCTGCAGATTTACCGGGGTCCACTTCATCGTGTACAGTGGAGATAACAACTTGAGTTCCTGTTCTCAAAGCAGCACAGATGGTCAGATAAGAGAACAGAAAAAGAAATAAAAAGTCTAGACATTTTTAACAGACACTAGCAGCATTTTAAATTTTTGATTCTTATTTAATCTTGAAATTTCTAGAATAAATGTTGGGATGGCCTGCCACTAACAAGGCTTTTCTGTCTCCTAGTTAGAAAAGGATCTTAAAGTTTATCAACAGCACCAGAGTGGGTTTTAAGGAGGAGACCCAGACCCAGGAGGGAGTAGGACCCAGGACAGCAGTAGGCAAAGACTTGTCTCAGCTGTTGTGAGTGTCAGCTGCAGGTTTGGTTCTGCTGAGAGCTTGGATACTCTCCTGGTTCTGTCCTGTTGTGGCTCCAGATGGAAGAAGAACAGCTATCCCTGAAAACCTGCTCCTTCAGTCCCTCACTGCAGCCTCTGGGCACGACTCAAGCATCCTGGAGAGAGCTCGTACATCTCTTCCTTGTGTGTTTTGTGTGATCTGTTCTCAGGTGCAGGGAAGTCTGAAGTCTTGGCCTGATCGGAGGCATGAGTTGTAAGTGTCCCACACAGAGTCAAACCTCCCACTCCAAGGTGTGCATGAGATGTGGGGAAACCAAAGCAAAATTTCAGCTCTCTGATGATGTCTTCCTCAGGCTGGAAAAGTAGGGCAATAGTTTTCACTTTGATAACTTTTTTCTGTGATGAGGATGGGATGAAATGCACTGAAATTATGGATGAGCTGGGGCTAGAGAGAGTCTTTGCTGTAGCATGAGGCAGTGCCAGTACAATCATCACTGGTGCCAGCGCAGGCTTGGAGCTGACAAATGCTGACTTCTATGGGGAACTCTGAAGACTGCAGAGAGAATTGAAGTTATGCACAACCATAAATATTTAATTCCTATTATTGCATACTGAGAGTTGCAAGACTGTCTGCAAAGCACTGTAAAACCTAGCAGCATAAAACATATCAGCAATGCAAATATGTTGTAAATATTGGAGGGAAAACAGAAGCATAAAATTAACTCTTAAGCTTATTTATAGCTATAGACCTCAGGATTCTCTTGTGCATTGTGGTGATATTTCGTAATTATACCAGCAGGTAAAAATGACTAATTCTCTCCTGGCATAAAATATGTTGTGATTTAATTAAAGCAGAAAGCTAATTTAAGTGGAATTGAGAAAGACTAAATCAATTAAGTCGAATGCTATTATTAGATTTGAAAGTCTAGCAAAATTACTCAAGTACCATAGCACCACATTTTCTCTTTTTTAATGTAAGAAGAAAGATTAGTCCATCATTGCCTCCAATGGTTCAAGGAAGGTAATTCACAAAAATTGAGAGATAACATTTTCAATCAATTAAGATATAATAAAATAATGACTTGAACTTCAATGGCATTTTGGCAGAAATAGGTGCTTTTCATTGAAAACAGAGGTAGTACAGCCAAGACCTGTGCCTTTGGTTTTGGAAGTGCTATGCCAAATTGTTCAGAAAGCTGCCATTTGTTTGCCTCATGCCCCCATTTTGCCCTGTAAACCAGGTTCCCCAGATGCAATGGTTTTCATGAGTGAGGGGGAATGATATCTTCAGGCATAACGTGATGTACAACTGGGACCACAGAGCTTGGCCTACGTCAGGGGCAACACAAGACACTCAAATGACAGTTATAATTCCTGCTTTCCCAGTGTTTTTGTTGAAAATATGTTCTTTTGTGTTTTTTTTTTTAATTTGAAATTTTGCTTTTTGGTAGGAAAAGTCAGAAATAGTAACTTGCTTTTCAACTCTATCAATCAAATTTCTTACTGAGCCATTTTTAAGAGTTCTCCTCCATTGCCCTTATCCTGACTCTCACAAGCTGTGTATCTGGCCTGGTGGTTAATTTTCAAAAACATCAGTATGTTAAATCTTTATTAAACATTGATCAAGTAGGTAGTGGAAGTGCTAGAGGTGCAATTATTATTCCTGAACATTATGATGTGCCAGTCTTCCCACATTGCCAGAGGAGAACATTGTGTCTTCTCAATACATTTCCTTCTGCTCTTCCCTGCCCACTCAATGGCTTGCATACAGAAAGCTAATGATTGCTTAACTGAAAAAAGGACATTATCGACTTTTCTAGGTGAGGAAAGCTCCCCAGGGAATAGTTTAATAGGCTGGAACTGCTTACACAAGTTGTACCAGTGTGGCTTCAAAGAAAGGACACAGGGAGCTGAGGTCTGGAAGGGTCAGAGGGGCAGGATTGGATCTTTGCTCATCTGTGATTTGGGGACTGATATTTCTGCCTGCCCATAAGAGGGATGGAGAAATGACCAGAAATCATGACAGAACAATGCAAGTGGAGTCACAGGATGTACTTTCTTGGGTCATGGCCATAGGCTACTCTAGAACACGTTTGGTGTAGTGGAATAGGTTTACAGCCCAGCCCTCTCATGGTATCATCAGGCACATGCAAGACCTTGAAGTGGTTCAAAAGGTTTTCAGTGCAGAAGCTGTGACTGCTTAGTTTGCTCTCAGACAGAAAGTTTTTTGTTGCAGCATATGGGTGCGGTGATTCCTACATCGCTATTGATGCTATCTCAAACCTTCTGAGTTGAAATAATCCAAACCACTGCACTTTGTATGAAACTGAGCTGAGGAGACATGAAAAACCCTTCACTACATCTCAGATAACCTCTAGATGAGCAGTAGGTTCATTGCTCACAGTTGTGTAATATAGTTGGAGTCTTTATAAGCTTCTAACAGCAAAAAGTTACACTTGGCATTGTTATTTATACCAGGTGTATGATAAAAGAAGGAATAAAACAATTGAGGTTAGCTAAAGGGACTTTCCAACAGAAATGTATCTATGCTGGCAAGCCTGAAAATGCCCTATGATCTCATTTCTCCTCTTCCTTATTTTTGAAATCCCTCTCTCCTCTCCTTGCTCCCTCCTTTCCCATATATACATAGAAGATGATTATACTGGCAAATATTCCAAGAGTGGACCTTGCCTGAGATGAGGTGACAAAAAAACCTCACTGCAGGGGAAGAAAACTCCAACAGGTATTCCCACAAGGCAGCTTAACTCAAATGTCTGTATGCTTTCACTTTTTGCAGTAAATCTGTGTCAGTCTGACTGAACACTTAAATTCTGAATGTTCTTGCTTCTGATGGACAGGCTTACCTACCAACACTATTCACCAGTTTTGCCATTCAAGAGTTTCTTTCTCCTATAAAAACAAACAAAAAAAATCTTCTGAAGTTTTTAAAGTGCTATGTAATGATTGGTCGTATGAATTCATAAGTTAATTAAAGAAATGTGCTTGGAAGTTGGTAGATCTTCATTGGCCATTTAATTTTCCAAGCTTAAGAGAATTCTTGGTATCTTTTATCAGCAAAAAACCCCTTTTCAATACACAGACAAACTGCTTAGCAGCACTCAAGCACAAAACCAGCCACGATAAAGTGAAGTCTTACATTGCTTTAGAAATGAATTTTAGAAAAGAGGTGGCAATAATAAATCTCCTCACAAATCCCAAAAATCTTTCTCATAACTTTATGTATCTTGCTGAGAAGTTACTTTTTCTAGGCTTGCATGAAATTGGCTAATGGTGAGCTGTCAAGGCTCGGATTTCTCTTCAGCAATGGTTTAAATTAATTTTTAAAAATTTTACTATGAACTGTCTTAACCTAAACTGAGAAAAAATGCTCTTAATTGAAATATCACTTTCTACAGATGATTGTGTAATAGTGCAGTATTGGCTATGAAATTGATTTAATTTAATTGGTGCAACCAGTCCTTTGGGGCCCGCATTACAGTGATACGCATTTCCTTCACAAAACACCCTCTACTTGATTCCCCAAGACTCATTTGCTGCATTTATTTGGCAGGAGGAGCAGGTTTCTTAGTTCAACTCCTGCTCTCCAGCCACTAACCCTTCTGGATTTGTCTGCAATTTCTACTGCAAAACACCGTTCCAGTACCCAGGCCAAGTGAGCTGATACAGCTCAGGACACAACTTGGCTCTTGCAGCATCCAGCTTCAGGTGGTGTTCACACATGTGAGATGCAGCTTTAGTGTGGTGGAGGCAGCACATCTGTTTTGTGATCCCTGCTCCTACCTGGCCTAAACTGCTGCAGGACCTTGGTATGAGGGACAACTCCACAAATGCCCCATTATAAGTAGGTGTACGAATGCACAATGAAACCTTAACTGGTATTTAGTTTCTTTACTATAAAATAGCCTGCATTGTGCAGCATACTTTTGAAGTCCTAAGATTCCGTTAAATATTAATTTGCCAGCAGGTTCTGAATCTACACTCCAGGTAAGAACTTGTGCATCTGACATTACAGTTTAAACTGATGCTTGTTCCAAGTCACTCAAAGATGGTGGATTTTCCTCTGTCTTCAGTTTGTTTTACCACATGAAAAACAGTGAAGTTCTGGCCAATGCTAAAGACCAGACGTCTTTTAATGTGATTCTAAAAGTCCCCCCCAGGCTCTCCAAGGTTGCCTCTTGGGAGAGTCCTTGTTGCTGGTGATGACAAAGCTGTATTACACAGTTAGTCTTAAAAATTAGGGGAATATATCTACTGTCTGCTCAGAGCTGGCCTTGCTTCAGGCCTTGCCAGGCTAAGAGCTATGGAAGGTTCTTTTGGACTGATGTGAAGTCATTAGTAACAAAATTTATAAGGATGAAAATGATCTTTTGAGATTTTTTTATGGCTGGTCCATTTGTTAGTGCCAAGAGTATTTCAGGCTGGGGCTGGTTCATGGTCTCCCTGCCAGGATACTGCTCTGTGCTGGTGCCAGTCAGACGAACTGGTGTCAGTCTGGTTGCTGCTCTGTGCTTACAACTTTGGACACAGTATTGCATTCTTGTTTTTCCTTTGCCCTGAAGTACATGGGGAGGAACTTTTTTCTACTTGTGTTCTCCCTGGAAATGTGTCTGGGTTTCAGGTCCTTACATGCTGGGATGTATCTGAGGTGCACATCAAGAGCTGAGGAAGAGAATTGTGTTCCTGGTTTGCAGAAGAGATGTCCCTGCTCAGATCTTCTAGTCTTCATGTCTTTGACCTTTTTGCTTCACTTCCTGCTGGTAGCAACACTTCTAAAAGCCTGAGATGATCTTGTTTTTCTGTACACTATCCTTGTGGGTCCCTTCCAACTCAGAAAATTCTGTGATTCTGTATCATTGTTTGGTTTTTCATTCTTTAGTTCCTGGGCCGACATCCTGCCAGCCCATTATAACTTGCAAAACTTACCGGTGAAAGTTCACAGTAAAATATCAAGGTAGCTTATGTTAAGTTTCTTCCCTGAAAAGCATTTCCTCCTCACTTTGTTTTGAAATGTTATATTTTGAATGCTTTTCAGACAGGAAGCTTAACATAAGCTGCTTAATGGCCATGCAGCCCCTAAAATGATTCCAGGACTAACTGAACGGTTTCAGAATTGGTCTTTTTCCAGGAGAGGATCCAATACTCAAATCCTAATTTGAGGGCTGATATCTAAAATAGGAGCACTGGCATTTCTCGATTTGCTGATATTAATGTTTTCAGTGAGTTTCTTCGCGGCACCCAGTCTTTACCCAGATCTGTGGAGCAACCAGACGTAGATATTTATTCAAAGCACTCCTTTTTGGTGCTTTATTTTGTCACTGCCTGTTATTGTTGTTGTTTCTTTGACTTTTTTTCTATTTCTTATCCCTGCCTGTCTCTCTTCTGTTTTTCATCTGCTTCTCTTTAAATTTTCCCTTCTCAAAGGGTTTCACTGACCACTCACACCCTTTTCTCTCAGTGTTCAACCCCCAGATGGTTGGTGCTGACACTACAGTATTATAACTAAACCTGGTTGTGCTTAAACCAAATGAACAAAATTAAATGCACATTAGCTCACCATCTCAGGATGCCTGTGGATTGCGGTTAACAGCTCCAAATCCATTAGTGCTCAGCCAGCAGTAAAACACTCTTCATCATATCCCTGAGAGTTGGAAATGCATATTAAAAACCATGTGGTTAAGGATCCTGATGATCCAAATGCCTCCTCCAAGCCTTGTAAATATGTAAAGTTGTCACATATTTCATGCTTGTAATTTGTTGTGGACGTGAACTACCAGTTTTTGCTTATGTAACTTTATTTCAAAGTGTTTGTCATGAAAGAGGATGGGAAGAATGGGAAAAACACTGAGTGAAGGACGATTTGTGCTAACCCAGGTGACATTTATCAGCTATTAGGCTGCTTACTTTTACCAGCTGCACTGCCATAGCTGAACACCTCAGGGCTGTGGCAGTGACTGTGTGGTGTCTGCTGTGTTTTGGGGTGCCCTGAGGACCCAGCTGAACAATTTCAGCACTTAGGGAGGATCTGGCATTGCTCGAGGTGGAACATGCAGAGCACATATAGAAACCAGGAAGCAAATGGTAATGTAAGCTCACCTGGGAGATACACTTGACCTAACGTTTCATCCAGTTCTGTATAATGAAATCGAGAGAGTGGTGCTTGATAGCACTAATTAGGAACTGGGAATTAAAACTGATACTGCTAAGCAGCAAATACAGTTGCAACAGAGAGGATTAGAGGAAGAGGCACAGTTCAGGACTGAAGTATTCATCTAATTATTTCCAATTCCAGTTATGCCAAATGCATGAACTGAATGTTCAGCAGCACCTGGTGTGTCTGCTACTCACTGAGCTCCCAGCAGCAATAGTTTTCACTCATCTGAGAGATTTTTTTAAAGGACGTCCTAAACTCTATGGTGAAGCTGCCTTTGCTGTAACTCCAGGGACAGAAGAAAACCCCCAAAGTGTCAAATACTTTCCGTGATGTCTGTGGCAGGTGAAACACTACAATTTCTAGCTGAACATTAAAAACCACAAAACCAAAACTTAAATGTTTAATCAAAACTCAGTGAAAACAAAATAATAATAATAATATTATTGATAAAGATTCAATTGAAAAATAGTAAGAAAATATTGCATCTTCCTGGAAGCTGTACTGGTGCAAAAATGGTAATCAAGTCTTCAGTGTTTTGCACATCTGTTGGGTTTTATGCAGTTCAGCTTTAAAAACCCATATGCACATGCACTAGTTTTGAGTGTTCTATGTTTTGCACTACAGGTTTTTTGCAACTATGTTTTGAATGTATGTATACTTGTAATTTGTGGGATACTTTCCAAAGGTGACGTAGAGGACCCAGTATAAAAAGAATAAAATATTTTATTCTGTGAATCATTTAAAAAGTAATGGGCCAACCATTATATAAATGTTGATTTTAGAGGATCGTACATGATTAAGCAAGGTTTAAATGTTCTGCAGAAGAGCATTGTTTCATTTAATCATAACTTTTAAAATTAATTTGTGTTTTGATTTTTTTTTAAATTCAGGAAGGAAAGATTCAGTGTTAACTGAAAGAGAAAACTTAACTGTTAGAGAAAATATGATTGCTATAGGCATGATTCACCCTTGCAAAAAAGGATATGGATTAGGGAATGGATGTTTTGATCCCTGCAGAACAGAGTAGATGTATGTGCTTCTTATTATCCATATACTGTGTCACCCTGACTTTCATGTATGGTGTGCTGTGTGCTTTGCTGGAGCACCACCTCATTCCCAGAAAATGATGAATCACAAAATCACACAGAATGGGTGAAAGGGATCGTGGGAGGTCATCTGGTCCAACCTCCCTACCCTCCTAAAGCACATTGCTCAGGACTGTCCAGATGGTTCGAGTATCTCCAGAGAAGGAGACTCCACAACCTCTCTGGGCAACCTGTTCCAGTGCTCAGAATGAACAGGAAGCTTCACTTCATAGACCTCTGAATTCTTGACAGCTTTTGTGATTGCAGAGGTGAAAGTGTTGGTTACAGATGGTTTTCCTTTCTGTTTTTTTATCCTTTTGGTATCCCCAAGACAGCTGGTGTGTTGAATACAATATGGATACAAACTTCTTGCTTTTCAAGGCAACATTAGGTTGAAAGATGGGGCTTGCAAAGTCAGAGCACAGTGTTGGTAATGTGTTTGCCCTCCCTGCTGCAAGTGGCTGATGTGGCACTTGGCTGGCCGTGCTCTCCTGCAGGCACCAGAGCTGCATGGTGGCCTCGTGGTGTGTGTGCCACACTCAGGATGGCATCTTCCAGGTGCCTTGGTCAGCAGAGATTGTTTAACCTGACTCATGCTGTTAAAAACCCTGGGAGGTCGATGCTGAAAGGCTGAGGAGAGTGGAATATGCCCAAGGGATTTTCTTTGTTTCATTTTCTGTTTTACTTACTCAGTACAAAGGAAAGTACTTCCAAGTAGAAGCCCATGGGAGCAAATTTCATCTCATCTGGGTTTGCCGTTTGAGACCAGATGAACCAAGAAGAGTTTCTGCACGAGTAGTCCCTTGCTCATGGAAACACAGTCTCTAGTGACAGGTTTCACTGTGCCAGTTTGTACATTAGAGAACTGGATAGGGGGAGAATGAATTTTAAAAATCATTAGGCAGTCCCTGCCTGTAGACAGTCATGCCCTGGTCCCCAGAGTGTGCTGTGGGTGACACAACCCATTCATCCATTTTTAATGTTGAAATTCAGTGTAAAAAGAGAACAGGTTGGACTCTTATGCCTCTCCATGCCAGTGGAAACACTCTGAATAAGTTCAAATAGCCTAGTATTTATTCTTCCCCTCATGCTCCAACATTTAAAAAGAAATTATAATTTTTTTCCTAAATTGTATCTTGCAGAATCATTTCCAAATTCTCTAGCTGAGATGTAAATGTGATGGATGTGGTAGAATGACTGAGTTGACTATCAAGAGCACATTAAGTAGTCATAATGATACTTGGATTAATTGCTTGGGTAAACTTGTCTAAGTTTCTAACTTATGATCCTGCCCACACATAATCTGTGTGCTTCACTGATCTTATTCTCCCTTGCCTCTATGGAGAACCTCTGTCCCTGGCCCCTTAAAGTAAGTGCTCAGTCATACATTCAATTGGACCTGTTCTGTGAAGGCTGTTGCTCACAGAGTGAGCAGAGAGAATGGGAGAAAACAACCTGCAAACCAGCAGTGTGTTGAAGACAGAAACAGCAATTCCCATAAATTGCATGTATTTGAGGAATATGTCTGTTCTGGGAAATAAAGGTAACCAAGTTGAAGATGGTTCTGTGCTGTGTTATTTCAGCCCATATTCAGTACAGTTTAACAGCTCATTTTGAGGATCCATTTCCTACATGATTCAGGTTCAACACATTTCTCCAAATGCCAGGCAAACTGCAAGTTGTATGGAAACACTGGGCTGCTGCTACCTGAGGCTGGACCCACAGACAGACACAAGTGGTTGTGAATATACAGAAATGCACATTTACAATGTGTAATATTTTTTGCAATGGTTCAAAATTATGTGATATAGAAATCTGGTGTTAATAATTTAATGAGAAAAAAATTCAAAGATTACTGATTTTAATGTGTTCTTATAAGAGAAGCTGAAGGCTTTGATTCTACTATTTTTTCCCCACATCTTTTAGAGAACAGGCTGCTGCTTTGCACACACATATAGCATACTAATAAGATATTATTTTCCACCTCTCAGATCTCTTTTGAATTCAAATATATCTATTAGCACCTTTACAACTCAGCTTATGCATATCCCAAGCCTATGTGATTAACTATTTCTACTGTACCAGTTGGTGGGTGGCATTGCAAATTACAGAATAACACAGGGAAACAGAATTTTCTGCTGTGGGTCTTAACACTGTGTACGGAAAATGCAGAGAGGGAAAAAAAAAGAGAGATTTAAAGTTATTTGGATCTGCATTATTTAAGCTGGCAGGCATCCAGGGCTTGTAATTTTAAGACTGTATATGGATTAGGATGGTGGCTGGTGAAGGGAAGCCTTGATAAGGGTTTTGAAGGCTGTTTCAAGAGTAGAGGTCAGTACCAGTACAAGTCTGGTGGAGGAAATGTGTATGGCTGAGAACTGTTCCCCAAGGGAAGGTGCAGAGTGAGAGCTGGCTCAGGAGAGTCAGCAGGGTGGGCATTACATTTTCTGACTCTGGGCTGAGGTATTTGGCTGTTCCTGCTATGGCAAGGTGATGGTAGAAGGTGGAGACGGACCTTGCATGGGGAACTGAGGGAGAAAGAACAAGGCAAAAATAAGAAAAAAAGAGCTTGTTTTGATGTGACTGTGAAATGTGTCACAGTGGTGAGGCACACCTGCCTGCGTGTCCCAGTGCCACCTCTGGGAGCACCCTCTTGTCTGGCTTTTGAGGGCTCTTGATGTGGGTGAAAAAGGCAGTGAACTCACTCTGCTGCTCCTGGTAATTGCTGTTTCTCCACGAGCTTTGTGGGGCCTGAGGCTGTCCTCACCTGGCTTCTGAGAGCAGCTTCAGTACCTGAACAGTCTTGTCATGTTTTACGTTTCCAGGCAACTTTGAAGGCTGCACTCCACTCCCAGGAGGGCATCAAGGGTCTTTTTGCTGAAGACAATAAAGGCTGAGTCAGGTCTGCATGCTGCATCAATCTAGGGCTTTTTTCCCCCCTTTATATGTGATCTTTTCTAGCAGACAAAAATAAAATGTTGGCTTTTCTGAAAAATGTGTGGGTGTGAGGATCCAGCTCTGGAAGTAGACTTGGGGTATGGCAATATTGTCTATCATCTGCTGCACTGCTCTCAGAGTCCTGGTGACTCTCCAGCTAGTGTTAAAACTGGCTTAAAACTGAGCTGTCTGGATGTTTTCAGAAACTTTGGCATTGTGGTCGGAGAGGATCAGTCTGCCAGGTGGTGCTGCCTGCTCTGTGATGAGGTACGGGTCTGCACCACTTACTGCAAGGGTATAAAACTGGATTGTTTCCTCTCCTTGAATTTAGCACCAGATCTACGCTGTCTTCTGGAGTGATGACCTGCTCTGCTTCTCATTTCTGGGGGCTGGCTTGGACAAGCATCTTTCTGACCCTGATCTCCAAGTGTTGCTTTTCATTACAGTCCAGATGGGGCAGGGACCATGTGCTCTTCTATGCTTCCTCCCAAAGGACTCTCCAGAGGCTCCAAAGCAGTGTTGACTATGGTTTCTAGCTACCTGCATAGAACAGATGTTGTAAATAATTTCAATCCTGTCCTCAAATTTTGGGGCCTTTCTTGAAGATATTACTCTTTTTATTTTTTTTTTTCCTTAAAATCCTTGCTGTTAATGAAGCTGCTTGTCAGGGACCTTTTGTAGAG
The DNA here is from genome assembly GCA_026261815.1 of Monarcha castaneiventris obscurior. Classification (NCBI taxonomy): domain Eukaryota; kingdom Metazoa; phylum Chordata; class Aves; order Passeriformes; family Monarchidae; genus Monarcha; species Monarcha castaneiventris. The sequence continues at coordinate 36,439,416 of JAMPIT010000566.1, read as the reverse complement.
CAGTGTTGTCTTTTGTGCTATAACCTGCTGGCTTGCTGTCATCATGACCCATAGCCATAGAAAAATGTCTGCCTTTGCATTTACGGTAGTGATGCTTAATGGATTTGATAATCAACTGGAGTTGCAACATGAACAACTCCTGCAAGTTAGATACTATTTGTTATCCTAAACTCCATGTGTTGAGTTTAACTTGGATGCTCTTTAGTCACCTTCTGGTACAGGACTCTGAAGCCAGTGTCAACATTTTAAAGTAAATCCAATTCATGACTTGTCAGATTATAAGAATAGCCCCATTATGCTCAACCAAAGGCCCATCAAGCTCAGTATCCTGTTTCTGACAGTAGCTGATAATTAAGGAAAGGGTGTAACTGCAGGGAAAGTATTGAGTGATGTTTCCCGAATATGTTCTCCCACCCCTCAGCAGTTCATGGCTTAAAGATTTTCTGATCTCCGTGTTTAATAAGTCTTTGTGGTCTTATCTTTTGTTTATTTGTCGGATTCTACTTTTGCTTTCAGCATCTGCAGCACTTTTGGCAATGAGTTTAGCAGTTTAATGATTCATTCTGTCAGAAAGTCCTCACTTCTGTTTGTTTTCGAGCCCTGGCTGAAAGTTTCATGTGATGCATCCTATTGCTTGTATTTTGAGAAACCAAATTTTTTATTCATCTCTTTCATGCTACTCACGATTTTATTGAGTTCTAATAAGAACTTAAACTGAATGACTTTTAGTATGATTTAAGGCTCTGTATTATGTCTTATGCTTTCTGGCTGTTTATATTCCATCTGCTTTTGCTTTATGTTTATTTCATCTTTATTTCACAAATTTAATAATTTTGAGAAGATTATTTTTTCTAATTAAGGTAGAATTAATCCAGGAGCACCGATAATTTGAGAGCCAGGATTGGAAGGCAGTTTATTTAATCTATGTGTCTTCAAATCCTTTGGATTCAATTTGCCCAGCTTTCATACTGATGGATGCTGAAATAAATTATTTAAATAGATGAATTAAATTTGGAGCAAACAGAGGCTAATGCATTTCACCCTCAAATAACACGCCTCTGTAGCCAGGGAGATTTTCTAGGAGAACTGAGGAGACAGTCGTGAGCTGGAAGCACTGTATGCAAAACAGGGGGTAAGGGCCACACGAAAACCCCTTTGATTTATCCTCTAGAACTAATTTGTCGATTCCTTGTGGTCAGATTAGCAGAATGGAGCCAAGAAAGAAACCTCACGGAGACTGACCATGTGAGATGAAATAATAAGCAGCTGTTGCTCAAGAGAAAGCTCAGACCAGACTTGCAGAAATGTAATTAGCAGCGTGCTGGCTGAGCTCTTTGCATGCTTAAAGCCTGCGTAATGCTCTTCTGGGGGGCAGTGGTAATTTTTAGTCTCTCTTTTGGAGAGAGCTTCTTTCTCACTAAGAATTAGGACGACTGGAAAGGGATAAAAAGAGATGGAAAAGAGCAGAATATACTCTGCAGCTCTCAGAGACACTAGATGGGGATATTTGCTCACTTTGCGGGTCTTGGTACCCCTCACAGCTTTGGTGGTGATGTTACCGAGGTTCAAGGAGGGCTGGTGACGTCCAGAGGAAGGGATTGATCAGAGGGGGTTGCATGGGACTTGTGGGGCAATCTACAGCTTTGTTGCCGTTTCTCATTCCAGGGTTTCCATCTCAAACACAGCTGGTCTGTACAGCTCAGGACATGCTGAGGTCCCTCTTCTGGCTATGAAACACAGCTCAGCATCATCTGGGACAGGATGATCATGGTTCTTCCTCTGCACTGGGAGGAAGAAGGGAAAAATCTTCCCTGTGGAAGAGGGAGAACCAAAACTGTGGCAATGCTACCTTTGTGGGCCTGAAGCATTGCTGCTGTAGGTGTCGTTGGTGTGTTTTTGAGGGCAGGAAAGGGACATGAAGCTACTTTTTGTGTTCCTTTCCTTTACACGTTTGGGTTGCCAAGTGGATGTTGTTTAAAGCAGGAGATTCAGTCCCTGACTCCAAAGTCTTGGTTGTGTGATGTGTGACCCAGGCTGAAGGTGGGCTGCTGAGACAACTGTCTAACAAGGACAGGACTGCTGTCTTTGCAGGCCCTTGCAGAGCCACTGGGCTAGAGTGGGCTTTGGGCAGTCCCAGAGAAGAGCACAGTCACAAGCACAGGGGATTCACATGTCACTGGTGTCCATGGGATGCAAGGTAGAGCTGATGTGTTCTGGCTCTGTGGGATGCTGGTGTCAGTGTTGGTAAATGCTGCTGCATATATTTTGTGCATGGTTGGGCTGAAAAAAGGGCTCTAAAGAAAATAAGAAAGCCTTGAATTCTCTTGTTAGGCTGATGAGTAGAAAATGAGGAAAAAAACGGACAGTCTTCAAAATCCATAAAGGATAGACTATACCTCTTCCTAACACTTGTGGGACAGATGTAACAAAAACAACTTGCTTGGATCAACTATCTACATTTAGTGTATTAGGAAGCTCTTTTGATTTTTTCTTGTTTGTGCCCATATACACTGAGAGCAGAGGCTCTGGGTAACAACTGTCTGTTAGTATCTGCTGATACCAGAATTTGTTTCACCCTTGGAAATGCTATTGAGTGGTCAGTGAAGCCAAATGATAGAGAGGAAGCTGCTGAGTCATACATAGGTCCCCATGTTTGCTTGTGTTCTAATGACTTTAACCACTCTTACATCAAACACTCCCAGTGTCCTGTTTCACCATCACTGATTGCTGATATCCCCAGCAAGGAAGTTGTTAAGTCATAGGTCCTAGATGATTGTTAATGTCCCTTCCAACCCAAACCATTCTATGATTTTGCTTCTCTAAGTTCATTTGTGGTAAAGAAAACGGAGATCTTCTCCAAGTTCCCTTTTATATTCTAGACGTTTAAGAAAGTTGAGGCTTTGGTGTAGTGAAAGGTATAGTTGATTTTCAAAAACAACAAATTTTCCCTTTTTTCCCCCTCCATTGGTTCACAGCTTCATTGTACTTCTCTTAAGGCTTGCCTATTGCAGGTTTTGTATACAGCATAGCATTCAGCATACTAACACCTTCTGCGTAAAATTAGCAACTGATGGAAAATGTTTGGCTGAGCTAATGGAGATTTTTATATTTCCCTTTTCTCAGGATCAGAAGGCTGCCTGAGCTATATTATTTTCTTGGCTTAGTTTCCAGCTCTTATTTTTTTCTCTTTTGCTTTGACAGTATATGTTTAGATGAAAAAAAAAGGGGTGGAGGAGCTCTGTGAGTGACTCCTTTGATGAAACATTAATTGGTATCTGCACATGCAGAGGTAACAAACTGCTATTCTTGAAATAGGATCTCTACCCTTTTTGTGTAAGGGCTTGCATTTCTGAAAGGGATGGATTCTTAAGCTTATTTGGTTTGCATTTTTTTTCAAGTGGAAAAAGAGTTTTCTCTTCAGCAAACTCCAGTCTCCAATCCCTGACTTTGGGCTTGCCTACATTTGGAAATGTACCAAAATAACTATTCCAGAATAAGCTCCCAGGAGGATATTTTAGAACTAGATTAAATTAAATTGGAAATAAGAACTCTTATTTTGGAATAAGAGTGTCCGCTTTGGGATTTATATTGGAATAAACTATCTCGGAATAATTGTAGCTATTTTGGTATATTTCCAAGAGCAGACAAGAGCTGAGCAATGTTCTGAAATAATTATATGAAAATCTCATGATGTGATGGATAATGGAGAAAAATGTCAATACTGAGTTAGAACAATTTGGAAAGAGTGTGTCTGATGGTGCCATACACTTGTTCAGTGGAGGTTTGTGAGTTTAAGCAAAAGATCCCACCCTTCAGGTCATGTATATAATTTGTTATTAATATTTTAGTAGCAACACTACTGAGCTAGGAACAGTCTTACAGACACAGGTCCCACCTCTGCACAACCTGCAGTCAAGAAATAATCCATTTGCCTTGTCATGTCATAGATGTCAACATGTCTGTTTTGCAGATAAAGCAGGGGTTCTCAACTCTTTATAGTACTCCTGCTTTATAACAGTCGTTTATAACACTCCTTGTTTGTAACACTTATTTATAGCACTCCTTGTTCAGGCAAAACTGCTACTTAGGTCTGGTTTCGTTTCTTGAAGGAAAACAGAAAAGGATAGTTACAAGAAAACGGAAATTATAAAAAACCACACATTTGGTCTGTATTTGTAGTTACTGTGCTACCCCTCTCTTCTTAGTTTACTGTAGGTAGCACGTGAGCCATTATTGGGAGGAAAAAGCCATGTGCTTCATTACACCCTGTGGCATGGAACCAGTACATGTGACATGAATATATCACCTCTCTTTACAGCCACAAAATATGTATGGCGTGAGAGTTTAAAGTAACACTTTCTCATTCAACAAGGAATGCTCATGGCTGAGAAAGTTCTGTTATCTCTCTGGGTAAGATTTTTTTCTTCTCCCTTTAGGCACTTTCATTTGTGCCTTGACTCCCAGTGAGTGGAGGTCGCAGGGATTTTCTCTGTGGCAAGAAAAGGTCCTGCTCTGTATTTACCCATATTCTAATCTTCCATGTACTTTCAGTACTATTTTGGTTCCATACTGGAGGTCTAAAAAAAGATGTGGAAATTCAGTGGCACAATTTCAAGGTTATCCCACAGGCCAGCAAATCCATAATATGATTTTTTTCTCCCCTTTATGGTACAGAATAATGAAAGAAGATGATATAATATGAAAGGGAAAGGCAGTTTCTTCTTCAAATTATCATATCTAGCATCAAGCCTGTGCTTGAAGGTAATTCTAGCTAATCCTTTGTAGCAATAAATATCTATTACATTTATCACATTGAATTTGTTTCCCCTTCATTTCATCCAATTACCTTTTCTACAACTGGAAAATATATCAGAGCTGTCTCAACACATTTTTTATGGATGTTAACTTACTATTCTCTTCTTGATCTTTTGTCAAGATGTGCTTTAATTAAAATGTTCATGTAACTTGTTCAAGTTTATCCTTCACTCCTTCACTATCCAGATAATTGATGGGTTTGCTTTTAAAAGTGGAATATAGCAGTCCCAAGATCTGGGCTAGGACTGAAATTCTGTGGGTGTAGAAACTTCTAAGCAGGTTGCTATAAAGTCAGAGTTTAGGGTGCTACAGTCAGAGGTCTGTCAGCATTACTATTATAGATATCTCTATCTGGTGGTTTGCTGTTTTGCTATTAAAATTCCCATAGGAAATACAGATATAAATAGCCTTAATCAGCAAAACTTTTTTCAAATTAAAAAGACATAAGATTTCATAGTGTGAAAATGCAGTGGGTGCTGCTCACTCGCTCCGTAGCTCTGTGACAGTGACACTCTATCAGCTCCTAGAAGACAGCAGGTTTTCCCACTGCTTTCTTACAGAGCCTGAGCTGTGGGTTCCCCACACGATGGCATCTCAGGGATTTCTTTTCCAATGGGAGTGTTTGTGAAGCTTGTGTGCACAGTGCAGGGATGGTGCTGCTATCTTATCAATTGCATTTCATGTTTCTTTCAGCTCCTTATCCCCATGTGCAAATCATGGTATTAGGCAAGATGTGTGGGTTGCTTATATGTGTTGTTCATATCCAATACAGGCTTTTTTGGCTGGGGTGATGTGAGGCCAGAAGACGAATTAAGACCGAATGAACTGAGTGATTCAGAGATCTGTGATTGGTAAAGGGTTGTCATTAAATGGGGGAGTTTTAATTGAACTCTGCAGCCTTGGCTGCTTTCGTCCAAACTACTCACCAATCCTGACAGTAACAAACAAGGGAAAAATCTTTGTGATAGGTGTCTTGTAGATATCACGGTGGCTTCCCTGTGCCAGTGGTGAGCAGTGGGCTGCTGGGTGAGCTATCCAAACTGCGTGGCTGTACATGTTGCTTTGCCAGATGAACACAAAGCTAGTGTGAAAGCATGTTGGAGTAAGGAAAGAAAACATTGGGTGGCTGTTTCAACCAAATGACCTTGAGAGAAACATCCACAACATTTTACACAAGTTTACCAAAACCATCTCCTCCTTAAGAGAGGGAAAAGAGTAGATGTCCAAAGGCTCAACCACAGGAGCCTTTCCAGCTATCAGGGTGAAATTTCTCTCCTCCTTAGGGCCAGCCTTAGGAAACAAGAAAAAGTATAGGAAAAAGGATTAATTTCTTTGGATGTCTTTATTTCTTCCTTCTCAGCACATGTCCTTTAAAGGAGGTGATACAGGAGACTAATTACTGAGGTTAATGTTGTGAAATCCTTCCTTACTCAAGACTATTTATGTGGTTGAGGAGATGTTAATTCCTGCAATCAGTCACAGATTCACAGGGGAAGGTGTTGGCCTTTTCAAGACTATGGGGCTTAGGCCTCTGAATTCAACAGTCAGGTGTTGCCTGAAATCCTCTCTTTTTATTTCAGCCATCACAGAAATCCCCAAAGGGTTGCTTGCAACAAAACATTTGCAATATGAATGCAAGAAAATGTAAATCCTGACTTAGGGAGGGATGCATCTCCCCATCTGTTCTGATGTCTATTTAGAAACTTTCAGGTTTTGGGCACATACCGCAGCTTCTCTCATCAGGGAGGATTCCAGGTGGTTGCTGCTCTGCCCTGGGTTCCTCCAGAGCATGGCACAGAGGAGGAGCTCTGTTGCTCTGGGATGATGTGCTGCTGGAGAAGAAATAAAACTGCCCTAAGGCAGGCTCACAATGCAACAGCCGAAAGGAAGATCCGGCATGTACCCAAAATGTCTATTCCCTTCTGCTCTCCTGATGCTTCATCAATCATATCACCTGCGTGTCATGATTGTCAGCAGGGAGAAAAATATTTGGAGTGTTCTGGTTTCCTCTCACTGGCAGGGTTGTTTGTTACTGGAAAAAAAAAGTGCCTTTTAATGGATACTAGTTCCTTAAATCAGAAATATCCACCTGGTAAGAGAGCCCACAGAAACAAACCCACTATGGTAAAAGTCTGTGAAGCTCTGCAATTTATACTTTTTACAAGGAGATGAATATGGGTATGTTAATCCACATTATCATGGTTACATCAGCTAGACAAAAAGATGAAACATATTCAGAACAACCTGTTTTTCATACATGCAGACACCCAGACCTGCTCTGGGTGCCAGGTGACAGTCTTCTTTGGACCTGTGGAAGCTCCTGACTTCAGACAGTCAGCAGAACTCTCACAGCTCTGGTTACCAATGACTGCCCCTCAAACAAGACACAGAACCTGCATTCTTGATAGAAAAAGCCAACAAAACCCAAACAAGCCAGACTCCCAGCTCTTGCAGATGTCTCTAACTCACCAAGAAGCAACAAGATAAGGGCACAAGCAGCCTTTCTTTCCCTCCTCACAGGCCATCTTCGAACATTTATAGAGGCACCAGTAGAGGAAAAGTGCTTAAAGCAGTTAAGAACAAGCTAGGGAAACTCAGGCTGTACCATATCTCCTCAAACCACCTTACCTCTAGAGCATCACACCAATGTAGCCTCAAGTCTGAGTCCAAATTGCAGCTGTGTCAGCGCTGGCACCCTTCACCTTACCGCTGCTGAACTGAGCACCTTCAGAAGAATCTATTTCTTTTCCTTTGGGAGGCCTATGCTGCACACTTAATTTGATGTTAAAATATTTGACCATTTTTTCCTACTACATAAATAAACAGATTTTAGTTGAATATATGGAAAATACTATTTTCATATTTCCAAATTTTTCGTAAAGTAATATTAGATAAGCCACCACTTGGACTGAGGCGAAGTGTAGCACATTAATAATTTTGAAACATTTTAAATATCAGAAATGTGTAAAAAGAAGATTGCATTCAAAGTTTTTTCCCACTCTTTTACCCACACTCAAAGCCTTGAGCAAGGGAACAAGTGTAGCTCCAAATGGGAACTTCAGTAGAATTCAATTTTAAATTCAGCAGTCACTAATGTTATTATATCCTTTCTGTGGTAAAGCTCAAATGCCTGGCTCTCTCTGTGATTCCCTGGCTGCAGGCAGCATTCACCGTGTACTTTTTCAGAGATTAGAGATAGAGGCATTTTTATAATGCTGATTTTGGTGGTGCATCTTCCTCGTTTCTTTCTTACTTGAGGGCAAAGCCAGATGATCTTGTTCTGAGGATCTCTGACAGTGGCTATTCCATGTCTGGCAGTCACTACAATCTAATTCTGCTGGACATAATCACCATAATTTATTCCCTGTAGATGGTTTCCAAAAATAGAAGTAGGTATGATCCTTGCCCTACAAGGCTCACACAAAAGACAGAGAATTATAAAGACTGGCAGATAGGGGAGAAAAAGTAAAAGGAGCTCTGGCTATGGAAAATACACAGAGAGAGATAAATTAAATCCAAATTAGTCCTTTGGTGTGATAGTGAGACTGAATAAGTAAGTTTATTAAAGGGAAAAAATATAATTCAACTAAAAGATAGAGACGCATGAATAGCTCTCAGAATAACATGCAGAACGGCAGCATCCTAATGGTATAAACCCTGCACTACAACTGAAAAAGCCTTTCCTTCAGTTCAAATCACTTGTCTCTGGTGTTGCCCTGTCAGTGTGATCCAGCAAGTAACTTTGTCCTTCCTCAGGCACCCACCTCTCTTCAATAACTGACTTTAAAATGCATCATTATCTCATTTCCTTGTCACATCCCAAATTGTCTTCAGAGACTGTCAGGCTCTCCACAAGTGATGAAAAAGCTGTGAGCACAGGCCTTGATGTCCAGACCTCTCAAGAGAGCTTGGATCACACTTCACCCTCCAGGCTGGATGCTCTTGTTGTGAGGTTTTCCTGAAGGAAAGGAAGTTCTTTTGTAAGGCAGGGATGGGAATGCTGCAAACTTCAGACCTGCTGCTTCTCTCAAGGTTTTTCATGTCTCTTAGTACCTGCTGCTGCAGTCTCGTATGTGCTCCCACGTATTTGTCTTCACTTTGTCCCTGTGAAGTGTGGCTCTACTGCTGTTCCTCTCTGACAGATGACTGAAAAACTTGCTTGAGGTTTGCAGAGGAAACTTGCATGGCACAGGCTTGAGCTTAGCTCGTGTGGTCCCATGTGAAGGGGAGATCATGCCTGGCTGAAGCAGCCACACAGAAGAAGGGGGTGTCCCATCCCATGCATGAACTCCGTGGTCACCTAGCAGTCTTACCCCCTTCAACTCTGGCTGCCACGCTCTAGGCTTTGCTGGTTGCTCTTGTGTTTTGCATTTCTACATCCTGAGTGTTTTCTGGTATTTATGGGATTTCAGGCTTCACTCGTCTTGTTTCTTCCTGCAATTCTCTGTGGATGTGCTCTTCATGGATGGTACAGCCATGTGCCCACGTTTTTGGGTAGCACATTTTACCTTGTGGGACACCTGGTGTCTCCAGCACAGGGAGTCTTTCTGCCTTCCTTGGGCTTTGGAACAGGCTGCTTTTGGGGAGAAGTCTATATCATAAGAAAGCCTCCATGGATGGGGAAAATATATCAACAAAACGATTTGTTGCTCCAATTCTGAAACCCCCCTGCAACTTTTACCCTAATATATCACTCTGCTTGTAAGTATGTCAGTGGTTGAATTGTCCCATAAAGCCGTGGAATTTTCTCCTTTCTTTGTGTGCAGGAATTTCTGGGTAATCTGGGGCTAGGAACAGGGATGGTGCCGATTTTGCTGTTACATCAAATCGCTTGTGCATATTTAGCTCAGTCTTCTGTGTGTTGATTTTGGGATCAGTCTCTGGGCCTCCATATTGAAAAGCTGTTCCCAGTGTTGTTTTGGCTGTTTGTTGCTCCCTGTCTTTCAGGACAGTGAAACATCTGGCCCAAAGCTACAAGTTGCTCTCCACAGTGAACATACCAGCAATGGCCAGATGGAAATGTGCCACCCAGTCCTGTTCCCTGCATCCCCCTGCACACTCAGGGAATGGCACGGGAATTGCAGCTGCAGCGTAACTCCTAGCTGCAATTCCTCCCTGGCTGTAATTCCTACCTGCAGCAGTGGGGCAGGAGCTGCTGTGTTTGAGAAGGGAGCTGAGGGCCCCCATGGGCAGCTGCCTCGCAGGCATGGAGCAATGGGAAATGAGGCCCTCAGCAAATGCCTGCTTTCCCTGCCTTGGCTTAGCAGGTGTGTGGGTGTACATGACGTGGGTGTCTCAGACTTGTTAATAAAGGTAAGGTATGAATAACACTTACCTACTATTGCATTCTGCTTCTGCCACTGCTTTCACTGGTAGCAGGAGTTGGGTGAGAGAGGGGATGTTGTGGATGCACAAAACCTTCATCTTCCTGCCATCTTTACTTTCTGATTCCATTTCACTGGGAATCAAACAAATTTACAGTGTTTTAACTGGAGAATATTTTGACTAAAATTTCTCGATAGAAGGACAAATAAATCTTGATCTTGTGATTAAGAACGCACAATTAAGTAATTAAAAAATAAAATGGTTGCTTATGGGGTATGTTCCACTGATGGCAGTCCTGCTCAGTATAAGTTTATGTCTTTCTTAATGTGGCACATATTTTCTTACAGTTTTTTTATGCAATAAGAATGTTCTTTTATTTATCTCTTAGATAAATAGATAAAAATTTAGATAAACTTAAAAAGAAAGAATACTTACATTTGTAGTTTCTTATTGTAAATTTGCCGTGATAGAGGGCTATAAAACACTGTTCTGGGAAAGAGAGTAACCAAAAAATAGCTTTTGAGGAAAAGTAAATAGTGAGGGGAAAGGATGCACTAAACTAAGACCTAACCAAAAGAACAAAGCACCATGGAGATGTGTCTGGCTAGAAGTACAAAGCGTAAACACAAAGCACTCTGATTAGTCAACTAGTCTGCTTCTTAGGTTTATTAAACATGACAAGAAATTTAATAGAGAACAAAATCAAGGTATTTGTAAAACACTAAAGGTGAAACTGCTTGCTGTTTACAAGCAGTAATTTTTATGTTGTATTTCATAAAAACTGCCTGTCTCTGTCCAAAGCAGAACAAAAAAAAAAAAAGAATAAAATAAATAAGAAATGGTGCATTGTGATCGCAATCATAGGCTGTTTATATGTATGCTTCAAATTAAGGGTTTGGTGTCATGGAAACAGCTTCTTCATTTGGAAAGCTCTGCGGCAGTGTGAGAAGGAAAAGACTGGAGAGGGCGAGAGGAAGAGGGAGCGCAGGAGCACGGCCGTGCAGCCTTCCCAACATCAGCGGCTCCCTCCCTTCCCCGGAGACAGCCGGGCGAGCAGGAGGGCAGGGCTCCCACGCTGCCTGCCTCACCTCGCTCTGGAATAATGCAAATCATTCCCTCTTTGCCGTTTGTCATCTGCAAGTCTGCATGTGGCTTATTTTGTAGTTAAAGCACAGTGTAGTTCTAAATACTTTTTAAGGGAATTATCTGTACTGAAGGGATGCGTGTGTGTGTATATATATATATATATATGGATGGGTCATGTAATTTTGTAAATGGACTTTACCTAAAAACAGTATTTATCCACCAAAGCAAATGAGTCCAGAATTTCTATAAATACTGTTTGTTCAGTTCTACTTGTGTACATATATGCATAGTATGTTTTGTGTAATTTTAGTGCTAAAAAGACATTCCCTGTTGCTCAACATCAGAGGAAAGCAGTCATTTGTGTAAAGAACTTCTAAAATTTACCAGGAGAGAAACCTCTCCAATGAATACAGAATTACAATAGATGGTTGGGAATTAACACCACCCCTTTCATTGTCCTAGCTTCGATGCCAATTTATGCTCATTTTGTGGGCACAGTTCAGATTACTCAGGAATTGATTGCATTAAGCAGTTACAGGAGAGGTTTACAGGGACTAAATTAAGGGCATGTGCTATGTTTCTGCTGTGTTGCTGTCAAGCACATCACCAAGGAGCAGGAACAGACCAATCCTATACAACAGATACATTTTTTTTTAAAGCATAGTAAAGTTAGATCTAAAATCCTGAGGTGAGATAATATGAAGGCAGTGGAGATGTCCCCCACTCCTTCACAAAGCTCAGGCCTCACGGAAAGATCTGGTTACGGGGCAGTGCGAATCCTTCGCTGCTTTCACAGTGGGGCCAAACGTGTCCCCTCCTTGGGCTCCCAGATGAAAATGCTGCTCTGCTCTCCACCTAACTTTCTAACCCAGCTAGGGATGAAAATTTTGGTGATTTGGGCATCTTGTGATGGTGCCCAGATCTTGGGAGACCTGCTAGACAAATGGTTTAATTTCAAAGCCAGAAGCGAGCTATGTCCCCAGCCCAGGGGAAGGAGCTGCCCACACCAAAGCAGGGGCTGAGGTTGGGGCTGCAATACCTTTGGAAAGGGAAGAGCCACGGAGGAGCTGCTGACTGCCTGTATAACTGGGCAGCCCCAGAGGGAATGGGGGTGGTTGCAGGGCATCCACGATGTGGGTTTGGTTTATAACCAGCTTTTACTGAACTTGTTCCCTGCCCTGTGCTCACCCCTGGAGGTGCCTGCTTGTGGTTTGGCTTCCTGGCAGGGAGGAGTTTCTGTACCCACTGCCTGTTCCCCAGTTTGGGCATGTGGAAGGGCAGGAGAGACGTTTCAGGAAAAAAAGCGAATATATTTGGCTGAAACAGTTCACTTTGGTTTAAAGCTGTCATTTACCTTCCCTGTACCTGGAAAAAATGGTGTTTCTGTGAGCGTGAACTGAAAAAAGAGTAGTCAGGATTTTTTTTTGGTGTGTGTTTTTCTTAAAACCAGTTCCCAGTTTAAGAAATATGAAGCACCTGCCCTCTCAAACAACCTGGGAGAAAGAGAGAAGCTGCAATTCTGCCTGCTTTTGTTACAGTTCCTGCACTGGCACAGGGGTATCCCTGTTAATGCTGCAGGAAGGATGCTTCTGGTGCAGTAATGAATTCTGCTGAACGGAATTCTTGTGCAGCAAAATCAGCGTGCAACTTTGGCACTGAAGGTTCATAAAGAAGAGTTTGGTGTTGCTGTGAGAAGTGCTCAGCACTGCAGTGGCAGCATCTACTGGGAAGAACCTACCTAAAAAAACAGATCATTCTTGTCTGCTGTGCAGAAACAGGTGTGTTAAAGAAACTGGAGGTGGAATGGTAATTGTGAGAAAAGTGCTAAATTCTCAGAGGAAAAAAAATCTCATTAATGCAGAGGAAAAAAACCCCAACAAATCTTTAAAATTATAGAAATCTTTCTGTCTTAGAATAGCATAATAGGTAAGGTAGAAAAGCTTGAAATTTCTTTATTCAGAACCAGGCAGTGGAGTGTAGTTTAGTTGAATAGTTCTGCTTCGGACTTTTGTTCCCTTTATTATCAAAGCAACATAAAAGGCACAGAAGCTTGGGCGGAAGAGAAGTGACTGTGCAATCTTTCTTCTCCTTGAGTTGTGCCTTTGTGCATGACTTACTTCAGTGTTTCCAAAGGCATTGAGGAGCAGGATGAAGAAGTGTGCATTTACATTAGTGGGTTTATTCGGATCTGGAATGCATTTTGAAACAGCTCTTCCAGTTGCCTGCACTAAGGTCATGTGGTTTGTGGTACTGAGTGGTCTCAGAGCTCATGAACTCAGCTCCTCCTGCATGTAGACCAGCATGCCCACTGCTAATCCAGCACATCAAATCAGACTAGACCATGCCTGAAGTACATCCCCACTCTCCACCCTCCCTGGTTTTTAAAATAATGGGGCATTAGGTCCTCAGCATTAAGTGTTTGTCTCCACATACATCTTTTAATTGCAATACAGACACAGCCGTAGCCAATGGAAATGGTTTCAGTTGTTACCTCACTGCTCCCCATCTACATCTTTGGAAGATCTTTGGCTTTCCCTCATTCAGAGGGTTGATAGTAGGTGCCCAGTAAAGCTTTGTTTGCAGGAGAAAATGGCTGTTTAAATAGCAATTATTATTGGTAAGCGTGCGTGGTACAACCTATTGCCATCTTTCTCCTGAATATGCAATGCACAAAATTCCCCTGAGAGGCAGGGTCATTAAGGAGCTACCTAGATACATATGCTTTTGCAAGTTTTTCATCTAACTCGAAGGTGGGAATGCAAATTCTGAAACTTGGGGACATCCTGTGGCTTTGTAACACTCTCCAGGAGAGAAGTGCTCATTGAGATGAATAGCTCTCACTCATTCATATTCCTCGTTTACTCATGTAACATTTATAATATGGGTAATGTTCCTCCTTTTATAATAGCTCCGTGCGAGTTACAGATAGAACTTAAAATTACACTTCCTTATACTTAACTCTTTCAGATGAGGCTTTGCAGAGCTGTGCAAGGGGCAGAGCAAAGCTGCTGTGTTGCAGTGGGAGCCTAGGGAATACCATGCTGCAGGCAGATGTGAACACTGGATTTCCTTCAGTGTGCACACAGGGATAACAAAGGAGGTGAGGACTCAGGCATCCCTGCTCTCCTGTGTCTGGTCTCCCTTGATGCCTGGTTTGCTCTGGGAGCCAAGCTGCCTCATGGTCCTGCCTCCCAGCTATTCTATCCCTTTCCTGGGTCCTGTCTTTTGAGCCAGCAGAAGCTGTTCTGGTGATGCAGGGAGGCCATGGAGGAGGAATACTTGTCCTGTGGGCTTCCTGCTCCTACTTCATGTGAATGTGGCTCCACATTATTTTTCACATATAGGGATACATTGTTTGCAAACGCATGGCATGAGACAGGGTAATATTTTTCATGCAGAAGGACACAAACAACTGTTGTTTCTCAAAGGACACCTCTCCTGTGCTATACAGTTGAATGGTTGGACTCGATGATCTTGGAGGTCTTTTCCAGCCTTAATGATGATATGATGATTCTGTGCTTAAAACAAAGGATTCAGGTGCTGCCCTGTTTCTCTCTCGAGCTCTGCACTACCATCCTTCATCTCACCAGAGACGTACATTTTTACATCAATATCTACAACAAACATCCTAGTAGATGTTATGCAGTCCTTGAGTTTCTTCTTTGTTGAGATGTGAACTCTGCTTCAGGGCAGTGTTTTCTGTATTACCTTTTTTTTTTCTTCTTTAATTTTCCTCTAAGTGGCCTTTTTTTTGTCTGTCTAGTTTTGGAGGAAGATCATGGCTGCTTCATGGAATCAAAGCCTGTGAAATTATTTCTTAGCTAGTTTTCTAGATGTAAAATATTCAATACGTGCTTTTCACAGACATTTTGAGGCTTCTGCTTGCTTCAACAGCTATAGCACAAAGACTTGAAGATGCATCCGAATTAGTGGAGGTCATTAAAACAGTTTTTTAAACCATAAAACAAGAAATTTCTTAAATTACAGTGTGATATTAGGAGTGAAAATTGTTGGTACTGGTGACAGAAACAGCAAGAAAGGAGAAAGAAAGGAGAAACAAAGCACCAGCAATAAAACCAAGCAAGTTTGTTTAAGAACTGCTGCTCAGTCCTTGCAGTGGATTTTTCAGTTCATCTCTAGGACTATGAATGTTGTGTATGTAAAAATTATTTACAAAAAATATCCACCTTGTTCTTCTCAAAACAAAAAGGAATGACTTGGCTGGCTTCATTGCCAGTATAAATTGGGCAGTAAATAGAAGGAAAGTAAATTGAAAAAAATGCGGACAAGACTTTGAGCAATTGCCCCAGGTCAGGAAGGAGTGAGGAGGAGCTTGGGACAGGACTGGTGTGGTGCTGTTGCTTGGGAAAAAGGCTTTTGTTTTTGTCTGTATCCCATGTTGTTAAGATACGTGTGGGAAATGCCTCCGACGTGACGGAATGTAGTGGTTTGATGTCCTGCACTGGCCTTTGTCCTAGCAGAAATACAGGAATATTTTCTATTCTGAAATAAAGAAATAAAATCCATCTTTTTTTCCATCTACTTGAATAGGAGTTAGATTGGACCCTAAGTATTTTAAATAACTTTGTGCTCAATTTCAGCATGAGCTTGGTCAAAATTAAAACATTAACTTGGGAACAGAAATGAAGGCATTGGTGAGGGCATAAATGACAGCTGGGGAAAAAAGACTAGTCAACAAGTTATTATTCTCATCTTCCCTTTCAGTTTTCATTGCACATCACCTGATACCTAGGAGGGATCAGTTTGCTGTTCAGAACTGTAGGCACCACCTCAAAACAAAGAACAATAACTGTGAAATGCAGAAACCCTCTAGCACATGAATTCAAGTTCTTGCTGTAGCCATGGTGTTTCTCTTGTAAATGCCTTTGATGGTGGCACTGCTGTCATTTCCAGAATCTTGAGGTCTGTAGATTACAGTAAGTGGAGGAGGATGATGCAAACAATTGTAGACACTTAGATAATCTACATTTTACCAACTTACGTAAAAAAATATTCAAGGAAGACATTTCAGAAAAGAACCCCACAAAAAGCAGCATGATGTGACAAAACACATCATTCAAAGAGCATAACTCAATATTTTAAAAGATCAGCTTTTTTTTAGGCTAAAGAAGCACTGACTAGCCTGCCATACAGGGAGATTACCAGACCTGGTCTGAGTTAGTAAGGAAAGCTATGTTTTTCTCCCAAAATGATTAAAGCATACCTGGAAAGTGCTAAGAATTTCTTGATCTAAGGAAATTAAATGTTTTGCTCAATTCCAATTTCAGTTGCTCCATTTTAAATGCAAAAAAGCAACTTAAGTCAATAAATACCTTTGGAAAAGGAAGGAAGTAGTTCAGAGTAACTATGTTGGAAAAAATCAGATTCCATCTGAGTATTAAAAAAATATTGGGAGAAGGGCTTAATGTGTGCATTTATCAGATTCAAATGAAAAGATGGGAAAATAATGAAAGAATTTTACTGCACTATAGTGGGTATTCCTAAAAATTGGCATAGTGGTTTTTTTTTTTTAAATCTGTGTTATAATTTTGGGGATGCTTTGTCAGATTCTGTGTATGCATACAGACAACAGAGAAAAGAAACTTCAAGTGCTAGAATTGGCAAGCTTAATTTAGGTTTTTTAAAACAATCAGTGCTGGTGGTGATGGTAGTAGTTATCTTTCTGTGTACTCTTTCTAACATGACTCATTTGTTTGTGATTAAAAATTTAAAAAGCCACTTCAGGCATCCTGTGAGGCTTTTCTGCAAATCCCTGTATTTGTGTCAACGGGCCCATATGCAATTTTAGTTCAAAAAATGCCTTTGTAAATCTGCCTTCTGGCACCTAGGATGTTAATAAAAGACGAGGTCATGGCCAAAATTTGCCTCTTCTATCATTGCTGCTGTAAATGGGAGATGAGCTTGTACTTTCAGAGCACAGTTTGGCCTTTAATTGGTGTTGGCTCATCCTGTGTCCTCATGAAATATTATAGTAACACATGGGGTTTTTATTGTAATTCCTTTGCAGAGGACATTCTTGGTTTTTTTTCTTCTCTCTAGATTGCTGTTTATCAACTCTGCCCAAAGGAGAATGCCATTTATTCTGTAACGATAATTCTTTCTCTAGCCTGATGAGTGGATGCATCAAGATTTGCCCGTTCATGTTTATCTCAGCTATTCGGAAGCACTTCTGCTAAACCCAGCCTCTCTATCCATGTTCTTCTTTGGCTTTATTCATAGGGCAATCTGAGATTTTTTTCCTGTATTAGAAAGGTTTTCATTACACCTTTTCCTCATCTTGTAATCCAAATCTGCCAATTCTAAGCCAAACCAACCATTCATGTTCAGGACTGTGCTCTTATCTTTTGAAGAATGTGGAGATCCAAAAAGGTGATTTTAGTCAGCTGCTTATTTTGCCGAAAGGTTCTTTGTGGGGCTCCACAAAGGGGTTTTTTGGTATGTATTTCAGACTACTGAGAGGGTTAAAAAGAGACTTGTGTATTTGCAGTATAGAGGAGAAAT
Source organism: Monarcha castaneiventris obscurior (assembly GCA_026261815.1). NCBI lineage: Eukaryota > Metazoa > Chordata > Aves > Passeriformes > Monarchidae > Monarcha > Monarcha castaneiventris. Next base: position 36,421,668 of record JAMPIT010000566.1, on the reverse strand, counting down.
TGCTAACTTAGGAAGGCTGAAGACACGGCTGGGAAGTCAGAGGGAATAAGGAGATATTTTGATAAACACTTTTGTCTGCTTCTCATCTGTGGTTATGTGGGCCACCTTGTACTTAATTGTGCATCTGGTTCTGGTTTTGGAGTCTGAGGTAAAAAGGCTGTTCTATACTGGAAGTGTTTTAGAATTAATTCCTCCATTTTAAAATTTTGATTTTATTCATTGTAGAATGGTGTGTGTTATTTTAGGATGAAGACTGTGCTAGCATGACTATGCTGAATTTTCTCAAGGGTAAACTACTGCATATACCTGAAGCCACACTGAAAATCAACGTGGAAATCCAAGTCAGGACAAGGCAATTTGTTTTATGAGCAGGGTGATTCACCAGAAGCAAATGAAAGATCCAGGAGAATCAGTCTGATGTCAGCAGAAGATTAGTAACACATGAGGATTTCTCATAAAAATCCAGTTCTGACTAAATGTTTTTGTTGTAAACAACTGCTGCTGAAATGATACACGAGAAGAAATACCCTACTTCATTACAATGCTCAGAGTCTTTCTCTTTTCACAATATAAATGCACCAATTTTCTTTGGCTTTTATAGCTCTGGCAGATAAAGTGTAGAGGGCTGCTTGAAGGATCACCTAGTTTAACCTTTATTAGCACATGAATGCATGAAACAGTATTAAATAGAAAGTAGAAATGCCTGAAGATCATATCAAGTGCTCTGTTTGTATTTACAGGTTGGACTGTAATTTGTGAAGATACTGGATGACAGGTCTTTGTCTGCCTGGCTGTTAAAAAGAGGAGGTTGGCATTCTAGAGGTAATAAAGCAAGAAAGATCCTCTATTTCATAGTTTTGATTGCTTTACTTTTTTTCTTAAATATATTTAACAGTTTCTCTCTCTCCTGGAATAAAAAATTGTAAATTCTAAGTGTGTCATTTGACTGTCATGACAATTTATTCAGTGTCAGAATGTGACAATGCTCATTTGTTTCTACCCTTTGACATGATAAATATGGAAGTATGAGGTACAAATCTTTTTCTGGAGATGCTGTTGAATTAAAACCCTATTGTAATATTCCTTAAAATGGAAAGTTTAATTGTAAGCGAGTTGAAGACTGTGAAAACAGGCAGCAAATAGACAGATTTTTTCCATTTGTGTCCTGAATACTGGGCTTTTGAAATCAACCTGTTGGTTTGAATAAGTGATCTTTATACTGAGATTTGACTGGTGTGAGTAGGTTCTCTAGTGAGGACCTTCACATACACAAATTGAAGTTATTTTCTAAAATTCGCTGCTAAGCTCCTTCCTTCCTCTTGGAACCTGAAAAGACAGATGCAAAAGAGCAGAAAGGTCTCCCCTATCAGCCAAAGCACATCAGTTTGCAACTCATGCATGATCCAGAGGTGTTTAACAGAAGATTCCTGCGGTAGACCACAGGAACTCATTTTCCATGGGATGTAAGGAGGCATTTTCCCTTTCTGTTCAAATTCCATTTGCTACAAACGATTTAGTTCTCTGCAATTCCTAATTGTGCATGAACAAAAATTAAAGGGTGGCCTATAAATAAACCTTACCAGAAGCTACAAGCAGGTTGGCCAAATGTAGCTTTGCAGAGGCAATAGATAGACATCACAGAGTTTCTGTGCCAAACCAGGTTCCACAGCTTCTAATCCGTATTCTGCTGCAATTTAATATCCACATTCCCCTGCTCCATCAAAGTCACTATAATCTTTGTCCCTGCTTTTCTTCCTCGTGTTCCAGGCTGCAGGGCTGAGGGCAGTGAGCTGTGAAGCCTCCTGCTGTTGCTGCTTCCATTGCAAGACGAAGGAGCGCCCTGCATCAGGGTGGGGAGGTGGGAGGGGGATCCCAATGGGGAGGGGTAAAGGGGGCTCACAGAGCACAACTGGGAGAAGGATGGGGTATACTGGAGTGTCTTAGGAGTCCGTTCTGGGACCACAACTATTTTGGAAAGGATTACGGTACCACGTCCTTGCCACACGCTGTAATTTCCCAAGTGTGTGCATCTAATCACAACTGTCACTTACTCAGATAGATGGAAAAGATTTGAGATTTTTTTTGCCCAGCATCCAATTTTCCTCATAGAGCCACATAGCTCAGAGCAGAGCTTTCTGTTCTGTGTAAAAAAAAAAGGGGTCTTTTTGCTTTGTTAGTGCCTGTCCTGCTCTCTGAGGTTTCTGTCAGGGTGGCATGGGTGAGGTTGTGTTTTGGTGGGTTTTCTCTGCATTGTGGCAGGAGGGGAGGCAGCCCAGGGGGTGGCAGTGGGCACTGGGGCTGGGGCTGAATCAGTGGTGGCAGCCAGTGCTCAGGCTGACAGGGTCACCTTCGGGGCTTCACCTTCAGCATGCTGAGCTCTCTGTCCTCTCAAAATTGCCCAGATGAAAAATGCTCTAGTGGGAACTTGACCTTTTCCTTCCTGGTCACCAGAAGTCTGGGGGAAACAATAAACTTTTATCAAAATTGTTATTTTCTTGAGAAAAGGTCACTATTGTTTAAAAAAGAGGATTTTTTCTGTTTGTTTTTATTGGCTGGTTTTGTTGTTTAGTTTTTCGTGAGGGGAGTGCAAAAAAACCATCTGTTTCAAGGAATGGATCAGTTTGCTATAAATCAAAGGGAGGTGGAAGTGGGCTGGGCAGTGAGAGTCATAAGCTTTGGCTGAGGAACAGATTTCTTTGTTTCCATTAAAGTTAGCCAGTTCAGGACTTCCACCTTGCCTTAACAAATCGTTAGTGAATGCTCTCCTCTCCCCCTATAATTTTTTATATTAAAGAAGAAAGTCCAGCAGAGGTTGGTTCTGTCTCCTTGGTGGAGGCTGGGAGCCTTAGAGGGAGAGGGTCCTGTGTGAATTGGTCCCAACATACTTATTGCTTGAGCTGGTTAAGATGGCTTTTCATACAGCATTGAAGAATTGGAGAAACTGTCAGAAATTTTGTTTTATGTTAGTTGACAGCTGAAAGTCTGAATTTTGAGAGTAAAATAAAGCCAGAGCCACTGAGAAGTCATGAAATGTTCAATATGTTTTCACTTTCTCTGTTTTGACATCATCAATGTAGAAAGCCTTCAATAAATCACAGAACTCAAAATATGGGCTTTTGGGGACTAATTCTTAATTGCTTAGCGCTTAGAGCCTGAATTATTGTCTTTCTTGAAAAACCTCAAAAATGTCAAGTTTTAAAAAAGAGAGGATGTGGTAAACATTTGAGGGTGATACCACGTGTTTTGTGTGTTAAACAACATGATAAAACATCATGCAGCTTAACTGTGGCATGGCACCAGGTCATCCAAAATTAACTGTGCTAGTTGCAAATGAGTCTCACTGAATTGTTCCAAACTAGGCCAGAGCATCTAAGTGTTTTAACCAAAGTCCAGAGAAGAAAACAACCCTTGGATGAGTTAGAAATATACAAGAAAAATATAGGATGATAGGAGGGGTTGGGTTTTTTTAAACTTTTTCAGAATATTTCTTCTCTCAAGCTGTTAACAACAGTGTGATTGGTTAGTTGTGGACTTAGAGGTCTTTTCCAACCTTAACGATTGTATGATTCTGTGATCACTTGGTCTTGTCAGAGGCATCTTCCCTGTCACGAACGCCATTTCAGAAGCAGTGCCAAACAGCTGCAGAGCACTGTCATTATTCAAACCTCCATGAAAACAACCTGGTTTTATAAGTGAATATAGAGAATCCTGTAGATGAAAAATGAATTGGAGAGTGACTAAGCAGATTCAAAGTCAAATGGCTCTTTTTGGTGCAGAACCATCTTACATTGTTCATGGCTCTTATTTAGCTAAGCTCTTCTATACTTATGGACCAAAGCTGTGTGGTTGTGGGGCTGTAATAGCAATGGTGCTTCCACAGGGATGAGCAGCACAGGCAGCCCAAAGCATTTCATGGCACCAGTGTTTCCTATAAATTAAGTGTGCTGCGTTATATTTTATTGACAGGAAATAGCTAATTTTTCTCAAGGCATCTGGCTCTTGATTTTATTAATCTGCAGGTTGCCTAAATAAAGAAGCATATATATAACATTATGTCAAAAGGATAATTATTTCTGGAAGGGTATTGCTTACATATGAGCCACTCTAGTGTTTCATCTAACAAGCAGTAGAATAATTGTCAAGGCTGTGCATATTCAGAAAGTATCTCAGAAGGGGATAAAAGCTATTGCTTTTCAGTGGCTTCTTGAGAAAAAACATTATGCATACATACATACATACATATATACAGATTATTTTTGTATCTCTATATATGTCCACTTCATACTGTCTTTAGTTATTTTTGTGCATTTAATAATAGCATTTCATATTCTGCCAAATTCCATCCAAACAGTTAACAGACATTAAGTGAGATCCATGGTCTCACACCTGTCACTTTGATGAGACATAGTGGAGTGGAAATGGAAGAAGTTGTCCCTGGGTAAGCAGCGTGCTGAGAGTCTACCTGTGATCCCTTCCTGGTGCTGCTGGCTCTGAGAGCTCTACTGCAGCTTTTGGAGTTTTCCGTGAAGTTGTCCTGTCTGAAGTCATGTTACTATATTGCATTATGAGGAGGATTTCATTGTCAAAGAGATCAGCCTGGACAAGGGCACTCCAAAGGCTCAGAAAACAGAGTGTAAAAGAAGAAATGTTCCTTCTATTTAAAATATAATGAAGGATATTTCATAGGTTTCATAGAATCATTGAAAGGCTCAGGCTGGAAGGGACCTTAAAGATCACATAGTTCCCACCCCCAGTGACTTCTGCAAGTGCAGGGCTGTTGGGAAGTTTCCCTGAGCCAGACAGGCAGTCATGGATCTCAGGAGATCACCAGCAGCTCCTGATGCCTGCTCTTGCCCCTGCCCCATGGTTGGAGCTGTGGGAGGTTGCCTGCACCAAAACCTCATGTGCCCAGCCAGGGTACACGGGACATCCTCCTGCAGCCATGGCTCATCTTGTGCTCTGCTACCACAGTTGTGACAAAGTCCTCCTCCCTGCCATGCTCAGAAGTGGCAGAGCCAGGGCTGGCCAGGGCCGTGGAAGTAAGCAAGCACAGCAATGCAGTAAGCACTGACAGTGTGTCATTATTTCTATTATTGATTAGCTCTGTGGCCACTACATTAATCATTCAGGGAAATATACTCTGCAATTTCCCCCAGCATCCAGGAACAGGCTGCAGACCCCATATTTTCTTTCCCAAGACTTTCAGTCCAAGCCTGTGGTTCTTGGCTGGATGGTGAAGCCTTTAAGCTCCTGTTGGATCAGTTCTGCTGGTGACATGCAGGGAGTCTGAAATCAGTCCTTTAAAGCTGTGCCTATAGTGCTGGGGCACTGACTGCCAGTGTGACCCAGCCCAGGGCACTGGCACTGGCACTGAAAGAGCTCAGGGATGTTTAACAAGTTTGAGCTCTTTCAGTGGAGATTGTGGGCCCCAGCTGCTTGAGAGGGAGCTCCCTGCTGAGACAGCAGCTCCTTAAACTTCTTGCACATTACTTTGCAAATGAACATCTGCCCACCTTCAACCATGTTCCAAAGTTCCTCTTGTTCCAGAGTTCCTCTTGTCCTCCTGGGAGCAACCTGGAGCTACAGGTGTGAGGGGTCCAGCCGGAGCACCATGGCCTTAAGCTGCATGGTTGCTGATGAGTTTGTCACAGCAGTGAGGCAGGTTGGGAGCCTCGCCAGGCTGGCTTCTGGTCCCAGATCTCAGGCTTAGGCCTAAATGGCAAGCTAGGTGTGTCATGGAACACCAGGCCTGTCCGTGTTTGAAAGGTGATGCTGCAACCTGGCTGTTGTAAGACTGAACTGTGAGCAGGCACTGTGACACAGCTGCTGTGATGGAATCACTTGGAATCAGTATAATATCCTTTCTTCATTTGATAGATTTGAGAAAACTCCTTCTAAAAATACACAGAGCACACTTGCACGAACCTTCTCCCCTTGCCAAGGCTATCCATGATCTCCGTAGCCAGTGCATATGGCAGATGACTCCAGATAGTCTGTAGCTATCCCATACTTCTAGCTACACCTAAAGATGTAGCTGGGCTAAGAGATTACAAATTCATTATAAAAATAACAAAACAAACAAACAAATAAATGAAACCATGATGTAATTTCTCATTGCATTATATTATTCTATTCTATTATTTATCAATAGTAATAAAAACATACATATAAAACAGATTATATAAATAAATACTATACAGCTGGGCTAATGTTACAAGGGTAATGCTTGTCAGTCAGCCAAAACCACTTTTAGGTGTGGATAGCAGGTATGATGTTTGCAGAGCAGGTGCTGCTTATGTTGAATGAAGCTGTCTGCAAGTGCCTCCAGAGCACAGAGGGGCACAATCATCTGATTCAGTTGGGATTAGGACTGTGTAATTTAGTACTGTAGAGAGATGAAAAGATTTTTAAGAGGATGCTGCCTGTTAGTGGAAGAGATAAATTGGAAGTGCTGCTAAAAAGCTTTGAGTTTTGCTTTCAGATATAGAGAAAGGACAGTATAGAGAGAATTCACCTCTTAATCTCTGGCTAGTGGAGAGCTGGCCACCTGACAGAGAGAATTACAATGAATATTGTGGTCATTTAGTTATAGTTTTGTCAGCTGAGGTTGTCTGGTTATAGAGAGATCACATGCATAGTCTTCCTGTTTGTAAAAGCTTTCCTTAAATAATGCAGCCAGGTAATCAAGCCTCACTCTAGGATACAACAATATTTATAATTTCATAGTAATAATTTATAATTTCATAACATATAGCAAGTTTCATAACTTTGCTAAAATTTAAGAGTTATGTTTAAAACTTTCACTGCCAAAACATGTAAAAATTTCTATTCTCTGAAACAATTTGCCTGTTTGCAAGAAAGAAGGGACAGCCTTGCTCAGGTAAAGCTTTAGGGCAGGGCTGGAAAGCTGGGTGAGAAGCAGAGCTGGTGTCAGGATCTGTCCCTCACTCTGGCTGTGAAAATGCCCGTGAAAGACTGAAGTTTCTGCTGTCTGATTTCATTCTGTGTGCAGAGTGCTCATTGTGTGTGTGTGTCTGTGCTGGAGAGGGTCATGGGAATGGATGAGGGAAGAGAGGGGATGAGGAACAGGAGGCAGGGCTGAGCCCTGCGAGATGGGGACAGGGCTCAGGTGGGACAGAACCCGAGGTATCAACAGTCACAAGGTGCCAGGAGGGTTGAACCTGGCCTGAGGAATAGAATAGCTCAGGGTGCAAGGGCAAAAATTCACTTATTGCCATTGTGGAGTGTAGTTCCTTTTGCTAAGGAACCAGAGTGGCCCTTTGCTATTGGCATCTTTGTGACACCTGTGCAGAGGATTATTCCTACCTCAGGGTCACTTCAGAGCTGCAAGCATGAAACCTGGGGGCCTCCTAGCCCCTTCCTCACTTCCTCACACCTCCTAAGGGTTTTCTTGCAGCACCAGAGGGAGATTTGGAGCTGGAAAAAAAATCAGTTTTCAAGTAGCCTGTGCAAAGCTGGTGTTACAATCCTGAACGGTAACAAGTGCAGTTTTGGGTTACTTTCTCACCCTTCACATACAGGGTTTCCCACAGAGTTGTAAATAATTCAGGGTACATGGGCTGGGAGATGTGTCACAGCTGTGGGGAGAAACTGTCGCCTCCAGGACATCTGCATTATTTGCTGCAGGAGCCGGGAATCTGTGCAGTGAATAAGATGGAACAAGAGGAAGTCTCCTGGGATGGGCTGTTAAATACTGCCCTGGAGAACCTTATTTTCTTCCTGATGTGCTGGAATTCCATGGGGATTTAAATCGCATCACTTCACTGACATTTCTCACAGGTGATCCCTGTGTGTTCTTCAATTTCTGGATTTCTTATCTGAGCCCTTCAATCTGACTTGTTGAAATGAAGTGAAGGATGCTTGGAGTTTCCAATGGAGACCAGGAAACTCTGGTTTGCTGTGGAGAAATGTAGTGCAATAAAATGCCCAGTTCCCTAAGAAAGTCAAACTGCAAACGCTTCAAATGAGTTAGCCCTGTTGACATTAATATCTCTGTGCCTCAAGCCTCTATTTGTAAAATTGATGTAAGGAAGTTTCCTCATCTCACAGGACATTTGGGAGAACAAAGTCATTGTTCTTGGGAAAATGCTCATATGCTGAGAAGTGGTTGGGAGATGGATAATTCTGTCTTACAATGGGATTTGAGTAACTTGTAATAAGGGTGGCATTGGCAGAGAACTGAACAGAGATGAAAACAATATAGGGAGTTAACAATGTATTTTGTCATTCCCCCAGTGGGGAATATCAGGTGAGCAGTGATGCCCCTGTCTGTTCTGTGTAAAAAGGACAGGAGGGTGGTAGAGAGGATGGTGTATGCAGTTAAAGGACACCACAACACACGAGATGGAGCTAAGCCAGGTTAGCAGGAGCAGCCCTGCCTCAGCAGCTCCGGGCGTGGCACTGTCCCTGGGGGTGGATGTGCTGCACAGCACAGCGCCCACTAAGAAGCACCAAAAGGAAGTGCAAGGAGGGTGACAACAGAACGTTGTGCAGCAAAGCCAAGCGTCCTCACCCTTGGGTGCTCTCTGCACCGAAATGCATCTGCCCAAAGGTGCTCCTGCACTCAGAGCTAGCAGGCTGTGGGAGCTCAGGTACCAGCAGAGACGCACACATGCGGCAGGGCTGAGGTGGAGAATTAATTTGCAATTCAAATGTAGTTACTGAGGTAGATAAATTTAATTATTTAGAGACATTCAAGCCAGATTTCTGAGTGCCACACTCATGTGTATTTGTCAAAAACGATCATTTGCTTCATTTACTCTGCAATGATTTTCATATTTTGAAGTGTCACCTCAGCTCTTAAAGTTGTGATGTATGGCTGGCACTGAAATATCTGAGGAACTCCAGACAAAGAGTAAGTGCTTGGGAACGTGGCCGAGGCTGTTCTTGCTCCAGTGTGACAACGAGCAGGCTGCATTGCTTGGTGCTTGCAGTCAGAGCTAATACACAGCACCATCTGCCAGGTGTACACAGGGACAAAGCCAGATTATCATCGTGCCTAAGTGCGTAGCAGTGTGGAGGAGGCCAGGAACAAAAGCCGTACATTACAGGAAATGAAGCCCTGGCAGATGACTTCCCTGAGAGGTAGTGAGGAAATCTTGCTCGCCCTATTTGCCTCGGTGATTTCATTGAGGTGAACTTTCATGAGAAAGGCAGGAGTGAGCTTTGTGGGTCTGATGAAAGATACAGAAGGAACATGCTTAAGACAGAGATGGAAATTGCAAGCCTTTGGTAGGGCAGAAATGGAAAGAAATTGGGAGTAGATGTGCAGCAAATTTTCTGAGAGCATACATTTAATTTTACTCTTTTCAGATGCATCATTGTGAGCAGTACACAATTTTCAGCCCAGGCAGATCTGGCACTGGCATATTTTAGAGGCTTTTCAAGTGGAGTGGCACACTGCAGCTCCAGGCCCTCTGTTCCTCATGATTAATGCATCCTGCTTTCTGTGTACGAGGAACCTCGAGCTGCACAGGTACATCACAGGCACATAAATGGGAAGAATTCAGAAAGGATTTTTCTCACAATCCTGGTGGCTAAAAAATACAGAAAATTTTCCTTCTTTTCACCTGACCTCATATCTTTGGTGAACTATACTTGTCCCAAAATAAGAAACTTGCTTGTTTTGCATTTTGATGGATGATTCTGCTTTACAACATGACATTTTAGGACTAATACAGCATTTCTGGAAAGGGTCTTACTGTGCAAATCAAAGATATACTTTTGTATCGTAACCAAAAATATTGTGGGACAGTGTCCTTAAAAATAATATTTATTCTACATTTTTATCAAATTTGTTTTCTACCTGCTGTACATCATTGTGACACATTCTTTCGTTAAAAGACCTTTAGAAGGAAATACTAAGTTTTCTTTCCTTCTATATTATGTGCTTGGACACTTTGACTTTTAAAAGGGAGAGAAATCCTTGCTCTGTTTTAGGGCCTAGATATAGATTTTTTTTGATTATATAGGCTACTTAGGAATATATCTGAATTTGTTCTGTTGCTTAGGTGTACAAAGCACAGAGTACACGAAACTGTAAGTCACTCCCTCTGGCTAATCAACATGATTGTATATTATCTGTCTTCCCATCCCAAATGGGACATGCAGACAAGCCTACAAGCCTGATGGTTCCCTATGGATCATCATGGCTCTGGTATCTGGACTGATGTCCACATGAAGAATCATTAGGTTTTTGCATGGGCGAGATGCCCTTGAAGACCTGAGCCTGTTACATTTTAGAAGGTGCTTTCCAGCATTAGTGTCTGTGGCTCAGGCTTGGGCACAGGTCACTGTGCTCCTCCCCCTGTCCCAGCAGGCAGGCAGGGAGGCTGGCAGCTGCTGGGAGCAGTGCCTGCAGTGCCTGTGCTGTGCCCTCCTCGGTGTGCAGCTCCTGAATTCATGGGCTGCAAGCCACACGCCTGGGAAGAAGTGGGGCTCCTCTCGGGCAGCTCTGCCACTGGGGTGGGACAGAGCCTGGCAGCCCGGCCACCTCCACCAGAGGGCATGGGTTGGGGTCCCAAGGGAGCAGGGCTGGGGTCTGGTGCTCTGTTTTGTCACTGTTGTAGACCAGAGCCTCAGCAGAGATGAAATAAACTGGGAGATTGTGCATCTGTAGCTGTGAGATCAATGGAAGGGTAGGAAACAGGCATCCCCACAAACTCCAGAAACCCTCTGACCACCTGCCACCCCTTCCAGATTGTCATGGCCCTCATGGGCTCCCTGCCCCTCCTGGTGACACTGTGTCCCCCTGTGCCCAACCACAACCCTCTTCCACCACGCTCACCTGAGTTTCACCACTGTCTGAAAGGAGACCTCATTCATTTGCTCACGTGTTGATGACATTCAGGTTTTTGTCTAAACTGCCAAGAAATCTTCAAGCTGATTCCACTAGCAAAGCATTTATCTAACTCTGACGTGGCACTATTACTTCCTTGTAAGGCCCTGTTCGCAGGTTGTCTCATCAGACCCATTGGGTGGATGGATGGAAATATCACTGATCCAAGAAACGTGGCCTCTGTGTGATGATTCAAGGATTTGAGTACTCACTTTATGTGATATATTGTAAGTCTGAGATATTGAAATGATTGAGTAAGTTTGGGCTGCTCATAAATTTTTCAGCATCCTTTGCAAAGGATGGGGGAGAGGCTAGGCAGGCCTGGGCTGCAATTAAAGGAAACAGAAAAACCCACTATTAATGGGTAGAGGAGAGGTGCTGGTTTGCTAATTTATTTGGTTTTCCTCTACCTCCAGTTTGCATTAGGTCCGATGAATTCATGAAATTTGAATGAGTTTACAATATTTTTCAGGTAAGACCAGTCCTTGCACAGAGAAAAAAAGAAATGTAAGATGTAGTATTCAATTAGGCAAGAATAGGGAGAAAGTACAGAGCAGATGACTCAAGGCAAATAGACTGAGAGTTGGACAATGCTGTGGTGCTGCCAATCTATGCTTTAATGATTATTTATTAAGAACAGACAATATGTGAGCTCTCCCTCACTAGCTTCTCTTCAGCTGGATGCCATCAATACAGGAAGGCTAACAACAGTGGCCTTGGGATAGAGGTATATTAGAAAGTGTGTTAGAGGCCACAAAAAGATGGAGAAATGGTGCAGGTATGGAAAGAGTATTGCATTTACCTTTTCTCCAGTGAAAACAGCATGGATTTGAATGCTGCTGTTGCTATCGATTCTTGTTGACTTCATTGAGAGATACATGCAGTCAGGGACGTGGAGTTTGATTTTATGTGGCTAAACATTTAAGCAAAGCTGTCACTGGCTTTTCAAGGCAAAAATTCAATTACTGGGATTTTGACATCACTATCTATTTTCTCAGAATTATTTAAAGGTCTGGTATAATCCCTGCTTTTTCCCAATACCCTTGTTTTTCTTTACTGTTTCTTCCTTTCTACTGAGGGCATCTCTATATTTTGCCTTCTTTTTCTACTTTTTTCCCATTCCACTTATTTCTTTGACTTTTTTTCCCCTCTTGTGTTAATATCTTTTCTCTCCCTGCATGCTTTCTGTTCTCTCATTTGCCCCTTTTTATCTCCCCCATGCAAGCTCTCTCACTTGTACATTAATAGGCCAGCCACAAGCAGTCAGCAGTTTAAGCTGGCTTTTTATAGCAGTAAAGAGAATGAGCCTTTCCATTTGTGAATAAAAATATTCTTGATAACTTTGAATGACTTCTTCCAACAGTCTGAGATGGTGAAAGAGGAAGTCTGAGGTGAGCTTCTGAGGAAGATGATTCTGCAAAGGCAAATGCTGCGGTGTATATGGCAATCTGCATTCTGAAAATGCTAAAGAAGGAATTTGAAGGAGCTGGACACACTGAACTTCTAATACGGTGTGTCTCCTTGTCAAGTGCCTCTAGCAACACAAATATTTCAGCATGTTGAGTTACCAAAACCCTTAACTCTCTGCACTGAAGTCACGAGGAAATGTATAGAACTGCCTCTGTATAATGTGATTATCAAAAGACCTGACTGCATCTGGAAAAACAACTGCAGTTCAAGCTTTCAATCCTATTCAAAGTTTGCTTGCTGAAGGACTGTGCCAGTTCTCTGTCATCGTTTGGCATTCTCAGTGTGTTACACGACAGGAACAATGCCTGTTGTGTTAGCTGGTCTGTCTGGCATCCCTAAACTTCATGACAGAAGTGAATTGAAATTTCCCCACACAAGCATTTAATTCTCTGTTCCAAGGAGCAGAAGGAGTTCCATGGACTGTACACCAAATGGTGGAGACTTCAAGTATGGTGGCAATTTCCTTCATGGAGGAATTATTAAAATGAGATTCAAAACTAAGGTCTTAATCCTTTTCCTACCACTTAAGTGCAAACCAAGTGCAAGCATATATGTAATACATAGTTGGACTGAATGATCCTAAAGGGATTTTCCAACCTAAAGTATTCCATGATTCTATGATAATGTTGACAAAGAACAGCCAATGGAAGAGATGGGGAACATTAATGGCAGAAATGGGATGCCTGGAGAAGTCCTTCTTCTCTTTCCCTGGATAATCTTGCTTCTCTTCAGTCAGGTAATTTGAAAAGGGGGAACTCACAAGGATCCTTAATTTAGCACTGGCAGTAATTCCCACTGGCCAGCCTAATCCAGATGCCCACATCAGATCCAGATGCTCAGATTAGGAGGTTAGCCCCTTCCATGGCATCAGTGGACAGAGAGATATCCTGCAGAGCCTGTTAAAAGTGGGACCTTAATTAATCCCGAAGGAATCTTCGCCCTGAGGACAAGAGGAATTTGGTGGGACCCTTGCCACGTGTGGGTGGTATGAAAACTGAATGGTAGAGCAAAGCAACTGCAGCAAAAATGCACTCACCTAAGGCTGTATTAATACAATTTTGAATAATGAATATGTGAGAGGAAACCAATTTGCTTTTAGATATCCCACAAACAGAAAAAATATCAGATAAATTATTCATTGTGAATTATTTGCATAGACCGATAGGAACTCATTAAACACTGAAAGAGTGATTTGCAAGAAGGAAATGGAGAAAGTATTTAATCTGGTATTTCTTGTCTCCTAAGCTTCCAATAATTGTCTATCCAGCAAATTAATTTGTCTCTTTCTTCTGTTGTTATTCTGTACTTCATGGACCCTTCTTACTGAATGTTTTACAGCAGAGATTTTCTGTGAGCCAAAGAGCTTGAATTTCACAGATACATATTAAAGTGCATCAGGAAACAGCAGAAGACATCGCATTTTCTCCACTCATTGTGGCTGAATTGCTACAAATTTTAAATTGCCGTACTTAAAAGTATTAGCTACAGATACATAAATCTCCCATTTTTTTGAACACATCCCAGCCTCCACAGGCCAGGAATCCAGCTTTTATGCTAAGTAACATGACAAGCAATTCAAGGTGCCTCTGTTTCTGAATACACAATCTGAGCCAATTTAAAGGGACATAGCTTGGGGCAACCTAAATTGTTATACCATACTTGAGTTGGAAAATACTGGATTTTGTAAAAAAAAAGGGCTGAATCAGTATCTAGGTTGTTTCAAGCAGTTTTTTGTGTAACCTCTTCTTTAAACCCTGCTAAAGATGGTTCCACAGCCAGCCTGGGCATATTCCCAGTGCATGCCTATTCTTGGAATTAGGATATGAAAATTGACTTATATTTGCTGAAAATTAAACTGATTGTGTCTTGTCCCACCTTCAGAGGACACAAGAAACATTTTATAGCTGTTCTTATATTCCCTTTTAATACAGAAAAGCATTACTGGGGTTCTCAAATTCATCTCTTCTAGAATAAGAAGGCTTTCCTGAAGAAAGTGCATTTTTCTGACTCCTCATTCTCATTCAGTTCCGTGCTCTTTCCAAGGGTCATGCCCACAGTGTTCAGTTGAAGATTCATCACCTCTAAGGAGAACAAAAAAAAAATGTCTTCCATGTCTTCTGTATGTGATTCTTTTAATAAATTGGGTCAGGATTAGATGTGGTGTCTTTGTAGCATTGCGACAGTTTTTATTCACTGTGAAGCAGTGACCAAGTGCAACCTCTGATACTCTTCTGCTAAACTGCTGTTTAATCAGTTTTTCCATACTTTGTGTTTGCACCACTGATTTCTCTTTCCTCCATGGACTTGCCTTTTCTGAATTTCTTACAGTTGATTTCACATCATTCTTCCAATGGTCTGAATGTGTTTTGACTCTGTTCTCAGCCTTTAGAATTCTGCAGTTCTTCCCAAATTAGGCAGACAATGCTTTATTAATATATCCTTTTGTACACTATTCATGCTGGTAGTAGTGAAAACATTGAATTGGGCTGGCCCTGAACAGCCCATGTGGGATTTTTAAGTCTAAGTCTAAGTGTAAGTCCCATGTGGGACTGCTGAGAGTACCACTGAGTGCACCAAATGTGAGCATGCACACACATGCAGTGCAAATGTAGAGATGGAGTTGAAATTTGACATTATAATTCATATTACCAAAATTACTCTGGGATTTGAACACAATTAAATTTCATAAACAATTAAATTTCATAAACACTTCTCTTTTTTCAAAATAGTGCTATTTGACATTTTAATTGCTTTGTATTCAAAGCACAGACCAAAACTGCTACCACAAAACCCACAATGATTCTGTAACCACTGGAAAAAATAATGAAATGGCCTCTCCACTCATTGTACTTACACGAAACTCACGGTACATCTTTTGTAAAAATTAGAAGCATGCTTGGCTTTTGTTCCCTCTGCAGTATTTTGGATATCTGTCATTAGATTATTCTCCATTTCTTGTGATGTATTGAGGGAAGGAGAAAAATGATCATTTTGCCAGAATTGTGAATTGCTTTCCTTTGCCAGTGGAAGTCGTGTGGCTTAGGCCAGAGGGGAATGGACTGAGGTCACCCCTTTGCATAGGCATCTCTTATGTGCGTGTGTGTGAGATAAATGAGGATGAGAACAAGTGAGGAGAGAGGAGGAGGGTGGCATCCAGGAGGGCAAGGTGCCAGAGAATCTTCCTCTGAAGAAAGACAGAGCTCTGAAAATGTGTGTTGTCACTCCCAGAGGAGAGTGGGATAGCCCTGCTGGAGGTCAGAGCCTTTGTGTGTTACAGAGACCTGGTGGGACAACCCATGGGTCCTTGGGCAAACAGGCAGGACCTGGCTCCCTGCAGAGCTGTGTCACCTCCCTGCTTTGAGGGCATGCCAGAGATTCATCAGTTCTCCAGCTGTAAGTGGAAGATCTTTTTCCCCTTTCCTTTTTCCCCCTTTCCTTTTCCCCCCAGACTTTGTAGCTGGGGAAGAGAGCCCAAGAATTAGAAACCTTTTGGTGTTTCAGTACTGG
Organism: Monarcha castaneiventris obscurior; assembly: GCA_026261815.1. NCBI lineage: Eukaryota > Metazoa > Chordata > Aves > Passeriformes > Monarchidae > Monarcha > Monarcha castaneiventris. Next base: position 36,405,833 of record JAMPIT010000566.1, on the reverse strand, counting down.
CACATTGCTGGAAAAATGCAGTCCTTTAGGCAGTGACCTAGTTAAGGCTCCTACTTCTGCAGAAATTTGGTGTTCCCACCTAGGCAGCTCCTAGCAAATGCCTGGTGAGCTGTTCCTTTTCTCTCCTGCATTCTCTGGAAGGCTGTATCCCTCTCTTTGCAGGTATAACTCAATCAAACAAGAATTGCCTATTCCTTGCTAGGCATTGCCTGGCTCCCCAGGCACTGACCGAGTCATTGCCTACCCATCAGCCTCGACAGGAAGCTGCATGATGCTGCAGAGACACAATGGAGAAAGGGATATTTTTAAATGTGTGCTTTATTTTTATTTTTTTTTTAAACCTGTATAAATAAATACAAAATGACAAAGAGGTTCATGTTTACTAAACATTGCATTTGATTGTATGACATTACACAGTGTGTGTCACAATAGTTCACCTTGTAATTGTGTCCTTTTAGCTGTTGGTGCATAATTCTATAACTCATAGGATACAATTAGTCCTGAAGCTGCATCCAGCCACCCTTTTAGTGGAACCCCTGAGTACTTACAATTGCAAGAGCATATTAGGGGAGTGCTTGAGTCAATTGGCCAAAACTGGGGAATTTCATAAGAGAGGTCTGGCATAGCAAAAGTAGATAATGGGAGGTGTAGGATAGATTCTTGAGAAAAGAAAAAGTAGTAAAGGTTTGGAGCATTTTTATTTCTGTTTTACGTCCCCTTAGTGGTTAACAGAAACATACTGGAATTAACCAAAGTCAGCAGAAACCATAGACTCATTTAGGAATATGATTTTTTTTCATGCTCACTGAGAGCAGGCAAATGGACAAACCTTGCATGATCAGTTTTTACCTGATGAGCTGGTTCATATTTGAAAAGGGTAAAAATATACTCAACCACTTGATGAAATGCTGATTGTCCAAACCACTTACCATCCTCACCCAGTGAAGGTCAACTGCCAAGGTTTCATAGACATTCTCTGGTCATGATTCGCTTGCTTGCTTCTTTAAATTGCACTCCATGTGCTTTTTCACATTCATTCTCTCATTCATTCTTTTCAAAAGGCTTGAATAGAGCTACTTGAACTTCACATTTAGAGCCTATAAAAGTATTTGCTGGAAACAATTTTTCAATTCTGTTTGGCCTGTTTAAAGCAAATTGTTTTCAGGTAGGTTAGAATTTTGTACAGATTTTTCCCATTATTCTGTGAAATACATATACTTAATATGTATTTTAGGAATGGGGGTAGCTATAAAGGATGACGTTTGACTACTTGAGATCTATGGCTGGCCAGCTGAGTATGGTTTATATTTGGTCAATGGCTGAATGTATATTAATGACGCCCATGTCTAAAAAAACAGTTACAGATTTGAATGGAGTGTAAAAGCCATGGATTTGGCGACCTTACAAATAAAATCATAACAGGAAGTTAAAAACTGTAGAAAGGTTTTTTTGACAATCTTTCCCTGACTTTATTTCTCCTGCCTCAGGAGACTTTTGGTAACACTTAGCCGATTCTGCATTCAAATCTGTGTTTCCTAGAAGTGCAATGTTTATTATTGTCTGCATTTGCTACTGCCTTGATGTCTTTTCTCTGCTCACCTCCTGCCTCTCCCCTCCTGCACAGAAGGTTTTGTAAATGATTTTATGTGCTTTGACTTCGTCAGAGTTGAAGACTTCTTCTATCAGAACAAAGGTAAAAATGTGAACTTTCTTTGAAAAAAGAAAACACTATCTTTTCTGCTGAAAATTTCAAATCCAGCAACTCCATTCACCTTTCCTACCCTTCCCAATGCTTTATTTCCACTGGGCAACGAGGTTTCAATCCAGTGGTTATACTCTGCTTGGACTATACTGAAAATTCATACTTCTCCCCGGCTTGGGAGTAGAATAGTGAGCACCTTTTTAAAATTTGGTAGTGGAAAATGAGGCTCACAAAATCACTGGTAATTGAGCCTCACAAAACTAGCTGGCTCTTAACTGAAATGATGGGACTGTTACTTGCTTTCCAGTTCTCTCTTTTCTGCTGTGGCCACCTTCATTTCCAAATGTGCTAACAGGGAATAGAGATGGCAGGTATGGGAACCTTCTGGGGCGAAGAGAAGAGCTCGCATTTAAAAAGATTTGTTTGTTCTGAACAAAGTCTTTTTCACCAGAAAGGTATCTCAATAAAACTTGCAATATGAGTGTCAGAGGGGCTGTGTGGCACAAAGCCAAAGGCTGAGGGCTACCAAGCTTTGGAAAAGCACAAGCATAAGTAGGCCCGGACAGCATCCACAGCACATCTACTGCGTAGGGAAACCACAGTGTACCACAGAGGCCAATTTTACTTATAAGCTTTTAAAGTACATTAAAAATTGGAATGCCCTCTTTTGCACAGCTCTCTGATGAAGGAGGAATAATACTTTGCCCTGCCATGGCTCAGGTATGAGTAGTTTCCTGTGCTGATCTCTTCTCACCTCTTTGTCTCACGTCCTTTGTCACTCCGACTCTGTCAGAGGGATCATCTTCCTTGAAAGCAGACTGACAAAATGAAACTCAGCCTTTGGCTAGCAGGGGAAGGGGAGAACAGTTGTCTGGAATGTGCTGGGCAGTGCTTTAAACAAATGTCATTACTGTAACTCCCAAGAAATCTGTGGAGAGGTGCTGATGCACACAAAGAGTAAATACTTTGTTAAAGTATTTTTCCCATAATTTTTCCATTTTTCCCTTACCTACGTTCCACACTTTAAAGCTCTGTTGGTTTTAGTTGTCAATAATTTAAAACTCTTACCTTAATTTTGGTCTGATGCTGGAACAGACCACCTGAAGAGCTCTCCAGGGCTGTGAGTACATTTAGGAGATTTCCTGTCCAGGTTTTTATGGAGTTCTCTACAATAAATTTTGGCATTTCTCATCTGAGTTGATTTTTTTGTCTCCCTTGAGTTTACAGTTACTTATATGTATTTGTCATTTCTACCTGTGAAATGTTCTCCATGAATTTATTATTTGCTTCTCACTTCAAATATTTCATATTCTGAGATTCTGGCTTTGAAGCATATACTGGGCAAAAAAAAAAAAAAAAAAAAGGAACTCACTGACATTAGCAATTTAATCCATAATTCTTAAGTCACATATCACAGCTCCATGTTTCTCCTTTCTAAGCCAAATTCTTTTAACCTTTTTCTGTAAATTAGATTCTTCAGGCTTGATATCACCACTGACTGTGGTGATGGTATCACCACTTGCCTATGAGGCCAGAACTCTTCCTTTGATGGATAGGTCTGGAAAGTGCTGAATGAGCAGTCTAATTGATATTCTCTCTCTCTTCTCTCCCCATTTCTGCAAATTCCATGTAATAAACATCCTCACAGATAGTGATATTAAATATCATAAATATCATAAATGTCCTGACAATGAGCTTTGGATGCTTCTCCTTGCTAGATCTAATAATGTTATGTCACTTGTGTGTATCAGGGGCATGTCAGATCAGCAAGATGCTGGGTGTCTTGTGACAGCCATTGTGGCCCCTCTTGCAGGAAGATCCAAGATATTGACAGAAAGGGTCCCATGAGAGGAGCTAATGGGTGGCAATAATCCTGAAATTATAAGGTGGCCACTGCCTCTGGAGCCAACACCAGGAGAGGCTTGGTAGAACCCCACCTCTCTTGCAAAGAGGGATACAAGATACTGATTGGTAAAACTGTCAACAGACAGGTTTGTAACAGCTTGCAGTAGCATGCAGAGAGGAAAGAAAAGAGAAATTCAATTACAGATGGATGTCCTTGAATCAGGAATCACCTGAAGAGAGCTGGAATTTCCCACTTCTTGCTGTAGGTTATGTGCTTGAGGGCTCACTTTGTCCAGAGAGAAAATTGATCACATCTTCAAAAGAAAAGAAAAGAAATCCTTCCAACACACAAGTATTTCATCAGGAAGGTATGGCCATTTCAGAACCATTAAAGTCAGCTGTTCTTCTCTAAGTAAGAGCTGCAGTAAAATAGTGAGGGTCAATTTGTCATTTTTCAGTAAGTTATGAGCCAGAATCCATGATCGATCTCTTTTTCTGTATGATATTGTTTATATATCATGTTAAAGTCTCCAGCTCTGGACTCCAGATTAGATTATGAATGATATCCTCCTTTTATTCCAAAACAATGAGGTACTGAATCTATATTTGAAATCATATAATTAGGCAGATGTGATTTTTTATTTTCCTTGTATGGACAGATCCTGTCTTTTATTAGACAGCCGTAATATACCTTACAGTTGCTAGTCTTACATACATTCACATGATTTTTCTCTCTCTCATACTACCTTAGACCTTCCTTCCATTTGCAACTCAGAAGTTTTTCTATAATTTCTTTCTCATCCTCCTGACATAATAAAACCTGAGTATTTTCATTTCTCGACAGCTCTGCATTTCTGCAGCTAGTTTCTTTGTTCCTAAACTCCTTACCAAACTTCTCTGTTGCTCGTCCCCTGCTGATTCATTACTAATTTCAGTACAGATAAACTATTCTTCCTACCAGCTTTCAACTACATTTCTAGGTTGGCTTTTCCTCCTCTTTATACAGAGCCAACTTGTGTTGGGCGTATGAGAAATACATAATTGGTATGGGGGTGTATGCACTATATATACATTAGTGGGGCATCTCATTTTCCTGAATATAGCTGACAAATAAAAAATCACATTTACTTGCAGCATCAGTGAACAGATTGCTTATTATGAAATATAATCAGTATGTGAAGACATATTTTTTACAAATTGTGTTTTCTGGCTTCAGTTTGTTTGTATACATTTAAAATTTTGTTTCCAGCAAACTTCACCTGTGCAAATTGGTAATGTCTAAGAAGATAAATGTCAGTTTTGCTCAAAAGTATGCCTCCTCACAGAACAGAGCATATTTCAGAGTATCAAATGTGGCCAAAAAGAATCAGAATGGAATATTCTGCATTCATATAGAACATATGCTATGTATAGTCTGGACACCCAGCTAGGGCCTTTAACATGATTCTTACACTTCTCATATGTATAAATTTTCAAGTGGACTTTTTTCTCTGCTGATGGACTGTTGGATGTCTTATTACTAGGTTCTTTCTAGCTAGTGCTTGGCATATATTTCAGTTATTCTCTGCCAGTAAACTGAAGTTGGCAAAAAAAGTCCTGTTCTTCTCAATGAGTTCTATATTGGCATTAACCTTTACAAGTTCAAGTGATATTTACAGGATAAATGTAAGCATGAGCACACATCACTGTTTTGGGTTCACAATCCTGCTTAGTTTCTGTGTGCAAATTAGTTGTACAAATAAGGAAATGTGGGTATTTTGGAATGAAAATATTCTGACTTGTATGCAGCAGTGTAAGAATTGCATGTGGAATCCAGACATGCTGCTCACAAACGTTTGTTGGGCTGAAGTGTATTCCTTGATAAGCTAAAAATCAGATTTAACATGCCTCTATTTTGAAGGTATAAGTACAGATGAATTTTCAGAATAAAATGTGCTGATTACACATTTGGAAAGCCTGAATTTTTAAAATTAGATCTGTGGAGATTTGCATGAAGGAGCTCTTGCTAACACAAATGAGGCACACCAGCCTGGTATGGGGGTTTTGCTCTTTGAGTTCCTGTGCAATGCTTAGACGTAGCCTCTTACACTACACTAGCAATTAGAAAAATTGATGTCACTTGAGTTTCAGTTCCAGACAGAATTTTTGGCAACAGTGCTTGTGGATTCTGAATTTAAGGCAATGAGAGAAAGAATGACTGAAAGGGACAAGGCCAGGAGCCATAACAGGTGACAGGAGTCACCTTTAAATTGCTGTCCCTAACGTCCCATTAAACTAAAGATGCCAAAATCCCTTGGTACCCAAAACCCCCAAATCCCTGCTATTTGTTGCAGTGACTTGGGATTGGATCTGGCTCACCTGCTTTTTACAGTAAAGTGAATCATATCTCATTTCTGCAGTCAGGTGTGACAGAGCATCTGTAGCTGTCGCCCTCATCCTCTGGCAGGGTGGTTTGCTTCTGCTTTGAAGCAGTCATTCCAAGCAGGCCTGTAGGAATGCTGCTCCCCTCCTCCAAAACATTAGGGAAAAAGTGTAAATGGGTGATCTGCCTGGGTATGGGAAGAAGATGATTGAGCACAATCATCAGAAGATCCTGGGGCAGCAGCTGCAATTCTGCTGGTGGGAGAGGTGGGTCTCAGTGGTGATGGAGCTTTGAAGTCTGTGCATAGTACGGTTTTGGTAAGAGACATTTTAATAGTATTAATTCTGTTCAATAGAAATACTTCTGTTCAATAGCAACACTTCAGGTCTATCTACCAGATCTCAGAAGGTCTGGTTCTTGTTTGAGGAGATAACCTGTAGCTTTTGATTAAAACAGTTTCAGATTTTTGCCTTAGCTGTTGGCTTGCTTGCTGAGGCTGGGGTCCTGCTGCTGGGTTATCTAGAACCCCCTCAAAAAAGGACTTAGGTCCCAATAACATGGAAATTAATAGAAGTTAAGGGTTTTTCCCTGTGCTTGCTGCTGAGCAGTGTGCAGCCTGGAACAAGAGGGGTTCCTGGAGACGAAGTATGCCCATCATCTTTGGGACATCACTGGCTTCGTGCTGAGCAGATGCCCCTGACTACTCCACCACCCCTGTCTGTGGGGAGCTGGAGAGGATGCACATCCTGATTATTTGGGTTAGGCCAGGAAAATCAGTTTGTTGCATTGGTGATGGCATGGGATTTCTGTAGCAGTTTGGGAGCACAGGAAGCAAAGAGAGAGACAGCCATTTTATTTTAGGCTTATGCTATACATTGAGATTCATTATACAATTTTTCCCCTAAATTAATACAAAAATAGTAAAAATAGGTTAAAAAAAGCCTAAACGAAAACCCCTGACATCTTGCAAGCCATTTATTTGATGCACAGATTAAGACTTCTTGGAGCTTAAATAATCTAGAATTGTTTATGCTGATTTTTTTTTTTTTTTGTTTTTCCCAAAAATTAAAAAAAGGTAATGACTTGCAGAATGCCAACGACATCAGAACAATTTGTGCCTGAGAAGCGGCTGCCCCAGGCAGGCGCACGTGATGCTGAGGTGCCCTCTCTCCAGGCAGGAAGCTGTGCCAGGACAGCAGGGCAAGGGGTGGTATGTCAGGGCACACCACTCTGCTCCAACCCATGCACCATGGACAGGAATTTGTGTTCAAATCCCCTCCTGGGATACTTTTGCAGTATCTTTCTCAAAAAACCCCCAACCAAACAAGAAGTTCACCACTGCGCTTTCCCAGCAGTGGATGGGTTTCACAAGGGCTTCCTGGGGGCTCGTCCCCCCCACAATTTGGAGCTAAAGCTTCTCCCTGTTCTCTAATAAGACTGGGGAGACAGGATAAGGTTGCCCCTCCCTGCACTGAGCTGGGGTCATGGGGGTGCCCTGCAGCGATGGCGTAGTGCCTGGCTGTGGGTGGAAGATGCTTCCTACCTTTGGGTAGGGGAAGGGGCTCTCTCCCCTCCCTGCCTCCTTCTCATCAGACTTGAGTGTACCCCAGAAAGGATTACTTATTTCACAATATTTTTAAGAAAATAAATTACAAGTACTTTTAGTGATAAATGTAGGGATAAAGCCATGGAAGAGATACTTTGTCCCTGTGTAGCTAATTGTACAATCGGATTTTTATGGGTCAGGGTTTTAACATGTGCAAAGGCAGGGGAGGTAAAGGCTCTGGGTAATTCTTTCTAACCAAGAGCTTCCAGAAAGTGGTTTCCTAGAGGGCTTGTGCCTTACCACGCAAGCTCTGGTTCAGCAAAACCCGCCAGGAGTGCTGCCACAGAATCTCAAGGAGCTGTTCCTGCACAGGAGCTGGAGCTCCCTGCAGGCTGCTCACCCCGGGAACCCCCGGGCAGGGCTTTGGGATGGGAACAAGGGAAATGGCACCACCACAGGCCCTGGTCTGGCATCCCCAGTGCCCCACAGGGGCCGTCCCTGCCACTCCCACACTCCCATCCTGCTGACAGTTCCCAACCATCCAGAGGAGCTACTCTAACTGGAGTCCTCAGCAAACCCAGATCTGGCTCCTATTAAATTGGCTTCCCTTCCCTGCATCTCCCTGAACACTCTATCTGCTTCCAAAGTTAATAAATAGGAAAAAACACCACTTTGCTAAGTTTTGAAGTCACCAGATCTTCTCCCATAACCCACTTGCTTTGCTGGCTCTCTCTGTTTTTCAGAGAAGCCAGTCTTCCTTCTGGACTCCCCTGATCTCTGCCCAGTTGTGCCACCACTTTGTTTTGTTTTCCCTTTGAATAAAGGTGTTGGCTGAGGTGGGATTTCATGGCTCACAGAAGGACAGTCAGCCTAGAAAAAAGCATTTAAAAGTACACCTTTCAATTTACAGTACATGTTTTACCTGAATTCAGCGCTGGCTCAGAAGGCTTCTGAGAGCAGATGCAAATCCTCTTGTGACTCAACATAACCTCAGGCCACTTTGGTACTTTATTCCCTCCAGGTTCATGCAGTTGACCATGATAAGTGTATTTGCTTGTCTTTGGAAAAGAAGCTCTTTGACAGACAGGTTTTTCTCAACCTTTCTAGCTATAATTTTAATCTAACTAGAACACTTTCACATTTCTGCTTTGGGCAGAAAATTCTGCCTTCATCAATTAATTTTTGTGGCATAGTTATTCCAGCTGTACCAAATTTTCTTTCTTTATTTTTTTCTCCAGTTAAGTAATTGTAAATTGAAAGTGGACTTGTGCTAACACAACGTCAGAAGTTATATAACAAGAAGACTGGATTGATCTTGAGGGCCATATGCACATATGCTGGCTCTTCTTCCCCATGCTTACCCTGTAGTAAAAATATACTGTACACCATACCTTACTGTATGGGAATTTTAATGTTTGTAGAAGGTATATGTGCTCAGTGAGCCATAGACCTACATAGTCTTATTAGCCTTAGCTAAACTTTCACTGTTAGATTTTAGTCAGTGCCTGACAGTGTATAATACTCTGTTCTACTCACTGAATTTATAAAAAATTGGATCATCTATATTGCAAACAAAACCACAGTGATACCTGGGCTAAAATGCCACTTAAGAGTATGACAAAAATCTGCTTAAGCCTAGGTAGTCTTCCAAAATGGAGGTTCACCAGTAAGGGTAAAATCTTATGCACAGTTCGACACTGGGAGTGCTTTGGACTGCGAACAGAGCACTGCATCTGCACCTATGACTCAGTCGGCGCAGGGAGATCCATTGACTTTGGTGAAGATAATTGCTCCAGAGGAAAAAGTTGAAGGGGAGGAAGGCCAAAGTGGCTTAGCATAGTCTGAAACCTTGAGAACATGGTTCATGTTGAGGTATTCAAGCTACCTGTAGACAAGGAGTATTTGGTGCATCCCTCAGACAACAGGATTCAGGCAGAAGTCTCATGGACCTGGGCTGAGTGCACCTTGGACACTTCCATGGCTGTACCTTGCCAACCCTGGAGGTGGGAATGGAATGGCAGCTTGATGTGAAGCACAGTGAAAAATGTATGTAAGGTGGTTTTGGCTCTGTTCTGAGTTTTGTCTCTGTTGGGGATGCTCCAGTCTCCTGCCTGTCCTATCCCTGTGTGGAGAGGGGCAAGGCTCCTCAGTCCCAATCTTGGGTGGCTGGCAGGAGTTATTGGTTACTGGAGAAGGGTAACATGGCACTGGGGGAGAACTTCTGGGAGAGGAATCTGCCCTTAAAAAGACTTTTAGGAATGGGCTGGACAAACATCCTTCAGAAATTATTTACCTGTTGTTGAGTCTGCCCTGGGGGCAAGGGCATGGACTGCATGACTTCTCACCCTGCCTTCTGTGGACACCCAAGGTTTTTCTGCAGCACTTTGTCACAGGAGTGCCTCCACATCCTTTTTCTGACAGGTTTGGAAATAGAGAAGTAATTTTATCCCTGGTTTTATCACCTTTCTTGAAGATCTCTGAAGGCCTCACATGGTGAGATTTAATAAGAGATCTGTGAAACTGCAAGCTTGTCTTTGGACATCTCTTTAAAGATGCTCCTGTCTATGCACTGCAATTAGATATGAAGAGATTTATGGTAACTATCTTGGTGTCTGGTGTCTGCAAGCGATAGCATGAGGGATAGCAGAGGTGTAAAATCAATGTTTGCCATGTATTCCTCTCTGCAGTGTACAAACAACCTCTTTGACATTTCCCCATTTCCAAGTGTCCCACAGGTCAGTAGATCTACTGCAGAGGAATTGCAATTCCTCTGTAATTTGCTAATGCCCTCAGAAGTTTAAAAGCCACTGCAGCTGCCTGTTGAACAGCCCGGGGACAGGGTGACTGTCATTTAAACAACATACTGACGATCACAGAAAATCTACAGTGAAGTATATTTAAGGAATAATTTTTGGCTGGAAAACATAGCCCCAAGCCTGAGTCTAAGGAAAACAGGGGAAACAGATCTTTTTCCTAGCCTTACATTCATTTGGCTGTCTTCAAGGTGTCCGCCTGTGTTCTGCCAAAGCTGAAGTTGTTGTTACAGCTTCCCAGCTGCTACCGAAGCAACTGTTGTTTACTTAAGCAAAGAGCCTGTGCATTCCTGGACACAGCTTCCTTTCTTCTGGTCAGGGATGGGACTTATCCAGGGGAAAGTAAATGTTGCCAGCTGCACTGCTGACTTGTTTTGCTAGTGAGAATGTAACATTTTGCTTCAGGGCAAAATATCTGGTTTTCTTATTTTCTGCTAGGAAGGATGCTTTAGAAGTATCTCTTTGCTTGAAAATTTATATTCAGTAGGTGGCATTTGCAGGTTTTGCACAGGGCATTTGGGGGTCACTGGGATTTGGATGCTAAAGAGATGTTTCATGGAATGAAGCACACCCTGGCTTTGTGACCACAGATGTCCTAGTGACCGTACAGGTACCACAGGCAGCCTCCTGACCCACAGTGCTCCCAGTGCTCCAAGCCCCATGGCTCTTGCAATATCCCTTCCCCTACAGATACTGTCACTGAAGCAAACTTTGTGCCAAGTGCTGAAAACTTTTCAAGTACTCTTAGTTTCCAGATGAGCTGCAAAAGGGAGTCCGGCTGGAATACATTCATCTTGCACCACAAAGCAACAGCCCATATGAAACCACCCGACACACCAGGCCAGCTTCCTGCTACTGGGTTTTCACAGGCAATGTATGGTCAGAATACTCTCAGCAAAACCTACAGAATTGGCTTACACATCCCCACTAGGGTTCAACTGCATGATAAAACCTTACAGTAACGAGCCTGTCGCTCTTACGGGTGGAGGGGGTGGAGGAGGGAAGAGATGCTGCTTTATCTGTATTACTCCACATCACAGATGCTGACAGAATTATTGATTTAGAACTCACGGCTCCAAAAAGATTCAGTAATGTAATCTTTTTAAGTTGGTTTTTTTTTTTTTTTTTTCCCTCTCAGATGTGATGTTTTCAATAGGCCCCTTAGATATGGGCTCTTTGGGGACAGTGTTAAACCTGCTGCTACTAAACCTTCCCTTCGGTTTGTTCCACACAACTCTCACTGTCCACTGTCTCCTGGAAGAGCCCATAGCTGCAAGGTCTATTGCTTTACAGGTACTCTAGGAAGACCGAGGGATTAAGTTATACATTATGTAAAACTGCCCTCTAATCCTCTTAGTGTGCATTACCAGTGAATGGCCTGAAATAGGCTCTCACTAAAAGAGCCCTAACATTCACTTTCTTGATGACGTTTCAGTATCTGAGGTTTGTATCATGGATTTTGGTGCTGAAATATTCAGTACACCGTCTTCTGTCTGCTGCTAGATCCACTCACATGTCTTAGTAGAGTGCTAACAAAATTACAGTTGGTAAAGCAGATTACATGTTTAACTAGTAGCGAGACATATAAAATAGAATTATGTATTTTCTAGAGTGACAGAGTCACATGGAATTTTTGTTCCTTTTTTTGTTCTTTTTTTGTTTTCATAAGAAAAAGAAACAGCTATAAAACCATGATTAAAAATGTTACAAGGGATGATTTCCATTTTAAAATAACGAGAGTTTTAAGAAAAAAAATGTGATTCATAACATAAAAGTGTTTGGAAAGCACTTGGTTGCTGTGTACTGCCTTCTTTCCCAGTACAGTTTGCTATCTTTTATATAGTCTTGCATAAATGTTTAGATTAGGGGAGAAAAGAAAAATTAAATGTGATGGCAAAGACTTATAAGAGCTGACTCACTGACTTGAGTTATTGCTGTGCAGAAAGTTTGTAAAGCCTTTACATCCAGCGAACATTTAGTGCTACTTCAGCCTTGACAGTTGACCTTTCAACATGATTTGGTTTAGCCACAATAATTGCAGCATCTGCAGTACAGGCGATGCAGACGACTGCTTAAGAACCCAACTTCTTCCATTAGATCTTACTTCATGCATCTACAATTTAACCTCTCTTTGCAGGGGTGTGCAAATTCTCTCATATAATCTGTTACAGGAACTGAGCAAGGTACAATACCCCGGCTCTTTTTTTTTTAAATTTATTTTCAATTTCTCCAATAATTTTGAATATTCCTGGATTTAGCTTAGAGGAGAGAGGGGAAAACCTCCAGTCTCCTTCCTCTCCCCACACATTTAGTCAGTACTGGTTTCTTTTTTTTTTCTCAGTAAGACCTAGTGTAAAAAAGCAACCAACAAATCAAGTTAGACTGTTGTAATTTGGTCAACCACTCGGGTGCTATCCATATCCACCATTTCAACACACTCTATTTCCTCACGGTTTTCAGGATTCTTCTTCTCTTTCCTTTTCTTCTTGGAGGGTGGCAGGAAAGTCAGTATCACAGGTAAAATGGCAAAGCAGTGAAAGAAGGTGACTAATGCTATTAAAAACAAGCACCTGAACAGTGTACGGGTCAGATTTGAAGGCACAGCTGCAAGAGGAATCAGACCAACAATATAGCAGAGGTAGCTCTGCAAAATAGCTACCCCATGCACTTCCAGGGCATTTTTCACCCATTTAGTTCTTGTGAACTCTTTGCCCAGGACAAAGGTTGATAACAGTGGAGCACAGTTGTCAATTGTATAATTAATTCCGTAAATTAAGCACAACACAGAAATACAATCTAGTTCCACTTTCCACAAGGTCATAAAACCTATAACTCCAAATTCAACCGAGGCAACAGTTAGAGTGAGCCAGACATTGATCAGAGAGTCTGCCACCAGGAATGCAGAGAAGAAGAGCAGAAATAAAGCACTAATGCAGGAGTTTTGTAAGGGGGCTCCCACTGAAGAGGCATAACGATCCATGTACACAAATGATGGATTGAAAACGATGAATTTCACCTTGGAGGTGAGAGAGAGCTTCCTCAGGGTCTCCAGGAGGTCATAAAGTTCTTCCCTCTTGGTTTCCATTGTCTTGGCCACCAAGAACATCCTGGAGGCCACAACATCAACTTCATTGTTGTATTTCTTGGAAAAGATGATATCCTCTGAAAAATGGGCAAACTGAGGGGTCTTCAGGAAGGAGTTCCTCAACATATCAGTGAAATTCTTCTTGGGCAATCCAGTAGATATGTTGAGTTTCCTAAGGTAATTTAAGTAGCTCTCGAACCAAGATATCCTCACAAAGCCCTTGGTATACTCCAACACGTCCTCCTGGACACTGGTGTTCCAGTACTCGATGGACTCGTAGATGTAGAACCCAATGACTGGGCTGTAGTTACTGAAATACTTCTGCTGGGCAGTTGTGTACTCGATGGTCCGAGTCGCAGTCGCTACGATGTTGCTCAGGTCTGACCCCTCACTGACCTGCAGGTAGCCCATTAAGGCAAAGGAAATATAAACAAGGTAAAAGAGAACTACAAAAGGCTTGACGTAAGTGTTTGTTATCCAGTCACAATAATAGCGTTTCAGGAACCACACCAAAAGATGACTCTCGTAAGTGTTCGTTTCCTCTGAATCATCTGTGTCCTCACTGAATTTGGCTGTCAGAAGAAACCTATACCATGCAGGCTTCTCTTGCAATACCTCTGGCTTTGGTACCTTTCTGCAGAAGATACTATGCTGGTAGTTGTTTTCTATGTAGCCAGTAAACACCAGGCTGGAACCATAAAAGGAGAGTACATAGAGGTAGTTGAAGAAAATTGCAATACAGGAATTGCAGCAGAAAATCCTGGCTGCTTCAATGTTAGTGAAGGGACTGGCACCTATTCCAAAAGTGACCAGATACATGGCAGTGGTGAGAGAAAACGAGAGCATGGAGTCTGCAAACACAGCTGCAGTCCTCTCTTTAACATGTTGGTCTTCTCTAGTTTTTCTCCAGGAGGACAACATTTCAAAAGTCCCATACAACCCATGACCTACAACAAAGAACAAAGTGAGTGTTTGAAGTACAAATCCTGAATTACATGGAAAAATGTAAAGTGGACATGCTAAAAGGCTCAAAGGACACACAGCTGGATGCTACCAGTGCTTGAAGGAAACGTTCTGCAGAAGACAGAAATTATTATGGAGGTGTAAACAACAGAAGTGTGTTTTCTATCTGCCTAGAGAACCTTACTGCCAGAGCTTGAGGAGAGTCCTGCACTGCTGGCACAGGATTCATGGGTTAAAGCAAAAGGACTTTTTTACTCTGCTTGGCTGTTTCGTTTCATTATTTCCAAGTGCCTGTGATGGAAAATGCTTTCGGATTAGTTTTTCCTGGTGATGGTATCTGACCTGTGGTGAAAACAAAGAAATACGACCCTGAGGTGCCTATGCTGGAATCAGAGCATTAGTTGGCTGCTTTGTAGAAAATCTGTAAAAAATGAAAATTCCATATAAGCTGAAAACAATCAATTAAATCAGTTATTGATTTCTCCACTTTCTGTACAAATTGTCCATCAGGAAAAAGAAATCCTAGAAATGAAACAAACAAATAAAAGCACAAACAAATTTTAGAGAAGGAGAGTGGTAAAACTGATATGGAGCTGCCTAAGGCATTGGTCTTTATATATCTAAGATCTTATAAAACCAAATACAGCCCTATTTTTCTTGGCAATGCCTACATTTTGTAATGTATTTAATTGACTCTTAGAATGGATATACCATTCATGAAAGGAGAAGAAAACCTGTTGACCAAAAATCCTGTGTTTGATCCCCAAGTGCATGTAAACCAGGAAAAGTACATGCTTTTATTTTAATCCCTAGTTGGTCATCTTCCTCTTAGAGTTTCTACGTGGTGTAGATGCATTTGGAGGACACAGACCTCTGCTCTCTTGTAGTGAACCTGAGCTGGGAATGCAACCATTGACCACCTACCAGGTGAGAGGGGCTGAAGTAAATGTAGGTTGATGATTTACACAGAAATGAACAGAACACAATCTTTATATCACACCTAGAATGTGAGACGGTAATATTTTCTCATAATAATTCATTATAACATTCATCTTTACTTAAGAGATCCTTTCCATCTAATCCCAGCCCCTTTTCTGCCTTTTAATTCTTCCTCCTCCTTATTCTTTTGCTGATTTTGCTATCACTTGTCTACTTCTCTGGTCTGCTCTTGGATTATCTCCAGAAATTCCCAAAAGCCAGTCCACTGTGTTTTGCTCTTACCCATCTTCCCTGATAGTATTAGATAAAATGATCAGTGCTAAATTAGTTGCTGATAACACTGAAGTGCAATCACTGGACTTCTGAAGCTGATGCTCCAGTCAGGAAGGTCAAGGTAATTCACTCTCTTAGAATTTCAGGCTGTCTGCAGAGTACCAAAATTGCTGTATCAGCTCTGTCCTCTCCACCTGTAGACAATTATCACTTTTCCTACAAGGGCTATATATACCAGTCAAGAAACCCCAAGCAAATGAGGTGTTTTGAAGAACTGGAACACCACAAGATGTATTAGGAATGCTGGAACTAGATGATCTTGAAGGTCCCTTCCAGCCCAAACTATTCTGTCATTCTATGAATCTATAATCATGTTTATTCTCCAATGCCTCATACAAGCTAAGCATTTAATTAACTTGACAAAATAACCCTTTTGTGGTCAGCACCTTTAACTGTGGGGGCAGTTGTAGCTGATTCACTCCACCCTTCCTGAAATCTGTGTTTCGACAGATGGCAGAGCTGGTCACTCCGTTATGCAGAAAAGAACAGGTATGGAGTATTTTATAAAGAAGTCACAATACAGAGCTCACAAGATGAGACAATAGGACAGCTGGTGTATCTCCTTATGACCTGGTATTTAGTGTAACAAAGTCCATGCTCTCATGTGTATCAGATATTTCACCTATTTTTTTATTTAGAGTCGTGGCATGCACCTCAAATGTCCAATCCATAGCAGTATTACAGACCTGGCTTTGGCATTCATCTTAATTTTCCCCAACAATGTTTTACAGCTGCTTCCAGAGGCCAGGTCAAGACTGTCAATTTGATAACTAGCACTGTGCCCCCTCTTAAAGCTAATGGGGAATACTGGAATTCCCCAGACATAAAATCAAGCAAAAAGCACAATCAGTGACTGGCACCCCGTTGCTAATTATGCTTCAAATAGTTATGTTCTAGGCTCAGTAGGGAAAGCTATTAAGCTTGCTTTCAGTGTGTTCTTTGTAAAGACAGACTGACCTTTATTTAAATGTAACTGATCACTTGCCAAAGCAGGGAGCGAGAGGTTTAATCCATTTATGGCTCCCATGAGTCCTGCAGACAGGCTTGTCTGTGAATTTCACATGGCATCATACGCATTAGCATTGAGTGAGCAAAACAGAATAAAATGAGGTCATTGAATATTACAAATTACTTCCATCATGAGCTTTAGCTATAGCATGTTTTTGTAAAAAAAAAATCAGTGCTAATAGGCTCTTGCCTAAAAATACTCAAATAGCCATATTAATTTGGAAAGCCTTTGACTCTGCAATGAGAGAAGGAAATTAGAGCCAGTTGAATATGATGCTGAACATGACATTTTAACAGGTATAAGATTTTGGATAATGCCTGATAATACGACTTCTGATACCACATTCTTTCTTTAACCAAGAAAGAGAAAACCACAATTTGCTCTTACATAATCTTCAAGACTACCCTAAAATGGAATCTGATTTAGAGAGCTGCTCAAGTAAATGCATGAAGAGGCGTGACCACATGTGCTCCACAAAGCCAAGAGAAAAATATTTGGATATTGTCCTATTTTAGGATAGGTTCCTTTTGTTGTTTGCTACACAATCTGTGTACTAGGAACTGGTATTTTCCTCCAGTTGTACAGTTTGTGATTTCTCTGTCCATTTATATGATAGCTACGGAATTATAATTTACCTTTAAGAGGACATGCCTAAATGACAAAGTTGCACACTTTTTGCACCAGTGGCACTCCTGACCTGATCCAGTTTCCTCTGAGAAAAAAATTAACCCAAACTCAAGCACAAATTAGGCTTGGCAGTCAAAAGATTAGCTGTATTTAGCTGGGATGGGATTTACCTAACCTAATTTACCTCTCCAAACACTGACTGTAAACACAACTTGGGTAACAATCTCCAGCACTGTAACTCGCTGATGTTCATATAAGTCTAGCCCACAAAGATTAGGGCAGATAACTCCATGGAAGCATTTTGAGAGAATTTCTTTCACTTCTCTGTCATTTCAGAGTTTTCTTTTTTTTTTGCATCCCTAATCAATTTGCACCAATTACCTCTATTTCTCTCGCTATCCACTTTAGGTAATATTAATGAGATGAAGGAAATTTTTTCCTTGTAAATAAATTGTGTAATTGCTTCAACTGATTTTCCCTTTTTAATAGAGATTTAGCCACAAATCTGTAATCATTTAGAGCAACTTGTTCATTATTCACGGTCATTCAGTAAATAATAAATATGAATTCAAACAGCTAATGGGCTACTGGAGATCTTTTCCTGTTGACATTTGCTGTTATGATTCACTGGGCATGCCCTACAGTCAGGCTGTACAATCATGAGCTAACAAGAAGTACACAGAAAAATGGGATTTTTTTTAAGAAAAAGAGGTTCAGGGTCAAAGCAAAATGTTAAAGGGATAGGAGAAAGGTATTGGACAAAATGGAGATAAAACTTTTTTTTCTTATTCTCTTTTTCTGCTACTTTGCATTTAGGAGATACTCCTACCATGTGTTGGAGGACTGAGAACAGACGCTTTGACTTTTATAGCCAAAGAAAATGAAGAAGATAATTACTGTTAATGTTGAGGATCTCACAGGTTTTTCAGCCTAAGGTGGGTTACATTTAATTTTAGAACCTGATAATAATAATAATAATAATAATAATAATAATAATAATAATAATAATAATAATAATAATAATAATAATAATAATAATACAAATAAAGCAAATAAATTATGCCTATCTTAAATACAGCACTTTTATGAGTAGCCTGAAAATGCTACAAAAAAGGTTCATTTGTCTCCTTCAGAAACAAGTCTTGCAATTACACATGCTCTGCAAAATCAATGCAGAGCATACATGAGAAAAAAAAGCACTTGTAGGAGTTGTGAAAACTAAAGCAAAATTTTCTGTTCCTTAAAATTATCACATCATTTACCTCATTTTTAAATACTACTTATGTGCAGGCACTGAAACTGTTCTTTTTAATACCATTTTCAAACCCCAAAAAAGAAACACATCCTTCCCCCTGTTAAGTGGTTGTTCAAGCAAGGGGCCTTTACGAATTGGCACTGGCAGCCCAGGCTTAGTGCTGGCTCTGCTCCTGACTGGCAAACAAAACTGAAGCAGAGAGAGATGAAGGGATTTAAGCAGCCCCAGAGCCTGTGAGAGGGCAGGGAAGTGACCTTCAGGTCACTGGAGTCACAAACCAGTTCTCTTATTTGCTTGGCTTAATTGCCTACCTGAAATAAGGGCTGCTGCCTGCTTTTGTAAGAAGACTGAGGGGTATGCTCAATTTTGCTCTAAAATCATGTGAAGTTTTGATCTTGTCATGATAAGATGAGGCTTGGATATCCAAGTAGACTTAGTCTGTCAGAGAAATTAAGGGGAATGACTGAGGTTTTTGGTTCTTCTTTTGCAGTCTTATCCATCTATGAAAGTAGAGAATAATAGTACACTGTGGGTCTCATCTGTTTTGTCCTTATTATTTTGAAGGTTGTATGTTTCTGCATGTGTTTGATGCTTGAGTAAAATCTCTCTGAAGAAAACACCACTTACATGTTGTGAAGTTCCAGCCTTCTGTGTGGAAGGCTGCATTTCAGGGGCAATGGATTTTATTAATCCCATTTTAATGCAGAGGCACACAAAACACTAATAGCAATAGATCTGCCCTTCAGTGAGGCTGAGTGCTGCATGGTGCCCATTAACTGCCACAATTAACACCAATAAAGTATCAAACTGTCTTCCAGTGGGGGCAGACTTCACTAGTGGCAAAGCCGGGCTATGGGGTATTTCTCCCTTCTCAGGCATTACTTCCCTTCTCCTACTGAAGTTTTCTGCTCCCACATGGCTACTAATTCACCTGTTATAATCTACACTGGACTAAAGGAATGGTGGGGGTCATAAAGTAGCCTTAATTTTTTTTTGAAGGTTACTTTTTAAACAAAAATCTTTTCCTGATGCTGATGGCACGCACGAAAGACCATCTGAAATGGGTAATGACTCATGGTAGGATATATGGGAGCCTTGTAAACTTGGGGCGGGGGGGTGTGAAAATTTGAAGTGGAAGCATGCTCTGATGGAATTTCTGAGGTTAAGTATGGATTTTGATTTAAGGTTTTTGCTTGCACTGTAATAGCTGCATCTTTGTAACACTATCAGTTCAGCTGGACCAATGTTGTCCCACTCAGGTTGATTTAAGCCTGAAATCACCCCACTGAATTGGAGCACTTGTCTGCAAGAGGAATTTAGTGTGCTGTGAGGAAGGGTGTGAATGTACAGAGGGCAAACTATGTTGCACCAGCTTTCTTTGTGGATATCTGTGAAGCACAGCTTGATTCACATTCAAGGTGGAGTGAAATATCATCTGCAGAGACAAACACCAGATGAATTAACACAAAATAGCTAGGATGCTGTAAATTCATATCCCAGCTTGCTGCAAATGCAGGCAAGGTCTCAAGAACTGCTCTTGTGCAAAAATAGTACAGAGGAGATCAGAATCATATCGCAGGAATTGCCCTTTCCAAAACGATACCTGCAATAACATATGATATAATGAAGGTGCAATGAATTTTCCTAGCTGACAGTATTAAAAATAACAATGTACACTGCTCAACTCTAGGACTGCTTTCCACAGTAATGTCAACAAAGAGGCTGAGATAATTTCCCCCTGCTGACTTATTTTTTTCCAGCTAGATCAGTGATCTCATCAGCTCCCATCTTCTGACAAGCCAAGTGAAACCGCTAATCCGGACTCCCTTTGTCATAGGAGTTGTAATCAACCAGTTGTTGACTAAATACCCGGCCTGCCTCATGTGGCCTCTCCCAGCAGGCACGATTTCAGCTCGGAACATATAGCAGGCTCAAACTGCTGCTGAATATGACAGGCAGAGCAAGAATATTTGCATCCAGCTGAAGCAAACATTTAGCTCCATACCCTGTTCTCACTAAAATAATAAAATATTACAGCTAAATTAGATCCTTCAGCATGCAGACAGAATCAGCACCAAGCCTAATTTATATACAACACTTTTCACTGAGTGGATAACAGTTTACTGGCAAAGGTTGAGCTGACCAGCTATACCATCATTAGCATGCTGCTGTAACTGTGGGTTATCCTAAGCAATGTCCAACATTGTGGTCCATAAATGGTGCTGCAGTACTCCAGTTTTGCTGCGTGAATATCAGACCTGAAGGAGGGTGTGTGTAATGCTGAACATCCCACAGTGCAGACTTGTCTGTCCCAAACATTTGTGCTGAGCTGAGAAAATGCACTGTGACTCCTACTTGCTTTTCCTACACTTGCCTGTTTGTGGGAGCCCAGTTCACAGTGTAGAGTAAAATCCTAGAGGATACTAACACCCTGTAAGGTACTCATCTAAACAACCGTGTTTCCAGGCAGCAGTGTTCAGCTCAGGGGAATTGTGACCAGGGGACTGCAGGCTGTGGACAGTTAAATAGTCTCAAATGCGTCCTCTTTGGCAAAGTGATTGAAGTTGCAGCTACACAAGAGCAGCCTGACCTCATTTCATACCTCCAAGCACAGGTTCAAAGGCCAAGTAAGCCTGAATGCTATGTGCAGGCATGGTACATGGATTCAGGACACGTGAAGAGCAACATGGAAGGGGATGTACTGGTATGAGCATAGGCTGTACATATTGCAGTGCTTTATTTACCTCCTGTCACACAGACTCCACATGTACTGTAACTGAATTACAGGTATGACAACATACCTCAAAAACAGGTTGACAGTACTGTTGGGTAGATTCAGTATTTGCAACTATGGTTTTAAATTTTACTCATATATCACCTAAGGTGTACTATGGCTGCAGGTACTAACATCTGAGTTGGGATCTTCCCAAGAAAGAAACATACTGAAATTAGGTAGGTGAGCCTGTGCGGCATCTGGGCATGAAACCATTTGATCAGTCTCTGGTTTTGCTTTACATTTGATTATTAGCCATTCACCCTCAAGTGTCAGGCTGATCTCTCCAACCCTGTTTACAAGAGCAATGGCCATCCCAGTCAGAAAGCCCCAGACACGCCCAAGTATTCCTTAACTTACTACCAGCATCAAAAACACAGTATCTTGGTGCATTCACACCAGATTAAAATCTGCCTCAGTCTCTGGAGAGAGAGTTGTGTTTTGTGCTGTATCTACTTGGCAACAAAATAAGAGAAACCAAAATGTTTAATAATATGCTCTCAGAATCTGCAGTGTTTCACAGCTGTGGGTGGCTGTGCCCACAGAAACACACCGTGCAGAGAACGTGTCCCTGTGCAGCACACACTGGCTTGGTTGGTGCGTGCAGAGAAGACGTCTTCAGCTGCTGCTCAGCGCTTCATGCTGGGAGACCACAATGGTGCTTCCAGTCGTAGATCCTGCTGAAAGACTCTCCGGGCCATTAACCCTGCACTCAAACTGCTTAATGCACAGTCAGGAAAATAGGGTGTGTCTGGAGATCCAGCACAAGTTTGATGCCTCATTTAGGTCTTGTGCAGCACTCCCAAGCACAAAAGGGAGGTAGGTTCCTCGTAAGACTCATACGGATCTGCTGCACGGGAGTTATTTAGATCTCAGTCTTCTGGCAATGAATGTCTGCCATATCCTACATTTCTGAACTGAGCTTTTGGAAATGGAGCACCCAATCAACTCTCTGTTTTGTGAAACTCTGTTTTGGTGAGGCACAGCCCTTTTGGACTTACACTAAAAAGTATACATTTGCACAAAGCAGGCACAGACAAAAAGAAATCACCCCCTCAGTCTCACCCTAAACTGTGGAGACACAGTCAGCAATGCTTGGGGTACATGGTGCACCCCAACTATAAACTCCCCAGTAGTATTTTTTTATCGTGGCAAACAAACAACAATGAGCCAATGTTTTAGAAAATGGTACAAGTCACAAGCTAATTTTAAAACCATGATCTATGTATTACTATTGAAATGAAAATCATTCTACATATAAATCTCTAGCTTTGAAGAAATACATACACATGACACACATAAACATTCTGTAATTTTTCTACCTATATGAGGGGAAAAGAAACAAAGAGCATGAAAAGTATTTTAATTAAGTAGAATGAAACGATGCCTTGGTATTCATAGTCCTACAATTCACCACAATCCGTAATCATTAATGGTGGTAACAAGGTTCACCACTTTTTATTTTTGGAATATGTGTATTTTAAAGCTATTCACTAAGATAAAAAATCTTACTACTTAATATTGCATTTTCAAATTATTTTTTTAAAGCATACCAAATTCTGTTTAAATTAACAGCCTCCTCTTGCAATGATTATACGTGCAATTCAGCACTTACGTAGTTAATCCTGAATAGTGCCATCGATTTCAAGAAAATAAAATTATTGATTTAGGTTTTGGGAGAATGAGGGATGTTTTTATTGTATCATCCTTTTTTGCTTTTGAAACAATGTAATATTTGAGATTTTGTTGTTACAGTGATAGCAAGAATGTCAGATAAACACATTTTAAAAACAGAGATACATTTGAGAGGAAACTTGAGTGGCTCTTCTATTTTGATAAGCAAACTAAGTTATAGTTCAAAATCTACTTTTAAATATAAAGAGAACATTTAATTCCACTTAAAAATCAGTAAAGGCTTGTTTTGGCATTTAAATAGCATGCTGTCAGCTCTGTTTAAACGTGTCACTTGCTTTCCTCTGTTTTCACAAAAGCCCTGGCAAAAGTTAAAAGTCATATTTCTTTCAGTGCAACAGAAGGAGCTGCGCGTTAGCAAAATTTGGTTTTACCTGCTGGAATATTTATGTCTGCATGGATTGCTCATCTACTGATGCCCCAGACCTTGCGCAGATGTGAACCAAAAGCGTTTGAGCCAAACCTGTGCTGAACGTGCAAGTCTGTGCTTCTGGAGCAAACATCAGGGGAGCACCTGACTCTGGCCTCCAAAGGGTCTCCCCGCCTCAAAGTCCTTCCAGGAATGCCTCTTCATCCTCTTTAGCTCAGAAACATCAGAAAATCCCCCAGGAAGCAGAGTGCCCTCTGTAAGGTGTTATTTGAAGACAGGGAGAAAGCCGTGTGGAGGATGACCGAGGGTCTGCTTGCCACTGCTGCTGGCATGGGGTGCAGACCCCAGTGTGTGGGGAGCCAGGACCACCCTGTGCACCAGGGGAGCTGTACAGGATGGGAGAGTGCCAGGCCAGGACAGTAAAGGAACGACAGATGGGGCTGGCAAGATGAATTTCCCCATTGTGCGTGTACCTCAAGCCTCACTAGCTGAGGAGGTGGTCAGATGTGGAGTTAGTATGTTAAGAAACCCGGGCTCATCTCATATAGGACATGCTATAACTTACATCAGCAGGCAAAACTGAAAACTGTTTTTCATCATTAAGTGATTTTTGGACAGATTTTACACATGCTGTGTAAAAGAAGCACTTAAAATGAGAGCCTCCTGCAATCACCTGTGCAAGGTTAATGTTTACCACGTTACAGAACAGCCAAGTGACACACAGCAAACCTCCTGGAGATGGAGTAAGGCATAGTGGGTACATCTGGGGCAAATGTTTTAAATCTGCTTTAAATTTCTAAGGCCACAAGCTAAAATATAATTTGCTTCTAGGAGTGTTGACCCAGTGCAATATGGGCCAGTGGAATATGGATTTGTTTACCACACTTCAAGTTTCCCCTGTTCTGGTGAGAAAGCTACAACCACAACATCTCAGGCATACACTTAAGTTCTCCTGTTTAAGTGATGTTTGTCACTACTCTTACTCATAATATATAGATCAACCATATGTGAAACACGATGTTCAGAAAGTTGCAAAAATTCAGTTAAAGCACATCCAACCTATTTTTACTGACACAAAAAAAAAAAAAAAAAAAAAAAAAAAAAAAAAAAAAAAAAAAAAAAAAAAAAAAAAGAAGAAAAAAGTAATTACAAGTTTGGAACTCAACTTGGGCTTTTCACAAAGCATCCAGATCTATTCCAGTTTAATTTAATCCACCTCTGGATTAAATCATTCTCTGCCAGATGTTTCATGACCTGAAAATGACTGGTCCCCTCTCTCTACACAAGCCTCCAGGCTATTCCCTATTTGGGGGCTGTCATTTATTTGAAGCTCACAATGTGCACCACTTCTCTCACAGACAGACCTAAAATGAAGTCACATTGGTTCCTGCTGACTTTCCCCAAGTTGTCATTGACCACCCAGGCCCAGTACGCAAAGTGTACCACTAACATGTGTATATATTTATACTTCCTACATGTATATCTAGAGATAAAAAAAAGATTCCTTTCTTAAACCTCTGAACTTCCAGTATATTCTCATCTATGTTAAAATTTCTCTTGAGGGACTTCACCACTTGAAGAAAATCAGGATGTCAGTGCCAGACTCTTGGTAGCTGTGACTGTTCGGGACATCTCTGACAAAGCCCTCCACTGAGCCCTCACATGCACCGACTTCCCTGCAGCTAAAAGAAGGCAGACAGTAAAAATGTAACAGCTTTCTGTCACTCTTTGCATAAATGAATGCTCATTGAACACACTGCATCACCTGTAACATACTTTTCACAAGTGTTTATTGGAGCACCACCAATCAAGAGGGAATGGCTGATCTTACTCAATGACTGTATAGCACTTGGTTTCAATACTAAGATGTTCTCTGGACTGACTTCCTATGGATAGAGCTCCTCTTTTCCAAAAGACATTGTAAATTATCAAGTCATCAGCACTCTTCTGAAGCCAAGAAGCATGTACATGTGCAGGGATTTCACTGGGCTTTGTGGTGGTGAGGGGGGAACTTGGAAACCACGTTGGCTGTGTGTCATGTGTGCCAGCTGCAAGCTCTACTTGCTGCTTTTGCACTGCTCAGGAAAGGGCTGGTTTCTAAAACAGTCTGCCACCACTTGTCCACCATTTTCAAGTGTGTTTCCTTCCCATACAATAGTGGCTCCAGTGTTTGGGCTCCTTAAGGGGCTTGGGACATCATCCTTCAGGAGGAGAGCTGGAGTGAGGAAGACCAGCAGGTGAAGGAGGTGATTAATCAGCTCCACTTTGGGTGGAAAACGCTGACTTTGGTGAGATGACTAATTGGCACACTGAGTGAGAAGGGGTGGCCTGGAAACCTACTTCTGCTCTTACCCCCGTCTTCCCCATGAGGAATAGAAATGCCAGGTGATGCTTGAAGGACTGCAGAAGATGCATGGCTGCTTAGAGATGTCAGAAGAGGCTGAGGGACTGAGGACAGAAAAGGGAGAGGAAAAAGGCATGATGAGCAAAGTGACATGCCTGGGATTCTGTCTGCTCAGGGTAGATACAAACAGATGATTTTATTCATCTCTTAGAAGAGGGATGAAAGGAACAAACCACAAAATGCTTTAGGACTGTAACTGAGCTGTGCAGGATTGAACTGGGAAAGCTGAGCAGATGGAGTGACAAAAAACCAAGTGTACTTCCAGGGCACTCTTGGAGTGCTTTGGCAGTGTGAAAAAAGGAAAGGATGAATGGTGGAAATCACTGGGAAATCTGAAGCAGCTGAGATACAACTGCAGGGTATAGTGGGGACCTAGCTGAGAGCCAAGGAAGTTATGGAAGAATATAGGGAAAATGGTAGGAGCAATGGGCCCAGCTGTGGCTGAGGAGAACGGAGGATGAGAGAGGAGAAATTTAAAGAAAACCCAACAAAAATGGCAGAGGGAACACACTGACAGGAATGGGGAAAATAGCAGAAAAGATGAAGGAAGCTTAGGGAGACCAAAAGATGCTGAGAGCTGTGCAGGCTTTAGGAAGGAGATGCCATGGCCTGGAGCAGGAAGATGGGTGAGACCTGCTGGAGGAGGCAGCCAGATACTGCAAAAGAGATGGATGAGATGTGAGAAAGGGACATGGGGGCAGCCAGCTGAGGCAGCCAGCTGAGGGAGGACATGCTTCTTCCCAGCATGAAAAGACAGCAGAGGGACAGTTGGACAGGTAGAATGAGAAAGCTTAGCTGGGGAATAAAAAACCAGACTCAGTAAGCTTTACATTTTTATTAACTGACAGCAGGAAAATCGGTGGAAAAATACTGTACAAAGTCAAGCATTTGGGGGTGTGTGTTACCTCTCTTTGTGGACTGAAGGGCACTGGGAAGACCTGTGGAGGGGCTGGTTCTCCCTTTGAAACTCTCTATATGTAACCAATGCTGACTCTTCAGCTTTACTGAATATAGCACACATATGGGTGCTTGATAGGGAGGATAATGAATGCTTTTTGGATGTATTAATTTGGCATATGTTGCAACTCCCTAGCAGCACGTTCTTCCAGAGAACTAAGCAGCAGCCAGGCCAGGTGCCTTACTGGCACCAAGGCACAGCTCCAGTGAGCCCCATGGACTGGTGTGTGCTGGCCTGAGCACCCCCAGGTTTTTGTGCTGGCTGTCAGCTGCCCTGCTTGGTTTAGTTGCCTGTTGCCTTCATGGTCTCTAACCTTCAACAATCCTTTCACTTGCCCTCCTGTACTTTTCACTCCTATCATCAAACACATTGACCTCCCCTCTTCTTCTGTTGCCTAACTTCTTCCTTCCAGCCTTCTTTCTCATCTGTCTCTGACCTCAGATCCCATCTTTGGTGCTCCAATTTTTTGCATCTGTAAAGCCCCTGTACAGGTATCTCAGCTCACTCCTCCAGGCAAGCCACATGGAAGATGTGTGTCCAACAAATCTGTGTTTCTAAGCAGCGACTGGAACTTCTCTGCATCTGTGAGGTGCCACTATGAGCCCTGGTTCCTCCAGGTACCTTCCAAAGTGTCCTGCACCTCACCTGCTCCTGTGCTTCCTCCTGCCAGATGCAGTCCTGTAAGAGTGTCCTTCTCCTCCTGACTTTCCTCCACTTGGGACTGAACCTCAGGAGGACCCTGCCTGGGTCCTGCCTGACATTTCCACCTGCTCCCTCCCAGTCATCCTTCCCTTGACCTCTCTGTTGTCTGCTTTTCCCTCTCTCTTCCCGGAAGGGGCATGCTGCATGGCGGGATGCGAGGGAGGTGGTAAGAAGGGGTTTTTCATTTGTCCCTGTTTTTGCCGTTTCACACGCTGCTGCCTATCGTTTCCTTTTACAGTGTGCTACAAGCTCAAGCCTCTCTCATAACTTCTACCTGGTTTTCCCCTGCCAGCACTGGAGGCTAAATATAAGCTCTCGGAGCTGGCCCCGCGTCCCTGCCCATATCTGGCAGCGCCTGGCGTTCCACCGCGGTTTCACACAGCCGATGCTTTTCACGAACTTGGCAGCTGAAGACAGCCACTTCTCCCCAAGTGAGCTGTATTCATTTCTGAAGGAACACCAAACACGTTGCTAGTTTGCAGTGCAAAGGGCTATGTTGCAATTTTCTTTTGAGTGCCTAGGTTCCTCTCTGCCTCTGGGAAGAAAAAAAAGTCACGCCAAAAACTTGTTCAGACAGTGCTGGTTGTTGTCCAATGATTTGTTTGGTAACACTGTGGTTTTTTGAGGAAAACAGTATTTTTAAAGGTTTGGCAGTTTTTAAACAGCATTTAATGTGTAAGGGAAACTTATGATGGATATATTAGCATCTGTGCCAGACCAAACATCTGTAGTTTTTAATGAAGAAGGCAATAGGAAATCAGAATTTTAATTCTGTTTTTCAGCTGACACTATAAATCAGCTATTTTAAATCCAACCAAGTTGCAGAATTTATTTTTTTGGTTCCTATGGTCAAAAATGAATAGCCCTAATTCAGCGAAGTATTCCAAAAGAATGAGACATATGAGCAAACTTGTCCTTAAATTACTTGTGTGCATACTGATAGATGTGGATGGCAATTTTAAAAACTACAGAGACATATGCTAATTCAAACTACGTCCAGATGAATGGTGGGAGCTTGCCAATTTTCCCAGGTTCTAGGCTTCACTTTCAGGTTAGAAGTACCTATATAAACCTATAGCTGGAGAAGAACAGTTCCCAGTTTGACTTGACAAGATATCCCAGAGAAAAGAGTGGCTGCAGCCAGCCTGTCCTCTGCTGCCTCACCCCACAGCCTCTCGGTGGGGCTCAGGCCAGCCCCAGCCGTGGCTGCTCGCCTGCCTTTCACAGCTCCAGTCACCAAAGGGTGACTCTTCACTCTTTTAGTATCTGCTGGGGAAGGGGGTATCTGGCAACATCTCTCCTGGTTTCAGTTTTTGCCATTGAGTTAGAAACCAGGCAGGGCAAAAAAGAAACCTGCCCCAACATAAAAATTGTCACAGTAGTGACAGACTATGTAGAGTCATCTTTTGTAAGCTGGGTTACAGTAATCTGCTTTAATTAAAAAAGTAAAATAAAATAGAATGAACTACCATGATTAAAACCAAAGTATGAAGTGTTTAAACTGGCATGTCATATTTAACAGGTGGAGTAGGCAAAAGATATTCCTGCCTACACTTACACAGCCTGAGCTTAAGACTGTAATTTGGTAAGTCATGGTAATTCAGTAACTTTAAATAAATTCCCTGTTGGTGTTAAAGCTGAGGATTCAAAATCTACAGAGGCTGGTACCCTTCACTGTAGCTTGTTTGTTCTTGGAAATGGCTGATGAATAAGGGATGTCAAAGAAAACAGGATGAATGAAAGAAGTATTACAAAGCACTTTGATCAGACAATTTTCCAGACACACTGCCTATATTTTTAGAATGGGCTTGTGACTGGACAACCTATTCAGAAAGTAATTCTTGAAAATATGAAAAGGTTGATAACTGCAAAACATTGCTGACCAGCTAATACATCCTGGAAGGGCAGTGATGGCCTCCAGATAAACTTATTGAGGAGAAATGGTGTGAGATAAACAAGCTATAATTCAGTAAGGACAAGGGCAAACTTCTACGTGTTGTTTGGAATAAATGACTGTGAAAACAGGGTAGAAAATGACATGAAGGATCTGTGAATTACCATATACCACCAACCAAATGCCAACCATTTCATACTGCTGAGAAAAAAATGAATGACATATGGCAATGTATGAACAGCAGTGCCATATGCAAGATGTGAAAAATCATCCTCCTACTCTATGTGCTGCTGAAAGCCTCAGTCTGGATCCTGTGTCTGGATTTAGGCACCACACTCCACAGAAGATGTGCAATGGTCAAAAGTAAGAAGAGTGCTGGAAGTCTGGTAAACATAGTCTGAGGAAAGCTGGGATGAAAAGGAAGAGGACTGGGCAAGTGAGAGTGGTCCCAAATATGCAAAAAAAAAGAAAATAAATTATTTTCCAGATGCAGTGGATAAATAAGGAGGACAGCTAAGTTGCAAAAGGGGAACTCAGGTTAGACATGATGCAAATGCTGTAGTGGTTGTGCAGTGAAACACAGGAGGAAGCAGTCCAAGGAGGAGACAAAGTGCATGATGAAAACTATCTGTTATGAAAGATGTAATCTCATCCTGTGTCAAATGATGTCTGGAGAGTGTCCCCCCGCCTCCGCAACACTGATGAAAAGTTAAAAATCCTCAGCTGCTATAAACCAGGGAAACTTCATTAATGATGTATACCAGTAAAGGGGCCTCGCCTGAAACATGTCCAGTGTTACCATTTTTTCTATCTCATTTTTGCTTTTAGCCATGAGATTATGAGTAATAGATAGAGGGCTACATCGTTAGCCAGAAATCCTTTAGCTTTCTAAAGGTCAGTTAATCTATGATCTAATCTGACGCTCACTGAAATTAAGCGGAAGCAGTTCAGCAGGCTATGATGGAGGGCTCTTGGTATCTGTACCCTTCAGCTGCCTTGGCTTAAAACATCCTTTATAAGCAAAACAACATCTAGGTATGAAATACATTTCAAAACTCATGCTGAATCTTTCCGTTGTATTCCAGGAAAAAAAAAAAAAGGCCAACCTGCCTTTCCAGCTATCTGCCAGTTTAAAACAGTTCTCATTACGAGCTCCGAAATGCCTTCAGTGCTTTCTGTTCACCTGTTGATATTCCCATCCCTTGGGAGATTTTATGCAGCTGGAGAAGTGGGCAAGATTCATGTGAACTTGGCTGCTCTATCTTGACTTGTTCACAGTGGGAGCTGAGTTGCCCTTTTAAGAGTGGAATACTTCCACCAAGCAAGACCAAAAAAAACCAAAACAAAACCCCCCAAAAAAAACCTCAGGAAAAAGAAAAAAAAGGAAAAGAAAAGCAGAGTTGACTATACAGCTTGGAACCTAAAGGAGCACTAAAATAGATATGTGAAACTTTTCATAGTTATCTGTAAGTTTTTGAGGATTTCAAGTCTCAGCATTGTCACTATTAGTAAATTAAAGATCTGAAAGGTTGTCCCAGTGAGCAGATATTTGATCTCTAAACTAAGCTAATATTTCATATTTTTGAGTCGTTTTCCCCATGTACTTTCACTTCATATGTCTGGACTTCAGACTGCTTTTCTGCTACTCTTGTAACACATCCGAAAATCCCCTCCTATCTAAAGTTACACTTAATATACACTACTTAATTTGAGGAATTGAATTTTATAATACAGGCATTAAAACCCACCAAAGAAACCAGAGACTCAGGTCAGAAAGACATCCTTCTTTTGACTCTGACTTTCTTGTGCTGCATTTCCTCTAGATTACAATGTAGTTTAATTTTCACGGATGTCATCTGAAAATGACAGCTGATGTAATGTAGCTGAATTCTGTTTGTCACTGAATACATTCCGTATGTTAACTGGTAGTGTGATGCACTGAAGCATAGTCTTTAATTAAAGTGCAACAATACCACAGTGCTACAGCACTACAGTACCAGCACGGCACAGGAACCTGGTGCTGGATATAAAAATAGCTGTGCTCAAAACGTGTCATATCACTACATGATGTGACTAAGTCAGTGGAGACACTCTTACACTTGAAACCTGAAGTATTACTGAACACTGATTTTCAGCTGGGGAAGCTGTGATCAAATCAATGCATGTATTATTCTCCACAAATGAATAATGGCGTGAACAAGGACATATTAAACACCTACAGTGCACAAAGCTTTTCACACTGGTTATGAACCAAACACAAACAAAGAGGCTGTGAACTCTCCAGAGCTCTCATTTTGTCTCCTGTGAAGTCCTCCTGCTTCTTTGGGTACAATATGCAGCATTCCCACAAACACCCTGGTGCCAGCAAGAGAGGGCTCTGACTTTGGGTTGGGAGCAAGATTACCACACTTCTGTCCTCCTCTTTCCTACCCTTAAGGAAAACAAACCAAACCAAACCAAAACCACTCCATACTCCACAGTGAGTGAAGGTGGTACAAAACCCAGGGAGACAAAAATGTCTCTGCTGGCATGGGAGCCAGGGAGCAGCCAGGGCTGCTTCCCTCCATAACCCTCTGCTGTGGGATGTGCTGGTGATGGGCTTGCACATCCATCCCTGGCCAGGGGTGTCAAAGCTCTCTCCCCCAGGGCTGTGAAACCCTTCCTATACTTGCTCAACCCACACAGGGTCTTCTGGAGAAATGCAACCCAGAACCAACCACTGCTCTTATTCCACAGGCAGGCACCTGCCAAGCCAGGACACCACTGCTCTGGTCTCCAAAGGAGCCAGCACTCCCTAAATGCCCAACATGGGCAACCCTTTGATTTGCCAGCACAGCTGATGCTGTCAGTGTTGCATAGGGACCACTGCAAAGGTCTCCCTCCAAAACCAGAATCAAACATCCACAGAGAAGCAGCAGCTGGGCTCCCTCTCTGCAAAAGGCACAGCATTTGCACATCCTTGTTCCTTGCCACTGCACAGGCTCCGCATCCCACAGCATTGTGCTACGGCATACTGGAGCCCCAGGCATGATTTTAACATCCAGGCACCATAAAAAACAGTTTAGGAAAAGAGGCAGTGTGGATTTGGCATGGGGCAGTGCTGCAGGGATGAGACAACAGGAACCATGCAGTGATGCTTCTCTGCTTACTGGGAAATGCGTCAGAGGGCACAAACACACAAAAGAGAGAGGAGATAGTTACCTAACATGACGAAGGGGATTCCCAGGAAGGTGGAATTGTATTTCCCACCAGTGAGATTGATGATCCCAGCTGCAGTCAGGGTGGCAAGGGTCACTGTCAGCAATCCCAGAAGGCCAAGCCAGGGTTTGCTGCGGACACAATCCTGCATGGAGCAGCAGAGAATGGCCAAGGTGACCACAAGGACCAAGCTTGTGATCAGGTAGCGTTCTGACACCCTGCTCGTCTTCTGGAAATCCTCCTTCAGCGAAGAAGAAGTGAAAGGATACATTTTGACTTTCCTGTTGGATTTCTGGAAAAGTTCAACAGTGTCACAAAAAATGGATTCCCACTTCTCTGCTACCATGTCATTCAAGGAGTTGATTGCCTGCAAGTAGTAGGTGAGCTGAATGGCTTCCGCAGACTTCACCCGGTCCTTGCTGTGCACAGTAACCCCACCGAGCTGATGCCCATTATACACTTCCCTGCCATCCTTTAAGTGAGTAATCGGGTAAGTGATTGCAAAATTAGTTCGATTAGAAGAACGAGCAGCCTTTAATTCCTCCAGTACATGCACTATGTCGTCCACTATGCATGTCTTGTCATTGTTCAGGATACATATATGGGCAAACGTGTAATTGAAACCAGGTCTTTGAACTTGGATCCTGGTCACTGCAGAGTGCAACTACAAGGGAAAGAGAAATCACACACGTTATTCATCAGTTCATCTTGCACAGCAGCAGCCAGAACGACAGCAGCTCCTCACCGCCATCCCTTTTCTATTTGATCTAAGCAACAACAACAAAAGTTCCGGTGACTGCTGTATTAATAGCACATATACTGCAGAAAAAAAAAAAGGGAAACATGCATCAAAACAGCAGCATTATTCCCCTATGTCCTTTGCTGGTAACTCTGGCATAATGTGACTTGCATACATGCCACGTGCACCTGCTGATTGGCCTCTCTAAATAAGTAAACTCAACAGGTCCAGCTACAGCCCAGGCATGTCCAGGGACACTGTCATGCTCAGGATTGCCCAATTACTCTCTCAAGAGATCAGCTTGAGGTACAGAAGGCAGAAGAGCACCATGACCAGGTGTGCCACCTGTGCAGGATTCGCTGGCAGCCTGGCAGTGCAGGGGACCAGCACTGGCTCAGAGTACAGGACAGGCCACAGCTGCATGTCCTACGTACAGAGACCGCTGGCACAGCACGGAAAAGACAGCTGGCAATAACTGCTTTGCCCTCTTTTCTCCTCCCTCCTTCCCCCATCAAATCCTCAGTAGCCTGAGAGCAGGAAGCAGTGGCAGGAGACAGACACTGGTTTTCTCTTGCTCCCTCTAAGAGGTTCTGTTAATTAGTGAGGGTCCTCTAACTTTAGAGTTTGTAGCTTATTATTAGGTCTAGCAGCTCTTAGCGCACCCTCCTTTTTAAGTTTTCTCATCCTTCTGTAATTTGCCATGCCTGAACTGTGACCCCAAAAACATTCAGTTGCTTTTGAGCATCAGAAACGCAGAAAAAATTACAATCTCTTCCTGAAAAAATATAGAAAACTCTTGCAACCTTTTCTGAATCCATTTTAGTCAACATAGAAGAAACAAGAAATTTAAAATACGGCAAGAGAATAGCCATAATAGGATGGGGTTACAATGTTTTTCAAAAATAAAATACTGAGTTTGCTAACATGTATCATTCTTTCTGATGATAAACACTGTTTAAAGAAATAGAAGACAGTGTACAGGAGAGCAGTAGAGCTTATACACTCATCTGGGGGCAATGGAAAAAATGTCTAATAATCCTGGCTAACCTTCTGCATCTGTTGAAACTAAACAGTCATAGTGACTTTATTTGCAGCAACCCCCCCATCATTTATATGGTACTACCAATCTGATTGTTTTGTGATTACATTGCACAGTCTGTGATGGGTATAAATTTAGTTATGTTGCCGCCATTCCCCAGGATAATGCAACATCATATAGACAAAGATTACAACATTCCTATATTCTCATCTTGTTTCTCTAGCAGCTTGGGGGTGTATTTTTCCACATTTGAGTAGTTTTATTTTTTTTTTACAGAAGTAGCAGTTCAATACTGATATTAGAAAGATAACTTTGAGAAATGAATTGAAGTAACAAATCTTTTCACAGTACTGTGAGAACAACGATACCTGGCCATGGTGAGAAGCAAAATTTTCCACTGTGATGGGAGAACAAATGTAACTGTCTATACGACAGATTAGGGTCTTTCGCACAACTTTCTTCTAAAACAAAACAAATTAAAAGATTTGTAGGAGCATGACAAAGGAATGAACCTCTATGGGGAATACTTCCTGTTTTTTCAGTTTGGGGTTGCAAAGCTCTGCTGTTTTGGGGTACAAATTCTAATGTACATTGCTACAGTTTGGCGAAAATTCCCTGATTTACCAGACCAAAGACAGATGTCTGATTTTAATTTTTTTGCAGTGGGAGCTACTGAATGGTTTTCATTGACAACAGCTATAAAACAAGACGTCACACAAAGAAGCACAGCTGAGGGAAACCAGGAGGAATAGAAGGAATTTCCTGCCTTTATTACATTCACAGTACAACTCCTTCAGAGAGGATCTATGGAGTGACACAACGCAGAAGAAACTAAACTGACATGCAACTTTTATCAAATAGTGTGCGTTGCTATTTACCCACCCTGCCTCACTGCAGCATTTGCTTCCTTCCACATATGAAGCACTTTCTTTTAATATTTAGGTTATAAAATAACCTAATCTATCGCAGCTATTACTTCATCTTTAGTGAAAGGCTAGAAGCTAAATGTCATACCTAAAACACTCCTTTCCTCTTGGAAATGATCATTTCAGGCTGAGGAGCCTGTTCTGCAGCAGTGGCCCGGTGCTTCTGAGGCCAGGCTGTGCTGGGCACTGCGTGGGGAGGACCTGCCCATCCCACCTCAGCAATGGGGCTTCGTGGGAAGGAGGGAAGCAGGCAGACAGCTCTGTGTCCTGGCATGTCCTGGCAGCTGAGCAGCCTCCAGAGCTGGCTGCAAGCTCGTGCAGTTTAGAGCAGCTATGAGATATATCCTGAGCTTTGCCAGTGGCCACAATGCTTGGTCTCAAATCGGCGGCAAGCAGCCAAAAAAAGAGGAAAACTTGCCGTTCCCTCCATCCCAACCAAGTATGCTGAGAACTGTACCAGCATGCCCAAGAATTCAGCACTGGGAATCCTGACCCAGACTTTCCTTCTCAAGACAAACACATCAATTTATCTGCACCTTTTTCAGACTTGATGCTAGGAAAGCCCTCTGCTGCCTCGGTGCAGGGCAGGGGTGTGCTGCAGCATGGCTGCAGGCTCTCTCTCCTTTCTCCCTTTGCTTGCCTGTGGCAGCCCGTGAGTCAAAGGATGCTGCCCTCTTCCCTCATGAGAGCTTCAGTCCCATGGCACTCTCCTTTCTGCTGCCATGCTGGGAATTCAGCTGCAGCCACACAGATTTTCCCACCCGCATCCAGAGCCCACACTCATAACCCTGGGTGACTGGTTTCCACAGAAAACAGAAGCTCCAAGAGCTTACAAGGAGCTCACATCCTGTGAGTTCAAAGGATTGCACAGTCTGCACTTTGGCTTGCCTCTGTTACACCAGGAGGTCCTCCAGGAAACTTCAATCTGGTGGTGAGGGCTGTTGTATGATGGGGACAACATTAGCAATATGCTAATGCATAATGCATATTGCACTCCTCAGTGCAGAGGGTTGTAATAGCAAGTAACCATACCCGGAATAAACCTGGCACCTAGTTCTGGGACAAATGACTGACTACCAGATCCTCATTTATCCAGCTGTTCTTATCCTTACTGATCCTATTAGGAGAAAGGGAAATTTAATGGAATAACAAAAGCTGAAGGAATGGTTTTTCTTGAAGGGAGACATGCACTGCTTGCTCATCACTCCCAGCTTTTTCAGCTAGCTAACAGTGCAAGGAACCAAAGAGCAGTTTACTGCTGAGATGCCAGAGCACTGCAGCATAAGAACTGCACAGCACCACCTAAGCTCCCTCACCACGGTCCCTGAAAGTGTTCAGACATGAAATAATAACCTCCACTTCTTCCTTTCGCCATTGTTTAAACAGTGACCATTCCTTGGACTTCCCCTCTACCTTCCGAAAATGGTGTTTTATGTGTGTCCTGCACCACATCAGAGATTTCTAGAAGAGCGTTTTCCTTTAGTCTTTAGTAATTTGCATTTGGTAACATCTTGTCTTTGCTTACTTTAAGTCCCATGCTCACTCGGTTATTTATTTTAGACAGAGAGGAAAGATGGCTTCAACCAGGAGACAAATCCCTTTTGGCAAATACCTCCAGGTGAGGGCTGTTCTGGTCTCACACCTCCACACCAAGCCATGTTTAAGCCTGTGGCACAGCTGACAGATGAGAGGTGGTGAAATCGCACTGTCCTGCCAGCTGGTTCTGTCCATAGGTCCAGGAGGAGACGCCAGGAAGCAAAAACTGTTTCACTTATCCTGGCCTAAGCCACTTACACCAGGGCCTCAGAGATCCACGGCTGCAAATTCTTCAAGCTGTTTTATTTTTGCTGGTCCTCCTACCTCTGCCACCAGCACAGGAAGACAGGCACTGGGAACCAGAGCCCCACAGTAGGGTCAGTTTGGGTGCCCTGGGATGGCTAAGTCCCACATTGGGCTCTATGAGACAGCTCTCCACTGCAGAGAGCTTGGCACAACTCTTAGCAGTGGCATCAAAGCTGTGCCTGAAGGCAAAAGGGTTGTACTTGGAGATGTGTGGTCAGGACAGAAAGGAAAGCTAGTTTTTATTCTTAAGTCCCTGCAAAAGATGCAGAAAGCTACAAGAAAGGGTGAGAAAAACTCGTACGCCTTTGCTGAGAAATCCTTTCTTTCATTCAAAAGTGAGCAGGTATTACCAGAATTTTGTTAATTTAATCAGGTAACAAAGAAGTCTGCAGCCTCCCTGTGAAGGAAACAGATCCCATCCCAGCAGGGATGGGTTAGAAACTGCTGATTCATCTGCAAAATGGTCCAATCCCAGAAATCCTTTAAGCTCGCATTACGTAATCTCCTATCCCAATCAAATCTATGGGCAAAGGGGATGAGCCACCAGTGTCCCACTTGGGTCTCACCTTGCTGGTGGCACAGCCTTGCTCTCAGGAAAATGCCACTGTGACAGTGACAGCAACACGCAGTGGGACCCTTCAGTCTTTGACAGGCTCCCATGCTCAGCTCATGTAAACACATCCTGACTCTCCTGGAAGCTGGGTCAGCCACAGACACATTTTTAATCACAAAGATGTGTACAACTACCTCCTGCTCATCATATATACCTCAAAAACATGCTTGGTTTTGCTGCTGAGTGGTGACATGTGGTGTTTATAGGGGACATCACTCATCCTAAGGACTCAGCTGTACTTTGTACTTGACACACAGTCGATGAATGGCCAATGAGACAAAACTAGCTGGATATATGGATGTCCTCCTGCACTGCAAATGATCTCGCACAGGCATGTTTTATTCTCAGGGGCATCATCTTTGCGAAGCCATATTACTTTGTTGTTGCTGCTATTATTTGCCTTATTTGGTCTTGCAGTCTCCATCTGATGGTTCAAATTCAATATTAGCTTTGCTCTTCAGTGTTGTCGCTCTTAGAATTGTTTTGCTGTCATTTTCACCAAGTCTGTTTTTTCCATGAGTCCTGGAGCCTGAAGTATTGTGATTTT
The DNA here is from genome assembly GCA_026261815.1 of Monarcha castaneiventris obscurior. NCBI lineage: Eukaryota > Metazoa > Chordata > Aves > Passeriformes > Monarchidae > Monarcha > Monarcha castaneiventris. The sequence goes on along the minus strand of JAMPIT010000566.1, from coordinate 36,367,657 downwards.
TTTCTTTTAATCTTAGCTTTCATTAAAAAAAAAATTAAAAGAAAAAAAGTAAAGAAATGTCTGATCTCGTGGTTATGGAGGAAAGACTGAGAAGACTCTGAACTCATTATCTATTACTGCTTAAAATTTTATCACTGTTTTGGGTTCAAGACTTAAAAACTAGAAAGCAGGATGAAGACAATAATTTTAAATATACACTTCATTTTTATGAGAAGATGGTTTACTCTTTTAGTAATTTTTACAGGTAACTTGTGCCAAGGAAAATGAAGAGGAGAAAATGCCTTTAATGGATAGCAATAAATTTCTCCACTTTTCCTATGATCTCAGTAATCTCTGGCATTTCATACCTTTGCAGTGTACTTTTTTATTCACGTCAAGAGGTGGCCTCAGTCAAAACGTAAAAAGGTTATGAGTGAGAAAAGACTTGCACAGCTTCCAGCTTAATTTACAAAAAAAACCCCTCTGTGGGTTCTGCCGACATGGGCTGAATTAAACTTTCAAGAGTGCATTTCCATCAGAAGGTGCTGAGGGGGAGGGCAGGGGAGCCCCTGGCCAGGGCTGTGCCCTGCTGTCAGTCCGAGACTGCGGGTGCAGGGCAGAGGTTCAAAGGGGGTGGTGGGCAGGGGCTAGCGAGGGATGGAGAGCGAGCACACAGCCGATGGAGGCAGCCAACAGATCCTAATGGCTCGGGATAAACATTAGAAGCCACAGCTGGAAAGCAAGCAGCGAGGATCACTGTGAGTAGCTTGGCTCTTTTTCTCAGTTCTTCAATCAGGTTTCCTGAAGAGATGCTAAGATACTAATTGTGCACGGGATTTATTTCTGCAACTAATTTTTTTAGCTGTCCAAAACACAGTGATTTATATTTTCTCCAAACAATTTTCATAAAAATAAAATCTAAAAATTGTTCAAACTACAAGTCATTGACTCAGGGACAACTATTAGTGCTCAAAGCGGCAGATGTGCGTGCATTTACATTTCCATCTGTCTTCTTGGTAGCTACAGAAAATCACTAGATATGATTTTTCTTCTCTAACCTGAGGTGGAGAAGCTTTTCTAATCAATACCATCTTAATTCTGACAATCACCTTGTAAATCTGCCTGAATTTGTTCCAACAAGAGAAGCCCACTCTCTTTTTTGGGATGACTGCTGCTGGAGGACAGGACACCTGGGCAGCAGAAACCTCTCTGCACTGCTGGGTGTGCGGCAACGAGATCAATTTTTCGTGATGGGGAAAAAACAGTAAAACTTCAGTCCTGTGTCTGATCTTGCACCAGTTCCACCACCGGTGGCTTTCTTCATGCACCTCAGATGCCTCCATGAACACCCTTCCATCCTTACACTGCTTTTCAGGGGGCTCTTGCCAAGGGCTCCTCCAGCAGACGGCTGAGGAACAACCCCTTCTGCGCTGCAGGGAAACCTTAATAGCTGCAAGTTCACAGCTGATGGTGTTAATTAACATCTCAGCTCCTCCTTCTATCTTCCAACAGGAGAGAGGGGGTTCTCCTGTTGTAAACCCCAACTTAAAGGCAGGGCCTTGTCACAGCTTTTGGGAAGTACAAATGTGGTCAATGGGGAGCCCCAGCAGCTCCCCCTGAGCCCTGTGGCACTGCCTGGGGGTGGCCTGGCCTCGGTGGCTGTGATGCACAGATGTCCCTGGCTTCTGACGCCTGCCCTGCCCACTTGTGTGCTCCCCCTGAGGGGTGATGCCCCCAGCACACACAACACCTTCAGCCACCTATTGAAAACACCTGTCCTCCATGTGTTCCCTTTGTTAGAGGGGAAGCAAAGTTTGACCTTCCAAGGCAGGAAAGGCAAGGCAACACGGGATGCTGGGCATTCCGAGCGAGGGCTGCTCAGCTGGCAGCAGTGCAGGGCTGTAGGGAGCATCACACCACACAGTGAAGAAGGAAGGAGAGCAGAGGGGCCCTGTCCCAGCTGGTCCTGCTGGAGTAGGGCAGGGGTGTGGAGGGCATCAGTGAGATATGGTCACCCTCCCAGGCACAGGCAACTTTAGGACTTCTGCTCCAGGCGCTGACCAGTGCCTGCGGAAGAGACCAAACCCTCTTGGCTGCAGGAATCACACAGAGGAGCTGCTGCTGCTGACACTGGGAGCTCAGGGGGGTTTCTGCACACACTTCCACACTGTCCTTGCAACGTGCCATTTACCTTCGCTCTTCCCTGGCTGTGCCCGGATCTTACCTGCGTATCTTAATTCTCATCTGTTTTCGCATAAGATACATTTTAGCCCTGCAGCATTGTGCTGCTATGACAACAGGCTTGCACTTCTGCTGCTTTCACACCCTTGTTTTTCTTGTATTAGGACTCTTCCCCTCATCTTACAACCTTGCTCTAAAGACATGACTTCATCCTTTATTTTGTTTGCAGCAGAATGCACTGTATGTTCTATTGACTGTTTCCCGAGGACTGTTTTTAGTGCCCGAGCTACCCAGAGAAGGTGGAGACCTACTACATCCATTGCTAGATCCACAGCTGACTGCCTGAGTCCAGGCATTCAGAAGTAGCCAAAAGTTTCTAAAAAAAGGGTGCTTTGTGTTACTCAGGATCGCAACAGACCCAGCTTTTGGCTCCGCAGAGCAACCACAACCCACTTCCACTGACTTTGGAAATAATGGTTTAAGCGTGCCATGTTTGTACAGCAAAGCAATTGGGAATACCACAGACAAGGGAACGTGGTTATTTCTAAACATGGTTGTTTCCTCCACGAATTTCCTCACAAGTACAAAGTAAGTGAGGAAATCCGTGAGGACCGTAGACAGAGCGTGCCAAAACACACGTTAACAGGAACAGAATAATTAAGGAGCAGAGAGAGGAACTAAAACCCCAACAAATATGAGGTCTGCAAGATTTTGAAGCTAAACTGTTTTGTTCTGCAGTAATCAGAAGTAATGAAGTTCTTAAATAAATGTGTCCTTAAACAGAAATACTTGATTTTACTTTGTTTGTGTGTACAAATACATATTTAGTCAGTTATCTAGATTAATTGATGGCCAGATTATATTACAGGAGCAATGTATAAGCACTTCTAAAAATCTGTAGTTAGTAAAGGTTTCTTTAAGAAAAAAACCCCTGTCATCTACAGATTTTTATAGAAGCAAACTGCAAATACAATCCCCTTCAGTAAGGCATGTTACATTTCAATCCCTTTTCATCTTTATGTCTTGATATCTTAAGTAGAGTTTTTGCCACAAAAATATTAGTACTATGTTATTGTTATAAACACAGTAATGGAAATGGAAGAGAGAATATTTTTCTGGAAAAAATGAGAAATCTTTAATTAAAAAAAGCCTTTAGTATAATGCAGTTAACTCACTGTAAGCATAAAGGAATAAACAGACTCAAAAGGATCAGTGTCTCAAATTCTAAGTTAGAACATATTTTCTGAGGTTCAAAAATCTGACTAGGTCTGTATTCCCAGTGAGTCTGTATGACTTTAACCTAACAAGCCTCTTGCTGCAAGTGAAAATGTCACCATTAAATGGTAGGGGGGCTGTTCTAACTCTGTTTTGAGGTGGGATTCTACATTTTCTTAGACAAACTCTACAGACTTCATATAATCACCTGAACCTCTGCATGATGGTCCACACCAAATATCCCAATTATTTTTGCTTTCCTAAGCACTTATTGGAAATACAGGGGTAAAAGCACACTTTGTCCAATTAGGTGTTTTATCTCCTACCTCTCTCTCTCTTGAAAGACAAATCTTGGGGAAGAAATGTCCTGCACACCAACAGCACAGGATGCCAGTTCCCCATGCTCAGCTATAGAGCAGGTACTGCAGCAAGTAAAATTTCATTATTGTCCTCCCACGATACCTCGGTCTCAGGATGCATCTCTTCCATATCTGAGGTTCTACCAAGGCTTTTTATTGGAACACCTATTCAAGACCAGAGATTGAGGATATGTTTAGATTTCTCCCTTCTGCAAGTGACTGTGGCAGCTGGAAATGCAACGCTGGGATGGCAGGCCTAGAATGGTGTAACCACTTATGGAGAGCTATGACAACTATGGATAGAGATTTACACAAAAATAAGAAATGAAAGAGTACCCAGCATTGTCTCCAAATTAAAACTGTTCTATAAGGCAGTCACAGCTCTCTGCTAATGAGGAGAGACCCTGTGTGGAGCAGCTTGTGTGCCCAGCAGTACCTGGGGCGGTCCTGGGAGCAGCCAGCATCGCTCTGGCAGATGTGCACTGACAGCAGGAGCCCCTCAGCAGCTCCTGCTCTGGGAGTGCTGCCGGAGCCCTGGGCTGAGACAATTCTGAGGCTGAGCCTGGCCAGAGTCCCTTTCCAGCCAGCACCAAAGTATCGTGCAGTACTGGTAACAGTGACTTTCTCAGGCTAATAACGTGCCCTGAGGAACTGCACTAAGCCAACCAGAGTGTTCTAGAGAAGTCACCACAAGAGTTATTTCACTGAATGATGAACAGATTTGGATGTTAGACTGATTAACTTTTGACAGTACTGTGTACGTTTCAGTTTTGATCGCTCAGAGCCCAAAACTTCGTATCCTTTTACTAAGGGACAATAACAGAAGCTGACACCTTTCTCTGCCTAAATCAGGGGAAATCTCCTTCCCTTGGCACATGACTAGGGAAGCTTTAGCTGCTCAAGGCTCATTCTTTTCCCTCTCTGGCAGATGAACTGGGATATGGCAGGTAAGGAAACCAAGAAAATGTGCTCCAAGAGGAGCCAGCATCTGCCTGGGGCGACCATCCTCCTGTGTCTCCCATCCCCTGCTCGTGGGTGGAGATGCAGCAACAGCCATGAGGGAGGAGCCAGAGTCCAACCTGACACTTACTCTAAAGCAAAACCTCTCCCTTGGGGAGGTCATCCTCCAGAAAATAAAAGATAAGCAAAGGTTATGTAGGTTCTCTGCCCTGACTGTGCCTATATGGCAGCTTCAGAAATGTGAGTGGGATTTACTCTATGGTTTCACCCAGGACACTTATTTACAAGCACAGTCCTTTGAGTTGGTTGGCTCTGGACTGCAGCTGGGGCTGCCTTTGCTCCCTTCTCCCTTTCATGCAACTGAATGTGTACAGGAAAACCTTGATGGACACCTTCTTCTTTCTCCTTCCCTTGGTGGGCCCTGTTAACACAAAATGATGTTCTGCATCACCACAGATATAACAATACTGGGAGCTAGGAGCACTCCCTCCTGTTTTGCTGTTCTTTGACCCATGGGGCCATCCACAAGGTTGGAAAGGCAGCTGCCTGAGCCTGCCTTTGCCCCCAAACAGAAACATAATCAGAACAAGGCACTTGATCTATTCTACACAAAGCATATTGGAATTAAGTAGAGAAGAGTTGGAAATAATGCATCAGATATGCCTGACAATGTCTAAACAATCAAATGGCAATGGTGTTCATTACCTCACTAAAAAAAAAATAAGAATTTTGTTAGTGAATTTTCTCTATTAAAAATGAGGCTGTGTTAAATACTGACAGAACTTTCTAAGTTATACCTCTTTTGCTGACGTGATAAATCTTATGCAGAAGTTTGCTTGCGGAAAGATTCTGAGTACCATTTATTTGTGTGTCACTGCTATTGATAAAACTACACATCTCTAGAGAAAGCAGTACAGAGAAAAAATCCATTATCATTATTATTCTATGACTGAGTAAATGTGCACATACTGGATGCAAATGCAATTCACAGTACAAGAAAATGAAGGAATGACAATCATTTCTCTGGAGTTTTCTCATTTGCCAGTAACATTGTGTTACTGTACTTAGTGAGTCGACACTCATTAAATGTTTGCTCATTACTGTTGGGTAATATGTCAAAAGGAAAACAGAAAATACTGAGTGGCTCTGTACCACAGTTCTGTATGTGCCTACAGTGGAAACAAAATACAAATGAATTCACTGTAACAGTTATTTCACTGTTTAGTAAAGAGGGAGGTCTCCCTGAAGTCTCTTACAATAGGTCTTTGCATCTGTTTTTTCATTTTAGAAGAGACACTCCTTGAAGTGATTAAGAATAATTAACATTGGCTTTTATATGGGGTGACAGTTTGACATTCAGGGGAAAAAAAAAAGCAGTGCTGAAATCTTCTGGGCTTCCACAAGGCAACAGCAAAAATGTGCAGGATTGAGCTATCCACACCTCTGGTTATTTCCAAATGTTCCTTTCCTTTTTCTTGAGTGAACTTGACCCTCTTAACACTCAGTTTTTGCATCTATCCTCCTTGTTTTTCTTTCCAAAATTGTTCAAAACTACTGGGGTATGAACTAGCATACCAGCTTCAAGAAACGGAGGTTTCCGACATGTTATGATATATGGTATGGTGAGATGTCCTGTCAGATTGTGACTCGCACACTCCGTGCTGCTCAAGTGGGAAGATGCTGCCCGCTCTAACTTGAACCGGCAGCACAGGCTGCACCATGCCTGCAATCTATAGCTGGGCTGGATTTTCTCTTCATCTGTGAAACCGGTGGTGGTGGGCTGGGAGTGGAGGGGAAAAAAAACACTACCCACTAAAAATAAGCTGCTGAGTTATGTCATTTGCCTTGATGAGCAGTGAGAAGAAGGTTTTGTGCTACCCCTCTCCATGCAGAAGTGCAGTCCAGACACAGCAGCAGCCCCCAAAACCATTCTCGGCAGCCTGACAGACTGGTACCTAACTGTTTATGAAGTTTGAGTTCATCAAAGCCCGAGACGCCTTAAGCCGGGAGCACAACTGCCACGCGAATAGAGACACCGAAAAATTATTTAAGCTAGTCACACTGCCCTTCTCGCTCACCCAAAGCAAATAAAAGCAAAACGGGGAAAAAACCAAAAAGATGAGGGGCAAAAAAAAAAAAAAAGGAGGAAGAGAGCGGAGCCTGCGGCGCTGGCGGGGAGCGCGGTGCCGGCTCCCCGCGGCGGGCTGGCGTCCCAACTGTTGCAGGGAGGTGACCGGGGAGCTGCGGTGGCAGCGCCCGTGCCGGGCGGGCAGAGCTCGGCATGCGCGGGTGGGTCCGTGCCGGCGGGCAGGTGCGGGCAGCGGGGCGCCGGGCCGGGCCGGGCCGGGCGGGGCGGCGGTGCTCGGGGCCAGGGGACCCGCCGGGGTTACCTTGAGGATGAGATCGGTGTGGTGCTGGTCCAGCATGTTGGCCTTGCGGAAGGAGGTGATGATCACCCGGCCGTACCTCCCAGGCGTCTGCAGGTCAGAGTAGAGCCGGTGCTTGGAGCGGTTCACCGGGAAGAGGCTGTCCACCAGGTTCCTCTCGATCTTGGCCAAGCTGTGCGTGGGGGCCAGGAGGTGCTCCACGCTCTCCTCCACCTGGTAGCGGCTGAAGCTGGCGCCCAGCAGGATGGAGATGAGCACGGGCGCCGAGGCGAAGAACACCGGGTGGCTGGCGACGAAGTGGCCGAGCCGGGAGAAGGACGTCCCCAGCCCCCTGTGCAAGACCTGCCGCAACATCCTAGTGCGGAGGGCGCGCAGGAGAGCGAGCGCCGCGCCGGGGCCCCCGCAGCTCCCCCACGGCCCCCGCAAGACCATGGGGCAGCCCCGCCGGGCGCCGCCTCCCCGCCGGCCGCGGCTGCGGGGGGCCGGGGGCCGCCGCCGCGCGTGTGCGTGTGTGTGCGGAGTGTGTGCGCGCCCGCCCGCCCCTGTGCGTGCGCGGGGCGGCTCGGGCGCCCGTCCTCCCGCAACGCCGCCGTGCCCGAGAGGAGTTTCCCAGCCCCTCGGTGCCCGACTTGCCAACCCGCCGCCCCTCGCCGCGGAGCGGCGGCGCGGACCGCCGGGGGGTGTGGGGGGGGCAGCCCCGCCGCCGCCCCGCCGCGGGAAGGGGAAGGGGCAAGCGCCGCTCCCCGCCCCCGCCGCGGAGTTTGCGCGGGAGCGGGGCTGCCCGCAGACTGCTGACTAATCCCCCGGCCGCGGCAGGCGAGGCGAGGCGGGGCGGGCGCGGAAAGCCCTCCGCGGCGCCCCCGCCGCCGCCGCCCTCCGCCCAGGGGCGCGGGGCCACGCCGGGCGGCGCCGAGCACGGGGCGGCGGGCGCAGCGCAGCGCCGCGCCTCCGCCGGGACCGCTCGCCCGCCGGCCGCGCTCGGGACGCCGCGGCGCGCCCCGCCCCGCCCGGCCCCGCCCGCCGCCGCCGGCACCGCCGCCCGCGGCACGACGGGGCAGCGTGGGCTGCCCGTGGCCCCGACGGGCGGGCGGCGGGGCGCGGAGCGGCCGCTCCCCGTGGAGGGGGAGGTGGGTGTGTTTCTTGGGGGGGCTTCGTGGCGGGGACCGGCCGCCAGAAACGACCGGGCGCTTCCCCCTGCGACGGGGGCGGGCCGCGTCCCGGGGTGCCCGACGGCGCGGCCCGCGGTCCCTCCGCACGGCCACCGCGGCGGCGCCGGCAGCGCGGCACGGCACGGCACGGCACAGCCCGCCGGCCCCGCGCGGCCCGAGTGGGCATGTGCGAGCGCCGCACATGCCCATTAGGGAAAGCGGGTGCCGGCGGCGAGGCTGTCCCTGCCCGTCCGGCGGTCCCCGGCCGCCCGGCACCGTCTCCGGAGTGGCCCCGGGCTGCCCCGGCAGTGCCCCGCGCCGGGAGCCCCGGCTGCTGCCGGCTCCGCGCCGTGCCGAGGGAGCGCTGCCGCTGCCCGCCCGCAGCGCGAAGCGGCGGCCCCGGCGCCGTGTGCCTGAGCGCGCTGCACACCTGTGTGTAGGTACAGCCCGGCCCTGCCGGCTGCCATCCAGGGGCACGGCCTCGTTTGTAAACACAAATAGTATTTTGCATAATAACGAGCATAAATGCTCTGGCTGGTGGATGTTTGGGCACGCTGATTCCTAGCGCTGTTATCTGGCCCAAGCTGCTACTTCCTAATGCAAAGGTGTTGGTAGTGGGAGTCCAGTTACTGTCCAGGCCGGTGGTTTTACAAATCGGAGAAAAACAAGTTTCTGTTTGACAGCTGTTACACGTGTTGGTGCATAAAACGGCAGTGCCTCCCTGTTTTGGTTGTTGATAGGCTGACAGTCATCCTCCCTTTTACATTTCAGTAGTGTCTGACCTAAGGTAATGTTTTGTCATGGGCGCTTCATGCACAAAACCTTGACATCATTCCTGTCTCCTCACAGCTAGGTCCCACAGCTTGAATGCTAAACTCTTTCCATGTTTCACTTGTTACGTGGTGAGCCAATGAGTGGCTTGATTGAGCACGGCCAAGGTCGGTAAGGTCCCAACATGACCTGGTTCTTCTGGGGTTCATGCCCAACACCAGGAATCGCTCTGAGAGTGATCTGCCTATGAGGTCAGTGCAGCTGCATCTAGAGCACCCGGTGCAGGGATGCTGGGGTTTGTAACACGATCATGCCCCTGCTCAGTTCCACTCCCACAGAGGTGGGTCCCCACTGCTTGTATCAGTCCTATGTAAATTTAAGGAAGAAAACTTAATTTGAATATATTTTAAAGAGAATCTCAAAGGTAGAAATAAAAACAGAAGCACAGACATAGGAGAGGATTGGACCCAGTTTAGGTAACATTCAGTATTAGGTCAGGCCTCAGAGCCCAGGTCTCTGGTGTCCCAGCCCAGCACTTTCCCCTCGCTGCCCATGACTCTACACAGATCTGAACACAGGCTTACTCACCTCATTGTATGTTGGGGGAACATCAGGATGTGCCTAGTGCTCTACATCATTAGCAACAAGTAAAGAACTTTTGTCATTGCTGCAGGCAGTATCATCTGTGCTGGTTTTTTTGGGTCTCTATTAAAGATATTTTATCATTATTAAAAATGAAGGGAGATTATTAATTGTTTCAGTAACCATCCAGTGGCCAATTCACAGTTCTCCAGGGTATCTCAGGAAAACTAGTTTGAGGATCTGACATCTAGCCCAGTTCTTATCACATTAACTTTGGGTAAGCTATAGGTGACTCCAGGAAGACTCATAGAATCATTTAAGATCCCTGAAACCCACCATTAACAATATATATGCATTTTTGCAAGGGCATAGAGGAAAAAAACTCATGTATCAGCAATTCTGCTAGATGTTCCTCTGTCTTCCCAGAGCAGTGTCAGTTTTACTGCCTGTTGTAACCAGCATCAGGCTGTGCTGTTAGCTGCAGTGGAAATGATGTCTTTCCAAAGATAGTCATAGGTTTTCACCCCATAAAATTCTGCCTCCTTTTAGCCCAAGGAATTGCCCTGCCTTTGACTGTGGGGTTGCCCATAGGGGAGGGACACACAGGGGAATGTGAGGCAGCTTGACACGTGCTACTGGAGCTCAGCTGTGTGTGCTGGAACTGCACTGAGTACATTACAATGCTACCAGCAACCTGTGGATGTTACCAAACCAGAGGGGAATCCTGCGTACTCCTGACTCTGCAGGTAGTGAAATCACCTTGTTATTGAGAGTCATTGCTCTGGCACTACAAAAATTGCCATCAAAATGCATTCTGTGGGAATGTGGTTGTCAGGAGTGGAAAAGCTGGAGGCCTCCTACAGCACTCTGTGAAGACCAAAGCCCAGTGAGCTCTCGCCCCTGTTGTAGGGGAAAGCCAGCAGCACATGCCTCACAGAGCACCAAGCATTAACCTGCTCTGCATTTGTTTTGGAGGAAAATGGAAGGGTAAGATTTCTATCACGTATATGTGCCACTCTGCTACAGCTCTGAATGGCGCTTTACAAAATAGATAATGATGTCTCATTGCTCCAGAGAGTTTCCAAACTAAATTAAGAAGAGAATGATGGGAAGACATGACCGTACAATGAGGTGCAGATGCTGGGAATAGGGATAATGAGGGGGGAACAATATGATTATGTCCTTTCAAAGCAAATGCCTCAGGGTAGCTACTTTTGGGGACAGAGTGTAAAAGGGAGATGGGGAAGATGTGACTCAAAGGCAGCATCTGCACAGGGTTCAAGTCTCCTCTCGAGAGCAGATTTGTCTGCGGGGAAGCATTTGTTGACTCTCAGATCCCTGCAAAGAGATTGCCTTGACTCACACTCAGAAGCTCTCAAGGCCAAATAGGTCACGTGAATTCGCATGAGGCCATGGTGTCATTCCCAGGTGTCAAGCAACCCACAGCCCAGGCCAGAGGGATTTAGGGTGACTTGAACATCTAGAAATGAAGATCTAGCATATCTTTAAGCTTCTGCTCAAATCTTGCTATGATGGGAAGTTTTAAAACTAATATGATGGGAAGAAATTGATGAGGTTTTATTTAAAATAATTTCTTTCTCCTACCTCCCCAAAAGGGGTCCAGTGAAAGAAAAAACAGAGAGAAGTGGTGGAGGAGGGGATTCCTGATGAGTAACTTCATATGAGTGAAGAGGGCCTAGGGGAAAGGAAAGGTGTCAGGAGCATCTGGGATGGCTGTGGGAGGTATGCAGAGAATCAGGATTTTGCATTGTTTAGTTAGGCATGAGGAGCCACTGAAGATATTTTGGGAGCATGTGCAGGGGATTTAGTGCTGCAAATGGGGAATGTTTTTTGCAACAGGGCACTGAGCAATGTGTGATGCAGGTTCCAGCTGGAGCTTGGAGAGAATGAGGTTACTCACAGTGAGGAGATGGGTAACAAAGACCTTTTTTTTTTTTAAGGGAACTAAAAAGAAAATTTTCAAGGAGAGTTAAATAATTATGGTTAGACTCTTAAGGGTTGCAAAACCTATTTTATTGACATTAGTTATGTTGTGCTCATTTATACTGGCTGAAAGTCTTGCTGGTGACATGGAAAGACCCTGTGCTTTGTGCCAAGGGATCAAGATGTCATGTAGCCAGTCCAGGATGGTTGGGGAGAGGAGTAGCTCTCATTGCATCACCTGACCAAGCTCTGCTCTATATTTCTTGGCCTCTGGTCTGGAACCTGGGCCAATGCCAATTAAATTGGTAAGGGCACAGACAAGGTTAATGATAAAGTTAATTTCCCATTGCCGATTGGCGAGGGATCCTCACAACTTGCAACTTTTGTCCATTTGCAATTAACAGAAAAGTGAAGCAGAAGGAGGTGTCCTCCTTATTTCCAGCCTGGGTTCCATCATAGTAGGAATATGATACAAAAGTATCACTCTTTTCACTGATATGTGCTGCACTTCTCCCAGAAGGATGACAATTTTCTTATGCTAAAAAGGGCTTTCTAGAAGCAACCTTGGGAAATTGAAAGCTGGTCTGAGTGCAGTTAGTAGTTTATATTTAATCAGTGAAACTTCACTTGCTTCTTTTCCTCTCCTCAGTCCCTCCTTCTTTTGGCTGGCAGCAAGGAGTGGGACATCATGGGCACAAACAGCATGATCAGAGCTTAAGAACCCCAAAACTAAGGTGACTTTTTAAACTGTGCAACCAGAGAAAGCAGAAATTTAGTAGAGGGACAAAGCATCATCGCAAAGCCTGTGTATTCTCTCTCTACAGTAGTCCTTTGAGTCGTGGAGGATGGGGCTGTCTGAAGAACAGCTGCCTTCTTAACCCAGTGTACAAACCAGGGAGCAATACCCTGCCCAGGGATGGCCGCATCCACCTGCATCCACAGATTTCATTGCCGGAATTCAAGATGGCTGATTTGTCACCTCCCTGAAACAGGCTACTGACAACATCAGTCACGCTGGCATTTTTTCTTCAGTATGTGTAAGCCCCTAGTGTTCACCAAACAGAAGGGAAGAGAGAGGCAAAGATGAGGAAAAGCTGTGGCTGTGCATGCCCTCTGACATTGCACTCCCCAGTGCCCCGACGTGCTGCCACCCGTGACAGCACTCACACGCTCCATGCATTGGACTTGCTAATGCAGATCTTGGGAGAAATCACAGGAACAGAAATATTTTTTTGCATCTGCTAAAAGGGAAGAAATCCTCCCTCCTGCTCCTGCATGACAACATCTCTTCTTTGCAGTCTGTCCTGCAACATGCAAATATGTAAATGCTCCTTTCTGGCCTGTTCTTCCAAGTGGATGGAGAGATATACAAAACCTATGTAAATCACCAAGAAATACTTTGTCAGCTGTACCTGATTCTTTCCCAAGTGCCCTGGTGGTCAGTCTTTGGCAGCTCTTTGCTGATTCCTGAGGACTGCTAAGAGAAAGCATGTGTGACATCTTTTACAGAGTGTAATGAAAGAGGGAAGTGCCCTGTGTGGCTGGAACTGCAGTTCTGTGGTCTGTCTCTGAGATGCTCCATTAGCCTGCTCCTGGCAGTGATGACAGAAAACCTGGAAACCCCCAATTGTACCATTAACATGAACAGATTGAAAAAGAACCCCTGGAATGAAACAGGGAGCCAGGGAGCCTGTGCTTTTTTTTTTTTTTTTTTTCCCCTCTGCTTGTATGAAAGCTCAGTTGAGGGGAAGGATGGATCTGTTTCCTTGCATATTGGAATAGGCTGCACAAAAATGCAGCTCTGCTTTTGTTTGGGTTCCCCATTATTTTTTTAGATCTAGATTTGCTTCTTAAACTGAAACCTTTGGGTCTCTCTCTGGTTACATTTTTGGCTCCACCGTCTGCTATTTGCGATTGACCAGACTATTAATCATGGCCTCTCACCTGTTTATTTTAAAAGAGTAACTGCTGACACTTCTGCCAGACCTAGGGAAAGGTCTTTCCTTCACCATAAATAATAATGGCCTGATAAAAAAAAGTCCTTCCTTGCAGAAGATGGATTAAGTTCTTATTTAGAAATGCAGTCTGAATGGTCCTGATGTACTGAAATGTTACAGCTAATGTAAGCAGACGAGTCAATTTACAGCTTTCATACTACATTTTAAGAAACAAAACAAGCAGACAACACAATAAATCTGCTTGGTGTCCCAGTCTGGTTGATGTTAATTGAATGCAGTTGTATTAGATAACTGGATGATGCAGCTTTCTAAAAAAATAGAAAATGCACAATTTTTATCAAGAACATGAATTTGTCTGAAGAAGAGTACAGATTTAAACCATATATCCTTTGGGAAAAATGTCTGTGAGCCAATGAAGAAGCATAGATGCGTATGTGTTACCCTGGGTGCACAATACAAAGTTCTTATTAGAATAACCCTGAATATTCTTATATTGGAATGCTACTAGAAAAGGAATTATAGTATTCAGGGTCCAAGGGACCAAAATAGAAAGGGGGTTTCATTTGTGGATAAATTATTTTAAGAAAATAATAGGAATTTCTAATTTAACCATGGTAGTTAAGTGTATAAAATGTATAACTTCTCTACTTTAAAGGTAAAGCACTGCTTTAAGAGACAAGTTTCAGTACAAAACAAAACATTAACTGGGATTTTAGTAAATATGTCTGGACATACTGGAATTTTGGCAGAGTGTAACTCCTAGAATAATGTGAATGTTGTTTCTCTTTTGTTTATATGCCTTCATATAAAAATGGGCGAAAGAAGTAGGTTGCAAGGGAAAGCAGAAGAAAACACATGGAGCTATTAAAATAGGTTAGCATCTGATTTCAGATTTAGGAATCAATGCATACATATGCACACATATATGCACATGTGTATGTGAAGGCACACACGTACACTATATATATGGAATATATGTAAATGCTTATTTATATATATATAATATGTATTTACATAGGCTTAAATAAAAGCAGGAGATGTTTAAGTTGGATACTAAGAAAGCTTTTTAATGATGACACCTTTCTAATACTAATGTGGAATGGCAGGGTCACCTGGGAAGGGTGCAGGCTTTCCAGTACTGGCGGATTTTAAAAGCAAGCTGGATAAATGTACAAGGTGTGACGTAAGTATTGCTAATCCCACTTTGGTGTAGAAGAAGGAACTAGGTATCTTTGAGGACTCTCTCAGCCAGAGAGCCACTATTTTCTGTGACACAAAGATATGGCCAAAGAATAGGTCAGGTGTCACACTTCCTCATCTGTTTATATATATATATATATAGATATATATACAGATATATACTTCACCTTATACTGGTGAAGTATAAGAAAAATAGCCTTTGATTTGCAGGTGCAAAAAAACTTATTACTGAGCACAGTGAATAGCTCCTACCTAGCTCACCTACTTTCTCTTTCAAGAGAAAATGTGGGTTTGATGGAAGTCCCTGGCAGAGCAGTCAAGCTGTAGACAGGGCTGATCAACCTATTTCTCCCCTGCTTTGCTTCTTCGTATTCAGACTTACATCCCCTTTACAGCCTTTGGCTAGGCTTTGTGTCTCTAAAGCTGTTAGTAAAAACAATTATCTAAATATATATTACAGATGTACAGCTTTGGGACAGCACACTGACTCAGAATTTTCTTCATACTGCTCTGTCACATTCTTCCACCTGCATCTAGATTGCATATTGAGTCATATTGACAGTGTTGTTGGCTATAAAGAAGAGACCTTCAGTAAAGGACATTTTAAAAAACCCTGTAATTTTTCTGCAGTCTTTCAGAATGTCTTTATGCACTGGTATCAGATTGAGTAGATTTTAGACAATATCACAGGGGTTTTGTATCATTTATAGGATGCAGCACAGATGACAGACCAAGGACTGAAAGCTGCAGGAATCAGGTTCTACAACTGCTGTGTTGCTGTAAGGAATTAACTTTTATTCTCTCCTTGCCTCAGTTTCCCCATCTTTAAAACTGGAATGATAAAGGTTTTCTGCCTTTTACAGGGAGAGGAATGACCACAATCAACAATTTAACAGCATTTAGGAAATACAGTATGATAAACTAGTGCAGAGTTTCATTCAGACCAGAGAACCCTTACTGTAAGATCATCCCTCACATTATACTCTGTTATGTTTTATCAGCTGTTTTTAAATGTTGACATGAGGCAAGTAATAGAATGAATTGTAAAGGGGAAGTGAGTTTTACCTACTCTTTAACCAGCCCATTTTCAACTCCCCACAAATATGGATCCCAGATAGCCATTGTTACAGCCCTGCACCAGTGCTTTCTCAACAAACACCAGAAAATTGCACCAGGGATGTGTTTGTCAGCAGTTTGGATGTACCTCTGTGCTGCTGTACCTTGAGCTGCTACTGTCCTGTCTGTCACAAACATGTCTTTCCCCTGCATTGCTGTAAAGACCCATGAATGAAGCCAGGGACTGGCTATAATCAGGAAAAAACAGAAGAAGAGCTTCTTGGGACCTTTAAGAAGCAGAACAACAAACAAAACAAAACAGCCAGATTATTGTAAAGCAAGGGATTTTCCATTCATACACCCCTTATGTTAACACGTGTTCACTAAAAATGTGCCACAACCATATTTAAATAGCTCCTAAAATGTCTCATTACTTGCTTACCCCACACTGCCATTTAAAGAATATGCAGGACAGTAGGAGAAGGTTTGTCTGAGTACTGTATTTAGGGTAAGACCACAGTCTGCCTGTTTTTATTTTTAAGCACGAAAAGTCTCTCATGACAAAGCATGGAATGTACAGTGCTGGAAGAAACCCACATCAATAAGTCACAGGTGTACCTTTTATGAGCAGGGGAAATGCACACAGCCTTTGAGAGAGGTCAGTTATTCTTAAGGCATACATTTTCAGTTCAAAACCATCAGATAATTAATCGGATGTGTATTCAAAATAAGAAAACATCAGATACCTTTTTCTCTTACATGCTTTTCATAGGACTGGCTTGATTTTCTGATTGTTCCTGATGTTTCTGAGATAAAAAGAGAAGCAGGGAGTTATCCTACTGTATGATGTACATTTGGTCTTTATAGGGTTTTTGGGTTTGATTTCTATGAAAGCTGCATTCCAAGTGGTGCTTTCTGTTCATGAATATAGAATTACGTTACTGTAAATGTTACATGTTGCTTTACATTTTAATCGAGGAGCTGGTGTTCTACCTGGGTAGGTGCCCATCAGCATTAGATGACACGCAATTAAAGCACAGTGTCTAAAACTAATTTTCTCAGGCAAATGTTTAAAATCGCATCTGTGCCTATTTTTGGATCAAAACCTCTTATCAAGCTGTACACTGGCTTTCCTTGCAAATCCGAATGTGCAGACCATGGCATGAATCATCAGCCTGCCTCTGATCAGAATTCAGGGTGGATTCTGGTTTGTGTATATTACTAATTGAGTTTGGCTTTGCACCTGAAAGTACATGCTTTATTTTGACTGCATGGGAATATCATACAAGGAAAGACTGTTCTATATTTCAATTAAATTTACTGTACATTTGAGGAAATAATTAAGAGCAATCTTTTTCCCTCAAGGCTGCTGCTAGCTTACATATTGTTTCATGGGAGATGAATGCTATTCTTAAAACTAAAATCAGTATTTCAGTATTCTGTAATACCTATGTCAGAATAGTCATTAGAGCCTCCTCCTCTTGCTGTTCCTGTAAAATTCTTCCAAAATTCAGTAAATCAAAATAATCTCCAAAGTCACTATTTGCACATGCTTAGCAGATGGTTCCTAAGAGATGGCTGCTTAAGCCACACTGTATTTAGCATGCTCAGTCTGGGGCTTTGCAATTGCTTTTTTTGGAAGCCAGGGGCTGCTCTGGTCCCTGGCAATTCTGCTAAGTTCAGGGAGATTGTTTTCCTGTTTGGTTTTTTTTTTAATGCATCCGTCTCTGATATGATGGAAGGTGAATTAGCCTGACTGAAATGGAGAGGAAGAGAGGTGCATGAAGATACAGAAATCTTAGGCAGCTGATGGAGAATAATGGTGCAGAGGGGAACTGGAACCAGCAGGTAGGATATAACAGTGAGAGGATGAATCCTGGTCTTGAGGAACACATTACTTACAGGAGTAGAAAATGAACAGGGAGAAGTGTCTTTCTCCATCACCATACATCACCCCTCTTTGTATTTCTGTGTCTCTTCTGTTGCCAGAGAAGAGTAGTGACACTCACAGTAAAGATAGTGTTTTATTCTCCCTTGAAAAGTTTCCTTCTCAGCTTGTGAGGTCAAAGTCTGTATATTAAGGCTTCAGATCTGTCAATAGGTCCTCTGAGACAATAATGCATTCAGAAACTCATGTGGGGGATGGGAAGCCACTTGCTTTAGAGACATATACCCCCCCACACACACTTTCCCCCAGCCCCATTTCCAGAATTTATATACAAATATGTATTAAAGAGCATTCATGTTGCAGACTCAGGCACTGAAATGTTCAGAAACACCTAATTTCAGGTGACAAAATATTAATTTTGCCTCAGTGTGGGCATACATTTTACTTACATGCTGACACATTAGCTTTTTTTAGGATTAAGCCATTCCTTTTTAGGTGTCCTGGATCAATTAAGGAAGGAGTCAGAGTTGCATATGGAATGAGTCTGTTCCCTGGAGGCCAGACCCTGCATCATTTGCTGTAGGTGCTGGAATGTAGCTGTGACTGGAACAAGGGAAAAGACAATTTAAAGAAAAGATTCACGAGTTACGTAGTAACACCGTATTGCACTTCAGACTTTGTCCTTGCCTCTCATTGCTATGTCTGACTGCCTGAGGACTCCGATATTTAAGAGCTGGGAAGCATGGTTTTGTCTGGGTAAAAGTATGGGAGGAAAGGGCTTGAGTTGGAGAACAGCTGCAGTAAGGTGGGTGAACTCAACTTTGGCTTCTGAAATTTGTTATCTGTCTTCTTGTCAGGGCTGGGAGATCCTCTGAGTGAAAGAGAAAATCAAGATAAGTGACACTAATCCCTGGGTCACTGATCTGTAGCCAGAGGTCCAGGTGGCATGGAATGGCCCGGACAAAGGTGAAACTGGCTGCAGCTTGATAGAGGAAAGGGGGTACGATATGAAGAGTGGCCAGGCTTTGGCACAATCAAACTCACAGATGTGAGAAAAAAGGTGATGAAAAAGGGAAACCTTCAGTAAGGTGGAGTTCAGAGTCGAGAGTGACTGCTAAGCCCCAGCGTCTCTTGGTAAAGCTTTATAATTTTTTCCCATTTGCCGTCGCTGAGTCTCTGCTGCTTTCAGCGTTCTTTTGGGGATGCCACCATCCCGCTGATGCATCAGCCACAGACTGTAAACAGAGGATTACCTGGAAAAAAAAAGAGTCGATTAGTTCTTGCAAGGAAAACAGCGCCTTCCATTCACACTGACTGCGATGTTGTGGGGGTCCCCTTGCCTGCAGTTCTTGGAAAGAGCCTCCCAAAGGGCTCGCTGGCTCTCTGGGGCCGCACTCGGCCAAATCCTGGCCGTGTGGCGGGGCCACATCCCCGCCTCTGCCGGGCTGCTGCACAAGGCGCAGTTGTGTCTTACATCCACATCAGATTCCGCGTTTTCCGCTCTCTCTTGCTCTCCTTTACTCTGTCCTCAGTTTCCCTTTCCCCTCTCCTCAGACCCGCTGTGGGCTCCCACCGCCTCCTCCGCCGCCTCCCCCGCACCCCGCGCGTCCGCCCGCGGGAGGAGAGGGGAAGGCGGGACGGGGCTGCGGGAAGAGAGGCGCGGGCGGCTCCCGGTGCTCCGGGCGCTCCGGGCAGCCCGCGGGGCGGCGGTGCCGGGCAGCGGGGCCGGGCAGCGGGGTCGGACAGAGCTGCCGGGCAGCGGTGCCGGGCAGCGGGGCCGGTCAGAGGGGTCGGGCAGCGGGGTCGGGCAGAGCTGCCGGGCAGCGGGGCCGGGCAGCGGGGTCGGGCAGAGCTGCCGGGCGCGCCCCCCTCGCCCCGCCGGGACGCGGCACCGCGCAGGAGCTGCCGCCGGACACGGGCAGCCACCTAGAGCACCGGTGTGGCGCTTTGGGAAAACCAGCCAAAAATCCCTGAAAAAGCAGCTGGTGGTGCTGGCGCGAGGCTGCGCTAAGCATATGGGTGTTACCCTGCCGGCATAGCGAGCATGAAGTAATAGAGCATTTCTGCCCCAAAGAAATGGTCCGGTTCTGCTCTTTGGGGTTTTGTTCACCTTCCACATATACAGGTGGATGCTGCTGCAGAGAGGAAAGGCAAAACCAATGCTATGGAAAAGCAAGGCAGAAGGGGCGAGCAGCCGGGGAGTGCCCAGGTGCGGCACAGGAGTGCAGGGAGTCAGAGGATTCCTGAGCAGCAGCGGCAGCAGCAGAGTGTCTCTGAGCAAGTGTCAGAGTGTCTTGGCAACAGTACAAGATGTCTGCAACTTTCCTTCACTTATGCAGAAAACACGTCGTGTAGGCAGTGCAGTGGTGCGTGAACACAGCAGTGTAGGCTTGGGTTTGAAATATTTGCATTGAAAGCAAAGGCTTGTTTGGTCGGTGTAGGGAGACTGAAAATTTTGTGACAGAGGCTATGGCATTTCTCTCCCTGGCCATTAATTGGTTGTTACAAATCTGCAGTGCAGTAATTCTCTCTCTCTCTTTTTTTCCCCCCTTTCCCCCTCCTTTCCTCTGCTTCCAATTATTTATTCTAATAGTAATATTAGTTTTCAGTGGTGTAGAACATGAACTAGTTTCTTTGGTAACCAAGTCGGTTACACACCCACACAAAGTTAGAATCTGCTAGGTGCAGACATTTTCTCTTTTAGAAAAGATGTGGGTTTTGAAAAGCACAGCAGTAGGGCAGCAATATATGTCTCAGGGAGTTGTTTCAGAAGAAGTCCCATATACCATATGCAGAATTATATGTAAGTCCTGATCTTTTGTTTACATGCACATTTGGAACTTGAATATATTACCAATATATTGACTTCTCCAGTGACTTCAGGATTATATAGTTCTTGTCCCAATATTTCATCCTTCCCACTTTCCCCCTCACTCCTACCCACTCATAGAGAATCGGTGGCTGTGAAAGAGCATGCCTTAGGGATCCAGCACAGGTGAATAAGCCTGCAAATACATGCTGTATTGCTTCTTAATTTACTTGGCACAAGTAAAAATTTGCCCCATTCCGTAATCTGCCTCCTGAATTCAGAGAGATGAAGTGCAGCAGCTTTTGTAGATAACTTCTTTTTAGGGATTTAAGTAGAAAATTGACCTTTCTGTTTTGATTGGATTTTGAAAGCACATAGGTACATGCAGGATTAAAACCAATTTGTGAATATGAATTGTAACAATTAATGTGACTAATAATCCCTGTCATATTGTCTTGATCATGATCAGTAGTTTATAGCAGAAGCAGAAACTTGTAGACTTCTGTTGCATTTTCTCTAGTGACACATCAAATCCTGACAAAATTAAAACATGTATATTTTAAAGCATACTTCTCTTGTTCCTGTATATGAGGCAAGAAGGCACTAGTACCTGAGAACTGAAAGGCAGCTATAAGAAGAGGCTGAGCCTGGCAAGGCCATTTCATTGCACTTGTATGAATGAAGTGTTATAAAGGAAACAAGCAATAAATAGGGAAAAGTGGATTAGAAGTCTTACTTTCTTTCCTTTCCTGTTCTGAAACATCAGTTATCATAGTAGGTATGTTTTTAGTTAAATATGTTTTTTATGCTAATGTAATGCCTTTTAACTGCAGTTCTTCCAAAGAGGGAGAAAGCTGACACAAATACAGAGAGCACCTGAAAGTACTCTTATGCAGTACTTGTTATTTCATAATACCCCTTCCTGTGCTGCAACAAAGTACATAACAGGCAGTGCAGTTCTGCTCTAGAAAGCTGGAAAGGTTACATTTCACAGTTTTCAGGAGCCTGATGAAGTTTGAGCTGGGTGGTGTGCAGTATGCACTTTTTGCAGTACTGCGTAGTTGAAATTTAATCCATTATAAATAAAAGTTAATGAAAACATTAATGGTAAGGAAAACCCGACTTGAAGCAAACTGACACTTATTTGTATCTTCCTGTGGGTCCCATATTGTCATCCAATGGCCACATCACTTCCCTAAGCCTGCAGGGAATGTTTCCCTCTGGTCTTCTGCACATTCTGCTGTCTCCTCCTGGTGCCAGACAGTCCTTTCTGCAGCATCTTTCCCAGGCTCTCCTGTCTCTCATTGCCATAGAGACAGTGTGTGCCTCTCAGAGTCACTGCAGAGATGTGCTCATTCGAGCCCAGGGATGGCTGGAGAAGGCAGGCCATGGGCAGACCTGGAGGCTTAGGGTGCCATGGAGAGCATTTTGTGCCCAGGTCCTGATCTGTGTAGCCATTTCAGTATAGAGGGGCAACAGACTCCAGAAATGTTCCACAAGTGAAATGAGCTCGTGAGGTGCAGCCAAAAGGCCAAATCCCAATGCCCTGGGTCATCTGAGATATTTCTGTTAAAGAGGATGCACAACCTTGATTCATATTCTCAGTGGTAACCAAAAGGATTCCTATGTCTGGCCTGGTGATTCTGTGTGGTCCTGACCAAATGGTTTCTTTCCCTTATATTCTTCTCTTCAGATTAAGGATATAATTTTCTTTCCTCCCTTTGTAGGGTAAGTGAGAGCCTAAAGCAATCGTCTGACCTAATCTCCATGCACATACACATTCCATATTTGCTCCGGAACATGGCAGTTGCAGCCCCTGAGCACTTCTACAAGCTTGAGCACCTTTGGTGCCTTGCCATGGGCATGTGGTCTCCTGCATCCTGTGTTGAGAGGCAGGTTCAGGCCCAGGTGCCTCAAGGCATGGTCCATCACCAGGTATCCTCAGTCCTGCTTGTAGTAGGCAGGCACTTTGGGTCTAAAGTACAGTTGGAGCAACAGGAATGTAGGTGCCAAATACTTGTTGACTGATTACTGAGAGCGAGCATCAGCTTAGTTCCAAAGTTGAAGCTGCTGTTGCAATAGAGGTGTATATGGTTACTCCTAGGGTGGGCAGCAGCTGTGGGGCAAAATGTTGTTTCTGTTGAACTAGTGCAAGCCCTCTCCCATGCTTGCATGTGGGAGAAGCAGTGGGAAAGAAATGGGGAACAGGGTGAATCATGCCCCCAGTTTCCCCACCTGGCCAGGGCACTGGGGATCCTGGGGCAGCACACTGCACCAGGGACAGACCCAGAACATGTGGCATGTCTGTGTGCAGGCGTCTGGTGCAAAGACCCTTGTCCTGTGCTGGCCAAGTGTTGTCCCTCATGGTGAGACAAGGTTAACAAACATGCACGGAGGCTAATAAAGCTTGACTCTCAGTGGGGCTAATTAGCTTCTCTACAGCAACATGGCAAAATGAGTGGCAGCTCTGCAGCTAAATCACTGGGCACAGTCCCATGCAGAGCTTCTCTGCTTTCCTTGTCTGCTTGGGGAGAATCTCCTATTCATGCAGCAGTGGCAAAGTCTCAAGGACAAGTTGCCATTGAGGAGTTGAGCTACAAAGGTTGTACCCATCATTATTGCTGTTTCTGAAATGATAGATAAAAATAGCAAAGGCCATAATTTACAGGTACATTTTTGTATTGATATCCTAACACTTTCAGCTCTGGTTAGCCCCATTTTCCTGCTCTCTTTTATTTTCTCCATCTCTTCATGAAACTTGTCTTAGTCCACAACAGCCCTTAAAAATGTGTAAGGATATGCTAGCATGCAGGCTGCCATAAGCGCTGCTGTTACTGACGGTGAAGAGAAACCAGCTTGGAAGAAAACTTGATGTTAGGTGTACAAAGAAGATGAAGAAAACCTGTGCCTACAAGGTGGATGAGCCAAGGGATGTCTAGGGAGGAAATAAATTGTCCAAAAAAGGAAGGCATAGGGATCAGTTCACCAGTTTTTATGCTCCCAGCCTTCTCCTGTGAATTAGGAACTGAAATTCATCATACAGCCCTAATTTAGAAAAGCTCCAATGTGACCCTTTATTACTTTTGGGTTTGTGTCTAGGTGCTTATGAATTTGCTTGTTTACTGAAGCCAGAACTGTTGTCCTCACCTTGCAGGTAAGGGATAGACAACGTGGCTCACTTACCCTCAGTGTGTGGAATCCATCTGCATATCTGGTCCCTGGGTCGAGCCTGGGTTTCCTTTTGTTTGGAGCTTCTCAGTGTTTAGGGTTGCTGAACAGCACCGTCTCTGAAGTGGAAGTGCCTAATGTCACAAAGGCCTTATAAGAGCTTTACAGTGCTTTCATCAAAACTTGGATTCAGCTCATAATAATGTCCTTCATGTGCTGCAAGTACGTTAACACACTTCTCTGAGACAGAGCCTGCTTCCATTACTCTGGTTCCTGTGGCACACAGGAATTATTGCCTCCCAGAGAAGTGTTAAGTGAAATGTCGCCAGGGGATTATCACCTCCCTTTCCTGCATGGTTTTGCTAAACTGAGCAGGAGAAAAGGAGCTCCCACTGCCCTGCTAGGAAGCCTTGAGGAGGAACTCTGCTTTGTAGTTTCTTTTCAGTAAGGGGGGAAGAAACATTGTTTTGCTGTATGTTTTTCTGGTATGAAGGGCTGTTCCACAGCTCACTTCAAACAGTTGTAGCTGCCTTTGTGGAAAACAAGGCATGGCCCAGGAAGATTCACCTAATGTGAGGCTTTTCCTCTCCCCATTTCCTCACATGCTTCAAACACGTCTCCAATGGAGTTTTACTGATCATTGCTTACAAGAACCAATGGTAAATTTAGTCACTTGTGCCTTTTGGGTTCATTGTATTTCTTATCTGCCAGCCTCTGCTGCCAGCACAAGCAAGATCTTTTGATCTTGGAGTCTTTCTCACTCTGGTCACTCTCATCTTCCCTAAGATGAATGTGCTGTACTGTGAATTCTGGTTGTTATTCACTGTGATCATTGCCTAATTGTGATTTATGCAAACCAGTGTTACCTCAGACAAGGAGCGTGTACCCCCTAGCTTGTGTACACATGCAGTTGACGGCATGATGAAAATAGTTGATGTTGATATTTTATGATAACTAATAAATTAATTAATCCTGGAACGTATTTAATATGTGTAATGCTGTGGTGACAGGTCATCATAAAATGCTTTCTACAGCAAATATAATACTTGGAACAAAGATACATTGATTCAGGCAGTGATATATTAAAAACTAATTGTGGTGCAATGCTAATGCCATTTTAAAAGGTTAAACATTGAAAACTGCATTTGAGCCAAGCTGAGGGGCTTGCTTCCTCTTTAGCTTGCATTTTTTTCCACGTGCTCCCAAACATACAAGGCATCTGATGAACAGGAGTAAAGGTGCAGCCCCTGCCTGGGGAGGAGCCCAGGCAGGCACAGGGGGAGCAGCCCTGTCCTGGGGCTGGGGAGAGGACTGTGAGCCCCTGCACCACTCACTCCTGCCAGATATGGTCCCTCTTCTTGTCCTGAGAAAGGATTATCAAATCTTTGTGGGAGAAATAAAGATCCTAAACGGGCAAGTAGATGTGAGGGAGGAGAGGAAGGGAGGTGGGGAAAGCAAGGATAACACCATTTCTCACTGTAGCATGAATGTATCTTGGGGTCCATTTAACTGCAGACTTTCTTCTTCCTCCCTGTCTTTACCCACCCACCCCCTCTCCAGATGACTTGAGTGGGAATTGGAGTGAGGTGAGGGAAATGCTTTGGGAGTGAACTGAATATTAAGAAGCATGTGGAGCAAAACACAAGAGCTTGGGAAGAGGCACCAGGTGTAGGGACACAACAGTCAGGTGTCCTAGGGTAGGTCTGCAGCTGAGGGTGGCTTTCAAGTAGAGTGCATAAAATCCTCCATCTAGACCTTTCTAGAATTGTGTCCAGGCATACTTTATAGAGGAAAAATTAAGGATATTTAGGTTGGCGGTGTTGACAAGGCAGTGGTGATGGAGGCTGCAGAAAAGGTCCATGTCACAGAGGGGGCAAGGAGGGGCGTGTGGGGCCCACATTGCTGAAGGTACAGCTGAGGATTTTGAACCTGGCACTCACAGGGTGCAGGAAATTGCCTGCTTGTTGAGTTGCAGAACACACCTAGAAAACTTTGGCTTCTTGTAAAGCCTCCTGTGAGAGACTTTATATTCTGTGACTCAGCTCCCATAACTGCTAAAGAGAACAGCAGTGTATTTGTCAATGTCAGGGGAGTTAGCGCATCAGTGCGGGAAAATTGCTGTGAGGTCTTTGGATGGACAGAACCACGAAAAGCACTTTAGTCAAAGAATCATTGTAAAAAACACTTAGCCTGGTATCTTACCATTTATGTTTTAAAACAGATTTTTACATATCATATTCAGCAGAATGAGCTAGCATTACTGTTAATTTAAAAGTGACTTGCAGTGTCTTTTCTGGTTTTGTGATTTTAGAAAATGCCTGCTTTGTTTTGCATGTTGGTTCCTTTTTTTTTTTTTTTAAAAAAAAGAATAATTTGTCTTTCTTTTTTGATTTCATGTTTGGGAGACATCAGGTTAGATCTTGATGAAAATTTAAGGTTTTTTTCCTAACATTGGCTTCTATCCTGTCAAGGAAAAAAGACAAATTATCAACATTTAAAAAAATAAGTTCTCATACGAAAACAATGAAATAGGCATAAATACAGTTTCTGAATTATATTTTTTCTAATTTTTTTCAGTCTGTTGAAAAGGTTACTGTCATTATTTACCCCAACTGGAGCCAAATGTAGGTCTTGCAAGTAGTGGGAAAAGGCTGTTTTGTAAGAGGGGAGGTGAGACTGCTCAGGAAAAATGTCTCAGCCAAAGGTGGGCATGGACCAAAGGCTCACAGCAGGGGAATGTACCATTACAGTGAAACCCAGCCAAAGTGCTTCAAAACATAAGAATTTTGTGTCAAAATAAAATATTTACATCTGAACTGGAGTAGAGTTAAAAGTTTTTGTGGTTAGTGAAAACAAAAAGTATCATCAGAGATCCTCCTCCCCACCAGTGTTTTATTATGTAGGATCTGCATTAGCCACTAAAATATCTTTACAATATAAAACTTCTAGTTCATTTCTAGGTAGGATGAATCCAAAATACAGTGGGTCTAGTGACTGTCTCTTAATCTCTCGAATGCTTTAATATAAATTGCTAGTTGCCACTGAGAATGAGTGTGTTCTGAAGTGTTGGCTGGTAACAAGAAGGAATAATGTTATGAGAAGCAGTTTGCTAAGTAAGTAACTTTGTACTTCAGTGAGAGGTATTTTAATGTTAATTTACTCTTTCTATAATTTGTTCAAACTAAGTTGCATTTAATATAGTCTGTCATGATACAAGTCTCAAGTGACGCCTATGCAACAAGATGTTCAATTATCTATGTATGTGATGTTTCAGAGAATTCTGTTAAAGACCCGTATTTTAGCCCCCAATATACATCACAAAAAAAAAAAAAATCTGAATTCTAATTCTACCTACATGTCATTGCTGAAAAACCAGAAGGAAAAAGTGGTATGACACCTAGAGTACCCCTATAATGATGTAATTTGCTGCAGAGTCATCCATCAGCAAAATGATAACTAGCCAGCCCTTTTGTCAACAGAGCACTACAAAATTTATCACTTATGTTGGTAGGTAAACAGGAGAGTTAATGAACCAGAGGCAAGCTGGTCATGATGGGCAAGAATTTAGGGATTCTGCATTGTCTTCTCCCCTGTTCATCCTTTCATACCTGTGCTATTTTGATTTGGCACCAGTTTTACTCCTGTTTTACACTTGTCTTGTACTGCACTAAATAATTACACAAGGATGAAGAAAGTTGCAAATCAGGCTTGAGATATTTCATGGAGCAAATTGCAGGAACCATAGTTAGGAGTGCTTAGGTGCTTGCCCTGGTTTTACAAATCACTTTTTATTTGACCTTTGACAATTACATTTTCTATGTTTCTGTTTATCTAACTGTACTGCCTCCTGGGATGTTATTAGGTGTAATTTATCTATCATTCAATATGCTCTTATAAAATATTTTGGGATCTCTGCTGAAAGAGACCAGGTAAGTGCAAAATAAAATTTAGAAGGATAATTCACCTGTTAAACTTGGTTTGTTCTCTCTTTGATATACTGCGCTTTATTAATGGAATTTTATCCAAAATGTTTAGCAAGTAGAGATGAAGAAAACCAGGAGAGGGTTATCAAGATCATGGGTATTTAAAAAGATTAAAAATTTCAAGTAGTGGTTAATAGGTCTCTTTAGGCATGATATGACACTGAGTCTTTCAAAACAGCTTAAATAAATTAATATTTGCATTAATATTTATTACTCACCAAGGCATTTTTCAATGTTTCTAGCTTGCAAGCCAACCATGAAAAAACAGAGAGCGTTTTAAAAAAGATCTGTAAATACTGCTAGTCAGAAAAGACAATTTCCAAGCTTTCTTCATATCTTTTAAATGAAAGTTTCAGTCACATCAGAAGAAGTAGAATTTCCAAGGTACTTGTCTGAACTCGTGCATTTCTGTGACTTTAAGATTTAAGATTGCAAGTCCTCACTTGAAGTAGGCAAAAAAGCTTTTTTTTTTTTCTAGGAATTCTTTCTTGGATATACAACATCACCTTCATAGAATTGAATTTTCTAAATAGAATATAATTTTATAATGAAGATGATTATTCTTGGTCATAAAAAAATTTGTCTAGACTACTCTGTAACAAACAATAAACTATAAATTCTGTCCAAAATAATAAACTATAAACTCTGTCTGAAGTTTCATCCACTGAAAACTATACATTACTCTCCTTACACCAGCACAAACTGGGAGGGTTTTGCAATGGCTGCCCCAAGAAGGTGAGAGCAGCTGGAAAACTAACCTCAAACTCACAGGTGCCAAGGGAGACCACAGCAGAATCTAGAGACATGATGAATATATGAAGCAAGGTGCAGGTGTTAATGCCAAAATTTTTTTTTTTATTAATTGGAAAAGTACCCCAGTGTTATGAGACAGTCTGCTGGACATGTTACACTGTAAACAGATAATGGAGGAAAAATGGATATGCAGCCATCAGGGACAGCAGCTGTAGCAGTTGAAAGAACTAATATTTTATAATGAAGTAAGTATGGAGAAGTATGTATTGTACATAAAATGACTCTAGACATGATGTTTAGACTGCGTATCTTTTTCATTTAGAAATCAATCCTGCATGCTAAATTGCTGTGGTAACATAATTTCTCTCCTGATTAACGGGGCATTTCTCCCTCTTCAGAAGTCACAGCACTGAAAAAACCCCAACCAACAAACCCTTTGCTTATTGCAAAATGCTGTATTTTGGGATTTGGGGAACTTGCAGCTCCACCCAGGCAGCAGAGCTGGGAGCCCTGCTCGGTGCCAGCTCAGGCTGCTGACCCAGCTTTTCTTCAGTGAGCACTGCAGCCCTTTTGCCTCCTACTCCCAGCCCAAGCTGCAACCTAATAAGGTTATTTTCTCCTGCTGGCTGCAAAGAAAGAAAGCAATTGGAAGGGTGTCATACCTATGCTGAAATACTTGTAAAGGGCTGGCATATTATGGGACACGAGGGTCATTACAGTGCGTAGATTTAAGAAGACAGTTAAACTGATGCAAAAGTGATTTTTGCACTTTGCTCTTTCTCAAGCTGAAAGCATATCTTTATCTATAGACCCATCCTGGAAACATCATGGTTTGTCTTTAACAGGAGCTTAATTTTGTCTGATTTCCAATGGAAGTTCTCATGCCCAACAGATGAAGGTCTGATTCTCTGCCACCTCACACTATGGGTAGTCACTATATTTTGCAGAAAACACCCCTTTGTACCCTGCCATTCACCTTTGTGGCAGAATTTTTGGCTGGAGTATGGGCACCACCTTGCTTTACATTCTGCAAGGCAGACCACAGGACAGGAGGCACAGTTATGTTGCTGCTCTGTCCTCAGCATGGCAGATGTTTCTCATCTTTTTCCTCTAAGCTGGGTGAAAAGTCGTTCAACTTTATATGAATTTCTAGTCAACCATCACTAATTCTGGTTTAAAGATACAAGTTATAGTGTCTCATGCTTTCTTTGGGGATACAAGTTTTGAGGGATAGGCAAGTAATAAATACTGTCCTTACAAGCTAGAAGCTTCTGAGTGTTGATGCTGCCACATTTTTAGAGGTATCATCACACCCCGGTGGCTGATGATCCTGTCTTGAGTGATTGGCCTACAGTGGGTGGTTGGACACAGGCAATTTCCTTTATTATATAGCTGTTCAATATAAGAGATAGTGGAGGCCTGAATTGCCATGGATTGAATGCACTTTTAACCCATCAGCTGACTCAGAATGAGGTAAATCTGTGGGTGGAACAGTGGTGTCTGTGAGCACAACACCAAGCCTGGTGAGGCTTTTGTGCTCTGTGCCAGGACCCCTCACGCAGGGTAATTCCAGCACAGGGGAAGCTGCTCTCCTGCTGGCTCACAATTCTCTTTCTGTACACGACTCAACTCATCATTATGCCAGGCTTTTTTATCAGCCAAGAAGTTGTAGGAAATAAAACCCTTTGAAAAACAAAAAATACTCATCAATAGTTTATACATTGGTTGTGGAATAAATTATTTGTGAGCATCACTGCACTGCTCTGTTGGGAAGAGTTATAAGCCCCTGGCTTTGCTTACTAAGTCCTGGCCAAGCCTTCCTTGGTAGTTTCCATTCTCTCTGGCATTTCTTTTTCCCATTGCTTTATTCATAAGGAGATGATTTTTATCACTCTCTGCTCAGCAATAATGTGGTTCCGATCCTTCCTGCAAGAAGAAACTTCTTATTCTTTTTATTACATATAATCATTCTTTCCTTAATTTATATCATGTCATGTATTATTCAGTGACATCTCTTGGCTCTGATTACAGGTTCTATATAATCTTACACACTTCAAAAATGATTGTTTAAATTACAATAAAATAATATCCAGCTCATTTATCTGCTGAATTTGTCTTTCATTTGCAGTTATCAGGGCCAATGTTTTATACAAAAGAACTTTCTTGAGAAGCCTTGCAGAGAGGTGGAGCTGATGTGCTGGGATTCCGTGAGAAAGACAAGGAAACAGCTCTGGGAAGTACTACCTGCCTTGGGGGAGAGATGTCGAGGTTTGGAGAGAAATGGCACAGAATCTTCAATTCACTGGAGGCCTGAACAAGGATGCATTGAAGACAGTGGGAGCAATGCCAAATGATGGCAAATTGTGATCTCAGCAGATTTTTAAATTCTTCCAGAGGTGGAAAACTGAATGAAGCATCCTTCTACTTACCGCCTACAGGCAGACTCAGAGCTCATCCTAAGGGACACAAAAACTGCCTCAATTCCTCTGCTCTTCTCTGGTGGCATGAGCCAGCAAGAGCCGAGTGTGGTTTACATTGGTTTGATTTGGTTTGCTTTGGTTTGATTTGGTTTGGTCTGAGATGGAAAGAAGACTCACAAAGGAAGTGAGACCAAGGGAGTCTCAAGGAATGTGCTTTTAGGAAGTGGAGAAATAAGGAGAGGCTTGAAAAGATGTTCTTCCTTGACCCTGATGAAATTAATTTTCACACCTTTTCTCAAGATCAATGAAATCATCTGTGTTGTGGTATTTTCCCATCAATCCAGATAGAAATTGATTCTATCAATAGTTAAGTATTGTAGTGGTGTTATGAAAGCCTTGTTGGAAATTGGGCTGCTGTGGTTTCAGCAGTGGACATGCACAGAGGACAGCATATCTGCTCCTTTCAACCCTAGCTTCAGACAAAATTTTTGGTCTATTCACCCTTTTATTATGTGTTAAAATGTCTCTGGTCCTCTCCTGGATCCCAGCTACCTGCTTTCTGCTGGAGAGAGAAAGAAATTCCTGCTGTGCTGTTGAACACACAACAAGGTGCTGTGCAGTCATGCCTGGGTTAAACCCTGAAATAAAGCTACTAGAAGTGCTCAGGCTTCTCTTTCTTTGTGAAGACCCGCTGACTGAAGGGAAGAGACCTGTGAGGGATTTTTCAGGATTCTGTTAGGACTGAGTACAGTTTATCGGAGTTATTGATCTAAGCTGGCTACTCCTTCAGCTCCCTGGCCTCATGAAATAATTAAAGATGTCCTTATGAACTCACCTAATTTCCCAGAAAGATCTATTTCTTCTTCCTCTTACAGTTTCCCTCCACTTCAGAAGAGGCTGCTGGATGCTCTTGTAGCTGGAGCTGCTCCTCTGGGCACCTCTATGTTTGTCAGGAGCTATTTCATAGGGAAATCACTCCTTCATGCCTCAGCCCTCCTCCCAACCAGCTCCAAGTTCAGATGCCTTGAAGTGAATGCAAATCCTGCCCAGGAATTGATGTTGTCTAACTTCATCTTCTCAAGCTAGTGGTACATTTAGGTCCTGACTCACTGGACGAGCCAAACTGATATCCATATTTTGTAATTTGGGCCTCTTTCTAATGAATATTGTAAAAGCATAATGGCACATACCAAGGAGCAGGCATGTCACTTCCAGGGTTACTTCAATCAGTTACAAAGACACTCCTGCTGTGTGACTTCTGGCCACAGGTTCAGACTTCAGCTGCAACTTTCTCACTTTTGAGGGAGAGGGAAGGTTCTGGGTGTCTGTCCCTAGTCTGAGCCCCTTAGATTATCCTTTCTGCACTCACTTGGATTAGATATGAGTTCAGCTGCAATGGGTGACCCCTCCCCAGCTTGCATTCCCAGGATGGAACAGAGACCACTTCTAACACTAAATCAATTCCTATTAGAAAAACTGCCTGCTGCAAGCTTTTATTTGCACTCCCAATGCCAGGGAAAATAACAAGTTTCTTACCCTCCTCACACAGACAGTTCCTACAGACTCTTTTATCAAATAAAAGCAAGGGAGGGTTTTTTGTTGTTGCTTTTTGTTGAAGATTCCTGACTGAAAACCTGCAGTACCCACTCTTCTCTCTGGTTAGGATCCAGCACTGCAGAAACTCATTTTCACTATACTTCAGCTGAAAACTTTAGAGACTGCGGACAGGAGTTGGAGCAGTCTCTGGATGCTGATTCTTGTCAGGTTTATAGATGTATTCCTAAGCAAGTCGTTTCTGCTCTCTGCAGGATGTTGCTTCTGTCTCTAAGGGCTAGGTTATGTAATAATAATGGCAGAAGCCTGCCTTAACCTGGCAAAAAAGTGGAATAACAATTGTTCAATGAAATGCTGCCTTTTCAATCAATCCTCCTTCCTAATTAGTGCTGCATGGTGGAGCTAATCTTTCAGTAAGAATGCAAGAAAAAAAAAAAAGGAAGAACAATTTGGTTGATGATTGATGGGAGAAAACCTGAATACATTATTAAAAGTACCAACCAGTTGTGTCTAGAGGGGGTTTAATAAAAAACATTTTTGACAGAAATCATAAGACAGGTTTTTCAATATGAATATAAGCTTTAATGAAGTCTGGTGTGTTTTGGGGAGAGAGGCTGCTCTCACCAGCTTTACTTCATGCACTGTGAAAAGTTACTGTGGGCCTCAGCAGGCCCTGTTGGAAAAAATGCATTTTGCTAGGGGTATACAAGTATGCAGAGGAGCAGAGTGGGCCAATTCAGCCCTGGGATGTGGTTGTACAACACTAGGAATGAACACAAAGTTGTGTTGATACATCTTAGTACAAAGGCTGATTGTAACTTATAATTCCTCTTTGGTCGGGCACTGTTCCTTTCGTTCATCAGTAGCTCAATGGTTCCAATCCTCATTTTGAGGGTTGATACAAACTAGTCTGAAATTGTAGGCCCAAAATGTTATACTAGCTTGCTGTAGAAAGTAATTCCTGGATTAAAATTCTCTTATTTTACAGCAATATTAACTCTAGCAAATAGCATGGGGGGATATGGTCTTTTGCTACTGACCTGTGTTTGAGGAAACAGAGCCAATAGAATTCATGCACTTATATCCCACATTGGATATCGGCCTTGGTATGGAAATAGACATTAAGCCAGAAAAGTAAGTTTCTTTCATCTAGGAGAAAAAGGCAAGAAAAATCAGAAAGCCTTTTATAAGATGGTTACAGTGCTTCACTCTTATAATGTCTTAGGAAATATAACATTATTAAGAATACCCTAAAAATGTATGAGCTTATGCTGTCTAGTAGCTCCTCCTATCTTGACCTTGCTTATTAGGAGGCATCGTAGGTTCCCTGAAGAACCCCAAAACAAGTCTCTGAAGTCTCTTTCATTGCTTTGGGTGTGGCATGGCCTGGCCACTTAGTAGTGGCAGCATCTATGCTGGAGTCGGGAACAAAAGAAAATGGATCTGAACTCTGCATTAAAGACAGAAGCTTTCCTGTGCCCTTTCTCAGGCATAAAGGGCTGGTGGATGTTGGTTGCAAGGTCTCATTTTGCACTTCTCTCCTTGAGTTTGGAGGTGTTGACTCCATTCAGATTTAACTATTTCAGCACAAGTGTAAATGGCCCTGTAGTAGTGATTCGGAATCTCACATCACAGCCATGGTTCCTCTCTTTGTGAGCCAGGGCAGAAGCTAACTGATTGCAACCAGGCTTTAAACAGAAGTGTGATTAGATGTAAGTCACCATTTCAGAGCACCATTGCTGACAGCTAGGGGATTAATTCTGCTCTTACTTATTAAGCATGTGCTCCAGTTTTTTGATATAATTTAAGTTGAAGAGAATATTGCATGACAGGCATCCCTTTAAACTTATACAGCTTCTTGGATCTCCTTCCAGGGTTAATTGTAATCCCAAGGGATGAGCCTACCCATTCAATGCAAAGTCAGTGAATTGTTCTGCCTCTGGTGGAATGGTTGGTGGGTGTGGGAGCCATCCTGCTGCTCCACTCCGTGTGTGCAGCCAGGGCTGGGTGAGGAACTCAACCCTGCAGTGACTGGTGTGGGCTCACTGGTCTCAGGGAAAACGAAACCATCTTGTAAACTGCTTGGTCTTCCCCTCTGCTCCCTTCTGCTGTTCCTGGCTATTCCCCTCCCCCACTTATTGTGGAAGAAGCTCTGGAGCTTCCTCATCCCTTGGGGCTGTGGCAGCTGTCACCCTAACAGGCATTAGAGGTTGTACTTATGAGCTGTGAGACTAAAAGCATCTCTTAGCAATGCAACTTGCTTCTGCAACAGCACGAGTACTGAAGTCCTTGGGCTTGGGTTTTCAAAGGGCTGGGCAAGCCTCAAGGAGCCATAAAACTCATGTAAGCAGCTAACTTCCAGCCAAGTCCTCTATAGTACTCATGGGACCAGGACAAGCTTGGTTAGAGGAAGACGGCAACATGGATATTTCACTGGGTGGATTTAGAGTTGGAGCTTCTGTTTCTCTTGAAGACACCTCATGGTTGTTGGTTAATTTGCTTGGGGAGACTGAGGGGTCACATATGGCACCCAAGCCATGGCCTGCAGTAGCCACCAGAGGCTGGGAGATGCCAGTGGCAGCAGAGCATGCATGGGTGAGCATCCACCCCTCTCTGGGCTGAGTGGTCTCCTGTGAGCAGCTCTGTGACTATTTCCCCACATTTGTATAGCCAAAACTGATAGTCATGCTACTGGCTGAGAGAAGGGTAGTAAGGAACTTCAAGCAGGCAGCTGCATTATGAAAAGAAGCCTTGGCTTTTTCCCTCAGCAATGTGCTCAGCTAGTTAATGCTGGTGTAGCTGCATTTGAGCTATATAACCCACCTCCATATTGTATTATTAATTCTATAACAATTGTGTTGCTATTTTGTGCCACAGATGGGGTTTTTAACTATTTCATTAGCTCAGTGGGAATGGTACACAGAAACAGTTTAATTCTGTAGGATTGTAATGAGTCACAACACTCAAAGGAGCAAATTCCAGGATACTAGAACAAATTTGGACACTGCCAGCCTCCTCACAGCACAGATCAGCTTCAGCTAAGATCACTCTGACTAAAATATGCAGCTAAGGCACAGCTGAACGTGACTCATAGGAAATAGTATGCTGACCTGAATACACATGCTGAGTACATGCTGTGGGTGGGCAGCTTAAACGCTTTGTAAAACCATTTCTTTTAGTCCTATTTTTTCCACCAGTGGTGAAAACTGAGCTTTAATAATCTGAGTTTCCCCTCTGCCCTGCAAAAGCAATAAATATGCTGTCCCCCCACTCCCAACACCATGGGTTTCTCTGTTACAGATTTATGTAAAAAAGCTTCTGCCAAATCTGGTGCTGACGAGTAGTGGGAAGGATTTGCAGCTGGGAGATGTTGGAGGTGGTGTGAGGTAAGGGAGGGGGTTTGGGTGAAGTGATGGGCTGCCAGGGTGGATCTGCAAGGACTGCTACAGCTGGGCGGAGGCACAGGCAGGTCCCTGCACAGACACACACGCTGCACTGGCTGAATGCTTTGTTTTAAATTATGTTATGTGTGTATTGTCTAAGGTAGATACAGACTGCTCAATGAAGTCACTTACCAGTGCAAAAATACAAACACTGATAGGATTATTATGCCTGTTAGTTTACAATGGAAAAAAGTTCACAATTCCTAATCCCTACTTTGAGTTAGAAAAGAGGCATACAGTGATGAAACTTCTTTTATTCATCCTCTCAGGTCTTAAGCAGCATGAGCATTAGGCAGGCAGTGTGTTTACAGCCTCACATAGCAATTCCCACTGACTGCTTTTGGGCACACATTCCACTACAGGCAAAACTTGCCACTGTAAGGGGAATTCAGGGAGAAAGAGGAGCTTATGTTTTCTTGACATTAATGAGAGGGATCTGGCATTAACTGAAAGTAATTGACAACATTAGGGCAATGATAAAGGGCTGTCCTTGTTGGCAGGAAGACAGATTAGAGGGAGAGACTTCTTTTTTTTGCATCCAAGAATTATTCCAGAGGCAAGGAAGTGCATTCTTTCTAAATCCATAGGGATATATAATGGATCTACTTAAATTTTATATTGCTGCACAAAAACTTTCAGAACAGTGAGCTCATATTTTTTCCCACTGTGGAAAAATATAGATCAGGATTGTACTGGTCTATTGGAACCCATGGTCTGCAGCTGAGCTCTTGCTAAAGAGAGTCCATGAACATGTTACCATGACATAGTAAATTACTGTGTGCCAGCTGAGATGTGCTAACTGGGAGAGGAGATTGCACCAATGGATGAAACATTTTATTTTTTCATCTTTTTTTTTTTCTTTTGTGTGCTTTTGTGCTAAATACTTACAGAGGATAACAATTTATGAAATGTAATTCACAGGTGTAGACCCACATCAGGGGCATTTCTGCTGTGCTTGGGCATTTCTGCTGTGCTTAGGCATTTGATTATATTTCATTGACTGAACAATCCTAAATGTACATAGGACTGATGGCAATTGGGTGCCTCAAAACAAGGGCAGGACTATGCAGCTGGGACTTCATCACTGTTAAAGTATGGAGTGAGAGTATAGCAACAGGTCTACCTGAATGACTTGAACGGGTACTTCAATTTAGAAAATACTTTGTGGAATCTATCTGTGTAGCTCATCTAAAGACATCATGTTCATAACTGTTTCTTACAAACAGGAGTGAGGCACTTACACAGCTTTGAAATATAATATGCTTTGCACTTAACTCAGCTTTGAACTTTCGAATCACTGTAAGTATGTGACTGATTTTAGAACAAAGGCACCAAATGAAAAACAGCAAGTCACCAGGATGAGATGGTATTTACCCCAGCATTCCAGAGTAATGTGGGGATAAAACAGCTCAGCTACTACCTGTGGTGTACAGACTTTCCTGCAGAACTCCTTAGTTTCTGCCATTTGTTAGGAATTAAATAAGTTGCTGATTTTTAAGGGGACTAGGGAAAATCTGATGTCAAACGTCTGTACGGAGCAGATCTGTTGAATCAGTAGAGTATAATCCATGGAAGTAAGAATGAATATCATGTTAGGGAGGATGTCACTTCACATCTTCTGTAGTGGAAAGGTGTGTCTCCTTTTGGTATTCTTTGCATGTAGCTGCAGCAGATCTGGTTGACATTGCCCACTTAAACTTACAAGTAGTTTGACATAGAATGGAATAGAATGGAATAGAATGGAATAGAATAGAATAGAATAGAATAGAATAGAATAGAATAGAATAGAATAGAATAGAATAGAATAGAATAGAATAGAATAGAATAGAATAGTATAGTTGGAGGGGACTTACAAGGAATGTCTTGCCCAACAGCCTGACCACTTCAGGGTGACCAAAAGTTAAGCACATTGTTAAGGGCATTGTCCAAATGCCTCTTAAACATTGATGGCTTGAGCATCCACCACCTCTCCAGGAAGCCTGTTCCATCTTTTCACCACCCTCTCAGTAAAGAAATGCTTCTTACTGTCTCTAAAACCAGTCTAAACCTCCCCTGACAATACAGTTTTGAACCATTCCCACACATGCTACCACTGGATACGAGGGGGAAGAGATCAGCACCTCTCTTTGTTGAGTTCCCCCTAGGCATCCAAGGACAAGAAGGAAGGCAAAAAGTAAATATTTGTTTAAAAGATAGGTAACAGAGGGTTAAAAGTGTAAGTTTTTTCAGGGAAGAAAGATCCAGAATGCTTCACGCCAAGACCTGTGGAATTTAAAATATGAATTTATTGATTAATTTATGTATAAACTGGGTGAATATAGACTGTTGACAAACTTGTACTGATGATACTAAATTCTTCACAGTAATAAAGATGAAAGCTGATTGTGCAAAACTGCAGAAAAATATTGCATAGCCAGGGATTAGGCAGTAAAATAGGAGAAAAAGAAAATTTAATCTAAAATGGGACATACTGGAAATCAACAATCCTGACTTCATACATAAGAATGATGGACTGTGCTGGCCATTAGCACTCACCAGTCTATGGAGGTTGCTGAGTACATGGAAATCACCTCAGGCTCTGAAAGTCCCTGAGCTGCAGATTGGTGGAGGCTGGAGGAGCATTCAGGGTAAGTCGTTTATTCACCTCCCTGTTAGACTCCACTTTAGGTGTCTGGTCCTGGCTGCTGTTGAAGACAGAATTTTAGCATCTGACCATCAGTCAGAGACAGGACTGCTGTTATTTCTATTTTCTTACGCTTTCAAAAATCTCCCTCTTTATTGTGTTTACTGTCTGAGCCACTGAGAAATACTTCTCACTTTGGAGACAATTCAGAGGACACAGAAAAAATTGTATTCAATGTATTGGCTAAATCCAAAACATTTAATGGGTTTCTTCGTGTGTGTCTAGAGAAAAAGAGAAATTAGATATATTGAACCTGTGATAATTAGAAAAGTACCACTGTTCTGAACAAGTTCATGCATCCTTAGGTCAAGATACATGAAACTGAGTTATGGGTTTATTATACTCCAGTCATGGCAATGAAAATATTTATATATAATTTAAATCATCCATCATAATGCTTGCTTATGTTTTTCTCTTTTTAGAGTATAGTCATAGAAGAACATACATTCAATCTTACTGGTTTTGGGGGGAAAGTATATTTCAAGGGAAAATATCATTCTGTATCTCAGATTCAATTAAAGAAAAGGGGGTTTGCCTGCTATTATTTCTCATTTTGATGTCATACAACACAGTTAAAATGGAAAAAAGGAAATTTTAAAACCAGCATACTGCTTAACACCCAGGAATTTCTGGATATGCAAATGAGAACACCCATACGCAAATGTCACTAGAAAGTGCTTTGATAATATTTGCCAAAAATGTATGTGCTTTTAAAACCTTGCGTAGAGAGGATCATACAATCATAGCATTGTATAGGCTGCAAGGGTATTTTGGAGATTGTATGATTCATCCTCCCTACTAAAAGAAGGTGAAATTAAAAATTAAGATCAAGTTGCTCATGGCCTTTTCCAGATGAGTTTTGAATATTCCCAAGGCTGGCGATACCTTGAGCTTTCTGGACACTGGTCCTGGTGTCTGATCACTCTCATGGAGAATTGCTCTCCATATATCTGGTTGCTTTAACTTGTGCCCATTTCTTCTTGTTCTCTTGCTGTTAATGCTGATAAGAGCTTGGTTCTGTCTGCTCTGTAGCCATCAGCTGTGGCAATGAGTACATCCCTTTGGAGCCCTCCCTTCCTGGCCTGAACAGCTCCTCCCAAATGTCCTGTGGCGTGGCCCTCTGACCATCATGGTGGCCCTTCCTCCTTTGGACTGGATTGAGTGTGTCAGGTTGTTTCTTCCACTCCAAGCTACACCCCTACCCACCATCCCACCTACAACCCCCCTAGACACTTAAATCTCGGTATAAGATGAAATAGGAAAATTTACTTTCTTCATGCAAAATTTACTGAGCACCAGCCTGGAGTAGCAAGCCCTGAAATGTTTGACCTGTCTGCCCTGATGTGCAATTCTTGGTACTTAGGTACTTGCTGAAAGATGGTCACAGATCAAACTATATTTGTGAATATAGTTTAAACATAAGAACATGTGAATATTATGCAAAGATCACCTGGTCACTTAAAGGTAATAGTCAGAAGGTATGAATGGATGTGACATTTTCAAATCAGTTCAATGTCCACATGGCCACCTTTTCAGAATAGCCTGTGGTGTTTTAGGGTTGCAATAAGGAGATGGCTTCTAAGCCCCTTTGAAAAGCGGGTTGTCTTCCACACCCTATGTTGGGAGACAATCTTGTTTTAACTTCAAAATCTAGAAACTAATGGGGATTTTCTTCAAACTTTTATTTCTCAATTCCCTTTTATTGCTGTTTACTTGTGTGATAAAATTGTTGGAAAAATCGGCCCTGGGCTTACTGAGGTGCTTAAACATATGCCTAATGGAGAGAGTATCCCAATGAAGCCGTCTAGTTAAATCTACTTAAAGTCAGGAATGTGTTTGTACTGTGGGAAGAATTGGTCTTCATCCTTCATATTTAACGAGAATAGAGACGTGTGCAGAAAAGACAGCCCT
This sequence comes from Monarcha castaneiventris obscurior, assembly GCA_026261815.1. Lineage (NCBI taxonomy): Eukaryota > Metazoa > Chordata > Aves > Passeriformes > Monarchidae > Monarcha > Monarcha castaneiventris. The sequence goes on along the minus strand of JAMPIT010000566.1, from coordinate 36,327,305 downwards.
TTGCTTTTAAAATATTTCCGCTTTTTGTCCCTTGATAATAGACATTTCCTCAATCTTAGCAGGATATTCCCTTCCAGGAGTGAAGTGTGGCATATTTTTGCACATACATTCAAGCAAGATTTCCTGTTTTAAATGTCACTTAATTTGTCAACTTTATTGCAGAATGGGGAAATGATGCTGAATGCAGCTGTCACCGTCAGTGCTTGGCCTTGGCAGGTTTTCCAGCAAGAATGGGTTTTACAGCTTGTCTACCCTCCAGCCCTGAGTTATCTGGAACTGCTTTTCACCATTATAGCTGCTCAGCTGCAATTAAGAGGGCATCTGAGTATTTGGGAATTCCTTGGACCATTAGTTTGAGCAACTCTAATTACACTAGGAAAGTTTTTTTTTTTTTTTAATTCTGTCCTTTTAATTACCTAGAAGCAGTTTATTTGAGAGCAAATTATCTGTTTTGCTGGGAAATTTTCTGTTTTGTAAACCCAGTATTTCAGTGACACAACCGCAGCTTTTACCTAGAGCTGGGCAAAATCCATCAGCTTTGTGTCAGCAGACAATTTGTGAGAATTTCCACCATTTCATTCAACTCTTAAAGTTTCTCTGTTGCTGTGGCTTTTTGTTTTTTTTCATTTACTGGATTTTTTTTTACTCATTTTTCGCTACAAAATACCCATCTTTGCATCAGAATACAGGCAAATGGACACACATGCACAAAGCCAAGGATTCCACCTCTCCTCACCAATCCAAGGCTATACAAGTTAAAAGGAAATTCCTGCTTTTCAGGAAAGACCATCCAGCTTTTGATTTTTATTTCATGGTTTTTTTGTATACTGCTGAGCTGTTTCTGTCCAAAGGCAAGACTTTTGCTTTGATTTTGACGACTGTAAAGAGTTTCTAAACCTCCAAAATACTACTTAGAGGAGCTTTCCCATTGACATCAAATAGCTTTAGATCCACGGAGGCTCATTCTGAAGACACCAAAACCAATTCTGACTTTTTTTCAAGCTCTGCATTGTAATATTGATGTTTGCAACTTATCTGCTCTTTCTGAAATTGTTTTCCTCAGTTCAATGTAGAATTAATACTTTCTTAAGCTATAATACATATAATAAAAAAAAAAATATACATATAAAATTGATACTCTAGAATCACTTGTGGGAACCTTTTATCTTAATGTGCTCAGTAGCTGTAAATATTGTCCATAAGGTTTCTAGTAGATAATTATACTGAGACTGTTTAGCATGCATTTGAATACTATTTATTGTAAGTTCTGAGTCTTAAAACCACCGGTTTCTGTTAGAAGTCATTAGCCTTTTACTAGAATAGCTTTTCCTGACAGAATTTCCTGCAAGTCCTGAGTAATTTGTCACCGTTTCAGGGATAATGAAATTTTCAAAAGCAGTTCATTCTGTGCTTTCTCAATGCACAGCTGTCAGCCAGATATCATCTGGACGAAGTGTTAAATAAGCAGTATTACGAAAAAGAAGAAAGAAAATTTTGACAGCAAATGCAAGCCGCTTCTGCTTATCAGACTGGTGGCAGCAGGGCACTCTGCATCCTCAGCCACTGCACAGCCACTGTGGTTTTCTGCCACACCAGTAGAAAACACTGGGGATTGGAGCAGGAAGGTCAAACCTGCTTCTCACTGTACCGGGGTCGCTTTTCATAAGTCCTGTTCTTGGCCTGTCCTCCACATCCTCTAGCCTCTGTAGCAGGGCACAGGTGGAGAGGAGAGTTTCTGCTTAAAACTGGACTGGAGTGATTTAAGAGGGATGTTTGTGTGCTGTGCTCAGGTGGCTGCAGAGTGCAGAGCTTTCCTGATGAACAGAATGATCACACAAAAGGATAGTTCTGCTCTGCCAGCTCCAGAATGATCTGAAGTGGTTCTGTGTTTTACTGGGTTCCATGTGTCTGGACATCAGCTGAGGCTGATGGCACCGTGCAGTAGCAAGAACAAGGAAGAATAGAAGAGGATTTCTGCTTTCACTACAGGGACAGCACTAGTGCTTGGGAGTGGCAGAGGATGTGTGAAGTAGGCAGCAGTAAGTCAGTACATTTACCCCTACAATGGTGCCATGTGTGTCAGGGAAACTCGTGTCATGGACATATCACTGATGGAAAATGTGGGAGCTGGCTCTCCTTTCTACCTGATGGGCAAATCAGGACACGGAAGGAAAACTGGAATATTGCCTCTCAGTGGCAGGTCAGCTGGACTTGTTCCCTGCAGGAGAAAGCCTGCATTATTTAGTTTTTGAAGTATGAAGAAAAAGTCCTGAGTCATGGTTGTGCTGGGTGAAGAGGGCCTGAAATGCACCTTTTTTCCTAGGTCAGGGAGCTCATGCCTACGTGTGAAACAGTGTACCATAGCCAGAGGATGACCTGGATATAGCCTTGGTCCACTTAGTGGCATCTCATGGGCTGCACCAGTATGTGACCACCTTACATCCTGGACATTAGAATCACCCTAACCTGCATGTGTGTGCTGCTGCCCAGCTACTTTAACCCCTGCTCAAAGCATTGAGTGTCCAACTTCAAATAAAACCAGGGTCTTTCCCTGAAAAAGAATTACTTCTGAATCTTAACAATTGCAAAACTATATGTATAAACTCAAACAGGCATTTGGGGAGCCACTTCATGTATTGCCATTACCTGCTTCAGGATAACATTTGTTGCCCTCTGGAATGCACCCCTCTGTCTCTGCTGACTTCGCAAGGGCAAAACCCACTGAGTATAGACCAGACTTCCAGACAACTTTGTGTGATGGGTCTTAATCTTAGTGTACTGGCTCTCAGTTGGAAGAAAATGGTGATACAGCAGGCAGGAGCTGGAAAACATTTCATATCTACTGAGTGTATCCACAGCCTAAAACATAAAAATAATTATCCCTATGACCTTTTCTATTTTGAGGAGGGGTCACTCTTACAGAGCTCTTAGTCTCCTCAGTTGCTTTCAACATGTTTTCAACAGCAGTCAAGGTTTCTGTGCAGCGACAGGAGTACACAGCCCTCCCCAGGGTTTGGCCTTGGTGATCTCATGTTGCTTCTGACAACTCAAAGCATATCTTTTAATGACTGTCCAAAAAAGTTCAGAATTGATTTATAAGTAGGCAGAGCATATAAGCACAATTCCAAGAACAAGGCCTGTTGTTATGGCTGTAAACTAGAAGATAAAAATGTTAATCCTAACCACGTGAGACCTATCTCACCAGAAGTGTAATTATTTCATATGTAAAAGTAAGAGCTTTGGATATGTAAGGAACTGCAAATTCAGTTATAGACAGATCACGCAAACAACAGTGCTGAATTTCTGCTGTGAATGCAGCCTGTGTCATGTCCGAGCCATTGCATGGGATTAGATATTTGTTTGTACAGCTCGTGTTGTTCCTACCACGTGTGACATGTGACAACATGTGTTCTTCAATTCAGGCAGAGGGGAACAGTAACACACCTTTAAATAACATAACTTCTAAATGCCATCTACAGGCTGGGACAACGAAAGCAAAAGCATATTCACTTAGCGGCAACTTGTCAAATAATGGGAATTTTTTGGGGGATGGAAAAGGGTCCTCTTTGTGGGAGCAGGTGAACTGTGAATTTTTCAGCAAGCTTTTTCAATTTCTGCTCACAAATGCAACTTCTTCTGTCCTTTTATAAGACTTATAACTTAATTCATTTGCAGAAGGAGGAGAAATCAGGTTATTTTTTTCCTTGCATTGTAGCTTGCCCTCTCTCTTCTGAGCTTAAAAAGATATAGAAGTGGTCTGTCAATAGGAACGAGTTCTTGTGTTGTATGTAGGGCAATTTTTTAAAAAGCTCTCTCTTTCTCTCCTTTTCTAGCTTTAACTTAATTTTGCCTATCTTAACCAATTTAATGACATGAGTATTAATCTACAGGCAGTCTTGTTCTATCTGAGTCTGCATTTGTTTTTCCTGCGTGGTAAGGGACATTGACCCCAAAATATCACAGTTTGAATCCTGAATATAGAGGAGAAACTGGATGGGGAGGAAGGCAGCAAACTTCAGAGGCACGAAAGGCTATTGCAGAAAGCAAGGGAGCAGAATCTTTTCCAAGTGTGTGGTAGACATAACAAGAAGTGTATGAGCTTAGCTTGTTGGGAGGTGGTAAGAAATAATTTCTAGACATAGAAAAAATGGAAAGAAATAGCCTGAGGATTGTATTATTTGAGATCTGTAAGAACAAATTAGATACGCACCTGCTAATGATGAAATAGGTGTGGCTAAGTGGGTATCAGGGTCTGAGCTCCTTCAAGCTCAGTTATTTGAGTTCTGTGATGTAGAGCTTCTTCCTTGCCATGAAAACATTACCAAATGGATAGGTCCAAATGAATGGAACCTATTGATGGACATCTCCTTTGTGGTACAGTGGCCTGTGTGGTAACAGACAATAGAAACTAGGATGATGGAGATAAGGCATTGCAGTGGGAGCTTGCTCAGTGTGGGCTCTCAGAGCTCCAGCTGGGGCTGCTTTTGGTCCTTACAGCACCTTCTCAGCCCTGTGCCTGAGGGCTGGAGGCTGAGGAATTGCCTGTGACTGTACAGGTAAGTCCCATTTATCAAGCAGAGTGTTTACTCGCTATCAGTGAGCAGATCACAAAAATGCTTATTTTTTTCTGAGTTGGTTTGCATGTGAATTTTCTGCAGTTTAGATCTTATATTGCTCAATCAGCAGATCTGATAGAGGAAATCTGCACAATTAAGATGATAAATTTTTCATGCCACCTGTCTTAAAGTATATAAAGTATACCTGTTCTGCCGTGAATGATTACTAAAGATGATGCATCAGCAAGGATGGGTCCATGTTTAACACTTTGGTTTGTGATTTTTGTTATAATCTCTGACATGACTGATTATGCCATGGCCTAAAGCAATTTATTGAATTAATGAATTACTTACTAATACATGAGTATGATTAATTGAGATGCCTGTTTGGATCCTACTCTGCATAATGAAGCTTGAGCACTGACAGGTGCAGCCTGTGGGCCTGTTTCTGTCTTCCAGGAAATGACAGGGAATCACAGAGATAATCCACACCAGCAAAGGCTGCATGACTGTTCTGAGAAAGCTCTCACAGAGAAGGTAACAGGCACCTCTTAATTCAGTGACCTGGAAGATTTACCCCTTCCTGCCACATTCTCTGCCTTTTCCTCCTTCAGCTCTTGCTCTTTTATGTATTTACTGATTTATTGTCACCACTGCAATGACAAGCCAAGAGTGGCAGTACTGGCCTCCCTCTGGAAAGCAGGTGTGAAATTAGGAGTAATTTTCCTGAAAGTCAGGTGCAGAGAAAAGTGATCTTGTAGTGTCTGGTTGAGTTATAAATGCCCCACTGGGGTTTGTTCTTGAATGTGGGTATTTTCAAGATTGATACATTAGTGTTTTGGGTATAAACAGCACCGGTCATCTGTTGGATGCTGACTCCTTCTGAGGTAAGTTCAAGCAGTGACTGGCAGAAACTGAGTAGCCAAATATCAATAACATTGTGCCTGTGACATTGCTTACCCCAAGTGTGCAGCAGAAGACCTGGTGGCTAGATGGAAAGAGGGCATGGCAAGGCTGTACATCCCAGGATGGCCCCCACTGCATTCCTCCTTCCCAGCCCGATCTGCTGAGCCCAGGTTTTGCCACTGTGTGGGTGGCACATGGCTGTGAATGAAAAGCCTTTGGCTGGCTAAATTGTTCCCTGCATTGTTTGGATTAACCATGGAGGAGATAACCCAAAAAGGTCAACAAACTGGGCTGTATGGTAGTAAAATAGTGGGCTTGATAGCTTCCTTCCCAGAGGGGTAATTTAAGCCTGCTTTGGTGGAGGTGAATGGTTTAAAGCTGTTTGAAGGAAGAATCAGCTGTCTGCATGCTTTGCTTGTGTGGCTTCTGGGAACTGAAGAGTGAAAAAGGGGGCCAAAAGGCTCCCTGGCCTAATTCTTTGTGCCAGTGTGGAGGATGTTTGTATGGATCAGTGCTGTTTTGCTGAGGAGCCACGTTCTGATAATGAGTAGAAAGGTGCCGAGCTTACTGCTCCACAGAGCAATATAACTTTTTCTACAAAATGGGCCACTAACACTTGTGACATAGTAAAATTACTGTTTTCTAGTCCCTGATTACAACATCTTAACTTCAGTTTTACTTTTTGGAGTTAGCAATGTAGCTCCGCTAGAGCTAACTTTGAGGGGAAGGATGCCAGTAGGGCTTCTGGAAAGGCAATGGAATGAGGCTGGTGTTCAGGTAGCAAGGCATGTTTGGAGTGTATTGTTTCAGTAGGCAACTGGGTTTTGATTTTCATTGATAAAACCTCTCTTCCACTGAACGTCTTTCTTAGGGTGCTTCTGGTGATCCATTTCTGTGGCAGAGCCATTTTAAGCCTTTAAGTCTCTGATCTTGGGACTCCAGTTGTAGTTTCTGCATACAGCAGTGCTTGTCTTGCCTGTGGCAACACAGACCCACAAATACCTGTGTCATACCTGAGCAGTGGGTCTGAAACCTTACAGCGTGTACAAAGCAGCTGGGAAGGCCCTTCCAGGCCAGGACCCCAGAGCTGAGCATAATTCCCAGTGAATTACAGCAGGAGTTTCTGCTCAGAACCCCCTTTCTCCTATGCTGCCTGAATCTGAAGCCAAAGCTCTGTAAGACTGAATGGCCTCTCAGTTCACCTGGCCTTTGAAGGAGGAGTGTGGTGAAATGGGATTGGAAATGTCAGGGACAATATGCAGAGTAGTTCAGCAAGGAGCACTCCAAATAGCCCCTGAGGGCAGCTGGGATTCACTGAGAATAACTGAGCCTGAGATGTCTGTGTGATTCACGGTGGCTTTTTGGATTCCTGTCTAAATATCAGGACCAAAAAATTCAGACTCTGCAGCCGTTAATGAAATGATCTCTTGAGAGCAGCTTCGCACGTAAGGGATGCTTATTTCGTGTGTAAAATTTGTAAGGCCATCATTAGCTTTTTTCTTGACCCTTATTCCCAGGATGGTGAAAAACAATTTCATTTGCAAATAGTAGATTTCAAGGGCTACGTTTTGAAAAATCTTCTTGAAATGGTAATGCAAACGTTGTGCACCGTCTCTGTGGCCCAGGGCTTGCACGGTAGCTTCCTTATTGCATCAGCACCATTGAGTATTCTTTTACACTCCTTCCCTGCAAAGGAGATATTGACAGAGGGATCCCTTTGAGTCTTTGAGTTTGCCTGACTGAGGAAAAGAGTAGAGAAAGAGATTTGGAGAAGAATAGTGGGAATAATTGTTTTTTCTATTGGTGCGATGCATGGAACAACAGATTTTTTTCCCCCTGAGCCACGTGAAACAGACATTGTGTAAAGTTTTTGGCTGAACAAAAGATTCAGTTGGTCAGATAAAGCAAACTCAAAGGGCATAATTTGGAGGAAAATGAGCAGAAAATGATAAACAGAGGTGTGCAGTGGAGTAGGAAGACAGTCAACTTAGTGACGCACGTGGCCATCTATATTTGCAGGGGCTTGTATGTCCTTTGAAATGGATATGTGGCTGAGTGTAATCACTCAGTCTGTGCACGTGACCAAAGGACTTGGTCAGAAAAAGTTCAAAGTCCTAACATCCTTCAGTTTAAATGAAATACTGTATTGTGTTATTAAGACTTTTAAATGTCTATAGTAAAACAGAAGCATCATTTTGAATACATGTGTTTTGTTATTTTAATATCTATGATTTGAGTGTTTTTCTGGTTGAACCATTGAATGACTTGACATTTCATTAAATGATACAATATTTCATAATTTTGCCAAACTCAAATACAGATGAAATTTATGGGATGGAGTCCAGGAAAGCACGTGGGAGAGAATATAGAGAAGGAAAAAAGGCAAAATGTTTGGGGGCAGATAGTTCTATAAGCTGAAAGACCTGTCCATGAAGTATGGTTGGTCCTAGGTTTTGAAGGCTGCATTGACAAGAAGGAGCCCTTCTGGGACTTCTAGTAGGAAGTTGTTGGTTGAGGAGTATGGAATTAGTCTGAGTGAAGAGTGAATTTTCTGGATCATATTTCCAAAAAACATTTGTAATAGGAACTAGGCTGTACTGGGACAGCCTCAAAATGCCCTGCACACCAGAAGTTCTGAGAAATTTGTATCTCTAAATTGTATTTAGATACTCAGGTGTTTCTAAAATGAGTGAAATTCAGTCATGCTGCCAGCTGCTCAGAGCAGATGACATCCTTGTCGGCTGTATTTCTGTCACCCAACAGCTGTCTGGAACTCCAGTTAGAGGTTCCCTTCTGGGCCCTGGGTCTCCTGAGTCCACAGCAAGAAGCCTGAAATGCTGACCTGGCTCATCACTCCTGAGCTGGAGAGCCTGGAAAGCATCACGTCTTTTCTCCTGCGTCTGCTCACCTCTGCAGTTTGTCTCAAGTCCTTTAATGGGAATCTTGACTCGGATTTGCCAGAAGTTCATCATCCTAAGATATTGCAGTCCTAGACTTTGGCCCAGTGGGATGGCATTTACATTTTGAATGCTCTATAGAGCACAGTCCTTATAAGTGGCACATTACCAGCTTCTGAAGGGCATTCAGTGCTAAAAGGCCACACAAGAGATTTGTGTGAGACAAAATCTTCTCATATCTACTGCTTGGTCATGAAAAAACACCTAAGTGCACAAATAAAAATATACAAATTATGTTTTCTGGTGCTGTGTTTCTGCTGCATTTCTGAAAATGAGACATGGGTTCAAAGCATGCCTGGCACTGCAGTTTGCAGTAGCACTCGGTGGATCCTCATCCCACTGCAACAGCTGATAAACTGCAGAAAAGCCACTGAAACATGTGACTTGACCTACCTTAGTTAAAGTCAGCAAAAACAGCAGGAGAGAGGGAGACCTGAGACTCCTCCAAAGGTGACTCCTACGTTCCTCTGCTCTCCTGGGACTTTCCTCCAGCACTGTGCTTTTTCCAAGCTCTGAAGTGCAGCTATGCTTTAAAAGCCCTACAGAGCCGGAGGCATTTTTTCCCCTTGCTTTCATTGATTTTTCTTGACATGCTGATGTTGCTTTGCAGACAGAAGTGCTCTGTTGTGGCCTGTGTCGGAAGTGGGAGCAAGAGCCGGTGTCAGCCACAGCATCTGGGCCAACCACTCAAGGACCAAATTCACTTTTCGCTCATGAGCGGTCCTGCTGTGTGGGAAATTGGGCTATATTACTTCCGATGGTTGTAGGTTATACACCACAGAGTAATGGCATGGGCAAGCTATGAGATAGCTTTCTGTATGATCAAATACTGTTAAATATCAGAAAACCCAACAGAAACTAGGGTGCTCAGGCTTGCAGTCAGATTTCTCCTTTCAGCATGCCTACCCGCTGTATTGTTAAGAAGCTGATGAATTTTCTGAGCAGCAAAATGTTTCCTCCCCTCTCCCCTTTTACTCTGCAGATGTGATGTGTAACAGGGTGGGTTGCAGGTGCCTCTCAGCTCAAGCTCTCTGCTTGCCCTGCCCTGGCAGGGAGGTTCCATCATGGACCTCCTCACTGCCTGAGAGAAGCCCCATTCCCTGCAGGCTGGGGGAGGATACCTGACTGAGGTAGTGAACAAGGTCCATTTGTCATTTGCACTGTGGCATTTATTCACAGAGCTCAGGATACCTGACTGAGAGAAATCCAAGACTAGATCTGCCAGTCCAGTCAGTCTCACAAGCTCCTGTGTCTTCTCAGAGCGTCATGGGAACCCTATTGCTGAAAAAAAGAGCATTTCATCACAGTGCCTGATTGTGCTGCATAATGACAATATCCTATGCTGCCCCTATGAACTCCCTTCTTCCTAAATCCCTGTGAAGTGACTCAAGGAACTAAAAAGGCTATATTGCAATCAGCCAGGGAATCACTGCCATCTGATAGCTCTGTAGCATCTGCACTGATTTTCTGTAGGACACTTGATCTCTGCAGGTAATCATGGAAAGAGACCTGGAGGAGAGGAAACAACCTCAGCAGTAGTGGTAGCTTTCTGTGAGGATGGGTAAAACCCAAATATGAAGAGTTAGGAGAAGGTGGGTGCTGACACCTCTTTCTTTCCCTCTCTAGGCATGCCATGTTTCAGGAGTGGGATATGGTCCCTCAGACAAGGGATGGTGCAAACCTGGCTACATTGGTTGAAAATCTGCAGCAGAATAACACACGGCATCCTTGAGAGCTGGCTCTCTGACTGCCCATGCTGCCTAAACAACAGCACATTCTCTGACTGGTTTGGCCCGTGCCCATTAGAGCTCTCTGAGATGCTGCCCAGTCAGTTTGTGAAACAGCTGGTAGCAGTGGCCATGTCCAAAAAGCAGCAGGGCTGTGATTGCACCAAGTTTGTCTCTCTGCACTTTAAGCAGGCCTCCACTGCTGTTCTGGCACGCTTTGCACCTCCAGACACCCCACCATGCCCTCACACCATCCTTCAGGCATGCAGTGAGTTCTTTTGTTTTCATGGCATAGGAGAGGCACTCTGATTTCACACCAAAATTCACACCCACAGGTTATGCACCAGCTTCTTCTCTGCATGCCCTGTTTTTAATTCTCATCTGAGTAAATCTGAATCTCCTCTGTTTTCATAGTCATGATGGCCCAATGTTTGCTCTTTACAGACCTATGCTTAAAGACTGGAAGAAATGGAGCACATCTGAGTTGATGGATGGGAGTCCTCTCATGATTGAGTCTTTTCATTCTAGAAAGTTTTCACTTCACCTTTACAAGGACAAATTAAACTTTTTCCACTGCCAGTGTCATGTAAGTACAGCACCCCTTAGTGAGTCTATAATCTGGGCAAAGAAAAGGAAACTTTAGATGTTGGACAATTCATGGCATCATTACAGTAGTTCTTCTCAGTTTGTATGTAATACTTTTCTCAAATTTACACTGAAGATTTTCTTGGGGTCTTCTTTATGGTGCTATTATGGCGAATGTAAGATGCCATTAGCAAGTAAAGTGCCACTGCAGAACATAAACAGAGCTCATAAAGTGATGATGAGTTTTTGTAGCTGCTTCTGTTAGGGGTGTGTTTGTTATGCTCTGAACTCCTCACCAAGTTCACAGGAACTCAGAACCACAAAGCATCTTCTTGAGTGCAGTTTCTCTACATTTAGTTTCATCTTTAATGTCTTCATTTCCAATTGCCATAATTTCTGTCTTACATGGCAATGCAGGAAAAGGGGAACTTTTCTCAATAGTCAGCCATCATGTTTACTTGTGAAACTTCTGTCCTCTCTGACTGCCAGTGCTCTCTGTGGTACGCCAGGACTTTGTCTGAGAACTACTGCTGTGTCCAGCTGGCTGTCCCTGTCCTTCTGCAGGCAGAGCAGCAGACACTGGGGCTCACTGTGGGCCCCTCCCTGCTGGATCCAAAGGGCCGATTCAACATCTGACTCATTAATGTCCTTTGGTGCTGAGACATACTCTGACTTGCAAGTATAATCTGTTGAGAAGGGATGGATGAAGATTAGCCTGGGACATATTTTGCTTAAGGTCCGTAAACAGCAAGAAGAGTTTTGCTCTTGAATTTCTGTTCTTTAAGAAGAACTCACAGGATAGTTTCTGTGTGGCAGTGCCACACACGTGTCATTGTCTACTTCCAAAGAACAGCTTGTTTTTGGAAGGTGTAGTTATGAGAAATAGTAAATCAGTTCAAAATGCATCTGCTGCTTCACTGATTATTTGCAGCACCAGAAGGACACTTTGCAGCTTCTCCAGCCAAAGTGTGCCGCCCAAGGTAGGGAGCTCAACTTGTTACCAACTCCTCCTTCACTTGAAGTTATCAGACTGACCTTTTCATCACCTTTACCAGCAGACATTTGGCTGCTCGCTGCTGAGTCAGAAGCTGCTGTCTCAGATGAGAATACCCTGCTTTGTGAGTCATGCACTGTCTCTACAGGCAAACTGTTTAAAGGGCATGGTTGAATGTTGGCTGTTCCTCTGCACCTTGGGCATCACGCTGCCAAGTGGATTGAAAGGTGTCAGGAAATGTTTCATCATGTATAACTATTTTTCTGAGTATCCTTCTAAAGCTACTCTAGCTCCCTGCACTGATTAGCATTACTCTGTGATTCCAAGTCATATATGGGGTTGAGGAAATGGCGGGCAACTCCTCCTTCCCAGCGGATCTTGTGATGGGTACACTGACGTGTCAGACAGTGAGTCATCACAAATTCGCTTGACTTTTTTAGGTTAGCCTCCATTTTTCTAAGCCCTCCAAGTGGCCATAGCTGCTTCCTTGAGTGGCTGACTTCAGAGAAATGTCAAGATCCACAAACAAGCATCACACAGAAGTAATGCCTGCCTGTTCCGTGTGTTAGCTTCTAAGCTCTGCTACTCATTAGCAGTCAAAATGCAATAGCATTCAGTAATAGGAAAGGTCACATCTCTGTCAAATTGTTAGTGGAAACTTTCATATCTAGAAATATGTACATGTGCATAAAATATATATGTGAGTATACACACATACACATTTATATGTATGTGTCTGTATATATGTAGATGGGTGTGTAGTCCTAAACATTCATGGCCAGGATGGATGTTACAGCTACCAAGCTGAAATCAGAAATATTTTGGAAAGTGATGAAGCAAATAATTTTTAAACCTATGATGTAACTTTTCGAAACTATGCAGAAGAAACAGTGAAGAATTTTATCATCAAATGAACACATTTATTTATTGGGCTTAGCTACTGTAGAACAAGGTGTGTTTTCTTCCATCGTGTAATTGCCAGGCATCTAATTTTTCAGCATTTAATGTATAATTATAAAAATTAGTCTGCTCTAGCCTTTGCATTCAAGCCAGGTGATCAGTCTGCTGCCAATTACAGTGGTCTTTGTTATTTGACTGACAAATTCAATAGATAAAATGTTTTTTGTTTCTGCTAAGAAATATTGGCTCTTACTTCAGGCTGTGACTTTCTGAGTCAGATTTCACAGGTATCTGGTCATGAATCTGGTTATGAATTCCCTTCTAGTTTGGTAAAGTTTTCAAGTCTGGGGTTTTGGTTTAATTCCTGGAGAAGGGTTTTTTCCCAAATGCATACAAAATTATGATGGTTCATTTCTTGTATTTCAAACAGAAATCGATAACATCTCTTGGCAACAGTAAGTGTTAACTGCACAGAAAAAGCCAAATATTTGCAAAGATATAGAAAGAATTGAAATTTTTAACAAATATGAGGAATTTATAGGAGGTCTTACCACTGAAGATGTAAGGCTTCTTTCCACAGTGATACCTGAAACAGGTTATCTGTACCTCCTTCCAAGATTATTTGGGATCCTACTGGTTCTTTCTATTCCATCAAATATTCCTGGTAAGCCTTGCCTTTTGAATGAAATAAACTCCTTTCTCCTACAGCAGAAGCACAAGAAAATAGCAATATGTTGTTTAACTATACATCAAAGTCTGCTAAAATGGATTTGCTTCCCTGCTGGGGAGGGGAACTGGCTGTAAGCCAGGTGAGGAGCAGAGTGCAGCTTCAGGAGGACTTGTGTGGTGACACTGGTGCTGTGAGAGCCTCACAAGCCTGGAGGGAGAGCAGGAGAGGGGTGTTGCCTCTGCCCTGGCTCACTGCCTCCCTCTCTCCGGTGCCTCCCCGCACATCCAAGGAGGGAGTGGGCCAGGGGAGGAAGGCTGTGAGTTTTCTGGAGTTTAAACTCAGTTACAAATGACCTCAGCTGTGCAAAGTGTTCAGAGCATGCAAGTTTGGCCCCTGCTGCCTTTACCCTCTGGAGAAGACTTGCTGCCTCCTCCGGCTGTAGAGAGAGTTGGGCATATCTGAGGTTACACAATACAAATGCCCTCCAGAGATTTTTAAGCCTGGATAGTGAGTCACGGATAGTAAACCTGTGTCATGAATAGGGGCAGACTAAAATTTCGTGGCCTATAATCCTGAACTGGGCCTCTGACTCTTGGTTGGGACCTGGCACGTCTTCTTTTAAAAAAAATCCAGCATCTATTTAAAGACTGCAAGTGATGCAGACTGCAATACTCCACATCCCTGAGTAAGCTGTTTCAATGATTAATTACCTGCTCTGTTTAAAATTCACACATAATTTCTAATCTGAATCTGTCTAGCTTTGACTTCCCAGTGCTGGCTCTTTAATAGCTGGGAGAGAAAGAGACATGACATCCATCTGTGTCTTGGTGCAGCCCTTTGTAAATTGTGATCAAGCCACCTTTCAACCTTCTCTTGGATGAACTGAACAGATAAAGATGCCTTTCACTGCAAGGAATGCTTTTTTTTCCTTCTTTTTTTTTTTTTTTTCCATAGCTCCAGTAATTTTTGGGGTTCTTTCTCCTGGGTTTTTAGCTCCGGCAAGGTGACTTGGACATACGTAGTAGATCTGCACACTATTCCTGGATCCTTGATGTTTTCAGAACCCCCCTGATGGAGTTACAAGCCAGGTGCTTGCATGATCCCTTTGGGACTGAGGAGCCCAGCCCCAGAGCACAGGGCCTGGCACTCCTCAGAACAATGGTTTAGACCTGGTCAATCCCATGGAGATGGAGACACACAGTTTTCCCCTCGACTATGTGGGAATGAAGAATGTTTCCCCTTTTTTCTCCCAGAATAGCTTCTCATGGAGAGTTTATAAAATAATTTTGTTCCATGTCAGAAGAGAAAACATTTTCCACAGCACTGATGTTGGTGGATTCACATAGACATTTTCTCCTTAGTGGTCTTTGCTTATGGGTGGGAGAAACTTTCTTAAAGTCTTTCAGGACAGTGGGAAAAATATTAAGATCCTTAGCATACTCTTCAAAAATGTTTATGATGTGAACCACCAGATTTATGAGTAATTGGTGAAAATGGGAGTATCAATCCTTTTCACATTCAGGTTTATGAAGTAATTAAATGCTCTCACGCAGACCAACAAAAAGATGCAAGTTATCTTTGTTTTGGACTGACAGGTATTTAGGTGGGGCATTAGCCTCCCCTGGGGTTTGATGACTGTGAATTTAGTTGAAAAAAGCCAAGTGATCATTTTGTCTAATACATTTTAACTAAAACACACTTGAATCATGCTACAGGCCTGGATGCTGGCACTGTGTATGTGTTTGCACTGTTCTTCACTTTGCTTTGCCAGCAGCAGCCTGGAAGAATGAAGATACTCTGCAGGCTTCAGCCAGTGCATGCTTATCCTGGGCTATGCATGGCCATATCAGGCTGTACTTTTACTGCTGTTTTGACCTGAGCTCAGTAGTTCCAAGGTGGGGGGATATGGCTGCTGGCTCCCCCCACATCTGTGATGAGCACATAACTTGTCTCATGCAGAAAACAAACAATTTTGGAGCTGTCTCCTGGGTGAGTTCCTATAGTGGACAGGGTTATGCACTGATACTAGCAGTTCTTTGATTCCTGGGAGGCATAAATACACAAGCGGTATATTACCCTCAGTTTCATGTTGCTGATTATGCAAATTATGCCTGAGTTAGTTTACATTTGGCAAGTAATTTGCACAGATCAATGAACTTCAGGTGATAAACCCATGTGCTTTAGTGCGGGTAGAAAACTGTCAGCCTCGCTGAGTGTCTTTATACAGCTGAGTTGCTTCCAGGTTTAGCTGCTTGGTGTGCCCCAATCTCAATGTCTGCTGTGCTTTGAGCAAGCCAGGTAATGCTTATCCATCCCTTCTCTCCTTGCATCTTGGCCTTTCCAGCTTATTGGTCTGTGCCAAGTGTCTTGATGAAAACAGAAATGAGATGCGTGTATTTAGGCTGAT
Source organism: Monarcha castaneiventris obscurior (assembly GCA_026261815.1). NCBI lineage: Eukaryota > Metazoa > Chordata > Aves > Passeriformes > Monarchidae > Monarcha > Monarcha castaneiventris. Next base: position 36,311,603 of record JAMPIT010000566.1, on the reverse strand, counting down.
AAAGTTAATTTGGTGTTAGGGCTCTGCTATTTGGGTAGCAGTGGGATTTAAATCAGTGATTTGTAATTGTTAAGCTGGTGAACTTACTGGTGTTGTTTGGATGTAAGAGGTGCTTAGTCTACTTGTAAATACTTGAGTTTAAGGGTTTTGTTTTGTTTTGTTTTAAGCTGAGGTATCCAGCCTTCCAGTAAGTGCTACTTAAAAGTGGATTATCTCTATTTTGAAGATCAGGAATAAGTTACCCGAAGACAGGTTGACCTATTACTTGTTGTACTGGTGAGTTCCAGAAGATTTTAAAAGAGAATATGGTATTGGCCTGATTTCTCTTTATTTGTCAAGCAGGCTATGGGTGAAGTGTTGATTTTATATAGCAGAGCTGGATACTTTTGCTCTGAAAGTCCTTGTGACAGAGAGTGTTAGATTCGACCTGCCATGATGAAGCCCTGACTTCTGTTCAAAGGCAGGTGTGAAAAGCCCTCTGGTAATGCTTGCAAATTGCAAAATGTCAAAAGCTGCCTGGGGAAGAGGCAAATACTAACGTCCTGTTCTCCTGACTGGCAATTTGGTACCTAAGCCAAATGGTTTTCATTCCCTTGTCAGTGCCTGAGATTGTATCTGAGCCTCGCAGAGAGGTGACATGCCTGTCAAATGCACAAATCATGGAAGGTGTGTGAGGTCTGACAGACCTGCACCATTACAGGACCAGGAGCTGATCATGTCACTGCTCAATTCACCCTGGGGTAAGGGAGGAGGGACCTGTGGGGATATTTGACCAGAGCCCTTCTGTAGTTTTTAAACATCATATCTTAGTATTAGTGCACTGTTCATGGCTGTTTCTTGAAAATCCCTGTGGATCTCCTTTACTTGTGATAAGTGGGAACCAAATGAGCAGGCCGTGGTTTTTGTCAGATTTTGGCTGAATTGATTTTTGTGTTGACTGCTAACCAGCCATGCCATCACAGTACATTTTATGCGCTGCAATGGAATGGCTTTATCTATCCATGTTTAGGTACATGTATAGAGTTGCTAAACTTAGTGTCGGACTACTTATCTAGAAAAATGTTTTGCTTGGATTCCTGAATGGCACTGTGAAATCCATGGTGAACAAAAAGCAAGGATTTAGGATATCATAGAATCACAGAATGGTTTGGGTTGGAAGGGATCTTAAACGTGTTCTCATTCCAATACCCCTGCCATGGGCAGGGACACCTTCCATTAGACCAGGTTGCTCAGAGCCCCATCCATCTTGGCCTTGAACACTTCCAGGGATGGGGCATCCACAGCTTCTCTGAGCAAGCTGTTCCAGTGCCTCACCTGACAGTAAAGAACTTCTTTCTAATATCTAATCCAAACCTACTCTCTCTCAGTCTAGAGCCATTCCCCCCTATATCCTCCTCATGGATATTTTCACAACTTGCCTCTTTGTCCCTGCTCTCTGTGGCATGTCAAGCTTTCTGTTTTGCTCAGATCCACTAAAGAGTTTGAAGATTAGATGTCTGAGTGTATGCTAGAGGAGTTACATGGGTTGAGACCCAACTGAAGAATACAGGTATGTGGGCTAATAAAATTTGCCACTGGACATGTCAGAGGTGGGTGAAGGCACTGCAGTACCATCCCAAGGGGAGATGTGCTGCCACTGAACAGGCTGACTGCAAAAGTTCCACGTGCTTCCTCTGCCTTGCTCTGCAGCACACAGTGGGGCACTGCTGTCAGCCAAGGGGAGGCCCCTCACTGCTCTCATGGGCAGCTTTCTGCCCACCCCATGCAGCCCTGGCTAGCTAATACTTATTAAAATAAGTATTTAGTCAGTGACAGGGAGGCAGGAAGGGAATCTGCGTGCCATTCCGGCAAGAGCATTTTATTGCATGCTTCCTGTCGAAGGCTGTAGAGGCAAATCCGAGGGAACATGGCTGCGCAGTCCAGGGGAAAGGTGGGATCAGGGAGCGGGAACCAATGGGAAAGCTTTGGAGGAGTGACCAGGCTGACAGACACCCGCGGAATCCAAACCGGGACCGGCCATCCCAAGGAGCAGTCCACCTCGGGGGGGGAGACCCTCTGGCCACCCCAGCACAATGTAAGTTCCCGGGCCACTACAGCTAGCTCCACACAGAGGGAAAATCTGTGCTGCAGCTCTTGCTTCTCTGCTTTGTGTGTCCCTATCAGTGTGTCTGCAGTGCCTCCTCTGGGCTCAGGGAGGTGTCTGCCATGGCACGTGGCAGTGTCTCAGTTCTGAGGCGCTGTTATTGCCACAGTCTCTGTGGCCTGAATGCCAGTAGGGTGTCTTGTTTAGTGTAGCCGAAATGCTGAGTGGTTGAGGAGCTGATGTGCGCATCTTTGCTCCCTACTGCCTGTTATGTTTGGGGTTTTTTTGTTTGTTTGGTTTCTTTGTTCTTGCTTTGTTTTGTTGTTTTGAAGCTCTGTCTCATGAATGGCTCTAAAAGTAAGTGGCAGTAAAAACAACTGTTTTTTAATCCTTTTGGGTAATCATGTAGAAGAAAGGAGATGGCACTGACTACGACTACTAAGCTGTTGACTTGAGAGTAAATAAACTGCCAATGATTGAGGAGGAAATTAGACATGCCCATTTCAAACCTCATTAATTTCTTACCCCTTTCATCCTGGTGACCAGTGTCTTCTGCTGACAACCAATTGGTGAAAAGCTTGGTGCTGCCACCTCTTCCCTTCTGGTGTGATGTATCCCCATAGTTCTCACCCCGAACTGCTCGGGCAGGACTGGGACCAAGCTTATTCCTCATCCTCTCTTCTTACCCTATTGCTTCTAAAATGCTTTTAGGCCTTCATCAGTCATTGTGAAGAAGGACACACACTCATGCTGCTGTGAGGTGAGAGATAAAAAGAAAGGAAGGAAAAAAATCTTTCCAAGCTGTCTGTAGTTGGAGCCGACAGTGATAGCCAGTGACACAGAGTAGAGAAGGTGTATTTTGGTCAGCTGAGCCATTTTTCTGTGAATCACCTTCCCTTTTTCATTCAATCCCATTCTGCTCCAAGAAGCCATCAACAAACTCAATAACTCAACAAAAACAAACCATATATCTGCTTGAGAACAGACCATTAAGTCTGTATCATCCCACTTGTGAGCTGTATAGCTATGGATTGCTTCCATGTAGTTAGGGATCCTGCCAAAGACTTTTCAGAAGTGACTAACGGTTCTGTGTGCATCAGTTTTTGGCACCTGAACACCCACCTCCTGAAAGTCTCATCCATTATACATGCTGCTACAGAGCAGGCAGCCCAGTCCTGCCTCATCAGGGCACCGCTCTGGTTTCCAGGGGGAACAGATTAAGCCTTTATGCTTCTCCCTCCTTGTGTTCACTGAGACTGTCCCATAAATAGTGTCACCCTAATGTGCAAATCCCCAGAATCTGTCTGGCTATCTCCATAATCTTTATGGTAAATTAAATGTTAGGATTGTCTAAAATTAGAACAGACTCTCTGGGTTTTTTTTTTGTCTTCTGCAGAACTGGCAAAATTTTATCTGATGACATTTGATTTAAAAAATATCCCTCCAGCTGAGTTGTTCAATATACATTTCCCTGCATTGTTTGCATAAATTTAGCTATTAGGAATAAAGAAGAGTGGGTTGGAGTAAACCAAAACAATCTTCCTTGCTCATCCCTCTCACCAGCTAGCCAATGTTGTTTTTTACAGCCCTTTTTCTAAACGCCAGCACTGCTGCAGCAGTTGGGAAATCCACCGCTGTGTTCAACAGAGCCAGGAACTTCCCTCAGGTGTCTTGAACCCAATCCTGCAGATGCAGACTGTCTGCTGAGGCAGAAACAAGACAAGAGTCTGACTCAGCTGGGCTGCTCTTGATGCTGCTGCTGTGGACAGAGCCTGTGGGTGTGCCAGGGGACCTGTTACTGCTGCTGCCGTCCATATGGGCACCAAGCACCACTGCTCCCTGGTGACCTACAAGCCCCAGCTCTCACATCCCTCTGCCTGGCTTACAGACACGTCTTCCACCCTAGACTTTCTGTGGTAGCAGTGAACTTGTGGTGCATCCTTCTTCCCTGGCAGGGTATAGTGCAGTTTTGCTCATACTGGCAGGATGCTCTGAGCCCTCTCTGCCTGATGTGAAACCCTGGAGCCTGGAAGTCATGGTCCATTTTGCAGCAAAGTCAGTCTTGTGCTGCAAGAAGGTTGTTACATTAAGTAAAAGATCATCAGATATCTCAGAATGGACTTCTCCAGTTAGATCTCTTACATAAATTTAATGAGGAGTGGCTGGTGGTTTTACAAAGCCAGTTGATAATTATCTGTTGAGCTTGACATTTCTGCTAATGGATTAATACACTTTATTGTACTGTGGAGAGGACCTTCTGTGTAGAAAAGCCAATTTCACTTTCAGTTCTATATGAAAGATAATGCCCAGCATTCTTTCTAGAGACATCTTAATTTAAGTTCACAGATAATTTCAAATACAATTCAAATTCTTGCGAATCTTTGCTATTCTGCCTAGTCAAAAATATAGTTATTTACTTAACTCCACAATTAAGCTGAAAGCATTTCTTCTCTGCAAAAGGCTCACTGCCCTTTAGAGAGAGATAAGATTTGAGTTCTGACTATCATTAATCCTTCCTATAAACTCTCTCCAATGAAATACATTTGAAAAAACCACACATTGCACTTTTTTCCCCAAGCTGCATATATATTCTGGTTGCTCTGGTCTGCAGTTCATGTCTGGTCTCTCATCTCCCTTATGGAATGTTTTGCTGATAGCTTAATTCTGAACCTCCCTTCAGTACTGGGAAGAGAATAAAACTCTTGTGAAAGGTTAAAGTGCTGCCATAGAATGAATTTTATTTTGTTACTGTTAGTGATATTAAGAAAGACCCCAAGCCTGATGGCTGCAAGGGAATTTTAAAGTTCAACTTAAGCAAATAAAATGTTTCAGTGGGAAGAGGGTTTTGATTGGAAGTGGATAAAAGCCTGTCAGATAATTACGGAGAAAATAGCTGTCCTATGCTCTTATTAAAGTACTATCTACTTATACCAAGTGGTGAACTGCTCTTGCTGGGATCTCAAGGCTACAGAAAGGCAAAGCCCAAGGAGTCTCAGCAAAGCATTAAGTATATGGATATTCTTAAAATAATTGAAATTCAAGCATTAATGCTTTTAAAACCTCCATTAACCTTTGAATCTCTAAGGTATCCTTACTAGACTGTTAATACCAGGTGCATTTTTCTCTCTTTGGGCAGTTATTTTTGCATAAGTTTTCATTGCTGTCATGTTCAGATGCTGTGACTGACTTTTCAAATACAGTTATTTCCTTGAAATTCCTGCTGGCTCACACTCCACAAGCTTTGTTGCACAAGTTTGTGTGTAAGGAAAATTCTGATTTATGATATTTTAAAAGCAAAATTTTCTGTTCACATACTGGATTTTATTGCCTGAGTATGTCTACTAAATGGGCAGATTTACTTGATATTCCATGAAACAAAGCAACTGGGCAGAAAATGTCACCTTTGAGCCCACATGAGAAAACCACCACTTTCTTTTTCTCTTGGCATTTCTACAAAGCCCATGCTTGAATGAAACCCCCTGCCTGTTTGTGTGTGAAGACACATCTTTTTCTGGGTAATCCTGGCTCCCCCTGCTCACCCTGCAAAGTTCTGTGATGAAACAGCTCTGTTTTGAGTGCGAGGTACATAATACAGGTGCACAATGTTGGCAGACAAGTTGATCCAAAAGAATATGGCCATGTAATTAAAATGAATGCTTTCATCCAGATGTGGCTGGTTGGTCAGATGTCAAAATACTTGCTGTTCGTCCAAGAGAACGTCTTTTTTGAGAGGCTCTTACACAGAGCTATCCTGAACATCTAGCTTCCAGGACTGTAGTTTCATATTTTGAGGGTGACAGATTATAAGGGACACAGATGTGAAGCCAAATTTTTTTTTCTCAGTAAAGAGGATTAACTAGAGGAATCAATGAATGAAAAGAATGATGGATTTGCCATCCCTTGATATCTTCATAGCCAGTCTGACTGCCCCTCTGAATGGTAATCAGAGATGGGTTGTTTGGGTCTGTGCAGGGATAACTGGGTGGCCCTCGGTTCTGTCTCTCAAGAATAGGCTGAGCACAGCTGCTCCAAATGCCTCTTTTAGCCCTGAGATCCAGGACAGGGCTCCCTACTGTCCCCTTTCTGGAGTGTCACTTTGCTGGCACAGTGCCACCAAAGTCTCTGGGTGCCCATCTGTCACGGGCAGCCCTGGAGGCTCTTGGGCCAGGAAAGAGGGATGAGTTGAAGGAGGTTGTGCAGCTGTGACTGGGCTGCTTTTGCGTCCCATGGATGTGTCAGCTCTCCCTGTGTAAGAAGCTGTGTCACCTATCTTCATTGTCCTTCCTGCTGCCTCCACTTCATGCTGTCCCTAACAGAGCCTTTTTGTCTTCTTAGTGTTTTCAGTTCTCTCCTTGATCATCCCATTCTCCCAGCTGATGCACCTTTCCCTTCCTGCACCTACCACACTCCACTCAAGGGCCTCACCACTTTCACTCTCCTCTTTCTGTCTTGCCTATCTGGATTGTAGATTCCCTGGGGTCCTGATACTTTGAGGGTATTAGGGAGGGTTGGCTTTTAGGTTGGTGCCCTAGGGATGCACAGAAAGATACATTATCTGATCTGTTTGCTCCAGTGTGCAGCATATGGGGGTAAGTGCTTGAAGTAGAGGTAGGTAGATCTCATTTATCTATATTAATGCTTGGTTATCTGCTCATTAATCCTTGATGCCACAGGTCCTGCTTTCTACAGAAAGTGTGATTAATATAACAACAATAATAATTTGCAAAGATTTTTATTTTAGGGGGAAAAAGCAGTTAGAATCTAAAAATGATAGAAATTATTGTTCAGATAATAGGCTGAAAGTTACACTGAAATTAAAGATGTAATGAAAAGTTTTTTAACTCTGCACTGCTCTGTCTTTGCTTTTTCTGAGGTCACAGTTTACACCTGAAGCCACCACCATGAGAGGACTGTTTCCTCATGGCCTATTTATCTAGCAATGAGGAAGGGAACAGTTTTCAATATGATGTTGCATCCTGCAAAATTTCTTTCCTGGAGCAAAAAGGGGGTTCAGGGCTCCTTCTGTTGTAGCAGCCTGACCATGTTTTCTGCATCCATCAGGCAGAGAAAGAAAAGCAGCATCACTGGAGTTCCACGATGTGGTCTCAGCCCTGCCAGTCCTGGGAAGGAGGGATCCTGAAATGCTTTCTGAAGCACAGTGGTGTTCCCCTACTGCCAACTGCAGCAAGAGAAGCAGCACGGGTCACTCTGGAGTGCAGGACTTCTGAGGATGTGTGTGAACCCTTGCTGAGAGACGGGGGAGAGAGAAAATCAGACATGCCAGAAACAGTGGATACATTTCCTTTTCCTGCTAATGTCCCCAAACATCAGCAGTATTTAAATATTAGCTGCTCCGTCAGAGGTTTTTTTCAACCTTAGATTTTTCAAGCTGCAGATTAAAGCCAGAAGATTTCTATGTTTCTGAGCTATTTTCTAAAGCAAATAGTGCATGTGTTTGCACTGCTTTGGCCCCTTCCTATCCCATGTCTCCCCCTCTCCCCCATCCCCTTGGGTGCCTACTGGTGGTACACCTGTGTGTTATCTCTCACTGAGGGGGACAAGGGACTTGCTTTACTCAGTTTGGAAAAGTAATTGGCTTTGGACTCATGATTGGCACTGTGGTGATCATGTTTGCTGATCAACTTTCCCTGCCAGGAAATGAACACTGTAGAAATGATGTGTAAGTGTTATTTTTTAGCATTTCAAAATGTTCATTAGAGAGAGAAAGAAAAGGGATTAGGGAAAAAAAAAAAAAAGACTGCCCTCACAATATATATATACGTTTTCTTTTGTAATGTTTGCAATGTGCTTTGGAAGCTGTGAGATTAATTGCCTTTTTCTAATGCTGTTTGCCAGAGTGACACAAATTGTGCCTGTCTTTTCTCCTCTGTTTCAGTGGCACAGGGGCCAGTGTAGCCCTGGCTTCCTTAGCATTCACTTTTCATGCAGTATCCTTGATAATATTAACAGTGATGTGTGCATCTCTGGAATACTCTTTAACTGTGGCAGGTAGGAGATTGCATGTCTTTGGGAGAAACCAACTGCTGCTTTCTTCTTTTGCCTGTGGGTTTTTTTTTTTTTTTTTTTTAAAGCTCTTATCTCCATGTAGTGCTAAATATATTTACTTTTATAAATGGCAGAAAGTAAGAGAGGATTTGGTTCAGATTCCCAGCCAAATGCAGTTCTGACTCTGCAGTTGTTTAAACATGTACTCTGTGTGGGTACAGTGATATTAACAAACATTTTGAAGTTAGTGAAACTTTCTTTGCATATGCAGTTGCAAATTGAGTAAATGGGTTTAGATTCTCAGAAGATTTTTGATGCATTCTATTTTTAAGCCTTAATAAAATCAGGGTACATAAACTGTACAGGAAACAGGTACACACCAGCTAACTATAACTACCTATATTCAGACAGAGACCTGTGTCTCTGGGGTCTCTCAGCAGTCACTGGAGACAGAAATATTATTCAAGAGATGTTTCAAAGAACTTATTTAATTTAGGCACTTTGGGGGACACATCTTCTAATTCATGTGCAAAAAAATTAAGTGGTATGAATAGCCCTCCGTGTTTTAACTCCTGGATGCAAGTCATCCAGAAGGTTGTTGCCACATAAATTAATGACTGGAATGCTAACAACACTGGTGGCTCCAACAGGGACCTCCCGCCCCCCAGGATGATAATGAATCTCTCTATCTCCATCCTGCATCATGAGCACGCTGGGCTTTGCAGGGCTTTCATGAGCCGTGCTCACTAGTATTGGAATGGCACCCTCAGACCCTGGGAGAGAAGGTGGGAGAGAAGAGTAAATGTTACCTATGATGGGAGGGGAGGAGCACCATTTGGAAGTGCAGGGCAGAAGGAGGGGTGTGCATATGCTCAGCTGGTGCTTGCTGAACAAGGACAGCCCTGGCTCCAGGAGGTGGTGTCTGTGGCTGTCATGGGCAAGGTTTTCCTCTAAAAAGAGTAGGAAAACGCAGCCTGAGCACATTAACTGGCCCGGTACGCCCGACAAAACCTGCCTGTGAGTCCCTGCCTGACACCAGATAAAATTCACCTCTGTGTCCCTGCCCCACACCAGACAAACCCCTCCTGTGTGTCCCTGCCCCACTCCAGACAAACCCCTCCTGTGTGTCCCTGCCCCACTCCAGACAAACCCCTCCTGTGTGTCCCTGCCCCACTCCAGACAAACCCCTCCTGTGTGTCCCTGCCCCACTGCAGACAAACCCCTCCTGTGTGTCCCTGCCCCACACCATTGCTGGGCATGGGCTGTATCCTGGGGGAGCCCTTTAGCACACCAAATGCCAGACGTGCCAAGTGAAGAGATGACTTTGCTCCGCAACTGCATCTCTCATCCAGACAGGGACAACTCTTAATGAGTTTGGTGTCTCTGACACAGGCTCTAGCATGAATTTTTTTGTAGCAGAAAAATATGGTGGCTGCTGTCAAGCTGCCACGGCAGTGGCACTGGGGACTGAAACATGCTGGATGAGGGGCATGATGAAATTTATTTCTTAGTGCTGCAGACATGCAAATTAAGTCTTTCACTCTTGGAAGTCCCCTGAGCAGAACAGGCAGGACTCTTCGCCCAGCAGTGATCCTTGCTGCAGAGCAGAAGGTGAGTTGTATTTTTTTTCTGTTTTCAACCTCACAAACTTTCATTTTTCTCAGCTGACTGTGAAAGGTGTTGGTTGTCTCTGAAGCAGCATGGGCAGGCTCACGCTGAAAGACTTTCTCCTATGAAAGGATGAGTGGGAGGACTGGCACAGATTTGAGCTTGATTAGTATTGAGCGTAAGTTTTTCCTTGACAAGTCTTTGGCACATTTCTGATTACTTACCTCTTCTCTGTGCCAAGTCCTTGCAAGACATGTACTGAGTGTCCAGTGCCAAACAATCTTTTTAAATATTAATCACTAGGAAAGCACATAAATTCTGTGGTTCAAAAATTGTGTATATGTCATTTGATCTAAACCAAAACAACTTTGCACTATGCTTGGTTTCGATTTCTTGTTTTCTGTAGTTTAGAGCTGTAAACCACTTATCCATGCAGACCAGATTATGGCTGGCCCTTGCTTGTGTGTAAACAGGTGTAATTCTGTCATTAACCCCGTGCTAAGGCCAGCTTAATTCCCAAGCTTTATGTTAGGAAGGATGGCAAGAACGAGTGGAGCTGGAACAGCCGGCTGGATCATCACTTTCAGGGATCACAGGGTGTCTCCTCCACAAGTAACTTCATCCTTGCACTCTACCCCTGATGAATCTGACCCCAGATGACAAAGGTGCATGAGGCCCTTTGTTTGTGGTAATATCTAAACAGAAGCAAGGATGTAAGGAATGCCTGTCGTCTTTATTTTGATTCTGCTCTTAGAGGTGAGGTATGATCAGATGCCTGGGCAAAGATTTGGAGGTGGCAAACAATATAGGACCTCTTTTGTCCCTTCCTGTCTCAAACAAACAGCTTTCATGCTTCACTTATCCTGGCCCTGAGTCTCATCTGGCCTGTTGGTGAATTGCTTTGCCTTCCTAAACTGGCTTATTAAAAAAAAAAAAAAAAAAGAGGAAAAGGAAAAAAAGGAAAAGAAAATTATGTTTTTTGCTGTTTTTATATGTGAGGGAAGAGTCATCTTATGAAAACTCACCAATGAGTCTTATAGCTGAGCAAGGTTTACTCTGATCAGGTTCCACCATATGTTCTTCAAATCTTCAAGTCAAGTCTGGGGGAACAGTTCAGAGAAAATCTCAGCACAGAAAACAAAAGGTTGAACTAGATAAGGTGATCCTTCCTACACTGGGGAGAGTGCATTCACTGGATATGGCTGGTAAATAGAAGATGCCAGTGTTTTTACTTTCTTCTCTTTTCATTCAGATCGATCAACTTCGACTCTCTAGTGCTCCTTGAGGATGAGACCTGAAGGCAGGAGCTCCACCTGACCTGAGACACTTTCAGCCACAGTGGAGTAGTAAGGGAAATCAGCAAGTGACTGGCCCAATTTGGAGAGTCACTGAGTTGCTGCTCCCTGTTGTGAGCCATTAGTGCCAAGGCACTATTCTGGTGCCTAATCAGAGTTGGGTGAGAGGCACTAAGGATTGAAAGTTTCAGGGCAATGGTGTGATGCCTGCACAGACAGTGAGTGAAGAGATGTAAATTAGCAGTTCCTGTATCACTTTTCATGTCTTCCCATTCTTCCTATTTCAAAGGCATTATTCAAATGTATTTCACAAGGTTCTGCATGCCCTCGGATCCAGTTTCTCTAGGGACACTACAGAAATCTCTACCCTATTCCCTTTATTTCTGCTCTCTCAGATTATTTTGCCTGTAGATAATAAATTTTTTTGGCTTCTCTGTGTGAGCAATGCCTCTCGTAAGATGTGAAATAATTTCAGCCCAGTTTTGCAAGACAAGTGCAAATTATGTCGCTGAAAAAGAATATGGATTCCCCCCCACTTTTTTGTCTGTCTGAAGTCTGCCGAAAAAGTCTCAACATTTCTCTTTAAGTTGGAGAAATCATCTTGATTAAAACCTGTCTTTCTCCTATTGACCTCTAAAACCTGTCTGGGAATCTCACATCAGTTCACACTGGTGTTGCAGGAGAAGCTACTATTAAGCTACTACTAACAAGAAGAAGCACCTTGTTATCAACTTCCAAAATCTGCACATATTGAAATTAATTTTTGGTTTTGTCTTAGAACAAAATCCAGGATTTTCAAAATGTCACCTTTCAAAAAATTTGGGGTGGGACAAGGTTTCTAAATTTTCAATTTCAAAGCTCGGAAGTGTGTTGTTTGGGTTTTTTCCTCTATTTAGTACTTTTGCTAGTACTTTGTTTTGATAATTATTATTATTTTGTGATCTGCCAATAGTGACAGTGAAATAATGTATCAATTTATTGTAATATTGTAATATAAATGTTTTAACCTTTTATTTTTTGCCTAGGGATAACATCACAAGCCTAGCTATATGGGACTGAAAATATATAATAATCTTTCAGCTACAACTCATAATTAAAGTGTTTAATTTTAAAATGTTACCTGGGAATTCAAATTAAAAAGACCATTTTTGGTGGGTGGATTTATTTGGTTTTCTAATTTTTTTTTTCTCGACATTTCTCAGTTTTGCTTTTCACTGATGCAGCCAAGGAAAAGTGTAGATAAGTGGAAATAATGCACATCTATTTTGAGCAAAATTTGACTGGCTCTTTCCAGCCAGCCCACAAAATAAGTAACTCTACATTTTTACTTAGCTCCATACAGTTACTAAAGCTACTATGATAGCAAGGTGATTCTTTTAAAATGTGGTTCCTGTGATGGGATAAGAATTCCAAATTAATTTACCATGGAAATGCAGGCGTCCTATTTGTTGCCGAGAAATTTATCCTGATTTCTGTATCTGTTAAGTGAGCTTAACTCACATTCAGGTTGCAAAGTGAACTTCAGGCTGCTGAGGTGATGGAGTCCACTGATGTTGTGGATCCGCAGCGGGATGTGTCCATTCTAAGTGGAAACCCAGGAGCAGATCGTGTCATGTCGTACTTGGGTCTGCAGAGCTGTGCTTTCCTTTGGGACTGACACAGTGTGTAAATGGAAAAACTGTTATAAAAACTTCAGAGTGCCTTGCTGAGTCTAAGGAACATTACTGTCTTGCTAAAATTAGCTGTATTTGAGGGTATGAGGGGAGAAAGAAGTGGAATTAGTCAGAGTAATGTCAGGTTTGGTAACCTAATCCAGGGGAATTTCAGCGAAGCATTTCTGTAGCTTTGTGTTTTCCAAAGGCTGTACAGTGCTTCTTTGGATAAGTTAAGGCTTGTAATTCTTTGACGTCTTCAAGACTCAGAATTAAATTTAAAGGATCCACCATCCATTCATCTTCACTGCGGAAGACATTTCCCTCCCTGACACCCTTCCAGCTGCTTGACCCTGCACCATGACTATAGGTTGGGTCACTTCCCTGGGAAGAGTGGTGGCCTTCCAAGCTGCTGACAGGAGGAGAGGAGCTGGAAGTCTTGGGAGCAGCTGTCAGTCCCTGTTTCCATGCCACATGCTGGGGATGGCCATGGCTTTCAGAGGGCTGAAGGTGCCCTGGCTGGCACTCATGGGTGCCCAGCCCCAGCCAGAGCCCTCGATGGGGTGCCCCAGCCTCAAACTGTCCAAGGCTGTAGGGAGAAATCTCACTTCACCCAGCAACATGATGTCAGGGAAGAGATAAACCACCCCCGCCTCCGCCCCCTCCAAGTAGGCTAAGTGCTGATCTCTTTCATGTCTCTGATGTCTTCTCACATTTCAGATGCTGTCACTACACTCGGCTGGGATATTTTCAGTGGAAATACCTACAGAGAAATGAGAACAGTTTTGGTAAAAAACAAATATCCAGAACTCAGCCTCCTTTGCATTGCAGTGTGATGGGATTTGGAAAGAGTAAAAAGATGTGTGAAAGAAAGAGCTTGTTTATGCAGGAAGCTGCTGTGAAACAGGACAAACCAGGCTTCACAGCTCTGTGCTGCCGTGCTCGAGCTGTTTCCAGTGTTGGAGTTAGTCATTTGGAAACCACCTGCAGTGTAAAATAACATGCTTTCTGCTGGGGCTTTCTGTGCAAACCTCTCACCAGTGCTGTCACGAGACAGGCAGGCAGCAGCAGCCTCGAGCCACTGTGTGTGGTAGTACAGACTGTCTCACCCCTTTAGCCAGTGTCTACTTAGTTAAAAGTTGTCTTTGCTGTACTACATGGTTGGAGTATGTGTGCCCATACTTTGCAAGTCATTTGCAGCTTATAATGATTCACACAGTGAGGACAATGCTGTATATCCACAAAATAGGGATATAGTCCCAGATAAACAATGCAGATGGAGCCAAGGCTCTGCAGATGGAAGCTTGTTTGCACTAGTGGTGTACCTGCATCTGCCGAGGCCTTTGTGGGTGCACTCAGCCTGCAGCCTATGTATAGAAAACTTCTATGACTGCAAATACTGGTATGTGCAGCTTCTCAAGGGCAGTTCGCCCTTGAGAAAAGTAAGATGGTAAACAAGGCTATAAATTGCACGAAAGAATGCACAGTTTAGGGGAGCTGGACATCTGGAGAGGCACTCTTCTGATAAGAAAATACCTAATTCCCTGCATTATACCTAACCAATCAAGAGTGTTGTAACATTTGCGGGGCGGAACATGTAGCTAGGTGAACCAATGTAATGTAATCACGTAGTGCAATGTTTTTTAGGGGATTTTATAGAAAAGTAGCAAGGAAAACGAAGAATAAAGGTCTCAGTTCCAAATCATATTGATTTGCTGTCTGTTTCCTGCCTCTACCATCCACATGCATCCCTCAGAAGGGGCCTCCTGTTGAGAAGGGTCTGCCATAAAGGCCTGCTGGCCACAGCTGGGTGCGTTGGCTGTTCTCAGGAGCAGCCTCCCAAGGGGAAGCATACACCCTGCAGTGTGTGTAGGGGCCTCCTTCACTCTCCATGGCTCTCCCACCTGCTTTTCCTGATTGTTCAGAGCATTGTGAAAATGGCAAGTGCTGACTAAGTAGACGCTTGATAGAAAATACTCTCTTCTCCATAGATGTCTCTTCCATTTGCACTCTTTTCAACACCTTCCTGTTACCTTTGTGGCCTTGACAGGTGGGCAGGACCCGTGTGATGAGCAGTATTCATGCCCTTGAGAACTAACTCACTCATTTTGGACAGGGGGGCACATCCTACATTTGTCACAGGAGAAGACTGTGTGCCTGCCAGTTACCTAAAGCACCCCACGTGCTCCAAAGTCCCACTGTAGCCCACCCAGAGCAGTTGGTGTTTGCTTGCCATGGTGAGCTGAGGTCTTTGGTCACCTTGCAGAGGCAAACGGATGGTGAGCACAGCCCTGCCAGCTGCTCTGGTGGCTGACCCTGTGTCAGTGTTCCCCCAAACCAATCTTTCAGACACCAGCTATGGAGTTACGGCTTCCAGAGATGCTGGCCAGGAGATGGTTACACCACAGAGCTTGTACACATTGGTGGGACCAAGGACAATGTCTTCAGAAAGATGGAGCAGCTGAATAAGTAATATACGTTTTTTATATAAAATTACTTTCCTTCTCCTGGTTGAGTGTCTTTCAAAGAAGTTTTGGCCTTTGTCTAAGCCTTGCAAACTTGGCAGAAACCAGAACAAAATACTGTGTTGCACTTAAGAAGCAAATCAGCAGCAGCACTGGTCTCTGCCCTCTTACTGCAGCAGTTTCTGCACGAAGCTAAATAATATTTTCCAGATTTATAAGTCTGTCTCTAAGGAATTCTGGAAATACTTTCAGAAATACCTGTCCCTGTTTCAATTATCTCTGTTCAGCAAGTAGCACTATTGCCACTCAGTGGGGTCTGAAACGTTAATGACATTTCCCAGCAGGGGTCCAGATGGATAAGACAAAGTAGAAAGAATTGGTTTAGTCATGGAAAAAAGCATTAAAAACAAAAATATTCAAGTTAAAAACAAAAACAATAATACAAAATAATAAATAAAATACAAAATAATACAATATAATAAAACGAAAAGATCAAAATACACTAAGTTTTTACATTTCAGTAATTTGACAGTTCACTTAACAAGTGTTAGTCAGTTTTTAAAACTAACTCTTCTCTCTAATTAAAAACACTTAATATTGTGTTGGTACTCTTATTTAAACCTCATGGCTATCTTTCAGTTCTGAAACTGTAAATTTAACCTTTAATATTGAACAAAGATCCTCACTATTTTTAAAATAGTTTTATAATATGGCTCTTAGATGTGCTGTGTAATTAATATTCTTGAATGGATGTGGTCTTAGATCTATCTGTGAACCTGAAGAAGATTTTTCAGGCATGTGTAGTTAAGACAAATTACTCATCCTATATTTTTTGAACTTGAATGAGCTTTGTAATAGACTTTCCCAAGTTTCAGTTCATGTTAAGGTTTTGGAAGAAAAGTTATCTGTTTTCTCAACTGAAAATGATCCTACTGTACCCTACTGTAGCCTATTTCCTGCAGTCAGGATGTAATACCAGAAGTATGTTGACTGTACTCTGTTTACTAACACTGAACTAACACTTATTGTAAATTTGTTCTTGCTCTTATCTCCTCTCCCCATGGGCAGGATTGCTTGAGCTGTTCACTTTCTAAATTATAGCAGATTTCCCCCCCTTTTTTTCTATAGGTACCTGTCACTTGGTTCTTAGGGAAAGGAAAAATGATGATTGCAGACTTGCACCTTGCAGTAGAAGCCTAATTTGCTGAGGTCTTCAAGGGTCAAAGGTCTTGGAGTTCCTACTCACACATAAGGCCAAATTGAAAAAAACCCTTAATCTATATATCAGTCCCTGTGCTTGTGCAACAAAGTTCTGCTGTGCCTAGGAGCTGAGTTTCCTGACCTAAGAGGGGCAACCAAGCCTTTAAGAACTTGATTGTGCAAAATACTGGTTGTCCTGAGCTTGTAGGGAAAGGAGCAAGATGTAGATGCTCAAGATGTAGTGTTTAACAGGGTGAATTCTTACTGCTTTTAAAGCAACTGCCCATGTGGTTGTCTTTTTTTCCCGCAGTAGTTTTAAAGGCTTTCTTTCTCAGTATCTCATAAATACATTGTTAATAAAGCACAGTCTTTACATTGAATTCTCCTGAATTACTATTGAGAACACAACACACTGATTTTTAGCTGCTGCACCAAGGAGGGCCCAGAGCCATGCAATCCTGTGGCACTGATCACCTCCTCACAGAGGATAAATAAACAGAGGTGGGAGTACAGGCTCCTGCAGTTCTGTCCAAAGCAATGGGGACTGAGGGAAAGGAGCATCTGGCAGCACTAACCTGAGATGTGCAGCCATTGCCTGCTGGCCATTTCATTCTTAACTCGTCAATAAACCAATCCTGAAATTACTTAGGCTTGGCACAGAATTGTTAATGAGCTTGTTGATGCAAAGTTAGAAAGATTTGAAAAGGTGACATATGGACTAAGAAATGATAGGGACAGGATGCCTCTCACTCACAGAAGTACTAGGAGATGGTTATAACACTCAGCAATAATATGGAATTTCTTAAAAACATGCCTTGTCTTATTTACCACCTGCAATGGGGGTCAGGATAATATACCCCAGGGAAATCTCTCCTTCCACCCCACTATTTTACAACATCAGCTTGCAAAGGGAAGGTGGTTGGAAACAGACCAGCTCCTGGAAGTCCCAAAGTTGTCTTGGCTCCTAGCTCTCTGGAAAACTTCTTTGCTTAGGCATGTTATCTCAGTGGAAGTGCAAATACCCCATTTTCTATTTTTTTAGAATCATCACAGTCACTTTGAACACTAGATATGCATTCAGATAAAAAATAGTAAAGCAAAGGGCTAAGTTCTTGATTATTTACTGGCAACAAAGATACAGTAGAGAAAAATGAAGAAATAAATAAAAGCAAACTTCAAATATACTTCACACCTACAATTGCTCCATCTGTCACATAGGATTTCTTTGTGAAAGCTGAAGACACATTTCTGTTCCTGTTTCAGAACTGCTCCTCAGATGGGGCTCCTCTGTGTCCCTTCCCCCTTACACTGCAGGCAAAATTGTTTGTTGTCTCTGCTGCTGAGTGCAGATGAAAGACAAATAATTCCCAAAAACTTCTAATCCTCTGTAAGGAGATCACAATTGCCTGTCTCAAACACTGTTAAAATCACAGAAGGACTGACACAGACACAGAATGGCTTTAACTTCAGGCCTGTTGAAGTCTGGCTAGCACATCCTGGGTAATGAATCCAGACAAAAATTCCCCAGTTGTGCCAAAACATGTGGAGGGGACGACTGCCCCTAAGCATGTTGCCAGTCAAACAAAGATCACCCAAAGGTATGGGGCAGATGGCATCTGTGACCACCAAAGTGTCCCCCTGGCCCCTGAATATACCTTTGGATTCCTGAAACTTGGACTGTAAGTTAAGGCACTTGACGAGAACTTGAAATAAGAAAAAAGTGGTACCATTGTCTGTGTGTTGTATCAGGCCTAGAGGGGAGGTAAACAAGCTGGGGGAGCAGAATGTATCACTGCAAAAAATCCCCAAGGGGAAGACAACTCAGCAACTGTGCTGTGGTCAGGTGGTGGAGGTGCTTCTGGCAGAGGGAGACCGTGCACAACCCACGGAATCAAAAACCCCACAGAGTCAAAAGAATACAAAGGCTGAGCATGGGACTGATAGGCTTTGGAAGCAAGAGAATCATTTAACTAATAGAATCAGAGACCTGTGTATCCAGTGAGCCTTAACACCTTTGTTTGTTAAAATGTGTAAGTAGTGAAAAGTTTTGAAACCTTGGGAAACCCATCACTGAGAAGACCAGGGTGAAGAAGGACAATGGGATGCTGCTGGATCCATGGGCAGTGGTATCTTTCTACTTAACCTATCTCTCTCTCCCTCCCTCCCTCTCTCTCCTTTTCTATGTCTTTCTACCTCTCTCTACCTTACATTTATGGGTAAATAAAATCTCTACTATTGACTTGGTTTTGTTTGCACCTCAGTTTGCGTGGAGGCATCTCTCTAATAAATGGATCATAACACCCTCATCCACCCTCTGGTTTGTTTTTAAATTCTGATCTTTTAGCTTAAACTGTTCTGCATTTAAGATATCTAGAGAAACTTTGCAGTGCTTATTTTTCACATTTACCCCTTCCTCAATTGCAATATGGCTGTGCATCTATAATGTAACATTTGCCCTAAGGCTTCTCAGACAGGGCTGGTTTATTTTTGAAAAAAGTTTGGATTTGTTTTTTTTTTTCCCCTTAACCTTTTATGACACTAGGTTTAACACAGATGCAAGGGATAGGGGTCATGGAACAAGTGCTTGTCTCCAGTGATGTTGTTTAAGGGGTATGCTTTATTCATATCTAAAGTGGCTCAATCATATCTTATTTGCATGCCTTGATGACATTTGGATCTTGCAGGGAAATCTTATTCTTTCCGATGATGCCAGATCCTAGTACCTTTGTGATGTTATCCTAGCATTACAGATATTTATGGCCAAAAAAAGTATCTTTAGCATTTCACTCTGAACCTTACAGGAAGCAAAATATTGTTCTGAACTTCAACTAGAAATCCTGATCTCCAGTAGAGCTTTTATTTGATTTTCTTGCCTATGTCTACATGGCTTCCTACAGTACTATATCTCTACTATATCTGTAGTTCTGTAAAAAGAAATTTGCTGATGATATCACTGTAACTTTGCTAATTAATACATATTCACACCATCTATAAGAGCTGCTAGTAAATTTTTGTTCCTCCAGCACATAAATTTGCCACACGCTCTGTAGTTCCTTTCCAAAATGGCTCAGACATCTCGCTTACAACTCACTTACAATCACCCTTCCAGGCTAGTTAAGGTAAGACATTTCAAGATATGATTCATCATGATATATATGAGATTATGCTTTCAAATTTATCCTTGGCTCTGTCTCTTAACATTTTCACTAAATGCTGAGCTGACAGCTGGTGTCAATGTACAAGCTTTGCATTTTTCCTTGCTTTTATGAGACTTTACAAGATCTCTGCAATAGTAATAGTATTTTCCTCAAAAAAAAGAAATTAGTGTTGTATGAGGGAAGGTGATGGAAAAAATAGTATGTTCCTGAGGGGTCAAAAAATAAATTTTGGTAGAAAAATGTCTGATGTGCCATGTAGACCATTCTGTACAAATTAGCTGTTATTTATTTGTCAGAAATAGTCCTACACATTGGAGAATGAAGCCATGATTTGGGAAAAGGGGGAGAGACAGGTTACCTGATTATGGTATAGTTCCTTACAGGAGGAAGTACTAAGCCAGTTTTAGTATACATGTGCTCCCAGAAACTTTGACCCTGTTAATAACATTTTTAAAAAGAGACAAATAAGAAAATTAAAAAAAACCTAAAACAATAACTTGGAGACAACCTATCTCTTGGAATAGCAGTTTTTGTATTATTAATAAGTAATTACATCTTGGAGAGGGACAAATGTATAGAAAAATCAATGCTAATTCATTTGGATCACTCAACAACATTAAATATGATAGACTACAAATTCATGCTGGATTCCTGGTGGCTCTGCTAGGGGCAGATATTTCTGTGCTTCAGTTACTCTATTGATTCCTTGAAACCTCATCAAAAATAATCTGAAGTAACTGAAGTTTTGACCTGAATTTTTTATTTGGCTTTCCCAGGTATTTGAAAGTTGCTAGACAAAGAAAAATTCTCTGTGTTCCCTTTGGCAGGTTTATTTCTCACATTTCCTGACCTTGGGATGGTTCTGGGCCATGGGTAGAAGGTCATCAAATCATTAGGTGTACTGATAGCTTCCCAGTAAGGGACCTAGAAAGGACAGAAGGTTTCTGGTCATTCTGCTGAAGTGGTTTGAAGCCCTGCTTTCTCTGTGGGACTCTTTGCTGTTTTCAGACAGTCAGAGGCAGTTGCTTGTCTCCTTGTTGATACATGAACTCACAGCTGTTCTTTTTTCTAGACTGTCTTTTCTATATTTAGCCATGCATCAGTAATCTTCAAAAAGATTGGACACCACCACAGTTAGTGCTGAGGAAAGCTTAGAAGATTTGACTAAGCAGGATGTGGGTGGTAGACTTATGTGAGTACTGCTCAAATTGGTTCAGAACAGATTTGGCATCTGCATTTTCTCATGGATTAGTTGAGTGAATAACTTTGGCTTGCGAGGTGGTTTAGGAATGCTTCATTTTAAAAATTTGCACTGGGGGCTTAGGTCATATGACATTTCATTTTCCTCATGGGATTACTGAAATGTTGCTGGTTTAAAAACTGTGAAATGAAAGCCCTGTGACAACTGTTAACAACATATTGAGCTCAATAAATCCTTATGAAAAAGACCTGTGCATCATGTAAGTTTTACTCAAAGACTGACACATCTGTCCTTGGTATCAGTTGCCATTATTCTACTGACACCAGTGTTGTCATGCTCTTCTATGCAATCTGAAGATCTGCCCTTTAGAGTAAGATTGGTATGGTGTGTTTGCTCCTTTTCATAACCTTAGCTTTTCTGTTGTGAGCACTGAATTGTCTGTATGAATTTTTAGTTAACTACTAATTTGTAGCAAAGCCTGTGAAACCCCTTTAGGGTTTAGTTACTGATGCTGCTGCTGACACTGACTCATAGACCAAGAACCTTTAGCTGTTGCAAAGACTTGTAGAGAGGCGTTTTCAATGGGAAGAAGGAGCTTGAAATCTAGGGATAAGATGGGAGACAACTGATGTTAGCATATTGAGGTGCCCAGGGAAACGGGCAGGCAAAGTGGCTCAGCATGGTACAGTGACCTCAGCACACACAGAGCTCAATGTTGATATATTTTGTAGACATCAGGCAAGAGAGTGCTCCAAGAAGGCATATAAGCATGTATTTTGTTGGCTTTTATTTTTTTCCTAGCAGTGATAGAAGGTGCTTAGCTGAAAACCTAAGTGGAAAATAAAACTGGTATCTTGGACTACGTGGTTGTAATACAGCTACTGATGCAGAGATAGTAGGGAAGGAGTAAACTGAAAATTACTTTGAATTTCTACTGGATTTAAAAAAGCTGATGTTTAGCAAAACCTAGAAATAGCAGCTGGCTGAACTCAAGGGCTAAGTGGGCAAATACATTTATGAATCATATATTTTTAAACCCAGCTAGCTCTGTTCAGTGATAAGAGTGCGGTAGGAACTTCTAGCATTGATTCTGCATAGACACCTACCTTCCAGATGACTTTAAGATGCAGATCAATGCAGTGATTTGATGCTGATTGTGATTAATGTATTGGTACTTGTAGATCACCCTTTCTCCCAATTTCATGGTTGAAATAAGGCACATTTCAGCTGAGGTTTGAAGACTGGGATCAAGCATTTGAAGTGTCAGTGCTATATAGCTCTTACTGTAGAAGGTGCTTCCTGCTGTGCTCTGGCAGAGCACAGCTCTCACTCTTAAGGCATGAGGCAAACTCCTCTCCCCAGAGGTTTTTCATGTACTGAGTGTCAGCTGATTGAACTCCTGCAAATGCTTCCCATATTTTGCTCTATGTCAGGTTGTTCTGGAAATGCTCAGAGTGCATACTTATCACAAACAAAACAGCAATGAGAATTTTTAAAATAAATGACTGAATCAGTGCTTTATGAGGACCATTTACGTTAGACAAGCACTGACTGATCTTATGCCAAAGCACTCTCTTTTGGACTATTAGCAAAATAAAAGGTTCATATGTTTCAGTATCTATGGTCTAGCCAAAGACATCAGGTTGAAATATGCTGGAGTTAGATATAGCCATAATATTTTCATATGGGATCCGTCAGTTAGAAAGTGCAAGGGCTTCAGGAAATGAAATAACAAGCTTAGTAATGGTGGGAGATTAGAGGGAGAATATGGTTAATGTAATTAGAAATAGTTTCAATCAAGGAAGGAGTTCATCATACAAGTGTTCTTCCACAGAGAAAGCACTTTCCATGAATGACTTTTGCTGCCCTGGCTTCTTGATCTTCATGCAAAATTAAGACTCATCAAAATTACATGGCCTATAAACGAAGCCACTTCAGTTTAGTGTCACCCAGATGAAATATTGGAGTGTGACCATGGCACTTGGTAACAAACTAATTTTAAAAGAATAGGTAGGGAAATCTGTGGTGCTGAGGAAATAAAAAGCAATTAAAAACTATATATAAAAGGGGAATCACAAGAAGGAATGAGGCTTTCAATGAATGACAGGGAAACTCAGGGAAACAACTGAAGAAAGAAATGTCATTCTAACCTTTAAAATATTAAAAAATTAATATATCTGAAATATCATCAACCCCCAATCCTGTAAACAAATCTATATTTATGGGTCTTCATGTCTGCCCTCACAATGTTCTTTAAATGTGCAAAGCATCAATGTGGTGGTCTAAGGAGGACCTAAGAGATGATGGGAGATGAAGTTACAACCACCGGGAAAAGAATGCTGAAATTTCCATATCCTCTTTTCTTTCTGGATTACACTTTGGATTACATATAATTTATAACCTAGGATGACACCTGGGAAATGCTTCAAGAAATTATACTCTGAAAAGCCTCTTTACAGCTGACACAAATCTGTTTAGCAGGAGTGTTTATCAGATTTACTCATGTTCCTGCACAACTCAAAGGTGTTGATAGATGTAATAGATCTGGTAAGCTCCAAGTGCCTGCGTGTTGCTGCTGTAGCAGGCATGCATGGTAGCTGCTAGAATGGAAATGACTGACTGGCAGGTTATCAGATCTGATTTTTTCAAATTTCTTTTAATGTGAATATTTATGAATATTTCATTATCTATGCGATCATCTTTGAACAGTGGTCCCAAACCATCAAATACTGCTGGTGCTGTCATCTGGCAACTTGCAGACAAATTCTGTTGAAAACCCAGTGAAAAGCAAGTTCTAAATCCCTAACTGATGCTGTTAAGTGTCATGTGGCATTTGCAGTAGCTATGGATGTAAATCTTTCATAATCCAATATCAAACTGAAAAGAGCAAATGAGTTTGCCTCTGTGGTTACAAAGAAGAAGGTATTGATTACCATAACAAATTAACAACTTGAAACCTGATATATACCCTCTGAGTGCTGAGAGCTGTGAGCTGGAACAGCCATGTATTACACATTGGCCTCATGAGATTTAAAAGCAATTGTGCCACAAAAATAGCTAGTTATTAAAAGAGTTCTGTAAAAATTATTTTAATGGCATTTTCTGCAGGGCTAGAAAAATTACCAACTTGCAATCAAAGTAATAGCTTTTCATTAACTAAGATAGTTGAGCGAGACCCTGTCATTACAGATTTTTTTGTGAAAACTGACGCTGGGTGCATTTTCAGTGGCAGGCAGATGGGTGACAACATGAATTATTGCAGGATAGTAGAGGGAGTTAAAAAGCACTTGGCACTTCCACAGGCTTCTACACTGAGATAGTTAGAAAATGAATGGGAAAATGAACATAGAAAATCTGTGTGTTTGTTTGGGGAAGAGGTTAAGTTAAGCCCCTACAGATGAACCATTTAAGGATGCTTCTATCTGCTTTGGATTTTCTCTGCTTTCCTCTCCTCATTGCAATGAGTGAGATTCCACCAGCTGATGCAGTAAGATGACAATGTGAAAGTGCACTAGCTTGAATCAATATCCAGCTCTAGCCAGCAAGCAGCTTTCAGGATAGTACTTCCAACTGATAGGAGCCTGGAAACAATGAGGGAACAGGGTGAATATTCGTTCACATTTTTAAGGAACTTCTCTTTGACTGTACTCACACTTACTCCTTTTCTTGTTTACTCAAATGTTTTTGTAAAGTAGTTTGCTGGCAACAGTATTCATGGAAATTGAAAATCATAGCAAATACTGCAAATGATGATAGATTTCTTTTTTTCAGATCCACAGCAAGGCTTGCAAGGAAAGCCATGCATTACATTCAGAGTCACGGAACAAAAAGGTATTGCTTTATTATTCTGTAAACCAAAATGCTTTTAGCTGAAGATGCTCAAAACTGGCAAGATATATTTTGCTGATCAGCTAAAAGATAAAATTCTACACAGTGGCTGTTGCGACTAACTCACTGCAGATATTGTGGTGTGCTGCTGGACAATTTGAAAACAGAAAGAAATATTATATGGTGTGTTTGGTTGTTGAACTGTTTGTTTGCACCGAATTATGTAGCTGACCTTATGAGGGATATAAAGATCCTTTTTGCTTTACTGGGTATTAAAAGAAACAGTTGGTGGATCTATGAAGACAGGGAACCTCCCATAAGCCAAAGGAGAGATGTTTTAGGTTTACAGTTAAAGGTTTATGACATTTTGGCCCTCCTTTCACCCTGCAGTGTGAACTTGCATAAGGGAAGTGGGAGGAGGGAGGTTGTTCTAGGCATTTGAAGGCAAAAATTTAGGTTAGTATTTAACCCACAAGGAACAAAGTAATGTACTGCTGCCACTGGCAAAGCTGATTTGTGGTGAGTTCTTGGGGAAAGCAAAACATGGTGGGGTGGGGAAGCTTGGAGATACTTGGCTTGGAGATACTTGAATTTCTCTCTCCCCATTGCAAATCTCCTGAACTCCTCATCTGATCTAACCTTGATTGAGTGGAATGTCTAATGGTAAATTGTTGTAATATTGAAGTTGACAATGTGTGTTGATAATATTTCATATTATATGAATATGAAAATTACATAAAACCTCATTGGGATGCATTGAACATGTTGAAGCCCACTGTAACAATGTGCACAGATCTAGGAGCACTTGGAAAAGCAGCTGCTGTGGTTTTAAGAAACTTAAATGCCCTGAAGTATTATTTATTTGGTGACATATGATAAACTGTTCTACAAGATCTAGATGATTGCAGCTTAAACCCCCTCTCTGGGTGACCTGTCCAATTTTGATATACAACACTCTAAACAGGAGTCTTGCCTGCCTGGGTTGTGCAACATTTAAAGAATCAATTAACATTATAAAACTCTGGCAAAGTTTCCCATCATCATTATTGCTTCTTCATTTTGTTACCTTGCATTTTGTATCTTCCCTCATGCTTTATCTGTTATACATCTGTTTCTTACATTAATTAAAGCAGGTTTAGTTCTCAATGTGTGGAAGTATTTATTAGTGTATTTGCTGGAGGGCTGAGGGGTCAGTGACCCTGCTACATCCTTCTCTTCCTGGCCTGGCCACCACACCTGAGGTACAAGTGGGGAATAGGAAATGGCTTCTGGACTGCTGGCTTTTATCCATGGATGATCCAGTCCCACTCCAGACTGCAGGAGCTTTGTCAGCAGAATTCATTTGAATTTGCTTCACCCCCTACCTGGATAGCATCACATGGGACCCCAGTGGATAGAGAGATAACTAATATTGTTTCCTGTGGCTAAACCTCAAGAAAAGAAGATGCTGAAAGTGGATTAAATGTTCTTTTTCACTATTGGCTGCAAATGGAAATAAGAGATTGAAAAGATCAGTTCAATGTAAGCACTTCTTTTATACTTAGAATTGATTTGGAATGACAATTTACACGAGAGAGATTTTGGCACAGTAACATTCACATTCATCCAATCTCATAAGCTACAAGGGGAAAGTGTGGGCTTTGGTTTTTTTTTTTTTTGCAAGAAGATCACCTTGCTTTATTTTTTCAGTATTACCTGGGGCTACTGCAGAGTGGATGAGGCTTTGGCTGTAGCAGTAATATCCACACAGAGTAATGATCCGGTTGTGCACAGTGAATCCCTCATTTGAGGCTTCAGCCTTTGTAGATTAAACTGCTGGTTGGTGGAGTTCCTTTCCTTGTGGGAATCAAAGCACCCACTCATTTCCACTTCTGATGAGGAAATTAATATCCTATTCATGTAGCTCTATATTGCTTTTAATTCATTTAGTATTAAACTACCAACTGCTTGAATGAAATGTTGTGGGGAAGTTCATTTCTAGAAGGCAATTTGTCTCTGGACAATTAGAGAGTGTTTATTTCTGTGTTACTGAATCACAGGAGGGAATATCTCCTGTAGAAAATGGTATTTTCAGCTAAATTAATGACCTTTTAATAAAACAATGAGCATGTTTTTCTTAAATAAATTACTGACAAGAATAGTACCACCAACTTGGGTGGTAACTCATTTGCCCAATAAAAATGTGGGTAAACATTTATAAATTGCACATCAGGAGTAATCAGGGAGAACTGGCAGCATAAAACATACAAACAATATTTTTTAACTTTACAAGCCCCTTCATTAACTTCTTAGAACAGAGACTCTTTGGGACAGAAAGCCCTTGGAGGTGTATTTCTTTCCGTGTGTCCACTTCAGCTGCCAGCCAGATCTCTTTCCCTGAACTTAGGGCTGGAGGGTCAAATGGAAGAGGCTCTGCCTGCTGCTCTGGAGTTGTGCTGGAGGGGAGCTAATGAACAAGTTGATGTGGAAGTGCCACAGCCACGGGTTTGGTGAGGTTTGCAGCTGACAGTCTGGATGGGGTGCAAAGGAGTTAAAAAACTGCGAATGATGACGAAAAATGCCAGGACTTTTCCCCTCAGTACCTCTTTTCTTTCTGCTCTCCACTCAGGATGGGAATATCTCCATTTCCTCAAGTAAGGACAGAATAATAAAAAGAATAAAGCAAATTCCACTGCACCTTCTCCGTGACTCCATCAAGATCTCACAAGGTAGTCAGATGCCTGATACAATTGGTGTGCTACTGGATCAAACTGTTCTGTGAATGTCTCTGATGCCACAGTAAATTATGTTAGGAATTCAGTCAATGATATTTCGGTCAGAGACAGTGGAACGCTTGTCCCTTGCTATGGCATCAGGATCCAGTGCTGCTGTACAGGGTGTAAAGCTGCTCTCAGTCCATCTGTAGGTGTTAGACACCCCATGGCTCCCATCTCTGTAAAGTGTGGGAGATCTCACACTCCTTGCCATATCTCAACAGATGTACACACATCCTGGAAAATAAGTTCTGAGGAAGAAGGATTGCATTAATGTTCCATATTTAGGGGGGGTCTCGACATAGTCTTCTGCTAAGACGACTGGGACTTGCAGGCATCTCACCTCGACACTCCTCTAGGATCCCAGTAACGCATGTTTGATAAATCAGGTCTCTAGAAAAGCATCCTCTCTTGATTTAAAGACCTTGAGACACCAAGAACATCCCCCACCACTTATTCTACTGGTTAATATCTTCACTATTAAAACCGTCTCCGTAATTCCTGATCAGCCTCAGCTTCCAACCATTATTCCTTTACATGCTTTTTTCTGGTGGATTAAAGGGTCTTCTCCCACCTAGAAAAGCTTCCCCCAGAGGTCCTTAGATACTGTAATCCAGTAATGTCTGAGTCATCTTACTGGCAAGATTTTAAAATGCCTTGTGGTGCAATGTTATCTCCAGCCCTGGAATAATTTTTGTGGTTCTTTTCCGAGGTTTCTGCATTTTCAAAAAGCACTTTAAAGACTTTGCAGGCATGATGGGATGTATAGTGGGGGGAGAGTCATACATAAACGCATACTACACAAGTGATATATTTTGGGCTGATTTCCTGGTACCTACTACAGGGAACAAAACGTATGTGTAGCTTTTAATGCATTAGATAATATTTAATAGTAAGTTTTCCACCCATGAATTGGAAACAAATGTTACATCAGTATGATTTGAAAAGGTGCATCAGATCAATGCTAATGAGGTCTTTGCTTTTGTAACCAACCACCAAAACATGGAGAAGTTCTTGTAGTCTGACCCAAAATACATTTATTTTTCCTTTTGGCAACATGTATTAAAAGAAAGTCTTTCAGGTTGGCCATGAAATTTTCTGAAGCAAATAGTTTTGTTTAAAAAATGCTAATGCAATTTTACACTTCTAAACTTTTTTCCCTTTTCTACTGCAACTGTTTGCAGGGTTGGATTGAGTAATTTGTAAATAGACATGCACATCAGTTGATAAGATTTCTTTTACAGTAAACAAAGGAAGTTTGTGCAACTGAATACATAGTCTGATATGAAAGGCTGCTTTGAAGGCACAGCTCTCCCAAAGGAGGATGTAGACAGGTTCTGAGGGGATGATGGGAGCAGAGGACATCTCCCAGTGCCCTGTCCAGGGAGGGCAAAAGGAGCTCTCTTTGGTTTGAGTCTGAAGACAATAAAAGCTGGCAAAGTGGGAGGCAAAGAGACTGGGAGAAGAAAAAGGCAGAAGAAAAGAGAAAGGAAAAAACCCCATAGCAGCTCAGCAAAAAGAAAAAAACGTTAAAAAACTCCAAACATTATCATTCCAGAGGGTGGAAAGCTCCAGCTTGAGCTGGGTCAGGCGCTGGGAACATCCACTGAGAAACAGAGGAGGCACAGAGATTCACCAAGCAAGCAGAGGAGCTTCAGCTCCAGGTGGCTTCAGCGAGGCTTTTGGTGGGCCTGGGGCTTCGGTGGGGCTCAGGAGGGGACAAAACCTGGGAAAGGAGATTGAGGAGGGCTCCCAGGGCCTGAGCTGCATGCAGGTATGGCAAATGATGGGAAAGGAGGGATGGGATAGGGCAGGGGACAGAAGGCTGAATGGGGGGTTTGAGATTCAGTGGGAGCCTGGTAAGACTGGGAGTGATGATCAGGCTGGCTTAAATGTAGGGAGGGAGTCAGAGCCTGGCAGCAGAAAATAAATCACAGATCTCCATGAATTCAATGTGGCAAATGCATGACTGTTATGAACACTTAGCTGCCATCACATGCTCCATGAATCACTGCCCCTGGCTTCAAATGTGACACTTGCATCTGTCAGGCCTGGGGGTGTCATGTCACACCAGCAAGGGGTGAAAAAAACACCATTTTGGAGAATGCAACTGAGTTTAAGTGACTTGTCTGATGCTGTGTCAAAACTGCAATGGAAGCGGACACTGACAAATCCAGTTCTTCTCTGGCCAGGTTTGTATGCCCTCAGCTGTGTTGAGGTCAGTGAGGACCACAACAAGGAGAAAGCTCATTTTAGGTTTTGGGATCACTAAAGACCCAGCACATTGTAAGTACCCAAAGCTGTGAAGCCCCGTCATTATGCTGTGGGCGTTTCTTGGGCACTGGTTGAGTGGTGACTGCCTCTGCTGCAGCATTTTATGTCACCCTCACCTTCTCCCATTGATTTGATAGATCTAATCATTATAATCTTATTTCCTAGGCAGGGTGTAGTTTGCATAGCAAAAGGCCTCTTCTTCAACTGCACTTTGCCCTGGGTATCATAGATTAGCACTGAGTCCTGCTGGGAAGAGGAGTGAGAGGGTTTTAGAGAGTTGCCATCCATAAAGGAACCAGTGATTGCATTATTCCCCTTCAAACCATCCTCCGCACTCCCCAGCCAGCTGCTGTTGCCTAACTGGGTCCAGATGGTTTCAGCTCAGCTTGATGGTTTTTCCTAGTGTGCATTTATAATGCCTTCAGTCCGTGCAGCAGCCAACTGTTGTGATTGGGCACTGTTCCTGTCACTGCCTTCCTCTGCCTGGCACGCAGCACGGTTATGTTTTGTCCCTAGTTAGATTGCACATTTCTTAGGGTTTTTCCCTGTGCACTTGGAATGGGTCATTGAAATTGTGCTCCGTTTCTGCCTGCAGCTGTTTGTCCATAAATTAAGCCATGGTGGGAGAGACAGGGCAGGGAGCAAGTTAGTCTTGGATTTGCTGTACTGCCCCCTCCTCGAAGGGCAGGGACTCCCAGTTCAAGCTGGAGCAGCAGGAGGTGGCTGGGAGAGAAGGAAGTACCTGTAAGCTGAGGTGGAGGAGGAAGAGATTGTTTCATTTGAGTCTTGGAAAAAGCATGTGCTTTGTGGATTTAACCTAACCATCTCCCTCCTGTGGCTTCCTTCCTCTAAAGGGATCTCTTGTGGACACCACAATTGTGCGTGGGCGAGCTGAAGGTCTTGCACACACTGTCCTAAATTGGACCAGGAACCCCTCTCTCCTCATTTCTGTTCTCCCTCTAGAGCAGTAATGAGAAGTCAGATTTCTTCTATGACAACAGACATGTGAAAACATGAGTCTGCCTTCCTCTGTACAATCAACCAGTGGAGGAATGTGCAGGAACATAGGAAAGGCTTGGAACTACAGCACACTGTTTATTTGGCTCCGAGCCTTCCTGCTGCAGTGATCAAGGAACACATTTGCTTGATTATGGCCTTGTTAATTCTTTATTTGGCATTTATTAAAACTCTAAACTGTGCTTAGAAAATACCCATGATTAATGATCACTCATTAGGGACCAAGCAAGCCTGAAGGATAGCTCAGCTACTTTTGGCAGAAGTAGCAGAGGTTTTACCTTTTTACCAGTGTCCTGATGGAAATGACAAGATTTGGGTTATCCAGTGATTTTGGATGCTGTGGTAAGGAATTTTAGGGCGAGGGTGTGAGGCCTGTGGCTACCCTCCATGGCTGCTACTTTCTACATGGAGGATGCAGCTTATCATCAAGGTCCAGGTCACTTTAACAAGTCACTACAGCTACTTCTGCAGTGTGATCCCGACTTGGTAAAGAGCTCATGCCATGCAATCATCATTGTAATACTTCTGGTATTCAAACTGTGGCCCTCCAGTGTGCACAGATGGGAGAGATCCCTGCTGGATAGTACTTATAAGGTGCTCTGCCACAGGAATGTGCTTTTTCTTTTCAGAGAATTAAGTGGGCTGCTGATTTTGTTTGTGTTGCCCTGCTGAGGGCTGGCAGGACAGCTATTGTATTACCCTTCACTCCCTTCACCCCATCCCTTCCCTGAAGAAGGGCACAGATGAGTTTGTTTTGAATGCAGATGTGCATGGAAGTATTGCCAGGGAACAACAGTTTTCAAAGTTATTCAGGAAAATGAAAAGTGAGACAGGATAGCTATCCTGACATACCTTGGTTGCACTAAAATAGGTAAGGAAGCCCTCAGCATCCGGGAAAAATGCAATAGCAGACTTCATTTCCAAATAGAGGTGTGCTATATGTGCATGTATTTGTTGCATGTGTTTAGGAAGTACAGTAGTAGAAGTTGTATTCTGTAAAAATAATTTATGTTTTTCTGTTAAAATAACTGATGTTTTTCTACAGAAGGCTGAACTGTAATATTTTCTCCATGCCACAGAGAATATTGCACGGAGCAGTAGGCATTCCTTTGAGCATCACTTAGAAAGAAAAGTTCTTTAAAAGAAAATACAAAGAAAAGGAAAAAACTCACTTCACTCTCCCTCAGTCTTCTCAGAGGCAGCCAATAAACCAGTCTTCAAAGAGACTTCTGAGACTGACTAACAAGAGGCCGCCTTTGGGCACGGTAGCTGCACGAAGCTCAATCCTGATTGTAGCAGATATCTTTTGGAAAAAGATACTTTGCTTTCTGTGCAGGAAAGAGAGATGAGTGGAAAACCAGTGAGATGATCCTCGGGAGTGATGAGCTATGCAGGGTTTGGGATGTTGGAGAAAGCTAGGTGTAAGCTTGGTGTCTGGCATATTTTGGGTATGTCTCAGAATTACAGCCTGCAACAGCTGCAGAGAAGAGTTCCCTCTCCCAGGTGTGGGTTGGTAGAGGGTGGTCTGTCACCAGCACAGCACAACTATCACCCCCAGTCCCACCAGACCCTGTGGAAGGAAGCAGTGATATCTGGGGATTTGTGCATTGTGTCTCCTTTTGTTTGTGTCTGCTCTTTTTTAGTGTTGTGACATTGAAGGGGAAGGGCTGTTCCCTTGATTGATTTTAATGACAGATACTTGGCAGGTTTCTAGATTGGCTGTGATGACTGTGATCCAGCTGTATGATGAGAGATTTCCTAAATCTCACCCTGAGATGAGCCACATATCTTTAAGGAAGAGTTAATATGATAGAATTTCTTTTCACCAAAGTATAAACCTTCATCTCACTCACACTAGGTTCTAACACCATTTCTTACAAGTCCATGGGTGCTGCAGGACTGTGTTTGGTCTGGCCAGTGAAGATAAGCACAAATGAATTGATGCTTCATGGTCTTTTACATTCATGTAATTCAGACCTTTCATACCCCACTTAACAAATGCCATATTGACTGAAGGCTAGAGATCAATCATGATCAATAATGATTCCCAAAGTTTTCTTACCATGGTCCCATTTCTGACTGAAAAGAGCCTGACAGATGTGGGGCCTGCCTAAGCCTACATTTGCAAGGTGTATAAGGACATGGTGTTATCTTTCTCGATTTTGTGAGTCTGGTATGTTTGTGCTATGACTTGTGCCAGACATTCTCAGGGAGCAGCAGATCACCCTGAGTGCCATCACATGGTACATGCTTGACAGCTAGGGGTCAGGCCAATATGGGCTTATGAAAAGCAGGTCCTCTGTGACCGACCTGGTCACCTTCCATGACAAAGTGACCCAGTTAGTGGATGAGGGAAAAGCTGTGCATGTTGTCTAACTAGACTTCAGTAAAGACTTTGACACTGTCTCCCAAGTGCTCTCCTGGAGCAACTGGCTGTTCATGGCTGGGATGGATGTACTCTCACTGTGCAAAAACCTGGCTGCATGGCTGAACCCAGGGAGTGGTGGTGAGTGGAGCTGTATCCAGCTGGTGACCAATCCTAAGTGGTGCTCCCTAGGGCTCGGTGCTGGGGCCATTCTTGCTTAGCGCCTTTATCAATAATTTAGATGAGGGCATTCAGTGCTCCCTCAGTAAGTTCACAGATGACACCAAGCTGGGTGGGAGTGTAGATCTGCTGCAGGGTTGAAGGGCTCTGCAGAGGGATCTGAACAAACTGGATCAATCAGCCGAGGACTGAGGTTCAATAAGGCAAAGTATCAGGTCCTGCATTTGGGTCAGAACAACCCCATGCAACACTCTAGGTTTGGGGAACAGTGGCTTGAGAGCTGCCCAGAAGAAGGTGACTTGGAGGTGGAGGTTGACATCAGCTGAACATGAGCCAGCATGTGCCCAGGTGGCCAAGAAGGTCAATGGCATCCTGTGACCAGTGGACCAGGGAAGTGATTGTTCCCCTGTACTTGGCACTGGTGAGGCTGCACCTCAAATCCTGTGTTCAGTTCTGGGCCCCCTCACTTCAAAAAGGGCATTGGGGTGCTGGAGTGTGTCCAGAGAAGGGCAATGGAGCTGGGGAAGTGTCTAGAAAACACATCCTGTGAGGGGCAGCTGAAGGAGCTGGGGCTGTATAATCCGGAGAAAAGGAGGCTCAGGAGAGACCTCAGTGCTGTCTACAATAATCTGAAAGGAGGTTGAAGCCGGGTGAGGATCAGTCTGTTCTGCCATGTCTCAGGGGAAAGAATGAGAGAAAATGACCTTCTGTTTCACCAGGAGGGGTTCAGATTAGATACTGGAAATTTGTTTTTCAGTGAAAGAGTGGTCAGCCATTGGAGTAAGTTGCCCAGAGAGGTATGGAGCCACCATTTCTGAAAGTGTTCAAAAAGCATCTGGATGTGGCACTTGGGGATATGGCTTAGGGGTAATTATGGAGGTGCTGGGTTGGACTAGATGATCTTGAAGGTCTCTTCCTATATGGATGATTCTATGATTCTGTGATCCTGTTGAGAGTTCTTGGGGCACTACCTTGTGCCCAGCAGGAGGGTCTGACATTCTGCATGGCACAGCTGAGAGAGGCTTCATGCTGGGAAGGCTCCCAGTAGACATTGCCTTACAGATGTTGTATTTGCTTGCTCATGCATTGATGCCTCAAGTGGCTTAAGGTAGGGTAAGAGCCTTTGGCATGGATACAGAAGCAGCAGGTGGATGGGCTGCTCTTGGCCAGCCCATGTGGGAACCACATAAATACGCAATGAAGTATTTTTGAGAGATACCATTTTCCAGCTTCTGATTCCTACAGGAGTCCAAATTCAGCAGGGTGGATCCTGGCTTATTCTGGACCTTACTCTATCATTGACTTAGAACTAGCATCTTCCCTCTTTAAGGAAAAACCCTTCCTAGCTCCCATTGTATATTCACTATAACCACGCCACACTTAAGTGCTGCAAACCACTGGACAACTGGATTAAAGCTGGCAGAGCATCACTTACTCTACTTTCTGTGAAGGCTGCTCTGACTGGTGTGCTCTGAGGCCAGACAAGACTATGACTGACCACAGTACTTCAGATGAGGAAGACATCAACCCATCGAGACATTTGTGTGTCAAAAATGACAGACAAATCCTGCAAGCACTTCACTACTAGATCCTTCTGGGTCTGAAACTGGGAGTCAGGGGGTGGGGACTTGACGGACCTGAACTGTAGTCTTAGATACTCACCTTGTTGTGAGCATTTGACCCCACAATGATCACAGTTCCTGGAGGAGCCATTCTCCACAGTTTGTCATTGCTGTAGGAGCTTTTCAGATTGTGAGTGTGGCAGTAACTGTCCTGGAAGTGCTCCAGTACCAGTCACTTTGCTCAGCTAAGGATTTTGCCTTGGTTGTATAGCCGGCAACTTCAGCAGAGTTTAATGAAGTTCCTACTGCCTTTTAATTTTCTTTGGTAGTCGGGCTAGAGTTACGACTATAATTTGGACCTGATTCTGAAAAGAATCTTAGGTCTTTGTGATCAGGCATATGATTTAATTCAGTTTAATTTAATTTTGACACCGGCAAGATTCTCATTTAAAGTGCACATTTCCAAGTGTATAAATCTATAGAAACGACACTGGCTCAGAACCTTTACCAGGCAGGCTGTCATAACTAATGCCTATTAGTTAAATTAATGTAACAACGTGCGCTTTTAGTACTTAGCAAAGAATCTGCTCCACAAATATAAACCACAAAGACCTGAAAATGGCTATTTAATTAAACTCATTTATTTTCTTTTCAGATGCTTTCCCTAAAATTTCTTTCTTTCCTTGGGTAAGGTGTTCTTTCAAGACAACATGAATTTAAAATACTAAAATCAAGGAAAGGCCAAGTTATAGCATAATGAGTAGATTAAAGCTTACTCAGTACTCTGTTCTAAACTCTGTGAAACTCTATTTCTAGTACAAAATGCAGAGGAAATTGAATTAATTTGAAAATGTTTCTGTGGTGAAAGGTTAACATGAAGCCTTCCCTGGGAGCCGATAAATATGAGTAGCAAGTGGGAAACGTGTACTTGCAATCACTTTCTGAATTACCTGTAAGTTCTGTGAATTGTTATGTTGTGTCAGAGCATCTTAACTTTAATTTCATTTTTTGAAATCTGTCCATTTTCCTTCACAGTAGTCTTCAAATGCTCCTTGTTTCTAAATGCTTAAGGGAGGCCCAGAAAATGCAGGAAAGCTGGGATGTGTCTGGAGTTCATGTGACATTGCAGGTACTCACTCTCAGCCAGTGGAGCACTGTGAACTTCTGGTCTCTGCCACTTAAATCGCCTGGTGCACCAGAATAAGAGCTCTATACTTGTGTGCTGTGGTCTTGGTTGAAGAGCAGTGTCTGGAGTTAGCCACAACACTGTTTGATGATGAATTAAATAAATGCTTTTACCAAAGAAATCAGAGCAGATATATCTACTGTAGACTTCTGGTTCTCTGAACTATTAACAGTGTTAGCAGCAAGTATTTAACACATTTAATAAAGGCTACCATGGACACCATTTCTCATTTCCTCAAAACAGTAAAAAATAATGGTTTTTTTACATGAAGACTAGAAGATACATTTTGTATAAGAAACAGACGTCTATAACCATAAATAAATATGTAGCATGTCCATTGTGGGCTTTACAAATGTGCTAAGTACATTGAGTTAATTGGTAATTAATTCAGGGTAAAGTCTACAGATAGACTAAACATATTGATTGCCAACTCTTCCTTTTCCGGGAACAGAATCACTGTGCAAAGCTGAACTGAATTAAAATAAAATAGCACTACAGAATATAATTTCTGCTGCAGACTGAAGATATTTTTATGGCACGGAACGCTACTGGAATAGAGCAGTAGTCATCAACCATTGTTTAGAGCATGCAGCACATTTTGTGTTCTAGAAATCAAGAAAATCTGTAGGGAGTACACATAGTTGAAGAATATAGGGTCACAATAAAATAGTGCTTTTATTATAATTATAAACGGCCACGGCCAGAATAAACCCTCCACACCTGTTTAAAGACTGACTTTTAGAAAGAAAAAGAAATAAACTGGCTACAGAGCACGTGCACTCTGATTATTAGACATCCAAGCTGGGGCATTAGAAACTGCAAGTAGAGACCAATGCATGCCCTATGAAACTACAAATGCCAGAGGTGACATAAAGAGGTGCTTCAAGAAGTTATACATTATTCTGTGAGTTTTTTCAGGAAGAGTGGGTATTTGGCATTTTCCTTGTAAATGGACTTGGAAAAAATTCTGGCTCAGCTCAGTAAAACATAGGCTGATGAAAATGATAGTTACGGTGTCCTTTGTTTTACATGAAGGTGATTGTATTCTTTGCTGCATTCACATTGAATCACGTACAAGTCTAATGCAACTCAGTCACAAAAGGTGACACTCTTCTCACTTAATTTTATAAGCCCAAAAAGCAGAAGTCTACATCTGACCTGGTTGTCTGGCCACCTTTATGACTCTGGAGACAACAGAGAGTCTGGAGGTGCTTCTAGAAAATGATTCATCTGCTCTGTTTCAGACATCTATCTGAGGAGGACATGAATTATGCCCCGGGAGCACCTATTCCTCCTTGAGTTAGACAACCAGTCCAGATGAAGATGTCTGTGCTATAATTGTCTGAGACCGAGCAAAACAAATCCTATTGAGGGGACACAAATTAACACCATGAGCACCCTGGCCATGGCACACATCCAGAAGCCTCCTGCTCTGCAGCTCCAGCACAGTGCTTGCACAGTCAGCTGGGTCTCCACTTCCCCTGACACTGGTGGCTGAGTTTCCTCACCTTTTCATGTAGGTTTCAAATGCAAACCCCCATGGGCACCAAAGACAAATGATTGCTGGCTTGAGGAGGTCCAGCCCACTCCTGAGGCATTCTCTTCCAGGGATCCTGGGGCTGGATCCCTTCTAGCCTTCAGTGAAAGAAGAAGGGACTTCCTGCACCTCTTCAGGTGATGCTTATACCATTGTGGGTTCTGCACAGTACCTGTGGATTGCCACAGTTCTCAGAGCTATCCACTGGTCCAAATTGTCCCATACTGACCAGCTGTCACCATCCTGAAACAGCCTCTGTAAAGTGTTTTGATGGAGCAGGGTTTTGAAAAGTTCTGTGGGCAACAGCAAATAAAATAACAAGCAAAATAGAACTTGGCTGCCTGACTTTTCAAAATATACTGCTAAGACATCTGAAATACTGTCTCTTGCACAGCGCTGCTCCTCTGAGACATCCAAAAAGGAGTTCATTTTTATACTCGGTGTGTACTTTTCCTGCTTGAGATATTTCTTTCTGCTTCTCATTAATGCTATTTTCAATCCCACAGGGAGAGTGCTAGGTAAAGTGACCAAGAAAAGCTTTCTTGATGGTCTTCCCAACTTCATGAAATATTAATGCTTATTGTATTTGAGCCTTTTGTTTATTTAATATTTGCCCAGGGACAGTATAAGCTGTCCATATTGTTTTCCATCAGAATTACTAATGCAGGAAAAGGGAGCACTATAACTTAATACCTATCTTATTAGTATTTTTATTACCACAACAAGACAAACAGAAATAGTCCAATCTTGTTACAGATCATTCTTGTTTATATGTGCGTTGAAGATGAAAGGGTGAATGTTGTTCAGGATGTTTTCTTTCTGTGGCTACTGTGATGTGTGGATACATTTTTTCAAGATAAATGCTTGAGTTAGGTGCCTACAGTGAAAGGGCTGAAATATCCTTCTGAATACATGGCCCTTCCTCAGTGTGGGAGAACACTCCATGGTCTTTTGGCTCCTTGAGAAACTTCACCATGTGTGCTCTCAGAGACAGTGTGACGCTCTGGGAATTGGCATTAGGTTCTATAAAAGGCCCACAGCAGAAAAATTAGGGTTTCAGCCCCAGCTCTGATTTCCATTTCTTGGTGAAGATGAAAGGCATCAACAAAGGCAGCCTCCTGGAAATGTTGTTGTCCTCCTGGAGGAGTTGATATTTGCACTTTCTCCTGCCTGCACTGGCATTAGCAATGAGAGATTCACAAGTACACGTTTAATTGGTCTGTTCAGGCTAGAAAAAAGTCTGATCACTTCTCTCCAGAAGGGAGACCCTCTTTTAAAGGGGAGCACCTTAGAAAATGCAAGGTCGGGGATGGGATGGTGTCTTGGACACTTATCCTTCCATCTAATATCCCTTGTAGGTGAGCATGGCAAAGGAGAAGCATGAGAGCAATGGGTGGTAATTAAGTGTCCTGACTTTTCAGAAATCTTGGGCTTTCTGGAGATTACTTCAACTCTTTGGAGTCATTGAAAGTAATGGTCTTCAGTACTTTTGGCACTCAAAAGCCAATTCCACTCATTCTGAAGCCACCATTACAGTTAAATGGTGACTCTAAGAGGATATATGTCTTTTAGTACCTTCTTGCATCCCTGTGTTATGCACATCCCGATGTACTGCACTTGGAAAAAGGTCTCTTATAAAAGAAAGCTTTGGAACAATTTTGAATCAATGCAGTTGCTGGGATTCCCAGCCGTGGTCAATTCTTAGCCCTATCATGCAAGATCTGTTTTTTATATACATAAAACTTTGAAACTTCCCATGCTTTGGATATTGTAATATTAGAGTTAGTATTAGCAATAACAACAAAAATAATGGAGTGATACTGTCTGAGCTAAATATGTCACTGCAATTGAGGCTTTCTATTATTTTTATGATATAAATTTGTGTATAGTCCTCAGCTGTTTTCCCCAAATAGATGCTGAGCTTGAATATGAGGGCCAGTAAACTTGCACAGTTTCTCCAGCTGCCTTGGCAAAAATGTTACCTGTGGGAGCCAATGAAACATTTATTTCACATTGCTCCTACTGTGCCCACAATGACATTTCTCCAAATGTGGCTGTGCAGGTTGAAGATATATTTATTGGTTTATTTTGCCACAGTATTATTATAAATTAGATTATCTTGTGCTACGTGAAGTGTGATAGAGTCTGGTGAGTGTTTAAATATTGAAAAGTTGCTGCATGGTGTATGCTTGTATTTCCATTGCTGGCTGGGGCTGAGGCTCTCTGTCTTGTCTGTGCCTCTGCAGCATATTGCAGAGGGCCTGGGACCTGCAGGTTTAGTGAAGAAAAGTATCAGGGGCTCTCAGTGCAAGAACTCACTGGAAGTGTAATTTTTAAAAATTTTTGCTATAAAGGTGTGCTAAAACACCTGCAAAGTGTTGTATTTTTTTAAAGGAGCATTTCATATTCTTAAGCAAGCAAAGGAAGAAAAAAAGTAAATTCTAAGATTGCATGAAGTCAGTGGGAAGGAACATGCACTGTATGGATGACTGTAACTAGTAGAGAAGGGAAAAAGTGAAAATCTTCCCAAGAATCTCAGGATCAGGAGTCTGTGAAGGGGGAGGCAGTTTCAATAGCCTTGCAGTAGCAGTTGGCTGGAAAAAAAAGTGAAAAACCCCATCATTGGAGGGAAAAATCAAATTATTTGCTTAGTAGTACTTTGGTAGTTACAGGATAGCTTGCCAACCACAGAACTTGTTGGAAAAGTAAAAGAAGATTTATTGCATAAGCTATGCAGTGAGAGAAACAAATGCATTCCATACAGTGTGTCCATCAGATGATAATGTCATTTTGAAAAGGAGCAGTTGGGGATAATAAGGAAATTGCAGCAAAATGTAAATAATTCCTTGTATTTATCTTCATCACAGTGGACAAGGGGAAAATACCTGCTCTAGAACTTCTTGTTTTCTTGTAGGTAATAGAAGTGAGGAACAATTTAAAAGTGAAATTAATCACTAGGGCCAGATAGTACTCGTCCATGAGTTTTGAAAACATTTAAGAGTGGTTCATCTGTAAGCAAAGGTACATGAACTATCCTTAAAGCCAGCTACCATAAAGGAGGACTGGAATTTTGCAAGAGTTATAGTTCCCTTATTACAAAGAAACTTTACCTCATTATTAGATAAATTACTAATGAAAATAATTAGGTACACGTACAATGCTTAAATGATCACCAATGTGATCTCCAAATGTGTCTCCTTCCAAATTACTTAGGGGAATAGAGGATGTGGTAGGTAAGGGCAAAATGGCACACGTGAACTTTGGAGTAGCCACTGACAAAACGCTGTGCTGGCAGGAGAGAGGCCAAGTCAGTTGCAATGCAGAAACTAATTATGCCAAAGTAATTAGGGAGAACAGGAACAAATCTTCAGCTCTGCAACTGGAGGGCATCGTACCGAGTCAGCTCCCAGCTGATTTAATAGCCTGCCACCATTGAAAACTGAGAAGTTAAACAATTAGCCCGTCCACTGTGTTCTTGTCAGCATGAAGGTGCCTATGTGCCTTTAGGGATCTGAAACAATTTTTACTCACCATCTGATAATATACTTCTAAAAAGTAAATACTGGGGGAAATAGGTGTCTCTGACAACATATTTGGATTTTGGGCTGCAGTTTATGTTTTTCACTGGAAATATTTGCACTGCATCAGGTCTCCGGTGCAGCAAGGGATGTTGCTGGCCAAATTTTGCCTTCTTGTCTCTCCTTCCTTTAGCCTCCCTGCAAACATTTTGATGCAGAGGGCATGGAGAATGCTGCCTCTCAGGTAAGCTGCACTTTCTCAGATGCATTTCCAGTTCCCTAGAAACTCACCTGTAAGTTCCAGATCTGTGCCTCCTCTTCCTATTGGAGTGAATCCTGAAATCCAGCCTATTTTTGACTGAGGCTTTGGCTCTACTTGCTAGTCAGCAGTTGCTTTTTCCTGTAGGCTGAGCAGGCTTGGTACTTGCCTACATTTCTGTAGGGAATCTGCGGGGAATAAAACCCATCAATGATAGAGAAGCAGCTTCATTATGTACCAGACTGAAATATCTACTGAATAACTTCCTCAGGGATATTGTGCCTTTTTTTTTTTTTTTGTTTAACCCTCTTCCTCTACATTTTTTCAGCCCTTCAACACTGCCATAAGGGTTAGGACAAAAGTGCTGTCTCTTGTGTCACCTGCTCTGTTTTGCTCTCCCAGCATCACTGTCTTGGCGGGACATGGGAGATGCTGTGGCAGCACCATGTTCATGAGTAACTCCTTGAATACTTTCCATTTTCTGGAGAATTATTCTCTTGCCAGGAGAAGGGGAGAGCAGAAGTGGCAAAGCATCTCACTTCCCTTTGAATGTCCTCTCTGGCAGGTATCAGCAGCACTCTGTGTTTGGATTCATGGTCTGTGCCCAGGGGGACTGGGCAGAGCACAGATGGCAATGAGGTGGAGCGCCCAGCAGAGCCTGGACAGGCTGGGCTGTGTCCTCCAGATGGCTTGGTCCTCCAAGTCATCTTTTTGCCCAGCTTGCCCTTTGCCTTTGGTCTTATATACAGACATTTTTCTGCCCATGGGTGCCACGTGGGCCTGGAGTATCAAGAGATGGCAGTCAGAGGCAAGGAGAGGGGCTGTGTTGATTGAGGGACTGTCCAACACCAATGTCCTGGGGCTCCCCAGCTTCTGCTGCTGAATCCCTTTTCCTGGGCAGCCACAGCAGTGGAAATGGCATCAAGCACACCTCTTTGCACCCTTCTCCAACAAGACACCCAGGGCCACATTTCCTTTTGCTTATCTGTGCTCTGGCTCTAGAGGCCATTACTTACTCAGGTTACCATCACTTTTTCAAGGATGTGTGGCATAGCCCTGTGCACAGTGCAGACCAGGGTGATCCTCTGTGCTGCATAGATATTGTCAAGAATGTGAACATACTGGCTTTCTCAAAATATCTTGACTACAGCTTGTCTTTTAAGGGTGCAGAACTGTAAACAGCCAGAATTGTTAAGCAAGTTATTGTATATGTTTCTTTACCAGGCTATGAAAATTAGCACCTACAAAATGGGACTATTGTTGTTTGATCTTTATAAAAATTTTGCTGTGGCAGGGACAGGCCTCTGTATGCAGTTGAGCCTAGCTGTTTGTCCACATCCCGATTACACATTCTAATTATAAGTAATTACAGGCGCAGGCATAAGCTGTTTTTCTGCCATAGATGTTCCAACAAGATTCAGGCATATTGTCAACATGTTTTAGCAGTTTAATTGTAGAGCTGGAAAGCAAAGAGTTGTGAGCTTTATTCTTAGTCCTGGCACATCCCTTGCATCCCCCTCACCCAGCTGTAGCTGTGTAAAGTTTAAGGGGTCCAACCCAAGCTCATCACGGAGGTTCCCTCCACAGCCCAGGAGGAGAGGAAGATGCTGTCTGCACTGTGGGGCATTAATGTCCCCCTTACACTCATGGGTCTGGAGCTGTGCTTTCATGCTGCCATGCCTGACTTTTGCATCACTGCTGCTTACCTGCTTTTGCAGGAAGCATTGTGGTGGTGCTTCCTGATGCTTCCCAGCTGAGATCTGCTCACCAGATGGTCTCTTTGACACTAATGGCCTCTTAAGTAGCCTCTGAGGACCGCCCCCCCCAAGCCCTCCCCAGCCCTCTCTACTCTTTCCTAGGGATATTTTTCCAAACACAAAAAAGGTATTTCCAAAGAGAGAACGAGTTTTGAAATTATCCTCAATTTGATGATGCCTTTCCCTAATGTAAATGACATTTGTTCTGATCAGGAAATGTGGAAAAAAAAAATCTTCCAGTTTTGTCAGTGGCAATCTATAGTGGAGTTGCCTGTGATCCTATGCTCTGCATCCCTGGTGATTGGTGCATAGCACTGCAATCCCAAAAGGATCTGTCTTCTCCCTCAGCTCAAATGAAAACCATTTTAAAGTTAATTTTCATGCATTTTCAAAATGCATTTTTGCCACACATCCTGCATTAACAGCAAGGTGTCTTTTTTGTTTCATTTGGATTTGGGAGAGCTTAGTTTTGCTTTCTTACTGCTTTGTCACAAGTCATTGTAGCAAACCTGCAGTTACCAAAATCATGGATGGCAACAAGCACAGGAACTGCTTTTGTTGTGCTTGTTTGCCAGCCTCAAAAAATCCTTGTTAATATCAACAAGATCCCAGCTTCTGTGGTACTTATGAGCTTTTCTACCAGTGTGCCCTACAAAAGGCTCTTAGATATATAAATTATGCAGCATGCTATGATCAAGTAGCTGAAATAAAAGGCAACAGTTTCTGAAAACAACCTGCACAAAGCTGCACTGTGCCAGTTTCACAATGGTATAGTGAGACATAGCGGTAATTAATTAATATTTCATACACGGCTTTCCAAGCCTTGATGAAACATTTCGTGCTGAAATGACGGAGGGACGCTCATTGCACAACACTCTTCTGCCATCCAGAAACACAGCAGGCACACCTTGGCATGAACTCTTCCATTAAAGTTTAGTTTTCCACAGTCTGCGGCACTTTATCTTTCTGTCTTGATAAGATCAGTAAATGTTTTGCTGCAGGAGAGGGCAACACAGCTGTACAGAGGTTATGCACTGAATCCCAATGGGAAGGGAGGGGTATAGAGTATATATAATGCATTATGTACACAGAAAGTAACCAAGTACGTAGTCGTTGTGGGCAAAGAGGCGATTCCAGCTCTTACCGGGCAGACATTAAATGCGGAGCACCTGCCTATTGCATCTATAAATAAAACCTCTGCGGTTCTTCCTTTCAGCCTGAGCAGCCGGAGCATGTGTTTTCTGGAGCAGCTGTCTGCTCAGGGAAAAGAGCAGAGAGTCACCCTGCGGTGGTAACTGTTTAATTTACATCGGTAACGACAGCCCTGGCACAGGCCGTCCTCCTCGCCAGCTCCCAGCGTGGCGGCGAGGGAATCGAGCTGCTGGAGCAGGAGAGAGGAGATTCCTCCTCCTTGCGAGCGGTGCCCCGCCGCGCCGGGGAGCGCAGAGGGCTGGCGCTGCCGGCTGCTCCCTGCTGCTCCCTACAGCAGCAGCCCATCCCAGCCGGAATGTGTGGGGTCTCTGTCCCAGCGAGCCCCGGCAGCCGTGTGATCGGCACCTCCAGGCATCCCCCCGACAGGCGAGGGGAGCCTGAGGCACGTTTTTTCCTCTGTATAAATAGCTTTTCGCTGCTTCACTTTACAGCTCCACGTCTCCAAAGACAGTAGGAAACTTCTTCCCCCCACTTCCTTGTCAGTGCAGTGCTG
Organism: Monarcha castaneiventris obscurior; assembly: GCA_026261815.1. NCBI lineage: Eukaryota > Metazoa > Chordata > Aves > Passeriformes > Monarchidae > Monarcha > Monarcha castaneiventris. The sequence continues at coordinate 36,266,994 of JAMPIT010000566.1, read as the reverse complement.
GAGAATCACTGTGGACGGCGAGGGGGAGACTTGTGTTCCTTGTCCTTCTTTTCGTCAGACACCTCTGGGAGGCTACCAAGGAAATCTCCGTTTCTAAAATAGTTTCATTTGTCTGGGACAGTATATGCCTATAGCCATACCTACACCTACCCCTCCACCTACACTTGTACCTGTATCAAAGCCCATTTTGTCTCTAGGGTTTCTTTCTCCAGCCTGTCAGGGAAGTATGACCTCCACTCCTTAGCCTCTAGCACAGTGCCTAAGCAGGGAAGCTCACAGGAGACAGGAATATGCTGGGATGCTCCTGTATAGAACTGATACATTGAGCTGGCATTCTGAGAACACATTATTGTATCTGTTCTCATGCCAGACTGGTTGGAGGGAGTATTTGAAATTACCTATGATAACAAAAATAAATACACTTGGAATTTCTAATTCTCCATCATTTCTTAGCTGTTTTTCCTCTCATTCAATTTGGATGTCAGCCAAACAGGTAACAAAATCAATCTCATATGACTCAGATGACCATTTATGATCCATCAAGATTATCAACAGGTAGCAGAAATGAGCAAATTTACAGAAGCTCTCAATATTATTGTTGACTTTTTGGACGGCATGTTATTAATAGCACAGTATTTCATGATAATTGTGATTTATGACTGTGTTGTTACTAGTCAAAAAGAGGACTGGAGTTTGTGAGGAATGTGAAGATTTAAATAATTTATTTTGCCACAGGTAATAGAAGTTATTACCTATACATATGTCTACACTGGAAAATACATGAATTGTATTGAATTTGCCCCTTAGAAACAAGTAGCGCAACAGAACTGATTACAAAGTTTAACATTCAGACTGTAGATTTTTCCTGAATTACTAAAAATAATTCTTAAAAATACAAGCCATGCCATATAAAATTTAAGTCATTGGTGCTGTGTAAACACCCATGTTCACTAAATTCAGAATGTGTTACTTCATCTTTGAGTGTAACATATACAGATAAATGCTTGATAAACTTCTTCCATAATTTTAGAAGAATTACCTACCAAATTAATTCAAATATTATTTTTTGTTTTTCTGACAGGGAAAAATCTGCCTTCAGTGGTAAAGGTCTTCATTCTTTCTTCAAATCTGTTTTATGTGGGGTGTTTACTAACCTATAGAAAACACAACATATTTTCCCATGAGTAACAGTGTGTTTCATCAAAATAGAAAGTTGCCACAGGAAAAAAGACTTTGATGAAACTGTGTCCATGAAAAATGACAAACAACGGCTGTTCCTCCTTGAGGCTGAGTCAGTGTGATACATCACAGGATTCTCCCAGACCTCTGCTGTGTGGTGAGGCCATGGAAAACACAGTTTGGCTGGGGAAGAGTGGCCATCTGAAGAACAGGAAGACGTGGGGAGTCAATTCCCCAAAGGCTTTTTTGCAGCTGGATTGGACACAGGGATTAATGTTGACTCTGATCACTTGATGATCCTTGTGGGTCCCTTCTAACTCACACTACTCTGCAAACTGTGAATTGTTTCTGTGAAAACAAAAGGTTTCATTTCTGGCCAGTGAATCAAAGGGGAAAGCTTTGATTTTGGAATGCCAAGAAATGCTTTATTTTAAACCAAAAGTTAAAATTGCCTTAATCATGGGTGTCCAAAACTTCTGTTCCCTCCATTCATACATCCTATTTTTCTGTGTCATTTTTGTAGGAAACAAATCCAGGGTGATTAGCATCTCCTGCAGCATGGAAATCCCATGTCTTTGTTCTAGTTCCTCTGTTGTTAAATGAGTTTAATGAAAGCACTTGAAGCATTTTCATTTCCTAAAATGGAAGGAATGACATATGAAAAGTTAACTGCTCATACTATTTTCTTCCTCCAGACAGTGGATGTTCCGTTACTCTGGGATGCTCAAAATTCATATTCCCAAGGCTGATAATGTCAATTTGCTGCTGCCTAGTGGCATAGATGAGCTTGTGAGCAGTTAAAACTTTACAAGTGAATCAGAAACAGTCTTTTCTTCCTCATTTACCAGCTGATGTCTGGAAGCACAGGTTTCCAGAGCCTGCACACCAAGCTTTATACAATCCACACAGAATAACTGATTGCCCTCTCAGGCAAGACAGAATCACAGAATCATTAATGTTGGAAAAGATTCATGGAGATCCACCTTTGACCAACCCCCACCTTGTCAACTAGACCAGGGCACTGAGTGCCACGTGCAGTCTTTGATTAGTGACTCCAACACCTCCTTGGGCAGCCCATTCCAATGCTTAAAAGGCATATAAGAGATTGAAGACTTGAGCAATTTTCTTGGACCCTTCAGTTGGAGTGTGATATGCTGGATCTAAAAGACATGAAGAGGTCTCCTGAACACTTTCCACAGCTGAGCTGGGCATTGACATTCCAAAACAACTGCGTAGTCACATAGAATGTGCCTCTGTGGAAAGGCATGTCCATCAACAGCTGACCCCATTCTAGCTTCAGCAAAAGTGTTTTAGTCTCCTTTATCCAGGTAAGCTGAGTACTCAGCAGTTTTCAAACTGTATCAGTTTAAAAATACCTATGGGATATTTGGCACCATTTTCACACATACTGTTTTCATGGGTGTATAAGGCCAGAAGGACTTTCACCTTCTGCCTGTTATTTCATCCAGTGTGTCTTGCACTGCACTGAGACAAAAAACAACACAAGAAGGATTCCTTGTGTCAGAAGAGAGACCAAATAATAGGACAGTAAATATATTATGGGAGACAGAGATTCATCAGCTGACATTGTCAGCTACGTCTTCCTACGTGCTACATCTTCTTATGAGGCCTGTAGGACTTCCTTTTACATGCTTCAGCTACTGTGGCAACAACCACTAAAATCTTTATTTCAGTGTTTCAACTGATGGCACCATGTCCCTTCATACCTTTCTAGATTGTTTTGGGAGTAATCTGATGCCCAAAGAAACTTCTAACTCTGTCGATCCTGGTGCGTGGAGCTGCTTTTTTCATTACGTAACTTGGACCTGTGGAGTGATTTACAGATTATGCTTAACAGGTTAAGGAATAAACTCAGGACTGGGGAGCACAAAGTGTCTTGCACCATGCTATGTAAGGCAGACTCACTGGAGAGCAGATTGGTTGCATTTGCATTGCACAGCCTCCGACCTTCAGCCTGCACCTTAAACTACAGGTGTTATTGCATGTCTTTTATTTCAAAGTGCCTGAGACCTGAGGAACTCTGTAAGGTTTGTGCTGCAGGCCAGTTGAGCAGTGGTTTCATGGCACAAGGTGTGGCTGCATGTGTCCAGTGACATGGTGGTCCCATGTCAGTCCCATGATGCTGATGGACTCCTGCCCACACTCCCTTTGGGATCAGCCCTTGGCCCAGTCCTTGGCCCCAGTACCTACCCAGGCATGGTGGTAGGAGTGAGCTAGGAGAAGGGTTTGGCTCTTCAGCCCTGGCCCTTTTCTGTGTAGGGTAAAGGTGTGCAGCATAGGCATTGCTGCAGGTTTAGATGGTCACAACCGTCTACTGTGATTTTTTTTCTTCCAGATAGTTATTTTTGTCAATACTGATGGATGAATACCAGATTGGGAGAGGCACACGATCAAATACCAGCCTGGACCCCCTGTGCATAGCTGGGGAAGCCAGTAGTTTACAGCCTCTGTATTAAGGCGCATTTTTAAATAATTTTTGTGATAACAACATAAATTTTAAGTTTTTTGCTTCTTACCCTGAATACAAGGGTTTTTTTTTTTTTTTAGGGGAGGAAAGGGGTTAAAGAACGAGGTATACCCACTGCCTGCCCAAGCCATGTATTGAACAAAAGCTAGTGTAGCTCCCTTGAAATCCTAATTGCATTCATTGTGGAAAATTAGATTACTCTCATATCAGTGAGTTTCAGCTGCAGATTTCTATTTAGTTCATTAACTTGCCTTGAAGTTGGATGGAATCAGGAATATATTTCTCACTTTGATTGAGTAATTAGGGTTGATACTTTTTTGCTTTCATGCTACTCCTTTTAAAACTCTTTCAGCTGTGTTTTTGAAAATAAAGTGAGTGAATTTATCATATTTAGACATCAGCAAGCACCACATGGCAGAGACAGCTACTCTGGAATCCTAACGGGCTCTCAAGAATTATCCTCTGTGATTATCTCCACGTCTGAAGGACCATATGTCACAGTCTCTGCAAATGGCATCTGGTTATATCACACAAGGAGGTTTCTTCTATCTATTTTGAAAGCAGCTCAACCCAACCTGGTGAACAAATCCCTGAATATATTGAAAGGAGCTGTATTTCTTTGAACTGCGTTATTGAAACTGATATATTCTATGAGCTGGATGCCTGTTTCCTCTAAAGACTATCTAGCTCTCTTATTATTTCATGTTGTGTCAGAAAGGACACGTGATAAATCAAATGAGTAGCTAAGCCAGTATACCTGAAAAATAATTATGAATGACCTTTTTCTCTTCCAGCTACAAATGTTATCCAGAAAGGGTACAACCCTTTCAGCTCCATGATAGACCAGAGTTCCTCTAATCTATCAGAGCAGACAGCTTGTAATGGGAAAGCACTACCACCTCAGCAAACAGTGCCATAATGACTCAAATTACTATATTGATCTGAACTTTCATGGGCCAAGTGGATGGCCTGTCTTTGAGAGACATGGGATGATGATGTTTCTTTGCAAGCTCCTTCTTGACTCAGTGCAGGTGATTCCACAGACCTTCCTGACATGCCTTGAGGCACAGGGGGTGCGTGTATATCCCCCACCAGGTCTGTGCTCTGATCTATGGCCCTGCCTACACGTATCAGTAGGTGAAACCCCTGGTGATAGTTCTGGTGAGCTAATCACAAAATTCACGTGATATAAAAATCCTCTTGAACCTTCATGAGGAAATACTTTATTTCACACGCTCACTGATGACAGCAGCACACACAGCACTTCCTCATGTCCTATCTATAAAGCTTTCCTGAAGGCTTACAGTCATTGTGGCAAAGTTACGCCTGTAAGACGCCACGTTTTGGCCAGCACAGAAACACAGTCACTGTTTCCTAGATGAAAGTGATGCAAAGAGTGGCTCTGACTCACGTCTCATGCTAAGGAACATTAACAGGAACTTGGTGCAGAATCACTCTGAGGGTGCCAAAATCCTTCCCACATATGGGCTTAAAGGTGGAGAGGATGCAATATTGTAAATCTGTGTCTAAACAAACTATCCCTCATGAAAACATGCCAAAGGGGAACTGGACAGGAAACTGTCACTGCGCTAAGTCTGGTGCATGGCTTCTCTGTTTGGTGGCACTCTGACATTGAGGTTGGGGGCCACATCCATCAGCCCTTCATGTTTAGTATTGTCCAAAAAAATTGAAGATCTGGAGACTTTCAGAAGAAAATATGAGGTGCCCTGGTTGCACAGACAGGCTCTGCCACGTGCTCTAACACGAGTGGTTGGGCTGCTCTGATATTGGCACACCATGCAAACTGCATTCTCAGTGCTGGGAAAGCAGCACCGTGGCCAGAAGCAGCTGTGAGAACCATCCCTGGGCTTTGGGGCTGCATTTCAGCCCCAGCTCTCATGCTGTGGTACAGCTGTACCCATCCCTATGAATCTTATCTGCTGACCCCAGACTTGCCTCCCTGACTTGGTCCCAGAGGTGCCCTGTCCCCATGGCCAACCCCAGCCTGGCTCTGCTGGTCACCTCGGAGTGTTGGGGACAGGGCTGCAGGCTGCCCCACTGCCCCAGTGCTGGCCAGCCCAGCCCCACTGCCCCAGTGCTGGCCAGCCCAGTCCCACTGCCCCACTGCTGGCCAGCCCAGTCCCACTGCCCCACTGCTGGCCAGCCCAGCCTCACCGTGCTGACAACAGGGATTTAGGGGTAAGTGAAGCCAGACAAGGTTGGGGTGAAAGAAAACCCACATGAACTGGGCAAATCCACTGGCTCTCAAGACCTATGGGTGTCTGTGTAAGGCAACAACTATGGGGCTTTTAAATCTCTCTTTAGAGGGCTTTTGAAATGAGGAAGATTATTGTAGCATTTAAAATGATGTATTCATAGAGACTTACATATTTCTTCAGCTCTTTCCTACAAGCAATATATATATATATATGGGTATATATGTACATACTCAAGGGTGGAAATGTTTGCTTTGCTCATTATTGTGAGCACCTCACCAGTCTTTTAGCTGTCACTGTGTCTAGGAAAATGCTGCACTTAGCAGTAATTGTTATTTTAATTAATATTTGTCTGTATGATGCCTCTTACATTTAATGTTAGGCTTCTGTGAGTCACTGGTACTGATAAGTGACCTACAGCTGCATTAACAGCCTGTGTAATATATGGCCTGTCATCCCTAATACATTTTGATGCATTTTTCTGTATTTTGCTATTTTGGGGATTATGTCTGGTTTTACAGACAAATGGCCTAATTCTCAGCGCTTTGTCATTTATTTGTATTTCATGCCAATTTTTTGCGCAGATCTAAATTAAAGAAAGGAAAAAATATACTGTGGAACCTCAGTGTCTCATAATAAAAGGCTGAATCCAGACCTCATAACTCTCATTTCAATCAGTCACCAAGGGACAAGTTCAGACCACTCATCTAAAAATACTTGTCTTCTTCTCCCTCCTAGTAATTTCCTAGTGATTTCTTATTGTCATGAGGAAATTTCGAATACATATATTTGCTCCAGCATACACAAACCCTTTTGTACAATGGGTTGAAATCTATCTGTGTTTACAGAAAACTGGTCATACCCAGCATGTGTCCACCCTCTGAAGGGAACCTGGGAACTTCTGGCCTTACACTACGATCACCTTTTAGTATAAGGAGCTTAGAGAACCCATTCAGAAGTTATCTAAGAGGGGCCAGAAAAGAAGATTAAACAGCTTTCAAGCTTCAGGAAAGTGACTTGTGTGGTGGGGCCAGGCTCAGCCTGTGGGGATGTATGAAAAAAATTCTGTGGATAACTTTTGAATTGATGTATTCAAGAGCTATGTGAAATACGAGTACTGTATGCTAATGAGAATTTTTACTTGAGGGTTTAAACAGTTTTAGTCATATCTGGGAATTTTATTTTTGCTCCTTGTCCATTACTAACAATTGATTATGGGTCTTGAGATTAACTCTGTCTGTGTGGACACACATGGCTTCAGTGGCCCTGAGAATCAAGAAGTAACTCTGGTTCTGTTCATATGCAAAATCCCACTTTCCCCTTCACAACCATGCTGGCAACTTCCAGTTTCCAACCCTACAGGGAGAAAATATCTAGTGTGGGTATGCTGGGCTCCTGCCACCAGCTTCCTCAGTCCTCAATATCCCTCAGCCAGCTGCTGTGGGGATCTGGTCCGTCCTTTCTTACCTTGGGGTTCAAAAAATGGTTACTTGAATCTTAGCAGAAATAAAGAGTAAGATGAGTGGACAAGCAATAGTCTCTGGATATCACTTTCAGATGGGTATTGTTGACCTGTTATTACTGGGTGCTCAATAAAAACCTTAAAATAACTGTAATGTCTTTTCCAAGCTGCTTCTTGATAGAGCTGATAGAACAAAAATCTGCAATTAAAATTCATGTTCATGTCACAACATGACAATGAGAGGTGACAACAGTGACTGCACCCATGAGTCCTTCTAGAAATCTTTATGGAGAGGAGAATTTAGCCGCTATAGGATCAGCTGTGAAAACTGTCTGGAATATGGCTGGGAATTCTGATATCCATCAATAGTGTATGGATAATGTGCCTGATAAATACTATACATTTGGAACTTAGACACACACATACACATGTTCCCACTGTTTGTTTCAAGTGAACACATACATAGTTCCCATTCTGCTTCGGGAAAAAGAAAATTTCCAGTTCAAAAGTAGAATTGAAGGCCTCACAAATACTGCATTACACATCTCCCCAAGTCTGCATTCATACAATAATCAATCAACAGGTTCAGCCAGATGAAGACTGAAAGCAATACCAGCTGATGATCTGCAGAGTCATGAGCATGGGTGACAGACTCCAAGTCATTCAGCCAAGCTCTGGTGTAAATACAGCCTTCAAAGACAAGTTCAAGAGCATGGACAAGCAGCAGAGCTTCTGCTGGCATTTTCAGCAACAACAAGGAGATTATCAATAGTACACTGTAGGATAATCACTGATCACTGTCAAGGGTCAAGACATGACTCTGTACATCGAGGGACTCAACACTAAATCCAGAGCATGTGAGTGGAAACCTTCCATGTCATTCTGTGCATCACCAGACTGTTGCCATCAGACTACTTTGATGTTTGCAGCTTCTTTGGGAAGGAGCAATCCTAGGAGGTGTTGGGTGGGGCTCAGCCCACTGGGAATGGGAAGGGTGATTTAGTCTTGTCTAAGACTAAAAGCTCTTCCTTTTAAGCTGATTATGCATCATCTGGAGAAGAGTGATGAAAACTTTCAGCTAAGATTCTGTAACATCAATAAAACCATCCAGGAGCAACTGTTTCAAAGTAAGCTCCCCATTTTCTGGAAAGCCTTATGTTTAAATAAGAATAGAAAAATGGCTTTTTCAGAAGCATCATGAGAAGGAAACTCCAGCCATTCAAGACTCCACAATACGGCATGACTGGCCAGTCCAGAAGCCTAATTAAAAAATAAAGAAAAAAAAAAAGAAAAAGAAAAATTTGTAATTAAAATTTTTTTTTTTTTTACTCACCAAGTACGTGGCACTTAGCAAGAATAAATTCAGGCTGTGCATCTTGGCCTGTAAATATGACATCACTTGAAGAGGTTTATTTGTAAGTCAAGCACCTTGTTCTGATACACTCCCAAGCTCTCGGATAAATTCAAGACTACCATCAAGTTATGGCATTAGTCACTGAAAATCTCTTGCTTGGTTATGATGGGTTGCTCTGTTTTTTTCCAACACACTTTGGATCTTTGGATTTCTATGCTGTTTTCAGCCAAACCTTTCTCTCTAAGAACTAAATGACTTCTGAGTGAAACAGACATCTCTCCAGTACATTCCTTTACTTTTCTGCCAAAGTAAATCTAGATAAACGCCACAAAATCTAGAGAAATTGTTAAGTCTTTATTAAGGAATGGAGACTCAAAATACAGGTAGTGACTGTAGTGTATGGTATATTGATGTACGATCCACTTTCAACGGGTGTGGGAGTATGCACATCACTGCGTGATGCTCATGATATGTCTTGAATGTTGCAGCTGAAATGGAATAAATTATAATTGAAACACTTGGGCTAGTGGTGATAGCTAGCTTGCCTGCTATTTTTATTAACCAGTCTTTCCTGTTTTTCCTCTTTCTAAGGAGAAGATTGATGCTTCCTTGGGAAAAAAAATTATGAACCTAGCCCGGTCTTTGTGCATTGAATTATGCATGGAGCCACTGTAATTGCATCTATCAGTCAATGCCTGCACAAAAATGCAAGGCTGGGCGAGGAATAGCTGCAGGTAAACACACATTTAGTCTTACAATGGTTGTGGTAACTGAGTGTGCATTTTGTATGCACAGTTGGATGAACGTTGTTATGACAGCTTTCACAGCTGAGTTCATTGCAGCACTGTGAGGCACAGGAATATTGCTTTTCTTCTGGGACTGGCCGAAAAGGAAAACGGCTCTTCCATTTCAGTCTAACACTTTAAGATATATTCTGTCTCAGAGATTCATAGGCAACCAGAAGCTTGAGAAGCCACCCTTAGTCTGTCCCCTCATAGATGTGTTAACGCACTTCTTGGCAAATGTGTACCCAGTTCTTCAAAATCTCCAGCATGAGAGGGTCCACAGCCTCCTGAATTACCAGTGCAGCCACTTAGGAACGCTACTGTTAGAACAGTTTTCCCACTATTACCCAGTCCAAATCTTTCTTGCAGTAATGTGGGCCTAGGTGACTTCCCCTAGGCACTGTTACCATAGAGAAAAGATGGAATCACCCTCTTTGCAACAAAGCAAACTGCTAGTTAGTGTGGCAAAAGTGGTGGGAAGATCTGAAGTCAATAGAATTACACTCCCAACTTTAGAAGAAGGGCATAAGCATTGTTAACTCAGATGCTGCTTCAGCAGGAGGTGGTGGCCCTTTTCAAGCATCTTTAATCTTTTAGGATTTAAAATTGTCACTCTAGAGATGTAGCAGGCAAAAATTACACAGATAGACCTTCTTTCTGCAAAGTGCGTGACTGCTCTTATCAGAGGCATCCTAGATTGCTGGCTTATAGTAATTTTGAAAAACATTCCATATATATTTCATATACTTATGTCAAGATATAGACAGAGACAAGCATCATTCCTTTACTGCAATAGCTTTCAGCAATTTCAGTTTAGCAATTCCCTTTGAGTGCATCAAATTTAGAAGCCTAACGTAAAATATTCCTGACTACGTTTAAACTAATAATTGAGATAGAAGATGGAGGGTTGTTGCACACAAATTTCTCTCCATTGAGGTCTGCTAAAGGTGTTTCATGCCTTTGTTTTTTGAATCTAGAGCTTTTTGAAACATGTTCATTAGAAGATTGCTAAAAGAAGCCTCAGTGGTACTTCCTTTGTGCTGGTTATGCTGGTGCACTGCTTGCAGATGGCCCTGTCAGCAATTCAGAGGGCTGCTCAGAACAGTGTGGTGTGAGAGGGGGTGCACTGAGGTTTGTCTGATCTCAGGGTGGGTTGTGGAAGCCTTACAGGAGTGGAAAAGGACAATGCCAGGGTGGAAAGGTGGGCTTAGGCAATACTGCTGGGGGGTGAGAGAGGGCAGATGTGCTTTCACTGGCTGCACAACAGCAACCTGGCAGAGCAGGATCAAAATCCTTGTTAATAAAGAGCTCTAAGGCTGTAATAACAGATTGCTGCATGCTAATATAGGATAAGTAAATGCATACCAAGAGCAGCAGAAACAGATGAAGTCTGCGGGTTAAGATCCAAGAAGGACAAAATGTAAGACATCTTTCCACAAAATCCCATCATTTATGAAGCGGGATATAAAGTTGTCCAAGAAGCCTCTTCTCAAGGAGAAAGATGTTTAAAAATTTATTTCTGCTTGAGGCATTACGTTATGCTTTTCATAGCATTTGTGAATACAAATATCAGATGAAGGACATTTATGGTCATTCTTATTACTGAATACTCTAGAAGGATGGGGGTTGCCTAATTTCATATTTGCAGTCTCCACCCAACCATAAAACTTTTGCAAATCCCACCCTTGAGTGATTTGTTGCATGCTGTATGTCCAGTCACTTACACTGGTGTTAATAGCAGCCTTTCTCCCAGATGTGTTTCTTTAATCATCAGACTGTGTTTCTTCCCAGAGCAATAAGTTACCACTTCATATATTTGTTACTACATGGAATATTAATATGGTAATCATGTCTGTCTCCTTAGGGGACTCGTATTTTATGGCAGCAATTCAATACTGTTCACTATTTGGAGTTAAAAGAAATATAATAGTTGAAGATTTTAAAGGCCTTTTCTACAAAACAGGCAAAAAGCAGAAATCACATCTTTAGCTCATAAAAAACCCAACATCCCACAAAAACCAGAAAGAAAAAATATATTTTGTGATCACCAAAAACATGAATTATTGTTCATGATCACTGTTGGTTTTTTACATACGGAAGAAAAAGTGCCTTCTAAAAGATATAAAATGCTGTGCTTTTCTGATGGGGTCCTGAAGAAATTGCACAGCCCCAAAGCATTTCGAGATGTGTGCCCAAGGCTGCAGGGTGCAGTGGAGTAACACTGTGTGAGCTCAGGGGCAGAGCTGTGTGAGAAAGGGCTGCAGGAAACCTTATTGGGGCAGGGATGTCTCCGGGAGCTTCAGCTGCATTTCAGCTTCAGCCTTTGCTCCTGGTCACTCTCCGAGCTTTCTGCAGCTCTGCCCACTCCTGCCCACGACTTTCCCTGATTCTGAATCCCTGCTTGGCCTTGGAACTTCTCCATTCCCATGTCTGGGGCCACAGTCCCCAGTCCAGCTCCGCTTGCCACCTCTGGGCAGTGGGATGGGGCCGTGGAGAGAGGTCCCAGCTCTGACTTGCCCTGCTGCCCCCCTGCCACCCGCCCTGCCAGTGCTGTGGCCAGCCCCTTTCACCCTATAGCTAAGGCATTGCTAAAGTGAAGAGGTAGCCATGACAGCTGTATAAAAAAACCTCACAATTGATTTTATTCGCTTTTTCACTGTAAACATAATTCTCTGTCAAAGAGCAAGAGAAAAACCATATTTGTAAGCATTAGTTTAGTCACTGGCATGGCAGCAGCTCTCTGGGTCTGTGATACCTTTGAGGCTTGATTCTGTAAATACTTACACATCTGTGTATCATACAAGGGATCCAAGTTCATGGATGCAAGAATACATGTGTATGTACATATATACGTGTGCTTATCTTTGCAGGAAGCGAACCTTATTCCATGGAGAATATATTGCCGGAACGGTCCCAGGCTAATCTATGCCAATATTTTAAGCTCATTTTGCTTGATGGCAGATGGAGACAAAGAGCTTATAACATCAATTTTCTTATTGGATCTCATCTGACAAAATCCCTGGTTGCTTTCGTCTCGCATGAACCATTATTCTTTGGTAGATACGTGCCTAATAAACTTAAATTCTGAAAATGAATATTTACACTTGCTAATAGCAAGGGATAGTTAAAACCAAACGTGCTGCGTGGTCTTCTGGGAAAGTCAGCATTAAAGCACTGCTTTCAATAATCAATAAGTCAACCAAGCAAATCTCTAGACTGTTGCTACAAGGGAATCTGTCATCATGCAAAGTGAAGATTTGTCTGAGAAACTGCTAAGTAAATGCTTCTGCCACTTAGTAGTGGTTTGGTAGTTTGTATTTGCTACAGATTAGAGTGCAGCCATGCATAGGCTTGTTTTGCATTCCAAACAGAAATAGTGTCTGGACCAAAGCACCAAGGATGGGAAGACACCATCTATATTCCCTGGCTCACTCTTCCTGTACTGCTTCCTCTCCCTTTTCCTTGTGTCTTCTGCATTTTTTATCTCTCCGCGTTAAAATACTAGGATAAATTTACCTGATGTTTTTACCGACTATCAAACAAATAAATGTTCTTATACCTCACTGATCTGTATCCACCTGTGACAACTAATACCCCCCAAAAGGGACTTCACTCCCTAATAAATGTCCAAATGCAAGGCAAGAACTTGAGCAATCTATTTGCGACAGTATCATAATTTTCTTACAAAGTGTATCAGGAAACACTTACCAGAAAATAACAGTCATCCCAGTATAATAGGAAACTGAGCTTCATTTCTACAAACAAAATGCATTGTGAGCTGCACTGTTTTTAGGTTTTACCACAGTGCTGGCTCATTTCCTAACTTTGTTTGAACATGAGCTTAAGGCTTGGGACCCTAAAATCCTTGGTAGACAGGTAACTGCTCCAAAGGGTCATGTTTGGAGGTTCAAACATGCACGTTATGGTTCCATGCAAACCCTTTCCATTGGCATTTATGTTCCTTTCTGCAGCTGTGAGATTTGCCTCTGTCTCGGAGGGAATATGAATGACTCATTGTTTATAAATCCTTTTCCATTCTGTAAATCATCTCTCTCTTTTTGGACATCCTTCCCAGCAAATGTGGCAGGTGCTGTGGTGAGAGAATGGGGATGCAGGTAGGATGTTAACATGAGGGCGCCGCTCCCAGCTCCTGAACACATCTGCAAAATGTTCAGGTGACAGGGTGGGCCCCAGGGGCAAACACAAACTCTAGGATGAAAATTGTGTTTTATGTGGCTGCGTTGGTCCTGTGAGTAGTTGAAAATGGAGCTGCTTATAGTTGTGACAAGTACTGTACATAGGGCATGATTAAAAGCACATAGAGTCTGTGGATATTGTGGCACAAAACCAACATATTTAAAGATGTAGGCAGTTTCTCCCCTTCCAGGAGACAGAGAGGATTCGAGCTGGGGCAGCAGCCCCCCCCACCCACACCAGAGCCCATCAATATGCAGCAGTGCAATGTCTCCTGTGATGGCACTGGCCTGAAATGTTTGGTTTTTTGGTTTTTTTTGCTTGGTCTTGGACCCTATCCTTTTCCCCCTCAACATCTAGCCTTACATGTGGGCTTTGTAGTGTTGGCATTTATCAGTGTCTACTTGTTCTCCCCTTCTGCTCTGCTTTATCTAATCTGTGTACGGGAGACACAAGTCCTCCTATCCATGACCTTTGCTTTTCCCTTGTCTTATGCCCATTAACAGGTAACTACCCTCATCAGAAAAGGCTAATTCCTTTATATCGGCAAGGCCAAAGCTCCATGAAATCAAAGGTGAAACTCCCACTGACTTCAGCTGGAACAAAAAGTGGATCAGATTAATCAAAGAACTTGAGGAGAAAAGCAAAAGAGAAGGCAGAGACAGTAAGTTCAGCCTAGAAGAAAGTCCAAAATGATTAAAAGCTTCCAAAGATCTCACACCTTCCTAGATATCGAGGTAACATCTAAGATGACATATCTACCCTTTGCACTGAAGCTTGATACAGAAACCACCCACCTCAAGAAATGCTGTTCTTCTAATTATAATTCTCCCTTCAAGGCTGGAGTGTGGGGGCACTGGGGGGTTAGCCACTGGGTGTAATACAATTTTATTTTCAGTGATCGGTATTCATTGGTTGCGGTGCGAATTTCCTTCTAAAGTTATAATTTCTGAACCGTGTCCCTTTTCACTAAGATGACAAATGCTGGCATTTGGTGGGATGTGGTATTGATCGCACCAAGCTCTGCTATGACGGCTGGCAGCAGAAGAGCAGCACGGGAGCCAGCCATGCCCGGCTGGATCAGATGGCTTCCCTGGGGCTTGTTTTCATCCTGCAGTACAGTTCTGACTTAGAGTGAATAAAATCACTGAAAAGGTAACATGCTGATTTGCTGAATTATCTATCAAGTGAACTGTTCAAAGCAGAGATAGGGCCAACTGAGAGAAGTAAGAAGCACACTGCTCTGATGGCTGGGCTAATTCTCCTCCTGTGAGAGTTTTATTGCCTACTGCTGCACGAGAGGGTTCAGGCACTGAGCAGTTTCCACTGGATGAATGAAAGAGTTTGGGGATTTTTTAGCAGGGAACATCACATTTTACAGTCCCAACGTTTTCTTCTTGCTAGTGAACATGGACATTATTTTTTAATTTCTCATAATTCTTTTAAGCATACCGTAATATCAGACCCTGATAAGTAATCCAAATAGCCAGTAATCTTCTGGTATATCCCTTCCTGCAAAAACTCTAGGGTAAACTATTTTATGGAGGAAAGGAGAGATGACCTTCTATGCCTTAAGACATTTTACATCATGAAAGACATGAGCAGTTAAACTGCCTTCTGCTCAGAACTGCTAAAATGGTCAAGAAGAGAAATAGTTCTGGTGCCTCATATGAGGCCAGTTCTTTCCCATATGAGCCAATTCTTTCCTCACCTGACCGTTCTTCATCCAGCTTATATATATATGCTCAAGCTGTAGAGGAGATTTCAGAAAGCAAGTCCTTTTTGGGGAGATGTGTCACCTTCTGGATTGAAATTCTAAATGGTATTTTTAATACAATTGAAGATAAATGGTCTTTGTCTTCATGAGAGTGAGAGTGATCTCCCATACAAAGCTCTTTGAGGTCTGTTTATGAAGAGTGCCACATAAGAAAGTGATATTGATTCTTATTTATTAACTTTATGTATTTCTGGCAGTTACATCTTTTATTACCTTTAGATTGAATGACTAGGCCTCTTGATGTCATGGAATCATAGAATGGTCTGGAATGAAAGGGACCTTGAAAATCATCTAGTTCCAATCTCCCTGCCAGGGACACCATCCACTAGACCAGGTTGCTGAGAGCTCCATCCAGCCTGGACTTGAACATTTCCAGGGATGGGGCATCCACAACTGCTCTGTACAACTTTTTCCAGTGTCTCACCACCCTACCAGTGAAGAATTTCTTCCTAGTATCTAACCTAAACCTACCCTCTTTCATCTTAAAGCCATTCCCCCTTGTCCTGTGCTGACATGTGTCTGTGAAAAGTCCTTCTCCAGCTTTCTTGTAGCCCCCTTTAGGTACTGGAAAGCTGCTAGAAGGTCTCCCCAGAGCCTTTTCTTCTCCAGGATGAACAAGCCCAACTCTTTCAATCAGTCTTCATGGGAAAGGTTCTCTGATCATCTTCATAGACTCCTCTGGATTCACTCCAGCAGATCCGCATCCTTCCTGTGCTGGGGACCCCGGAGCTGAGTGCAGCACTCCAGGTGGGGTTTAATGAGAGCAGAGCAGAGGGGCAGAATCCCCTCCCTTGCCCTGCTGCCCTCGCTGTTTGTGATGCAGCCCAGGATGTGGTTGGTTTCTGGGCTGCAAGGGCACAGTGCTGGGTCATGTTGAGCTTTTCATCCACCAGCAACCCCAAGTCCTTCTCCTGAGGGCTGTTCTCAATCCATTCCCTGTGTAATCCAGCCTGTGTTTGTGTTTGGGTTTGTCTTGACCCAGGTACAGGACCTTTCACTTGGCCTTGCTGAACTTCATGAGGTTTGCATACATCCACCTCTGAAGCCTGTCAAGATTCCTCTGGATGGCATCTTTTCCCTCCAGCGTGTTGACCACACAGCTTGGCCTTGTCAGCAAACTTGCTGTCATTGTCCTTGTTACTGACAAAGATGTTAAACTTTGTGCTGATCCCAATACTGACTTCTGAGGAACACCACTCATCACTGGCCCTCACTTGGACATTGAACCATTGACACAACTCTTTGACTGCGACCATCCAGTCAATTTTTTATTCACCAAGTGGTCAATCTGTCAAATCCATGCCTCTCCAGTTTGTAGACAAAGATGCCATGTGTGAGTGTCAAATGCTTTGCACGATATGGTGCTATAGGACTTATTTTCCAAACACCTCTTAATTTTGTCTATGTTTTCTGATTTTTAAAATTTTCTTCCTCTTTTTCTTCATGTTATTTTTAAAGCATGCAGAGATTTAAAAAGGTCTTCTGTAGAATAATTATCTTGCCTAGAAGGAGATCAACACAAAGTTTAAGAATGAAAATAAAATGTGAAGGTGACACAAAAATTCCCACCTCTGAAACTGTGAAACTTCCTTTACCAAAAATTAAACTAATTCTTTTTGATAAATATTTACTTCTCTGTAATTTCCAACTGTGTTGTTACTGATTAAAAAAGTATCAGGAGGGCTTGTGGAAGTAAATGCTAATGCTTTAAGTATCATAAACCACATTTAAGAAAGGATGAAGAGAGCAATGTTTCTCTGTGAGAGAGCCCTGTGCTGTGTATGGTGCTATCCCAGCATAGGCAATGACTTTGTTTGGCTCTTTATCCCTTCTGTGAGGGGGATGAGCTGTCGCTGAGGCTGTGGCCATCCATGGAAGTATGTGACACCCTGGAGAGTCCAGAGCTCTGGCGCCTTTGCTGGCAGATAAGGCACTCCCAGTGGGTGGCAGAGGGGAACTGGCTTTGCATGGTTGGCTCTTGGTTGCAGCTGGAAACACTTCAAAGTGTGGAGTGAACTAGTGAAGCACATCAAATACAGGACAAAAACCCCCCTCCAAAACAGTTCCTAAGCTGTGATAACACTCAGTAACTCTATGTCACTCCGTGTCATTCAAGGATGGAAAAAAAATAAATGGAAAGGGGAGGGAAATTTGCTTTCGAGATATGTATTTATTGAAAATTTTCAAGCCAGCAAGGCTTCTTTTCACACTCTGAAATGGAAAAACTTTATGAATATTTTATGGTACCCGAGTCCATTAGCTAAATACTTGTTTAGAAAAAAAACCCTGTGAATTCAACAGCCAGGAATTCCCATATGAAAGTCTGACCACATTGACTTTTGTGGTGCATGCCAGTCAGTGAACAGGTCTTATAGTGCCTGTGATTTTCAAGAACAGGTTACCACTCCTTCTTTGAGCAGTGATGGCCTATGGTTAATTTCAGGATGATTCTGGAGACTCAACTACCAAGCCGCAGTGAGACTGCTGTGCAAATACAACAGTTTTCCATTGAAATAGGTCAGTTCTCCAACATGATCAGCAGCCTGCTTAATTCCCAGACATTAGGCTAATTGGATTGTCCAGATACAAGATACAATAATCTTTTGTATTCTTAGAAATAACTGTGGTATTACAACTTTCCCATAGGTTTAGCAGTTCTCTCCCCCGTCTCTTTCCATTAAAAGAATTCAATCCTATTTCAGAAGATAACCTTGAGAGAATGAGGAAGGTACAAGCTTTGCCTCTATCTTAATAAAAGTCTGATATGAAGGTTTAATTAAGAGAGAGAAAATACCCAGGAATGAACACAGGATTTAAAGCAAAATGGACCTTAAATAACTGAAGTAAGAATCACAAATGTGATTTAAAAGGTCCCCCTGCTGAGACAGAGCAGAGTTTCTCACTGAAGCTTGAGATCTGTCATAGCTGTTTTCCATTTTCCATCTCTGATGCCAGTTCTTATCCTGCCTTTTTCCTTCTTCTGTCTTGACTTAAAAGGCTAAGAAGTTTTTTCCGGCTTGTTTCTTTTTTTGAGCTTGGTGACACTTATCTTGTGACGTTGTGGTACTAAGGTTTTGCTCTTGGGTATTTTTTGTAAGAGTTTTAAACACCTGACATTCCCCCTAGTCCATCCCATAGGCCTTTCATTGCATCAGAATAAGCAAAGGAGAAAGCTGTGTTACATTCTACTAGGGACACAATTTTTTCTGTAAACTGTCCTACCAAAGGAAAAAGAGAGGGATGCAAAGAATGGAGAAACTTACGTTGCCTGATCTGATATCTTCTCTGATGACTTTGGAGTGGGCTTGTTTCGTTATGCATGAATATATTAAACCTCTCTCACCTCGATAATTTTAACTGTACAAATCACTGAAAAAAAAGTTTTAGTAAGTATATTGCACTCAAGGGATTTCAGAGCTCAGAAAGTGAAATCCAGCTATCTTGTTTATTCATAGATGCATCCTTTCCTTCAGCTTCTGAGGTTTTGGCAGTAGGGCTTAGTAAAGGAGTCCTAGGAAAAATTCTGTCTCACTTCATGTGGCAGGTGTGACATTGCAAAGACACTATTTTTCATGGAGATGGTCTTGAAGGTGTGCATATCTAATTGTATGCTTAGTCAACAATTAGTCCTTATTTTCAGAATTTTAGATTTAATCTTATAAAATCTCATGGTGTTAGAATACATTTACACTTTCATTTGAGTCTAACAGCATTATAGTCACATCTTTGTCTGCACTGCACTGAAGATAATGAGAAGCTATTATTGGGATTCCTACATGATGCTGCAACGATGCAAATGCATTGCTTGGATTCCTAGATGATGCTACAGTAGATATAAATGCTAGGAAACATTTTAAATTTATCTTTGGCTGACAGACTAGTTTGAAAATGTGGTTGGCCACTAAAGGGGATGTTTTTCCCAAGCTAGATTTATTTGTTCAAAGATAGAAGTTTTAAAAGCCAGTGAAATATTCCCAGGATAATACATACGCAGCTGACTGAATAATTCATAATGAATAATGTATTTAGATTTTGCCTCTCTCTTCATAAGGAGATTAGGATATTCTCAGATACATTAATTATTCAAACTAATACTGAGTTTTCTCATCCTCCCCCTTCAAGGGTTCGATTCTGTCACCTTTACTCAAGCTGAGTAGCATTTTCTGTTGGGAATTGTGCTGATTTTAGTGGCAGTTCCTGCACAGCATGGTACAGGGGAGAGCATCTGGACACAAGTGAAAAGGTTACAAGCACTTGTGAATATTTGATAGTTGTACTTGGAAGCTCCTCCTGTATAGGATTGCTATGCAAATCCTAAGAGATGCTTTTGTTAGCTCTTGTAACTAACCATCGCAATCCCAATTTATTAAACATGCAATTCAAATTTTGATTGCAGCTGAGAGGCGAGCTAACATCTTGCTTTCCATGAGCAGTGGAGCTTAGCTTTGAACATTTTGTTGTTGTCAGAAAGTGAACAAAAAAGATCAAGAATGAAGGCTAAAAGAAATGTGCTTGAGTGTGCAGTCACACGGATTTTCTCTTGTTACCAGCTCTGCTTCTGGGAACTGCCCACGGGCACTTTTTCAGCATTGAAAAAAATGCATTAATTACCTCTATGTCTTCCTGTTCCCTCTGACTGCAGTTCTTTCTGGCAAATATTTTTTAATAGAGACCTGGCCTTCGACTGGGCAGATGAGGCTTCCTTCTCAACTTCCAGCAGCAGTGGCTAAAGAAGAGCTGGAACTGCAGATTGGGGTATATCACCACTGCAGCACACCCTCAGGGGTGCTCTGCAGCTATTAGTGCCACCCCACTTTGCCAAAGAAACTTCATTCTGGTGGCTCTGTGGGATGGTGTTTCCACTTCCCTGGCTAGCTGTGCTCCCAGGTCACCTCCTGTTCCTCCCACCCAGCTAAGGCTGGAAAACCCATCTCAGCAACCATGATTTGGCTAACAGTTTTGTGGTTTATAGTTAACTGTGGGGGGCTGAACTGAATATTCAGTCTTTTTGAAAGAAAACTATAACTTTTTCCTAAAAATCATACCATCTCTTCCAGTGACCAGGTCAGAAAATCTCTGTTTCAACACTCTGCCAAGATTTCTCCTTCTTCTTGGGTTAAAACCAAGAGCTACCTCAGAGGGGAAGACTTTGGACTAAATATAGACTGTATTCTTACATAAAAGTGTAAGATGTTTTATGTAAGAAGATTATCCAATATTTTATACACCTACATTTTCTCCATGTGGGGAAAACGAAAAGTTCTGCCAATGTGAAGTATAAAACCTGTATATAAAACCTTTGGAGCAAAGTGCTGTGCCTCCAACATGGGCATTGCAGTCTTCTGTCTGATGGAGAAAGGGCACCTTATCAATACATGTATTTGCAACTGATACGCTTGCAGTGTCTGCACTGGAAAGCGACTCCCTGGTTCTATTAAAGTTCAAGCCAGACTGGAGTTGGCAGGTTTAGAGTGCTTTGGACTTGGTCCAACACTAATTTGATGGACAGGGTTGGAATAAGGCAGTTTAGCCTGTGACAGTAAAACAAATACAAATAGTCTCCTGGCTCTCTGATGGTGTTTACAAGAGCATTAAAATGATTTCCCACTAATGATACACAGTTGTAGGGATTGCAGCACTACATCATGAGGGTAATGCTGCTGCTGCTGTGGTGTGGGTCTAGAGAGATCCAAAACAAAATGCCAGCAGAGGCACTGGACAATATACAATGCCAGAAATTACATTCTAGCAAAATAGAGTCAAAGTATTGTTGCTGTACTTTGTAAAAGAGAGGAGATAAATGCAGAAAGTGTGCCTTCACATCGGCTTTGCCTGATGCTCCAGTGATGTATTTGTTATTATTTACCTGGTATACACAGACCTGTTTTTAAATCTCCCCTCTGCATGGCTTAAGTACCTTACTCCATATCAGGTTACCTGCTTTTTGTGTTAATTCATGTCATGCCTTCTATACAAAAGACCTCTTATAACACACATTTAGGTTCAGGAGGATATTACAGAACACTTACAGGTTTGCTAATTTAGGCTTGATACTATAGTTTATTTTTAAAGGAAGCTTGATGCTTGCTTTTCTGTAACCACCACATTTTTCCCTAAATGAAAGGCAATAAAACAATGTTCAGAATTATTTATGCATGCATACATTTTTCACAAATGCTGCTTTAGAAAGCAGAGAATTTTATATTTACCCTTTGGGCTTTTTCTCTGCCATAATGCAGGTTCTTGTGTGACAGCATTGCCTTTATTCCTTGAAACTATCAGTTCTCATCTGGTTAAGTGGGAATGTAGAAGCCCCTGATTTCTTTTTGTTCAGGACAGAAGTTGTGTTAACCTTGCAAATGCAGTGAATGTCAAATCAGTAAACTGCTGACTTGCCTAGCATCTGTCTTTTCAGCCTATTTATGCCATAGCTGTATGTTAAAGAGCACCATAAACCACTTATGATCTGACCCATTCAGTGCAAACAAAGCAAAATCTGCAGATAACACAAACCATAATTCCAGGTGTCAGTAGGTTGCAGATCACTCGCTTAGTATTTTTAATGAAAGATGAACAATAAACACTCTTTTATCTCATTAATAATCTGCATATTATTCAAATTAATAGAACTGGGACCTGAAAACTCATAAATATCACTAGATACTGTGATACTGGCCTTGCTGTGAGTGCTTTATGGGTTATAAATTACTTTAAATTATCATTAGACACAGGTTTCAGTGGAGCTGCACTGAAAAGCCCTCCCTCCCTCCTAGTTTTTAAAAGCATCACAAGGCTATAATGATGCTGAAAACTGGCACTGATGGAATTGAAAACTGTAAAATTGGAATTGATGTGTGACTTGGAGGTTCAGATTTTGTGATGTTTCCCTCTTGAGCCTTGTGCAAGAATTCTCTGGTTTTCCAGCTTCAGATTTTTAATGTGATTTTAGGGGTTTACTTTCCCCTGGAGACTGAATTTTTGAGAATCTTTGTAAAGATTCTCAAAAACATGGTTGCTATGGAGGCTGTGGAGAGGAGGTATGGAGTGGGGGAGACATTTAAATTGCTGTTACTAGAGCTCATTTGTGTACCTGATCCATTCTCTTCCCACAACATCTGATTGGATCACTGATGTCCCTATGATGAACCAGCAAGGCAAGGATTAAACTATCACATAATTAAAAATAATTAAAAAGTTAAGGTGTTCATAGGATTTAGAAGATAACAAATGTTCAATTGGACAGGAACAGGAAATTTTAGAATGTAGGACTCCCTTCCTTGTCTTTCCCTTCAGTGCTTTTGGGTTTGTAATGAGTGTTCTGAATGTAACTTTACTTAGGTTCCTCATGATGGGGGGAATACTAACAGGCATGATTACTCATACAGCCAGTGGAATTTCAGCAAATTTGGCAACTGAGCAAACAGGAAAAAAAGTAAGGTTTTAGCAGAATTTTTCTGGGCTAACCTAAGGCTTATTTACAGCTACATCACCCATCAAGAGACCACTTCCCCCACTGCTTTTCTGTTAGGCACACTGGCCTGTGCCAGCTCTGGTGGCTTCACCGGGCTTTTCATGCTGTTCTAATCACTGTACCCTGTGCACGGGAGGAGGCAGCCAACAACCCATGACGACACCTGCTTTTTTTGGGGCCAGCAGCAGAAACGAGAATTAACTCTGCATCAACTTGTATTTTGCTGTTTCAAAACTCCAACCTGGAATGCATTTTTTAAATTTCCACTTGGAGAAAAAACAAAAAAGTCTGCTATTACCCAAGAGTGTTATTTTGGGTTCTGTGCTTTCTCATTGCTTGCAATTGTCAGGATTAAGAACAGTTCCCAGATTTCATCTCTATCTAGTTCAGCTTGTTCCCAGGATTTACACTGCACTAGGTTGCTGCAGTTTGTATTCCCCTTGCTCTGTTCCCTCCCCATACATTAACCAATCATCAGGATTAATGCATTCCTGAAAGGTAAGGAGCAGAAGCCTGTCTCCTTGACAGCAGGGGACAAACTCATAATAAATACATAAAAATAAACATAAATAGTTAGAGCCAGCAGCAGATTGTGTTGGCAGTAAAGTAGGGTTTGCTTGATGCTTTATGGAAATGAAAGCTCTATCTTCTGCCTTCACTGCCATCATTATGAGAGCCCTTTTAATCTGCTCTCTGAACATGATTATCATTTCTATAAACATAAAATATGCTGCTTTAACTCTAAGTTCCCTCCCCCAGATTAATGTCATTGAAAGTAATAGCAATTAAAATAAGAGGCTATCCAGGCAGACATTGCAAGTGCAGATCCAGATGACAAAAGAACAGAAGTTCAGCAGCTGCTATGACACAGGCAGGAATACCATTCCAACAGCCTTTCTCCACATCAATTGCTCTTCCCCTGGCACCTGGCTGGTGATGGAAGTTAGATCATGTGTGGCCATCTAGGGTAAAAAATTATTTTGAATAGGTCTTACAGGCCTTTTTATCCTATGGGACTTGACAGAGGTGACTCATCTGAAACTGGCAGAGGCTCAGTGCAGCAATATAACATGGTATATGAATTATTGCAGTGTGGATTAAGTGCTATATAAGATATAAAATGACTGACTGACTGCAATGGTTAAGATAGGAATAAAGCAAATAGAATTCTGTGTGCTAAGTTTCATCTCACTGTCTTAAATTATGCATCCATGTAGCAGAGAAGCAAACCCAAAATAATGGCAGTATTGTCCAATGAATTACCAACCTCCCAGAATGTGCCGAACCTGATCACGGTAACGTCCAGCTGTCTTCTGTGCTAGGTAAAATTATTTTCTGATCCTAGGTAGGCTCCTGAGGGACCAGTGGGAGCTTTTGACTTCTGTGAAGCAGAACACTTAGAAACTGTGAATAAAAGTTCTACGCTTGTAGACATTGTAGCTAGCCTTGCTCTTCGTTTGTAAATGTCAGACTCAGTGCTTAGCTTCCCTATGAGCTCTTCATGTTTCTCTGACAGCAGGAAGAGAGCATTGATGGTGTAACTGGCTGCTCCCCAGTTTCTGCACCATGGTAAGTGGAATCCTGCTGATGTGGGTGGGTCTGCAGGAGCAATTCTCTATGCCCCTGTGAAAGCTAGGGAGTGTCATGGACATACTGAGGAGGAAGGGGCTTCACTGGAATAAGTAACCTGTCTATGCCTTCTAGGCCAGCTTCTTAACATGGTAAGAAACTGAATAGCTTCTAGGGTCTGACCACTTCTGGAATAAAAGCTGCTGAGAGCCAGGAGGCCAAGTGAGGAATGAAAAGACCTTTTCTTGACTTTTCCTACACCTTCACTTACACAGGCAACAGCTAACAACTGGCAGCAGTTTTAGTTATAGTTTTAGTTTTTTACATGTTTACTTAGTAGCTCTAGGGATGGTTTCAGATCAGATGTTGTTATTTTACACCTGTGGGATAAGATAGAGCTTATGGTAGAGATTACACTGAGTAACTGAACAGCTTTTCCCTTTTTCAGTCTTAGGGACTTGCTCTGTGAACTGCTCTTTGTAGACAGATCATTCATTTCAAAAAATAAGCTGCAGGAGTTTCCTCTTCTTTGATGGTGCAATTCCACTGTTAAGTGGCCAAATAACTTTTACAAAAGCCTTTGTTTACATAAAGAATAGATATTCAGACTGCTTTTTCCGTAATTAAGGTCTGACATTTATCCTAAGCACTCTGTTACTTAAAGAAATTGTGTCATGGTAAACAATAAAAAACAGGGCTGGCCTGTGAATGTCTTCAGAAGATGCAGGCTGGGACAATGTCATATGTGTACAAGCAGAAATATATTTTCATCCTACCTTCTCTTTCTCCTGTTTCAGGGTACCACATTTTTAGTCCTGTTTTTGTTGTTTCTCACCTCCCCACCCTAAAAAAAATCGGTGGACTTGCAGTAAAGAGACTCTGAGGCAGGGACGCAAGGAGAAGTCTGCCTGTGTCTTTGCTGCTGCTATTTCAGCAGGAACAAGCCAGTGCAGGAACAAACCTCTTGATGTGGGCTGTACCAACTTTCTGCAGAGAGCAAGGAAGACTTGGTAACTACCTGGTCCTTTCTTTGCTCCAGGAATAGTGCAACTACATGCTGTCCCTTCCCTTGGGCAGATGGCGATGTGGATGGTAATCCTGAAGTGAGTCTCTCCTGCTTAGCTTGTTCATGCTGTAAATGGAAAGTATTTTCCATGTGCTTGTGCTGTGCTGACTCCCAAATCTATGGAAAGAAGGACTGTATCAGTGGAAAGAAGGACCGTATTGAGATCGAATTTCATCTAAAAACTTAAAAATAGCACTCGGAAGATAAACCTGGAATAGCTCCCTCCGTCTACCGTGTACTCTGCTTAGCATTTCCTTTCACCCTGCAGCCCAGCCCATCACTCCCATGTGGTGTCACCATCGCCATAGCATATGTTAGTTGCTGGACTGGTGCCATTGATTTCCAGTGAAGTAGCACATAGTTTTTGCATATAACCCTTCTGATAAAATTCTGCATGGTTTCTTTGCTATGACTCAGTTAATTGAATCCTTCTTGTATGAGAAAGATGAAAGAGTGCATGAGACAAACGACCAAAATATCTAAATCTTGTGATGTCCTGCAGGCACCCTGATTAAAAATACTTCAGACTTGGTGCTGTTGTATGCTAGACAAAACGACAGGTAAAAATCTTCATCACTGGTAGATTTCATAAGGTCAGCTGCCATCTGAACACCAGCCACAAAGAATTAGCATATTAAAAACTACTATTAGTTCTTGTCATACCCCTTTTATTCCTTATTTTACTCCTAGCCTTATTCATATCATGAACCATGAGGTCACGCAGTGACAAACTGGGAGCTTAAAAATGTACCACTTCTCCGGCATTACACATACACAAGTTTCATGAGAATTACAACAGTCATGGTCAAAAAGGATTAGAAAAAAATCTCCAAAGTTCATCTTGTTTTTTGTACTCTTTAGAATTAAGCTATGTCAGGTATTTCTGCAAATGAACAGCACCCATCGCAATTTCACTGAACTGAGAGCGAAGTTTGAGGTTTTTTTTCCCCCTTCATGTGCATTTTTTTAAAGCCTGTGAAGAAACAAGAACAGAGAGGAGAGAAGCAATCTTACATTCTGGAAAGGTAATTGCCACAACAGTATATAAAGCTCCTCTTTTTTGGCTCAGTAACTTGAATGCTTGAGGAGGATGGGTTATAACTGCCCCAAGCTCAGTGAAAGGCACTTCACATTCTCGGGGGTATTTATTAAACCGAAGAGTTATCTCCCACAGTGTATGTGAGAAAGGTGAAATACTTATGCAAAGAAGTGAGGAAGATGGAACTACTGATCATTTATTAGTGCACATGCTACACATGGCATGTGTCCTAATTCACGAGAGAGCTTTTAGTCTTGCTCAAACAAGGGAAAAGTAGAGGACCTTGCCTTGTGGGTCAGTGTGCAGGGGATCTGAAGATCTGATAAACTCTGAAAACTACTACCTGTGGCATAACTTGACACAGAAACTCTGAAATGAGCACACAGCATGGGTACTGAGTTGCCTCTTGTTCAGCTGATGCCTTTGATGTTTTAGGACAGTTTTAAGTGCTGATGCAGCAAAACTACTTCAGAATGTGCAAAACCATAGCAACTGCTGCAGGAGGATATATCTGGAAATAAAATATCCCTATCTCTCTAATTTTACCGCATTTCTTCCCGTCCAAGGCAACAATGGCAGTATCTCTACACGCAGTTTTTTGTTGGGATAGGATTGCTTTGGAGTCTCAGAAGACACTCTAACCCAGCCATGTGAAGAGGCACACATGCTGAAACCTGATGTGATTTTCCTGGGATAAGGAGTGCCAGCCAGTGTCTGGTGATTTTTTTATGGGATTACAAGGTCTGTGGGGCAGAAACCAGTATTGTCCAGAGTGTTGGGTGCTCCCCAGTACTGTTGGCAGAGGAACATGGGATAGTAACACCTACTTCTGGGCCCCCAGTGCCAGGACACGGCCTATGCACAGGCTATGTCCATTTACCTTAAAAAAAAAGTTGGAGCCTGATCTTAGGAGTTCTTCTGATGAAAATTCCTTTGAAAACTGGTATGTTTCTGTGAAAACTTTCAGTTTAGCAGAGCTGGCCTTTCTGAGGGAGAAAAATATCTGCTCTGACATTTCCCAACTGCTTTAGTTGTGAGTAACTCAAATGATGGTTTGTAAATCACTACTGTCAGGTCTCAACATATTAAATTGAATAAAATAATATATATTTCTTGCTTATTAACATCTCCAAAATATATATATATATATATATCATGCCTCTTTTTTTTTTTTTTTTTTTTTTTTTTAAGCAGGAAATAGATAAAACAACTTCAAACTTCTTGGGTAGGAAAAGTTAATTTCAAGTGCTTAAAAGAAAATTAATTTTAATGAATATACGATCAGAAATTGTCAAATTAATTTTTATTTTTATTGTACAACATTATTTTAGTTTACAGGCAGAATACTACAGGATTTTGGAAATAAAGGAATACTACAAGGATCCAAATGGAGAGACTCATCCTTTCTGCTGCAAGAGAAAAATGCAAAAGAGAAGAGAGAAAGCAGGACTGGCACAAGGGATCAACCCTAAGGGTGAGTGGGTGCTGGCAAGCACAGCTAGCTGCAGAGTTACTTTAATACACAGCCTCCCTCAAGTTCCTGGAATTGATTACTTGTTAACTACAAGGAAAATAGTCGTGCAGCAAAAAGGAATAGAAGCAATTTTTGAGTGGTGTCATTTCTCCTGTGATCTGTCCTCCACACTGGCATGCCCCTTATGCTAGGGATAGGAGAACTGCTGCTGAACCAGTCAGTGCAATGACATCGCTCTCCACTGTCAGAAAGCCAAAGGAAATCCCCTCATGATTTCTCCACCTGCTTCGCAGAGTCCTGCATAGCAGGGCCAGGACACAAAACCTCTCGGCTCGCAGGGACTGGCAGCTCCTGCCCAAATCACAGTTACCCTTTCTGAAAGAGGCCCTAGTTTAACAGCCGAGCGGGGTTTATTGTGCCCAGAACTGGGAGAAACCTGCCCAGAGACACGCTGCCAGCCCCTCGTAGCAAGAGCTGCGTGTTAAACTCCCGCCGCCTCCCCCCCGCCGCCGCCGCCGCCCCCGCGCCCCTCGCCCCCTCCGCTGCGCCGGGGATGGCCGCGGATGAGGAGACACCTGGGTTTCCCTGGCAACAGGTGCCGCGGCGGCCGGGGGAGCCGGGAGAGCCGGGAGAGCCCGGGCTTCCCCGCTCGGCTCCGCGCCGCCGCCGGCCCCGGGAGCGCCTCGCCGCCGGGCTGGGCTGGGCTGGGCCGAACTGGGCCGTGCTGGCCGCCCCCTGCCCCGCGGGGAGCCCCGGGCCGGCCCCGCCGCCCCTGGCAGGAGCAGCCGGGGGCCGGCGAGCAGCGGCCCCGCCCGCAGCGGAAGGTAAGGGGGGTCCCGCCCATGGCGGGGACGGGGCGATGCAGGGAGCCCGGGGCAGCTCTTGGGATCAGGCACCGGGGCTCGCCCCGGGCCGTGCATGGTGCACCTGCCTCGGGGAGGGTGCAGCTCTCCAGCACAGAGCTGAGCCCTGCTTCCCTGCGGCCAGGGCTCGCAGCCATCCCCCGCACTGCCCTCTGCCTCCGCAGCCCTGCTTTGCCCGCCCGGGGCATCTCCCTCCCAGCCTCTGCCACCCCGCCCGGCTTCGCCCATGGCCTCCTCGTGCCTGGGCGGGTTTTCCCGTCCCCACCTCCCACCCCGTCCCACACACCCGCCCCTGCCTGTGCCCTCGGGGCCGGTTGGCTCGTGCGTGTGCCTGGGCCCACAGGGGTGGCATCTGCCCTTTCACGCGCTTCAGCCAGCCAGGGCTTGCCCGCTTCCCCCGAATTTCTTCTTGTTTACATTTGTCCTTAAGCGAAGGCTGGCAGGTCACCGGCCTCGCTGCTGCCCTGTCCCCCCGTGGCCAGCGGCGGTGCCTGGGCCGTGCGCTCCCTGCCGGCTTTCAGAGCGGTGTCCCGGCCCGTCGGGGTGGGTGCCTGCCGCCTGCTCTCGGCTCCCCGCGCTGGGCACAGATGCATCAGGCTGGGCACGGTTTCTGTGCCGAGGCCGTGCGGCTCCCGAGCAGAGCTGGCCGCTGCCCGGGCGGTGAGCTCATGTCTGTCTGAGCGTGCCCTCGGAGGCAGACGGGCCCGCGGGCCAAGGCTCTGCTCCCTCGGCGGGTTGCGGGTCCCCTACCAGAGGGGCATCCCCCGATTTTCGCTGCTGGGTGAGGTCACACAGCGATGGCCAGTGCTGTAAGGCTTGCCACGTTGTGGCCAAGTAACTCTTTTCCTACTGCTTTGTTTTCTTTCCTTGAAACTCAAACCTAAGGCACAGAAAAGGGCAAAAGGTAACAGTGGATATCCTGGTATGTATTCTTAAAAAAAAAAACCCAAACAAGACCTTTACAAATGCAAAAAACATTAAAAATAATCTTTAAGAAAAGTTCTTTAAAAATTATCCCCACTTAACATTTGCCTATTTGTTTTGTAATCGTAATGCTTCAGTGGCACTTGCTGCTAAGGTTAGATGTCAAATAGTCTTCCCATAAAATTTATCAAGAAAATGGGGCTGATTGGTGATCTCAGGCACTGATACAAAAACGGCATCACAGATGAAGATACAAATTGACCTTGAATGTCAGTTAACAGAAGGCTTTATCCACAATTTTTTATTGCGCACAAGATTTCTGGACTTTTCTGTGCCCCTGTGTTTCTGTTGTGTTTGCAGAAAAAGAAAAGAAGCACAAAGCTCCTTTTACTTTACTAAAACCAAAAGTTGTTTACAGTTTTGTGGCCAGGGTGATATTTCCTGATAACGTAAAAATTCAATTGAAAAAGGAAGTAATGTGTTGACTTGCATTGTTCCTCCAAATAACTTTGAGGGAGATAACTTGATAAAAACATTTCTATCATACCCTCTGGTTAGTTAAGTGTAGCTATTATGGTTCCAAAAATAGATAGTCCCTGAATGTTGCCTGAAATCTGCAACATGGAGGTCAGTTCTGTGCACAGCCTTTACTGCCACAGTCATTCTGCCTAAAAATTGTCATGGACTTCTCCTCTATTTCTTTATTTCACTCATAATACTATGAAGTAGGTGCATATATGAAATCAAAGAGAGACAAGCTTGTAGTCAAGAGAGTAGCCAACAATAGTTGTTTGGTGCCATAAAAATAAAAAACGTTCAGCGGTTTGAAATAAGGAAAATTATCACTTTTTAAGTGGCTTCTGGCAAAGCTCCATGACTAACTTTCTTAAGAAATGTATCTACTAAATAGTGAATGATGAACCAACACCTCTATAAACTATCCACAGAATTGCTTCTTTGTCTTATTTTTCACTGACTTACAATGTTTTGGCTTTCCAGCATTACTGATACTAAATCAGCTGGCTGACTGTGGGTATGTCTTTTCAAAGAGAGTGGCCAGGAGTTGCACGAAGCCCAGGAGAAGTGCTGGGGTGGGGGTTGGGAGATCGGGGCCATTTCCAGAAGGAGCAGGATGCTTTTGCTTGTGCTTAGCCTCGGGCATAGACATGGCTTACTCCTTCCTTCAGTCAAAAAAGGAACTTCAGAGGCTTAAGCATATACTCGGATGGCTGCTAATGAGACTGTTCTGTCTCTTCATACATTTCAAAATCTACATGCCATATTTCATTCTCAGGCCTTCTGGGTGTTTGTGTCTAATTAGGCTGGAGGGCCTCCAGTTCGAGATTACCTATGCTGCTTGGTGCCCAATTTCTTTATATGACTTTGGCAATAAAGCAGATTACCGTGGGTTTATGTGCAAGCAAATTAGGGACAGACGTAAGCATTCTTATAAGCCCTCTTCCTGCTTTCTTAGCACGAACTGAATTCCACCATCATCTGGTTCTTTCTACATAAAATGTGTAGTGTGCTGACTGTAGCACATTTATAACTGGGTGTACTCTGTAAGATGCAAGACTTTTAAATACTTCATTTTCTCTTGCCTTTTCTTTTTTTTTAATGAAAAAAAATACTGCTTCGAGAAATAATGAACAAGAGAAAAGAACTCCGAGCTGAGTAGAGCTATACATAGCACAGCAACAAATGTTTTAAGTTTGTTTATGTTTTCATGACAGCCTAGAGTAGAATGGAGAAAACAAAATACATAGTACATGAACTGGTGTTTAACACAATGAAATAATATTGCATTGCTTAGGACTGCTATTTACTACTGCTTAAAAAAAAACCCAAACAAAGTCCCTGTGCATTTTAGGAGAAATACGCAAAGACTGCTAAGGCTGTCTCCTTGGCATCACTGAATAAATAAACCATATCGTCAAGTTACAGAATCATAGAATGGTTTGGGTTGGAAGGGACCTTAAAGATCATCTCGTTCCAGCCCCCTGTCAAGCATGGAACCTTCCATTAGACCAGAGCCCCATCCAACCTGGCCTTGGACACTTCCAAGGATGGGGCATCCATAGCTTCTCTGGGCAACCTGTGCCAGTGTCTCACCACCTTCACAGTACAGAATTTCTTTCTAAGAACTGATCTAAACCCACCCTCTTTGAACTCAAAAGAGTGGTTTAAAGTCATTCTTGCTTGTCCTGTCACTACAGGCCATTGTAATAATTCCTTCTTCAGCTCTGTTGTAGCTCTTTTAGGTACTGGAACCCCAACTCTCTCAGCCTGTCTTTGTAGGGGAAGTGTTCCAGGCTTCTTTGTGGCCTTCCTCTAGACTTGCTCCAACAGATCCCCATTCTCCTGTGCTGAATGCAGTGCCCCAGGTGGGGTCACATGAGAGCAAAGTAGAGGGGCAGAATCCCCTCCCTCAACCTGCTGCCCACACTTTTTTTGATCTTAATTTCTCAGATTTTTGTCCTCTTTCTAAATGCTAGGTCCACTCTTAGGATGCTCTCCCTGGTTTCGTTAAGCCAGAACCTGAAGTGAAATCCCAGTTCAAATGAGCTAAATGACAAGATTTATTGAACAATTGTTTCATCTTACAAGTCAGGAGAGCTGGGTACATATTCAAAGGTAGTTGCCACCTTAAATGAACCTTAAAAACATCTAGAAACACGTTAAAATACAGTTTAAAACCCATCAGATTCTTCAAAAGTTAACAGTTTTGGAATCAGAAATACTGTTTGAAAAAAAAATTCTTCATGATCTCATTAGGAGGGCTTAAGAGTAACTGTCTCTTGATACCCAAACTCTTGCTTAATATGCATCTTAGGGATTTTACCTCAAGTTCTCCTGTGACAGCTCTGCAGAAATGTTTTGGCACTGAGATGGTGAGGAACAGTGCACCATGAAAAGTGAGTGGCTTCTGTCTGTCAGGCTACCAGATTTTTCCTTGTGATTCTGCAGTTTGATAACGTCAGTTTTTATTTCTTTGAAGAAAAAGGGTTACAGGAGAAACACTGATACATAATCCTTGGATTTAAATTGTATGGCATTACTGAAGCAGTTCTGCATTTGAGAATGCTCTAAAAAATCAACACCTTGTGTTTACAGGACTTGGAGCCCTGGTAAACTCATTATTCCTAACATTGCATAAGTTATGAAAAAGAAGAAAGGCTGCCTGAATGTCATATAGTGACAAATGTTTTCATCCAGCAGAAATACTGAGCAGCTGCCCTTTTATGGGCAACTTTTATAATAAAGGAATTTCTTTCCTTTATGAATGGTTGAAACAACTTGGGACAGGCAATTACACCTGAAATATCTCTGCTTTCATCTCTGGAATACAGAGGAGTGAGAAGCGAGGAAGCACTGCCTGGTGGCAGGAGCTGAATGCTTGGGAATCGGCATAGTGGGATCTGTTCTGTCCTGTTGAAGGTGCCGTGCCCTGCCCCCTGCCTCCCCAGTGGTGAGGGACAGCCTTGCAATGCCTTTGGAGTCTGTTCCTGGACTTTGTGCTGGGAGCCTCTCTCTGTTAAGGAATACAATGGCACACTTCTATGTTTCATACCGTCATTCATTTTTGTGGAAAGCAAACTGATCAGTAGTAAAATGTGCCTCCAGAAGAAGCTGAGCTACTTTTAATGGGAAAACAATCACTTTTCATCCTGTAACATTCCAGAGATGAACAAAAATCTTCAAGCACTAACCTTGAAAAGGAAACATGTTTGGCCCTGACGGAGGAAATGCAGGTGATCTTGTTAGAGAGCAATCTTAAAAGGTCTCAGAAACTGCAAACCTGAGTCTAGTTGATGTTCACCAAAATAGTTTTCTAGTGAAGGGCTTCATAATTATTTTGTATATCAGATACATGTTTCAAATGTAAAGGAGAGGCTAAATGCCTTAATAAGTTAGGAAGGCAATAGTCTCATTTATCAAAAAGATAAGAGGAACCCAGATGACAGAATTATCAATATTCTGCAGGGACAGAAAGCATATGGTAGGATGAATAAATGTGCTGGAATTGGTTAGGGGCTTTGCCTTTTGGTGTCAGAACACTAACCTGAACTCTGAAAAAGTGTTTGGGGAAAAAATATTCTTACAGACCCAGTTTGGACTTTACGTGATGGAGCAAATAAAATATGAGTGGCATTTTGGGATTTTTTTTTTTGTGTGTGTGTATAAAATTGGAGTAGGGCTCTGTGTCTTGGATCATTCTGCTTTTTATTTTTTCAGCAGTTTCTGAAGTCATTGTAGCTGCAGTTGGCTATCATGTTCTTCCTTTGATTGGAAACTGGCCAAGGGGATGGTTGGCAAGCCTGTTTTTTGGAGGTCTGGACATTATCTTGCTGCTTTGGGCCCTCTGCAGTATTAATAAACCATGAATAAACTTCCTGGCATTTCTTTAACAACATTATGGTTAAAGAACAATCCGTTTAAGCCTTCAGAGAGTAGCTGTTGCAGAAGAACAGAAAACACAGTCCACTGACATCTAGCAAATTACTCTTTTCTTGCTAAAGTAAAAAGGCTTTCTTTGATCTTTGCACAGCAGAAAAAATAGTCTTGGGACATAGTATAAATAACAAACTACCATTAATAAATACTGTAGAGTTTTACATAAACTGATTAAGAATCTCTTTTCCTCACTGAATCTGCATATCATACTCATTGAATTTTGTGTCCTTTTCTTGAATCTTTGTTTTGGGATCTTGACATGCTATTCAAGTTGCTATCTAGTGTGTATCTCAGCTGGCCAGAGCCAAGACAATATCTCTAGATGCAATGGGGATGTACTTAACTTTCCTGGGACGGGGGGCTGCAGGCAGAATTGCTCTTCTGTTTAACAGAGGGCCACTATAAAGCCCCTTCTGAGGGAACTGCCGTGCAGGGGTGCTGCAGGGTGAGCCAGGAGCCATCTGGTCTGTGCTGCTGCTCCTTGAGGAACTGTGGTGTGGCCTCTAAGAAGCCCTGATCTATGCCATGAGCCTTTGAGCAGCAGCTTCTCTCGGGTGATTTTTTCCACAGCAGAGAATGGAACTCCAGGGGATGCACGTAAGGATTTTCTGTGACAGCAAAGTTCTGTACTGAGTGTTATGGTAGCTGCAGTCAGCAGTGCCACAGCTTTTTCTCTCCTACAGCGCTTCTCTGTGTGACATGCAAATCACTAATGAGTAGCTAATTAGGGATAAGTGATCATGATTTTATTCTGTTCTCCTGTCATAAATATATTCAAGTCCCTGTTCTCACTGATTTGTGAAAATGACCAATTTCACAGTGCTGAAAACAAGTTTCAAGACAAATAAAAATGGTAAAACATTTTTTTTTTCTGTCTAGGAATGTTAGACTTGATGACCAAAAAGACAAAGGAAACCCAACATAGAAAAATTACTGCTATGGAAGTCCCCAAGCGAGAAGGTAGGGGCACGAAGGTTCTATAAAATAAA
The DNA here is from genome assembly GCA_026261815.1 of Monarcha castaneiventris obscurior. Taxonomy (NCBI): domain Eukaryota; kingdom Metazoa; phylum Chordata; class Aves; order Passeriformes; family Monarchidae; genus Monarcha; species Monarcha castaneiventris. The sequence goes on along the minus strand of JAMPIT010000566.1, from coordinate 36,231,689 downwards.
GGTTAAGTACTTTAGGAAATCGATAAAGGCAGACAAACACCGCAATGGTGAATGGAATAATGGATGAAATACCTTTTTCTTGTCTTTTATTTCAAAGAAGCCTAGTAAGAACAAAAGGAGTCTGAAAAAAAGAGTGGGCTGTTTTTGGTTGAAAAATGTCTATGAGAATTAGAGAAAAGCATTCATTGAATTACGTCTCTTCTTCAGGTGTCAGCAAAGGATAGTAAAGTACCGAGACTGGGTCTCGGCTGGTGGTGGTGGTGGAGCACGTAACAGCCTCCTCCACCTCTGCTGTGTGAGCTGCTGTTGTGCTCCTGTTTGACTTCTTTAAACATCCAGACCTGATGACTAATACACAGAAGTTCTTACAGAATTCACTGTAGACTTCTTTGGGTTATGAAGCTTGAATTTTTCAATGTGCCTTGAAACATGGAGAAATTACAGTGAACTTGGAAATTTGTCACCAATGCTTTCAAAAGGAATCTTCTGGATAATTGGAAGCCTATCAATTTGGCTCTAACTGGACTACATTTGAGCTTCCTATCATTCTTTAAGTCTAGTCACCCGTGATTTTTGGAAAATAGATTTTATCAACCTGTCTTTTTATGCCTTTCTTTATTCTCTTTTTTTGAGAGATAACAAATATAGTTTGATCAATGCCATTGCGTTGGAAGTAATATATAATATGCTTCTGTGAGGCATGATTTTTTGATCAAGTGTCTAGACTGAAATGAAATCAATTTGATGCTTCTTAAATGGACTAAAAGCTGGCAGACAGGCTATGAAACATGACTGTAAATGGGGAATCCTCACTGAGTGTGTGCCTTTCTGTTGGATCCTATGAGAACTCTTTATAAGCAGTGACTATTTAGCACTTTATTGATGACCTAGATGGTAACAATACCCGTTTTCCACAGTAAATTTAAGAAAGAGGAAAGCTATCTGATGCAAAGGGATCTGTCAGTGTTAGTAGAATGGGTGCAAGCTGTAGTGTGCCATGAGTGAGGTTTTAGTCAGCTGCTGTGGCTCTTAGACATGTAATGACAATATTTAGTAAGGATAGAGAAGTATTTTGCATGTGCACTGTATTGCTGGTAAGAGGGAGAAAAGGGATTAGATAATGTCATGACAGTAAAGGATTTCGAAAAATGGACCCCCAAGGTCCATCTGCTTGATTTACCAAAGAGGGGTGGCCCAGTTTCACTTTCTGTGTTTAAGTACCTGTTCTGGTTCATCATAGGAGAAGGAATTCTTCAGTGTGGCCAGCACAAGTCCAATAAAATGCACTGTGTAGAAGGTGAAACTGAGCAAGCAAGGTTTCTTTTTAACAGTGAAGTAAATTCACCATTGGAATATTAGTAACAGTACAAACATTATGTAAATATAAATTCTAATTAAAAAGGACTGTGATTTTCAGAAGACTTGTATTTTTCAGATATGAACTCTTAGAGACTTCTGTCTTATAAAAAGAATATTACCTCAATTCAGGGTGGTTTTTTGTGCAATTTATGGCCGTTTCCAAAAGGACTCTGGTTCTCTATTTGTTTAGAGCACTTTGGAGCTTTATTCATCCTGAATGTTGATGAAACTTATTGTAGTATCTTGCTCTTCTCAGATATTATATTAAACAATTGACTTTATGTTGAAGTTTTTTTTTGGTGGGAATGAAAGCAGGGAAAGTCACGTGTATGCTTTAGAACTTAAGACTTAATGTCTCTACTCCCCTCTCCTGTTGCTCTCTTACCATGTTCCTTGACACTTCCTAAATTGCCAGGATAAAGAAACCAGGAATTTGACGTATTATTCCTTCTGTTCTCTGATGCAGCTGTTTTTGGCCTGTAACCAGAGCAGCTGAATGTAATGCTCAACTCAGGCAAGATTTCTGAATTAGCTAAATGCAGTAAGGGACAAAGGTGAAGTTTTTACATTGGGCTAGATGAGATTCTGTGCTGTGCTTGACAGAGGTTGTATGAAAGCCTTGGTAGAGAGTTTTCCTGTGACTGTGTTTATGTTGCTTACATTTGAAAGAATTTTGTGGCTCTCTTCAGAGCTGTGATTGTTTAAGATTATATTGAAATTTCTAAATGTTGAAATGGTGTGTGACAGAAAGAAAAAAAAACTTCAGACTTACAACTTAGACATCATGATGAGTCCATGGGATCTCAGTGCACAGAAACGGGTTCTGTTCCACATTCTCAAGAATCAGAAGAATTTAGAAGTTTGATCTTTAGAAAGTCCATCGCATTTAAGCCCTGAATATCTGTTCAGTTTTTGTTAATGCTATTCACTACCGACAGGGCTCTGAAAGTAATGCATGAAAATGTTTTGCATCTGGAACAGTTAATGTTCACCTGCGTGTTTTTCACCTTTTTGCTAAAGCAATGAAAAATGCTCTTCAGTTGAATCCAGGTATTTAATATACAGTTAGTACAGTTAGTTATTGTACGTGCCATTTCTCTCTCACTTTTGCCCACTGGAACAATTTCTTCTTCCATCCTACTAAAATTGAAGATAATGAAGCTGGCTTGCTTTGCAGAGGACTTTGAAATTACATGCCCAGATCACCTAGAAACAGAGCCAGGGGTAGTATCTATGAGTCTCAAGCTGCTCTTTTATCCACTGGACCATGCTGATGACACCACTAAATACAAAATTTGATAAGTACCCAAGTGCAAATGCATAACCAAATTTCAGGTCTTGCTCTAGGAGAATGTTTTTTAAACTATGTTCATAAATTCTTTTTCAAATAGTTTTTTTTTAAATTTATAAAAATATAAACAGAAAATGTGTCCCTTGATGTTCGTTTGCAAGAACAAATTTACTTTTTTCTCTCTGTTATCATAAAAATACTTCCCCACCCTACCCCTATTGCAGTTACTGCATTGAAAGCCTTCTCTTTTTTTAATGTTCAATTCCTATTTTCAGTTTACCAGTGGTAGCAGTGTACAACATGCACAGTCTATATTCTCCAGCAGTTGCAGCAACACTTACACATTGGAACTGTTTGTAACATCAGTAGAACTTTCTCTTTCTCCTCTGTGAAGTCATGCTTTAAAATGACCCTTTCTCCCCAATTTTTTCCACAAATTTAATTTCTTATAAGAACTGATAATTTCCCATCAGGCTTAAGAGCATCAAGTTGCTTTCTTTCGCTCCTTCAATTTGTGCTGAGCTGTGCCCTCCTGTTGTACAGCTGGATTGAAGGTGCCTCTGATAAAGGACTGCGTTGTTCAACTGGGGCTTTGTGTAGTGTTCTCTTAGTTTTGTGTTTTGGTCTTCCAGTGTTACGGTCTTAAAATTACTGTCCTTATCTTTCTGTTTTCTCTGTCTTGCCGAAGAATGAACTTGGCTGTGGCTGTCTCGTGTGTAGCCCGGACTATCACTGCCCTTACTGAGAAGACAAGAGTGCTCCTGCTGTACGTGTCTATATTCCAGTGACCTTCCCACCAGCAGGCATTGCAAACTTACCTGAGAGAACTGCTGTTCACCTGTCTGATGCCTCTGTTCAGAACATTTTACAGATGATATTAAATCATCTGTATGAAGGATAGTGACCAACCTTGATGGAAAAGAAATACATGCCAATGTCATAGGCATACGTGCCAAGAGCAATACTGATTAGGAACTTTCTGGTTGCAATCTAGTACCCAGCCTTAGGTGCATGTGTATTTTCTATGACCAGTAGCTATTTATGGATGATTCCTAAACACAAGGACTGAAAGGATTAGCAAGATGTACGGTATGTGATTCTTTGCCCTTTCCACAAACATCAGGGTCACAGCACAGAGAGAACTGCAATGAGGTCATAAAAATACTCTTTTTTTCCAAGCTTTAAAGATCAGCGCTATTTGTCATGGAGCAAAATGGCATGGAAGTTGAACTTCTGTTCCCACAATTGTATTTAAGAAGTGCTCATGAATCTTGACAGACTAACGAGTGATTGTAAGCAGCTGACTGAAAACAATAGGCCTGTGCATGCCATGGGACATGGGCGGGCCCCAGGCACCGTCAGTGTATCTGTGCTGGGCAAGTCTTGTGTGCCAGGTAGAGCATGCCAGGGAAGAGCCCCGGGAGCAGGGACACACTGCAGCATGCCTGAGCTTCAGTCCCACCTGTTCCTCAGCTGCTCAAACACTTTATTTGAAGAAATGTATTAAAGAAAGTGCTTTTTGTGTGTTTTTTTTTAGTGGCTGAGCTGTGTCTTCCCTTCTTGCAAATTCCCATCTAATGATGTGTTGTCAATAGCTTTAACCCCAACCCATTCTCTTAGTTTGGGAGGCACATGTTGCCAGCTCAAGGCTGGTTCACGGAGAGGTAAATACAGATGGGTCCATGTGTGTGTGTTCATATATATGTTTATAGCTAAATGTTGTATTAACATGAATATAATTAACAAGGAAAAGATAATTCCTGGAGAAGTTGCCTAGAACTGAAGGTCTTCTGTGGCCAAGGGCAGAAAAGCTTACAAAGTCAAAGAACTACAAAGAATTTTCTTGATGCCAAAAAACCTTATTTCTTAAAATATGAAGGGAAGATAAAGAGCAGGAGAAGAAGAATATAAAAACTGGAATGGTGAGGTTGTTGATGGTGGTATTTGAGGATAGGCTGATAAAGGGAGGAATGATATGACAAAGACCCTTTTCCATATGTAACTAAAAATCTACTGCTGTTTTGTGGTTCCATGTAACTGAATCAAAATCAGGGAAACATTTTGCTTCTTTTTTTAAAATGCAATTTCCTCTGGGTGGAAAATGTTTCCTAATGTCTCCTAAATTCTTTAAGTGGTGTTTCTGTGAGTATATGAATATGTATTCTGCACAAAGGAAGGGATTTCTGTAGTCTGAAATCTGTGTTGGAATCATGTTCTCTGATAAATATCTTTATAAGACATGGGAAGCTAAATAGTTAAATTGAAAAGGCTTTACATTTGAAGGTTATTATGATATTAAATTACATATGTATGATTTTTAAGGAAATAGATCAACTGTGTTGATCTGTAGATAATTGAGAAGATATCAGTTCAGTAAAAAAAAACATTACTGGAAATATATTACTTAGGGCTAAAAAGCTGTTTATATACAAAATCTTTCATATCCCACATATATTAAACGCAGTGTACTCTGTCTATAAAGATCTTCTGTGGCTTACTATTTGATCTGAGCACCATGTAATAAAAAGTTCTGCTGAGATGAAATTCCATGTAATTGAAAGCCCAAATGAAGAAGATGCCTAGTAGGGAAGGAATAAAATGCACAAGTTATAAATAAATGGACATGCTGAAGTTAATATACAAGGTGCTTTTTATTTCTACAAACTGGAATGCTAATTTCAAAGAAAAAACGACAAGAAAATGAAAAGGAATTACAACCACTGTCACACTCAAAAGGTCTGTGTGTCAAAAGGCAGGTGAAAGAAAAAATGAGATCACAAAAGAGGTACGTTTGCAAGAAAAAAAAGAGGCCTTTTCCAGACTACAAACCAAAATGCGATGGAGAGTTATTGGCCTTTAGAAACTAGGTACTTCAAACTGAAGGAAATTTCACAGTCCAACAGCACTGCACAAGTGGGAAAGGTTGTATCCTATTTATTGCATTTTAATTTCTGTATCACTGGAGGTATGTAATTTTCAGAAAAAGAGATTTAATCTGATTATCTGGTAATTCAGAGATCCCATTATGATGTTTAATTTGCAAATGTTCATGACCTAGAACATTTCACTAGGCAGGTGATAGCGTGAGGGAGAGCTAAAGCTGTGGCTTCAGTCTCCTGCTGTGCAGGGAGTGTGTTGGTAGAAGCAGCTGCAAAGGAGTAAGACAGACCTGGAAGCTGAGCTCCTGCTACATGAGCTTGGAATGAAATCAGTATGTGGCTGAGATGGGATTGCCATCCTCCGTGTTCTTCAAGGAGATACACATGTGGCAAGGATTTGATGAGTGGAATTGTTAAACTAGATCTGAATAGTGCTACGCAGGGACATAATACTTTGTATCCTCAGGTCTCCAGGGGTAACTACAAGACAACAGGATTAACTATCAGAGTGGATATCAGAGAGACAGAAACTCTTGCTTACATGATTGGAATAGATAACTGATGGAAGATCAAATCATGCGGACTTCTGAAGCAGATTAGTTTTTCACTTTTCTTTTTCTCATTACAGCCTTTGTCATGAAAACAGATATACTTTATGCCATTTTCTGGTCTCCTTACAGTCATTACATTGGACATGTTATCACTTCTGGTTTTTTCAATTTTTACATTCCTAAGGTCCGATATAATTATTTTCTCATAATATATTCTGTGTCTTTTTTAAAAAAAGCAGCATAGGTGGAGTTTGGTAGGAAGTCATATTCTTTCCTGACACTCTAAAAATGTTATTGTTTAAAGAAATAATTAATCGCCTTAGGATGCTATTTTCATTAGGACCTAGCTTTAATAGCTGGTGAAACATAAGAAAAAGTGGTGATCAGGACTTTCATGTTGTAGACGCTAAGAAGGAAAAGAGCTGTATTTCCCTAGTCTGACTTACAGAATGAAATAGATCTAGGGATTCTTGCATCTGATGCTGAATTGCTAGAAAGTCATCTAGCTTTGATCTGCCAGGGGCAAATGATGGAGGATCTAATACAAGCTTTTGCAGAGCAATTTTGGAGGACTACTTATTTGGGTGAAAAGCAATGAAATTGAAAATAACTGAAATAACTTTCTGTTTGTGACATGAATTGCCTGTCACCGGCATGAAACCTTAAAAAAAAAAAAAATCTTAACGATTTAAAGTCTTGAGAAAGAGACAGTAACTTCAAAGATGAATTAATACACAGATGTACTTTGGCTTCTGCTGAACTGGACTTTTCATTTCATAAGCTGTCATTGTTCAAACCATTTGCCTTATTTTTCTAGACTAAAACTATCTAGTTTTAGTTTCTAGACTCTGCTTTTTTTCAATATTTTTGTCTTTTGTATTATTTATTCAACATCAAAATAAAAAGCAAGGATGTCTAATTTTGGTGTATGCATGGTTTATAGGAAGTGCAGGTTTTGGTTCACTTAGGTCATTCAGCACCTTCAGTTCTTACCCCAGTTGGGGTCAGAGGGATCAAAACCCACACAGAATTCTTAATGGTCTGTACTTGCTAAAGAATAATAATAGGATAAACTTGTACACCAAAGATCAGCAGCAATGCTTCGTTCTCTTCTGTACCTCAGGTACCCGATGTGAGAAAATGCCCTTGAAACAAAGTGAGACTGAGAAATACAGCAGCTGGTATTGTGTGTTGGTACCTGTGCTCCTGCAGCTTACGGGTATCAGATGTTGCTGAGTTATAGAATGTCTGTGTATAATACATCTTCCATATTTTTGGAATAATATTTTCTGGACACCTATGGGGATGTTACTTTTTGACATCAGTCTTGTAACAAACTGGCTTGTGCTTTCAATTTCATGCCCATTAAAAATGGCTTAAAATGGGCTGCCCCCTTTTGGGGATAATCAGACTTTGGTTCAGTGATTTCAAAAAGCAATCCCACGGAGAAATACCAATAAACTAGAGAATCCTGAGCAGAGCAAGCCACTGCAGTGCAGAACATAATTCATAGAAAGCATTTGACAATAGCATTTTTGATGATTCATTCTCCTGACTCAGATGGAAGAAAGAACCAGGCTTGGGAACAGTGTGCATTTGCAATAAAAGAATGAGAGATTGCAAGGGCACACTTGTTGTGATGACCCTGGAAATGATAGCAGGTTATTCTGGTGTCCATTCTGGGCCAGGCTGAGATGGGTCAGGGGGAGAGAGAGACAGCACAGTCAGTAAATTTATGAATGCAATATAAATTATTGAAGGATGCAGGGAGAATGTCTAGCCAAGTATAGCTGATGACTTTTCTTATAAGTTTGTCTGGTAAAGATAATTTCACATGCTGTAGGGCATGCAGCATTGTGTGACATCCTAATTTTTTCATAAATTGTTCTGTGAGATGGGGGCAGCTCTGCACAAGATTGTTTTTGTAGTGTTGTTCTTGTATTTGCATTACCCGGTGACTAACTAGCAATGAGGTCTGCTTGAAGCTTTATGCACTGCTAAGCTGCAATAAAATCACTCCACCCCGTGAGCACTCTAGTATCTGGAATTGTGGTTGTTGTAATGGTGTTATTTTTCCTTGTACAGGGACTCCAGGTTGGGCTTCCATTGTCTGGCTGCATCTGTCGTGAATCTTGTTGGATTTCAGCAGGTTGGTGATGCCTCCTCTTTGTCGTATTTAGCTGAGAACAGCCTGCATGTTTGAAAGCATGGGGACAAAAGTGCCAGTGTGCAGAAAATCCTGGTTTTCAAGGAATTCAGTTTAAAATGAAGAACACAGAATTAGTGTAGCTCTTGGTAACTGGATTAAAACTAACTACCTTCAAAAGAATTGCTATGCAGTGCAGTCTTCCCAGGGAGGCCCCTAGGTTGGAATTTTTTGACTTGAATTGGGCTGAGAAGGAAAACCATGTGCACTTTGCCTGGCTTTGCAAATCTCACATCATGTGTAGTACAGTCAGATGTGCCTGACAGCCCCCTGCACACCACAAGTACATCTCTAGTGACCTGCTGAGTTGGGGCCTCTAAGTACCCCAGAAACAGAAGGATGCCTTTTCAGTTCAGTCAGAATTCTTTGCTGTCTGCTGCTGAGAAGACCTTCAGTAAGAAGGTAACCAGGCGTGGGATACACAAGTGTCTGTGGGAGCTGTGCTCAAGGCTTGGGCACAGCATAGAGGTGCTGTGTGAGACATTTTCCACTGAGCCCCAGCTTTCCTGCACTCTCGGTCCTGCTGTGGATGTGGTTCCAGGCGGTTCCTGTGTGTGCCTGGGCTGCAGGTCAGGGCCGCATGTGGCTTGACAGTGCTGCGGGTGCACCCCAGCTCTGGCCAAGTGACCTGGTGACATGATGGCAGGTGTCCAGCCCTGCCACTGGAAGGAGGTGGGGGCTTGCTTGGCCTGGTACAACCAACAGCAGTGCTGTGAACAGACTCTTCAGGTGGAGTGCAAGGTACTGATGCATTTTTCTGGTTGTTGCCTCTTTGCACTGGCCTTCAGAGGATGGTTCAGGTTTATTTTTGACCAATGAAGCATAGAAAAGTCCTTGAAAGAGGAAGATTGGAGATTGGAGAGTGAAGGAAGATGGGCTGATACAGATTCCTTCCCATTTTTAATTTTGTTGTTTTCACTGCTGCCTCTATGCATTTATGCATACTAACTTCACAAATGCCTGGCAGTCTGTAAACTTTACATCGTCTTTCTTTGAAACTTGGCTTAACCTGTCTGGGGAGTCTTCCGCAAGACTATATGAGTCACAAAAAGTAGCAATATGCTAAGTTAAATACAGTAAATGATTTATCTCCTCTCCCTCTGGTTTGTGTTTTGAAATGTACGCTGCGCGGTTTGGTAGCTTCCTACCACTGCTGCCAGGCCACCTGTCCTGCACCTCGTCCAAGTCTTTGTCTCCAAAAATACCACTGCAGCTCAGACAAACACCCTGGCAGCCATGCCAGGGAAGACCTTTAAAATTATGATCTCGTATCGCCACAGTGGGAGAGAAGGATATATTACACATCTGACCCAGCACTTCAGAACTGCAGAGCCATGTCTAAAATGCATGTAGTGAGCTGATCAGCCTCTGGAAACAGGCATTGTGTGGCATCACAATAGTTAATATAGTGCTACTGCTGTCTGGTATAGGCTGGCTTTTTTGTCTGATTCTTTTTGTTTGTTTGTTTGTTTGTTTTGTTTTTTTTCTTTTTTTCTTTTGTTTTTAATCAGTGCCTCAGGTTATTAGCACTGGTGAATTAGGCCTTTATCCCTTGCCACAAACCCTGGAGCAAGTCCAGAGAAGGGCAACAAAGCTGGTGAAGGTGCAGGAGTGCAAGTCGGAGCTGCTAAGGGAGCTGGGGTTGTTTGGCCAGTAGAAAAGGAGGCTCAGGGGAGACCTTATTGCTCTCAAAAGCAGGGTGTAGCCAGGTGGGGCTTGGTCTCTTCTCCCAGTAACAAGTGACAGGATGAGAGGAAGTGACCTTAAGTTGTACCAGGGGTGGTTTAGCTTAGATACTAGGAAATGTGGTGAAACATTGGAAAAGGCAGCCCAGGGAGGTAGGTGAGTCACGATCCCTGGAAGTGTTCAAATAACATGAGGATATGGCACATGAGCACATGGTTTAATGGTGAAGATGGTGGCAGTGCTAGGTTGATGGTTGGACTTGATCTCAAAGGTCTTTCCCAACCATAACAATTGTATGATTCTGTGAAACCTAGTGCTTTTTTTCTGCTTACCCTTTCTTTTTGCCTGTTAGGGAAGATATTGCAAGTATGTAATGCCATGTGGTAGCTGTAGACAGACAATTGAGTTTTCAAATAAGTAAGTTAAGAGTAAACAGATGATGAATTGGGTGTCCCCCTGAGATTTAGGTGTCCCAGAAGCAGTAGGGTTGCCTGTACGCTCATGTTGCTGTTGGTTTTTGTAGACTTGACCCACGTGTTTCCATACCCAGGCTAGCTGGCAGCAGCCCAGGGAAGGGCAGTGCCATCACTGCACAGGACTGTTAGTGCTGAGCCCTCGGGTGCCGTGCTGGCCTGTGTGAGCTAACAGAGCAGTCACTGGGTCCATGGACAATCAGCTTGTGCTGCACATCAAAGAGAGAGCAAGAGAATGGAATTGCAGCCACTTAGGCTTCATTCTCTGTATAGATGGGTGTAACTGAACGTTTTCTGCAGAGCCGCAGGGTGAAAAAACCCAAGTGAGATGCAGCTCCTGCCAAGCATCCTTGTCCCTGGCAGCAGCATCTTCTGGTGTGCAGTGGAGGGATTTCACGGATGGTTCCTCATCACTGCTGAGCTCTGCAGAAGGCACTACTTTGCACACCATGACGGGCTGTCCAATATCCTATGGGTCAAGGTCCATATTGACTGTGAGAAAGACGTGGCAGAGACACGTTGTAAGAGCACAGCGTTCAAGGGGCCGACATGAGGGAGGCAAAGGACCTCAAGTGTCTGCCTACGTGCAGATAGAATAGGGTAGCATGTCTGTTAAAACAAAAGGTCTGGGCTGCTTGTTTGGTTTTAAGAAACTTTCCATCCTCCCATTGAAAAAAGCCCTTGGGGTGAAAGGAGTGCAGTTGTGAGCTTAATATTGTTGGCGGCTGTTTCTACCAAGGTTACATAATTACTGTTTTCCTGGGAAATGAAATCATGGAAGTGAAAAAGCTAAATTCGCCAGAGCATAAGCAGGCACAACTTTGATTTCAGGCACCTGTCTGTGCCAGTATTTAATTTGGCAGAGGAAATGTAGCATCAAAATGAATATGAACAAGTAGCACAAAAATAATGGCACAACTGACATTCAGACACTGAGATGTGAGAACAAACACATCCCTCCCTAGCATGGGAAACTTCTCAGTACATTGTGTTTATGGGGGATGAGGCCAATGACAGAAGCAGGCAAGGAGAGTCCTCTGCAGCAGGAATGGTGAGGAGGTTGGAAAATACACTTACAGAATTCCAATGAACCCCATCTTAAATGAATTGGATGGAGAAAAGGGCAAGCTGCAGCCAAAGAAGAGAGGCTGAAAGGCTGTAAGGCCTTTCCTCTGTCTTGCCTTCGTAATTATCTCTTGTTTGCAGAGCTTCCATTAATTGGAATGCATTTCCTAATGAAATTAGGCTGGCAGCCAGTATTCAAGTCTTTTTACTGCTAGGGAAAATTTGTTCTTTGAACAACTCAGCCATTGATTTTTATTTGTGTTTTCATTCATCATGAGACTGTTATGTGCCAAAAATTCCATGCTCCGTCGTATTGCCTTGGACAGTCTGAGTTATTTGATTTATTCCCTTGCTCCTGTGTTTCAAAAATGGAGTTCTACAGCAGTGCCCTGTTTGTAGTTACTTTGTTGTATGGTTTCCACACATCCCCCTTTTTAAAGTTTTCCTTCCTTTTAACTTCCTATCTGTTGGGACAGCAAGGGCATTAAGAATCCTAAATTAAAAAAAACCAAAACGGCTTCCAAGAATTGGCTTCAGTGACTTTTGTATTGTGGGATTTCTGAATTTAAAAGGATATTCAAACTTTCCTTGTTTATAGGTAGCACAGGAACTATATCAGTGCAGAAGAGCACATTTTGAAGAGAGACCTTTGACAAAGTGAAACTGGCAACAGTTTTGCTGGAAGGGGCAAAAACCCTGTTCAGACCTCAGTCTTTGAACTGTACTTTGCTTCTCTCTTTGAAGAAAGGCAGGATTGGTGACTGGAATTACAGCATTATTTGGATGCAGTGTTTGCACTCTTGCAGCCAGGTCAGGTCAGGCATTCCTGCTGTGTGTGAACAGCCTTGTCTATCTTAGTGTGCAGGATATGGTTTGATATATGGACAGTATCTGCATAGTACCTTATCCATCAGGCTGAATTACTTCCAAGAATTAATCTTTCTGCTACATCCTCACTACACGATAAATATCTGTACTGATCATCCTCCACAGCAAATATGAATCTTATAAAATGCATGCAGCCATTTCACAACAGGCTTTAAGTAATTGATCTGCTGATCTCCTTTCTCATTCAGCACATGGGAAGAACAGTGAGCAAGGCTGAAGGTTAGATGGAGAGAAAATGATTTGAGTTACCTCCAGCTCAGAATGATCAAAAACATGAGACTGGCTTTAAAATTAGTTTTTGAAAAGCAATCTGCTTAGGGTTCATCTTAGTTTCTTTGATGTCTGAGACTTAAATGAATGCACCCAATTTACCTTTATAGATTTGTCTCAAGACAGGCTAGCATAAATGGTTGTGAATTAAATCTTAATCACCCACCATCTATAGCAACTGGAAGCAGGGACAAAATCAGTATTACAGGATCTATGACAGAAAAAAGGGGAGAAGAAAAACAGTAGAACTCCGCACTTTTTAGGACTTTGCTGCAGTTTCTTTAGCAGTGACATTTTTTTCTTTAATTTATTAAAGATTCAAACTGTGTGTGTATTAGACTGTATGCATGCAAAGAAACTCTCACAATTGGTATTACTTTAAGAAAAATTATTTTCTTAGGTTTAGTTAAATTCTTTCTCCTTATAATTCAAGTAGTTTTAATTCCTATCCAGAAAGTAAATAGTGCAGTAGTAGTCATCTTCAAGAGACAGGGTGTTACTGTGAGAAGTCACACTGAGAAATTATGCTGAGAACTCCTTAATACCTTGTGTATTATGGATGGTGTGAACACTTCAGTGGTGTTGCAACCCATGCTTATGGTGAGAAGGTCAGCCAGAGTCCCTAAGCTGCTGGGCTGAGGCTTTGGGCTCTGCAGCTACGACAAAGTTGTGTGTACAGAGGGTGTGTGCTTCAAGGACTAATGGACTGTTTTAATGGGATGTCCACTTAGAAGAGTTCACAAAGAGAGGCAGCCCTTAGAGCAAAAGAAAGGTATTTCTGCAAGTATTGGAACAAACAAAAGAGGCTTTAGGGCCGTCTTTCACTGGAAGATGATAAGGGAAAACATGGAGTGCTATGGAGGGTGGTCTTGTAAAGGGAGAGAAACAAAGGCATCACCTGTTCTCTGAAGACACACAATAGAAATTTTCCCTCTCTAGCTGTACAGATAACTCCTGGTAATCACTTCGAAACAATGTTATTATCAGCTGCCTAGACTACAGTATCAGAACTGCACCAGATATTACAGCAGCTTGAGTGGGCTCTCTGGTCATACATTTACAAACATGGGTGGCATTTTCCTCTAACGCGGGAGTTGATCAAACTCTCCATTGCAGTGCTCTCTAAGAAGTCCAGGCACTTCTGTGAAATTTTCAAATAAATGTCTTAGTCAGCCAGTTCTTCAGGTTATTGTTTACTGGGCATCTGATAGTCCTCAGCACAGTTCCTGTCTATAATGAAGAAGATACTCTGTATATTTCTTGGTATTATTAATTTCCTTCTGGTCTTGGGACGTTGTAGAAAATCTAGCAGGCTGTAGCTCATAGCTGTAGTCTTTTCCTGCGTGTTATAAAGCAAGCAAACTGGCCACCTCCATTCCTAAAATTGCAGCAACAAGATCAGAAAGGTTTTCAAGGATTGTTTCCCTCTCCATCTACAGCTGTTTCCCAACTGTCTCTCCATTCACAATGAAATGACTACAGAAGACAAGGTGTTACAGATGCAGAAGAAAATAACTGTGGGAAGAACATGTAGTTCTTAGTGATGCTAGAAATATATTGCCACTGGGGAATGTGCTGGTTTGTGGTATTGAAATGATCAACTCTCTCTTTAGGCTCTGAAATTTCATGACTACTGATGTGTTTATAAGAGCAGTTTCTGCTCTCTCTTCTGCCAGCAGTGTCCATACCTTAAATATGTTATGCATAAATATGGGAGAAGAGAGAAATAGAAATGCACACAGCATGCAGGTGTCTGAAACTGCATTGTGAGACTCAACTAGCATATGAACACTGTACCAGAATGAGATCATATTTGACTGCTGGAACATTAACTTTTCCCAGCAAAACATTTATTTGCTTTTCACAATCCTTAATAAATGGAGAAAGGATGTAGATTTGTGTTTTGCTTGCCTGTCTTTCCCATGAGGTGTTTATCTTTTATAAATAAAACAACAAAATAAACCAAAAGACATTGTTTTGACACAGTGCCTGATTGTAAGAACATGAAGCTGCAGCTAAGAGGATTCAAGACCAGGGTGTCCTGGGGAGGAGCAGCTGCCACTTCCCATTGCAGAGCAGAGTACAAGAATGTCCCAAGGCATTGTAGGGAATGGCAGGGGTCCTGTGGGATCATCTGCAGCAAAGGAACAGGCTCACAGGGCTTGGCATCAAACTCAACTTTCCTTTCTGGGGGCTCTGCTGAAGCTGTTATGGCAAGTGCCTCATCTCCTGCTTCTCCCAGCCTGAGAGAGATGTAGTTAATTTTTAAATAGTTAATAGTTCCTGCACTGCTTTCTCCTTTTATGTCATAAAGCAACTGTCTCTACTTGCAGTTCTTTCCCACTGACGGTGGTTAAGGGGGGGGTGATGGCAGTGTGTTAGTCTATATTTTGGTAAAGAATATTAGTACAGACTCATCGAGGGAGCAGCAGCCTCATCTGTGCTGAGGAAGAAAGTGTGACAACGGTGCTGGAAGAGTTCTGGGTTGAACCTTGATGAATAGGAAATGAAGACTTGAGAGCTGCCCCAGGACACCCACAAAGCATTATCTGTTATCTGTTTGGGCTGTTGGTATCGATCAGTGTCACGGGCAGTGGTTGCAAGGTATCTATCATTTGTGTGATCTCTCTAGACTGACCAAAAAGTGTACACTGCACCATGACTGTGTATTTTCTTCACTTGTTAGCATGGTGCCCAGCACAGCTGTGACTGGTGCCAAACAGCTTGGGCGTCTTCTAGGAACCAGAAGAAATATTTGAGAAATAAATTTGTCAATAAATAAGCCTGGTCACACCTATCTTGTAAGCCTAAAATATTTAATACTACAGGAATTCTATTCAGATCCTTCAGGCTAATGATGCTATAATGGTGTTTTTCCCTGGAGACAAGACAGGATATGGAGGAATTTTTTTCCTTGAAGACAGAGATTGGCTTCAGACTTCTCCAGGTGGTGCTCATGGGAGAAAACAGCAGCTCTTTAGGTATTACGGAGAGCTGTAAGGTCACTGCTGAACTGCTTCCTGCTGCAGCTCTGTGATGCCCGTGAATGCTACTCCTGTTCCCTGTGATTGCAGTCTCCCATGCTGCACTGGATTGTCTCACACACATATATGTGTGTCTGAACAGCCACTGTGACTCACAGACAGAGCAGCTTTTTGAAACTTTACTGAACATCAAGCAGTGAAGGGTTTGAATGAAGTTGAAGATGAGATGAGAGCTGAATTTAATTTTGCACTGGAGACCCCCCTTCCATTGCTGGAACCTTTGGATGCATGGGTTTCAGGCTATACAGACAGTTCCCCCTTTTCATTTGTTTTGCTCCAACGTTTTAAGTTGTAATAGTTTCAGAAGATTAAAACCATGTGTTTCAATGTTTGCTCAGAGAGTGTTTTGCAGGCCTCCAGAGAGTGTATGTATGGACTCACAGATCTGGGGTAGACTCAAGAAGAGTGCTGAGCAGCACAGAAATGTGGAAAGCCAGAAATACATTCAGACACACTTTTATGGTTTGTCTGAGTGTCCCCTGTGGGACAGGAGCCGAGGGTTTTCTAGGCTTATGTAAACATTGTTTTGGTACTACAGGATAGAAGGGCTGAGTCTGCTGTGTGTGCTTGTGTTGTGCACATACACTAGCTGTGCCAGAACCAATAGGCACTGTCTTTTAAACCCTGCCATGAATGAAGAAATACTCTTTGAGGTTTTTCTGCAGTCCTGCAGCAGGGAATTCCTTCTCCTGTAACCTTTATTTCTCTTCTTGGAAGAAATTGGGTGCAGCATCCAGCTCTGTCATCAGGATTACATTCTGATACTGCCTTGATAGCTTTTTGTTTCCCTGTTAGCGTATGGAAACGACAGCCTTGAGTGGTTGATGTGTCCATCTTATCCACTCATTTACCATTTTATATCCTCCCCCCCTCACTACCCATTTTCTGCAGTGTAGGAAGGCTAAGCTCTTCTAGAGCAGGGAAGTTTTGACGAAAGCAGCAGGCAGCAGGTTCTGCTGGTGTTTTTGAAAGTGTTTCCTCAAGACTTCTTGGAATGCTGGATGGCTCACTGGCAAAGTTTTTGCCAGAGAGGAGTGCTAAACTTCACCTCTCTTTCCAGGCCAGGCAGCAAGGATTTAGTACCTGTGGAGCAGAACAAGACTACATGTAAGAACAAGAGCAGCATATAATTTTTCCTGGAATTCATTCATTTGCAGGCCATTGAGAGGCAGAGTTGTGTCTCACAGGGATGTGCTGTGAACACGCTGTGGTAGGAGCTATGCAATTTCACTGATAATGATCCATGTCAGAAGTGTCCCTGTATTTCCCCTGGCTCAGATAAGTCATGGGGTAATAAAACTGATTCCTCTCAGCCCTTTTCCCCAGAAAGAACACGGCTATGGGCAGTGATTGCTTTGTGTCCCACACCTCTCATCCTGAATACTTTTTAATTTCATGGGCTGGATTATACTTGAGTCTCTTCCCTTTTTCTTCACTGATCCTCCATGAAGTTCAAAGGTCCTGCCTGTTTTTCTGTGGCAGGACAGAAAGCACTGCTGTCCCACAGACCTACTTGCTTTTAGCTTTCACAGGCTGTGTGCAGAGGACCTGGAAGGAGCTGCTTTCATTTCCACTTCATCATCCTTTGTCAGCTGGTGGGAAAAAGCTCTGTGCTCCTAGTTGGGAGACTCGTGTAAGCACTTGAGCAGGGTCCACAATCCACACTATAGATCTCATCCTGGCACTGTGTCTGTTGCTGGCAGGAGACCTCCCTGTTCAGTGGTGTGAGCTGGAAATAATGTAAACCCATCTGCAGCAATGCATGGCTAAGCACCATGGCAGCTCTTTGTAGGGAAACGGTGCTTATTTTTGAATTGTGTCAAGGAATGGCCAGTTGGAGGAGTGGTCCTGACACCAAAGTGCATCTTTTTTGGGATCTGGGTAGAGTGAATGATACAGGGGACTGGAGGAGGAGGGGACGAGTGGTTTCCTTCTGGGAAGAGGTGAGCACCTTTAAGGAGATCTTGGCAATCTCTCTGCTGGTGCTTCTGAGTTCTGTTATAATGCCAGTACACCCACTAACCACACTCTCATCGACTCAAGCTTGTCATTAATTTTTTGTTAGACTAAATGTTCTTGGAATCTTATTTTAGAAAATACAGAGTGCTCATGGCCATAACTGCAGTGCATAAAGTTTTTGCTGTCAGCGCAATAGCAGAGAGAATGCTAAGTAGTCTCAAAAAATGAGGTGGGTGGTATCTCAACTGGGATATCCATAATCAAGGGAAATTTTTGACCTTACATGTCCTGTACTGTGGATGTAAGCTATGATAATCCTATTTTGCCTGAAGTATTCTTACTGCTGCAATGCGCTCTATTGGAAGGGATAAGAACATTATTAGTACTGCATTCACTGTAAAAGGATGTGGCAAATGGAAAACTGGTGCATACATGAGATGGCAAGCACTAGATACTGACTTCTGCAGGATCAGGGAAGAAACTAGAAAATGCAGCGTATACTTACACAAAAATTGAATTTTCACAGATGTGCTATTCCCTATTACAACCTTAAAATGTCTTTTACCTTTACACTTTTATAAAACATGTATGTGAAAGTATGTCTCAGGACAAAATTTCATGTGGGGGAAAAAAGGAGATACTAGAATTTAGTTGGCTTCCCCTTCTGTATTGCAACAGCCTCTGACCCTGACCTGCCCACTGACTGGGGCAGAGAAAAGAGGAGTTTTGTCTGGGAATTTGTGATCCCACCTGCCTAGAGCATTTCCCAGTTTGGCATCAGCATGAAAGACTGGAACAGAAAAGGATCATTTATTGCTGCAAGAAACAAACCTGTAATTGTTAAAGTCATTGTGCCTTAGTTTGCCAGGCAGTCTTATAAAACACGAACAGTTATAAAGATATGTTTTCATACAAATAAGGGATTTTCCTTGTAATTGGTGTAACCTTAATGACGGTTGAGATGTGTTGAAGAGCAAACTATTGAATGAGTTATATGGCATGAAAATCACATGGATTTTGCTGGAGTAGGGGAAGAGCACAGGAGTTCTTCTCCCCTCATATACGGAGTACAAAATTTGCCTGAGCACTGCTAATATACATTGTGGCTTTATTGGTGTATTATCTGCTTTCTCTTCAGGTGTATTGAGCTGGTTTAAACCACCCCTGGAGATTGTGCCATTTCCTACAGCAGGGTTTCTTGCTGTCCAAGAACAGCACAATGTTTCTGTCCCTCCCTGCACTCACTCATCTCTTTGGTTCACTGGAGGGTGATGGATGTGTTCCTGGTGGACAGACTGCTTGGGCTATGTGCCTCAGGGCTCTGTCACTGTGTAGGTGCAGACAGGGATGGGATGATTTGACCCACCATAACGCTGTCCCTCAGTGTGTTGTGTCACTTCCTCTGTGTGCTGGGCAGAGAAGAGCAGCACTGTCTTGCTGCTTGGCTCAGAAGGGATCCCCGGGGACTGGGACAGATCCTCCTCTCTGGCAGTCCCAGGGACCCTTGGCTGGGTCTTGTTGTTATTATTGGGTAGCAGCAACCCAATAATCAAGCCAGATGATGTTCCATCTCTGTGTGTCAGGCCCCCTTCCCTGGAACAGTTTTGTTTTCTTCCTGGACCCCATAAGCCAACCAGCTCTCACAGACTTCTGTGAAAGATCACAAATCTTGGCCTTTGTTCAAAACTCTGTCTAACACAATAACTGAATGTCTTTTAAAAGTCTTGAAACTGAGATCAATATGTGTCAGCACTCCTCTTAGGACTTGTTTTGTAACAAACTCCTTTGTTCCTTTAAGTGCAAGGTGAGGAAATGAAACCCAAAGTTTCATTTCTTTACCAGTACACTAATACCTGTATTTTTTTGACTGATGCTTCTGGCAACTGTATTTTGCACATTGGCCAAAACAGAAACAAAATCAGCAGCACACCTGATTTCTAAGTATTTTTACTTGGATTTACAAAAGACTCTGAAATCAAAAAAGCAAACCTTATGGCTGCAATCAGTCGTGCTTGAATGTCACATTGACCTTACTGCTAGTGATAATATTGAATCCTGTACAATTTTGATCAGAGTTTGGCAAAGATTGTACTGATTAGTCTTTTCTGTTCTACGTATAGTTCTCCATTGTTGGAATTGGAGGAATAGAGAATGTTGTCTTCACTTTAAATGAGTTTTTCTTTTAATAATTTGTCTGTATGGGAAAAGTACTTTTTCTGTGAGTTCAGACTTTTTACTTTATTGGTAATAATAAAAATACAATTTTCACTTATTGATGCTGTCTGTGCAATATTTTTTTCCATTGCTGCTGCTATCCTCGTCTGAATACTCTGGGGAAATTGTGACATACTTGTTCAAAAGCATGTGGGATTTGGAAATCTGTTGTCTGTTTTGTTACGTTTTGCTTGTGTGTTTCCTTTTTATATAAATTTATGCTGAAGGTAGGCTGCAAGCCAAATCTCTATTCTAACCAATTACAAAGCAGGAAATTTTCTTTTCTAGTCAAAGCCCCCTCATCAAATGTGTATCTGAGATTTTTGGTCAACTCTAGTCCAGGCATCTTTGAAGCAGGGCTTAAAAACCTGCACTGTGGTATTCCTATGCCATTTAACACATTAAAGCATAATTTTCAAGGTAACCTAGATGTGTATAATTTCTTATTTCTTATTGTCCCCTTGGCATTGCAGAACAGCCTTTTCTCTATATGCTTAAAACCAAAACCATGTAATTTATTAGTATTTTCTGTTATACAGGCATGTATCTAATTTGTCTTAGTTTGGATCCAAATTGTTTGCTTCCTGGACTGTTTTCTTTTTGCTCTCCTCCCAGGGGTTCATAGCTGCATTTCCTACAGAAGCAGAAGACTGGAAAGCCCTCTAATCCAGAAAAGCTGTCTTCTTTTCTCTTGTTGAAGTAGGCTTCAACACAATGAGCTTTTGGGCCACTTTCCAACAACATGAAAGAAAATTTCTACTTTCATATAGTCTCCTATTTACCCTCTGGCTACTTTCCTCCCTCACTTCTCTCCTGAAAAGCTGGGTTAAAGTGTGTCCCAATACTTTTGAGTGAATTTCCAAATCACAGAAGTATATATTCTTGCTGAAATAATCTATTTTTTAATTTTAAATCCTTGGCTTGGCATTGCCAGATTACCATATGGAACAAGTACTAATAACCAGCCAAGCTATAAATAAATTCAGCAAGAACATTAAGAGTAAAAAACAAAGAAATCCCTAATCTTCCAAAGAGCCTGTCAGGCACCGCTTTCATTCTACTTGGGAAGAGTAGCTAGGAAGAGGAAATGTAACAAATGTCTGCAATTAAAATGACAGCTTTCAAAGTTATATATGTAAGATGGACTCTAAGAGAAGATGTTTCCCCACCATGTCTCTGAAATGGTATCCTGCATCTCTGACCTTGGGCTGTCCCACTGTTCATAGAACCACCTGTACCTGAGTTTAGGCAGCACTTTGAAAATTCAGCTGCTTTTTGGGTGGCCTTGCTTGTGCTTTCTGTGCACTGACCATGAATCCTCATTTCATGTATCACTGACTAATTGCACTGGCTCCAGAAAGCCACATCATATCACACCTAAGCACTGCATGCATATGGTGACAAATTTTCCATTGATATTTGAAGTTTTGGGAATGTGGGATTCTTATGCTGATACACACAGGCGTTTGTTTATTTTTAACCACCTCTCTGGAGCCCAAGAGTAAATGATACTATAGCCCAGTGACTAGTCTGTGCTACCTGTGTATAATATGCAAGGATTCTTTTCAAAGATAACAGAAATAGAGATGGAAATCCATCTTTGATTTAGAACCTAAACTTTTCAGACTTCTGCTACATCTTGACCCAATTCTAGCTCCATTGTTTGAAGGTCTGAATGAGCTGGCTCTATCTGTGCTACAGCAGTAACATGCTGAAAGGTTTTTCTTGTGCTCCTTTGAGTGGAAAGCAAGGATTATTCTGAATCCTCAGAGAATCTGTATGTGTGAGATTTCATGGCAGCGTTAGACCATCCTAAAACAGCTCTGGATAATCACTGCTAGGAGGCGGCTAAAAACCTGTTTGTGATTAATAGTGGTAGATAAGTTGCAGGGTCAGAATTACCTGCTCTCTAGTGAGGCTGCTGCCAGTGATTCTGTGGAAATGGTGAAGGCTGCCAAAAAATAACGCATGAATGAACAGTTCAGAGGCCCAGCAGTTCACAGCAAAGCATCGCTTTCTGTCCAGACGGCAGCAAGTTTAAAATAGCCGGTTCCCTTTTCCGCACATCGTGGCACAATTCCAGAGGTTTTCAGGGCTCTGGTGCTTCCAACAGGGTTTTTGTTAGAGTAAGTGTTTGTAATTTTCATTGTTTCTGGAAAAAATGTCTGTATTGCTGGAAAGAAATGTAGCTGAAAGCAGGGTCTTGTGCTTTTTTCCCCCCACTAGGCTAATACAAAGCAGCTGCTGTGGCATCTTCCTCTGAGCAGCCTCAGCACAACACCCCTGGAAATAAGAATGACTCATCTTGATGGGGGTCTTCCTGTTGGGATATTGGAAATAAACACAGTTACTGCAGGGGACTTAAAGTACAGTAATTTGGATGATGAAACTTGAGGCATTGCTGGGTGAGGAGAGGCTGCAATCAGAAAGCTGTCAGAGGCGGCAGAAAGGCCCTGGGGGAAAAGACGAGCAGAGTAATAAGATATGTCCAGAATTTTGTGCCGTTAACTTAAAATATTGTGGAAATAGAATATTGGCTCTCAGTTAAATCATGCAGAGACTTGGAAAAGGGCTTTGAGAAACACGCAGGCATTGTGCAGGGTTGCTGCAACAGCTATGCCAAGTGCTGCAGTGTAGTGAAGGTCTTGGACAGCCCTACAGCAGTAAGCACCCTGCAAAGCTCTCTTTACCTGGTGTGCTTTGGGTGTGCTTGAGGGCCAAGTAAATAAAAGGTCTGCTCCAGACAGTCAGTCTTAACTTCTTGCATTAAACCATCATCCCTTCCTTTGCCTTGTCCCTGTTGAGACCGAAGTGAATCCTTTTGAATTATTTTTTGGAAATATATTCATATATGCCAGGTAGCACATGAGAGGCAGATCTGTGTTCATGTTATGTTCATTGATTTATTGTTTAGGGAATTTATTCAGTCCATTTCAAAGCTGCTGCTGAGTATTCAGGAGTATACACATATATTTTGCTGGTTTTTTTAAATTTTGGTAATTCATTTGGTTTAGGGTTGTTTTTTGTTTGCTTTTTTTTCTTACACAGAAAGCTGTTGGTAGTTTGGTGAAGCTATGCCTTTACAAATAAACATGTTTGAGGAGGAGACCATTACATGAGCTCTCCTCTGCTCATCTTGATGCCTTGTCCTACTGGGTTGTCTTTCTTTCAATGTTTGCAGCAGCTCCTGTTCTGCAGTTGCCTCCCTGCCCCTCCCTGTGGACTCTGAGCTGCAGAACCATGCCTGGTGAAGGACAGAGCGTGTGTGACAGTACAGAGGGCTGCAGACTATTGGGAATCACCAGAACAAGCTCTCAAACTTTATCTTGTGTGGAAAATCTTTTGAGAAGATACAAATATTCAACTGTTTGTTTTTTTTCCAGGATAGAAACACAAAATTTTTCCAAGGTGGAAACATAAAATCCAGGATTTTTTTTTTTTTTTTTGGCTTCTGTATGTTGAACCGTAAAAGAATTCATACCCTGGGAAAATGTTTTCTGTGTACACCATAAAAGCACACTCCTAAATCATGGCACTAGGCCTGTTGAATGAATACAATAGCTGGAATATTGTTGTGTGGAATCAAATTAGACTTTAAAAAAATCTTGATCTATGAGTACTGGTCTTAATGATGGGCTAGAAGAAACTTGTGGCAGATGTATGTCAGGGGTGCTGCTGTTTCCCAGCAGGATGCCTCTGTTCAGGCTGTTGTTCTGTCTCCTTGTCAGGTGGTTCTTTGAAGAGTTGACCAGTGTCAAGGGGTGAGAAAATCTGGAGGTGAAGAGAAAATGCTAAAGTTTCAAAGTCTTTAAAATGAATGTACAAGTTAGTGCCGATTCTGAAACAAACCTGTGCTGTAACACAAGGACCTTGTCTGTCTGGGGGCAAGAGCAGTTTTGGGATGCAGTAAGAGCCACAAAAATCAAGCTGAATTTCCAGTGTGCTGTACACCAGGAATCAAGTGCTGCTTGTGCTGTTAATATATGCACAACATAATGAGTATTACTACTATAATTAGTAATTTTCATTATAATTGATGTAGCTACAATGTGAGTCTATTGGAAAAAAAAAGAGTTAAATATTGAAAAGGGATGACACAATCCTTGTACCACAACAAAGCCCAGTGCAATGTAATTTTTCCTATCCACAACAGAAGTAATCAAGTCAGCCAACAAGTGCAGTTACATGGTCAAAAAGTTAAATACTGCTCTATCTTTGTATACCAATCACAGAATGACTGAGGAAACTCAGATATCACTCCTGAAAAGTTTGACAACTTGACAAGTAAAAGATAGAGGTGATGCTTCATAGTCAAACAATAGTTTCTTTAGATAAGATTTCATGTAGTTTTTAACTCATGTAAATACATGAGGATCCATGTCTCATTCAAAGAACTGTTTGGTTTGTGTCTAAAAATGGGATTCTTGCTCTTTTATCTGTTAATGATCCTGCATCATGTTGTTATTAAATAAAAATGGACTCTACCACACAAGTTGGATGCTTATAATGTAGCACTGTTTATGTAATCTCATTTCTTGAATACTTCATATTTTGTTCTATTTGAAATCTACCTTGCCATAATTTATCTTTTGGGCATTCAGCATTATCTTGCAGTGTGGAATTCAAATTTACATTAATTATAAATTCTGAGGAGAAAACCTTTGTAACAATGCAGTTTCATATGTCTGTGTTGATTGTTGGTCTGAATTCTTTTCATGGAAAAATCTTTGAGACCTTGTATAACACAAGTTTGTTTTCTCTCTGGCATAATTAATTTCATGGTATGATGTAAAAGGTGCATTTCATTTAGTGCACTCAGAAATACTCCAATTTTCAGCTTTTGTATGCTAACCTTTTTCATTGCTGAAACTTTAAAAAGCTGCTGAGAAAGACCAAAAGAACACCTAAAACTTCAGATTAAATATACCCCAAAGTCAATGAAAATTTGACCTATAATGTTCCATCCCAGTTCAAAGACAAAGATTTAATTTAACTTGCTTTAGAGCATGATTGAGAATTTCTTGTATTTTCAGTCACCATTTAAAATGAGAACATCTTTGGTTTTCTTCAAGCAGGGAAAAAGATAAATAATGCTGTAGTACAGGAAGAAGTATTACTTCTTTCAAATGTACATGCTCGATAGGCCAGTAAGAGAAAACTTTGCACCTGGAAGATGAATGTGTCAGAATAACCAAAGAGAGGACAAGAGCAACATTGTATTTGTGAGTCTCTTCCAACTCATTTACCTAGCACAACCTTTAAGATCAGGAGCACATTGGGTAATTGATACTGGCAAATAAATGGCATTTCTGTGGCCACATCTTCCTGATTCTCTTAAACTATTGCATCCCAGGAGAATAGCACAGAAGAGGGGTTAAAATAACAATTTTTAATATAAAATACTAATTTTTGCTCTCTAAAGGAAGAAAATATTAAAACAGAATTTTCTCAGCTAAAAATAATTTCTTATATTTTTACTGAAGCAACGTGTAGCAGAGGACCTAATTTGAAATGTCTTGAGCTAAATCTTGAAACACCTTATCTCCAGCACCATGGGCTCAACCTGCCCAATCACTTTGTTCTCACAATATAAATCAAAGAAATGAAGAAGGTGCATGGACCCCTTGGAATCTCAGGTTGTGAGCACCACTTACACACTGTTCCCATTTGATCAGTATGAGACTGGACAGTTGTAAGCAGAAAGAAATACTTTGTTATCTGGATTTGTGTGTTTTAAGTTGTTGTTTTTTTTTTTTTTTTTTCTGAATCCTAATGAAAATATGTAGTCTAATTATTCGTGTCTATAGAGAAATGAAGGTCAACTGCAGTAATAATTATTGAGTCCAGGCAGTATCTAGTATGTAGTTCCTAAGCAACGCATTGCACATAACTACTGTAGCTTGCCAAAATCAAATAAGAAACAGAAAAGTCTCCGAAATAACCAAGCTGCAATTGGTCCAGTACCCTGATATATGTTAGCGTCATAACGCAAACACTCAAGTGTTCACTCACCTTTTCCAGACTTACCTGGAATCATACAGAAAAAAGGGAAGAAACTACCAAAATGTTGAAATGACAAAACGCTGATAGTTTTAAACAAGGTGGAAAGTTATATGGAAAAGTGTAACTTTCCACTAGAGATTCATTAAATAAAGCAAATTAATCTGAAATTCTTAATGCATGCAAGTTTGAAGTGAAGCAGTACTTGGAAAGGTTCATTTTGAATGAAAAACTTTGACAAAACTCTTTTCAATTTTCCCTCAAATGCTCAGTGTTTTCATACCAAGCCTGATGGAAAGGGGAAGAAGAAAAAGGTAAAAACAGGACTTCTGAAATTGTCTGATGGGTTTTTTCTAGAGTCATCCTCTCTCCTTGGAGTGGGTGGGATTCAATTTGGCAAACTTTACTACATCCTGGAGGTGCCTACCTCTGAGCTATTCTAGGTTCCCTGTGTGATCCGTGGAGAAAAGTAGGCTCTTTTAAGGGGTGACTCATGTAATCTATTTCAAACACCTACTCTGAGAGAAGATGTCCATATAGGAGCCAAGGGTGTCTGGCTCAGATGTGTATGTCTACACTTGGCCAGATGAATCTTACCCAGTATGTCTATGCTGTAGACTGCCAAGAAACAAGATAAATTTAGCTGTATGGAGCTCCGTGCTGTCACAGTGAAGTTTTTAAAAGCTAGCTCAGGTATTTCTGACTCCACTGTTGCCTAGAATCAAAAGACAAAAACTTTCCAAACAATATTAAGAGGGGTAAGATAAAAAGCGGTTCTTTAATGAGAGCTTTCAGGTGCACAAATATGGCCCTGCACCCATGTGATACAGGATTTCCACAATTATTAAAAGGTTAATTAATTAGTATATCTAGCAGGTACATCCAAAAAGAGATCAGTTGCCCCAGTAACCCACCCTTGTGTTTGCCCCTTGGAGTTGGTCCAGGAGGTTCTTTGCCCTATATCTTATTATGTCTCAAATTCTGGTGAAAAACAAGATGTCCTTGTCAGAAATTCTCTTCTTGAGAATAAGACTAAACAGAATTTCAAGAATGTGTTAGAAAGGGTTAGCTTATTATTCTAAAATGTGAGAAAGGGCAGGAAAAGTACTAGAAACTATACAACTATATATTAAAAAATCTACAAAGCTACAAATACATGAAAAAAAGCTAAAAGTCTTTAGGCATCACCACAACATAGTCTTTCATAAGGCAGCATTCACTCAGGTGTTTCAGGCTTCTGTTTTCTACAGCTGCCACCTCTGTCTGGTGGCACAAAGCCATTGTGCTGTCAGGGAACTCTGGAACCATCCCGTGTACAGCATGGCACTAAGGAAACCAGGGATACCTGAATGTATCTGGTGAAGAGATATCCTGTAGGAGTTAAGGTATGATGTGACTTCTGTGCTGGTGAAGCTGCTGCTGGGGTCTGAGTCCAGTTGTGGTGCTGATGTTTTAAATGCCTCTGAAATCTCCCAGCACAGTCAGAGGGCTGGATGTGCTCCCTGCAAGAAGTGAAGAAGCACAATCTTTTTATTTTGACAAAGAGAAGGTTGGCACGCTATTTTATCGTGGTTGAAGAGTTGCTACACAGCGACATTTTTTGATACAGGATGACAATTTAATCTAGTGAATGAAAGCATGATGCTACTCAATCTCTAAAAGCAGATTATTTCAGGTGACAAAAAAGAGGACTTTTTACAGCAAGGCTAAATAACTGTTGGAATAACTTTATCTAGGAGTTTTATAGATTATTCTTTTCATTGAAAATCCTTTTTTAATCTAGATATGATACAGCACAATGAACTCTTACTGCTTTAATGAAGGAATTAAACAGTGAAATGTTGTGGCCTGTGAAGTGAGACTCTGAAGGCCCTTCTGGCCTAAAAAAGCTGTTTAATGGGCCCAGTGCAGCATTGGATCTCAACCTCTCACAGTCCTGGGAAATCTGCATTTCAAAAAGGGCTATGCAGCCTTTCCCATTCCAATACAATTACTGTCAATCACCTGGTCCTATCTTCCTCACATTACATTCCTTTAATAAGGTTCTTGATCTGAAAATGTGCTCAGAGAATTCGCCTTCTGTGAGCTGGACTCGTTATAGAAAGGTAGATAAGGGAGCTGGAGAAGCAGAAACTGCTGGAGCTGAAGGTCGTGACTGCATGGTATGGCACAGGGCTTAATTTTGAGGTATTTTGCTTTTGCTACCAATTCTCTGCTGCATTATTTTTTGCACCATAATGTACCAGAATACCTTCGATAAGCCAAATATAAATCTATTTAAATTTGACAGAAGAAAATTAATATTTCTCTTAAACTCCAGTCAACAATTAGAGATCCCTCTGTTAGCAATCTAGTTTGTCTTTGCTTCTCAGACTGGAAGGAATTGGTATTTAGGCTTTGCACCACTCTCTGGAGGATGCTCTGTTGACAGCTAAAATTATAGGATATGAGTCTTTGCCAGAACTATGGTATTAAATGTCCATCTCCCCCTGGCCCTCCCCCCTGCCAAGCTTGACTCTGTATCCTCAGTGCCAGTGCTAATGTGAATTTGTTTCTCTTTCATTCTCTTTCTTGTTCAGACTTTATCTAGGCTGAATAAGATCTTTGCCACACCAAATTTCTCTTCCCATCAGTTAAATATGTTTCTCCTTTGAATAATTTTGGCTTAGGCAGAACTACAGTGTTTCTGTTAAAAAGCATAGAATTGCAATTCTGTACTGTCTACTTTGTTTCATAGGTGTTCCTGTATATAAATGTGTATAAAATAAGCATTTTATAGAAGAAAAAACCTGTAGTAGTTAAGATTTAAGTTTTTTCACTGGTCCCAACTATTTCTCTTTGGCAGAATGGCAATATCAGTCATTGAACAGTGATCTGCATGATTGAAGAGCTTTGAAAAGCACCTTGTCTAGAGATCAGACCTTGTGCATAAAGGCTTTCAGAAGACACTGCATTGTGTCTTCAGGAAGGGCTGCTTCTGCACTGAAGGTACCACTCTTCATCTTCCCTTTCTGGCCCTTTTGCTCAGTGTGTTCTCGGTTTTCTTGGTCTAGTCCCGTCCATCACACTTCCTGGCTGCTTGAGGGCAAGCCAGGGTTTCAGTTCAGTTCCTCACTGCTTCTACTCCAGAGCGAGGAGGTGGACAAATTCCTAACTTAGGTACTTTTCTTACATTTCTGTTCCTAGGGGTCCTTTTTTTCCTTGCCAAATGCCTTTTGATCTACCTCTCCCTTCCAAAACATTTGTGAAATGTGATGACCCCTCACAATGCTCTTATTCCTTGTTGTCAGCTTTGAAAAACTCAGTGGTGCTGATAAATTAAATCTACCATGATGTTGTAGGGGTATGAATAATGCTATAGCTTAGGCTTTGGAGGGGTTTTTTTAGTAGAGAAGGGCTTATATTTCTACACTTCACGAGTCTAATATTGACAAATCATATAAAATAACAATGTGCAATTGAGAATAAAATTAGGAGATGTCATATTTTCCATTTATAATAATGTATAGGAATTTCATAGAGGAAATGAATGAAGTAAGAGAGCAGAGTTAAGGTGTCCACTGTGGTAAGAAAGCAGTGAAACTTCCCAGAGTCTGCAAACTCTTGAGTTAAATATACACTGTACATTTTACACTGTACTAAAAGGAAGTGTAATGGGTGCACATTAGCTTTGGAGAGTGATGCAAATTGCACCATTAATGCCATCCCTGCATTTAGATTTGTAACTGCTTCTTGTTCTATCAAAGCATAACCACATTTTTACTCCTGCTTGCTTTATCAAACTAGCTTGAATTTAGGAGAGGAAGTTCGCTTGTCTGTTTAGCTTGCATATTATTAGCGAACATTGCTAGTAACATGGGAGTCATCTACACTAAGCTTGATGTCTGAGCCTAAGTCTATCACCCTCCATTTGTAGGCAATGAAATGAACAGACAACTCCAGAAGGCGATGCCTCTTATGATAAGTCAGCTCAGATAAGGAAGATTAATTGCTCTTTTCAGGTGCCTTTTTCAATTTTCAGCTAGGAAAAAAAGAATAGCCTAGGCGTAAATCTTTCTTTGTTTCTTTATTTGTCTTTGTTAGGCACCTCAAGTAAAGAAGATAACCCCATATTTTGTCATGGATCAATGGAACAGCTTTTGGGTCATGTTAATTTTTATCAGATAAGGTTAATTTGTATCTTTGCAACTATTTGTGGTAATATGCTTGTATTGCAAAAAAAAGTTCAGGGAAGGGAAAGAAAAGGAGAATAACCTTGAAGTGACCTAATGCAGTGTTTCCTGATTTGTTTGGATATCCCTCAGAGGAGCAGTAACATCTCTTTACCTATGGAAGAGGGTCCAGTGGGTCAACAAGCACTACAGGGAGACACTGAGGGAATCAGTGATGAAGTTGAAGGGTGGGTATGGTATAGAGCAGTGTATAGCTATTTAAAGAACAGAGATGACAGAGCCCAAGTCTTCTTGGTGGAGTCAGAACATATGATAAGGGATAAATGGCTGCACTGAAGCTTGCAGGGCTCAGATAAGATGCGAGGAGAAGCCTTATCTCTGGATGGGTGGTGCCCTCTTTGCCTGTCAGAGTATTCAAGACTGAGCAAGACAAAGCCATGGCAGAGCTGAGCTGGGGCTGGCAGCACTCCTACTTTGGGCAGGAGGTTGCTCTGGGTGACCACCGGGGGTGTCTTCCAGCCAGCATCCTTGTGACTTTCTTCTCTTTACTCTAAGGAAAGCAACCTCTTTCTATGGAGTTCTATCCTCAAAATCTGGAGCCTGACCCCAGTGTCCTGTTCCCAGCCCTGCTGTGCTTCTCACCCTGTGAACTCCTGAAGCATCAGTGCAATATGTGGTTATGCTCCTGCTGTTCCCAGCTCATGGACCATTTGCAAAGTGCTCCTAATAGCACTGTAGGATTCCACTTAGGACACTGCCCTGGGATACCTGTGTTTGAATCCCTGCTGTGGTTAAAACCAATGAAGGACCTGGAATCAGATTTTCCATATGTAATGTGGTTGTGCTTTAAAGACTGGCCTGTTGTCTTTTTTGGGGAAAAAACAGAACCAAAAAGATCTTCTTAGGGTCTGTCTTCCCTAACTGGGGAGCTGGTTTATAGGACGGGGACAACTAAATGTTTTCTTATCTCTAAGTGCAAACTGTGATTGCAGAACCTTAATTTCCTGTAGGAATTCTGAAACTGGGCAGTATCCCTATTAAAAAAAAAAATGTGGTGCAAGTCTGATCACAAGTTTGAAACAGTAACCACTTATAAATGTGGAGAACCTTGGGGAAAAGATAGGGAAAAAACAGATAATGGAACTGGGAAGTGCTATTATAGCATTGCTTTTCAGCATGAAAGGGCATCTTAAAATCTTCCATAGCTTACATTGTCATCTTGCTATTTTCTTTTGTGTCATCATTCCCCACCTATTTTAGACAATATAAACAAATGCACTTCTTTTGAATGTTATCACTTTAATCCCTCTTCACCTTGAGTTCACTACAGGAAATGATATTTTTTTCCTATTCAAAAAAAATGCAAAATGAATACAGTGTTTTGATAGTAGAATAAATTTATTTATTTAGTAAGTTATATTGGTGGTATGATCTCTCTTGATTTTCATGCTAAGCATAGTACAATGTATATTTTTAAATACCAATTTATTACACCTTGACAAATTGAAGAACTTTACTGAAATAACTCTTGAATCTTTTTCTTCAACGGTCCATCAACCTTGTAGACTGTTCTGGTTCTTTGCCTTCAGAGATGTTATTTTATATTTGGTCGATTTGAAACTGCATTTTTATTTTATTGATCTAGCCAGTGACTCTACAACTTACAGACCCCTATTATTGTGCTGTGATACTGAACATTACACTTTGTTTCCAGCAAATAAAGCCAGTAAAAATTTATGTACCTTTAGGGCAAATACGAATTTTGCATTGTCTGTGTGCACTTAAAACACAAGAATAGTGAAAGTTTTCCCATTCTGTTCCTTTTTCTGAGCTTCATTAATGAAGTCTCATGGTAATCTGTCACACATAGTTTCTTACTCCACTTTGTAATGATGCCCCTTGTATGGGGGGATTCAGAAAGAGGCAAAAGTAAACAAAGGTGGGATGTTCTTACCTTTGGAAATGCCCGGAAAGATGGTAAAGGGAAGCAGAGCCCTCCCTGTATGACACCAGGTTGATAGGCTGGAGGACAGGGCTACTGTTGAGAAGCATCCTGGCAGTCTGGCCAAAATGACCAACAGCCGAGGCAGGATAACCCCAAATACCAGTATAGGCTGGGGCAGCTTTTGGGAAGAGGAGTGTAGGTCCCATTGGACAGCAGAGCCATGTGGTGGCCACCACAAACTGGCAGCTGTTAAACAAGGCTCATGAGGCTTCATCTGGAGTCCTGTGCCTGTGGGTGCTCACAATGAACTGGAGATGTGTTCCAGATGCAGTGTAAACTCCATGCTTTAACACAGCAGCATGGATGTGAGCAGTACCTGTTGTGTGCAGAGTGGCACCTGCTGGGCCGTGCCCCTAAAGCACAGGGATCCTCAGTGGTCATTGTAGGAGAGTGTCAGAGCAGGCAACACAGCAAGCTAGGAAAGGTGAGTAGAGAGGGTAAGTTCTAGATGTTCTGGTGTCTAAAGCAGATTTTTATGAACAGCCTGACTCCTACAGCTCACAGATGCAAGGGGTGATGCAATCAGGAGACTTCTTTTAAAAGGGAAGGGAATATTGCTAACAGGCTGTTGAGATCTGGGATTCAGATCAGGCTGATTTTCCCCAGAGGTCTTGATTTTTCTCCATAAACTACAGATGGTGTGTAGGACAACAGTTTCTAAAAGGGGTGTCACATCTATGTTTAAAAAGCTAGGCAAGATGAATCTGGGTCAGTTCTGGGCTGAGTTTTGTCAGTAATATTGAAATCAAGATTAAAGCTCCAGAGAGTTTACATTCACTTTTCACTCTGTTCTCAATTGCACCCTTTTGGCACAGTCTGACTCACCACTAAACTTTTAAATGTCAGTCCTCAACTTGTTAAATCACATCTCTAACTCTTAAGTGAGGTAAGTAATTTATTTTAAATAATTAAGCTTCAAATTTAGTCTTTTCCTCCTCCAAAAACTGGAATGCAGCAGACCAAGAAAGACTAGGTTTGTATCAGTTGATTGTGGCAAGTGCACAGTCTATCTATGCTGAAGAGTACATCAGTAGCAGTAGTAAAGGTTATTTATCAAACATGCAAGATGGGACCCTATTTGCATATGAAAATTAGCTAAAGATGTGGGAACAGCTATGTCAGCTATCAGCTACACCAGAGGTTTGAGATCGCTGCTTCAGGGGCTGTATCCTCACCTGTCTGGCACACTCTGATGGAGCTGAAGTGAGGTCCTGTCTTGCTTGGCACTTGCTGCTGCTTTTTCCTTTCTTCTGGGGTCACTTGTCCTGTCTGCCCAGTTAGCTAGTGCCAACAGCACAGGAGTGGTGGAAGGTTTTCTTTCTGAAGGGCTCAAGCTCGCTGACACAGACCTGCTGCTCTGCCTGCAGATCAGGGGAGATTTGGTGCCTCTTCTAAGTGTTTTTGGTCTGTGGCTGAGCTGCCAGCTGTCCTGGACACTGTCTGGCAGGATGTTTGGCCCAAGTGATCTTACATCTCATCAGGCTTTTGAGGAGCCATGTTTTTGGTGCACTAGGAGCTATATAATCACTACTGCAAGCTGGAGTTTGGCTGCAGGCAGAGCTAAACAAGGTCAGACCAGCACCCCCGGGTGTGTCCTTACTGGGCTGTCCTGTTCCTTCCAGCCTCCATAACAGAGCTGTCCTTTCCTCCCCCAGTTCTCTTTTAGTGTCAGCAGGGTCCAGATCTAAAAGAAACAGAGCAGCGCCCCAGGGTGCTTGTTTTTGCTGTACTCAGACTTGGGCAGGCATTGGCTGGATTGCAAATTCTCACAATGTTCACTGAAGTCTTTCAGAATTATCTGGTTTTGTGTTTTTCTACCCCCTACAGTTCCGGTGTGTTGTCAGTGTCTACAAATTCTAGCTTTCCTTAGAAAATGCTTAACTACTACCAAACTGTGATGAAACTCTAGAAACTATGACCCAGCTACATGTGTTATCTGCCAGACTAGA
Organism: Monarcha castaneiventris obscurior; assembly: GCA_026261815.1. Taxonomy (NCBI): domain Eukaryota; kingdom Metazoa; phylum Chordata; class Aves; order Passeriformes; family Monarchidae; genus Monarcha; species Monarcha castaneiventris. The sequence continues at coordinate 36,197,678 of JAMPIT010000566.1, read as the reverse complement.
TAATGACACTTCGTAAAATGTTTCTCTCAATATTTAAAAATAAAATGCAGATGATTCTGCATTGAGCATCTGATACAAGAAACAACTTAAGTGCTGAAACATGTGTTGTTATTTTCAAAGCAACGAGTCTGTCCAGATCCTCTGCCTTAGAGTATAAAGGATTGTACTAGGCATATGAACTGAGGCCAGGCTAGGCTTTTCTAGCTCTGTTGTGCATGTCAGAGCCAATCCCATGGGAAAACATGGCACAGTGTCTCTCTGTGAGGAGGAATGTGACATAACCAGTAGAAGCAGAGTTGACAGGCATGGTGGTAAAACACACATGAAAGACTTGGAGGAGAGCACCCATCATGGAAGGGGGATCTTCAAGGAGTCCAGCCTAGTGAAGGCCAAGACCGGCATGTGTTGTCCTTGGGGAGTACTGGCAAGAATGGATTCTGAACAGATAAATGTAGATAGCTGTCCTGGTGTGGAGTGGCTTCTCTCCCTCTTTTCCTGCAATAAGTTTTTACTGGAAGGCTGTACCCCTGATGAAAAGGGACAGGGGATGCTGAGGGCTGCCTGGAAAGACCCTCTGGTCCCACCTGCACACTGGGGCTAGTGGTGGCTAGGCAGCATTCTGGCCTTGCACATGGCACATACTGGGTGATGTGCCATGATGTCACAATCTGGGTGAGATCTAAGTGAGGATGCAGTTGGTGGCTGCACAGTTGACACCCCAGGGGCCTGTCCTGACTCAGTGCCTGAACCTGTGCAGTATGGACTTGGATAAGGTGCTCCTGCTTGGGACGCTTTGCAAGGGAAGCCTTTGGGTCATGCACTCCTGGTCAAGAAGGAGCATTGACTGATATGGGACTTGGAGTAATGCTGTAGTGGGTTTCAGTAGCTTTTGCAAGACCCACTTAAGGGAAGAGTGCATTGTGCAGGACTTCAGCCTGGACAACAGAAAACACCTGTCAAACTCCATTGTCTATTACATATTCATAATTTGTTAGAGCAGGTCCCACTCCGTCACAGAAATGACCTTTGTGTGTTATACATCTATTGTTCTTTGCTGCACAAAGTCAGGGCTGCCAGCTGCTGTAGTTCCTAATGGAGCTGTAGCTGTAGGAGGTTTTGTTTTAGCCCCAAAAGTAAAGAAAGACCTGACTGTTAAGCATAAAAGGATGTGTGTATATTGCTGGCCCTGCTATGTAGCCTGAGTAGCCATGGAAAAGCCCCATAGGATGTGTTCTGCCTGGAAGGGTTGCCACAAAGGTTGCATTTGCCCAAGAAGGGGACGATGGTTGAACTCCTGTTTACTGAGGAAAGCCTTGTGCAAACATCTGCCATATTCTAGCAAAATTTGCAGCCTCTAAAATATCTAGCTTTTTGGAACCTCAGAGGCTTACACTGCTAAAGCCATTGGAACAACTGCTAATGAGTTAATTACAGCGGATTCATTAGTTAAAATTGCTGCCAGAGACTTGAATGTTTCAGATAACTCTGCTGGCAAGTGGGTTACACTGCTGGGCAGATCTTTGCCTGATGTATGATTCTTCCACAATCACAATTCACAATGGAATTATTGCCTGATTGTCCCCAGAATTCAGTTTTGGTTTTATCTTTTTTATAAAAATAATCTTTGGTTCTGTAGGGATTTCATATGTGCTGCAAGTGCACCATAAACCATTATCACAAACAGCTATTCTGTGATTCTTGTCTGAAACGCGCCTTCCTGCATGGCAGCTCTTCCTGTGAAATATAGACAGCTATCCATCACCCATGAAATACGAGGCATTGAGAGGTTTCCAAAGAAAAATGAAGCTAGTTCATATCCTCCGAGGGCAATTTTGTGCAAAATAACAAGGATTTTGTCTTTCTGTCCAGAACAAAAATTTGTTGTGTAAATCAATAGTTGAGCTCCTTTCTTGTGTGAGTGTATACTATCAAGTATCTACTTGATACTTAATATGCCTATTTAGAAATTATATTTCATGTTTTTTTTATAGTTACAGTGATTTTAGTCTGGAAATGTGTTGACTCTTGCTCCATTCTTATAAATAGCAAACCTACGATCAAACCTCCTAAAACCTCCAAAAGCAATTCAGAAGCCAGGTTTCAACCATACTTTGGATGTTTTTCTGCAGCAAAAATTGCAGCTGTGGATGTTGAGCCCTTTGGAGACATTCTCAGGCTTCTCATACTCCTGCAGTAAAGCCTCTAGCTCTTCTGCCAGGTTTGTTTAAATACTTTCAGCTAACTTTTTGATTAAGCTTAATGAATATCTTTTTTCCACCTTGGCTCAGCAAGAATAACATCTCAATTTCTCTCCTGTCCAGGTAACTGTACCTTTGACCTGAGGATTTAATCATTATTCAGGATCTTACAAGCTTTTTCATTCAAAAAAGGAATTGATACAGAGCCTGCTTTTTCTTCACTACAAATCTGTTATTTCAAACACCTACAAAATCTCATTTCTCTGAATAGAGTAGGAGTCCAGTTTTGGTCATAATTCCACACCCCTTTCCAGGCTGCACTGCATCTCTAAAAGTTTCTCTTATATCCATTTTTATGGGCTTTCGTTGCCTTTCTCCCATGTGTGTGTGCACAGGCACGTCTGCAGCCAGCACTACTGAGTTGCTTATAGTGTTCAATCCCTGAGCAAACCTATCTCATCTTCCTTATGACAGCTTCAGTTGGCTGTCTCACTATAAGTCTGTTATTCATATGCTGAGCTGTTAAAATTCTTCTTGCCTTTGACACTTTGCTGCTGCTTAGAGAAATACCTCAGGTAATGGTGAATCAGGAAGAAGTAAATACTTCTCTACAGAAGATGTTGAATTGTCCCAGTCCCAGGGAATCATGTCTTTGTGTGTTTAGGTATGCTTCTTCTACAATAGGCCTTTTATTTTGATTTCTGTAGCAGGCTTCAGAATCTCATGTGATACTTGTTTGAAGTGCTTGAAGTGTTTCAATCCAAAAGCTAAACTAAAAAGACTTGTGAAGATAAACTACATAGACTTGTGAAATTGTTCTATAAATTGATTGTCTTTTAAACAGGCCAAAAAAAAAAAAAAGTGTCAACATTTAAGAGCTGTAATCTCTGCACAATAAGAAGGGCTGGAGAGTGGCTTCCACACATGGCTTCCAGCTGAATAGTTGAGTAGTTTGTTTATGTAAAAGTTTGCTAGTGTTATCTGAAAATGACAAAAGATTAGGTAGATTAAATATAGGAATAAAATAAATCCCTCAGCATAATGCCCCAGAATGTTTGAGAAAGTTCTCCCCCAACCAGCTTTCTGATGTTGCCTTCACATTCCTAGTGGTTGGCTGAGTAGTTTCCAACTTCTACAAATACTTGGGCATTAAGGAGGAGGGTTTTGTGGTGGACTTGGCAGTGCAAAATTAACAGTTGGACTCAATCATCTTACAGGTCTTTTCCAATGTAAATTGTTCTATGATTCTATGACAAGTTTTGTTTTGTCTTTTGGCCCCTGGGACCTGATTGGCTGTGCCCATGTACTGCATCAGGCAGGGTATCACCAGAGGGAGGGTGGTGATCCTCCCCCTCCACTCAGCTCTCCTGAGATGTATCTGAAGTTCTGGGTTCATTGCTGGGCTCCCCAGCACAAGAGAGACCTGAATGTACTGGAGCAAGCCCAGTGAAAGGCCACAAAGGAGATTTGCCATGTAAGGAGGGTCTGAGTGAGCTGGTACTGTACAGCCTGGAGAAGAGAAGATTTAGGGGATCTTACCCATTGGCATAAATACCGGATTGGGTGGGGATGAGTGAAGTAAAGAGGACAGAGCCAGACTCTAGTGCTCAGTGACAGGACAAGAGGTAATTGGCACAATTTGAAATACAGGAAGTTCCACTTAAACATTTTCTCAAAGACTAATCAAACAAGGGCACAGGTTGCCCAGAGAGGTTGTGAAATCTATTTCCTTGGACGAGATGTTCTCCTGTGCTGCCTTCCTTCCTCGGCGGGTGTAGTAAGCTCTGTTTTGTGTTGTTCCTTTTGCAAAAATGATGCTGCAACCCCAGTATCTATACCAGAGAGGATACACCTGCATTTGATGTTTGTGACATTTTGTCGTTCAGTCCAGCAGCTGAAATACCCACACTCATGTTGAGCTGACAAGACCGAAAGGTATTTGTTTTGTGAAAAGGTCATTTTTGGTATCTTTTCACTTATGCCATAAAAAAAAGGCAGTCCTTAACTAGGATGTCTTAGCTCTACCTTTGTGGGTTTTCCCCCCTCTTTTCCTGTCTGCGTGTTTTCCTGTTAAAAGCCAGTTCATGAACTCAAGAGAAATGTACACCATTGGCTTAGCTGAACTGTTCTAATTAATGATTTTGGAAAAAGGGTGGAGCTGCCCAAAACTGTCTGATTGCCAATGTATTACAGTGTCCTGACAATTATGAAGCAAAATCCATTTTCACATTCGCTAATAGTTCTTCCACAGCCACTGCTGCTGTTTGCCTGACAAACCCCTGTAAATTAGCAATTTGGCAACTGCTATGTCACCTACATGCAGCTGATCAGTAGGGTCTTACACAATGCTTTGGTGGAAGCAGCAAGGAAGTGGCATATTGTTTATCACAGGAACCACAGTCCCCAGTGTTTTGTTGCTGTAGCTGTGGCTGCCTCTCCACAGTCAGTGTTCATCATCAGCTCAGTGCCTAAGTTTCACTCACTGCTGGTTCAACTCCACCATCATCACAAATATTATTTTTTTTGTGATAATGTTATGAGGCAGTGTCTGTAGCAGGGGCCATAAAAGTGTTAAGATGGGAGCAAGGAAGCTGATTTATTGCCCTGAGCTCAGGGTTGTACAACAGGACTACAAAGCAAGCCTGTGCCTGTCCAGCTTGGATTCATGCTAGGGCTGGCTGGCATCTCCCTGTGTCAGGTTTGTAATGTAAGCTCAAGCACTGGAGCTTGTTCCCACTCTCCAGTCTTCCCATCTCATAAACAGAAAGATGGAAGCATGGCAGCCCAAGGTGTCACAGTCTTCTCCAGGGCACGTTGCAAACCTTCCAGACAGTGCACAGGTGGCCTCATGATCCTGACACCTGCAGCTGGGGCCAGCAAGAGGCAGCTGTCATGAATGGCTCCTGTTGCAGGTGCAGCTTCCATCACCAGCTGCAGGTCCTGTTGCAGGAGCAGCTCCTGTTGCAGGTGCAGCTCCCATTGCGGGTGCAGCTTCCATTGCAGCTCCCATTGCAGGTGCAGCTCCCATCACCAGGTGCAGCTCCCATTGCAGGTGCAGCTCCCACTGCAGGTGCAGCTTCCATCACCAGTTGCAGCTCCCACTACGGGTGCAGCTCCCATTGCAGGTGCAGCTCCCATTGCAGGTGCAGCTCCCACTGCAGGCTCAGCTCCCATTGCAGGTGCAGCTTCCATCACCAGCTGCAGCTCCCATCACCAGGTGCAGCTCTGCACTTTGCACCTCAGAGTAGGGAGAGGGCTAAACGTTTGCAGTTCGGCCACTTGACTTTGTATAACACCACTTCAAAGTGTGCAGACTTTTAGTCCTAATGTAATGTTCAAGCATTTCAAGCCTGTGCCTGGAAAAGGCTCTGTGCCTACCTTACCCTGCAGAACCTATAGGTCCAGAAGGGATACAGCACTTATGGAAGCTGGACTGTGTGGGAACAGTTGGCCTTGCACTTCCAGCAACCTATTTTAGCACATTGTTCAGTAAATAATCACTGTGAACATAAAAGACTGCCACGGTGCCATATGAGGAGATTTTCAAACGTGAAGGTGCTGCCAATTGAAATAAAGTGAGCTTCAGCTATGTAGAACTGAATCTGCAACAGGGTTTTCTTACAGAGAATTATTTTTTCCCTCAGTCTGGTAGTTTGAAATGTTCCAGATTTCATTTCAGGGAAACATTCATTTAGCAGTCATAGCTGGGTATCTGTTAGGTAGTCAGTGAAACAAAGTTTATTAACTGATCCATATCCAGAAATGTTATTAAAATCCAGGAATTTTATGTAATATTGTATTGCTCAGATACCAGATACTGCTAGGCCAAAAAATTTTAATACAGGGCAAGTCTACAAAAATCATGGTTATTCTTTTAAGTGGAAATTGCCATAAGCATATTCATCAGCTGCTATAAAAATAATGTGAAAATAGAAATTTGTGATTTTTGGTTAGGAAAAAAAAGAAAAGTTGATCCAACCTCTTATTATTTCAGGAATTAGATATTTCCCAAAACTTTTTTTTGCCCTTTTCAATCATCTTATACTAGCTTCCTGTAGTACAATGAATTATTAGCTTGAGGATATAAGAAGAAACTGTTAATATCACCTGTGCTGGTCCTGCAAATCAAATGTTCACGAGCAACAGCAAATAACCCCACTGAAGTGCAGGAGGACAAGGAAATTTGCTGGAATATTGCTTTGCACTTTTTGTGACCACCAGCTCCTGTACAAAGCTGAGTACTGAATATTAGCCAACTGTCCTTCGTGAAAGTCACTTGAAACAAATTGCAGAAAGTGCAGAATGAAGCATCAACATTTGGAATTTTAAAAACTGCTAGTAAAGGGAATAAGAATGTATCTGTCTGCTGGATCAGAGCCTTGGCTTGCAAATGGATCCATTCAGCTCTTTGCATGAATCCAGAAATGGATCTCACTTCAAGGATTTCTTATGAAGCCTCCATTAGACCTAAGAAGGGCTTTGAAAACTTATTTTTAGACAGTAAAGGACAGAAGTGATCAGCAGAATGATGGAGTCTGACCTCCTGCATAATCCTGCACCTCCTCCACAGCAGGACATGGGCTGCTTTTTGTAATGACGTGAAGTGAAGCCAAAATTTGGAGCAGTGGTAGTTGCTTCTGTTTGATGCTGTGTTGGGCATATGCCTCCTTGGATTTGGAAATCAACCCTGCAAAACTTAAGAATAGCTAGACACATTAAATTTCTGTCCTAGGACAGTGTAACAAACATTTCTAAGCCTGCCACCTCTGTGTGACACAGGAAAAAGACCACATTTAGTTTTATTGCAGACATTACTGCTGGGTCTCAGGACAGTTGCAGTGGGTGAGGGAGGATCTTTGGTCAGGACTGTACAAACACAGCAGGCACTGAGAAACCTGTAGTCTAAAGGCAGGCAGAGGCAAATGTTGAGATCCATGAACTAACTTTAGCATAGCTGGATCGGGCACTGGAAGTAATAGAAATACTGCTAAAGCACTGAACTGAGATGCTGCTATTTTATAGCACTGCTAAATGTGAAAGAGCACTAAAACATTTCAGGAGCTGGTATAGAGACAGAAATCTATATATACAGCATGTTGTTAAGTAAAGGGGGAAAGCAGAAAGTAAAATTATTTCCCCTTTTATCACAACTTAGTCACAAACCTACACTTAAGAAAGTGACCTTAGTGTGATGTCAGGTTCCAGAAGGACCTGGACTGCAGCCAGCTGCAAAGAAGAGAGAAATCACAGGAAGATTTGGAAATCATTCTGGAAGGAGTGACCAGAATTTGCTGAGGAAAGGAAATCAATCCAGACTGGCACTTACAGGGAGATAAACAGAGCTTCTGTATGGGAACATCACTAAGGATCCAAAACCCAAGCGAGAAAGACACCAGAGGCAGATAACTTTCATCTCTAGAAAGGAAATTAGTTCATAAAAATTGCATACATGTGCACATATCTGGTGTGAAACAACGACAGTTTCTTAAGTACATTGTGTTAAAGAGACCCCACAACTGTGGCAATCAATAAAGGTGGATTTGCCTTATGGAGAAATTCATTGTGTTCCCTCCAGATTTCAGGGTGATGGAGTCTGGGTTAGTCACTGGCAGCAATGTGTCTGGGATTCTCAGTTCTAGAACTGGTGGACATTCACTCACATTCGCAGGAAGAAAAGGGAGACTGCTGCTCCCTGGTGCCGCCACAGAGTACAGGAGTGGGTGTAGCTGCAGCAGCGGAGGCAGAGTCATGCTTGGCAGCTTCTCTCCCGAGGTGTCAGGGAAGAGAGCCTGTGCTTCCGGATATGCTGAGAAAAGGGCAGAGTATATAGATAATTGGTTAAATGCTTCTGTAGTCTATTTCTCAGCAGGTTAAAAAAATGGACTTCTTGCCTCCATAGATTTTACAGGTTCATTATTTTGTGGCTCATTCATATTCTGTTGTTGTACTGTATGTATTATTGTTGTGGAATGAATAGATCTAATGGGGACAGTTTTCTTACTGTCATGCTTTACACAGCTGTAGAAAGCAGGGGAAAAAACAACATATGAAAGTATTATAAGGAACCAATTCATACAAAGTTTGTTTTTGCACTGAAACTAAAGCAAGGTCTGTGTCTCGGTCTGCTCTATTAAAAACATTCCCAAGGCCTCCTTCTGCACCTAAGCTCAAAATTGGCATCTGACTTCCAATGACATGACAGGGCAGTTTCCTTCAGCACTATGAGGAAAGAAAGGATCTGCTTGACTCCTCTGCTGCTTTCAGCTGTGACTGTGGTAATGCTTCTCTTCTTCACTCTGTGATTAATTGCTTCTTCAGTGCATCCCTCTGAGAAATCCTTTTTCCTTCCCTCTCTCCTTCCATTCCCTGCTAGTTTTCCAAGAGATGTCCTGGAGCTTCCTCCTCTATCCCTTTGTTTTTCCATGCACAATGAACTAGTTACTAAGATGGTAGTTCAACAGTGATCCTTACCCTGACAACTTGCAGGTGTCTCTATTGCTGTCTCATCTCCTTCTTTTCAGGATAGTATTTTCTCCTACCTCTGATTTTTTTCAATGGGTGTCAGGTTCAAGACAGCTCACTTATTTGTCTACAAACTTTTCTACTGCTTTCTTAGCTGATCAAACACCACCACCATATCAATATCAATCAAAGTGAAAAACTGATCCAGAGCTCATTCCTGTCCCTCTTAAATTTGTATGCAAGACTGCCAACAAAAAAAAAACATAATGACGCTAACCTCCCTATATCAGATCCAGAGTTTGTTAAGTCTCTCTCCATTTTCACAGATTGCATCTCAGATCCTTCCAAAGCAACAGACAAATTTGGAAGGACCATAGCTTTAATAGTCAGTGTTCTTCCAAGCTCCATTTTCAGGCAGAATGAATTTAAAGCACTGGAGGAGAACCTAGTAAATATTCTCTAGCAACTTTATTTTTTAATGATGTTTCCACAGTTCTACACCTTTGCTATTAAAGTTGTGCTCGTAATTAAGGAATAGTGATTGTGTGAATTATTTAAGTAATTGAGTTAGTGAACTGAGGTTACTCTACAGTTAATGAGGTTAAAATTGCTGGCTCCTGTATACAGTATTTAATCGTGTGAATAGTCATTTTGAGGTCATTATTGCCTCTACCAGTTCCTTAAGGTAGCTTTGATGCACATATTTTGCCTTGAAATTACCTGCCCTTAACTCACAAAGTACTATTCTAAGTGGTGGAAAGTGTTGAGGTATTCGTGTAACTTTCAGTTGGGTTTTGAATTATAGCAACACTTGAACAGGGGAATTTTTCATTGGCTAAACTGTCACTGTAAGCACACTTGTGCCATCAATGTGATGCTTAAGAAGACGTTATCCTGTTGACCTGATGTCAGCTCTTGTGGGTTGAAGCTTTTTTTTTAATAGGAATTTTGAGAGGATGGGATATAAATCCATTTTAAAGATGAAATTGGTGGTTCAGCTATGGCCTTCCAACAGTGATTTCCTCTACTTGAACTGCTTTTAAAATCTTGTTATTTCAAATAATCTAAATTGAAATTCCTCAATAGCTTTTTAAAAAGAGTAAATGAAGAGCCATGCCAGAGAGGAGAGACTTAAGCAAGGAAGTCATGTCAGTCATCCAGCCTGTAAAGCATTTTCCACAGAAGCAACTGCAATGTATGGAGCAATGCAGACAGCAGGGAAAACCCCCCTTGCCTCTGGAAGAGCAGTGGCAGAGCCTAGAACACAATTCCACACCCCTCCCAGGAGTCTGATCCTCTGCACTCAAGGCCACGTCTCTGGTCAGAAAGAGATGTTTGAAAAGCCTTTTTTGCCTTGGGGCTTTTTTGACCAAAAGTTAGAAGAAGGCTTCCCCTGGCAGAGGCTTCCCACAGCTGCTTGGGAATGAAATTGGTTCCTGCTTGGGACAGTCCACAGTAGGTGTTGCAGCCTGTTGCTTGTGCCTGTCTGCACACTAGTTCCTGGCCCTGACTTGTGGACTGATTTCTTGACCTCAGGCCTGATGTCTAATTACTTATTTAGGATTGTTCAGCCTGGAGGCTACAGGGGGACCTTATAGCAGCCTTCTTAAAGGGAATTTATAAAAGGGAATTTATAAAAAAAGGGAATTTATAAAAAAAGAGGGAGAGGAATGTTTTACATGGGCATGTGCTGATAGGACCAGGGGTAATGGTTTTAAAATGAAGGATGGTCAGTTTAGATTAGATATAAGGAAGAAATTTTTTATAATGAGAGTGACAAAACACTGAAACAGATTGCCCTGCAATTCTCCATCCATGGAAATATTCATGATCAGTTTGCAGGTGGGTTGGACTTGATTTCAAAAAGATCTATTCCAACTCAAAGTATTATATGATTCTGTGATTACCGACTTGCCTGTCCTGGGATCTTACCTCACACAATGTGGTGAGCCTGGGCTCTTGCTTCTGATACCATTGCCTTTGCCAGCTTTGTCACCCTGCTTGTCTCACAGCTTCCTCTTCCTCATGGAACAGTTCCCTTTGCTGCTTCCTGACATAGTAGGACCAGAAAGCACCATAGTACATCCAGATAGGATGCAATTATTGCAGCACTTCCCTCCAGATCCCTGTGAGTGAGGTTGACATTTGCATCCTCTGAGGGAAGCTCATTGATAATGCTATTTTCAAGTCTGAAAAGTAGAGGAAGACAATCAGACACCCTGTCCTTCTGAAAAATTTTTCAAAGACCAAAGGAAAAACAACTTGTGGCTTGCTCAGTCATTCCTTGATTTTTGCTTTCTGGCTTCCATTAGTGGGTGATCTGTCAGTGACTTTTTGAAACTGAATTTGGAAATCTTTGTCAGGAAATTCTGTAAACCAAAAACCTAAGTAGCTTAAATTAAAACATTACAAAAATAAAAGAAATATCCATGAGCCCACCTCAGAAAATCATGGAGTCCCCAGTGGTAGAGGAGGGAAAGATAATTCTGCACTTGTGTATCTTCTTAAACACTTTGCCTGTTCATTCATCATGGACCATTCCTCATGAACCATCCAGTGTTTGAAACTGCTAAGCTTTGATCTCACAGAATTAATCTGTTCTAATGCTGTTATCATGCGTTATTCTTTGATGTGGGTAGTATTCTGGGATGGTAGAATAATAGCCTTCTACTTGAGAATTCAGATGGCACTGACACACAGGGCACAGGAGCTGCTTCCTTTGCGAGACTTCTGGCTTTGTTCCTCTCTTAAGTGATTTGATTCCACTTAAATACTAAATTGCTGAGACAAATGCAGAAATGCTGCTGGCTCTTTTCTCACCTGAGTTTTTGCAAGAAGTCAGCAGGGCCCCTGACAAGCTCTTGTGGGGAACAGCAGGGGATTAGGTGAGTATGTACTTTGCAGAAGTTACTTGCTGCTTTAGGTATACAGGCACTATGTAAAATGTTGCTGCCTCCTTGTCCACAGAATGTTTGGAAGAAAATGTGGCCCACATCACCCTCCCAGGAAACCTGTAACTTCTGGTCACAAGAGCACTGTGTGTTCATTCCTTTCCTCCATATGGTGTGTGAAGGGGGACTGGACAGTAGGGGGATCAAAAAGTAAAGGTGGCTGTCTTTTACTCTTCTTTGTGTACTTACAACAGTATATGAAGGTGACACACTGGCAAAACCAGCTAAACTTCAAGCGTGGCACTGATGCACCATGAGTGCCAAAGGAAAACTGAGAGTCAAGCACTAGTGATGTGTGTTGTAAGGTTCAGTAATCGTGAATGTCATGGGTCATGTACCCCTCAGCCCCAATTACTGCAAAAATCACTGGTACCCTCTCTTCCATTTTTAAACTATTTTTTGTATTCTAGAAATGGTTCATGTGAGATACTGCCATGGCTCAGTGCCTTAAATAGTAGCCATAAAAAAGGACATGCAAAGACTGAATCCTTGCTGGGAGATAAAAGTCATGATCCATCAAATTAGAAATGTGCTGGCAAAATATCTTGTTTTCTTGGTGTATGTGATAAGGCCATAGTCAGTCACTTAATAACAACATAAGAGCATGAAAACTGTTGAAGATGTGCCCTAGTGTTGTTTTGGCTGAGAAATATGACTCCAGCTTTCAAGTGTATCCTTCTCTCACTAGACATAAATCTTTATTCACCAGAGAGATAAATGTACATGCATCTTCGCATGTACATTTGCATGACATACAGCATCTTTGCTGTAGAAAGTTAGATTTTCTTTGCAATGTAGTACGATATTTATTGCAGCATCTCCTTTTCTGGCATGCTTTTCATTGATTACTGTAAGGGTTTTGTGAAATGGTACATCAAATGGAAGCCATGTTGCCTGTGCTGTCCCTCTCCCTGCAAGCTACTCAGCATAGGTTGGAAAAAGTCAAAGGCCTTAAACAATCAAAATGTGAATAACTGGCACTGCCCAGGATAGTTGTTGTGGTGCATGCTAAGCACCAGAAGCAGGTATGACTATTTGAATATCTAAGTTGCCTTAGCAGGCATTTTAAGGCCATTAAAGGCACTCTGTCAACCCTCTGAATGGTTGTAGGTTGGTTTGGTTTGGTTTTTTTTTTCTTGTGGGTTTTTTTTTGTTTGTTTGGTTTTTTTTGTATTTTTTTTTAATTAGGGGTCTTCTATCTTCCTAGCATGTATTAGAATAAAAACGTATGTGTGTGTATATATATATATATATATATATATATGATTTCAAAACTACACAGCTTATAAACACAGGTTATTTTACACTATTACCATCTGGTGAGTCTTACTGAAGTAAATATAGCTATGCTCATCTACCACAGGCAAGAAGCTGGAGAAAGCAGCTTGATCTTGAAAAATCAATTTTTTTTTCTATGTAAAAATATGAATATTAGAAGATAGCATTTCTTTCCTACTTTTGTTAAATGACCTTTCAAGTTCAGACCTAATCTATTGGCTGCTATGCTTAAAAGAAATAGTACTAAAATACACGTGAAGCTGGTTGCATAAGCCAGTTCTGCTTTTATGCTATAGACATTAGTCTTTCCTGTGGTTTGCTCAATTCTCTTCATAGATTTATAAAGATCTATGGAGATCATTTCTTCACAGTGTGAGGATATTGATGAATACAGTCAGCTTTATTCTTCGAGTCACAAGGGGCAAGAGTAGCTGTGCAGTACTGATCAGTAGATCTTAATCTTCATCCACAAATGGCAGTGTTCTGCTCACCAATACTTGGTCAAGGAATCTCGTTGTCATTAAAAGTTCCCATTAAAAGTACCCTACTTCAGACAGCATGTGGAACCACAGGAAATAAGTTTTTCACCATGAGGGTGACAAAACACTGGCACAGATTGCTCAGGAAGGTTGTTGAGTCTCCATCCACATGTCCTTGGAAATAATCTAAAGTTATCTGGACAAGTTCCTTGGCAGCCAGCCCTGGGTGGCCCTGCTTGAGCAGAGAAGGTTGGACAAGATAACCCAAAGGGGTCTCTTCCTACCTCAACAATTCTCTGATTCTGAAGTTCTGTAACACTTAAAAAAAAAAAAAAAGGCTTTTTTATTTGTTTTTATTTCACTTCAAACTGAAATTTGGAAATGTGTGGGTGTTTGTGCGGAAGTTGAATGTCAGCATCATTGTTTGCTGGGTTTTAGAAAGGAGGGCAGAGGATTTGCTTGGCCATGTGTAGCGAGATTTAGTTTCAGATTAAGAAGGAAGATGTTTAAATTCAGGTTGGCATGGCCAGTATAAAGGCAACAGGGTCGATTGGTAGGCCAGGAGTGATTCAGGCCTCTGCACAGTAGAAGCCCATGGGGCAGTGAGCTGACTCCCTCTGTAGAGGTCACTGAGTACAGCAGGAGCAGAGGTACCTGCCACACCCACAATCCTGTGTTTCTATTTCCAGCTGAGTCCCAATCAAGGCACCTCATTAAACCCGGAGGATGGAAAATGTATCTACTCAAAGTGGGATTTGGCTAAAATAGGGACAGTAACGGGAAAGATCTTCTTGTAAAAATATATAAATACCCAGGGTCTTTGAGTACTGGAAGGACTGTATTTTTACCTTTTCAGATGTACTTCAACTTTAGCAGCAAACTGTACTCTGTGCATTTCTTGGACAAAGATTTGATCAAACAGACGGATTTACTTGCTACTGACGAGAGCAACAAGTGAAAATGTCTGCTTGTGATGAGCTCTGAATCGTTTATTTTGATAGAAATCCATAATTATTACATGTTGGGTAACTTCCAGTTATCCAGAATCCTGTACCTGCTGGTTTGGTCTATCAGCCTCACTCCCTTACATGTATCCAGCATGAAAAATGGACATTTCCAAGTATGCAACACTTAAGTGCAAGCATTAAAAATTAGGAGAAAATCTCCTCCGTTCCATATAACTCCAAAGAATTCTACCTAATATTAAATAAAATGGAACTCACTTGACCATGGACTTCAGAAATATATATGATGACCTACTAGAAAATCTGACTTCTGTATGAACAAAATACAGGGAGAAGACTTCGCTGTGGATTTTGGGAGAGGATTGCTTTTGGGATGACTGAAAGTTCAGATTCAATGCCATGTACTAGACACAGTGAGGTGAATTCTGCATATATTTCTTTTATTGTTTGTATGTTCTGACTGAGAGGATTGTGGCTTGCACTGCCATTTTCCTATTGGAGCAGGGGGTAGCGAGAAATAAATGTGTGTTTCGTTATCCATCACCAAACAAGCTACCAATCTGATGATTTGCCTTTACAGAAGTGTACAGGTTTTACTTCTTTGTCTCTTTTCTGGCTGGTCCTGACTTGGCTGTGAAGAGATACCTTCAGCTGCTGAGAAATATATTTCAGTTCTTTAATATTGCATTGGAAGAGAAAACTGTTAATGTTTCCCTCCACAATCAAGGAGGTGATTTCTGCATTAGAACTCTTATCTATTACGCTGTGCTAATTATATTACAAGATCTTGAATGAGTACTCTTGCACTTTTTTTGTCTTCCACTGATAAGTAATCTTTGTGCTAAAAGCCCCATTATAATAATATGTTTCTTCAGTGACAGCATGCTGACATCGAGGGCCAGCAATGCAAACAATTAACATGAGACTGGGCAAATAAGCCTTAGGATATGTAAAGAAGCACTTGGGGAGTCAGTACATGAAATGAAGTCTTTCTGCAGACTGAATACAGTTACCCTCTTCCCTTCTTTGTATGAAGGGAACACATCCAGCGAATCTGATTTAATACCACACCATTATTGTCAGTGGATGCAAGATTGGACCTTACCCGTCTAGATGCAGTGTATGGAATGGAAAGTCTTACTGTTACAGTCCTTGAAGAAGACAGGTGGGAAATGATGAACCAGTAGAGCTGTGTCAAGGACCCAAGTGTGAAAAAATATTTACTTGCAGAGGAGAGGAAGCACATTTCTTTACTGAGATTTACCACAAAAATGGAAAAGAAGTTTAATTTAGAACAAGCTGGTCAGCTGCAGGATGATGGTTCCAGATTATGAAGATGTAAATATGTGTGGGAGCCACCTCAGTTTCCCTGTCTGCTTTAAGTGAGGAAAGCATGATGTGGGGTGTACATATCTGTCTCTCTAGTGAGAGATACTTATGTCTAGTGAGAGATATGAGCAAATGAACTGTAGAGGTCTAAGATAGGACTGAGGAGAACTCGAGGTCAGATATTAACTATTACAAGAATTTTACATAGCCCCAGAGCAAAGAGCCTCTGCTAGGCTGGTCACCAAATCCCAACTGGTTTGTTGTCTTTTCCAAGCGTCTCAGAGAGACAGCTGTCCTCATATGTGCTGTTAGTCTTCTCCAACTCAGAGATTATTTTTGTGGGGGCTGGCTTTGAAAGCCAAACAGATGAGGTGTATATTCCATCTGGTCAGACAGGCTTCTTGATGACAAAATCATATGCTTATCAGTAATCTGGGTTGGTAAAAATGCTCTGTTTCACTTAGTCCTTCATTCAGGAAGTGTCTTGCATTCTTGTACTTAATTTTCCTTTACAAATTGGGGTGGGGGCAGAAAGAAAGGAAGAAGAGATCGCGCTAGAAAGTGCTTGAGGATTCCAGGAAATGGATAAACTGGACTTGTTAATGCTTGTGAAATGATTTTTGACTCAGGCTTTCAAATGAAAAAATGCGATATTAGAAAGATGATAGTCTTTTATCTGCTGAGGAAGATGGATTGGTATGACTTAAGATGTCATGTGTATGAATGGATGCTATAAAGGGATCATTCTAATGACATGCTGTAAAAGACAACTGTCAGGAATAAATTATTCTTCTCTTCTGATGATATTGATGATAATGCACTCAAATTCCCCATGACACATTTCCTCACCTAAAGTTAAAAGCTTTTCCTAAAATGTTTAATGGGCGCAAAGGTCTTTGTTGTGCATTTCCAACTCCATGAAAAACATCAGGTAGTGGCTTACATAAGAGCAATTTTGCCTGCAATTAGTATGTTTGCATACAGGTACACAGGCTTTGATTAAGCAAAGGAAAGTACTTAAGCGCATGTGTAAGTACCTTCAGCAGCAGAGCAATGAAACTGAAATATGAAGGAAGAAAGCCTGACTTCAAAAATAACAGGGCTGATAAGAAGAGCAGTTCTGAGCAGCTGAGCAGATCAGGGCTCCGTCAGGGATGGAGATGGATGGATCCAACTGGATGTAGCTACCCCCAGGGATACCTGCGCAAAAGTCCCATCCTGTCTGTGCAACCTGAGACCAGTACCACACTTTACTTGTTCTAGGAGCAGCACTGGGAACAGAGGGAAATACAAAAGGCCCCAACCAGGGACCTGTCTGCAGGTACTGACCACCAGCTGTCTTAAGAGCCTAGAGATGAAGGCCCTCAGGCTGGAGGAAGCTGAGCACCACTGCACTGCTGCCAGCCCCTCCTCCCTGAACTGCCCGTGACTCACAGGCAAAGTGTGTGGCTGCTGATTGCAAGGGCTCAGTGCGGCTCCAGGGGGAATTTTGTGGGCACCAGTTTGCTTGGAGAAGTCAACAGACCTGCATGCTCCAACATGCTTGGGGAAAGGACACAATGGGGGGATTGTGGCCGTTGTTGACCTATGATGGGACATCGCTGAGAGGCTGGGGTTCGTGGGCAACCCACATTGGGAAAGGGAAACTAAGGAACATGGCAGGAAACCTTAACCATAGAGTGTTAGAATGAGTTGGACTGCTTCAGCCTCCCATACAACCATGCCTCACTGGAGGAATTTTGGTGCACTGAGATGAAAAAAAGGCAAAAGTGAGAGTACTTGAGAGCAGGAGGGGGAAGGACAGGAATTTAAATAGGTTTTTGCACAGTGATTTCTGTTTGGGTTTTTTTCCCCCTTGCTGTTAACCAGAGATTGTATGTTTGTGTTGGTTGGCAGTAAATTAAGTCAAGTAAAATTCTCTGACTTGATGCCGTTGTACCTTTGACAGACTGGTACAAGAAGTGATGGGCTAAATTACAGTAAAGAAAATGTACCTTGAGCATTTGGAGTTTTCTGATGGTAAAGGAGGCTGATCACAGCCTGGATTGCTGAGGGAGGCTGTGGAGCCACTGGAGGATTTAAGAGCAGATTAAATGAACTTCTGTCAAGAACAATTTAGAAGAAGTTGATCCTGCCTTTGGGACGAAAGGCGAATTAGGTGACCCTCTCGAGGTGCTGCTGAGCCCTGTTACATTTGATTTCTGACACGGACATGGTCTTGTGTACCCCTGGGAGAAAAGAGGATACTGAGCTTAATTATAGGAAGGCAGTTTCAGTCAGCAGGAGGTGTTTCCTGAGGAGAGATGGCTTGAGACAGAAGGCTGAGGATGTTAAAGAGGTGAAGAGTGCAATTAAATGAGATTATGTAATTCTGTATTTGTAACTAAGTGACAGAAAAACGGAATCCTTTTTCATTTAACCTAGTACTGACCATGTGCCTCAGAATAGTCTTCCTTAATTCAATCTATATTAAAAAATTGGATGCTCAAGTGCTCTTTAGATCCCTTTTCGGACAGGGAGATGCTGGCCTAGATGGTACTTATGAATTAGGGAGCCACCAAGGATGCACTCACAGGCTCCTCAGGCTGCAGCTGCTTTAGCCAAAATGATTACCAACTCCAGCTTCAGCTTGACTGTACACACTCTGTCTCAAGCACCTTGCAGCACTCCTGTCAAGGACAAGCACGATTTCATCCTTCTGCCTACCACATTAATGCAGATAGCTATTTTGAGGTTAAGGCCATGTTGGCTTTGAACTGCAGCCTGTAATGAACACCTCGATGGAGTTCTGCTTTATTTGCAGGTGACTGAGGCATTATTATTGATTATTAAGCCATTTCTTGAAATATTTAATTATTTCTCCCCATTTTTTTGATGAGCAAGCAGTGCCATTATTGCCTGTAACCAACTAACTGCCCCCATTTATCATACTAATTGTGGTTTAATGAGGAAGGACCTGGGACTGGGGGAGTTGTCTACCCTAAACAACTTTGGAATATAGCTTCCTGTGGTAATGAGCAGAGGCTGTAATAATTAGGTGTGCTAGGTGCTCTATTTATGATGAAGCTTAAATGCAATAAAAATTCATCATTTGGTGATAGGCTTACAAAACACAATGAATTGCCATAGTAAACATGGAAATATGAAAATAGAGTATGAGCAGATATAAGATTACTTCCTCTTGTATGGTCTTGCCACACAAGGGATAGTTTCTTTTCACTCTAGTGTACATGGAACTGGAAGAAAATCACAGCAAAGATGCTGTGCTGAACTGCATATAGCTTTAGGAGGAAGACTGGGTTTTGCTTACTTATGCTGCCCTCCTGGTTCCCTCCCTGACCCAGCAATATTTCACTGGATGCACTTCTGTAGAGCCCTTGGAAATGCACTGTACCCTTGATAATCTGTGTGTTTTTTTAGAAGGGAGAAGAATACTGGACCTGAGATCTGACCTATGGATTAAAAGGAAAAATACAGTCTGGTACAAACCATCTGTCTGCAGACAATTACCTTACAGATAAATAGATCATACCCTTTTTCTCCTGTTCTTATGTTCCACCATGAAATTAATTCACAAATGTTTTTACAAAATAATGTCTATACAACAGGAAAACCCCATCTGAGTATTCTGGAGGCAATATCTTTAGTCTAATACAGTGGATAATTCACTCAATATTTTGTAGCGTAAGAAAATATACATGCAACTACAAGTTGTTTTTGGAGTCCTCCAATGAGATAATAGGAACCAATAACATCTGCAATTTGAGACAGTGAGAAGTTGAAGTTTTTGGTTTTTTCTCTCTGCTCAGTAATTTCCACAACAGCTCTTAAAATGATGTAGTATTAACTATTCAGTATTAATCAATATTGACAGGAGTATTTGCTGGAAGAATAAAGTGTAAACCTCGGTAGTTTTTCAAAGCTGTTTTTATAGCACTTGATTGCTTGGAAGATGCAAAGGGAACACTTTGTGAGAAAAACATCCACACTACTCAAAACAAGCACTAATGAAGATAATTGCAGGTTCAAATCTGTATTAATCATATGTGCAGTAGTCTGTACACGTCTGCAAGTTCATTCAGTCCATTGTTAAGGTGTTGGGAATAAAAAGAAGGAAACATCTCTGTCTAGCATGAAAACTGTAAGAATGATGTTGGGGAATGCAAGATAAGACTAGTTTTCTGTTGTTCCTCTCTTATACTGGGACCTTCACTGAACTTCAAAAGGTTTTCATCAACTCTTTCATTTGCAGATGCAGTCACCCACAAGGTAGAAAAAGTAACTAGAATCCCACCTCTCTCTCCTCATCTTGACTGCAGATTTGCATTTCCACCTTCTCTGTCACCTTCTTGCAGTGCTGCTGTTGATTTTGGCACGGCACTGGTCCAAACACACCCACAAGCTCTTGAACCACTCCTGCCTTGGCTTTGGATGCAGAGGTTACATGTGATGTAACACAGGATGTAATTCCTGGGGACTGTGCTCTCCTCAGTGCCAGCTGACCAGGAGGAGAAGGGCTTATTTTAGTATATGCACACATATCACCAGTATTTCAGGTTGCCATTTCATTGTAGTTCTGTTCTGGCCTACAGGCTGTTCTTTTTCCTTGTAGTTGAAATACGGCTTCATTGTAAGGGAGAACAACACAAAGAAAATGTGTCAAGACTGATTCTTGTGAAAAGGTGACATCAGTGTCTGTACAGAAAATGTTTGACCTTGCTTTGTTCAGCTCAGGATTTCATGGCTGATGAGACAAGCGCAGGACTCCCCTGGGTGCTCATGCAGGTGGCTGTGCAAAATTCCTTTAGAGGCTTGAACTGGGTAAAAAGTGGTGTGTTAGTCAGCCCTTTTCCTACTTCCAGCAGTGTATTGGTTTGAAAACAAACCAGTGGGAGATTGTAAGTCAGGATTAAAATTTAATAGGAAAAAAAATTAAAAATAAGTGAAATAATACAAGGAAAAAGCCCTGACAAAGTCAGATACAACCTGACACCCTGTTAGGATGGTGGTAGCAGTCCAGATGAAGCAGTTCAGTTGAAGCAGTGATCCTATGGAAGGTCTGATCTCCAGCTGAGGGTCCAGTGGTAGCTCTTATCCTCCAGGAACCCAGTAGACAGGGCTCACTTAGGCAGCTCCAAGGCCGGGTTATATCCAGGTGGGAATGCTTGGCTCCTCCCTCCTGGGCGAAGCATCTCACAATAGGATGAGATAAGCCCATGAGTCATGCAGTGGTTTCTTGATGGCCCCTTGTCTGTTATCAGGGGTGGGTCATAGCAGGAGATAACAGCTAATGGCCCACAGCTGGTGGTAATAGAATACATCTATATTGGAACCTAGGACAAGCAGAGAAAATAATTCTTGTTTTGGGATACCAAGACCTTTCAGGTGATCCTCTTGAAATCAAGTGAAGCCTGGTTGTTTTCAGGGAACACTGAGAGGCACACTGATCAGATGGCAGAATTAGGTTCTTAGCAATGCAGGGAGATATTTTTTGTCTTCACTTCTCTCTCAATAGATCCACCCCCCAGTGTTCTTGTTCAGAGCTTCGGCCTCACTGCTCCGTTTTGATTGTGTGTGGCATGTAGGTGAAGCCACACATTGACAATGGTAAAGATCCTGTTGTGTGCATGACTGACATGTGAAGTTTTGAAACACCAGACTGTGATTGTGAGGACATGAAGAGAATTGCAGAGTTACAGAATGGTTTGGGTTGTAAGCGTATTATCTAATTTCCGCCTCTATACCATGGACAGGGACACCTTTCACTAGACCAGGTTCCTCAGAGCTCCATCCAGCCTGGCCTAGAACAGTTCCAGAGATGGGGCATCCACAGCTTCTTTGAGCAACCTGTGCCAGTGCCTCACCACCCTCACAGTAAGTAATTTCTTCCTAGTGTCCAATATAAACCTACTGTGTTTCAGTTTGAAGCCATTCCCCCTTGTCGTGTCACTACATGCCCTTGTGAAAAGTCCCTCTCAATCTTTCTTGTAGGCTCCCTTCAGGTACTGGAAGGCTGCAATTAGGTCACACCAAAGCCCTCTCTTTTCTAGGCTGACCAATCAATCCCAGTTCTCTCAGCCCTTCCTAACAGGAGAGGTGCTCAATCCCTCCAATCGTCTTGGTGGTCCTCCTCTGGACTCAAGAGGGAGCTCTCTTTCTCTTGTGTTGCCACAGCAGTCTGGGTCATTATTTGATAGGAACTGGGATTAACTCCTCAGCTAAGAACATTTATTTACCATGTGACAGTGGAAGTGACTCAAACCCCATGGAACATGAGGAACATGCTTGTGTTCCTAGACCTTGGAAGATGTGGGGTGATCAGTAATAAGTCACCTGACTGAGAGTCCATACTGGCATTTCAATATTTTGGGCATGGATAGCCATTTTCTTGTTACCTTGAGGTCTGGCAAATGTAGTACTCTGCTTTAATCTGAATAAAGGTCTGATAATATTCTGGATATTGAAACTGTGTGGTCCTATCATTTTCAAGGCAGCAGTCAGATGAAAGCATGTGATACCTACGCTGCACAGGCTGATGGTTTCTACTCTGGAGCATCTCAGCCAAATCCTTCTGTCAGAATAGGCTATGTATTTTTGTTTCTATATCAAGAGCTATGGTTAGCTCTCTGTCTATGCATGTATTACTTTGACATGAATTTTAGAGAAGATAAAGCATTTAGATCACAGGGATGTAATGTCTGTGTACTATGACTCAGTTTTAGACCTTAGATTTGGACCATTATCTCTCTATTTTTTCTCTGGAGTACTTTGAAACCTTTTTCTTAAAGTTATGTTAGCATTCTCAGGTGTTAGTTACTATTCTCTCAATCTGGAGAGATAGTAATCAGTCCAGCTCCTTAAAATTGTGTGCTGTAACAGCACACAGAGAGCCTAAGTTTCTATTGATTCAGCAAAGATACTCTGGTCATTTATTTGCGTGTTTCTTACTAGACTTTTGGTTTCTTTGACCTTTGCTGGTGAATACTGTAATTTATGTGGTGTCTACTCATCACATGTCCTGCTCATACTGTAAAAAACATGTCTTTCATCAGTGCTGATGGGAACTCCAGTTCTTGGCTGGGTTCCATAATCCCATGATTAGAGTAGGCATATTTTTTGCATTTAATCTTCAGTGTGATTTTTGTGTTCACAGGAGTAATTATGTCCTTGGTATCCTTGGAAAGTTTTTAAACAAGTGTTACATTCCTCTGTGAGGGTGAAATATGGAGCTGTAGAGAGCTGCTGGAGAGGACTAACAGAGTGATCAGAAAGGTTTCAGGCTGGCAGCACAGCAAAGGCTTCTGTTTCCCAGAGGATGCCCTGCCTTGCTGCATGCTTCAGCCCTGGCTGGGAGGTCAGTGGCTGTGATTCAATCACAGGATTTCCCTGGGGACTGCCCAGCTCCTTGGTACCGACCTGTCCTCTCCTGTGCTACTTGCTCTCTCCTCTTCTGTTTGTCCTCTTGGCTTTGGGTTTCTTAGTTGCATTTTTGTTGGTTTTGTTTGTTGTTTGTTTTCTCTTTTCAAAGATACTCACTACTCTTCATGTGTTTTCAAGAAAAGAAAGACAATGTTTACTGATTTAAGTTTTTGTGAATTGGGTTCCGCTGGAAAATGTTGAAATATGTTGCCTTTTGTTCCCCTCATAAGAGCAGAAGTGTTGTACTGTTCTTTCATTCCTTCACCTAGTCAACAAATGCACAAATTCAAATGTCAGCACCCAGAGGGAGGAGCAAGTGCCTGGAAATGCGGCGATGTATGTGAGCAGCATTTCTGGTGGGCAGCTGCTGCTCTCATTGAACACTGCAATCTTGCAATGCAGCCAGGAGTGCTGAAAGAACTGGCTGAAGAGTTCTCCAAACCACTTGAGTTCAGCATCTCTGGGAGTGTTACAGAAGATATGGGGGACACAATAAAAACAAATGTTCTGTCTGTATGTTCATAAATTAACAGGCTGTGTGAGGTAGCTTTAAATTGGCCAGCCTTTTATCGGTTCTTAACAAATCATGAAAAGAATGATAACAATCAATATAAACCGTTATCCCTTCATTGTAATGAGTGCTATTCAACATGTTTTTATAATAAACAGTTCATTTATTTATTTGGTATCAGTTTTAATTAAATTACAAATCTGTGAGATAAAGGCAATGCTGTTGTCACGGACTCCAGTAAAACAAATGGCTTTTGGCAGAGAAGCATTCTGATTAGAAAAATAATTACTGCCAAGTGAAATAAATGTAGCATATATTAAATGAATTAAAATGTAATAATTAAGATGTTTCAATGAGAAAGTTCAGATGCTCTGTTTGAAAAGGCTATGCTTGTCCTTAGCAAGAGTGGGAGATCAAGAAAGTGGGGTGAAGAAGCCCACATCCTTCTCTAAAATGTTGGGGTTTTTTAAAATTTTCACCAGTGTTGAACAAAATAATTGCTGACGAAGTTTCAGAGAACAAGAGGTTAATGAAGTGTAAAGTAAAGGCAGAAGAGTCGTTTAGAAGTATCAGGGTTATCATGGGAGAAGATGGGCTTTCCAGAATGACGTGTGAAGCACAGCCAGAGAGGGTACAGCCACCAGCGAGCAGCACGTGCTTGCCTGGCCTGTCCTGGCCGATGTGCAGCAATCGCTCTGGGCCCCAGAGGGTGCAGTGACTGTGAGCCTGAACTGAGCTCCCCTTACAGGGATGAGCGAGGTCCTAGCAGATGTCAGTGGGCTGCATATTGAATGAAAATATAGCCATGCTATTACGGTTTTGGCATTCATGAAAGTAGTGCCAGGATACTCAGTGCAATTTTGTTGTCTGCATGCTTATATACAAGTATGTTGGCTAGCTGGGAAGAGTTCAGAAGGCAAATACAAGGCTGTTTTCTGACACTTCATCATAGTCTTCATTGCAAGAGAGTGAAAAAAGAAATCCACTTCACTGCAGAAGACATTTAAAAGTAGACACAGTGCCTGTGTAGCAAGAAGCTGTCTCACAGCAGAAGTCTGATGAATTTTGGAGTGGGCTGCTTTTGGCTAGGGTAGAGTTAATTTTCCTCACAGTGGCTGGTATGGGGCTGTGTATTGGATTTGTGCTGAGCACTGGGTTGACAATACAGAGATGTTTTTGTTATTGCTGAGCAGGGCTTGCACAGAGCCAAGGCCTTTTCTGCTTTTCATACGGCGATGCTGGGGAGGAGGCTGGGGGTGCTTGGGAGGTTGGGAGGAGACACGGCTGGGACAGGTCACCCCAACTGTCCAGAGGGATATTCCAGACTGTGTGTCATCATCCCCAATATAAGGGGAAGTAGAAGAAGGGGGAATGGTTGGAATGATGGTGTTTGTCTTCCCAAGTCACCATTACGTGTAATGAGGCCCTGCTCTCCTGGAGATGGCTGAACACCTGCCCGGCCTGGGAAGCAGTGAATTAATTCCTGGTTTTGCTTTGCTTGTCTGCATGGCTTTTGCTTTCCCTGTTAAACTGTCTTTATCTCTGCCCACGAGTTGCCTCACTTTTACCCTTCCAACTGTCCCCCCCGACCCTGCTGGTGGGGAGTGAGCCAGCAGCTGTGTGGGGCTTGGCTGCTGGCTCGGGTTAAACCATGACAAGTAGATACACTGGGAATGGACAACTGGAAGCTGAAGCGTGGGAATTGCAGACAAAAGTGCAAGTTTCTAGCAGTGGGGGCTGGAGAAACAACTTATTGGTCCTTTAAAAAAATCATGCATTTTCATAGTAAAGACTTTAGAACTCCAGCTTTAATTATGAAATCATCTAACAGTTCTCATCCTGACATTATTTGTTTTTTTCCCCCAAGTTTCTCAGAGGAAAGCCTATAATTCCTATTTTCCTGCCCATTACCTTGAAATTATGCAAAAAAAGTAGTGCATTCTTCTTGATTAATGATAAATTCCCATGCTTTTTTTTTTTTAATTATGCAAATTAATTATTCAGGTATCTTGTACTAGCACATATCTCATCTGTCCAACAACAGAATTAATTTAAAGCTAATACAGTTATATAGTTTCTTTTTCTCTGTTGATTACAAATCTAAACTTTTCTCATTTGTTTTTAATGTAGTGACTCTGTACAGAAAATTGTAATAATTTTGTTTACCAAAGTGATTTAATTGCCATGGTTTTCACTGTCAGAGTAATTGACATCACCTCTCTATTTTCAAACCATTCAGATGCACTGAAACTTCCCCATTAGTTCCTTGCCATTCTGCTCTGGCTTTCCAACAAGGTGGTGGGGATATTCTTTTAAAAGTAAATAATGGGGAAAACCTCATGTATGTGCAACAGCTTCTCTTTTTTACAGATTAAGGGTGTATGTACGTTCAGCATGCTGGCAGCTTTTGCTGTATGAACAGGATAGGAAGCAGTTCCATGAAGGACTTGCTGGCAGCTGTTGCTGCAGGTGGCAGGGATACTGTAGTTGTGTAATTTACAGCTAGGGAGAAGAGGGTCTCACATTCAAGTAAGTGGTGATTCATGCCCAAATGAGAACAGATTTCTCAGGGAAGAAAGTGATGCCCTCTTCCATTATTTCATGGCAGTTTTGCAGTATTTTTTACCATCCTTAAAACATTTCTGGCACAAAGCTTATCTGCCAGAAATTTTCAGTCCCTGACCCTGTTGTTTATCTCTCAGATTTACTGCAAGTTTTCTGTGATTAGTATTCCCAGCCTCTGCCTGCTAATACAGCGTCCAGAGTTCAACAAGCTTAGCTTTAGCATTTTTTATAAAACTGTGGGACTCTGCAGTAGACTTGTCCCTTCTGTCTTATTGCAAATATTTATCCCAATCCTCTTCATTAAAAATCTGAGTCATCTTTAGTTGTGGGCTTATAAAAATTCTACTGGAAAAACACATACGCACAAACCAACCAAACAAAAATCCCAATCTTCCAAAGGCATTATGGAAAAGATGTTTATTCCTAGCTAAAAATCAAATTTTTAATGTATAACGCACTCATTTAATTGAATTATTATTAATTGTAATTGTGTACTTGAGAGAAAAAACAGCTATATAATGTAGCAGTTTTGCAATGCTTGCTATTACTGGGCTTTGCTGGTGTCTCTGTGTTTTATTGGAAGGAAGCAACTTGTGCCATCTCTGGCATATGCTAATTACCCTGTTTGTTTTTGTTTTGCTTGGTTGGTTATTTTTGTTTGATTTTTATTCCTCTCCCAAAAAATAATGCAGCTTCTTTTTAGTAACTTAGACTTTGTCTGAATCAGGGATATAACCAGGCATTTTTCTCTTGCCTTCCTTGATTTGCAACACATGGAAGTCTGCAGTGAGAAGTTGTATAGATCCTGCTGATTCACTCTGGCAGATTCTAATAGTTAACTGCCTCCTGTCTGCAAGGGTGTGGGAAGATCTCAGCAGGATGCAAACAAAACTGAATTAGATATCACCAAGCTTGGATAAAGTGACTCTTTTTTGCTTCTGTCTTAGACACCAAAAGAAGTGCAACAAATATGAAGGTTTCTTATACTGAATGTAATAAGGGCAGGTTCACTACAACACACATTTACAGGACTCTTCATGTCTGAGTTTAAAAAAATAGTTATTAAAGGATATTCTGATCCCATTGAAGACAAGATGACTGCATCCATTAAACCCAGTGTTTGAGCCTTTTGCTCCATAGGGGCACCCATGCAGTGTTATTCATCTTTGGGTACTGATCACCAGAGAACGTCATCTGCTAATGCAGTGACTGGGAATATCAGTGCAGTTGGCTGCGACTGCCATGGAATTATTCAAGACTGTCTAAATAGGAAAACAGATCAGAACATCAGATCTCTGTCTTCTCTTCTTTGCCATTGGAGCTGGTGGCAGAGCTTTTAAATATTTATTAATCTTAATAGACGCAAAAATCTGCAGATGAACTAGGTACTGGCCCAGATACCAGATCACTGCATAGCAGCCCCTGCCCAGCTTCTTTGCATCATAGTTTTGTGCTGCACAGGCAGGAAATTTTAAATCTGATGTTTGCAATTCAGCATTGAGGCTCTGCCACACTGCCAATCTATTAAAAATGTAATGGTAAGAAAGCAAAATTTCATGTGACTTCTTGTGAATTCTGGGGTTTAAATCACTTTACATTTATGATCATGAACTCTGATGATTGAGTGCTTGACTTATTGATCAGCATGAAAGGAAAAATTATATGCCCCTCAAAGTATCCTTTCCATACACTGAGTTTAAAATGCAGTGTGTTGCTGCCCAGTGATGATTTCATCTTTATTGCAGGGAAACTAAGTGAAGTTGTCTTACTCAGTTTAGCTATGGCCTTTTTTTCCCAGGTGGGTCATGAAAACAGCTCTACAGTAGCAGCCTTTTGAAAATATTATCTCTTTTCCCTACCCCAGAATGTTACAGAGGATTTACTGGATAGTTTTATTTGCTTCAGCAAATACCTGCTGCACTTAAGTCATAAGACACTGAAGAAATACTGCAGTAGAGTTCTTTTTATATCACCAACAATGTAACTGCATTGTCAATTAGTCCTGAAACAGTGCTGAGGAGTTTATGGGAGGGTTGTGAATCGTACTGGAATCACTGTTTTGGGATTAATTTCTCTTTTAAATCCCATCAGGGAAAGATTTTCATACACTGAAAGTGGATTAAAATGTGTTGTGCTCTTTTGTGGTACAAAGAGAGAAGAATTAATTTCCAAAGGGGTTACTGCTGATTTTCTAGAGAATGTCCATGCAAGTGTTGCAAATATATGATGTGAAGCTACATAGCCAACAGTGGATTTTGGAATAGCTTTGATCCTTTTGCTGTATCTCTGGGACAGGAGATTAGGGTTTGCTAGATGATAGCTCCTGTTATTTGAAATAGCTTAAATTTTTGTAATAATTCAGAATGTATTTTCTTCCCAGCATGGATCAGAAGTGAATTGCCAGAAACTCAGTGGCTAGCACATTTGGGAGTGTTTGGAGAGATCTGTGTTCCAGCCCTTATTCTGAATCACGTCCCTGTGTGACCGGCTACTGTGAAATCTTTTTCTCTCTTCCTTTAGGTTCAGAAAAGAATGTATTATCTGGGGAGAAAACACTTCATTGAACCTGATGTTTTCCTGTCAGAGGTGGGGCTTTCTAAGCAGTTGCCATTTTTTCACAGAATAAATTCAAGAAATGTAAGGCTCCGCAAGTCATTTTCATAGAGCCTTTCATTTGCTCTGTCCCTTGAAACTCTGTCTCCTCAATTCATGTGAATGTGTACAGAAGGGCAGCCTCATTCGGAAGCAAAATTCTGTAATAAAGGCATGTGTGGGTGGAAGCGGATCATTTTCACTGATCCTTTTGTCTCTCTTTATTTTGTTTTCACCCTTTCTTTTGCTATAGCAACGGTGCTGAGTGTTGATGCCGTAACATGTTGAAGAGATGATCTGGACATTAACTTAAACTCAATCCATCCTTATTTCCTGTAGAAAATGGATTGTCACCTGTGAATCCTTTTGTAACCTACTCATTGTATATCTCCTTATATATATACTCCCTCCTCCTCAATGTATCTTTATATATCTTACCCATAGGTGGCATATTTATCATAACATTTTCACCTGTGTGCAGCCAGGTCTCATTTTCTGTTTTCAGATGCCTCTCATTAATATTTCAGGTGTAAAAGGTCCCTTCAGATTGGAATACATCACACCTGGCCAAGGAAAAGTGGAGTTGCATCTTTCATAAATGTCTATCAGCTATTCTTTTCTGTGATAGTACACATAGTCACAAGTGGTGGACTCTGCTGTTTCAGTCTATCATTTCCTTTGTTTCCTTATTAAACAGCCTGTCTTTTCCAAATAGATTGCAACATATCTAAATTTCCATCATGGATAATAGCCCTGATATGGTGTCTATGTCAGTGAAACGTGGCAGAGTGAAATATTGCCCTCCCCCCAGTTTTGACTCTATCATCAAGTTTGCATTATATCAGGTCATCTATGAGCTACTGCAGTAATCCTTCATTCTTATTCTAGCTGTCCACTAGTGGCCTCTTATGTTTCATCAAGTGAAACATTGAAATAACAAGGTGTGCATATTTATAGCCTCATTGTTGATTAAGTATAGTAGCTAGCTTGTGAAGTAGATGTTGGGAAATAGGATCTTAAATCAGAGCTCATTTTCCCCCTTCAGCTTGGATGACAAAGGAAATGAGATATTCCTAGAAGTGTTGTCCACAACAAGATATAATAAGGAACAGAAGGTACAGCTATTTGACTATATTAATTAACTCTTTTCCAGAGTTACACATCTGTCAACTGGTAACTGCAGCAGCTTCTCAACTTCATTACTTTAAGAAGGTGTATTTAAGTAGCATTTTTTTTGGTTGGTTTCATTTTTGTACAGACCCTTTACATGCAGTGATACACAGCAAAATGACTTCTTACCAGTCTATGAAATTGCAATTTACCATTCTCCAATACAAGCAAATAAGAAAAGTCAACAGAAAACCCCTCAGAGCCTCTGCTAGCAGTAAAGATAGAACGTACTGTAAAATGAAATTTTACAATGTAGGAGTCATCAGACTGCACAAGACATCAGTCTCCTTCATTAAGAGGTATATCTATATAGTTCACAAATTGTCCTTCGGCCTCTTTTTCTGTGTTCTTTAGCCAAAAGACCAGCTAAGATGAAGGGATGTTGCAGATGCAGTGAATCCTTTGAGAAGCACTTCAGCTTACAGCTACAGAATGGCATCGAAGCTCCTCATGACCCAGATCCAGGCCAGAACTGTGCCCTTCTGATATTAGGGTGTGTTGTAACTGTAGGGAGAGTTGTCTAGTGACTACCTACCAGTGTGAGGATTTGGGGTGAATTGCCCAACACATTCCCTTTTCTCTGGGAAGCTGGGGTGATGATGGCCCCAGAGTGCTCCTCAAGGGGTTATTGGACCATCTCTTCACCCCTGCTCAAGAAGGTGCGCAGTCCCATCTTATTTTTTGTTCTCCTGACTCTCTGATGAAAATTCAGGTTTCCCAAAAGCTGTTATTTTTTTATGTCTTAAGGCTATTTGCACCTTGCTGAGAAAAGTGCCTGACCATGGAAGCAGAGACTCTGACCGCTCTGCAGTCTCAGGCCTCAGCAGAGCAATAGTTGTCTTTGTTCTAGTCCAAGTTACCATTTTTATCACTGTTTTCTACTATCATGATGCTCATGGTAATCATGGGCCTAAGGCGGGAGTGGGTGGATTTTTATTTTTCATCTCTGAAGAAAGGCTCAGCATCATTGGTGGGTGGTTCTATACCCCCTCCAAGGGTCTCTCTTAGTTTAGGTCTCAGTTACCTCAGATGGCAGTTTTCTCTATGTCTCCTCAACAAATTTTGAGAGAAGGCATCTATTGTGGCTTTACTTCTTTGCATTTTCTTTGTGACCAGAAATAAGAAATTATCTCCTCGTTACAAGAAAATAGGAAATAGTGATTTAATCTGTTTGGCACATATTGTTCATTTAATTATTGTGTGATTGCTGTGTGACAACAGAGTAGGAGTAATATGGCCACACATTGCTGTTTCAGGGTGTGTTTCTTAATGGTCTCCTAGAAACAGATCACCAGTCCCTTTCTCCAGGCCTCCTTTTTGCTCAAAACCTGCCCTGCCCCAAAAGTGTGGCACAGCCAGTGCACTGCAGATCTAAAAGTGCTTGCTTCAGTTCACAGAGCACTAGTGATAAACAGGCATCCTCTTGAGTTCTCAAGGCTTGAAACTTTTGTTTACTCTCCAGGAAACTTCATTTAATATTCTTGTGAAATAAAAAATAAACCTGAAAGGTGCTTGAACCCCTTTTTTGAGAGTGTTGTTTCGAGTATTGGTTACCTTGGCCTGCCTAACCTTTTACTACAATTGAAACACTTCTACTCTCTTACTGCTTTAGCAAGTTGGAGTTGTTAGTTATAAATACAGAGTTTGTAACACCTCCTGATGCGCCATGAATAGTTTTCAAGGCCAGGCTTTTCTGTTGTTGGGATGTCTTTACTGATCAACAAGTTCTCCTTATTTCAGGTTGGAGCTTATTAACCTGAAGATGCAAAAGGCTGGGATTAAGTTTGTATTTCTGAGACCTGATTAAGAATTGTAAAAAATGCAAATGAAATTTCTGCTATAAAACATAAATTACTGTAAATCCTCATTTGATTACTGCTGTGCTACAGGTACATACTTTTCTCTGAGTTAACCCAAATCTATTAGAATTTTTTGCTCTTTGAAGTCAGTTTCTTATAGGCAATATCTGTTTTTTAACGGGAGTAAAATTAGATGATTATCCCCAGTAATGAATCAGGGAAACCGGGCAAAGTGCTGCCATGATTATTGCCATGTTCAGTCAGGTTGTGTAAATATTTCATAGGAAAAGAGTTGCCTAGAAGATTGTCAGAGGAACATCCTGTGGATCATAAACTCTTAAAGGGATGGCATGACAAGAACAAAAGGAGCTGAGTGCAATCTGAAGGGACAAAAGAAGGTGAGAGGTTTACATCAGCACTGCACATTGAACTACAAGTAAACGCAAAGGGACTAAAGTGAATGCTCACATCAGCAAAAAGTGCCAAAATATGAAGTGAGGCTGAAAATGACGCAATATTCAATTTGCTTTGGAGCCATGTGTTATTGATGAATCTTCTTTCTCACAAGTATGACCTGAAAGATGGTGTTTCTTGTCCTCTCTTCCCAAACAGTAATATGCTGATACTGAGTTCATTGTAGGGGGTTTTTTTAAGTGTTATCTCTCAGTAATAGCAGTTGCTGCCCCTCTTTGTTTTCAGTATATACTCTGAGACTGAGTCATATCAACGTATGTGGGCTTTGAGTTCTCTTAACTTCAGCAGAACAGTCCTGTTCAACCAAGATCAGACAAAAACTGTTTAAGGAAGAGCAGAATAGCATAGAGGAGAAAGAAGGAACACCTCTGTGTTAAGAGGATTTTTTAAATGGGATCTGAGGAAGCTGCTGATATAGGATGGAGGTTGTAGTCTCAGTAGGGAGGACAAAATGACTGTGCAGTGCTGAGGTTCCTGATGTTTATTGTCTCATTTCAATTGGTCATCAGCTCATTCACTGTGTATAGGGCAAAATCAGAAAGGAAGTAAAGGCCTATCAGGAGCCCAAAATGCAACACTCAGTTGATAAAATTGTATCTTGTTTTGGAATGACTCCTCTAATTGTCTTCTATCTCATCAGGTAAAGAAAATCTCTCCCTTTTTCTTCATTTTAACAAGAGTCAGTATATATATAGACTTTCTATTAAAATTCACTAACTGTGCTATTGCCATTCCTTTTATCTTCTCAGCCAGGTTAATAAGATTCTGTGTATACTGCAGAACAATAACACTCTTGTCAGGTCAAAAACACATTTTACATCTTCTGGGAGGAAGTAATCCTTACGTAAATATGCTGGTTGCACTGTTCTGTCATTGGGAATTTGCTTGTGTGCTGAAGAAGAAAGGTTCCCAGCTGATTGTTTAGAATTAATTAATGCTTCCAGAATTGTTTTTCATGCTACACAAGCGTAAGAATACTGATACAGTGTAACTGCAATGCTCCCAATTCAGATTCAGTGGCAAAACTATACTGTAAATAAGTATATAGAATGAAGAGAATTTATGCTGGTAAAAGAATTGTCATATATAACTATATTCTAGGTATTTCTACTGCCACAGTATTGGCCAGGTGATGCATCTTTTCAGAGCCTGGCTCACAAAGAAATGGCAGTTGTAGGTCACAGTAGGCATAGTACTTACTACAGTTCATTACAAAAATGCCTAATGAAGAACTTTCTGGAGCTCAGCTCTCATTAATCTCGTTATCCAAATGTGGGATAGTGATACTTGCAAAGTCTTCTGTGCAAAGAGAGGCAGTAAAGAGGAACCAAAGAAGTGGTAAGAGCTTCCAGTAACCCCTGTTTCAGCTTGAAATTGTCATGCCAGGAGGATCCTTTACGACCTTTTCAGCCACTAAGGCAGAAAATGCCAACTTATAACTCCTTCATGCGGGACTTGTGTTTGATGGAGCTCATAAACATCTGCTGAACATTTGAACTGTAATTAACAGTTCCAGACATGGGCATCAAGAGTCATGTTCCCTTGCACAGTGGATATTTGTCCTGCTGACCTTGTGTGGCCCACTACAAAGGAAGAGGCTGTGTCCAAGAGAAGGACTGGTGCCCCCTCCTTGCTCCATATTTGCATGCATTGGTCCAGCTTAGAAGTGGTTGTAACTTGACTCATGTAATCAGAATGACTTGTTCACTCTGCATATTTAGATAAGCAAAACCTGAGCTAAAGAGTAGGAATTACTGCAAATAAGGAGAAAAACATCTTATATGGAGGTTGGATATGCTTGGATGCCAAGTCTGAAGAAATGACCTTCACTTGTGCTTCTAACACAGACTTTTGGGATCACCTTAGATAATGAAACTATGCCTCTGTTCACATCTGCTAATGGGAATAAACCTTACCTTATCCTCCTGCTGTTTTACCTAATCAGATGATAAGCTCTGGGGACAAGACTGTCCCTTAAAATAGTAAGTATGTTCAAAACCCAGTTAGTAGGTGGATCCACTAAGCCTTGGGGGCCACAGTCATGAAGGGATTTATATGCGTTTTCCCACTTATTTCTATGGGAAGCACATTTGTGGGTCTTTGTTGTAGACAATACAGATACACAGTAAGTTTCAGAAAAAAAATTGCCAGATTATTTAAAAGATTATGTTGGAAAGGAAAAAAAGGGACAGCAGAAAAAAAGCAAAAAAAGAACCCTGAAAGAACAAAGTTGCAGTAGGTAAGTTTTAAAGTTTTATGTGTTAAAGATCAAACAGGCTATGCAGTAACTTGCAAAGCAGGCAATGCTTAAACTTCATTGAAGGTCAAGAAGCTAGTAGAATTGTTTCATTCATTTCTTTCCTTCCTTCTTTTGTGATGAAGAGCACTAAATCTGTGTTATTCTAGGATAAGAAGACGATCCAGACCATAGAATAGAAGAGTAGCATTAGCATGAGGAGGCTTTTTTGCTCCTGCTGTTCTAGTTTTGGGGTGAAACCTAAGCCCAGATCTTAATCATGTGCAGTGATTAAGATCTTGCTGACAAGTGGATCAACTATGTAGAAAAGCTCGAGCTTCAAGTTTGAGCGTGACAGTGAAGGTGCAGAAGATACTGGAGAATGGAGTCTTTTTCTTTTAAAGGTCTCTGTCATTGATGTGACTGAAGCAGCAAATCCACTCTGATAAAGCAAAATTGTTCATAGCCAGAAAGGATTGGTCCGAACTTCCCCCTCTGAATGGGGAAGCAGAGGAGAGCAAACATAATGGCAATGCACTGCCAGACTGCTGCTCTTGTGTCCTGCTGAGCTGGAGGAACGACTCAAACTTGCTTCCACTCCGGCTCTCACTTGCCTCTAAATTGGAATTGCGGAGGAGGAAACAGAGTCCCAGTGCATGGCCCTTGTCTCCCCCACAGGTAAAACTCAGACCAGAGAGGAAGGAAGGGAACTGTTCCATGCGTGTGGGTATAGACCCCAATGAGTATAGACTACCATGTGAGGCCTTCTGAATGAGAGGCCAACCATGTTATTGCTTGTGGGATTTGGTCCTTGGTGCTGGAGAGGACAGGGAAACTGGTGAAGTCAGCTGCTGCAGGACTTCGTGTGTGATACCTTGACAGAGAATTTTAACTAGAAACCTCAGGAGAGACGTACAGTTATTTTGCTGTCAGCCAAGATTCTGCAAATTGACTTCTGTCTCTGTTTGGTTGATTCTCTCTAGCTGGATATTAGTTGTTTTTACTTACTGCCACTGACCTCACCTTTTTGTTATTGGGTAGGAATTTAAAAGGGTGTCCTGATGGTGAGAAGACATAAATTTAACACTCTTGTGAGGAACTAGGAATACAATTCTTCCTGTCTTCCATAAGAATTTTTATTTCTATTTGAATCCTAAAAGCACCTTCTTCTCCCACCACTGCAAGGGTTAGATCTGAGTTTTTGTTTGAATAAAGCTGCCAAACCAAGTGTTCAAAACCTGTGTAAAGCCACACAAAGAAACTGCTGTGCTGTAGTAATATTGGAAACAAAAGCTGTTCTCTCATTTCATTTAACACAGTGGATCAGAAAAGAGGGAATTAATGGTATTCTGATTGCTATTTGATTTTGTATCTCCCAAGAAAATTAATTAAATTAGTGTTTTGTTTAATAATACTTAATGATAAAAACCCCAAACCAAAGGGATTTTTTGGATTGTTTGACCATCCAGGTCTGGAAATCCTAGTGAATCACCTCTGAAGTCAAAAGGAGGCATTGCAGAAGCAGACTTTATGCAGAATGGAAGAAAGGCAGTTCTTCATTTTCTTGGGTGATAATTCAGCATTGAAAGATTGCTTTATGCTAAAATTGCAAGTAGTAGATTTTCCACTGTAATCTTTTCAGTATCTCCATCCCTTTCTACGATGACAGTAGTTACCTATTTAGGTCTCTTTCTGAGCTGTCTGGTAATTATTGCTGCATTGTACTGCTGTAGTTCAATGAAGCTGTGACTGGATGCACAAGTCCCTTGCTTAGTTATGTTCCTGCATCCCATCATGGCTATGGAAGTCTGAGACTGCTGAAAACCTTTATTTCAAAATGCATAGTAGAAAATGTCGCATTTGCAGATAAAGAGTGAACATTCCTATCTATGCAGGCAGAACTGATTTTCTCCCTCCACATAAATATCACAGTTCCTTGGGAAACTGTCTTTTATTGATGGATCCGAAAATAGCCTCCTTAAACCTTTCAGTCAGACTTAAGCCTTTCAGTCAGACTTAAGCCTTTCAGTCAGAATGGTCTGATGTCAGATCTACAAAAGTTATGTTGCCTAAATTATAAGCTTGATTTACTTTTTGGATGCATGAATTCAAATGTGTTCTTTGCAAATCCTAGCAATTTTGGTGTAATCAGAAGAGATTACATGCAATTTCATTGTCACTGAAACGAACATCCACAAGGCTGCAAAGCACAGGCAAGACAGCGTTCTTTTCTGTAGGAATAATAGCCCACTGTCTGAAATAGATGTAAGATTTCTGTGATATATTGGGCTGTCCAGTGGTGCCTCAGGTAACATCAGTTTTATGCATGCAGCCAAGGTTCCAAATCTTCCTGGCTCTGTTTCTTTCTGTTTGTGATTTTTCTCCATTAACTAATCCCTTTCTGGTTTAAGTTTTCGACTTTGTTGGGAATCCAGTCAAGGAATCGGTTCAGATCCTGTTCTTCTGGGAGTTTCTATAAAATAATAACTACAGTAGTGATGAAACATGATTAAACATTATATTTTTTAATGATGCATTTTTATAAACTTGTTTTGCAGTTACTGCATTTTACAGTAACTCCTAGATTTTTTCCTGTCTCAATGTAACAGAGCGCAAAGTGCCAGAAGATGTTAACAGCAGATTTTCCACACAAAATATTGTTGTGACCTATAAAATGCAGGTTTGGGTCTTCTGGTTTACTTAAGCATTCTGCATTATTTTCTTGCACATGAATCTTTGAGAAGTGATTGTTCACCTTTTTGTTTGTGTGTAATAGTATGTGCAAAAATGGCTGAAAGCAATGCTGGTAATAGGTATTACAAGGGGATGGTGCTGGAGTTTTTTCCACTTGAGTAGAAGCATTTTTTTGGGTGATGGAAGGATGGAGGGGTCTGGTTTTGTTGTGGTGCTCTCTCGATGCAAATGAGCTACTAGTTAAAGAATTCAAGATAAAATGTGTTAACCTTACCCACAACTCAGGCTTCCCAGTCTCCAGAAATCTTCCAAGATCAATCTGGTGGGGCAGGTGTTTTTGTTAATGACTTCAAAGCAAGTGCTGTTGGATTCCTTTAGAGCAGTTAGACCCTGGGTCTGGGATTGTGCCCCACTGGATCCCCCACAGGGAGAATGCCATATCAATACCAGCTCAGTGTTTTGCTGCATTTTCAGATGCAAAGTGTGCTTTCAGTGCTGTTTGGTCCCCACAAACAAAACCTGAACATTCTTGTGTTTGTCCTTAGAAGTATACACTTGTATGAAATACTGCAGTGGTTTTAAATGTATGGGAAAACTGACATTACTGTCCTTGGAAATATAAATTAATCCATTTTCTGAGAGTTTTATACTTCCATATATATGTATATTTTGCAATTTTTTTGGAGCAAATTCCCAAATGGACACCACATAGCATAAAATCTACTTGAAAAGTTAATTGTTCTTACTGAAGAAATACTTTTTTTGCAGTAATTGCAAATTCCTTACTTTCCTTTAAATGTTTGAAAGATGCTATCAGCTGAACTCTAATAGTTTTATCTTTATTAAATTTTGTAACCATATGTAAAAAAGGAGTCATTCAAACTATTTCCAATGAGTCTGTAGTTTATTATAAAATCTATAATAATGTAATTTGAGTTTCACCAGCTTCTAAATGCTGTGAGCAAATTCTTTCCCATATTGAAAAACCTGCTGTCAAGATTGAAGAGGCTGCAGCAAAGAATTGTATAAGTGCTTAGGACTGTGAGGATATGAGTTATGAAGACAGATTAGACAGACCTAGCTACAGGCTGTAGTATATTAGACAGCATAGATAAATTGAGGCTAAGAGGGCATCTCACAGTGGGATGAAATACACTGAAGGAATGCTATAGATTGATACCTCTCTGTGGTTTAGGACTAGTTGCTTCAAATATGTGAGGTCACATACCATGAAGTTGACAAGTAGACTTGGAAACTTGTAGACGAAGCATTGAAGTGAAGCATTTGAGTTCAAATAAGGGAAGACTGTAGCAAACCATATGCATTAGCCATAAATAGAAATGATTTCAAGAGTAAATTAGATTAAGCAACCTGAAAAAGAGAATAAAAACATGGTTTCAGGCGAAGAGTGCAAGGACTGGGATAGAAATACCAAGATATAAACAGAACCTCTCCTGAAGAAAATACATTTTTTCCCCTAATAATTAAGAGATCTACCTTCCACCTTGCCTTGCTGACCTTGCACAGTTTTTGCTCATGTTTCAATCAATTTTGATGTCCTTCTGCTGTTAAAGCTTAGGGCTCCCCGAAGGTATGTAAAGTAACTCAAAAGGATTGTGGGTTGCAAAGGTTTTTGAAGTACTTTATTTTTAATTTGCTACTATGCAGTAGTAGCACGTACACGTATTTTAGACCCAAATGAAATTGTACCCTTTTGTCTATTTACTAAGGTTAGCTCACATGCCTGGAAGTAGAAAGCTTAGTGTTCCCCATTTGGTGCTTTATAGAATTTCAAATTATAGTTATTTGTAGAAAAGGCTGCTTCTATTGTATCATAAGAGGGATTTTTTTTCTGTATCTCACTTAACTTTGTTAAAACATTGAATTTTAACTTCTGCTGTATTGACCTCTGTGTGGTTTAAAAAAGTTCATGTTATCAGTTGTACTCATGGTGCAGAACTAAAAAGTAGCTGCTTCTTGACAATAAAGTGGAATTTGCTTCCCTTGGAGATGTCCAGCTGTAGGAATGGCTTGTGCTGCAGGCTCTGACCTCAGCCTGCATGAGCAGGGTAAGACATACCTGTGGTGTGGTGGGATAGGATGGGAGCTGGGGGGTGACAGCAGGAGGTGTTCTTTGGCTCCTGCACCCTGAGTGTGGTGAGTTACAATGCCTTGGCCAGCACCTGGATGTCCACCCATCCACTCCCTCCCTCCCTTGCTCCACGGGACAGGGGTAGGAAATTAGATGAAAAAGCTCCTGGGTGGATATAAAGACAGGAAGATTGCTCATCAGTTATCATCACAGCCAAAACTGACTGGACTTGAGGGAAATTAACTTGATTTATCGACAATTAAAGCAGATTTGGGTAATGAGAAACAAATACAAAATTAAAACACTTGCCCTCTTCCCAGCCTTTTCCAGGCTCAAATTCACTCCATTCCTGCCTGGAACCTGCTATGCCTGGCATGGGGAAGCCCTGGATGTTCCTCAAAGACGTTGCCCCTGACAGTACCTGGGTACCTGCACCCCATACCCTGAGATATGTTAGTCTTTCTTTTTTTTAAGGAAGCTTAAAAAGTACTTTTGACAATTTAGCTTTTTCTTTTCTGCAGACTATTTTTGGAGACATTCCTTTATTTCCTTTAGAATCAACCATAGTTGGAATCTTGATGTAAATTAGCCCAAAATAAAATCCTTTTCTCTGTCAAAACATTCTTTTAAAGTGAAATGGTACTTAAAGACTTTAGTTTTTAATACACATTAAGGAAAACATTGCTATCACTTTCCTCATTTCATTGGAGAGGTGACCCTAGTTGATCTGGCTTTTTTTTTTTTTTTAAATAAATTACTTGCTTAAGCACTGCCAGATATCTAATTAAGTTCCCCATTATTATGAATATTCTATCCTCTGATGGCTTCTTATATTAGTAAATAGTTCTCACAAGGTCATTGTTTCCACCTGGCAAATAAAAATTTTTCCCTGTTTTTTTAAGGAATGGTAGTAGGAAATTGGCATCTTACATTGCCTTCTTGCACTTAGATTAAAAAATATCCATTTAAGAAACTTTAATAAAACCATACTGGTCATTCTGCCCTCATGTTGATGTCAACAATATGATCACACTGGAGAATAATCCTACTGACAATTCACCTATGACAGATTTTACAGCTGGCTCAAAATCGGGCCTTGAAGGGAATCTTATGTGTTCCCCTCCTTCAAGAATACAAACCCAAGAATACAGTAAAAACAAACTGGAAGTTTTCATATTGAACTTATAAAGCCAAAGTTTGTCACTGGTCATATAACACAATCTCCTTACCCTGGCTTGTCCTGTTAAGGTGATGTACCTGCTTTTTTTCCCCAGAAAGAAGCATTTAATTTCTTTTCTTTCAGCTAAGCCTGGAGTGCAAAGCACAGCAGCTGTGGCCCAAAGATAGTAGACTTACAGGTGTGTGTTTTGCAAATGTGGAAAATGAAGTTCAGCCAGAGATGATTCTTTCCATTACCTTAGAACTTGCTACTCTAGTAACAGGAGAAGCCTCCAAATTTCTCTTCTCTATTTTTTATTTTCTTTCTTTTTTTGCCCCCCCTTTTTTAAACTATGGTATGTAAATATTGAATGAAATATAAAGGTTCCCTCCACATGTCCATTCCAGGTATTCTCCTGATGCAAGATCCTCCAATATAAAAGTCAAGTTTGTCTCTTGGCAAAACATTAATGTTAATATTAACACATTTTCACTTGCATTTTCAACACCTCATCTCAATGGACAACCAGATCTTCAGAGTAGCCTTTATCTTCCCTCCCATCAGTCTGAATGAAGTAATCTGTTTCAAAAAAAATAATGTTTTTTTCTGTTTTCTTCAAGTGTATTCTCATCTTACTTGCATATAGGATGTAATTAAAAAAAAAAAAAGTAAGAACAGAGCTAGAAACAAAACTTCAAGGCATTTGGGCAAATATAGGAAATATAGAGCATATTTTAGAGATACTAGAAGTTTGTTTAGGAAAAATACTGCCAAGACAGCTTTCCAAATTCGTTTTGTGTGACTGTGACAAATTATAGTCTTTTTGCTGTAATGCAATATGGAAATTTGCAACTGCGTCAACATAGTATCTAGAAGAATTTACATACCCCTTCATCCACACGTCCACTATCAGTTCCTCAGATTGGTTGATATTTAGAGTTTTATGTGAGGTCTGAATTTTTGGAGAAGGGGTGACTCAAACACGTAGTTTATACACGAAGTAAAATTCTTAAACTGTTATTTGTCAAAAATATGTTAGTGTAAAAGTCAGGAGTCAAAATTTTCCAGCTTGGCTGCCTAACAACATGCCCTGCTTTTCAAAACTGTCTAATTTCAGCAGAGTTTTCTATTGTTTGCCCTGAGACTGAAGCAGTGGGATTTCTCTTCAGTGCTGCCTTTATACCATGGTGCTTCTCAAATGAATATACTTTGTGTGAGGGGGGAGAAAAAGAGGTCTCAAACCCCGTGGGTGGCATTGCCTCCTAAGTGTAGGGACTGAACTTCACTGAGAGCTGGATGTGGTGCTGAAAGGGAGGCTCCAGCCTCATCAGGGATACTGCTGTGCCCCCTCCTTGGGCAACACCAATGTGGGAGAGGATCTGTGTGTGTTGACTCAGAAGAATCCTCCTGCTCCCTATCTGGGATGAGAAGGCTCCTTCCATTCTGTAAAACATCAGCTTTCCCCATAGCTGGTATTTATTTACACTCAAGCAAATCCTTCCACCTCTGGGCTCTTTGCAAGACTGTCATGAAAGAAGAGTCACTGCAGACCTCCCACATAAAAGTGAGAGTGGGTGAGTCTTGTCTCTGGCTTGACTTGCATTTTGGGGTGCTTGGTGACCAAGAAGAGAGCTTGTGATGATGGAGCCCAAGCTAGGGGTGCCTTCTTTAGTGGAGTACTCTGTGGAATTAAGTCAAGCCTCTATGTGAAAATCAATGATTTTTTCCCAAAGTGAGAAGCTTAGGCAGAATACATCTGAGCAATGACAAGAGCTGTGACTGATAATGCTGCTCAGCACTTCAAAGTATAGGTCTTCTGTACAACAGGTACCATGCTGCATGTGTTGTTTCTTCTGTGAATTATGCAGTTACAAGCCTATCAAAACTCTTCTTGTTTCCTCTTCTGTAATTCAGACTTCATTTTTTTTCCAGTTAGGAGGCCAAGTCTCCTTTGAGTCAGAATAGCTTGTTAATATGGAAAAAAGATTCCATTTGTTTTGAATATGAGCATGATTTTGATTGTTTCCTGGTAAAATGTTGTAGTTAAAAAAAAACTCCAAACAACAACAAATGAAACAGCAAAGCACCTACATGATAATGTCCTTTCCC
Source organism: Monarcha castaneiventris obscurior (assembly GCA_026261815.1). Classification (NCBI taxonomy): domain Eukaryota; kingdom Metazoa; phylum Chordata; class Aves; order Passeriformes; family Monarchidae; genus Monarcha; species Monarcha castaneiventris. The sequence continues at coordinate 36,155,196 of JAMPIT010000566.1, read as the reverse complement.
AAGCCTATACAGCCCCTGGCTGGAAGGCAGATTTTAGGTTCTTGGTTTATAAATTGCTACAGCTAAGACAATAATACATCATTCTTCGCTATCACATAGCAGAGACAAATCAGATAATGCAGATAAAATCTCCTTTCTGTAGCTTAAAGTGAGTGAAAAGCAGAGATAAATTGCAATCCCAAAATCAGTGGCAATACAAACAAGAGAGGAACCTCCTACTAAGATGAATATGATTGCATCTTGATTTCTAAGGCTCATAGATTTGTAATTCCTAGAAAAATTAAACAGCTTTTGCCTAAAGCTATTTTTAGTGTATACAGGTGTATTCTAGTGATAGGAGGAACTGTTGATATGTCAAAGGTAATTTTTGATGGCAAGATATTGAAGGAGAACACAAAATTGTATATATTACAGCATTTGATGATGAGCAGCTGTAAGCCCAAACTAACATAAATTAAATGTGTATCACATTTTTCTGCACCCTGGGGAAGTGCAGAACAAAGTCATGCAGTGATTACACTTTCACCAGCATGCCATTAACAACTCCAGATGGCAGCACTTTAGCTGCAAACATCTCCAGGTGTAATGGAAAGGCTAAAAATAACTAAACAGCAAGGCATGACCTAGTGACAGCCCAATTTGCAAAAGGAATGAAGAGACAACAGGACTGTTAAACTGAAGACATCTAAAAGAAATGGCTTAAGCAGTGAACACATTCATGTAAATACAAAATTTTCTTAAGGAAAGACATATGCAAGATCTGTCTTTTCTTTCTGCATAACTCATCATGAAGATGAAAAGTGTATGTTCATTCAAGTGCAAGCTTATATGTATAACCTGGTAGGAAAACACTAAATTCTACTTGATAAGGCTTACTGTCATCCTGATAGGAAGGCAGAGGAATCTGTATTTGCCTTCAGCAGATTTGTTCTCTGGTTGGTTGATTGGTTAGTTTATTTGTTTTAAGACAAGATACTGGAATTTAAATATATGCCTTAGGAAGCAATGATATTTTCATTTTTTGCTTTTTGCCCACAAAGTGCCCTGGGATATCTTAAATAATTACCATCCATTTAAGACTGAATTTTATAGGATAATTTTATTTGCTCTGTCACTTATGTGCTAACAATCCTTGTATCTATGGGCATGAAGTGGATGGACTGCTGTTGGCTCTAAATAAAACTAGTGGTTTCTGTCAAATACATTTTGTATCATGCTTCAGAAAAGTTACTGAGCCTAGAACAGAGGTGAGGGTGCTACCAGGGCAGAAGTGAATGACAGATGCTGTCTCATTCTGTGAGAAGCTGTTACTACTTATTTAAAGTTCAGGTAAATCAATCAGAAGTAACTGCTTCCCAGTTGTCCTTTGCCAGTAGATGTGGTTGTGTGGTGAAGAGCTCCTTCTGAGGAAAAAATAGTGTCTTGAAGACAATCCTGTTTTCTTTAATAGTCTGTAAGTTTGCACTCTATTTTAGCAGTAACATAACCTTACAGACTTAGCTGGACAGATTTCTTTTTACTGCAGCTGATAAAACTTGGGTGTCTTTAAATTGTCAGTGGTGATTTTATTAGTGTATTTCAGTTCAGAACTGTTCATGGTCTACAAGGATCATACACAGTACGATGGAAACAGTCTTGAACGTCCCTGGGCAAAAACACAGAGAAAAGTTACTATTATTGCTGGAACACTGAGTGGGGTCAGACAAGTCTGGTTTCACAGTCTGAAAGTGCAGCCAGCTCCTGTGTGTTGTCCATTGCCCCCAATATGCTGTAGCTGTGCTGCAGTCCTGTCTCTTGTGAACTTTGCATTCATCATTTTGTTTCCTGCTGTTGCCATCATCCCTCCCTCTACCACATGTTCCAAAAGGAAGGTCTTCCTTCTTCCCTCTCTCACGATCAGAGCTAAAAGTCATCTTTTCTCTCCTCAAGCGGAAGGGATTGGTTCCTGCAGTGCCTTGCCCAACCATCTTGTGGCTCCCCCACACTAGATGAAAGCAAGGATGGCATGCTCACACTAGAATTACCAATGTGTCTCATAGCCAATATGCCTGTATAGGTGGAGAGAAGGAGGAGAAACTTCTGTCTGTCGATAACCTGAGGTGTGTAAGATTAGCTTCTTGAGACAATGGGGAGCAGTCGTTATGTAACATCCAAAAGATGAGGCTAGCAGTTCTTCCTTCTCTGTCACTTGATTGTGGCTTTCAAAATAGTCAGGCAAAAGAGATATCATTCATGATACCACCATTTTAAAAATTAAAAAAGGCTCACAAAAAATGTGATTTACTGCTCTGAACACTGGCAAGGCAGAAAAGTGACTTCTTCTGCTGATAAAAACCACCTTAGACAAAAAATCCAGACTTGCAAGACCTGTACATCTCCTGCCTGAGGCACAAGAATGCCATGAACTGCCATTCATTTCTGTCTGAGCTAAAAAATCAGAAAAACCTTGCTAAATTAAGTAGAGTTTCAGGCTTATGAGGTTTATAGTTCAGACTCAAAAGATAAATCAGGCAAACATCAGCACTTTGTCTGCTTATCCAAATTAACCCTCATAACTTCTGAAATTTGTTCATGGCTCATTTTCCCAATGCAGGAAGGGAAGTTAATGATACACTTGCTTATATTAATCTCACTTCCAGTTTGACATATGTGGATAGCTAATACAATTTTAAAGATGCAATAGTTCAAGCACACTGTTGAGATGGGCAAATATTTATACATAATCATCTTGTTATATTAAGGAGTTTATTATTCAAATATGTTCTGCCTTTTGGGGTATAATAACTTGTAACTATCCAAAAGCAAAATCAAATGTGATGACTTTTAAAAGATTTCTTTGAATGAATGTTCTGGTACCGGAAAAATTTGTTGTTTGGGATTTATTTGTTGTAAAGAACTGTGTCTTTACTGGATATTGAATGCCTTCATCTCTGCAGAGGCATTTCTATTTGGAGTTCCATCCATGCCTGCCTTCCCTGTCATAACCACAAGCCTAAATAGAGGAAGATGTTTATCATTTTCCATTTAGAAATTAGTATTCTAGTCCCTCTGCAGTGCATATAAAATGCTCGTTATGCAGGAGTTTCACTGAAGTAGAAGTGATTGTACCAAGGGAGAAATTTCTCTCAATCAGGTTTGAAGTGCGTGCCTCAGGGGCGGGGGCATCATCTTCCTTTCTTGCACACAGTCACTCTTCTTCTATCAACACCAATTATGAGGTAAGGTTCAAAGCTTGCCTGTGAGTTTGTTCATATTCAAGCCTGCTGAGAACAACCTGTCCCTTCCTCTCAGCAGACTCTCTCCTTACATTAGAATTCCCTTTCCTTTTGGTATCTATATAAAATATACAGAAACCTTCTCTTTTGGCCAAGGACTTTGAAAAGCCATGAGTTCTGGTTAGTTCTGAATATCCTTTTGAGGTATTCCTCTGAAAGTGATCTTCTCTGATCTTCTTTGATTAGACTGTAGACTTTTTGGAGTTCGTGCTCTGCTACGCAAAATTTTAAATGGGGAACACTGGCTTTTACTTAATGTGCATAAAAATTGGGGGAAAAGTTCTTGCATGCAATAACCTTTTTCTCTTTAGGAAAAGTGGGAGTGGATCAAAAATTTGCTCTGAGTATCTGAGTGAAAACTAAGGTTGCTAGAACTATTTTAACCTCTAACCTGTTGTCTCTGATAAAAGCGTTCAGGAGGGTGCCTGCATTTGGGGCCTCTTCGGTTCAGGTAATTTTAAACTGAAAATGATAATGTGCAGAAGGTTACACTGAGGAAAACTAAGGCAGATTGTCAATGCAGGCTTGTGTTTTGTGGCTGAATGATGGTAATCTTATTTCTGTAGGAAACAAAATAAGTCTGTCTCTCCTGGAGCACAAGCTGTCTCAACCAGCATGTTTGTTTCTTTTGTAATCTTAGTTACTTTTTTGTGCTGTTTCACCTTGAGTTTATCTTGTTAGGAAATTCCTGGTAACCTTCTGTGATAAAGGCAATCCCACATTAATTAACAAATGCCTAATTTTGTGCATAAAGTCGCACACTGTTATGAAACTATCCTTGGGAACCTTCCTAGGAACCTCAGGAGGAGAGAGGTCTGTGAAAGACTATCATGGTACAGTGCTATGCTGTAGTTCAGCAAAAGTATATAAAAGTTGGGTGCTTATCTGTGGAAAACTTTTTTGTTTTTTTAAAACTCACCCAGATCTTTAGCAATTGGAAAAGGTTCTTAAAATAGCCACTTGCTTCTTTTCTAATTCAGTGGCTTTAATATAAAATGACTGGAACAAACCAAACCAAACTGTAAAAGTGCTGTCCTCCACTTCTGGTTTCTGCACTGTTATTGATCTGCATTATTCTATAGCTCTGGTGTCTGGCAGAATCACAAGGTGACACACCTATCTGACAAAATGTGCCCACAGCTTAACACTTTCATTTATCTTAGGAAAAAACTCAACCGAGTGCTCTGAAATTCCATCAGGTTTAATAGGAAAACGTGTTATTTAGTAGAAGTTTGAGAGGAAGAGTGAATTGAAGGGAGCTCAACTGTTTTTAGAAGTTGTCTAGACTTCTTGAACTTTTAACGTCAGAATAAAAATTTCATTAAATTTAATTTATTTTCAATAAAAATCTCCCATTGAGCGATGGGAGAATATCTTCCCTCTTTGAGCTGCACATACACTATCTTACTGCACATAAGGAGACACTGCTTTTTTTACTTGACACTATTACTATATTAGATTTCATGCTTGCAAACATCATTTCAAAAGAGATGAGGATAGAGGATTTGTTCAAGACCCAGTAGGAGTCTTGCTGAAAAATGAATGCAAAATTAGCATTAAAGTTTCTTGAGACATCAGTATTTCTTTGTTTTCCCTGTATATTTTCTTCTTACTCCTTCTGTAAAAGTCCAAACTCAGTAGTTTATTCAGAATCTATCCAGTTGGATAATTTTTTGTCTCATGGTGGAGCCAACCTATTTCTCTTTAAAGATCCACTGTTGTTGCATCATGCTACCTTACTAAGGTGGGTATTTTAATGATCTGGAGGAGAATATAAGTTTGGAACAATTCCAACACCTTCACACTTCACCAGGAAGTTGAATTAAAAAGTAAACTCGTGAAGAGACCAACGCAGAGCCAGAACTGAATCTGTGCCAGGCAGCACAGGGACTCAGCACTGGTGGTGCTCAAGGCCAGGTTGGATGGGGCTTTGAGCAACCTCATCTAGTGGTATGTGTCCCTGCTCATGGTAGGGAGGTTGGACTATGGGATCTTCAAAGGTCCCTTCCAGCCCAAACCATTCTGTGAATCTTTGATTCTATGATCTTGGCTGGGGAGCAAAGAGGGAAAGCCCTGGCAAGCTGGGCTTTGCTTGTGTGCTGTCAGGCAGAGGGTATTCCTGGAGGTCTTAGGACTGCTGCTCTTAGGAAGATTTCCTCTGCCTTTCTGCCCACTCTTCCCCAGCACTACCTGCTTTCCTACATGTATCTTTGTCAGACTCACCAGCCATCCTACAAGGCCATGTGTTTTGCTGGCTGGAGCAATCTGCCCCCTCAGATACACTAGACAGTAGAAACACTGTTCTCATGCCTAGAGCTGGCTCTGTCATCAGCACAGTAGTGAGGCAAGAAGGCTGTGCAAAGCAGAAAACATCGAATCAGCCTTACTCAGTACCAGCCGTCTGAAAACAGCCCAAACATTAACCAGCAAATCTAATTTGGACACACTGCTACATATCAGTCGTGGAACACTCAGCTTTGGAGAGACTATGCCTCACTATCTAATCCTTGGCCTAAAGCTGTGTAAATAATACCCTGTGCTGTCAGGGCCCTGAGGACACCTCCAGTCTTGCGTGTGCCAACCCAGCCCCTTCAGGGCCCCCTGTCCCCTGCCCGGGGCTCGGGACCCCATGGCAGCCCCTGCCCCAGGGGTGCTGCAGCAGGGCCGTTCTCCAGCTCCCCGCAGCCCTGCCTGGCCACGGGCCTTGGGCCAGGCACCGCTGCAGCTCCACATCCCAGCCCAGCCTCAGGCCATTCCTGTTCCCAGCCCCATGGAGAAGCCTGGTGCTGGGGCTGCCCCATTATCCCGTGGCTGCCCCATTCGTGTCTGGGCTAGGCTGGGCTGCAGGCCCTGCCTTGCTGTCCCCAGCATGGGGAGCCCTCCATGGTCCTGGTTGACTGGGAGCCTGTGGTGCCCTCACAGTTGCCATTGACACAGCTCTCCCATAAGTGAATATTGAGATACCGTGAGTTTTTAATACATTTCTTCACAGAGTGACAGAACTGTTGGGTTTGGAAGGGACCTCTGGAGATAATCCTGTCCAACTTTCTGCCAAGGCAGGGTCACCTGGAGCAGGTAGCACAGGAATGTGTGCAGGTGGGTTTTGAATATCTCCAAAGAGGGAGACTCCACAACCTCCCTGGGCAACCTGTTCCAGTGCTCTGGCACCCTCTATATAAAGAAGTTCTTCCTCATGTTGAGGTGGAACTCCCTGTATTTTAGTTTATGGTCATTGCTCCTCATCCTGTTACTGGGCACCACTGAAAATAGTCTGGCACCATCCTCTTGGCACCCATCTTTGAGATATTTATACACATTGATGACATCCCCTCTCAGTCTTCTCCAGATTAAACAGACCTAGCTCCCTCAGTCTCTCCTAATAAGTGAGATGCTCCAGATCCCTAATCATCTTGGTAATTTAACACTTCTAGATTTTCAAGACTTTGGTGAATTATATTTCCCAATTCTGCAGCAAGAATCTCACAGGAGAGAATGTGTCTCCTCTGACCACATCCAAACCCCAAGGGGACACATTCATCAGGCCTGACCGGTGCCAGGCTGCAGGAAGACTCTACAATTCATCTTAGGAAGAACAGAAACTGAGGAACAGTAACAATGCCAAAGAGCAGAAGTGCCTGCAAAATGCAGATTTGAATACGTAAATGTTGATCTTATCTTGGGCTGCCTAGCCTTATTTTTGTACAATTAAAAAAAAAAAGCCTAGATGACAAAATCATTTTGAAATCAGAATTGTGAGAGAGGAACGAAAGAGATAAAGTCTGTGTAGGAGAGAAAGAAAAATGTGGTGTCTGCTGGGTACCCTGAAATGTACATTCTAAGTATTTAATTTTTTCTTTAATATTTTACAATAAATAAATCAGTCAATAAATAAATACAAAACGTTTCCACTGATTGATACACTCCTGAAACTTCTTCGTTTTACTTTCTGATCACTCTCCTAGTGCTTACATAAACAGCCTGAAGGTTTGCTTTTGGTATTTTACCTTGTGGTCATGTTTAGAAGCTGCTTCATCAAAACAAGATTTTATTATTTTCAGAAGTTTATGAAGCAAAGAATTGGAATAGCTGGAAACATACAAAATAGTCTAATGTCACTCAGTAGTTCAGTTATAAACCTGAAATATATAAAGTAATAATAGGACATCGCCATTTACCACTCAAAATATCCTATCAAATTTTCTACAGGAGAGAAAAGTTGGAAACCAAATAAAATTACCTCCTGGGACTTCCCGAAGCAAAATTCAAATGGCCTCTGAGAACATCACTGTAGGGAAAGGCACTGAACATCAAGAAATTGGTGATAATCACTGGCAATCTTAAAAATGCTCCATTTACAGCAAACGACTGGCAAAATGTCAGTGTATAACTTTGCTGTTTCATTCCCATATGTGTTTAACTAAATGCATTGCTATTGTTTGTTTCTTGTTGCTGTTGGAAAGAATTCCATCAGCCAAATACAAATTTTTTTGCTTTTGGAATTTAAGAGGCTGTCTAGTGTGAGCAATTTATGTCCAGCTAAACTCCATTGTATATTTTCTCAATGATATAAAGATTGATCAATTGGAAATTAATTTAAATAATTTAAATAATAATTTAAATAATTCTTAATATTCTTATTGATCAGAGGGCACCTTCCTTAGAAGCTTCGTATGCATAAATATGTAACTTCATATGTATATATCTTTATATTTTACTTATATAGCATTCATAACTGCTTAGTGTTTTGTCCTAGTTTGGTGAGATTTGATCCTAAATTTGGCTTTGATTCTGGCATAATATAACTACATGACAAGGTAACCCCCCTAGCTGATCAAGGGAAATCAGTTGATGTAATCTTTTTGAATTTCAGTAAATCTTTCAATAGTATCAATCTTTCAATAAATCTCTCATAGTATCCTTCTGGACAAAATGTCCAGCCCCCAGCTGGATAAACACATCATGGGATGGGTGAGCAACTGGCTTGTGGGTCAGGCACAAAGGGTTATAGTGACTGGGGTGACGTCAGACTGGGGACCTGTCACCTATTCATAAATGGCTTGGACACAGGACCAGAAGGGACATTAAGCAACTCTACAAAAACTGGGAGAAGGTGTTGACTCCCTGGAAGGCAGGAAGGCCCTGCAGAGAGACCTTGATAAATTAGAGGACTGGATAATCACCAACCATGTGAAATTCAACAAGGGAAAGTGCTCCATTCTGCACATGGGAGAGGGCAACCCTGGCACACAGGACAGACTGGGGAATGTGAGGCTGGAAAGCAGCACTGCAGAAAGGGACCTGGGGGTCCTGGTTGATAGCAAGTTGACCATGAGCCAGCAGTGCCCTGTGAGCCAGGAGGGTCAGCTGTGTCCTTGGGGGCATCAGGGACAGCATTGGCAGCCAGGCAAGGGAGGGGATTGTCCTGCTCTGCTCTGCACTGGGGCGGCCTCACCTCGAATGCTGGGGGCAGTTTTGGGCACCACAATTTATAAAAGACATTAAGCTCTTAGAGAGTGTCCAAAGGAGGGCAGTGAGGATGGGGAAGGGCCTTGAGGGGAAGCCGTGTGAGGAGCGGCTGAGGGCACTTGGTCTGTTCAGCCTGGAGGAGACTGAGGGGAGACCTTGGTGCAGTTACAGCTTCCTCATGAGGGGAAGAGGAAGGGCAGGTACTGATCTTTTCTCTCTGTGAGCAGTGACAGGATCCAAGGGAATGGCCTGAAGTTGTGTCAGGGGAGATTTAAGCTGGATATTAGGAAAAGCTTCTTCACCCAGAGGGTGGCTGAGCACTGGGGCAGTTTACACAGAGAACTGATCACAGCACCAAGCCTGAAGGATTTCAAGAAGCATTTGGACAATGCTGTCTGGCACATGGTGGGATTCATGGGGTGGTCCTGTGAGGGATCAGGGCTCAATCATCCTTGTATGCTTGGCATATTCTGTGATTCTGTGAAGTCTGCATACAGGAGAATGGGAATATCCGCATAGCTTGAGCACTGATCACATCAAGTTTGCAGTGGGTGAGGGCATGGGATTCTTCTTGCCCATCAAGCCTATTTTAAGGGATAGGTGCCTCACCACAATTGAATTGCAGCTTATGACGTGGTGCTGACTGACTTTCCTGGTTGGCCCCCAGAAGACCACAGTGGAACTTCCACACCATGCAAAGTGTTCAAGTGCTAGAATCTTTGCCTCCCCACAGTGCTTTAGGGTTTCACTATAAGCCCTTTGAACACCTCCACACAAGTGTAGATGGTTTGTCATATGTGTTGGTTTTTCTGGGAGCCAAGCTGAGACTGGCTTTCAGATTTAACAGTTTTGGATGACTCACTCTTTCAGAGAAGCAGCTGCAGGGTATTCAGGAATAGGCAAAAATGGCAATCCAGTGACGAATGTCGTCATGGAGGTGACAGGAGTTGCTAAATATGGTGCAGCACCTGACAGGTGAATAGACATGGTGAGCTGATTACATTAAAATACTTGGACATCTTCCCACAACTTCAAGTATTTCTAGAAAAAAAAAAAAAGATCTGACCTTAGGACTTCATAGGTAAATAATTACCCTGTTGCATTTGGAACTAAGTTTAAATGTGCATGTTGTTGTCATTACCTAAAATATTTTAATCTTTAATTTTGAGCTTTGGATCTGTTGTATCCTTAATGGTAAAGTATTCTTTAGAGGTGGCACTCTGGATTTCAGTAGAGATGTGCCAGCTGCTGGAGTGCCCTGTCAGTGCATAAATTGCTGAAAGGAAAGGCCTTTGCTATTTATTTAGAATGTGAACTAATGTGACCAACCTACTTGCCTGCCTGCCACCCTGTCATTTCTGTTACCTCTGCTGAGCTGCAGAGGAATGGAACTGAAAAACAGGCTCTGAGCTTCTTCAGCCAGATAAAAAAAAAATAAAAGAGTAAAATTCAAAAGCCTTATTTTTCTCATTGTTAAGGTTCTGCTGTCCTAAAAGACAGAAGTTGATAGGAGTATTTGTGGTATAGTGTGAAGAGTTCTGAGCTGGATACATGAGAAGACATTAAATCTTCCATATGCCTGGTGACACCATTTGGCAGGCTCCACTGGAATAAATCTGACTTGTAACCTGTTTGCCATGTTTAGTGAGTAGCCCCAAGCTCCCAGTAGAGTGTTTTTTTCCCAATAATCTCTAGTTTAGTTGTGAAATTTTCTTTTCGTGACAGACCTATGCTACAAAAAGCAAAAATTTTGCAAAGTCATGCCTTCTTGAGAGATAAAGGTCGTGTTTTGGGGGTGATATATTGCAATAGAGGCTCCAGCTGGAAGCCAGGGCAACAATTTACATGGTCTTGTTTTGCACAGACTTTAAGTAACACAGATCTTGGTGTCCAGGTAAGTACACACAGAGAAGAGTGGACAAATTTTCCACTATGATCAGAAAGCCTCTGTGTTTTGAAGCCCATTGAGACAGATATTTGATCTTCTTCAGTCGTGTTGTCCCTCTTCTTCTTGCTCCCTAAACTGCTTCTCACATGTCTAGAGATAAGGGATACCACGTGAAAGCTGTTTAAACCACACCAAGAATTCATCCATAGACTGAATCCTGAGTTTATTAGTGTACAAAATATAACTGGGTTAGAAAGCAGTCCAGGGGATTAATGGGAAGAAGCTGGCTGACAACCTATTAAGCGCCATGTTGTGGGTATAACCTCCTAGTTTGGTGGTCCCCAAACTTCCAGAGGTGATGAGTGAATATGAGAAAAAAGCATGATTGTGTGCCTTGTCTGTCTTTCCACTTCCATCCAGTATCTGCTAATGGCTGTCCTCAGAAAAAAAGACATTGGTGAGGAAAGTCCTATTGATGTGACCTGATATGTATATGTTTTTTGGCAGTCCTAAGCAGAGGGCTAAGGAGTGCAAGCAGCACTGAAAGAGTCTTTTCTCCCTCAGAAACTGTCTCTAAGTGGAAAAAAAATTTTGGTTTTCCTTTGCTGTTATTCCTCTTTTGTAGAGAGTATCCTTCCCATACCAGCTCAGCCTCTTCCTAGACATAGATGGAATTTTTCTTTGATACAGTGCCCACTGCATGACACAAAGGACTGCAGTTAATCTAAGGCAGGTAGCAAAAACATCTATTTAAGATTCCTGTATTTTAGGACTTGATATTTAAGACAGAGTCATATAGGCATATGGATTGAGACTTACTTGTAAAGAGAATAATTTGGTCTCAACCTGTTTGGAAAGAAAGATTTATATTGATATTTTCATCTAACATGAGCATAAATCTCAATGATCTACTAAACTATATACCTGGATTTTTCCAAAGCTTTCTAAGACAGAACCTTGTACAGACTGTGTGAAATTCTATTACTATATCTGGGTTGAATCACTTGATTTAAGACTCTTTTCCTTTCTTCTTTCTAATTGCATAACATCGTCTCTTGAAATGGTGTTTTAAACAAAAGGCAGACTTTAAAGTGGTGTGGGCTTTTCCCCAACACCTACACTAATGTCTAAAAATACTCTTAAAATTATTCAAGAATGAAGTTTTTTAGGGTGAAGTTCCTCAGATACATTTTGTTTTGCTTTTCCAGGAGTGAGTCAGTTTTTTATTCACTGTAATACATTTGGTTTGTGAATATTGCTTTCATTTTTACTTTTGTGGAGCAAAGCAAAAAGATGTCTGCTTGTCATTTGATCAAGGTAATGGCTTTAATCCTATACTTTGGGGAGGGAGTATGTTTGATCATGACAGCTGGAGGGCATACCCTATTCAATCCATGAAAAGTCAAAAAATATAACACTTAAGTTCCTGCTAATTAAGTAAGTCGTAACTGACCAAGAATCATCCATGGTAATCTGTGATGGTACCATGAAAATGCATTGTAATTAGGTAGCACAGCTTGAATATGAATTAGCATTATTCAACAGATGCACGCCGCTTTGTTGGTTCCAAGTATCAAACAGTTTTTCACTGAAATGGAAAATCAAGTAATAACAGCAACAACAATAAAGGGAAGAAATTTATACAGTGCTCCAACATCTCATTATTAAAGAAATAAATATTTCTATTTTATTTATAATTCACTATTCAAATCTTCTTTTAAGGAAGACTAATATGCTGTTCCAGAGAAAAAACTTTAGGAAAGAGTGTTTAAAATGAAAAGGATTTTCCTTCAAATCTGCCTTTTTGTCTCCTCTATATGGGAGAAAATGAAAATATGAAAATATCTGAACACATATGAAATTAATTCATCTTCAGCCCACATCCCTCCAGAAACGATAACCTCTGTCATAATGTTACAGACAACATGACAAGAATTACATGCCTAGCATGCAAAGACTAGTGCTTGCAGTAATGATGAGCATTTCATAGGTACAATATGCTTGTCTAGTCTGTCTGTATGCCCTTGGTTACTCTTACATTTCTTGTCTCTGTAAAGTTGTACAAAGGGGTTTATATTGGCAGCTTTGCAAATACCTGTTTGTTCAAATGTTCACTTCAGTTAAAGAAATAATTCCTATCTCAGAATTTTGTTTTCCTGTCTTCCTGGTTGGGAGGTACTGTTGGCAGGAGTGGTGTGTATGGTGCACAGTTGTGTATTCGCAGCGGGGATGAGCCTGCAGAGAATGCAGGAGACCCAACATCCACACTAACACCCTCTTAAAGATGCACTTCCACCCTGCTGAATGAGTGCCCACGAGCAATGGAGCACACTCAGGGCACCCCAGTTTAGCTTCATCCCAAATGAACACAGCCTGTGTGCTCTGAGATTGCCCTGCAGTGAAAAGCAAAATGCAGTAACGGGGAATGCTCAGGAGAGTCTCTTCAAAAGCACACTCCTGTCCCCAGCTAAAATACCAGTGGAGCTGGGATTTTCAAACTGAGGTAGAGGATTAGTCACCCCAAGGGTTGTACTCAGACACCTGGAAAAAAGTATTTCTCAACAAGTGATAGACTGCTGCATCATTCATTTGCTGAACTGGAACACGAGGTCTGTATTTTGAATTCTACAGAAGAGTCCGAGGTTTTGGTTAAAATGCTTTTAGGTCTTAATATACCACTGAAGTGTAAGAACCAGGGAAGTTTCATTAAACACAATCTCTTCTGCTTCAGCTTCCAGCCATATCCTGCCATGTTTAATAGGAAAGCTAACTATCCTACCCTGCAGTAGAGACTTGAAGCCCTGGAGATAATGTGGCACAAAGCTGCAATAAATATGTTTTCTGCACACCGTTCCAGCCCAGGCAGGGTGCTGGGAGAGGGCTTGCATTTTTCTTACTTTATCACTTTGTATAGGGCCAGGTGGGTTATATGCTCTGCCTGCTGGCTTTCACTGGGAGTTAGAACTCCATCTCTCTGATGTTCCTTGAGTGGAAAAGCTCATTTTCATTTCATTACTACAGCTCTCCAGCCTCCTCCTGACTCAGCCTTTCCTCCTGCAGTACGAAATGTCATGTGGACACAGCCATTTTCATATATCCTTGCTCAGACTTCATTATAATTTATTATTAGCTGTATTAAGTCTCTGATACATAAGTCTCGGGCAGCTTACCTATCAGTCTGGTGACTGAGTGAGCAGCTGGGAAAATATGTCAGTAATTTCTTTATCTCATCTTATTAATATCAAATATTACAATTATTGCAATTTATTCTTGGCACCCACATTTTTTAATTAGCAACATACTGTTCACACATCTTTCCTTGCTACCTACTTTAATCAGAGAAATGAGGAGCTAATCACTTATCTGTGCATTGCAGTAGAAATGAGTAAAATTATCACAGTTTGGGAACTGCTGTTATGCACACATGTAAGTGATGCACAACAGAGTTATACTGGTAAAAACAATATATTCCTGGACAAAAATCACTCATGGTTGCTCTGCATGAACTACAAGTTGTCCGTTGTGTTCCAGCTGTGACATAAACCTACTTTTTGTTGAATAAGTAGTTTATTTTTAAGCCCTAAATCTGATATAAGTTGCACAATTTTAAACACATGCTTGATTTTAGTAAGATTTTTAGACTTGGGTTCCTGGTAATATTATGGACTTTTGGGCATGTATTTTTATTTTGAAACAGAATACTGTTCAAAGAGGATCCCATCTTTACAGCACTGCAGGCTGAAATATTTTCTACGTGGAATACCTAATTGGGTCACTTTAAAACTCTGAGTTCAGCAATCATAAAAGTTCATAAAGTTCAAAATTCGAACTGCAAAATGATATTGAATTCAGTAGAATTTAGGGGTGTGTCTACTATTTTGAGCATTATTTTGAGCTTGGTAGGTATTCAGAATGTGTTCTTCATCTTGGCTATATGGAATACATGTATATAAAACATGAAAGGCAGTCTACAGGGCCTTCATGTTTCTCAGCAATGTTATCTCTCAGCAAGTCAGGAGCAAAAAGCTTCAGACTCTTCCAGGTGCCTTACCTCTTAGGTGTTTCATTTGTTTCACCTCTACAGCATACTTGGAGGCAGAGCCTCTCCTGCCCTGATTCAGTTGGTTACAGCCTTTAGGCTTTGGGAACCAGGTCCTGGAAGAAACTTCTTGCCTCCTGGCAGTGCTCATTCCACCCTTCAAGATAGCCTTTTCTTCAAGACCTGGTGTGTTTTGTATCTTTTGCAAATAGTTAGTGAAAAGGTAAAACATCTGTACCAGTGAAAGCCTGTCCATCTAGGTCTTATTTGTATATTAGCCTCTCCTTGCAAGTCCTGGGTAGTTCCAAAATTGCTTCTGGCTGGAGGATAAGAGCCTGCTATGGAGATCCTTTCCCTGAGTTATGTAACATTTCCTTACTTCCTCTCTGATTAGTGATCACTTACTCCTGAATGCAGCAGCTCTAAATGATGGCTTTAAGGTGAACCCCACAGACTGGGAATAAATAAGCCAATAATATGTCTGAAAGCAGAGAAACAGTTATTTTTGAGGTGCTTAAACAGAGACCTTCACGTCAAGGTTCTTTTCCAGTTCATTCCTTTATTTTCTGTTTGGTTTTCAGCAGGTCTGAATTACAATAAGATGACTCTACCTATATCTTCCATCACAACTGGCTGTCAACTGTCTTGAAAGGTAGGCTATATGTTAATAGTTGCATTTGTTATGCATTTGTACATCCAAATTATTGGGGTACATCCCAAATTATCTCTTTGGTAGAAATACTGAATATGCTACAGAAGTTCACCCAAAGAAATCTAAATACCCTTGCAGGCTGTCCACAAAAAGGGTGAAAATTCTAAGTACCATATAACTTATCCACTTGTATCACTTGTAATTAATTTTTCTATACTATTTTATTTGTCAATAATAAGACTGAAGATATTTGCATTTGTTTTCAGAAAGTAACCTGGGAAGCACACATACAACTTTGTTCCAGCTAGTTTTGCAGAGCAGGCTCCTCTGAATTCTGAATTAAAATATCCCCATGGAAAGCATGTAGGGAGCAGTCAGGTGGGCCCTGGGGACATGAACACCCAGCACTTATCATAACAGCACGTGGGCTGGGCATCTCACTAACATCCCTTTGAAAGACTGAACTGTGGAATTAGATCAGGGAAAGCTTTACCCAGTGCTGTAATTCACTTTCCTGCCATGCAGGAGAGAAGACCCAGTGGTCCTGTGTGGCAGCAGGATAAGAGTCCCAGTCACGAGCCAGGTAGTGGCATCCCTTTGTGCTCGGTCTTGGGCAGGCATAGATGAAGGAGCTGATGGCTTTTCCACAGTTCGTGACTTACTTGGCAGTAGATTTATTTCTTGCTTTGCTTCTCTCAGGAAAACACTGCATCATGTATTATGGAAACATCAAGGATACTGTCTTGCCTGTGCTGTTTAGTAAGTGACATAGTGCTTCTTGGTGGAATATAGATGTCAACATGACTACTGAAAATGTCCAAGGGTGTCATGAGTCCTTGAATGCAGGGGAGAGATGACATGCTATTAATGATCCATTCTTCCACAAGCAAATTCCAGTCGTGTTATATAGAGTTGGGACAGAAATAAAAATAGCCCTTCATTAAAAGCAGCCTTGTCTGCTGTACCTATGGCATACTAGACTTAACATTGTGAATTCTTGGGGAGAACAGAACCCAGAGATGCAGCTATTATTTCTGCTGTAGTGTGGCATGGACTTTGCTGCTGTGAATAATAACAGCCATGTTGATGGGTAGGCCTAAATTAAAACTGAAAGAGGTTATTCATTCATTGCAAAAATCCATCTTAATGTGAAGATGAAGGAGTTTGGGGAGTTTTTACATTTTGTTTTTGCTTTTAGGTCTATCTTCTATTCAGGGCCATGTAAAAGTTGGAAAATTGTTAATATTATGACAGATCAGCAAAGTTTTAAATGATTTTTTTTTTACTTCTCCTCTACCAGGCAATTACAAATTCAGTGGAGGATTTCCCTTGGTGCAAAGTGCCATATTTGATGTCTAAAAGAAAATGGTGACTCTTTTCTTCACTTTTTTGCGTATACTGGTCAACATTGATCAAACTTCTCCCTTGCTGTAACATCTGAGGTCCTTACCTATTTGCAGTTAGGAAATATCCTTGGTATTTGAGAGTGCTAACCAGTGTCAAGCCTCAGCTGATAGAGGCACTTAGGGGAGTATATACAGCTTATTTGAATGGGCAGGGCCTGGTGGTGAATGTGGGACAGTGGAACAAAGTGCCTGAGCTGTTCTGAGTGCTTTGGATGGTTTCATGGCTTCAGGGACTCTGTGGTACCAATGCTCAGTGTACTCCTTGCAGCCCACAAGTTTTACTGATGGAAATTGGAATTCCCCCCTGCCCACCGCCACAGGAATGGCTGTGGTTAAAAAATGTTTCTCCATTTGCTACTGTCAGAAGATTTAAAAGCCACTGAGCCACTCTATCAAAATGTAGTAGCATGACTGACTGCAGGTGTAAAGAGGGAGAGGTGTAAAGAAGAGGTGTAAAGAAGAAAAGAATTTAGTTCCATCTTGAATTATGTATAAAGTAATTTAACGAAGCCAAGTTTCAGAATTGACTGATCTGTGTGCCTGAAGATATTAATCCAGGCACAAATAATGGAGAATGGATCCTGAAATATCCTTGAAATTAGGCTCTATAAATTGGCCTTTTTATTTACTTTTTTTTTTCTCCTCTGGAAAAAAGTAATTTTTTTCACTGCTGTATGTAAATGCAAAAATGTGTCGTGGTCATGATAAATTTTGCTTTCATTGGTGTCAGTTTCTGAGGAGGGGAATGTGGATTTTGAACCTATTTTGAACTTTGTGTGTTGGTAATTTACTCAAGAAGGTGAACAGTTAAAAAGCTTTCATCTTCCATTATTATGGGCCCTTGAAGCCAGAAGCCTTCACAGCAGCATGCTGAGAATGTCAGAAGGAATCTGTCCTTTAGTCCTTCTCCTGGATAAATAGCTGTGGTGTTCAGCAAAATGCAATCTGAAGTCTGGCTAAGGAAATGAAAAAGCAAACAAGTAGGAGCTTTATTTTTAAGGAGGAATGGTGCTTGAAATGCTTAAGGATCTGCAACAAGAAAAAGAAAAAAGGCTATTAAGTGGTAAGATTATGCATCAGCATTCAATTAAGAACAAAGCTGAAGTTCCATAAATGTAATCCTAACATGACAAAAAGAACAAATTCTCGGGACTTAGTTGTAGCTGGGTTCAGGAGTAGCACTTCAGCTTTGAACTAGAAGGTCAATTATCAATACCAAGCACGTGTAAATAAAATGTTTTTCTCTTAAGAAAGTTACCAGTGCCTTATTGCTGTGAGGTACATTATTTAGTCTTCCCACCTGAAGACCAGTCCAGACTAGCTAGAACCATCTAATGGGTAGAAACATTTCTTGGCACTCCTGGAGTTTTATCTTCACATTTTTATACTTACAGAAGAAAGTAAATGAAACGTAATTTCCCCATACTAAGCATTGATTGTGAAGGAGAGAAGTGAGGAAACAGTGCAGGAAGCTTCAAGTGACTGAGAAAAATTTAACATTGTCTGTAAATTCAGGTTAAAAGATTGGTGCATAGTGATGTGAACAGGTTGGGACAGAATGGAGTGCATGCTGAGTTGAAAGTCAAAGATGTGGTGAGAGCACTGCCAACTCACGTTAATTAGATACAACATATATTACTGGATGTGTTCTGTCCTTCCTTTCCTGCATCCCAGCCCCATGTTTGTTAGAAGCCTCTGGTGCCTGAAAGTTGGTCTATGTGCAGAATCACAGAAAGAAGAAGTAGATTTAAAAGCTATCCAGCAGCAAAATGTTTCAGGACTGTGATGAGAAATGCAGGGTAATACTTTGGTGAGTTCAGACCTAGTGCAACACCTTCCATCTTGTGTCCACAGGACAGTGGTGTTTTCCCTGAGTGTGTTAGGGGGAACCTGTAAGCAAGACAGCAGCAGTGGGAACGTGCTGTGGGGCACAACAGCAAATGAAAAGAAAATCTCTTTGTAATTCTGCCATGTGTTGTCATTTTGCATGTGTTAGGAATGTCTCTTTCTGTCCTACATCTTTCCCCTCTCCGTACACTTGCACACAAGCCCGGGGTTAGCCAGCTGCCCAGACTGACAGGGTGTTTCCTCCACTGAGTCACAGCCATGCCAACAGCACATCTGAGGTCTGAGGACAAACCTTGGTAGATGCTTGGGAATACAAACAGAAGAAAAGTTTGGGGATTTTTTCCTGGGTCAAATTAATTTCCAAGAAGTTGCTATGAATCCATTTGCACCTACCTTATAGATACGCATTTTACCATTTGTGTTCTTGAAACACTGGCACTGAATTTTTCCAAGGAATGATCTGTGAATGCACTTTGACATTCCATGACTGTGTCATAGCTATTATTCTGTAAGAGGCCTGTATTTAAACCTGGTGATTGCTCAAACGCTAAAGGCCACAATGGCTGAAACACTAAATTTCTGCCATAATTCTGGACTGATTGACTAGAGAAATCATGTGGTACTGTTTCTACTCTAGAATCAGATGTCTTCCAGATCCACAGACAGTTTCGTCAAATTGCACATCAACATTTCTGCCATAAATAGTCATAAAGATGATGACAGACATATGCAATTTTTTTTTCTTCTCATACCTGTTCCCGTAATTAAATGTTGTTCACAAATTAGAGTTGTTGTTTTAATTTACAGGCAACCAGTTCCAGTAACTTTAAAAAGGCTGGAAGGGATAAAAAATGATTTATAGCTTCACCTTTAAATGATTACATAGAAATCTGTGTTTCTAGAGGTAAAGCTGTTTATTTCTGTGGTGTATGAGCTTTAGCTGACATATGTGGGACATGCATGTGAATGCCTGCACAGCCATCGATTGTGACACCATTGCAGAGACAAAATAATCCAGTGACAGCTAGGTATGTGGAAACAAGAGTCTCAACGATGAAGCTTTGATACCCGTGACAGAAGGATGTCAATGGATTCTAAGTAGTCCCACAAGACTTGTCAGATGTGCCACATTAAAATTAAAATTTAGTGAATGAGGATAAAACTTTAATGTAGCTTCAACTCCCTGACCTAGATAAAGTTGTTAATTTTTGATTTATAACTGGGTAGAGAATTTTAATCTGCATTAAAAAGAGAAATTCTTCCATTTCTGTGAAAATAAGCATCTTCTTCAAGTAGTGAGAATCTTAGACCAAACTCTTGTAATGTAACAGTGGCACCAAACCTATTGCACCTCAATACTGAGTTCAGAATTTGACATATCCTTTGGACTCTGCCCATTCAAAACTTGGTTTGCTCTCTTTCTTTCTCTGCACAGAACTGCTTGTGAATTGATGCTGTTTTGGGTGCCTAACAACTGCTGTGATTTTTGGTCTTAGATGGGATTCTTGCTTGCTTACATGAAGACTCAAATTTCCCTCAAGCTCTTGCCTCTCTTCTGTTGCTGTCTCCTACAATATCACCTTGCCAGGAGGTCCCGTTACCTGCAGATGTCCCCTGACCCAGGTAATGACCTGCCAATTACACACCAAGCATTACAGGTGTTGCAAAATCCCACATCCCTCCACCTAATCGAATGGATTCTGTTTAAGCAGTGTCTTCCTCTGGACTTAGAGGGAGGTTGTTCTCAGTTCCTCCCAGAGCAGAGCCCCAGGATGTGCAGAGCCCCACGGCCGCAGTCAGTGCTGCTGTGCCCTGTCCCGGGCTGCCCGGGGCTCCTGGAGAGCTCCGGCTGGACACACGGACAGGAATGGGACAGCTGTGGTGCTGCATTGCCCTCTAGTGACAGGCTCCTCATTAGCTCGTTTCCACCTCACCTTTCCAAGCTGTGCCAGATGTTGCCTCCACTGGATTTCTACACATCCAGGCAGGGGTAGCACAGCGGTACAGAGTAAAGACCTGGCTCTGGAAATGGATTCCAGGAGTTCCTAAGAGGAGGTTTGGTCGTATAGAGCCACTGAAAAAAACTCTGGCTCATCTTTTGTGTTATTGGTTTCCAAAGGAGCATTGGTTTCCTACCTGCCAACATCAAACATTCAGGCTGCCAGGAAAAAGGATTTGCCTCCTCTGTGCACATCCTGCCATTAATGCATATTTTTGAAAGCAAAAATGAGCTTCCAGTTAAAGCCCATCCAACAGCAGTTATATTCTTGAATTTTGGTGGTATAGCAAATAACAACTCATTTTTCTTTTTGCTAATAAAAAGTGAGGCAGTTGGACCTGAGATCACTAGAGAGTCAAAAATATCTAGTAGCGAGAATGGATTTACAGCTTCACATATAGAGGAAAAAAGCAGTTTAAAGAGGCCATCGAGCCAAGGTTTTTACAAAATCAGTGAGGTTACATTGAAAAAAATTACCTTATTTTTTGCTTACTTCCATAATGTCTTTGATTTTGGACATTTCTTGGCATCTTCTTAAGCTATAAGATATAATTCCAGACAATTAGAGAGCAGGTCGAAGGAAAGAGATTGATTTTAAGATGATTTTTTGAAGGTTATACATCTATTTTTGTTCCAAACTGGCACAAAGTCATAGCCTTATAATTCTCTTAGGTGAAAATGTTTGAATCAAAATGTCAGTTTTCAAATTGAGAAAGGAGGCATTTTGATTCCTTTTTCTCTTCCTTGTTTTCCTTTTGAAATTGGCATGGACCCTCTTTAAAATGTCATTGAAATGAATGCTTCTCTGCAAAACATTTTAGACTTAGCAAAAAATAGTCTGATTGAATTTAATCTACATGGCTATTTCTGTGTTCAAAAAGCCTGTTAAAGAAAATATTCATTTTGTAATTACTGTTTACATTTTCTGATTTATGACTAGTTTCTTTCACTCATTCTTTCCAGAATTGTGCCTGAAGTTTCAAAAATTGAGTCCTCCACACTTTGGAAGAACACAAAAACAATTAAATCATAGTCCCATTACAGTCAGTGACAAATAAATGCTTCATTGGATCACAAATTTCAGCCATAATGGTACCCCAAAGGGCATTAAATCTTCTGTCCATTATTTGTATTTGAGTGACATTGTCCTGAACTCATCCTGCAGGTTATTTTTTTCCTTACCTTCCCTTATGTCATAGCAGCTCAATAAGACCTTTCTCTTTCTCAGCAATGAACTACTTCCCAGCGTGCCAAGCTGAAACTTCTTTCAGACAGGCTACCTGGAGGAAGGACATCTACTTAAGAATTAAAATTTTGATTTATCCATCCTTGCAGTATCAAAACTGGAAGAGGAGCTTTTTGAGGTACTCTGCTTATGACTGAGATGGAAAGGAGTGAATGTGACAAACTCAGGATATAGACCAATTCAGTTGCACAAAAAAGCAAGAAAAGAATAATACCCATGTGCCAGCTCTGCCTTTGACCTCTGGCTTTCTCTCCTTTCTAGTTCCACTGGTTGTAGAAAGCATGCCTCTGAGCATGTGGAGATGATGCTTAATTGTTTCAAGGTGAAGTTACAGCAAACTGTGTGGTTTTATGTTTTAATTATGAAGACACAGAATTTTAGAGGTGTTTCTATTGCTTGTGTATTTCTCTTGGTCATTATTTTCCTAAGTTTAAAATAATACATTTAATTGGATGAAATCATCATTCAGTCCAGATGCATGTGGGATATATTTTTTATATGTCTGTGATAGGTTAAAGATGAATAGAAAAGTACCCAAGATTGGGAAAGTTCTTCTAGAATAAGACTGTTTTCAATAGGCTTCAGTTTTTCCTTAGAAGACTATTGAGACACTGAGACCATTTAGCCTATGTTCACATTTAGCTCCATCTGAAGCACTGTTTTAAATGACTGGCATTATCTTTCCAATAATTTCTTCACACTGTGGCTCTTTGCAACCACCTGCATGCTGTGATTCTCCATTGACAGTACTGAGAAATAGTCAACCTCTTTTCCTAATACCTACTTCAACACACTCAGACAAATTTTTTCGTGGTTAAATTCTTCTTTTAATGTGCAAGGATTAAGCTTTATAAAGTCAAAATAATAAAGAGGAACAGGTTGCCATGCATGTGTTGGCTGAGGATATTGCCATATCAGTGATGGATGTGTGTAGTGTACTGGCATCAGACCATCCCCTTCACAGCACTCCGAGCAAAGAGGCCAGTGTGTGTAAGCAAGGGATGCCCATCCAGCAGCACTGCAGTTCGTAATGACTGGGAGAGTTGGGGTTGATCAGTCTAGACAACAGAAGGCTCCAGGGACAAGGGGCAGTGGTTTTAAACTGAAAAAGGGCTTAGATTAGATATTAGGAACAAATTCTTTACTGTGACTGTGCTGAGGCACAGAATGAGTTGCCCATAGAGGTGCCCCATCCCTGGCAGTGTTCAAGGCCAGGTTGGATGGGGTCCTGAGAAACCTGGTCTAGTGGAAGGTGTCCCTGTCACTAGGTGATGTTTAATGTGCTTTTCAATGCAAACCATGCTATGATTCTGTGATAAAGCATGCCCACCTTGCCCTGGTGGGTAGTGAATGTATTGTGCTGAGGATGACTGACTCACTTCTCATTTTAAGCAGCAGCAGGTAGTTTAACGCTAACTCAGACTTGCTCACAGTGCAGTCAAAAACCTAGTGACTGCAAAGGAGTCTCATCCCCAGTGAGATTCTGGTCAGGAAAGTGGAAAAAATGTGTGAGGAACTGCAATCCTAATGCCTATACAATATAGGTTAATAAACTATAGGTTAACACTTATTCTACACAAGTTGTTATCACTATTACCTGTACTAACTCTGCTGTGTGGAGTAAATAGTCAAGTCCTTATTCTGTTTTCATTTGGTCCTTATTGAGGCCTTTAAAGCTTGTTTAACTCTAAGGGTGGGGTAAGCCAAGTCTCAGCTCTCCCTGCTTCCAACCAAGCACGTCTTTTTTTCCTCCATCAGTGCAAAATCTCAGCTTATTAGGAAGGTCTCTCATGCAGCAGTGTCTGAATGTACAAATTTGCTCACAATCACAGCTGGAGTGGCTTAGAGCGGAGACAGGTCATGCTGGGATCTTTCACTTTGGCACCAATTAAATTCTCCTATGAAAGCAGAGGAGGAAGTATGGGTTTGCGTTTTAAAGTCAATAGAAGCTGCAGAGCACAGAGCAACTTGTCTTTTCGTATGCTGCTCTTTGTAGATAAAATATTGTTAAGAAGTGAAACTCATGCCTAGCCCTAGGGCTTAGTTGCCTATCTGTACTGTCAAATCTGTCCAACTAGGAGAAAAACATCTGAAAATAAGGCCTAAGAATATTTTGAAGAATGTGCTGTCAGGGTAGGCTGTGGCAAGTCTTTGTAATGATCAAACTGGAACATTTTAATATGTGATGTTTTAAAACAGTAAAATGAGGGGTACTTTGTGGGCTTTTTAAACCTTGCTGCTTAAGGTGATTCAGAGACCATACTGGACCTCAGTGAGCCTTGGCATTATGACCCCTGAAACTTCAAAAACATGTTAGAAATGCAA
This sequence comes from Monarcha castaneiventris obscurior, assembly GCA_026261815.1. Classification (NCBI taxonomy): domain Eukaryota; kingdom Metazoa; phylum Chordata; class Aves; order Passeriformes; family Monarchidae; genus Monarcha; species Monarcha castaneiventris. Next base: position 36,131,052 of record JAMPIT010000566.1, on the reverse strand, counting down.
TGATGCAGAAATACTAATAAGTTGGTGGTGAACTTGCTCAAGAATTTGTTGATTCAGCCCTATGCTTTGTTAGGGTTTTCATAGCATATCCTGAAACTTTAAATATAAAACAGCTAGTCTGTTAAATTTTTTACTCAGAGTTAATAGATGCTGAAGCTTGGTTTGTCATTTCCATTGTTTTTGCCCACAAACACAGGCAAAATTTTCCTGCTTTGGCTGTGGTTGTGCTTTGCATTCTTAGGTTAATTCCAAACCTCAGGAAAAGCTAATAATGAAAAGATAATCTAGATTAAGTTCAAAACAAGATGCTCATAAAGTCAGATATAAAATAAAAGCTGAAGGGTTTTTTTTGCATGATTGAGAATTTGCAATAATGAGATCACAATAGTTCCCACTTAATTTTCTGCACTGACATGGAAAACTTTTTTAAAAATAGTCTGGCTACCAAATTAGTGACTGGTTTCAGGTCAAGAGAAGGAATCTGACTGCTCATCTGGTTGTTTCACAGAAATTGGCCTAGTTTGCTTTTCACAGGTAGAAAAGGGCAAGTACAGACAGTGCAATACATAGTCAAGTGGCATTTTACTGGGATTAGATTTTGGTTAGTTCAGACTTTTTCTGCCACAGAGTATGAATGTGAAGTGTGAGCTCACATGTGTGATATTTACACCACCTGAAGTTGGAATTAGTGGATATTTGCTCTAGAAGTATTTGCTCCCAATGGAGAATTGACAGAACAATGTATGACTCATTTGATCAATCATAGCCAATACAACTAAAATGATAAATACTGAGCACTTCATAGAATAGCTTGTGATGCATCTGGAGATAATTTCCCTCCTAAGTAATTGTTTGGGTAATTGTATTGCATAATTGTTTTGGATAATTATCTGAGTAATGAACATATTTAGAGAAATTGTGGTTTTCTCTTACAATATAATGAACATAAAAGTTACCAATTAATATGATAATCTATTGGTTTTGGTCAGTGGGTAATTTATTTTAAATTACAGTGGAGGAAAAGAATGCTAATTTGCTTTTTGAATTAAACTGCAGTAGCAAATTTGGTGTGCAAGCACTCACATTTGAACCACACTGCCCTGTATTCTGTTTTCTTTACCATTTAATTCTCCATGGAAGAGTTTAAAAAAAATGGACAGTTGTGTTTTATGGTTAAAAGGCAGTGCAATCTCTGCAGTCATGTCAGCTTTATAGAGTCATGTGCTCAGCAGAGGTCCAGACTGTGTTTTGTCTCTCCTTTGTGTGAGGATTTTGATTTTGCTGTAATTGTTTTGGAATTAGATTGTGCTGTGGAATGAGTCATCTCCACAGACCATAGACCATGGGTGTCTTTGCAGTTTCTTTCTCAAATAATAGCTGCACTGTTTGCCTTTTTTAGTTTGTATTGATTATTGCTGTGAGGTGACAAGAGGTAAAGTAGCTTGTGGTGCTGCTGCCAGTTATCCTGGAGTAGCAGAGGAGGAGGGAAAGCTGGAAGCCCCTGTTCTGTTCTGAGACATACCAAGGTCCCCCCAAAGCTCTTCCTGATCAAGTTTACTGAGTTAAAATTGAATTCAGTGGAAGCTCAGCTGAATAAAAATAAACACAGGATAAAGCCGTAGGTCTGACTTTGAAAAAGCCTTCAAAGTTTAGTCTAAAACCTCATAAAAATGAATGTACAAGAAGCATGAAGGAAAGTAGCTGGGAAACTGTCCTGGTTTTGCGCAGCTTTAAAAACATGTCTTATCTACTTCTCCAATATACTGGCAGTGGGGAGACTTCTCTGCAGTGGTTCAGCTGAGGTGGGGTTACTCTTCTGGCATTACAAAGGCTGCTGATGCATGGCTTGTGTGGTCCATGCTAGTCAACACCCCTTGGTTCATTTGAAATAAAAAAAATACAATCTGAATCACTTGGCTCTTCAGGCTCTGTGCTTTTTGAGGAGGCAGGTGGGCAGCAAGGCCGTGGGTGCAGCAGGAGGAGATGCTGTCCTCTCAGGGGGGTGTAAGGACAAGGCAGCCAGGCTGGATGCCTGTTCACTCCCTCCCACCTGTGTGGTGCCTCCTCGTGTCTGTACAGCTCTGAATGGAAACCCTGCCCTCCTCTGGGAGCTGCCTGGGCCTCACACCCCTTTGCTGTGAGTTGCCCTCCATCGGCAGAAGCTCCTGGTGCTCTGACAGCTGGTGGCTCATGGAAATACCTGCCCTGGAGTGCAAATGATCAGGATACATCCTGCCTTGGCTCTGAAGGATGGGAGCTGGGAGCACATCTGCTGCCCTCTCCCCAGGGATGGTGCCTGCCTGGCTCAAAAGTGACTGATGCTGGAAGAATGTTGCACCCTCTGGGTGCTGCCTCCTGCATGGAACGTGCTGTGCTGCTGTTCCACGAGCACAGTGCTGTGTTTTGCCACCTTACAGTGCCACTGAGGTCCCCTGTGGCTGCATGGCACAGGGATGTTCCAGATTGCAGTCACTACATGAGTTAGCTGGGTGTATGTGTACCTGGGGATTTGGCATTTTTGGATGGTAATTGTTTCCTGGCTTAGTTCAATAAATTAGAAAAGGCAATCTTATGGCACTGTGTATGCTGAAGCGATAAATACAACCATTTTTCCAGTAGTATGAATAACTAAATTACTATTGCCACATATTTATTTACTGTTCTTTATGCTCTCTGAACAGCTAAAGTTTTCCAGAAGAAAAGGTTTTAACAGAGAAGGTAATCTGAGCACTGAGAGAAATAATTATATTCTTCTGCATTACTGCTAAGCTAAGCAGGTTTTAATTGTGTTTGATTCTTTTGAATTTGCAATGTATTGAGAGTATTGATTCCCTCTTTTTGTAAGTAGCATTTGTATGTGGGTATTTTTATATCACCCAGTAGAAGTTTAGTTTCTAAACAAGCTAAAATCAACCTGTGAATTCATGGAAGTTTAATACATTGACAATTTAATTCAGTTAATATGCACTCAGAGTCCCTTGTGCTTTGATCCCTGCTGGCATCCTCTATTTCTAATAGTAGGGCAGTTGACTGAGCTATTGATGAATGATGGGCACAGTGGGACATTTGAGGATTTATATATCAAATCCCTACTCTAGTTTCTGGCTCAGTTCTTAACAGGGTTGTTACACATCTCAGAAACAGAATACAATTTTGAACCAATGGAGGCCTGTTAATGCTTGATCCTCAGAAAAAAAGTTGTGGAAACAGAACTAAAAGAATGGAAATCAAAGGAGTAAAGTACCAAAGAGCTTTCTAGTGCATATTTTAAAGAAAAATAGGAGTGTCCAGGGAAATGAAGGAGGAAAGCTGAGAGAAATGTAATGTGTCCATGTCGTGCCTATTTACAAATATCTAACGTTCACACAATGTTACCATGGAACTAGAACTGAAGAACACTACCCTCTGTAATACTGCTTTGGAAAATGCTTCAAGGTACTGGGGAAAACGTAAATTATTATTGGATGGAAGGGCTAGGGACCAGTGTTTTGACCTTTCTTCTGAAAGCAGAGGTATCCCTGGAAGCAACCACACCCAGGTATCTCAGAATCATATAGCCATAGGCTTTTGAGAGGGCTTCAGAACCCAGCTGGAGGAAACCATTTGGGCTTTTCCAGAGCTTCTTTTGCCTCAGAGAAGATCTGCAGTTATGTGAGGCAGAGAATAAACTAATGTCTTTTAAATTCCAGTGCTGTGTTGTGGATAATGAGGATCCTGACTACTTGATAGCTGTTTCAGAGAGAGCCAGTGTCTCTGGAAATGCTACAGTGACTATTAAAAGCTGGTGGTGACTGAGAGGTTTTGACAAAAATGGCTTTCTTCAAGTTCCAAGGAACTAGTACTGAATTCCCAAAGGTGTCAGCTCCCCTCAAATTTCTCCCCTGAGAAAGACAAATCATATGCTTGACCCTTCCTCTGCTTGTAAAAACTAAATGAAAAAATAATTGGATTGACAGTGTGGTATTCCTTCCTTCCTGTGCTGATAGGATAATAAAAAACCCTCAGAAGCATTCTGATAACATTCAGTAAAGCTAATTTAATAGTAATTGAATTCTTGAAAGTTCTCATTAGGATGCTAAAAGCAAGCATCTGTGTAATATGAGCATGGTCAGCATCACAGTGGAGCATGGGGAACTGATGCTGAAGCTGCCTGTTCTTCATACAAGCAAGACCACTTATTTTGCTTCTTAGTGACTTAATGCAAATATATTTGGAAGGGTTGCACTGGGGAAAGAAGAGGGAGAGACAAAAAATGTTCACATTGTTTTCTTTGCCAGATACCTAATGGTGTATGTGCAGCTGTATATATTCTCAGCATATACTAGGCCTGATCAAAAGGTATTGTACTCCCTCTAGCTTAAATTCAGCTGCTTTATGTTGTGCTGCTGGTATTGTTCCAGTTCATCATATGCTTAGATGACTCACAGTGAATGCATTGTGGTATTTACCATAATATGTTTTCCTCTTTTTAAATTAGTCTGCAGTGTATGATGTGAAATACAATTCACAATTAGCATTTCAGCACTATTAAATCCAGCTTGAAGTGTTTTGATGGAAACAGCAATCTGTTTTATTCTTCAAATTTCCCTAAACAAAGCAAGTGTATCAATTGCTAATAGTGTACATTATACAGAATTAACTAGTGTCTTTCAAATAAAATAATATTTAAAGATTGTTTTTTCACAAACCACTAGGAGTGAAAGAACCCAGTCTCACCTCTTCCAACAGTATTTAGTTATAGAAGGTTTGATATGCTTTTGGGTTATCCCCATCACTTCTGTTGGAGATGGTTGCTCACAACCTACAGCAATCTGACAACAGAAAACTAAGCAGCCTGGCTGACGTGGTGCAGAATTGTTTTGGTAAGTGAGGTAGTCTGAGTTGTTGGCATCTCCATGTTGATCATGAACCCCTTCCATGTTTGGCACTTTAAGGTATGATCTCTGAAAAGGCCTTAATGGAACTCCAGCTGCAAGAGCTGAAGAGAAGCTAATAGTACATTTTCACATTCTAAATGGATGCAAACTGTGTTGAAGAAAAAGGACACATGGCTCTGAAAAATTGCTACAAGTAGAAGAAATTGAGGTGATTCAAGGGATAGGAAAAGAAAAATGAAGTAGAGAGGGGGTTCAGGTGAAAAGGAAAAGTGCAATAATCTAATTGACCATCCCTCAAAAGCAACATGAAAGACAGGTGTGGGGACACTGGGAGGTCATCAGGTGAAGGACAGAGGTCAGCAGGACATTGCTCCCCCTCATTAGCACCACCATGTGCAGTGTGTTAATGCAGCGATGTGTGTGAGCAGCAGTGCTGCCAGGGCTGTCTGATGATCACACATCCTGCATGGGAAGTCTCTCTCCCATCTAACATTGCCTGTGCATGCACAGTAGGTGAGATGCCTTGTGGAAGTTTTGGACCAGCCAAGCCTATGTTTATCTTCTTGTAAAATTTGCAAAGTATTAAATCCTAGTATATCTTTCTGTCATCTGCAGAGAAGTGTAACAGGCAGACTGCAGGCTATTCAGTTGAACCGTGTCTGCCATCTGGACTTGGGGTTCTTGCTTCAAGCCAAGATCCCTTTACCTGTGACATTTCTGGCAGTTTCAATCAAACAGTGCTTAAAACCGTGCTGATCAAGTGTTCACAACTTCCAGAAAAATTTATTCTACTGGTTTAACCAATGTAAAAAACTTCTCAAAGCCCTTTGCTACAATCTAAACTTTTCGTATTTCTTCTGATTCACAAAGAACATATTTTCTTTTGTGCCTTGCAAGCATTCTTTCCAAGATAAAACAATTCCAAATTTCAAATTTTTTTTCAGAGATCAAATCTCTTTCACCTTATTCAGCATTCTCCTTTGTGTTCTCTTTTGATTGTCTACATCCTTCTTGAAAGGATACCCGACACCTGACACATCAGATCTGCTGAGACTCCAGGGCTGGTGATGAAAGTAGGAAAGAGGATTATTTTGTACCACTTAGAGATTAAACTCCTGTTTGTATAAGGAGTATAAGCTCCTAGCATAAGGGGCATTAATTTCCACAGCAGTAGATCAGTGCTGAGTCATTTTCTGTTTGCCTCCTCCAGATCTTTTCCAGCATGGCTGCTGCTGTAGTTAGCTGATTCCCATGTTGTATTTGTGTACACTAATCTAGAGCTAGAATTTACACTTAATGAATTGCATTTTTCTAGACCATTTCTTCAGTTTGTCAAGAACATCTTGCATTTACTGTCTCCTGTATTTTCAGTCCTGCACATCCCGTTATCTAACAAAGCATGACCTCTGTTATGCTTAGGTTATCAAGAAAGTATTAAATGTACAAGGCCCCGTTATTACTGACCACTGAGTAACCCTACTAGGAAATTAATTCACTTGCTCTGAGACCTCTCTGAACCCAAGCGGAGAGAGAAGATTTACTTTTGATCCTAACTAAAGCAATAGTGTAATTGCATGCAAGGAAAACTGTAATAAAGGGAAGGAGATAAGAAAAAAATGAAAATTATTGTCTATATGGTAAGATGCAGTAATACCTGCTTTCCAGTAGTTTTAGCACCAAAATAGCTTGTGGCTATCTTCTGTCTTTTCTTTATTTGCTTTTAATTTTGTTCTTATAATTATTTTTGACTACAATGTTGTATGTTTCCTGTCAGACAGTTCAGTCAGAAGGATCTGACAGACTTATGGATTCCAAAACCGGCAAAATTTCTTTCCTAGCTCTAACTTTGAACTAATAATTGACAAGCCTTGAATGGAATCCTCAAGTCTTCAAATCATGGAATCATAGATTTGTTCCAACCGCCTGCTGTGGGCACCTTCCACTAGACCAGGTTGCTCAGAGCTCCATCCAACCTGGCCTTGAACACTTCCAGGAATGGGGCATCTATAACTTCTCTGGGAAACCTCTGCCAGTGTCTCACCACCCCGACAGTGAAGAATTTTTTCCTCATGTCTAATTTTCACCTGCCCTCTTTCAGTTTAAAACCATTCCCCCTTGTCCTATCCCTACCTGTTCCTGTGAAAAGTCCCTCTCTGGCTCTCCTGTAGCCCCTTTTAGGTACTGGGAGGCTCCTGGAAGTCTCTTCTCTAGGCTGAACAACCCCAGCTCCCTCAGCCTGTCTTCTGATCATCTTCACGCCCTCTTCTGGACTCACTCCAGCAGGTCCACATCCTTCTGATGCTGGGAACCCCAGGGCTGGGTGAAGCACTCCGGGTGGGTCTCACCAGAGTGGAGCAGAGGGGCAGAGTCCCCTCCCTGGCCCTGCTGCCCGTGGTGCTTTGGGTGCAGTCCTGGACACTGTTGGCCTTCTGGGCTGCAACTGCCCATGGCCGGCTCACATCCAGCTTCTCACCCATTGACACCCTCAAGTCCTTCTCCCCAGGGCTGTTCTCACTCTGTTCTCCGCCCAGCCTGTGTTTGTGCTTGGGGTTGTCCTGAGCCAGGTGCAGGCTCTTGCACTTGGCCTTGCTGAGTTTTGTGAGGTTCACATGGGCCCATTTTAAAGCCTGTTAAAGTCCCTCTGGATGGCTTCTTTTCCCTGCAGCATCTTGATCATACCACACAGCTTGGGATTGTTGGCAGACTTGCTGAGGTCACATTCAACCCCACTGCCCATGTTACTGACAAAGATGTCAGACAGTGCTGATCCCAGTGCTGTCCCCTGAAGAACACCACTTGTCACCGGTCTCCACCTGGACATCAAGCCATTGACACAACTCTTTGAGTGTCACCATTCAGCAAATTTATTATCCACTGAGTGGTCCATTGTCATGAGGGTTTTTGCAGATTGGGAACTTGAGTTTCTGGAAAGTATTCTTTGATGTCCTGCATCCAGGTAAATTCAGTAACAGAGTTCATTTTATCCATTTATGAGATTAACTTGGAGTCTGAATTGAGTAGAAAGACAACACGAGACATGAATTACTACAATTAGAATAACAATTAAAACCTTACGATAACTCAAACATAAACATCGAAAGCAGATACCATAGCCTTGAAGCACAGAAAATAGCAAGTGGCTCAGAAAACAGATAATAAATTAAAATTAATGTCATTGAAGAACTGGGTATAGTAAGTAGTATCTTGAGAAAGAACTAATTTTCTCTATTTGCACTGTATGACACAGATCAAAATGTGCTGCAGTTCAGAGCATCTTTGAGGTATATAGGCTCCATTTTCTTCCCCTACTTGTTTTTGTTTTATATTCAACCCTCTTAGATGATTCTTGGAGTGTGCTTAATGTATTATGGATGTTTTCCACATAACGGATAAAACCTGTGTTTAGTGTCCTGTGGACTAAGAACCTGCAAGAATCTGGCCAAGGAAGGGATTTGCCCTTCCTGTTTGATAATTGTACAATATGATACAATGAGAGGGATACACAAACTCGGTTTAAAAAAAATGTTTATTATTAGTAATAAATACGAAGTTACTAGTAGCATAAATAGAATGAGGCAGTTCTCTGCCTCTCAGAAATAGAAATATATCAACAAATCGAAAAGCAAACAACCAGCAAACTTGTATATTGTTTCAGTCACCTTGTTACTCCACCCTTACTGTTCTTCTGGTGATGTCCTCAGAAGTTTTTCTTCCTTGTCATTGTCCTGCAGAGTCAGATAGTCTTTAGCATAGGATCTCTTTAATGTATTCTAAGGCTTCAAAAATCAGGTGCTTTAGTGCATATTAATGATTTGGCTTCCATCTATCAGTGTGGAGAGAGAGTGGCACCTCTGCAGAGCAATTTTAGGGCACTTAAGATGAATGAATTGCTGCCTGGAGTTGTGTGTGGCTTTCCCATCCCATTTTCTGGGTTAAGGGAGACTGAGTGCATGCCTCTGATCTCCACCTCATCCTACAAGCTGTTCACCTTTCTCTGTTTAGTAGCACTCAGCATTCATATCAGCTGATTCTGAGATCCTTTTTGGCTTTAAAACCTGCTAAATGACTGCACTGGCCTCATGCTGAAGAGTGGGGGTGAAAAAAAAGAAATTATACTCCAATGTAGTAAACAATATATATAAAGTAAGAGTAAAAAGACCAAAGAATAAAATGTATTCCCTCAGCTCTGAGGCGGCATTTCATTTGAGGCATTAATTTTCCAGAATTATCTGAGCTGATACTTACACTGTCATTTGCAAAATGGCTTTGCTATTACAGTAATTTCAGTGAAGAGAGGCATTAGTCTGTCTCATAATCTTCATACTCTGTATATGTGAGCATTACAGAGCACGTAGGTGAGTAGGGGAGCTATTAAATATTCTTTCTGATATAAATCGAATAAAAATTAAAACCTGAGGTAAGAGTGTTTCTTTGCCTGAGCAACCAAGGTCTCTGGGGCTGAGTGCCTCCAGTTATATTTTCTTGTGCTGGAACTTGGCTTGGGGAAACTTTGTCTTTCACCTTAGCATGTTTTGCCTCCTAAAGGAAAGGAGGCATCCTGCTACCCAGTAGGCATGAAGTATGTTTTCTATTGATCCTCTGAAGCAGTGAGGTTGTCAGGGTTTGTCCCACAGCTGCTAAAGAAAAATTTGCTTGTAGCAAATCCTTTGGAGTGACCCCCTTTGCCCACTCTGCTCCTGCAGAACCCCCAGTCCATTCTCTTTGGCTTCCTTGCCTGTGATCTCCTTTATCAGGATACTAAACAACATACTGTTTTTCAGTACTGTTTTTCAGCTCTGACTTCTCCAAGCAGTGTTTTATGACAGTCTGAAGTACAACCATTTCCTTCATTTTACTGGATTGTAATTTTTAATATTGGGTGGCTAAGTGCACATAATTCAGCACATAATAATCTGATTTTGAGATTAATGAGCTTCATGGCTCATATTTTTTGGGCTTCTTCTTAGTGTTTAGACTAATTTTGCATGTATGAATAAAAGCTAAGTGTATGATTTTAATGTTTTGAGCCATTGCTTGTTTTAATCTCTTGCTGAAAGGGATTTTTTTCCTGTTTTTTGCTGGTTGATACAGAGCTGAGCATAATTAGGGACTCTGCAGAATTTTAGTTCCCCAGAAAAAAGACTTGTATGCAAGATATAAAATACCTTGACTGTTTTTCTGCCTCTTTTGCCTGGTTTGTAGTGATTACACTTAAAGTCTTGGTGCATACTCTGACTTTTTCCTTCCCATATTTTGCTGCAGTAGCCTCTAAGAGCATCCTTTTTGTTCACATTGTAGCGTATTTGTGTGAATGTTTCTTCATTGCTTCCACTTCTTGATGACTTCCTAAGTGCATTCATTGCCTTCCTCTTTCTGTGTCTGCTGCCGTTGACATTTAGTGCTCTTCATTCTCTAATGTTATCTGCTTACTGGTGGTCAGTGTATACAGTGTACAGGACATACAATTTGCACTGAATTTCTGGCTTGTCTCTAGTATCCACACTTTCAACAGTCTGTCAGCTCCAACAAGCTGGTTTTCACCTAAGTGGATTTTGGTTGATTTGGCTGTGATGAAATTCTTGACCATTTAAAAGTTGTACTATGGACTGGTAACATGGGCACATTATTTTCTCAGTTGTAGAAGTACAAACTGAGAGAGGCTTCCCAAATAAAAGTTTCTCATTGGAAAAAGCATTTGTATTTATAAATACTAAAATTTTGTGTGAAACTTCACTTTCAATAAAATCTAATTAAGGCAAAATGATGAAAATGTCATTTTCAGTCTTATCCATAATGAAATACTGTTGTTTCTCATTTCAAAATACTTATTTTTACAGCCTATAGTTTGAACATAATATTAAATCAAAATCAGAACAAAAGTATTCATTTTTGAAGTGGAATGTATTAGTTTATCCAATTATTTTCCTTACAAATAAAATTCAGCTTTTCCTTTTGTTCCTATCATAATGAAAACAAATCTGGTGTTTTCCAGTAGAACAGAAAGTCTGTGTTCAGATCAGCATGCTCTGAATTTATTTGCTTAGCACCGTAGCTTAATTTTATCTGTCATGCTATGTCAAGTAGTTTCAACATAAAAATGGTCACTGTTTTTGGATATATACATCAGCATTTGGAAAGAAGGAGGGATTCTGCCCAAAACTGTAGTCTTTTCTGGGTTAGTACCTCCTGACTTTGTGGTTAACCATGTGCCTCAAGTGTATTGGAAGTTACTTTCATGATTTTTTTCTGCTTATTATGTTCAATCTTTGGCGTCTTTTATTTATATTTTCATAGTTTAAATAGATGAATGAAAGACTTTATTCAACTTCCTGTAATTTTTCTGTAATGGAAAGCAGTTTATAAGTGGTTGCACCATATTTCCATTTGGATTATTAGTGATCTCCTTGGTGAAAAATAAATTAACGATGGAAGGAGATATGTGATGAGAATCAGAGAAAGTAATGTGCAGCTTGACAGAAACCACGGATTTTTGGAGATATAGTTAAAAACTGCAGTATTTGGAAGGTCTGAAAATGGAATAAAAAGGGGATCCATTTAGTGCAGTTAGATGACTGTGACTCCCATTCATAGTAATTAAAGTCCTGGCCCATTGAAACCACTTTTCAAAGTGCAGTGGGGGGTCATTCAGCCATGACATTATGGGATATATTATGACACATCAAAAAGAGACTGGTGCTCCTGGTGATGTATTATTGCCTTATGTTAGTTTCCATAGCTTTCTGCTTTTCAGTTTTACATTCCCACTTGAAATTTACGTCTTGATTTTTATGTAAGTCTTGCTTTTGCTAAAGGATTCATAACTTCCAGCGGAAAGCAGGAATATAGTTCTGGCCAAAATAAAGCTTGTGATACTAGGAAGTCAGAAATCAGTCAATGCAATGAATGCAGATGACCATGAATATAATAAAGGAAAAATGATAAGCCCTTCACTGGAAAGATGTAAACCTACCTTTTAGAAAGGATTAAGAAAACTGCCCTTGAAAGAACAGTCCTGTGTGGTAAGCGCTGAACCAGAAGACACGTAATAGCTTTTGTTTTCAAGAAGTTTGGTGCTTGGGGATTTTCCATAGCTAGGCAAATTGAAAGTCCTCGTTCCATGATTCTAAGGCATAGTAGTATCAAAGATTTTGCTAAAGTTCATTCTTACAAAGCACCGTCCACTAAGATTAAGTCACTTAATTTTTCCAGGCTATTTCCCACTACTTTTAGTATGAATGTTCTTAGACCAATGCCTGGAAAATGAATGTGTCAACTGAAACAAGAATATTCATCTTCAGCTTTTGCTTTGTCTCTTTGTTATATCCTGTGATGGTGCCCTTTGTGAAGAGATCTGGGGACACATTTCTTTCCCTCCAGTGTTTTCTCATTAATACTTTCAGTTATGAAAACTAGTAATTCCAAGAGTGTGTGGTTTTTAAAAACAGAGTGGCACTGGGACGAGTGGAAGCCGTTGGTAATGAAGTATCCAGAGAACTTTGGCCACACTGCAATTGCATGGCTGTGGAAATTGCTGATTGACAGGAAAATAATACTTGTTGAAGGATAGTCTGGTTTTCAAAGAGGATTATGTTTACCTAGGTAAACGCAAATTTTAGAAGCAAGAGCAATCAAAAGCTTTTAATTTTGAACGTCTATTACGAAGATATTCTTTAGGGTTGTTATTCTACTGTATATTTTCTTAAACAGTTGGTGTTTTTGCATTTCTGTCATCCTTTTTTATTTTCATGCCTAAACATTTAATACAGTTGATGCATCATAGATTTCAAAAAACTTTCAGTTGTTCTGACATGAATCATATATTACGGAATAAAATAGCTATGACTTGACTGGAAAAATGAGGAACAATCTTTTGAAAACAGCACTGCCTCTTTGTAACCTGCGCTATTAAAACCAATTCCCAGAAAGAAATTTCATTACTTTTTGCTTAGATTCCTTTCACAGTGAAGAAATCCATCAGATTCTGTGTAAAGATCTAGCCACTACAGTACTTGTTGGCTCAATGGTGCCATTTGTATGTTTTACCATTTTCCTTCTGAAGAAGTAGTATATATTTTCTCTCCTGTTTAATATTATCCTTAGCCTAATATCATCAGACAGCTTCTCTGTGAGGTTCGCAAAATCCTTTTGTCATGTCCTCACTGGTCACATTGAAATTTTAGCAACCCATAATTTCTCTGAGTCCACTTGTTCAATGCCAACATAAAATCTCACGTCAGTTCCTGCTTCCTGGCTCAGTGTTTGTCTGCATTCGTAGCCAAATTTGTCCAAGATCAGAGCATGGAAAAGTTACACACCTGAAAGTAACTGTCCCTTGACATGTTTTTCCCTAATTTTTGAAACTCAGAATGACAAAAAGAGTTGTAGAAATTCCTTTAAATAGCATTGGCATCTAACAAGGAAAGAACCAGCATCCTGTGAAAGGATGAAGGAAATTTATTACATTTACATGGTCAGTCACAATGTTACTCCTCAGGAATTTTGAATTATGTAATTGCAAAATGAAAGTCTAGTTAGAGACACAGTCCCATAGGGAATATTTGAAAGGCACGTGCAAAGCAAACACTATGTAAAAACTTAAATTACAAGGTTTCTTTTGTTTGTTTTCCTTTTCTTTCTTAAAGAGGTGAGAAAGTCCTTTGAAATCTTATGCTTCATTTTAGACTTAGAGCATTGGCAGAGAGGCAACTACTGGAAGGCCAGCCTAAGACTTTGATTAGAGGAAGGTGTGAGTTTGTCTGCTCTAACACCTCTGTGGATTATGTAGGAAACTATACGGCTTGAAGGAAAAAATGAAGAATTTTGGAAAAAACCACCCTGTTTTTAAACTTGAGCTAGGAATGGTGGTGCCTGGTTAACTCTGCTCGCACAATCTGCACTGATGCATCTCCAGTGATGCAGGGCAGCTGGTGGCCATGATTTGCCTGTTTATCCCAGACCCATGGTGGACCTTATATGGATAAAACAGAGCACCTGTGATGATTGCAACTGGCAAGAGTGGAAAATACTTGGGAATGTGGTTTGAGACAAATCTCCGACACTGCAAGGCTGACCAATAGGACACTGCAGGTTAGATAAAATTTGTACTGTATAAATGTGTGCCTATTCAAATGCTTCCACTCTTTAACAAAATATTGACTTCAGTTTAATCTAGATTATACTTTAATAATTATATATACATACACACACACACATACACACACAGACACATATCTATACACACATATACATCTATATATACCTAAGACTTTCTCAGCTTTCCTGAAAGCTGAGCCTAATTCTAAGGTGATTTAGCTTGTCTTATTTACAGGAACTACACTTTTAGTAGAACTGGGTATAGACTTTTTCTTCTGGAACAAAATTGTTTTCCTTGTAATTCTGCAACAATTTTCCATTAGATAGTGATCCTTTCTTGACTGTTTTTCTCTCTCATGTGTTGTTATTTATGAGTACTGCAATGTGTGGATATTTTACATTTACCTGTTTGGGATTGTATTGTTCTTTCCTTATTGTTAACCAGAATTTACTATCAGGAACTGACAGCAGAAACTTTTGGTTTCATTGTTAATATAATATTGAGAGGCTGAAGATCTGCTGATCTCTATCACAACCTCTTATAAATTCTTTTTCGCTTCAAATTCACTTCCTCTTCTTGGCCAGTTTGCAGTCCAGTGAGCCAAGTTTTCAGTTATTTCATATTTCTGCACTTTAACCTTTGATGAAGTACTTGGCTTAATGCTTTTTGAAGATATAAGTACTTCATTCTAGTTTTGCTGAATCCTGGAGGATTGAAAATTCTGCAGAGCAAGTCAGGCTGTTTTCAATTTTTTAATAGTTTTTATTTTTATTTATACAGAGTTGCTTTTCTCAACAACAAATAAATTAAAGACTTATGTATCTATCACTAACAAAATTATACTTGAATTAAACGTCAGGATTATTTCTTGGGACAAGAAAACTTCCTGGAGACAAAAAAAAAAAAAAAAAAAAAAAGGCAGCTCAAGGCTGTGGGTCCCTGGTGTCAAGCACAGGGCTCTGGGCTCTTGGCCTCTGGCTGCTGTCACAGTCCAAGTGTTCAGTGGCCACGGGCACAGCTCCACTGGGAGCTACACGCTGGTTTTAGTGCAAGTTCACAGGGTGTTTGCTACCTGGTGTGGGTGGAGCAATTTCCAGTGGCTGTGAATCCTAGTTACAGGTTTCCTAAGTAGCTGGCAGACAGAGAGAAGACTCCTAGGGCAGAGCTGATGGATTTGAAGGGAGGTTTTCTATGGTAGGCTCTCCTTGCAGCTATGGAAGATTACAGACCCCTTTTGGAGGGCAGATCTGGTTCTGCTGCCTCTTCCTGCCCGGTCTGGGGCTGAGAGTTAAGAAGAGTGGGAAGCTGATGGGTTTTGGGGGAAGGTGTGCTTGTCCCTGAACTCTCTCTTTTAAAGAGCTTTGGGACTTAGAGAGCTCAATGATAGTCACAGCTTTTAAGTTACCTTTCATACACTTAAAATCATGCTACTCCAAAACTGATGTTATCTATAAATTAATATCTTTGATCCTAAAGCTACCTGAGGCCCATCCTGCCTGTTTTCCCAAATGCCAGGTGTCAGTGCCCCAGACTAATGGCCAGGCAGGAGGGAGAGCTGCAGTACTGCAGCTGGGGAGAAGGGTGATGTGACAGGGTTGAGCTGTGCTCCCCAGAGTCTAGAGCTGGTAGAACTGTCCATCACCAGTGCAGGTGCTGCTCTCCAAGCCAGATGATGCAAGAGTTGCACTTTACCAACAAATCATCTCCCATACTTTATGTTAATCCCATCTTTCCTGCCGTAGCTGCACAACTTGACCCAACGGGACTTGTTGTTGTTCAGGAACTGAACTGCAGCCCTCAGCAGCGCTTCCTGAGGACGCTGCCTCAGTCTGGGCTTGCATGTTTTAAACTAGGTCTTTGCTCTGAAAACCAGGGCGACTTCAGGATATATGTTCTAGGGTTTTTGGAATGATTTATCATTCTTTCTGGAATCAAACTATTTCCCACCTTCCCTGAAAACATCTTAATTCAGCTCTTCTGGTGAAGGGTCATGGACACGGTGGCTATCAAAGCTTGTGTCAGAAGCTTGTTCGCTGTCTCACATCCCAAGACAGAACTAGAGGGATCCCAGCAGAGGGAGGGCTCTTGGAACGGGTGGGGGGAAGGAGGCAGAGAACAGGAAACTGAGATTGAATAACATAATAACCGTATTTTAAGGGGATGGTTTATAGGATTTGAAATTTTGCTGAATCTCAAGTAACAATAGGGATTGTAAAAAGAAATTATAAATCACTGTTTTCATTATTTGCTCTTGGTCCCACTGGATTTTGTTGAAAGTAAATATTCATAGTTAATTTTGGTACTGGCCAAAACAATATCTTACAGCAAAGTGTTGTTCTTATTACAATTTTTAGGGTATTTATGAAAATGAATCAATTAGTCAGCTGGCAGAATTGAATTTCAAATGTGAAATGAGCCTGTGTGAGGTATAGCCACACATAGAAATTATGTGCACTCTGCCATAAATTATGCAGGCATTTAGTGCTGAAATGCTGAAATACATTTCATTGCATTGGGAAGATTTGAATGTCCTTTCACATGCCTGCTTTGAAAGATGGCTAATAATTCAGAGCTATTCCATGGAAAACATGTCTAGAAAGAAATGTATAAATGCCCTAACAATGAAGCTTTTGTCACTATTTTTCTATTGTGAAATGAGCTAAAAGTTTACCATAAGAAGACCATTGAAGGTAAATCTTCACTCCCATAAAGGCATTTCTAGATGGGGAAACAGATCAACCTAATACTTTTCAAATTCCATGAACTAATGATGGATTTTAGACATCATTATTCTAGAGAAGTCTATTTAATTCTGTGTTCAGTGAAAATATTCCATAGTCAGTAATCCTTTGCAGTAATGACTCACCAGCAGTGATCTTAATTCTCTCATGCATTTGTCCATTTTCCATCTTCACCCACCTTCAAAATGAACAGACAACTCTCAACAAAATAAAAAAATCAGTTTCCTGAACAAATTTTCATCTCTTCAAGAAAGAAAAAGGCTGTTTTTTCTCTTGGGTTCATACAGAAGAACCTCCCATATCACATAGCTGAAAATTAATGTGCTGATATATGCAGAAGAGGGCTTTTTTGACAGGTTATGTTTCAGCCAAGAGCAGAGAAGTCGGCAGCAGCATATAGAGTGGAAAGCAGCAGCGTAGGAAACTATAGGGATCTCTTAGGGTGATGTCCCTTGCCATCCCTGCTATCTCAGCATTTAATCTGTCATGGTTCACGAGGCAACATTTTAAATCCAGCAAGGAACCTTCCCACCATTGTTCCCACTGACAGCTCTCCTGGAGCCTCCCAGCTCAACTGTTGGAAACCTTTTTCTAACTTCAGGCCTGAATACATTAAAGAGCATAACATAATGTAAGGAAATAAAAAATGACTGTTCCTGATCAGCCTAAAGCTCTTTCCAAAGAAGCAGTGCATTTCTGCCGCAGTCAGAGTCAGGTGGCTCTTCTGCAGAAGCAGTGGAGCAAAGAAACAAAATGTTTCCTTGGTGTATTCTCCCCACTCTTTCTCTTTTTGCTCCCAGTGAAAGATACTGGTTTGGGCAGAGATGTCCTGCAGACTGAATACAGCCTGTGGTCCACTATTTAGGCAATACAGTCCTGTGTAACTACTGTGGAAGAAACTGTTCTTAGACTGTACCATGTAGCCCTTCCTTCACCAGAGGCTGGCTGGTGTTTTTCTTGCTGACACTTATTTCTGGGGGAGTACCACTGAGGCTTCTAGCAAGTCACATAAGCAAGGGAATCTTAGATGTGAATTTTGCATTCAAAGTTCAGAATTTATCTTGCTCAGCATGTTGTAGCCTCTTGTCTTTCTAAACAGGGTCCTACTTTTTATGCCACACTGTAAGGCTAATTATTCTCAATTTATTTGCACAGCCCTGCATTTGCCATCTATTATTCCTGAAATATAAAATGATCTAAATTCTTTTATATCTGGCTGCACTACCTAATTATTCCTCATTTGTTTTTATTCTCTTCCAATTTAGTATCATCTGCAAAGTTGGAAATCATGTTTTCATATCATAATTAGACCTCTAAGAACCTAAGAAAGCTGCTTGGCGAATAAGCATGCAAAGGGCTTGTTTTTTTCCCTTCTTCTGTTTTCATTTTAATGGGGATTTAAAGTGAGACAATAAATTAGAAATGCATGAAATTATGAGCTAAAAAATTCAAGTTGTTTGCCTGTGGGCCATAATGTTGCAGCAACCAGAAGTGATACAAAGAAGTAGTTGTGATAAGAAAATTGGTTAGGCATGACTGATAAGGTAGAAGATGAGCTGACGTGGCCCAGCCGTGCTGCATTAGAAGATGTGCTTGTCTGGGCAGTGTATTGCTGGTGTCAGGAGCCTGAAAGTTCCTCTTCTGCCCCAGCTACATGTAGCCAACATGTAAAGAAGTCAATTAGCAGCTGTGACTTTGATGCAGACAGAATTTTCTACCTTAAGAATGTAGTTTTCTACCTTTAACATAAAGATCATCTCACCTTTAAAATATGGCTCATGGTGTTTCCTGTGCTGTAGAGATAACATAGAAGATACTAGCACACTTGCAGCATGACAGAAGAGGGCTCCTTTACTTGTGTTGCTTAGCATAATACAGCAGCAATCAACCAGTTTGACATTTTCTAAAGCCAGAAAGGCAGAACAACTCAGTAGCCTTTGCTTCAGTCATCTGTACATCTGGATGTTTCTGTCAGAAATAGAATGAGCACCATGTAGTGTCTGTCTTTTTTTGTCTTCCTTTTGCTCAGGTTTTAGCGGTTGAATGCATTGTTTCAAGGTACTACAGAGCTGTTGGCAATTCTAACCAGATCCCTTTCAACCCAAACCATACCATGATTCTGGGTTTTTTTCACATGTATGGGAGCAGAATGAGAGAATCACTGTCTTAGAGACAAGCAAATCAAAAAGCAAAGCTCATAAAAGATCTCTCTCCGCTGTACCTATTTCAGTCCGAACACTTCTGAACAAGACTAATGTTGGGATCTGCAGCCCTCTCAGAAGAGGAGCAAATCTGATGGACCATATACAGGGTCAGCCCTGAAGCTACAGACCCTGTTCAGACCCTGGACTGATCTTCATTTCCAGGTGGGAGAGAAGCATATAGCCATCCTCATCTGATTTCCACCAGGGAATCACAGACTGTTCTCTGTGCAAGTTCCGACAGGTGCAGACTTTGCATTTGTGCCAGTATGTTTTTGTTGGCTGTGATATCCTCCTCTTTGCAGTTCAGACAGTGCTTAGAACAGGGAAGCTGCATTAAATTTCTCCCTCATGCTGTTCCATGCCTTGGCTCCATTTTGAGAAATCATGATATTCAGGGACAGGCCATGGGATATCAGCCACAGCTTGATGCTGGATGATTTGTTGCTCTTGAAAAACCTGGCATGAAGAGTGAAGCTTACGGTGCAAGGACACTGTCATTGGCAGTGGGAGCAACAAATGATTTTGTGAATGAGACTGGGAAAGCCACCTCACTTGTGGAATCCATCTGGTGATCTGAGCATCTCTGGGCCTGATTCTGACTTCCCCAGTGGTGTCAGTGAAGAACAGACCCTTCAGGACAATTGCACTAGTGACAGTGTTGACACGTATATGACACAAGAGATCACGTCAGATCTTCCAGAAGGGGTAGATTTTTTTTGGCCCTCACTTTGTCTGTGATTTTTTTTTTGGCCCTCACTTTGTAGGCACATTCAATTACAGATGCAACTTAAGTCATTTTTATGTCTTCCTGACTGACAGATATATTGGTTAATGTCCTAGCTGCAAAATTATGCCCACAGGTACGTGCAGCTGTCGTTCTGAGCCAGTGGAAGGAATGCATAGGTGTGGTACTTCAGCAACTTTCTCTCTTCTCTCCAGGATGCCAAAAAGAAGAAACACATTTTTTAAAAATCCAATTTATCCTAATAGGATAAGATATTTAAATGTAATTATTAAATATTATCTCTGCGGGACAAGGTTAAGGGCATTTGTGTAATGTAACTTCATATTTTTCCCTAAATCTATCAGAAGTTACTCTTAATTGTAGCTTCAGCTATAAATTTACAAGGTTTTGAGTGGCTTGGTTTTAGATAATGACACTCCTGCAAAATCAGTGATGTTCCTGTGTGAGTGAGTGAGTAATTTATCTTGAAAAGTAAAAATGTTCATGAAAAGGTTACAATGAACACTTTAAAGTCTGACTCTGTTTCTGTAGAGATCACACTGAATATGGATTAAATTGTTCTTTGATTGCATGATTAGTCTCCTAAATCTAACACAGACTTTCAATTCCTTCATGAGATGACTCAAAGATTTCAAAGTGAGCTAATTAATTAAAAATTACAGATTTCAGGAAAAATTCTATTAAACATCAACACATGCCTATTTTTTTTTTTTTTAAATTCTGGAACACTTTCAAGCATATCCATTACTCCTTTAAATATTCAGAATAATTCTCAATGAAACTCAATACATTACAGCAATCTGGATGTTATTCTTATGTCATTAAAATGATAAAGCAACTCTAAGAATTTAAGAATTGTGCCAAGGAAAAAAAAACCAGGAAGACGGACAAAGACATTTGAAAATACCATCTGAATTATATAATTTTTAAGCTTGGAAATAGGAACTTGATTTTTATGATGAGAAACAACATCTGAATAAATGTTTGTCAGCAGAATTCTCTGTTTTTATTTCCACCATTATTCTATTGCTTTTCCAGTTTACCACTGCCCATGCTGTTTGTGAGACAACACTGAAATGTGGATAAGGCAAGCACTGATGTAATGCAATGCAATTTTTTAAAAGTATGCACACCATTGTTTCCCTTATCCTTAAGGCTTTTGGGATTGTGGGAATTCACCTTCTCTGGAGGTAGGTACACACAAATTCCCTATAACTTCTGAGGACTGCAGTTAGTGTTAATGTAAATGTTTGGTACATATGTATGTCCAACATGGCAATCTTTTCTAAAACTAAATTAATGCAATCAAGTCCAGGAAATGTTAATTTAAAACTTGTAGTAGCATAAATGCTTCCTTAAGGTCCATGGTCCATAAACTTCTTGTAAAAACTGACTTTGGGATGGTAAAAAACTGACTTCAAGAGGACAAGTAAAGAAGAGATCCCTCCTTAAATCCAGTGTGCCCTAACTGTCAAAATCTTCCAATACTGGCTTGGCCCACCTGAGTCCTAAAAGTCTCATTTTCCTCCATCCCATATATTTCATTGAGCCAAAATGACTGAGGAAGTCCCTAGTTCCCATGAGTGATGTGGCTCCTGTGCCATCCCTGAGGGGCTGGCAGTGCTGGCCATAACCCTTCCAAACCCACAGAGGAGCTGAGCAGTACCTGGGGAAAAGCTAGCACAGAGGTATTTCCTGTAGCAAGAATTCATCCTAAAGTTCCAGTCCTATCTTTGCCTGTATCCCCCCGCCCCTGTCTATCCAGCACTATCAAAAATATAAAGTGCTGTAGAGAGCACCGAATCTCTAACTTTCTACAAATTTTACCTGCAAATGGTATTCAGCATAATTAAGAAGGCATTACACCAAATTCCCACATTAGAGCTGGATTTAGTGGAGAGGGCTGTGGAGTAGTTTTGAAGAAATTGGTGTGTTCTTAGGCTGCTTGTGATGGAAGTTTCTTCAGATTTCATGGATTTGTCATGCTTGAGATCCTGTGTACTGCACTGATCAGCCGTAAAACTGTCCTTTATTTGAAATTAAATGTGGAGAAGTTTAAATTGTTCTGTGTGTATACAAATATAAGTAGCTCATCTTTGGCAGTGCTGAGATTATTTATACTGCAGCTGCAGTAAATTTGAGTTGCACCAAATGTAGCTCTCTAAATGTCAGCTTGATTTTCTCAAGACCTACTTTTAACTTGTTATAAATATTACTTGTTACAGGTGCTAAAACTCTTCAAAAGAGGAATGTCAGTCTGGGCGCAGAAATATGCATCATAACAGGACATTTATGTATATTCTTCCAAAAAATTACCAAAATTACCTTTGTTATATGCATTTAAGGATTTGGGGGTTGTGGGAATTCACATTCTGCGTAGGTAGGTACACACAGATTTCCTATAACTTCTGAGGACTGCAGTTAATGTTAATGTAGATGTTTGGTACATATGTATGTACAACATGGCAATCTTTTCTAAAACTAAATTAATGCAATCAAGTCCAGGAAATGTTAATTTAAAAGCTGAAAAGGAAAAAAAAAAAAAAAAAGAAAGAAAATATGAATGTCAATTTATATTGACTTTTGACTGATTATATTAAATTTTTATTGTCTCCCAAACTTGTCTACTTTTTTTGTTTAAATAACAAAAGCAAGAAGATAATTAACTGTTTATAATTTAAGAACTTCAGTTGCTGCCAGGCAATGAGATAGTCCATAATTCAAAGCTTAAAAGTGAAAAGGAGAATCCAGCATTTTTTTTAGATACTCAGAAAGCACTGAGCACAGTCTCAGTTCAAATTATTTATTCATTGAGACAAATAAAGGTTCAACACTGTATATAAGAGGTGGATTAAAATAATATCGATTGCAATTTTCTTGACAAATAACAAAGCAGAAAGGAGAATTTGTGTTCACGTGGGACAGATCAGTCACATTTGGAAGAAAAATGACCTATCTTAGAAAACAGCTTCTAAGTTGGCAGGTAACTCTTAAACTTCAAAGGGTGTTATTTCTCCCATCATGCAATTACAGCCAAATATTTTTGCTTGGCTCAAGTGAAAAAAAAAAAATCTGTATTCTCAGCTGTGGAGTTTTTAAGACCCGTGTTGTCTTGCTTATTACTGTGGATGTTAATTCCACAGTGGCACAGCGGCAGTGTGAGAGACCTTGCCCTGCTGCAGCTGGGACTGTCAGATTACATTGATCCTAGGTACTGTTAGTGTTTTCTTTTCTGACCAGTCACCTTTAGTTACCCAAAGTCTTAGCTTCACTTCATTGTAATCAAGAAGCTAGGGTTCTAGAGAGAAAAAAGGTATTTTTCATTGGGTTTTTGTTGATTGCCTTAGTTGTCTAAACAAGGGACTGTTAGAATGGGATGGTATAATGGAATAAATGTCAATTTGAGCAAAGCTCTGCAGAAATTGCCTTAGTTATTTGTAATTTTTCTGTTTCATATATTCATTTCTGAAATACTTCAAACCATTTTATTTGCTATGTTAAGAGTCTGATTTTTATTGATCTCTCAGATCACTCCCTGAAACTTTCACCAGAGATACATCAGCACATATCATCTGATTGCCATGGTTTTATTATCATAACTTTAGTTATGCTTCAGTACTAGTCAAAAACAATTCTAGCCATGTTTGTGACTTTTTTTGGCCATCCCTAGACTCCAGAGAAGTCAGAGGTTGGTACCTCCTGGAGGGGTGAGTGGTGCTGAGCCCCTGAGATACTTGCAGGCACATTCTGTGGGCCAAACTCTGTTCCACATAGTCTGAGGTGAGTTTGTTGCTATTGATATAGTTATTAAAGTGTTCTGTACAAATCAAAGCAGAAATTGCTCTTTGCTTTAGGTTGAGGCATAGAAAAGAAAGAATTCATTTTGAATTTTTGTAAATATTCTGATTTAATTTATAAGAATTGGAAATGCTTGTCATGTATTCATCAGTACCAGCCCTTTTACCTGTGCAAATTTAAGACACAGGAGACCTGAAAAGAGATGAGAATAATTTTTGTATGAGATGGAAAGGCAAGAGAAAAAGAAATCAATTCAGCTAGACTATTCCAAAACAAATTCATGCTCTACTGAAGGATCAAGTACAAGGCCTTTGAATGTCTGGGTTAGCTGGGGGACATCATCTGAATTAGATCCACTTGAAAGAGTGGAAAAGCATCACTGCTCTATCCAGTAATGCCACAAGTCTTCAGCTTTTGTGGTTGCTGTTATTAATGCGGCATCTTGCTTTCAATACGTAATATTTACATTTCAGTTGTAGCTTCCAGCTTGAGCTCACAGTTCCCTTTTTTTTTTATAGCTGTTAAGTTCCATTGCAGTGAAGCCCAGTTTAATTCTTCCTCTTGAGTCTGCTATGTAATCTTGATTTCTTAAGCATATTTTCTAACTCTGATGTTCTCTTAGACTTAGGATATTAGGACATTTTCAAAATGCTTTCTATTTATAATTTAACATTATACAATGTCAAGAATAATCAAAAGCATAGAGAGATGACAGAGAAAAATTCCATTTATATGATCTTTCCATTTCACATTTCTGAGTTTCATTTAGAATGCCTTCTTCAGGAGCTAAAATTGTCTTTTTAGCAAATGCAACATGCAAAAAAAGAGTTAAAAGAAAATTATCATGATCATTCAGTAACTTTATTGGCACAGGTTGTCAAAGTTCTGATCTAGGTAGTTTCGTCACAGTTCAGGATGAATGTCCAGCCCACACTGGCTCAATGTGTGAGGAAATCACCCCTGTTGTCTGTTGCTGTGTTAGGGCCTTGGGACAAAGCTTCCCTGAAGTTTGGAGGGATGGTGGAAGGGAGATCTAGCATCTTGCTCTGCCTTGCTGACTGTGGAGCTGATGGTGCATCTGACTAGGGAGAGAAGAAGGCCTGTAAATTATACTGCAATTTGCAGCATGAGGATGTCAGGAAGCTTGAAACCTTGCTGTTCCCTCCACTCCTGAAATACAGACCCCGTACAATGGGCTCTTCTTGCAGGACCTACAGCTTCCAACCATCCCAGTGCATCCAGCAGCTCTGCCCTGCTCCTTTCCCCTGCCCCTGCTGCGTCAGTGGCATCGCTCACGGAGCAATATCCTGGCTGTGGTCAGGGGAGCAGTGGATGAGAAGAAAATTCAGAGCTGTAGCAAGGCCACAAAAACACATAACAGGGGGAGGCATGACCTCTGAGGTGTCATACATGGGATGGTAAGGCACAAAAGCAGGCAGGTGAGGCACACATCAATGGTTTCGGCACCTACCAGGTTTGGTGCCCATTGGTACAGAAGCATTTAAATACAGTGTATCAGTATGTTGCCTGGCAGTGCTGATATTCATATACCTGCATATATATCTTGCTCTGTTCCAGCTGCTGAAACATTTCATGTGTCTGAATGATCAAAAGCATACAGTGTTGCATGTGTAAAAGAAGTAATTACATTATTGATAAGTTAAAGAATTTAAGTTTTGGTTAAAGACTTTGATACCACAGAATATTTGGAGACTTGTGGCAGAATATGTGGCCTTGAGTTGGAGTTGTAGGTTTCCTACACAACGGCAAAGAAAGAATGTAGTGGTGTGCACAACCCTAAGCATTGAGCCAGCTGAGGCAGCAATAGCAAAGCCCTGAGGACTCACTCATGTTTTAAATCCCCACCCTCTTGGAGGCTTACGCGCTTAACTGTGCATTTCTCTGCATGCATTTCTCTCCACCCATGATTTACAGCCATGGAAGTAGGAACTTAATCCTCCTCTTCACAGAAAAACACATAGAAGAATCAATCTTTTCTTTTAAAAGGGAACCAGAGCAGAAGTAGGTGGTGATTCCTCTCACCTCCTCCTCAGCCTTTTCAAGAGGACATCTTGTTTCAACCCTTTTTTCTGCTTTTACAAGCACAATCTGACCTGGAACGTTCCCCAGCATATAGACTGTTGGGGAGGACGAGTACTTCCAAACTCTGCCCCAGAAGTCATGGCAGATTGTATAGAAGCTTAAACTATTCCATGAGCTATGGAGTGGGAGTCAGTGTAACCCTGATTTTGCAGTGTGGTGGTTAGATCACTTCCATGGGTTTGGGATACCTAGTCTATGCTTCAAGGGCAATTTAGTTATATTGTATTACTTAGTCAGAGACTGATATATAGGACTCTTTGGAAACAGTTTCCCTAGCCAGCTTCCCTACAGAGCCAAACTTGCTTCCTTATCTCTGTCCCAATTATTGCAAAAATGCTCCAAAAAGACCTAAATTAAATACTTAAGAAATTTATAATGCAAACCGATACATTATGAATTTCCTCAGGAAAATTTTGGAAACTGATCAAAATAATTTAATTAAGTTACTTCATTGTGAAAAATGTTTTAAGAGCCAATTAGACAAATTAATCAGGGAGAGCTGCAAGCTTGAAATACAGAATCAGTAAAGTGAAATACTATTCTAAGGAAAAAGGTGGAGATGACAGTACATGAAAGGGAAGTGATCTGCAGATGAAAGGCACAATAGCAGTAAAAGACACAGTGAGGGTGATAGCATGAACTGAGGGGGGGAGCAAACGGGATCAGTGCAAACTGGCATAGGCTCATGGAGTGGCACTGCTTGCAATGAATAAGCTTGCATTGCAGCTGTCTCAAACAGGGACTTGCTACTGCTCAGGTAACGATCTAATTGTGGAGAAAACCATGCAAAACTCGTTATCTATATATGCATATATATATACACACACATGTATGCATTTTAGTTTGGATAGTCAAATGTGTCTTGTACAATGATGTGTCATGTTGTAAGATTTCACAGTAACAACAGTCTCCTTGTGTACTTTGATGATGTAATGTCAAAAATGTGCTGGGAGGAGCCTATTTCCCTTCTCTCCTCTGAACAGCATGTCCATTCACTCCATCTGCGTTCCTCCCTACGCAAATCAACATTACTGCCCTACAGAAAAAACTGCTGTTTTTTCACCTCTCTAGGTTTCTTGACCCTTCCACAAGTGTTATTAATGTTAGGAGTTCTACAGATTTCATCCCATTCCTAGCAGTAAACACCACAGCATTTGTCTTGTCAACACATGGGACACAAGGGGTTTCCCTGTACTTGCAAATTCAGCATTTCCAGGATCCATGCTTCAATCCTCTCTGGCCAGCTCTCTGGCCAGAGGGTGATTTCATTGTTGTTGGTAGTACAGTTAGTTTCTCCGGACCCTGTACTTTGCACAGATAGTTTGTACATCCAGGTTCTCTCTTTCTGCATATCCACAAAACATTCATCAGGGAACACTTAGTGAAATGATATAAAACTAATAACACAGGATCTATCAACAGGCTCAGGCTGGAAAGCACCAGATGGGTGCTTCATACCTGAGCAGTGTGGAAAAAATCTGAATTGGAATGTTGAAGTTTTGCCACGTGTGTAATATCATACACATTGGGCCAAGCTCTGTCTACAGTATGGAGTTTCACAGCTGTCAGTTTGCACTACATGAATGAACAGGCTCATGTATGTTATGCATCCTCTTACTCCAGTGCTCTCCACTGCTAGAAGTGCTGTCAGACCTGCAAACTTTTGCCTTCCTCTTACAACACCCAACATCACATGTACAAGTCTGGAAGTGTGAGGCAAATTTAGAATTTCCCCCTTTCTGTATATGTCCTTACAGATGGCTACAGATGGTTCTGTTCTGTACAACGGTCTGATGCAGAAGGTCGAAGCTCTCAAAGTACACACTTACATATGTGAAAAGTATGTGAATGTCAAGTGTAAGCTAGATTGCTTGGACCAGATAACCCAGACTTTACCTCACGCTCAATAAAATTATTTATGGAGGAAGAAAATGCTTCATATGAAAAAGGGAGAGTTCTTGTAGCTGCAGGGAAGGCTGGAGGTATTGGTGATAAATTGATAAGCAAAATTTAGACTTTAATGTGGTAATAATAATGCTAATTAATGGCATTAATATGGTAAAAAGAAATGGTTTTATAAGCATGGAATATATAGAGTTATCTGTCAAACCTAGCTTGCAAAGTCATAAAGCAACATGAATAAGAGCTATTGTTAGTAAAGAATGTATTTCAGAGAACTCATGTTTTCTCTTCCACTGTATAGGCATTTCTGAAAAAAGCTGAAGGTCACATCTGGAAGATGAAAATGTATTTTCCCACAGAAGGTATTAAAGGGTTTATGATTATGCTAGAGCACAGTGTTAAGTATATGGAACCATTACATTTTGACAAGATAACTGATCTAGATGAATGACATTCACAAATTCCAGAGAAATCATTAAGGTAAAGTAAGAAAAGCCTTTAGAATATCTTTTTTTTTTTTTTTTTCACATCTTGTTAACAGCTAGGGAAACATCAAAAGACAGAAAGAGGGTAGTAGTTTTTCTGTATTTTTGGGAGAAGTTGGAGGGAGAAATACATGGAATTAACTGTTTAGGGCATGGTGCTGATAAGGCCAAGATTATGGGTTTGGGTTTGATCCCTGTATGGGCTGTTAACTTAAGAGTTGGACTTGATGATCCTTGTGGGTCCCTTCCAACTCAGCACAGTCTGTGATTCTGTGGATGTGTAATATGGAAAGAACAATTGCTGTTGTTTAAAGACCAGGCAGTCAGGCTTGATGAATGTGCAATATTTGTGTGGACGGTCCTGAATAGCCAAAGAGAAGTAAGCTAAAGGACATGATGTACTTGGACACACAAGTCTCTTGACACTATGTCATATGTAGACACCCATAAAATTGATTTCTCTAAAAAGCTAAGCTGAGATAAACACCAAGGACTGATGAAATGAATTTTAAATTAACTTAGGAGAAAAAAATTTAAAGCTCCGAGGAGGAGAAGAGAGATCACACCTACAGAAGGACTCTGAAATATTCCCAGGTTTCTCTCCACAGTGAGAGGTTTTATTATTTAGCATTATTATTATTTTCCTGTGTGTTTATTAAATAAATAGTTTTTTATCTCTTTCACTTTCCTTCGAGGAAAATTTCTTTTTTCCCAAACCTGGTGAGGGAGGGGTGGTTGTAATCTGCCTTCTATCAGAGGATATTTTCCTCCGAATTTGTCCAAACTGACACAGCATGCAAGCTAAAGGGGAATACTTTGTAAGAAGAGATGAAACAAATGAGGCAGAACTAGTGGTCAAATCTGAGCACCACTCTCGTATACAAGAGGGGGTTATTGGAAAGAGAGCAGACTTTGCAGGAGAAAACAAGAATGAATGCAGAAACATGGCTGTGTAAAGACAAAATAATGTTTTCAATATTATGCTGGTAGGAAAGCAGTAGTAAAGTTTAAAGTACTAGAGAAATGCAATTAAACCCATCCCCAGCAGCAGGACACTGAATGTCAATCAATAATTAGAGCTGAGCATACAGATAATAAATTACCTGCACAATGCTTGCCAAGATAAATAATACAGAATACTTAATTTCCACATATAAACATACTTATACCTATATGTAATATAGTTATTCTCTTAAGTGCTAAATCCATACCAGACAGACTGATGGAAAAAGAGGAATGATACTCCACTGAACTCTAAAGGGTTTAATGTGCTGTGCAGAGTATCCATCTATCTCTTTTATTTTGCTGAGGATCATTCGTAGAATCATAAAATAATAGAATAGTTTGAGTTGGAAGGGACCTTTAAAGGTCATCTAGACCAACACCCCTGCGATGAACAGGGACATCTTCAATCCATCCTCCTACCATCTCTGTCATGTTCCCGTTCTTTGAGCAAATAATCTCCAGGTAGATCTCCACAGTTCTTTAATATAGCTATAGTTTATTTTTGAGGTTAATCTGTGTCAAGATTGTACTGCTCCTTTGATTTTTGGATGGTAGCCTTAGGTTGTGGGAAGAATCAGAAAAGCATGTTGCACAAATGGTGCATCGAGCATAAGCAATGCAGTTCAGTCCAAGTGAAGTAACAATAAAGCCTTTAGACCATATCACATTTTCATCTTCATGCCACATATGTCACAGATAAATGGTTTTAACAATACAGAAGAGAATTTGCCCATGTATTTTAGTATGCATATCTTTCTGCTTGTAAAGCCTCATACTTCTGTACAGTAAGATCAGCTGTGCCGAGTGAGTTATCCGTGTGAAGAGGGAAAAAGAGCTTTATACAGCTCTCTAAAATTAGGTATAAGATCAGCTTGTCTCTCATAAAAGTGTCAGAGTTTCAAGTGCCAGTTTCTCACAGATCTGCAAGGTCAGAAAAGGATGTAAAGTCGTACATGGGAGCTGGGTATCAGCTCTTGCAAATATTGTCATGTGAAGCCGTACTTGCTCTCCCTGAAGGACCATGCATTATTGAGCTTCACAGCTGTGGTGGTTTTGGGAATAGGAAGGATGCTGCAGATGGAGAAGTGAAAGCTTCTTACAGCCTTTGTGCAGAAGTAATTTCAAGGAAAGAAATACATACTCTGGTGGTTGCCATTTTTATAAGTTTTTAAATTTGTTTAAAACTGAGTCCCTGGCTTGGACTGTTAAGTGCATCTCAGATAATAAGGAGTGGGCAGAAGAGAATAATATCTAGTCTGAGCTGTAAGTATGGTTGGCAGTACCCACATGCTGAGCTGATGTATCCACAGGTTTAAATTCTCTTCAACACACTTATTCCATAGCTCATATAAGTTTCAAATATACTTTATTAAAATTGCTGTCCAGAAAAAAAAAATTTAAAAAGCATGCGTTCTTTGTGAAAAGTATATCTCACAATTAAAACTGCTCAGGCAGGGAGATTGCCCACTGCTTTGTCTTTATATTTTAATGTGTTTATTTATAGGAACACAGTTTTTAAAAGCACACACAACAAACATTGTGCTCTCCGGGCAAATGCATAAGATGGGCTAGAATCTCCATTTGTCTGTGCTGTGCATGCTCATTTAGATTATGATAAAGTGGGTATAAAACACTACTGGAACACAATGGAAATGATGTATGCCTCTTTGCAATGAGATAAACGATTATACGTGGTATTAGAGCCATAATTTTATGCTTGTTAGTCGTCCAATTTTGATTAAGGGAGCATTTATTTTAAGAATAAGTCTGCACCGCTGTTCACATTTTCTCTTTCTACAGCAGGTTGTATGTTAAAGAGCAGGACAAAAAACAATTCAAGAATAGGACAGTTGGGACTGATGTGGTGAGAATAGCACAGCACAGAGCCGAACCAGTAGAAGAGGTACCAAATGGAACTGCTGGTTACTGGCTTCAAAGGTAATTTGGGTTTAAAGGTACTTGGGCCCTTCAGGTAAACCCTGGGAATTTCAATTGCTCATAAAATGCTAAAGTTGACACAGAATGTGTCACAGAATTTCCAAACACCAAAACCTTTTCCGATTAATTCCACAATCGTACCTATTTCAGGGTTTTGGTAGTTCCAGAAAATTTCAACAATTGTATATGAAACAGATACTCTTGAACCAAATCAAAATCAAATGAGGGAGGAGAGAGTTTTTAGCCAAGATCATACAAGAAAGAGATTTAAAAATTTACTGCTACCTCCTAAGTCTCTTTTGTGCAAGTGTTAGGAGTAAGATCAGGAAATTTTGTTTTTTCCTTTCTAGATTATTGAGTTGATGCAACACAGAGGAGTTATTATCCCTTCTGACAGGTAAGACGGGTAACTTGGGGCCAGAAGGAAGCATTTCTTAGGTGAACCGTGAGTGGTGGTGGTCACCCATTAGAGGGTGAACATGAGTGCCATATTCATTGCTATTTGAATTCAGGAAAATCCTGCCTGATGAAAGATGTAGGGAGGGGGATGTGTCTTCTCTGAAGCCTAGAACTGAGTATGTGTTCACTTCCTTTGTAATGGACCAGCTGATTCCTAGTGCTACCTGCCCATAAGCTTGTATATGCACCAGAAAACAAAAAAAGAAGGCATCTGTAAGTACATCTGAATTTAAAACTTTGGTTCAAACACGTGGGGAATGAAGGGTTTTGAAATCCAAGTTATCAGGTAAACTTTCTTTATATTGTATCTTAAGCAATCCACTCGCTTCTTTTACATATAGGCCAGCTAAGTGGGGTGCAAAGTTCTTATCCTGGCTCACAAAGGAAATAGTCTGACATAATTCAGGTATTTCAAATGATCTGTCATTTGAAGAATGACATAACCCTTTGTAATATGGGTGTAAGGGCTTTAAATTCCTAGCTCATGTGTCAGTCACAGTGGAAGTACTGCAGAGGGTCAGCCCATGGGCAGGGGGATGTGCCCCAGCACCCTGTGGCTTCCCTGCAATGGAGAGCCTGTCTGGAGAGTGAGCTCAGAGCTCACTTGGGCAGCTTCTGCAAGCAAGACTCAAGCCTTTGCCAGGGAGATTCACTGCTTGGAAGATGTGACTCCTTGTTGAAGGGAGCAGGGTCCCCTGACACCTACTTAATGCACACAGGTTGCTGGGAAATTTATAACACCAGAGTTTTCAGTCCTGGCAGAGTGACTTTATATATATTTAAACCTACAATAGCCAGGACATATTTCATATCCTGGTTTTCTTTTCCTCTAGATATTGCCACTGTTTCAGTGAGCCCACAGGGCACATTTTACTGAAAGACAGATATGCTTTTTCATGTAACACCCCATTAAGTAAAGCCCTTTAGCAAGGACAAAGAGTCTCTGATGATCCTCTTCTGGCATAGGATGTTTACAGACTGAAACACAAAGCTGGCTGTTTCACTGAAAAAGAAAAAAATTCCAAATTTCCTGGTTAATCTGCTGACTGCCCTGAAACATTCTTTTTGTTTCGGTCTGATATTTCCTAGGAAAGCTTCTGATGCTTTTTCTTTAACCTCTTTCTAATGGCTTTGTCGATATCTTTCAAGCATTTGTTTTTGTGTCAAGTTTTCGTACTTCAGGTATATATAAATGAGAAAGGTATTGGAAAAGAAAAGGACTGCTATAGATGTGCAAGGCTCTGAGAGCTTCCAAATTAGTGAGCTGCAGGTGTGGGATAGTTGTGCTGGGATAGATTTCTCCTCCAGCTGTAGAAATAGGGGGAAATATGCACACAGTGGAGTATGCACACGGTAGTGTGGCTCGTCAGGTTACTCTTCTCTAGAGAATGGCAATTTGGGGTCAAAAGTGGAGTGATTTCATGAGCCTTGTCTCTCCTCAACTTGCATATGTGGATTAGTAAAGAGCAGCAGAAGCAGTGAAAAAAGTGTGACTGACAGTTTCAATGTATTGCTTGGCTGCAGAGCTATTCAAAACAAATTGTACCATATGGAGCTGGTGGACATGGGATTGGTGTCTTCCTGATGGACATGTTCCGTGTTCTTAGCTTCAGATCAACCTTGAACAGCTTTTTTCAAATTTTTCTCTGCCTGCCAGAGTGTTCCTATCAGCCGTTCACAACTTCAGTAGAATTTATTTCTTTCCACCTACCATGCACAGGAAATTTGACTCAGAAGGATGAGATGCAAATATTATGCAGGGTTGACCTTTTCATTTACAGGGTAACTAATTAGCTTGACAAGTAACACATTTAGTAAAATACGCATATGTCATTAGATAATCCTGCCTACCTCTTTATGGTGACTCCCTAAAATACATCCTACTTTTGTTGTAATTAACTGCAGGCTTGCTGTTGACTTAAATGAGAGCAGGACTACAGACTTAGACCAAATGCAAAATAACTTAATGTGCAGTCTCTGATCTGGCAACCTCATAGTTACTTGTTTAGTTGTGCTTTGGCACCACAACATAGTGCTGACTGAGTACCTTTTCCAGTTCTGCTTATTTTTGCTATAGGACAGGACATAATGTATGGCATTTAATATGAAAGACATTAAAATAGAAATAGTTTTAAAGTAAACTTTGGGGAAAGGTAGAAATTTCTGGGACAGACTAAACTCAGGTGCCAGTCTGGACATGACTTTAGGGTGAACCTGGGCAACTGGCTGGACAGATTCCTTTAGCTAAACTGTCTGATGGTATTTATGCATAGACTGCTGTGCTGAGTTCTGTGCAGGAGCTGTAATTTATATCGTGACTTCACTGCAACTAAGCATAGAAAGACATGGTCATGTTCATTTTTTACTGTGGGTAACAACCTGGTGGCCTTCAAAGGGTCTGAGGAGAGGTAGTTGTGCCCTCTGCTGAAGGAAGTGGACAGAAATGGTTATGAAGACACAAGGGATTGAAACAAATGGCCAAGAATTTGACCGAGGTCTTCTAGGCCAACAGAAAGAAGCTGGTCATGTCAAAAACATAAAGCCCACTCCCAGTTGCTGTTGGGAGTAATTTCTTGCCTTGAACAGATGTTCTCAACCACAGATAACCTTGAATCCTGCCTGGTTTGGGTCTGATGTAGGATGATTAGCATTCCCTAGCTCTGGACTGCAGCGTCTGCTTTTTGGTGCCACCTCACAGTATGGTGTGGCAACAGAGATAAATGGTGCCCTGCTGCAAATGGTATGCGGCGATACTTTGCAATTCTAATGAACCCATCCTGTGCTCTTCAGTGTCCTTTAAACCTTGGCAATTAGGAAGAGTAAAGAAGGGGGAAAAGTCTTACTAGATGGGAGGCAACAGAGGAAGCAGAGCCTGTGAATGCCTACAACAAAGAGAGGAATTTAATTTCATACTGATATTTTGAATTGTCTTGTTCCCCTTCCAGATATCTTTTGGAAGATGCTTATGTTTTTATTATAAAATACATCAGTTAACTGCTTCACTCTTTTATATACTTTTATTTCAATCTGGACCTGAGCCTGATGACCTTAAGCCATTAAATCATCTGCTTTGTCCTTCTTTATTTATATTCTTCCTTGTGAATTTATTGCCTCTTTGCCTTTAATGAAGCAAAGGTGGCAGCTTTACAGATGGGAAACTAAATCACAGAGAAACTACGTGACTTTTTACATGACCTATGCACAGAAAATTAATAATCACTCTTATTGACAGGTGCAGGCATTACATGTAAATATTGCAAGTAGTTTAGCTACTTTGGCTGTGCTGATTTGGGGAAAGTTCAGATTTTATGAGAGAATGTATGAGACATTAGTGCAAATTTTCTTCTTTTCCTTGCATTTTTGCTCATGTTGCATCCATTCAGTGAAGGCTTTATGTACCTCTGGGTCCTCTCCTGGCTACCATTGGGTTGGATTTCTCTCCTCTACTGAAGTGCCATTGCTAAAGCTGTGCTGGTTTTGGCTTTTGACATGGTCCCCTGGCAGAGCTACTTCATGGAGCTCTCTTTATCCTCCCTGCTTGCTTTTCTTTTCCTTCATGTTGGCTTTCTTTCATCACTTATAGCCTATTCTGATGCTCTTGTTTCTCCTTTTCTCTTAGCAGTGTCTCCTGTTTGAAGTTTAGAGCAAGTCTTCCCTCTCTGTTGTAACATTTCTCTCCTGTCTGCCATTCACTTTGTTTTTTCCCCTCCTAGGAGCAGATGCCAGCCTGTGCTGACATCATCCCCCAAAAGATTGCTTTGCTAATTGCTATGGCAGAGAACTTGTTTGTTTGTTTGTTTGTTTGTTTATTTTTCATTCTGCTTTTGCTTTCTATTTTGTCCTTTCTGCATTGGGCTGATCATTCTCTGGTGAGCTCAGCAAGGTCACTGGAGTCATTGTCAGGCTGGTACAGAAGGATGTCCTATATGATCCATTTGAGGCATACAACAAAATCTGTGATGTCTATTAACAATTCCCAATATTTTGTAAATACCAGCACTTTAGCCGAAGCCTTACTACAGTTAATTATTAGAACTAGAAGACTGCTTACCAGAGTTTACTTACGTAACTTCACCAGGCCTTACATGCATACAGAAGTAGTCTGTGGGTAAATTGCAACCTTACTTAGCAGCATAAGGGGTCAGGAACTGGCTAAGTAAGACAATTTAAAATCAGGTTGCATGTATGGATGTCATTGCTGGATTTTTAACAGTGGGGTGATGATGTCTGAAAGCCTTGTTAGCAAATATATTTGAGAAGTGAGGAGGATGTTGAGGTGCCATGAAGTGAAAGAAAGGCAAATATCTTTCAAGATGTATGAAAAAGGAGAGCAAGGACAATACAGACCTGTCAGCTTCTACAATAGCTAGATGAATGATAATTGATGCTAGAGGCAAAATCTTATTTTGTGGGGATGTAAAAGGTTTTTGTACCAAGTGTGAGTTAAAAGTTAACAGAAAAAGTCTTACTGAGATATACTTCTCACCAGAAATATCATGTGGCTCTAAAGGATAGAAATATCTTGGAACAGCAAGAGGGGATACAAATGATACAGAACAGACCAGAACTTTCAGCCACAACCTTTTTTTTTCTTCCAGAGACAAAAACCTCCTTTATTCATATGTTCATTGAAATACCTGGTGTTTATGTGTGCAATGGCAACATCTTTTCCATGTACCAAAGTGTTTAAACTAAGATTTAGCCCAGGTTCTTGGAGGTGAGAATTTAGCAATCAGAAAATGTACTGCTTTGCAGATGTGGCTAATTGTGTGACCCATGACTAAAGCACCATTTTGAGAGTGTGAATTGATTTCATAGATCTTCTCTCATTTCCCTCATAAAAGGCAGAAATGGAGGAAGTGTCTTAGGGCCTATGACAGCCAGGGAACAATCTATTATATAACACCACCACTGGACAAGTTTGCTCTCAGCCCAGCCTACAAACTTAAGAGTGTCTAATAAGTATCCACATACTGGCATCTTTCTTTTGTGCCTATCCACAGTCAATAGCCCCCATCAGTGAACTGCTCCTACCAGAGGAAACACTCCTGTTGGAGTGGAGAAGAGATAAAGTCTTAGTCTTACACCTCTGCTACAGGTCAAATAAATCACCCTGATTTTTTGGTACAATGACAGTGACAGCTGGGAAAAGCAATTTTTTAAAGACAATTGCATTTTACCAAAGAGCCGTTGTCCAAAATAAAACTAAAGGTTCAGTGTGGAAAGAAAGGAATCTAAAATAGTGCTGAAATAGATTGTCCTTTCCAGATCAAATGTTAGTATTATTTGCAGCACTGCTTTTTGGAAGTCTGCACTGCTCTGGCTAAGCACCACCACTGGCCAGTTACCCATCTCATCTTCTGCAGCACCGAGGGGCAAGACAATTCAGCAAGAACCACCTTTACCTCCACCTCTTACCCATGGGGCAGATGGAGTGCCTCAGGCCTTGATAGTGCTTTTGCAGAGAGAGGGGGAGCTGGAGAAGTGTCCAGCCCTGCTGGCTTTAAATGTTCACATTTTGCACCATCTGCAGAACAGGAAAAAAGGCAAATTAAGAATCCTTCACTTCCAAGCCTTGATGAGGAATCCCAAGGTCATGCAACAATATACTGTTTATTAACCTGTACAGGTAATAATGATACAGACTGATTCTTGTGACATAATTATTATGTTTCATGAGTTTTTTAAAAGAGTGAGAGATTTAAAAGAGCAGATTTAGTGATCTAAGCTAAATGTATGGGAGCATTTTGCATTTAGTTGTTTCTATACCAAGAATTTCATAAAGTGATGGCAGTTGAAAATCTCTGCTGGATTGCAAAATACTTACATGCAGAATTTGGGTACTGGAGGAAATTACACCATACTTAAGTTCCAGAGTTCCTTTAAACATTCATCTAACAGCCTGGCAAGCTGTGTATAACCCACGACAAATTGTGTACCAGTCTCTACCAAGTAGACTCTGCTCCACAAAATATGCACAGTGCCAACACTGGAAAAGGAATTGCATTGTAAGTATCACCTTCTCTTCCTCACTCTTATATGGATCAGAGATCGTGGTATATCTAACTTGCTTTTTTTTGCTTCTTGGCTAAAATGTCTGGATTCCTTTGGATAGTCATTTGATAAATCTATTAATAACTTTTCCACTGCCTTTCTAAAGTAATTTGGCTAATGTGCAGAGCTGAACTTCCAGCCAAGTCTGAAAGGCTTTTTTCCCCATTTAGAAATTGCAACTGTTCCTTATGTGCAGCAATAGTTTTCCCTTAGAAGAGGCTAAGATGGCTCTATTAGAAGAGCTTATGGTTTTTGGATACGTCTCTTGGGTACTTTTACACAGAAAATGATCACATTGAAGTACTTGTGAAAGGGAAACCCTTTTACCTGTTTTGAAGCTGGCATGATGCATACCAGGTAGGTCTGGATGCCTGTGCTTTGTGTGCCTTTGCAAGGACAGGACAGCTTTGAGCACCATTAGAGACATTCCCTGCTTCATTGTTATGGTTGTACCGGCTTTGATCCTCAGCCTGGGAAGATGAAAAACCAGCTGGTGTCAACAATTGCAGTGGCTTTTTGTTAACTGTCAGGCTGGATCAAAGAGTGGAGCATTTTTGTTGGGATTGCATCAGGGCATTGCCTCATGCAAGTGGGGTGGAGGCAGGCTGGGCATGTCAGGGACAGCTTTGCCCCAGGCTGCTGTGGCTTTCTGTGGCAACATGGTGGCAGGATCAGGTTGCCAGGTAGGTGTTGGGGATCAGCCAGTGGCATTTAGGCAGCAGGCAAGAGGCTGCATCCAGTTCAAGCTGGCATTTCTGTCTGGTCTGCAGGACAGCCAGCCTTGGTGCTGTCAGGCACAGTGCATGTACAGCTGCCTGCCAGGGAAGGGCTGTCTAAGGAACAGCGAGGCTGGTGCAGGGATGATTGGAATATTTTCCCATAAATATTCTTTAAGCGTAAATGATTGTGATGAAATCATAAAAGTAATTGGCTCTTGTAACTCCTTTTTTGAAAACATATTAAGCCTAAAAACATGTAGAGACCTCCTCCCTTTCCAGAATATTATTGAAAATTAATAGACCATCTGAGCCTGCAGTATCATAAAGTCTGTATCCTTTTTTTGTTTTTTTTTTTTTTCACATACCTTCAGATTCATCTCCAGCAGCTCTCCATCTGTTTGCAGGCTGTTTTCTAAACCAGTGTGATGCCTCAGGTGCAGAAGAGAGAGACAATAATTAACAATGTGGCCTACAGCATCTTGGGGAACAATTAATTTTAGTGAATGGACAGGGGGAGGAAGAAGGAAGGTAAGCTTTGCTCATTTGTCTGCTCATGCATTCACAGCTGGGTGCATTGGATAGATGCACATACAGATATGCATGCATCTCCCAAAAAGACTATTTTCAGCATTCCAACTTTCACTCTTTTGCAATGGCTGTTGTGCACAGAAGCTACTTGAAAACAACAGTGCCATCTGCTCTGAGGAGATTAGGGGGTGTCAAGCAATACTCTTTTTCGCTTCTCTCATTCCTGCTTCTCTCCATCCTGTCCCTGGAAAAATCCCAGCTTTTAACCTGTCAAAATAGTTTTAAAGCTGGTCTCTGACGTATAGAAACCTGTGAGACAGAACCATGACAGCTATGTACTGTCAAAGGAGTATGACTGCTTTAAAAAAGGAAAATCCAATACCGCTGAATAAAAGAACAGGGAACTGTAGGAGGCTGCAGTAGCATGTGGGGTAGTTCTTTCATGCATATGAAAGATACATTGATCAGGGAATACTAAATTTATCTACAGGAAGACCATTTGACTGATTTATACTTAGAGAGATTATAATGCCTATACACGGAACTGAAAATTAAAGATCTGCACATCTACAGAGAGGTTAAAAATGAAAACCACATGATGAATTAAGATTTTTTCCCCCATATCTAGGTCCTGAAATTAGAAAATCAAATCCATTTATAAGCTCATAAAGCAAGTGGCCTCATTTCCGATGTGCCGAGCAACTGCTGTATCTGCCTGTTTCTGTTTCTAACACTGGCTCTGTGTCTGGAATACAGCTGTCAGGAAGGAGATCCTATAGGATCTCCTCTGACGTGTCTAGC
The DNA here is from genome assembly GCA_026261815.1 of Monarcha castaneiventris obscurior. Taxonomy (NCBI): domain Eukaryota; kingdom Metazoa; phylum Chordata; class Aves; order Passeriformes; family Monarchidae; genus Monarcha; species Monarcha castaneiventris. Next base: position 36,091,599 of record JAMPIT010000566.1, on the reverse strand, counting down.
TGGCAAATAGCCACATACAACTGCAGGACCTATGTGTGATGCCTTAGGTTTTAACTTCTATATTTTTCAAATCCTGTGCTGCCTAGTGTGTAACTCTGAAGTTTGGTGTGGCCTGGTAACCTCTGCTCTCTCATGCTGGTTAGACATAACAAGCCTCTCTAGGTTTGCTCTCCAAGGACACCTTGATTGTCCCGGGCCCCAAAATGTGTAAACTAAAAGCCTTTGAAGATGAGGGGCAAACTTGGGGTAATTACATCATTAACTAAAGTTATAATTGGATAATCAACCCTGATATGCAAATAGACCAAACTTATAAAACTGTGAAGAACCTGTGACCCAGGGTCCATCCGCAGGTTTACACTCCCAAGGTAATTCAATGTACCTTTGAATGCCCTTCAAATAAAGACCTACTTTTAGTCTCTTATTCTTGTCTAGCCTCTGTTTTTGGTAGCCACTTCAAGGCATCATGTGCCTTGTGAGTACATCTGGAGGTATGGGGAAGTGCTGCTGAGCTTTCTGACTGTCTGTAATATCCAGGTAGGAATCCAGAAGAGATGCTGAGGGAGGAACCCCACCACACTTGACTTCTTTAGTCGTTTTTCATATCCCTTTGTCCCTTCCTCTTCACACACTGGTGCCCATGCTGGATGCAGAGACTATTTGAAGCAGCAGAAGAAACTTGCTGTGTTGGTTTTGAGAGTGAGATATCACAGATATGACTGTTTGGCTCTGTGTGGAGCATGGGTAAATGAGGTATTTCAAAACTAGTTCATCTCACAAGTGCGTGGTCAGATTTGGAAAATGGCCATGTTAATAAATAGCACCTGAAAGCTCAATCATGAGCCCGAACAAGGTGGTACCTAAACCTTTGACTTTATTCTGGAATTTTGAAATTTCACAAGTGTGCCTGCAGTAGAGGGGAAACAAGGTGCCCCACTGGAAATCTAGCAGTGCATGCATCCCTTCAGAGAACAAATTCATTTGCCCTTTTCCTTTAATGTCTGCTCATTCAAACAATTAAGTAAATTTTAAAAAAAGGAAAAAAAAGAATCTCCTCTGAGCCACTCTCAAATGTTTTCAGGCAGTAGCATAAATGGGAATCAGTAATCTAATGCAGAACTGATTTGAGCGTGTTTCCATGTTATTAGGAAGTTAAAAGGTTTATTCATGCCTTTGGCTCTGTATGTATGTAGAACCAGCTGCATGAGAAGGCTGCTGTTGGCTGACTGCTCTCTGTGCAAAAAAAACCTCCCAAACTTGGGCATTTTTCTCTTCCAAATGCCCAGGCTATGTCAGCAGGGAAGACTACAGAGTGTCTTTCAGGATGTTAAAGCTGTCATTTGAGCATCAAAGAAAGGACTGTGCTGTGAAGGTGTAAGTATTTTTCTATAAGGAAATTACATGCTGGGAAAGAATGTGAACTTCTCTGGAATGTGAGGAGCGGATTATGTTAATATCTGCTTATCAACTTTGCCCTCTTGATTCACTTCATGCTGCATCAATTATACTGTAACTTTTCAAACTGCTGTCTCTAAGTAGCATTGTTAACTATAACCAAAGGGTGGGAAAGATTATCCTTTTAAAATTTGATTGCTTGCTCACCAGGAAAGCAACAAGAAGGGGGAAAAAAAAGGTATTACCAGATCCTGTAAAAAAATAGAATTCCATCTATCTTCACTTCTAAATAAAATAAAATCCCCAGAAATTCTCGTTTTTGACAATATAAAATATTGCAGTGTGAAATATAATTTTGGTTGTAATGCATGCATGATATTGCACATAAGTATAAATGCATATCATACAAAGGTTCTTTGCCAAAATGCAGCATTCCACTCCCATAAAGAGCTTACTCAAAACCAATTTTTATGGGGAAATTTATCAAAATCCATAGATTCCCATGAATTTTCTCCTACCACTCAAACTGCTAACTCCAGTGAAAGCTGTTCAGTTTAAACATTTTCAACCTGTCATAAGTTCCACAGCCTTATTTTGGTTTAAAATGTAGTTTTCCACTGCCTGGTTTGTGTTACTCCTTTTTTGCATTATGAATGGAAATGAGTTTATGACCTGAAAAAGAAAGCAAATGGTACTGTAGGGAGCTCTTCCATAATGTAAAGAGCAGAGCATAGAGCAGACAAGGCCTTGAGTCCCAGTGTGCAAGCTTTGCACAGCTGTAACTTCTGTGATTCAGTCATTTTCTTTCATTTCTTTCAGTTCCTGGTCAAATGGCTGCTAAACATAAAGGATGAGATGCTCTTAACTCATACTTCTAAAACACTTGTTAGCAAAGCAAGTGTCTTTCATATCACTGGGGGTAATGTTACTGCCTGGAAGAAACTCAGTCTTCCATGACTCAAGAAAACCTTCCTCAGTGTTAAGCATTCACTTGTGTGATTATAGGCAGCCGAGGTAGTGACCTTCTGATGTTAAAAATAACACAAAAGGAGCTGCATAAATTGCACCAGTGCATAGTGAGGAGGAAGGAAAGGTATAGTGGGAGTGACACCCTCAAAAGGTTTACTAGGGAAGTAGATCCTTACTGAGAAAAGCTTACCAGCATTAGTAATCAAACAAGAAACAAATGTAAGGAAAACAGTACAAAGATGGCTGTTGAAAAATTAGCATTTGGACATAGGGGAGAATAACATGGAAAGAATTGTCCTAGGCACAAATTCCATAGATAGAAAACACAGCTGGAGTCTTTGCCTTCCCTGATTGGCTACAATATACCTAAACAGGGATCTGATGCCAGGACAAGGACTCTCCTTCTGAGTGGTGAGACTTGGGTGAATCTGTTTTCAGGTGTCTCTGCCCGTGCCCCAAAGACAGAACAGAAGAAACGCCCCCCCACCAAAAAAAAAAAAAAAAAAAAAAAAAAAAAAAAAAAAAAGACAACAAAAAACAGATGGGAGGAGGAATTCTCATGAAAAATCATTATCTCATTTATTATTTCACTGAAATTATATGAACCCAGGGAATTCCAAGACTGTTTGGTCCTGCCATAACAAGGCATAGAAGAAGGAGCAATCTTGTAGCAGTACTGGAAATGCTCGTAAATAATTTTGAACATGCCTTGTTGAAATATTCTTAGTTTCAGAGAAAACTGGTTCTTTAGTCCTGTGTAATGATGAGCCTGGCCTAGAGCAGTAAGAAAGGAAAGGAAGCAATGAAATGAATTATAAAATGAAATTCAAAGTGCACTAGTAAGAAAGAGGGATGTTTTTTCAGTGCTTGTGTCTTTCCTGCTGCTGGCATTCCATGATGATACGGTAAAGCTACCATGTATCAAGCAAAAATTAAAGGAGAAGAATATTAATAAGATGACAGAGTCTTCTGCCTGCCAATTTACTGTCAGTGATAGACCTCTTCAATTACACCTCTGCCCAAGAATGGCTCATAGTTACTGTATTCCCTGTCTCCTGACCTACAGTGGTTCCTTAGCCATGCTATGCATATTTTAGCTCATTGAATCTTTCCTTTGAAGTCGTTCCCTCCAGCTCTTTGTCATTTGTCTTGCTTTTGTCTGGATCCCTTCCAATTCATCCTGGCATGAAGATAGTGTGGCAGTGTTTGGGGTGGGTTTTTGAGAATCTCTCATCAGGAAGGGCCACCCAACTCCTGCCATCTCCCAGGTGGTCTTGGTAAACCCAGGGGATGCCCAGGGGGCCCTGGTGCCTTCCTGCTCCTAAGCTCTGTACTGCAGACTGCACACAGTGGAGCACTAATAAAAGAGCTGCAAATTGCACTGGCTGTTAATTTGGGTTTATTTTTTTGTTGTTACTGAATACCACAATCCCAGTTCTGACCCTTCTTCCTGTATATACTGCTCAGATCTTTTTCAGCCTTGCTACCTTTCTGTTCCCTTTTTCCCACAGAGTATCTGTCCTGCAGTGTATGATTCATCAGATTCCCTTCTCTGCATTTCTCCAGTTTGTATTTCCTTCAGTGTTTCTAGACAATATCGTGAGGCTCCTTTGTGCATTGCCTTAGGTATTTGTGTTTCTGCTCTGTGAGCTCCTCCCATGAACTGAGAAATTGATTATTGTCTGGATTTTATGATATCAAGTCACATAATGATGCCCACATTACAAACAGCAGATTTTGGCTTGGTTTCTGGCTGCTCTTTTTGAGTTTCCCAAGTCTCTCTCCAGAGCCTTAGTCAAGAAGAAAGGCTATGTGGTTTCTCAACATGTTTCCCTGCTATGCTCCTCATTTGGAACTCAAATTAATTAACAATTCTTTCCAGCACTTGCTGACCATCAGTGATGCTTGAAAAGTGGGTTCTGCAGCCTTGAACGTGAGACCATAAATAATGGAGATTTTTCTCTTTGATCGTTTTTTAAAATAAGAGATTGCTGTCCCATCCCCAAAGAAAAATATTGTTGTTTGTAAAACCAGCACATGTTCCCCTCATTTTTCCCAAATGTGAAGATAGTGGAAATACCATGTCAGGTGTCTCAGTGTGATATTACAGGTTGCATGGTACCCTGAGTATGTCCAAACCAGTGAATGTAAGAATATTTCAAAATGTTTCAAATGCCTTATTTAAATCAATGTTTTGTATTTATAGCCTGTTCAAATGACCATGTAATTCACAGTTCTGCCAAAAAAGCTACTAAGATGCTATGCATTATTTATTCAGCAATATTTCATGATTCATGCAATATATTAATCTGAATGTTTTCTTGCTTGATTCTCTACTGTGTTTGCTACTGATTCCCTTTACAGTAACCCTCAGATAAACTTGTATTTTGTTCTGAAGGTTCTTTCTATTTTGAAAGGTCTTTCTGCTTACTACTTTCTTAGTTCCTTGTTTCACCACAGCTTTTGAAAAACAGTAGTTAAATATTTCTCCAAATACTGAATTTTTAGTCCCCCATCATGTCTACAATCTCAGTCTAGTGATTCTGAAACATACAGTGAGAGTGTAGATCAAGAGGAAAAGCAAGGCATGGTAACTGGGAAAAACTGGGAGATTTGGTTTTGGAAATGCATTCCTGATCTGAACTAAAAACTTAATGGAGACACATGTGGAGAGCTCATTTATAAAACTCAGTTTGTGTGCAAAGACATATTTCTTTGGGGTTTATGTTTGGTTTTGTTTGCTGCTTTTTTTTTTTAACAAAGGAAAAGTTCATGGATTTAATGCAGATACAGTAAATTATTTACATAAGTGAAACTTCAGCTGACAGAAACCATCTGCTTTCAAGAGCATTATTTGTATGTACATTTGAGCATAAAACCTTGCTTAAGGTTTTATTCATGGAAACAGATAATTATTTCAGATCATAGAATCACAGAATCAATTAGGTTGGATAAGCCTCTGATATCATCGAGTTCAACTCTTGACCGAAGCTCACTGTGTCAACTAGACCATGGCACTGAGTGCCATATCCAGTCATTTCTTGAACACAAGACAGTCAAAATCATTTCAGCAAGGCTATTATGTACAGTTCTCAGTTGCCCACAGTTCTGAGGGCCCTCTGAGGGGCCCCTTGGTCCCCCAGATGTCTGCCCAAGGCTGGCCAGTATCAGAGGGGTCCAGGAGCACTCCCTGGGGAATGAGCTAGGAACTGGCCCAGGGATCTCCACCCAAACAGCATGGGTAGTCTATGTTCAGGCATCTGAATCCCAGGCAGATGTCCAAATGAGCTCTTCCTGAGGAGCTCCTTAGCATTTGCTAACTGAAGATAGAGTTTAGGCATTTGTCTGTGAATGGCTACACATAAATATCTTCACACCAAACTGAATTCTTCCCATGATGTCAAATGTGTAACTCAATAGAAATTATCATGACAAGGTAGAAAAAGACACAACCCCATCCAAAGTCAATCTGTTTCATTTTGTACAATATTCTTCCTTGTTCAGATACCTGCACTAATTGCCTCCAATTAATTAGCTTCATCATTGTTACTTTACAGACGTTGAGCAAGCAAGGATAGCTAAGCAACTCCTTGATATCATCTCTTGTTCTGCACCTGGTATTATGTGCAGCACTGTCACCAAGAAGCAGATCTTTTGATACATCTGTCATGTTGGGATATGGCAAAGGCTGCTTTTCTGAGGAGCAGGGCACAGAGCTCAGCAGGATGGATAAATACAGGCATGGCTCTACTGCTGTTAGAAAATCGTCTGCTGCAGTAGTCCCTGACCATGCTCTGCTGCAGCCATATTCTGCATATCTATAGCCATACCCTATGTAGCTACAGAGAGGAGCTTTGTTACAGCAGTGATAGTGATGCTGATTAATGTAATTCCAGTCAGAGACCAGTCTATTTCGGTAATGCCAAGATAGCACCTTTTTAAATAAAATGAGCTCCTGCTTCTGGCTGAATGCTGCTAAGCCTCAAGAAATACAGAAGGGTTTATGAACCTCAGGATCATCTGTCCTCTCTCCATGTGTTGCTATCAGTTATTCCCCATCTGCCTCTCAATTGCACTGTGCCTGTGTTCCCTGTCCTGCCCTTCCTTTCCCAGCCTGGAGGATGCTGTTGTCATTCACTCTGGACCTGACCTGCCACCTTTATTTGTGCTGCAGTGCCAGTATCTTTGTCCTCTTTGGCCAGTCAACTCTTGCATGCAAAAACAGATTTTAAAACAGTTGACACCAGGTGTTAATTGGAGATATGCTGGGGCCTGTGATTTTGAAAGGACACCAGTAAAAACAATTAATGAAAACTTGTTACATATGGAAAAGACTATTCCTATCTAGCAGCAAAGGCAAAATTTTCTCAAAAGCAGGAGGTCAGTGCAAGAATGAAACATCTAATTATAGCATAAGAAACTAAGATAATCATTTGTGGTGGTTTGTTGGGATAGATTTCAGGAATAAATTTCATCTGGGAACAGCGAGACTGGGCAAGTCTCCTACGGCCAGGGCTAATGGGACACGAGGCAGGGCTGGCCAAAAGGCTGAATCAGCACCAGCAGTTCTCTTGGTGGCAAGCTAATGTGCTCAGCTCTGGTGTGCAAATTGATGTGCAGCTCTACCTAGTCTGCAAGTGTGTGGCTTTCAGACAATCTACATTTGATGTCCAGGCAGATGAATGCAGACAGATGGAGTTTGGCTTTCTCTGTATTTCCTCAGACAGATGTACCACTTTCTCATTTATTTTTTTCTTTTTCATATCATGTTTCCTGGAGTTTTTTGAGCAGGTAACTGAATATCTAATTATTAGGCAACTGTAAAACCACTGAAAAGGAAACAGTGAAGGATCTAGTAATAATGTGAATGCAGGCATAGATGCCCCTGTTGGAAAGAGGTGCTTCAATTCCAGCCTTTGTGAATGACAATTTAATTGCTCTGTCTCTGCATTTGTGCTCTATTCACTACAAAGAAGGAAATAAGTGGGAATTGAAACACAAGAATAGATGCACTGGTCATAACTGAGCTGTACTGAAATGCTGTGTACAAGCTGATGATTTTATAATGCGCCCATCTGCCCACCTCACAAAACCACTACAAAGATTGACAGGATTTGCAGCACCCGTTGTTGTAGTTTCAGCTTCAGAATAGCAAAAGGTGTTGAGTTTTGGAGTTTAGCTGCACCAGTCTTCACAGTTTAGTTTCTTCTTGTGCTCTGTGGATGAATCCTAAATAATTTTCTCTTGCCTTTTTTCTCTTCCCTTTTTTCTGGTCCCCTGCTGAGATTTCCCCCCCCCCCCCCCCCCTACTGAAAGCTAGCTTTGCACTTGTTATGGTTTCTCTGTGTAAGTAAGGCTCTCATCCACTTAGCAGAGCTAGCAAGTTTAACAGACATTTCCATGAACCTTTTTTTTTCTAGAAGTTCTAGTGGTTTTGACACTGCATCTTTCAAAAGATGTGAAGTATTCATCATAAAGTCTCTTTACACGGAATATATCAAGTTCTCTTGTGGTACAGTGATAAAGTGGTCTAAGCTTTCCACTCTTGCTGTAGATAATGTACATCTTGGGATCTTCTGTGACTGTGTGAACATTTTGCACTTTCAGAAAAAGGTAAGTCATTCTTCAGTATATGAGTCTTCTCTGTAAGATGAGCATGACCAATTCTCCTTGTGGGATATGATCGTTCAGCTGCCCCACAGCTACTTACTTCAGCCTTAACTCCCAGCCAGTCCTAATGTTCTTTGGCAATTTCACCTACATCTCATAAGCAACTTCTTCTGCTCCCTATGTCTACATGTCTAGGCTTGAAATAACTCCTGCTTTATCACCTTCATTGGAAAACCAAAAGTGCAGTCAGGTTTCCCAGTCTGGGTTAAACTCTGTACCTGCCATTCAGCAATAATGCATTCTCTGAAAAGTTTTTCAATGCCATCACTTCTCTTTCTGTGTAAACAGATTTCTGATGTCTACATGTTTATACACCTGACTGGCCCATCAGGCTCTGTTAAGTTTGGTTTACATAGTGCTGCTTTGTTCATGGCTGTGTAATACCACCCTATTCCTTATCAAGAAAAGGCCTTTTTATTCCAGTTGCTCGCTCTCTGCCTTGGGAACAACATTTCCTCTGAAAATTTTGTCTTTTTCCCTATCCTCATTTATATTCTCCAAATAAAGAGAAAGCAAGCAAAGCAAACACACACAGAATCTCCAAAGCATTGCAAATTGATCTTGTGTTGTCAGGGAAAAGCTATGATTTAAGTTAAATGACAGGCAGGCAGAAGTCCTGCCTCAGCTTTGCTATTCTTAAGAACTCCTGAGAGGGCCTTCCATGTTCAGATATTCCATTTTAGCATTTGCTTCTCATTTTCCTACAACTTCCCAGGGTCAGTCCTGTGCGGCTGGCCAGTGAAAGATGTCTCTTACACACAGGTTCTTGCATTCCCAGCTCCCAGGCTGGCCCTGGCATTAAAGTGGAATGCGCCCCACTGCTTTACAGATACCCTGGAGGATTGTATTGGTGTGGTGGGCTTTGCTAGAGCACGTCAGTGTCATCCTCTTAAAGCTTGCTATGCCACATGCATTTAAAAGAAAAGTGAACTGTACATTTGCAATGTCAAAACTGAGTAACACAGTCACAGCCTTATAAAAATGTAGGCAATGGGAAACTCAAGATTGGTTCTATCCTTGTATCAAACCCAGAAAAGCCTGTGAAATATGTCTGTTGGCAAGCTATAGAAGTGGATCTACTATGTGTGGGCAAGGACTCGAATATGGTCTACACTGCATGTCCTCAAAGTCCTGGCTGGTAGAAAATCATTGACCCTGATGTGTCACGGTCTGTTTCTGTTTCCATTCAGAATCAAAGAGTTTTCCATCCAGCGCATGTATTTCCTAATCCCTCCCAGTGTATCACTGGCTTCCACCCACTACTTTGAAAATTATGTTGTTCCTCGGCAGAGACAGGTGCAATTATTCCCTGGTTAAATTATAAACAGAATCAGATAATGGCTGCTTTGGTGTTTAGATTAGGCATCTAAATTTAGTTCCTCTAAATGCAGGAAACTCTTTTCCACAAGGCTTAGTGGTATTTTTTCTCTTATGGATGACATATTTCATGCAAGTGTCATTTGCATAATTGCATAACTATGCAATTTGTATGTGCTGCATACTACTTTGCATTTGTTTGAGACTGTGTTAACAACTAAACTTCCCTGAGGGGATACAGGGTTAAGGGGTGACATTCACTTGAACTCTGTCCTTGGGAGCACTAATCATTACGTGGCTGCATGGAAACTAGCTGTAACTCCCATTATTTGTTATCCTCAAGCAAAATAAATAAAATCACCAAATGATATAGATAAGTCTGAGGTCACAGAAGCAGAGCGTATACTTGACTTAAAATATCCTGTACAACTTTTATGGTCTGATTTCAAATTTATATTTAAAATATTTCAACCAGCCTAGGTACTTGACATTGAAGTAACGCCATTATCTGTTATAGGAGGTTTTGTATTACTGAGACTGACTGTCCTTGTGAGGCGCTTCAGTAACAGTGCATAACTTAACTAAAGATGGAAATCCCTAATTGCTGAATGTGTGGACCAGCACGTTTAGCATTCATGAAGTACATACACAGGGAGGTGGTGTTGCTGAATTGATAAGCAGCAGCAAGTACAAGTCATGAATAGAATGGGGATTTCCACTCTCATGTCACAATGTTGTGGTGCCTAAGCCAGTGGCCTTACAGTCTAAAATAAAGACAAAAGGGAGGTTTTTTTTTCTGGGTGTTTTCATGTAAGCCAGTGACTATGATGTGACATAAGCAATGTTGTTGTAATGACGTACACCAGCTGGGTTTGAAATGTCATTGGTGTTTTTGTAGGGTAATATTAGGTTAATTGCTATTTGGGGAAGATCAGGTTAAACTTCTCTGTGGTTTAGTAGTTAGATAATTTATGATCTCACTTGTACATCAGAGGCTCAAAAGCACTTGCCTGGGAAACCCACAGTACACTGAGGCTGGTATTTTGTTTCCTTATGAAGGATGGAAAGGAATTGTTGGTACTTACTGTAGGTCTCTGGGGGCTGTACCTGCATGTGCAAGAAGTTCAGTGCCATAGGAAGAGATCCAACTGGTGCTGAGGACTCACTGAGGGCAATCTTTTTCCCATTTCAGGTGAGTTTTACTTCAAACTAGCTCTGTTCTGGTCCAAAGGACAAAATGGTCATGGCAGCTGGAGAACAGTAAATGTGTTCCTCAACCCCATCCTCCAGTTTGATTTAATTTAAAAAGAATCTGGTTAATTGTAAAAGTATCCTCTGAGGGCTTCCCATCATGTGAATCAAAGCATGCTAAGTGGCAGCAACTGCACAATCTGCCTTCAAAAGCATGTTCATGATGTGAACTAAAGCACAAATGTAGGCATACTCTGTACTAAAATAAACACAGCTGCACTAAAAGGATTCATTATATGTCAGAGTCCCATGATTTGGGATTTGGCAATAAAGTCCTTAGTAAGCCTGAAATATGGCAACTTGCCCCATAGGCACTTCAGTATAAATGTCTGGATTTATTATTTTATTGCTTTTAATATTTTGCAGATTGCTGAAAAAAGAAACTTAGAACATCCTGATCTAATTTACTAATTGCGTGAAAGATCAGCTGTAATAAACTATGTAATTGTACAGGGAAATGGTGATTTCTGTCCAAGTACATTTTGCACCCATATTTCCTTTTTCTGTGGTATTCCCATTCAGATGCTGCTGAGGTTTTATAGCATGCTGTAGGTTTACTGAACTGCCTGCTCACTGAACATTAAGAATATTTGCACATATGCAGCATTTAAGGAAATATAAATTCATTTCTGCTGATTTTTTTTTTCAATAAGCAAATCTAATTCAGCTTGCTGTTCAATGTCAGTGTGGCAGTTTAATATCTTTTTTGCTTAATATAACCAGCTTGCTGTAAAAAAAAGAAGCAATTTAACACTAACAGATTTTTTCCTAATCTTTCATCATAGTTTATATAAATTAATGTAAAAGTAGGAGGATAAAAATTATCACTAGCTGGAAATTACCTTGATTGAAATGTGAGGCATGTAGTTCACCTAGAGGTGCTGGAACTAGAGCAGTGAAATGTAGTTCCAATGAAAAGTTATAGGTTAGAGTTGCAAGAGTGTGGGACTGCCTGCCTGGTGAATGGTCTTACTTTCATATACATCTATAAAAAGGTCATTGAGTTCCTGAACTCATAGAGACTAAAACAATTAGATTCTGTCTCATCAGGTCTCAAGAGAAAAACACTTTGAAACTACTCTCCTTAGGATGTAACATTATAGCTGAATTTCCTATCACAGGAAAATTTACCTTCTCATTTGCAGATACAAGAAGGAAGGAATAGCTAACCAATTAGGAAACTAATGGTGTTGAGCTAATTACTTACAAAAGTTTGTTGGCATGCAGGAGCCACAAGTTCAAGGTCTCCTTCTCATCATGCAGGCCAGCTGTATACATGGCAGTTTTCTTGGGGAATTACACTCTTCTGGCCTGGGTTGATTGGTCCATCTCAGTTCAGCAAATAATTTAAATTCTTGTTTTCAAGAAGGGATTTTTGTCTGGTCTGCAGACTCTTTTGCATCTTAGAAACCATGCCTAAAAGTGGTCTGTTTCTAGGAATGGCAGTGTTGATGGAGCAATATGTTCCTGTGAGAACACTTTTTGCCAAGCCAGCTGTAGTTGGGCTTTTATCTTTCACCTCTCAGATACGTTACTGCAATCTGTCTGATGACTTGCACACTTTCCCACATAAGGTCAGATTTTTCAGTAGCAATGGTTTCAGGGTCAGTTTTCACTTAAATGAACATTCAGTTTTTGAGATACAGCTAGAAACCAGCTTTAATGAGGAATTTACCACTGTGCAGTCAATAAGCAAGCTATCTGAGTACTTTACATCTGGAACATAGGGTTACCTGATGTTTTTATTAGAAGGGACATATGTGATGATGTGAGACTTTTTCAAAGCAGCTGATTCTCTCAGCTTGAAACTCTGTGTCAGAAACCAGTGAATAATCCCTCCCCGTGAAGTTTTTCCCTTTGTTCCTAGCACTTCACCATGACCCCATGGATTCCCAGACTTGTCTCAGTTTGCATACAGCTTGTCTGCAACATCACTTGAATGTATTACATCCCTAATGCTGATGTACTCTAAATTTGTCAAAATACTGTGGCTAGACAAGCTTAAAAGCAAAATAGGAAAGCAAGGAGAAAAGCTCTTGATTATGGAGATGGAGATGCTTCTATGAAAGCATCAAATTAAGCATGGTAAACTTGTGTCAAAAACTAATCTGTCCCCCAAGCAGTTCAGGAAAAACTGCCTTGGTAGCTGCAGCTGAGGATTAACTCTGTGGTCTCTCCCAAGGCAGAGTCCTCTGGAGCTGAGCAGATGCCCCTGCTCTGGATCGCCTCATGCTCCTTGCATCATGCCCCTGCATGCAAATGAATCTTCAAAGCAACTTGCTAGGAAGGTCTGCTTTCCCCTCCTCCAGCTAATCAATTTAGAGAACCTTATTGTAGCACACTTTGGTGTTTGTGCAAATGCAAATGAAGCCTTGTTTGAGCTTTTCCTGTGACTGACATAAACAAAGCCCTTCTGACATGTTGATTTTCCATACCCTGCTCATCCTCCAGTTTCAGAAGATGTTATAATTGTCATCTGGTCCCACCTCCCTGCTCAAGCAGGGCCATCCCAGAGCACATGGCACAGGATTCTGTCTAGATGGTTCTTGAACATCTCCAGTGAGGGAGACTCCACACCCTCTCTGGGCAATCTGTGCCAGTGCTTGGTCACTGCACAGGAAAGTTCTTCCTCATGTTCAGATGGAACTTCCTGTGCATCAGTTTCTGCCCGTTGCTTCTTGACCTAAGCTTGGCAACTCTGGGAAGAGCCTGGCTCCTCTTGACACCCTTCCTTCAAATACTTATAGACTCTGATGAGGTCCCCTCTCAGTTCTCTTCTCAGGGCTGAACAGACCCAGCTCCCTCAGCCTCTACTCATAAGAGAGATGCTCCAGTCCCTTAATCCGTATTTGTTGTCCTCCACTGGACCCACTCCAGGATCTCCATGTCTCTCTTGTCCTGAGGAGTCCAGAACTGGACACAGCACTCCAGACACACCTCACTGGGGCTGAGTAGCAGGGCAGGATCCCCTCCCTGACCTGCTGGCAATGCTGTTCCTCATGCACCCCAGGATTCCACTGGCCCTCTTGGCCCCCAGGGCACTGCTGGCTCATGGACAGCTCATTGTCCACCAGGACCCCCAGGTCCCTCTCCTCAGAGCTGCTTTCCAGCAGGTCAGCCCCAGCCTGTGCTGGTGCCTGGGGTTGTCCTTGCCCACGTGCAGGACCCTGCATTCGCCCTTGCTGAGTTTCAGACCGTTCCTGTGCCCATCCCTCCAGCCTGTCAAGGCCCTTCTGAAGGGCTGCACAGCTCTCGGGGGTATCGGCCTCTCCTCCCAGCTTGGTGTCAGCAGTGAACTCGCTGAGGAGGCCTCTGCCCCTTCCTCCAAGTCATTGATGAATATGTTAAACAATACTGGGCCCAGTATTGAACCTTGAGGTGACAGGCTTCCAACCTGACCCTGTGCCATGGATCATGACCCTCTGGGATCTGTCATTCAGCCAGTTCTCAATCCCCCTCACTGTCCACTCATCCTGAGTTTGTCTATCAGGATATTGTGAGAAACAGTCTTGAAAACCCTGCTGAAGTTGAGATAACCAATATCCACCACTTTCCTCTCTGCTCCATCACCGTTCCAGGGACTGAGCTGAGGCTGACTCGCTGGGAGCTCCCTGGGTTCTTCTTCTTGCCCTTTTTGAAGACGGGTGACTTTTGCTTTCTTCCAGTTTTCAGGTACCTCTCCTGATTCCCATGAGCTTTCAAAGATTACAGTGAGCAGCAGGTTGGGTCTAGTCAGCATATTGGGCCCTCCATTCCTCTCAAAAGGGAGTCACCTATTTTTTTCAGGTTTTTTTTTTTTTCAGGTATTTACTACTTTGCCTTCTTTTTCTTAATTGAGGAGGTTGTGATGTGGGGCATAAGCATGTCAGAGTGAGGCTCCAGCTCAATCTCTTCCTCAGAGACCTAATATTTCTTAGTCTTGCTGCTTTATCTCTCAGCTCCACCACTAGGCCAACACAGGTTTATAGAGGATATTTGCAACCATCTTGCAGCGTGTGGTAAATTGCTGGGTTTATACCAGGGTTGCACAAGGCGTATTAAGAATACTCATACCAATGTGGTGTTTTGCTCACTGCCCACCATTGCAATTTTCTGAACTGTCAGTCATAATACAGTCTTCTGTTCACCCTTAAAAGCAATGTCTGCATGTAAGAGCAATTATAATATCTCACTCTCATTCTGCCTCCTTATATCCAACATATCCATACATACCTATACATCCATGTTCAAATAAAGTGAGGTATTAAGTGGGAAAAACAAAGAGACTCACAGAAGATGAGCTGGCCTAATACTGTTTCTTTTAACTAGCCATAAAATTTTGATATAGGGTATGCTCAGGGTAGGTGTGCATGGGAATATTTCCCCTAAATAGTGGGAAGAAATTTAGACCATGTTAAATAAAGCTTTTGAAAGGTGAGTGGTAATACTATAGTATAATACATATTGCCCATAACTAGAAGGTTGTACCATGGTTATGTGACGGTAGTATTCATATAGAATTGGATTTTTTTTTTATAGATAGATAATTGATAGATAGTTTGGTAGGTAGATAGATAACAGAGAATGGAAGCTAAAGCAGATTTCTAAGCATTTAAACTTTCTGCCGCTACTTAACAGCACAATCGATAGTTCTGAAAAGGGAAAGGCATTTGCAATGCTAATTGCAATTCACAAGTGGGGGTGTACTGAGTGGGTGGAAGAGTTAGTTGTTTGCTTGCCGAGGGACATTGCAGAGCTGCTGAAATTCTGATACTAGTAATTCTTTTTGTAAAATAATTATCTGTCTGACTAGAGCACAGGAATAATTTTTAAATCAAAGAAATCAATGAGGGTGGTAGTGATTTTGTGGTAGGTTGTTCTGGTTGTCTCAGTGCTCCCACTGAGATGGAGAGCTTCCAGACATGGAGCTTGTGGCATCAATAGTCTTTTCTAGGTCTTAGTGGTCTACAAGGCTTGTCTCTTCATCCAAAATGTTGTCAAATATGTATTGTCTTTTCCTATTTTATGGTATCTACTTTTTTACTTCTGAAAAATAATGGATATTTTTACCTTTGGCGTGACCTGCCACCCTTATTTAATCTTATTTTACTTATAATACTTACTATCTGAGCAGTGCTCCACTCTGTGCATATAGGTTTGTTCACTCCAGTTGAAGCACTTGCAGAATAAAGTACACACCAGTGTGACAGAGGATGACAAAAATGAGATCTTTACTTCTCTCTCCCTCCTTAAGCCAGGGTGAATGTTCCCTGGACTCCATAGACTGGCTTCACACCATGAGGACATATGTTTGTGTGTATAAGAGCACAGTACAGAATCATTTTGGGGAGAAGAGGAAGAAAAAAGATATTAATTCTGATGCCAAGTCTTGTTAATGTTGACCCTCAAAAGTGTCAGTGATCTCTGAGCATGTGGGAGCAAGGAAGAGCAAAGGCACCCATCCCCTGGCTCTCTGCAGTTTGCTGCTGGCCTCCCAGTGACCCCCAGGCTGACCAGGTACAAGCTGGGGTTGGATGTGGTGTTGAGGGAATGTTACCATGTGCACTCAGACACAATTCTTTATTGGGTCTAGGTGGGAATTTCTGCTTTACACGGGGTAAAATGTACATATCTGTGGCATACAGTTTTAAATATCTGAAGTAAAATTTTTAAAAGGTCAAATAGTAATATGTATGGGGTCTTTTTGATTATTTTTCCCCTGACAGCTGATATAAGAGCGGCTACTATTGGTTATACATGCTCTAATCATTAAGAAATGGCGGTACAAAATTTCCTTTCTAAACAAATTTGGAATTATAACAATTTTTTTTATTTCCTAAAACAAATCCATTTTTTTCTGGAAAAAAAGTCCTGAAATTTCCAATTAACTTCTGTTGAATTCAACAAATAATTACTTGGAAAGGGAGGACCTTGAAAAGGTAATAGATTTTCTTTTTCCATTTCAGTACAGTGTTCTGAAACTATTTTATCACATTCAACTTTACAAACCAGTTTAAAAAAGCCATAAAAGAAATGCAATAATTAATCTCAAAGCATTTTAATAATCTCCAGCTTTTCTGTGAAAAATCTTATCACCTCTTTAGTCAAAGTAAAATGCATTTATTACCTTCAGCAGTGTGTGAACATGATTACTCTGAAGTTCCTAATGTATCTAATACTATAATCTTAAATGTCTGCATTGCCTTGGACCAACACTCTGCATAGTCCTTGTCTGTAATCTCTGGGTAAAGCTGTAAAAATGTGGCTGATTCTAGTGGGGCTAGTTAGAATATGTCCAGGAGTGGCTGCTAGCCCAACCCAGCCAAAGATTGATACCAGAAAACCTGGAGGCTGATGAAAAAGCAAGGAATGGTGACTTAGGTTCACTGTGTGATAGTACAGACAGGTGTAATGGTGGGAACAGAGTCCTCCTTTGTTTCCTTTTCAGAGGGTTTCAAGAATCTTGCTGCTAATATTTGTTTGTGTTGCAATGTCATTCAGTCTCCCTCAGGAGGACTGAGGCCTGGTTGTTCTGGCCATGAACTGAGGGTGGCAAGAAGAGGGGCCAGGCAAAGGGAACCACAGGGACAATCTAGCACAGGGGCAGTTCAGGATCTATGCTCCAAATAGCCACTTGCCCTGCAGGCTCTAGGTACAGTGGCTAGATTGCACTTGTGGTTTTAAAAAATGTGATATTCTCTTGGAAATATATGGAAGAGAGGAATTTTGAAAGCACCGGTTTTGTATACTGATCTGTGGTTTGTAGATCATAGAATCATTGAATGGTTTGGGTTGGAGGGGCCATTAAAGATCATTTGGTTCCAGCCTCTCTACTATGGGCAGGGGTTGGAACTAGTCCAGGTAGCCTGGTTCAGCCTGGCCTTGAACACTTCCAGGGATGGGGCATCCACCACTACTCTGGGTAACTTGTTCCAGCGTATCACCACCTTCACAGTAAAGAATTTCTTCCTAATTTCTAACCTAAACCTCTTTCATCTTAAAGCCATTCCCCCATATGCTATCACTGCATGCCCTTGTGAAAAGTTCCTCTCCACCTTTCCTGTGGGCCCTTTCAGGTACTGGAAGACTGCTGCAAAGTGTCCTGGAGCCTTCTTCAGGATGAACAACCCCAACTCTCAGCTTTTCTTCATAGGAGAGGTTCTCCAACCTTCTGGTCATCTTCATGGCCTCCTCTGGACTCTCTCTAACAGGTCCACATCCTTGGGGGTTCCAGAGCTGGATTCAGTACTCCAGGTGGGGTCTCATGGGAATGGAGTAAGAGGGGGAGAATTACCTCCCTTGGCCTGCTGGCCACATTCCCTAGAGATTTCCTAGTTTGGTTTGTAACAAGATAAATGACCCACTTAATGAACTATCAGTGGATCGTTACATCCTGTGTAAATATTGAAAAAGTCAACAAATAAATACAGTGGACACCAGTTTAAAAAAATCAACATTGATGAATTGCAAGAGGACTGAAGCACAGGAAGATTCCTCTTCAAGGAAATGCTCCAAATGAGCTCTAATAAGGTGTGTCTTACATGGGAATGTGAGATTCCTTTAAAAAGCTCAGCAGTGAGGGCTCATCTGTTTTCTTGAGATCCAGCTGAAGGGGAGGCAGCTTAGGGTGAGGGAAGCGTGCCCAGATTGGGAACACCAGGCTGTGCCACTCGTCTGGGAAGGCTCGCTCAGATCAGAGGGCCAGGTGGCTGCTTTTGTGTGATGCAGAGCTCAAGTTAATGAGCTGACCAGACTGGTAGCTTGAACAGGGCACAGATGTAGTACTCCTGCTCCTGGACATGAATTGTCTGGAGTGGAGTGCTTGAACACCAAATGAACTTTCTGAGTGAAACCCCCTGGGCACAAAATTATATTTTCCAATGAAAGTTTATTTTCTCTGAAATTTTCCAATCAGTTATTCAACTCTCCCGCTACTTTAAGCAAATGAAAATGTTTCTATGACTTGCCAGCCACCTCAGGCTGAGGTTTGGCTTACTTTCCTTATTTGCACTTCATCATTACTTCATTATTTCTAACATTCTTTGGAAGTTATTGTTCATTTAAATTGAAAGATCAGTGGAACTCATTGCAAGATTATAAGGTTAATCTGCAAACCTGTACAGAGATTTTTCTTTCTAAAAACTCTTGAGTATTTCTTGTGACTTTCGCAGACATCCAGGCATTACTGAGGGTGTGACCAATGCTCTTCCTGCCTAACCCTACAGGCCAGTAATTTCCCTCAGCTTTCCTTGGGTGTACGCCTAATTTTAAACAAAGCAAACTCACCCTTTGAATAGTCAAATATTGAAATTTGGTTTAAACAACATTAGGGCTGTGATATAAAATCTAGGCAGTGTTAAAAGAAGATTGATGCTTTCTCCTTTCATCACATGGGTTTGTGTCTTGGCACATGCTTGGCATGTGCATTTTCAGATTAATTGTGGTAGGATTTACAATTTCTTGAAATTCAGTGCTTCATCTTTCATCTTTAGCAAACCTCATTAACTCTTCAATCACAGAGCTGCTCACTAGGGTAGCAGTCTTGTGCCAATACCAAAAACAGTGTGGCAAACACGTGTATGTCAGGTGGAATAACATGGCAAAGTGATTTTGGGGAGAATAGCACATGCCAGTCTTCACTTATGGCTACTTTCTATTAGATGCTGGGAGGAATTTGGTAAGACAGATTCAAATTCATATATAAATATAAAAAATAAATGAAAAAGAAACTCAGTGAGATTTGAGCCTTGGAGAACTAAAGTATAGAGCAGTACTTTTAATATTTGGATACTAGAAAGAGAAGTAAAACTGATCTGTTTTATTTCCTTCAAATAAATATATCAGATTTTTAAGAGCTAAACCATTACATTAAAACAATAACAATTTCTAAACTAGCTCAGATTCAACTTGAAAAAACCTGGAAGTATCTTGAGGGTGGGAATAAGAAGAGAAATCTGTTTTTTTTCAGCACAGTGACAGCAGCTTCTTTTATGACTTTAGAAATGAAGAAACTAAAAATGTGTTGCATTATGTTGCAGAAGAAGAAGCGAACTCAAAGTCCTCTGACATAACTTCATTTTGCAGTCCCTGGTTAGGAGGCATAGCTATAATTTAAAAATGAAAAAAAATAAATGTTCTTCGTGTGCTCATTCTTTTTTTTTTCCTAATATATTGAAAAAAAGTGCTCAGCACAATCAAAACTATGTGAGTGGTAATAGTATTTTTGGTTTTGGAGTGGGGGTTCACAGTATTTTGGGCAGTGGTTAACATAACAGGGTTGTAATCAGAGAGTTCATATAATGCATAACAGTAGGAACTGGCCCTGACAACCAGCATTTGAGGCTATGTTCTTTCACCCTATAAAGACCATATCTCTGGGGAGAGGCTGTGGGACATCCTTCCCAAACAGCAGGACTACAAAGTGTGGCTGGGTGTGCCAGAGATGCTCTATTCAACCTAAGGTCTTGCAGGATGCCTCAAGCCACAAGTCCCTCTGATTGATTTGGTTTGCTCAGGTAGTTTTTCCCAGCACTTCTCTCACTGTGTTTCTCCCTTAATGCCTCCTCCTGCATTTTGGCCTCTGTTCTGCACAGATTTCCGTGTGGTTGCGGTGCAGTGCAGGGACAGACTCTCTAATGGCTCCAAATGTGCCACACAGAGCTCACAGCAACCTGGGGCACTTTGATCTACTTCTGGCATCTGACATTTGCCTACCCAGCTCAAGAACTGGTGATCAGGCTATTGAACCCACTCAATTCTGTGTCAGCACGTCTCTATTCCACTTCTCCTGACTCACAAATCAAATATTTCATTCTTCAGCACCACGAGAGGCTCCCTCAGCAACTGACATATTTGACAGCCACACTGCACTTCAAAGAACTTCACAGGGTTGTTAGCAGTAGCAGGGATTTTCACAAAGTTGTATTTTTAGCACAAAGCCTGAAAGAATGACTTGACATATAGTATAGTGATCATAACCTTACTCTAAGCACAATAGGCTGCTTAATTTATAACTTCTTTTGGAAATAAAAATTCAACATCGAATACTTAGCAATGTCAAATCTTCTATGTAAGAAATCCAGAAGTGCAGAAATGCTGTGTGAGCATTTGTTAAAAGTAGCTCTGATTGCGTTTTTCATTCCATAGTATGACTGATGACCTAGTTTTCTCTATATTGTTTATTTTGTGGATTTTTAGCTGCTAATGTTACTGTCAAAGATACACGGTTATGAGAATACATTAGCAGACTGGTTTAAGCTAAATATTTTCTGTAATATTTGAACCAAAGGAAAAGAATTCTGTTCTGGAACATTCATTATCTGAAATAAATTCCAGAGAACAATGGCAATATGTTAAATCTCCTTGTCTGTTGAGTGCCCATGTGTCTTCTTTTTGACTCATCCAGGCATGTGGCCAATGATGAGTATTTCTAAAGGGAAAAATTATCTTTTAAAAATACAGCAGAATATAGCAAGGTCAGTGAATTGGCAAAAGTTGTTCTACCTTCTTGTGGTCATCTCTCTTCTCCTTCTGGCTTTCCCCATTTTATCCTTTTAATTTGCCTATTTCTTCCACATGGTATCATCCATCCCTTCTAGGTAATTAATTCAATGAGGAATGGGAAACTGAAGGAAGTAGAACTTTAGCTTGCCGTTATCCTAACGTATTGGTTTGCATGGTATTGTGTACAGACATCTTACCACCTTTCTGTTTCTTGTTCTTTTTTTGAAGCATTTTCTTGTGTGGAGGTGTCTGACCCACTGTGTTACCCTAAAGATGGGAATTGACTCCATGTGATTAATCTGTTACCTCTTTTGGCCTTTCTATGCTGATGTTCACAGCTCTGTTGTAGCTTGTGTGAACTCATTGCAAATTTACTCAGCTAATACTGCCAGAAGTGCTTGTCTAGACACTTGGCAAATGTTTGTGGTGTATATTCAGACTCCTCCGAGTGTGACCAGTGAGTGTGTGTGTTGTGGACCAAATTTTTCAGACTACTGTTTATGTGGTGGCTCTTAATTCAAACCCACACCTCTGTGAATTGTTGTGGGTGCACTGACTCTGCTCTGTGCATGCCCTTGGAGCAGAGGCTGTGCTGCTGCCCCACCTCTGCTTCCTGCAGCCTGGTGGCAAGGCTTCACCATCACAGATCAGAGTGTGCCTCTGGGGTCTCTAAAACAGGCAGTGGGCTGGGTTTTGTTGATTAACACAGGTTAACATGAAATAAGACTACTGAAAATTCAAAGGCTGCTACAGACAATTCAGAGAGAAAAGCATTTTTCTGTGTGGGTCTTCCTGGGGTCTTGCTGAATGAGTGCTGCAACATTTTCTTTTCTCTTATGTCATGTGTACTTGTCAGCACTACTCCCTGCTCTAGAAGGAGGTATGTAAATGACATCCTCTATCACATTGCCTTAAATTTAGTTTTTCTGCACTACTATGAATGTGGAAAATTAATTTCAGGAATACTAATCTGTTCATTTCAGTTCCCATTTTTCATGGATTTAGTGATTTTTTCTTTTCTTTTTTTTTTTTTTTTTCCTTTTTTTTTAAACATTAATAGGAGCCCTGAGTCCTTTATCTGGTTACTTTTCTGGTTTACCCTAGACACGTGGAAACACGTTTCTAGAAGTTGAATAGAAGTATATCAATACTGTATAAGGCTTTCTGTGGATTTATCCACCATGTTTCAAGTTAAACTAGGGGATTTATTTGTGTTGCTCACTCATTTGTGTAACTCACTCGTTATGTGAGTTTGTCTACAGGACAGAAAACATCAAAATAAAGGTTTTTATTCAAGGAAGTATTGTGAGGTTTTCTCCTTTCCTTTTGTAAAGTATATGAAACAACGAAAAACCACAAATACTAAAACCTGTTAATATGAAGAATATAGTCTCTCTAAAATCTAGGTAGCAGTTTCTTGCATCTAAATCCATATTCTATGAATCTTTGATGTGACATAAAATTGTAACAGCTGAGGTGGAGAGTGGGACAGGAAGACACAGATAGAAACAGTTGTCTGTTCTCTTTCCTCATTTCTATCCTAGTGCTTATGGAGGGAAACCTCTTTTAGGATTCTTTATTTCTATTTTTCCTAACTACATTTTAATTTATTAAACCCTTAGGTTAATCATACAACAAAGATTTAAAATGAAACAGACCCTGTAAGTGAGCAGTGGTGCATGTCTCAGGTGTGTAGGGATCAGAGAGCATTTTCCTTTCCTCACCTGCCTGACCCTAACCCTTCTGCAGCCTCCTCAGCCTCTCCTCAACTCCTTCCTACCAGATGTGTCTCCCTGCCTAAGCCTATGCTGTTTTGTGATGGTTATCTCAGGCTATGGGGAGTGGAGACCTTATTTTCCAATCCTTTCCCCTTTAAAAAAATCTATGTTGCTGGGGTTACAGGCTACACCTTGAAAGGATGGTACTTACACAACCACCCAGTGGGAACCAAGATAACGGCTGGATATGAGTTTTTCTTTCATCTGTCCCTTCTTACAAGCCTTAAACCTATTTTGTTATGTTTGCATCTCCATGTTAAAGTGGACGTTTTCACCTTAACTTCAGTCTTCTTAGTATGCATATTTTTAAAGACCATGCTTGTTTTTTATATTGATGCAGGAAGCCTGGTGACTCTGCACTGCCCTAACAGAGACTACAGTAAGAAACACAGCATCTCTGTATGAGTTTGGGTGGGCAGTTATGTTAGAAGGGTAAAAAGATTCCTCTGCTGCTGAATGCTGGTCCCTGAAGGCAGGCTGTAGGTCTGTAATGTCGTTGTTTTGCCATTTTCCCCAGCCACTGAGGCAGACAGTCAAGCAATGCCTTTAGCTCGTACATTTGATTTATCAATTAGGCCAGGAGGATTTATTTTCAGTTTGCAAAGTGAATCCAATCTATCAGCATAGAGGGTGGTAGGGAGCATGTTCAGTTGGTGAAAACTGATTGATGTGGTGTGTTTTTGGCTCCTCAGCATGCCCATGCTTGAGAAGGCAGTGCAGATAGCAGGATGAGATCACCTAATGTCTGGAGCATCCTATTAGCCTGGGCCATGTACCATCCCCTCTTGATCCAAATGGCCTCTGAAATCAGCAGAACCCTGTTAGTGTGAGACTGTGCAAAGCCCACCAGACTTGGGTCCATGCCACTGGAGCATGGGACCAGCTCAGAGCAGTCTGCCCCTCTGACAGAGCAACTGCAGGTTGAGATATCCACCCCTGCAGTGATTTTGAATTCATCCTTTATTCATAATGTGGCACTGCAGCTGAGGGATGCTGGTATAAATGTTAGTGCTCTTGATGCCAAAAGACCTCTGAGTTGTGCTTGTAGCTGGGAGAAGAAATGTGTTTGAATCTTTTTAAAATTATATACAGGTGTATTTGGTGAGCTGGGATTTGGATTCTGTAGGTGATGAGGAAACCACAGAGAGATTAAAATTAATACATTGCTGCATCAAGGTGGGCTTGTTTAGCTGCAGCACAGTTCCTCACTAGTGAAGGAAAATGGATTATGGGCTTTGATGGAGAAAGAGTTTTGTGCAGTCTCTGAGTATCTGTCTCTAAATATGACATTTTCATTTCAAATCTGTGGTTGAGAAACAATGAAAATTTATTGAGCAAAACAGAACAAGCAGAAACCTCCACCTTTAAACCAAATGGCCAAGTTAAACCAGCTGAGCTCATAACCTTTCTGTTCTCCAGCTTTCCCCAGGTATTATAAGAAACTGCCTAAATTCAAAACCAACAAAAAAATCACACAGGTTATCATAATGAAGGAAAACATTCTTTTTCATGATGAGGGTTGCAACTTTGCATCTTGACTGAATAATAATGAATCAAGTAAAGAGTATTAACTAAAAACTAAGTCTAACTTTTAATTAAATCCACAGCAATTGCTATTTTTCAATGTACATGGGAAGAGGCAGGGTATGATATATTTCCTTGATTGAAGAATTTTCAAGTTCCAGCTGGACAGCACTTTAATTAACTTCATCTTCTCCCTTTTCTCAGCTGAGGTCTCATTCCATTATGATTCTGAATCAATCTTAAATGTAACATTTTAGAAAAGACAGCTTTCTCACTGTGTGAATGCTAAACATGTTTTTTTCTTCAGTAGGCTGAAAACTTTCAAACTTGGTATTCTTAAGGTGGCAAATGTGGGGAAGTGGAAAATCCAGGGTGAATGTGGGGAAGTGATGTGGGGAGGCCAGAGTGAAGGTGATGGATGTGGGAAGTGTGTCCCATAGAAGGCTGGAGTGCAGCACATGTTTTTAATGGAGCTACTTCTGTTTCTGCTGTTTGCCAGCTGTAGTGTGGCACTGGGGATCTGCTCAGTAAAATGATAACACTTGCACAACAAACTGTTTGTCCCTGGCTGGTTGACAGAGTGAGAGCAGCAGTATCACTGCTGAACAAGAGCCCAGTCTCCTCCTTGTCATCCTCTCACACTGAGCTAATTGCCAACAGTCGAAAGACAGCATCTATTTCACAGGTTAAAGTTGAAGGAATTTGTAGCAAGTACCTGAGAGCCCAGGTCGAGGTTTTCCTAAAGCCTAAGAAAGGATGTGGATAAATCTTCATGAGGGCTTTGCGCAACTCAGGCAAAAGGCTGGAGGAAGGGACTTGTCACTAGTGGCAGCCAACACCAATCCTTCCTTCCCTGACAGTCACTGGAAATGTATTTCATAGCACATTTCAGTGGGTAAAATATGACAGGTGCTATGCATGTAGTAACAATAATTTATCTTTTCAAACAGTTTAGATTTCAAGAGAATGATACCAGCCAAATGGGGTTGGCCTTTGTAAACTGATCTGTTGGGAAGGCTCGCTTGGAAAGACAAGTGCAATGCGTGGGTATCCACACCATGTTTTAGAGCTGTGACTTTATTTCTACTTGGAAATGGCAGAATTAAGACAGACAGGGTGTCAGCAGACTAATAACATCTAAACCAGGCAGTTGTCTGTGAGTTTGGCACATCACACAAGTCATGCCACACCATGTCACGTGTAATGTTAGGGAACATGATGCTTCAATTATTAAATCAAGGTTGAAACTTAGAGATTGTATTTTTTCCCCTGGATTGTGGTTTAGTGAGCTTCCGTTTTCTTCCCCTTGTCAGTATTATAGATAGGATAGCTTGGGTCTCAGTGTTTTTTATGAAAGCTTCTACTGAGTCTTCCAATTATCTAATTTATTTGGATTATTACAGTTAGAGTTACTGAGTTCTCAGGGGCAATACTACTGCCAATTTATTTCTTTTCATTTCTTTTTGTTAGTGCTGCTTGTAGTGTTACCTCTAGGACAAAAGAAGGGGAAGCTTTGAGTGGAGGTGTAGTTGTTTAGCTCTCTCTCTCTCTCTTCCTTGCTGAGGCAAAGTATGGCAGTGCTGCAGTGCAGTGCTACTCGAGCTGGCATTAAAATAATTATGTTGGGCACTGGAAGCATGCTGGCTACAGCAGAGAGGAGTCAAGTGCATTCTGATTTTCCCTGCCAAAAGGCTTAGCAACTTGGGCACCAATGAACTAATAACAATAGACAGCAGTGTCTGAATAGGACTTTATGGGGGTGTTGTGGTTTAACCCCAGCTGGCAACTAAGTGCCACACAGCTGCTCACTTACTCCCTATCCTGCCTCAAGTGGGATGGGAAAGAGAGTCAGGGGGGGGAAAGTAAAACTTATGTGTCGAGATAAGAACAATTTCATAATTGAAATAAAGTAAAATATAACAATAACAGTAATAAAAACAATAGGGAGAGACAGAGAGAGGGAGAGAGATAAAACCTAAAAGAGACTAATAAAACACGGTTACTCACCACCCGCTGCCTGATACCCAGCCCATCCCTGAGCTGCAATCAGCTCCTTTCTGGGTAACTGCCCCAGTTCATATAGGGGGCACAATGTTCTATGGTGTAGAATATAGTTTGGTCAGTTTGGGTCAGCTGTCCTATAAATACTACTTAGCAACAACCAAAACATCAGTGTACTATCAACATTGTTGTCGTACTGAATTTAAAACAGCACTGTACCAGCTACTAGGAAGAAAATTAACTCTGTCCCAGCTGAAACCAGGACAGGGGGAGTTTGTCAGTCTGAATTTTTTCTTGTTCTGTACATTGCTACCTCTCTTGCTTCTGTAACCTTTTATCTCTCTTTTCTAACTTCAAAGCTGTTTCTCAAACAAAGGGTCTGTGCAAGAATTCTCATGGTAGACAAAGCCAACATCTTACACAGAAAATAGGAGTCCAGTTGAATGAGAAGATAGGATGGATTGTGGTGATCAAGTGCAGAGCTCAAGCAACAGCAACTAAGCTGTCCCCTTTTGTTCCCCTCCCCTCCATTTCCCATGCCTCTTCTCCCATTTGTCTTGATCACCTCCCTTTGTCTCTCAGTGTCTACTCAAATAATTTTTTACCCTGGTTACTTTTTCCTCACAAGTCTCTTTTGCTACCTCTGTTTCCAAACTTGGTAGGGTTACCTAGCCAGTCATTTAGCAGTCTCTGGGACCAAGCAAGGGTTTACTCTTTAAAATGTGTTTTGTTCTCCCCGCCATTATATGTGAGATTCCATAGGATCATGGAATCATTTAGGTTGGAAATGACCATCAAGTCCAGCCATTACTCTAACACTACCAAGTCTGCTACTGAACCATGTCCCTAAGTGTCACATCCACACTTTTAAATATTTTAAATACCTTCCCTGGGCCACTTGTTCCAATGCTTAGTAACTCCTTCAGTGAAGAAAGTGTTCCTAATAGCCAATCTAAACCTCCCACTTTGGCCATCTTCACATCACTCCCTCTTAACCATCTGTGAAATTTGGTCATCCTTCATGGTATCATCTGTAACACTTGTTGACTTTGCTCTGTTTTCTGCCTTGTCCAGTATTTTCTCATGGTCATTTCACTGAAAACTGAACCTCAGGGGATGGCCCAACCTTCTGCCAAGTGTACCTTCACAAGCTGGAAGGGAGGACTCACAGCATGGTCACACCAATGGTGACATTCAGATGGCCACTGAGGAAATTATGTAAGAGAGCGGAGAAGACAGGAAGAGTCAGAGAGCCTCGTTGAACAGGAAAACATGACAGATTGATCCATAGAAAAGTCAATCCCCAGGAAAGTCAGTCCAGAAGCATGCATACGGGGACAAGGAAGAGATCAGCTGCTGGAGGAAGGAGAACTGAGGAGGGCATCAGCTGCTTTGAAGTGCAGTGAGAATTAGCACAGTTGGGGAATGGGGAGGCAGGAGAGAAGAACCACTAACCTGGCAGATAACAGCTCCTACTGTCAGGAGGGACTGCTGACCTGTGCCAGGGGAGGTTTAGACTGGACATTGGGAAGCACTTCTTTGCCAAGAGGGTAGTCAAACACTGGAACAGGCTTACTAGAGAGGTGGTGGATATCCCCAGTAGGTCAGAATTTAAGATAATACCTTTAACAACATATTTTACCTTTTGGGCAGCCCTGAAGTGGTCAGCCAGTTGAATGAGATGTTCCTTGTAGGTCAGATGTTCCTTGTAGGTCCTCTACAAATGATACAGTCAGTTCCAAATATGTTAAGACTGAATATAAAGGACATTTCTAATCAAGAGAGGGGTGAGTGTCTGAAATGTGTTCCCCAATAGTGTTTTGACCACAGCAATCCTCAATACCAACTAATGAAGTTTACAAGGCAGCTTGATCAAGTGTAAGTGAATGTGTTTGCAAGTCTGCATTAAATTTGTGATGCGCCTGTGATTTGACACCTAATGCTGGTGCTAAAACAGTGCATAAGGATTCAAGAATAAAAACTTTGTAAAGGGACTATGTTTTCTTCATAGATTTTTTATAATAGCAAATATAGACAGAAAATAAAATATATAGTTTCATTCCAAACTGCTGTTTTCTGTAATTTTTGTAACATTTTTTTTCTTTTTATTAATAGTAGTATTATTATTGAGGGTTTGAAGTGTAGAAGGAAAGAAAAATTTTGCTGTTAGTTTGAAGTTTCAACCTAGTTTTACTGTTTACAAATAAAGATGAAACTTTTTTAAAGTGCTCACAGGAAGGAACACTAAGAGAAAACAACTTTGTCTTTTCCTCCACTGCCTCTTCTATCTCCTCTAATAGTCTGCTGTGCTTGCCTGAGGAACTGGAGACCTTGCCATAAATTTTAATTCCTACAGAAAGGAGGCCTGACCACAGTTTTCTAGAACTAAAGACATGTCTCAAGCCGTTTTCATGTTTTCATGATTTTGCTTTCTCCAGAAATTACATTCAGTGTCAGAGAAATGTGTGGAATAAAATAATAAGTAGTGGAATAAAAATTGGTAATTTAATTGAAAATATAAAAAAAGATAGGAGACTGTGGACAAAATAATTATTTACAGGATAGCATACAATACCTAGAAAATTTAAAACAACCTTTTTTAAAACTGAGAACTTAGACCTGGGTGAAGTGAAAAACATTTGTATTTAGTCCCAGCTCAAGGCATGGAGGAGAACAGAGTCCTGAAAAACATAAAGCATTTAAAAAACTTTTTTAGTATTAAAAAGAAACCCTCCTAAACACATCTGAGTTTTAAATCTTTTCTTTGTTCTTAACATGAAAAACGAGGTGAGAGAAGTATGAAAAATGGAAATGCAGCAATTTAAGACTCATGTTAAACAGTTTGATTAAAAATTTGAAGATAAGATTTAGAATCTTGGCATTTAAATAATCAGCTCCTTCTGGTATCCTTTGCAGAAGGAAGTGCTGGATGTGCGTATAAAATGAGGATGAAATATGATATTAATTTGCACTGAAGTAGCAAATATTCTACAGAAGTCTCAGGTCATTAATCTATCTTCCAGCTAAGGGAACTACATTAATAGCTTATGGGATTTACAGGGCAGGCTTCAATTTAATGGTTCACCCAAAGTTTGGGAAAAATAGGAAAGGGCAAGATACTGGAGAATACGTTATATCTTGATGCATTAAAATCAATGGCAAAACTTTCTTGGCCTAAAATGGCCTCTAGATAGTTTCTAATTTCAGTGCTGCTGCTGAACGTTAATTGCCTGTCTGCAAAGTGGAAGGAACCATATTTTCCTGACAAGTGTTAAAACTGACTATAATCCTCATAGCTCTGTCTTGAATAGGAAAATAATCTGAATTAACATTAAGCTTTAATTGCATTTTTGGGGACGGATGGGATGGGTGTTGGGTTTTTTAAAGTGTGGCTTCAGCCTAGAAAAAGACCCATATTTGCAGCGAATTAACAGAAGGTGCCAGCAGGGTCAGGAAGTTTCATTTGCAATATTTTCTAAGCAGTTCTCATCGTTGGAGTCCTGCCTGTGTTTTGCCACCAGCACTAGTCACAATGTTCTTTAAACTATAATATTTCCCTGGGCTCTGAAGCCAGGTGAGAAACCTTTTTTTCATTTCTTGCTGTTGGAGATGGGGCTACCTTTGTAAAAAGTGAGAGGAGTGCATTATACAATTTGCAGCTGATTCATGAGAAGCCTCAGAAAAAGTACCAGGGAATAATGTCGTAACTTAATAGCTGAAATTCTGCCTTCACAGGGGAGAGTCACTAGTACAGCACCTATAAATCAGTGTTGGTGCAGTGCATCATCAGATATGCAACCTTTTTTAAGGTGATAATTCCCATAATTTGGGTATTGACCTTGTTCTATGTTGTACAGACTTGTAATCTGTGTTTTTCCGAGTGATCCCCACAGGTGGGACATTTCTAATGTGAAGTCACACTGTGAGACACCTCTGAGTGTGCTGGGAAGATGGGATTATAAATATTCATTGCTCTTGCAACCTTGGGCGATGAATGTTTCAAATTTTATAAGCTAAGTGGAACTGGGCCTAGTCAGAGAGAAAAGAAAACCTCAAAACTTTGGTAATTCCAGGTGATAAATGAAGCAGAATGGGTAAGAAAATGAGAGGTTTTCTGCTAGGCTGATTTTGAGCCAACATGCTAATTTGATTAGGAGAAGTACATAAGCACACTATAAAATCTAATCACTTATGACAAAACCAAGTTAGGGTGGATTTCCATCCCTGGAAATACAGTAACTGCTCTGTGGTCCACTCTCATCACCGAGGAACCAAGCACCAAGAGCTATAGATTCATGTCACAGTTTACATCCCAGGTCTGAGGAACAAGCCTGTGTGCTGGCAGGCTCCCCCAGGCTGTCCCATCCCTTCCCTTGGTGGGACCCCGATTACCAGCCATGGGAAATGCAATCGAAGAAGGGAACACATCATCAGCCTGGAGAAGAATCTGGCTTGGATCACATAAAATGCCACTAGTGGTTTCTTTCAACCACATGTCTGGCAAGCAGGGGATAAAGGGCAGCAGGAGCTCATTTCATTCCTTTCCTGCTAAATCTGCCCAGGTACAGAAGAAGGACTTTCAAATGCTTGGCTGCTGCCTGTGCTCTGCAGTGAGACATGGCAAAGCCCAGTCCTCAAGCCTCCTTTCTGAGATCAGGTACAAACGTATTTGGGGTTTTTTGTTTCTTAAAGGGTGGCTTTGCAGATAAAATATCCCAAAGGAAACTATAATCTTATATGCCTCCCCTGACCACTGATAGAGTCTGCAGGTATATGTGGCAGGCTCCACCAGGGTCATGGCATCACCCCAGTGGAGCCTGAAAATCATCACCCAGTGCAGCTCAGAGTGTCATTGCTTCCCCACTGGGCTGATACTCCTGCAGCGTCCTATCTGGCACAGGTGAATTTCCAAAAGTCTGCACCACCAGCTATTGAGGGCCTGTACTCCTCACTCCCTCTCTCACTTTTTTTGTTGTTTTTTGTTTTCTTTAAACTAGGAAACACCACATATCAGTATGTTCTAATATCAAAATATCATCATATTTTCAGAAAATTAAATCACTCTTTCCAGTCAGCTCTGGAGTTCTCCTTTAAAGCACAAAAAGCCTCTCCTTGTTTGTGACATGTTAAGCAGCATGAATTTGGTGGAGGAACTGGGGATGGCTGCCTTGAGGGCAACTGGCAGGAGGGAGTTCTCAGGATCTGTCACCGTGGGACATGGTAGCATGAAACATAAAAAATGGATTCAAAATGTAGATCCACCTCCATGCAAAATGTAGATCCACCTCTTCTGCTAAAGCCTTTTTTCCCTCTCCATGTGAGATCTTGGTGTTGGTGGGGGAAAACAAGAAGAGAATTTTGAAATTAAACGGATGAGAATTTGATAATCCCCAATGACCTATTTTCTTGTAAGATTACGGAATTGTGCAAATCAGTGTGTTTTTCGTAATGACTGGAGTATGAGAGTGCCTAAATATGTACAGCTGGGACAGCCAAGGCAAGAGCTGAGTCTCTGACTCCTCCCTCTGTCTCTTTCTTGCTATTTCTTTTAGAGAAACAGGATTTTGTTGAAAACTCCTGGAGAGCATACTTCTGTCACTTTCCTTTCAAGTTCCATCGTACTTTAACTTTTGGAAGGTTTTATGCCTCTGCCCAGGGGCAACCAACCTGAGATGGGATCCTCGGGATTATCTCAGTGAAACACAGCAGGTAGTTCTTCTATTTTTGCCGCTGTGCCAATTTTCTATGCTTTCCCAGGGCGCCAGTTCAGCTATTTATGAAACTGCAGTGGAAAACAAGTAGTGAAATGCTGGAATTTATAAAAATGATCATTTTAACAAATTTTATCATTATCATGAACCTAAAAAAAGAGAGGAAAGGGGGAAATGTTTTAAACTCTTCTCCCTGCTGGACAGACAAAAATGCTTGACCATCACCTTTTTTAATGCCATAGGCCCAAAGAATAATATTTTTGTAAGAAACTCTCCTTCTGCTTAGGGCTCTTTAACAGGGCTTAAAAACTCCTTCTTCCAAAAAAATATACTGTGTACTTGAACAAAGTACAAAGCAAGTGGGGAGATGGTTAAAGGCACAAAAATCTTTGCCCCCAGGATCTGGCCTGCAGCTCATCCCCCCTAAGCTTATGTGATGACTCATATGCATTTACATTCCCTGAGCTTCACACGGCATCTGCTGCTACACATTTGTTGCAGGATTTTGTCTTTGAACAACTGGTGACAACCCACTTCCTCTTGCTTTCTTCAGCAGAGATTTTTCAATTGTTTCTTGTTGTTTTGATGTGAGAACCAGTGTTGGAAAAACAAGCCCATTTACCCTGATTAGAACCAGCCCTTTAAACACTTGCCAATTAACAACCCATTTGTTATTTTTCTAAGGACCAGAAAATACTTTCTCTTCTTTCACTTTTTTCAGCTTCAATTTCACATAAGCAGGACAAAATCAAGCACTTCTAATATAATCTGTTATTAATATTTCCCTTGTTCTCCCCCTTCCTTTAGTTCTACAGAGTTGGAGAGGAGGTCATCCTTTGCTTTCTTCGGGCTAATCTTAATTAGCTTGATGTCATGATGATCATGTTCCCTCCTTACACTGCCACTGCCACTAGTGACAATACATATGCCTTGCTGAAAAACAAACAGAACACATTAGCAACAATGATACAAAAAATGATTAATTTTTGTTACTTGATGCCAATTATACTTACAGGCACTAAGAAAAATAATTTGACGTGCCTGTGTTTTTAGCAAAATTAGAGATGGTCTGGTTTATGCCAATCAAGTACATTCAGTGAAATCTCCTTTCAGGGATTTGATCTCCGCTATAGCTATGAAATCATACACTATGGTTTTATACTTTTTAAAAAAGTATGTACTAAAATTCAGCTGAATGCTGAGGTACTGTTTCTACTTTTTGTCCTCTCCTTCAACACATTCAAATCTCTTTGCTAGGGACCACTTTTTTTACATAAATATTTTAAGGAAGTACTAAACCTTCAAATGATATCATCTTGTTTCCATTTTTGAAAATACAATCACTTATCTCAGACAAATCCAGGAGTAGTTACTTGAAAAACTGCATATAATCCCATCAGCCCTAAAGGTAAGGGCTCTTCTGCTTAAAAATGCTTGATGTGTTTGTTACTGATTCAATGACTGCCATCCTGCAGGAGTTTTCCAAATGGGGGGGAGTGGTTCCCCTTTCCATAATTCAAGTTGAAGGTACAATCTATTTTTTAGCCTGTACTGTTTATTCCCATAAATAGTATCTGCTCATATCTTCACCTATACTTTGCCAGTCCCTTAAAGCACAGGTATACTTATGGAAGGTGGCTATTTGCGTGTTCTGCACCTCTCTGCAGAGGTGGCTTTGACTGCTGCATGCTCTGAGTTGAGTTTTCCTTTGCACATGCCACAAAGCACCTGACTTCAAAGGAGGGGTTTTCTTGGAGAGTCACACTTGCTCCCTACCTTTATTGGATATGTTGCAAGTTCTTCCCTAATGAAGAGTTCCTTGGCTCCTGGATTTAAATACTGAACAGGCACATATATTTACTGAATCATTGCCAAACTTGGGGTTTTTATCTGTTTGTTTCCTGTGGCAAGGAAGGATTTCAAATCATTTTGCTGCTCAGGGGAAATTGAAAACAGGATTTATTTTGGGTTCTCATTTGACTCCTCAAGATGGATCAGTGGAAACCTGTTATAACACTAATTTACTTAAAGGTGTATTATGTGCGCTTTGCTAAAATGCTGAGGGGAAAAAGCTTTGCTTTTGCAGTTGTTTGGCCTGAAGCCAAGCTTCTCCATGAAGCTATATGGAAAAGCCAAAACATTATTATCCACATCTTTTTATGCATACAGTATAACTCACTGGCTAGACAATCTGTGCCTGCCTTAAAATACATTCAAAAAGACAGGAGGGGGCTACAAATAAGTCAAAGATGCGCCCTTTTTTTTCAGAGCTTTGCAAATCAAGGACTGATGTGGAGCATTTGGATGAATCTGCTCCCCAGACCTGATGTCAAAACAAAATATTGCTTCCTTATAACCAGAGATTAAATATTTCTCATTTCCTGATATGCAGTGCAACTGCAAAAAGAGGTGCTAAAAGCCTCTGTGGTTGGGTTTTTGTTTGTTTTTTTTTTAACAACCCATAAAGGTTGGTTGCACATAACTAACTATTAGATAATTTTTACTGTATTAACTGTAATTTCCTCTTAGGAACACCTTCAGCCCGTGGTACTCTACAGCTGAATGCATGACATTTCTTGGTGCATGGGACAGTATTGGTAACAATTTAGATTGTGGCAGCCTGTGTTATGCCTGCTCTATGAATAGCAGTGTCGTTTGTCATGCGTTTGAACAGACTGCCTGTACAACACAGGCGATGACAAATTTTAGGTTGAGATAGATTTGTCCTCTAGTTCACAGACTGGCTCTTTTTTCCCCTGCATCATTGTTCATCTCAGGCTAACCCTTCTGTGCCCTTTCCGTTCTTGGAGAGGAGAAAGATCTGCACATAACTGGATATTCAACACCTGTGTTTCAATGATCATATTATTTGAAGAATCTGGTGCTTCACTTTGTGGTCCTCAAGTAGTTATCTTGATTATTTGCTACTGCAGAGCTGCGGTAAACTTGTTTGTTTCTCCTTTTCTCTCTGCCTGAATTTGATTTCAGAAAACAATCTCGGATAAAGGAGAGATTTCAGAGTCCTAATAACATGCTGCTGTTGTTGGCTTTTTTGCTGCAACTGGCAACAAAGAGTATACTTTACCTTATACTATATGAAATGCCAAGAGCAGGATACTTTTTTTTTTTTTTTTTTTTTTTTTGGTGAGCTCTTCCAGGACAGACATATCTGAAAGCCACGATAGTTGTATTCAGCAAGAATTTTATAAAATATTTAATTACAAGACATACATTTATTGGAGAGTTTTGTGGTAAGAAAACAGCTCAGGGCACATTCAACAACATATTACTTCTTTCTCTCTCTTGTCAGTTACCTTTGAGTCATCCTGCTTGCATAAGTTACAGGCCAATTTCAAAGTAGAATCTGGCATCTGCAGAGACACTAACTTCATCGTGGGATTATAGAAAGTGCATATTTTTTCATCATCTTTTTGTCCTAATGTGATTGTTCTTCTAATTTTCTTCTACAGAAGGATCCTAATGCTCATTCAATGTGATTGCATTTAAAGAATTTCTGCACGTCCTTGTTTTTGGTCAGCATGCACCTTTCTTCTGTGGTGCTGGATAAGAATTGTCTCATTTGTACAAATTGCAAAACTCATCAGGCCCAGAAGGGGCAAAGTTTATCACAGAAGTTTGATAAGATGGGTAGACTCTCATTATAGAAAATAATAATAAATTTAATGGACTTCTGTGTTTCATTATGTGTTTCATTATGTTTCATTTCATTATGCGTTCTGGAGCTTACAGAGTACTCATTTATTTTATTAGTTTCAATAACATTATGGTGTGCTGTTGTTTTAGTCAATGTCAGTCATTATTAAGTAGAGAATTTCTATTATGGAAGAGAGAATTTCTATCCTTTTTCCTCTTTGGTTTTGATGTAAAATTAGGGAAAATTTTGAAATGCCAGACTTCCATTAAATTGGAACAGAAATGTTGGACATTTTCAACTGAAAGGAAATTCTTTTAAACTCCTCAAATGGAAGACTTTTGCTTTGCAAATTTCTGTAGCCTAAAGAGAGTTGTAGCACTGGCCCTTATTCAATTTCATGGTTCCCAGCTGCTCCTGCAGGTCCCAAACTGAACTATAGGATTCTAATACTTGCCAATGGAAGATCTGCATCCTGAGAAATACAGCTCACTACAGCTGGGGTCCTTTAAAGATCTGTGCCTGCAAAGAGTAATGGCAGGGATTAGAAAGTAAACATTGTGGTGTAAATACAGGGAAATATACTGGAAAACATGGAAAATCCAGTATATTTTCCAGTAAATTGAAGTTTTTTTCCATTATATAGAAAAAATAGGTGTGTCTTCTGAGCCTGGAGAGCAATAGTTTATACAGATTTTAGGGAGAAATGCACTGCATCACAGTGGCCCAGTGCAGAAAAACAGGTTGACCAAATCTTGGTGAAATTGTTGAATGATAAATTGTCCTGAGTGCAGAGCTGGGTTTGCAGGCAGGGCAGCCCAGGTTTATCTCCAGGCTAGATCAAGCAGTGGTACAGTTTATCCTGTGCAAGGTGAGAGATGAGAAAGGGCCCAGGCTTGACCCTGAGCCTTTTTTTGAGGAATCTGCTGGGTCTAATCACACAATCCATGAGTACAGTCGGTAGCTCCCAAGAGAGCATATACAAAACTCATAGAATCATGTAGGTTAGAAAAAAACCTTAAAAATTACCAAGTCCACCTGTATTTGGACTCTGGATACCATATAACCATATTTGATAGTGGATACTGTACCTTCCAATTTTTTAGGAAATAGTTTCAGTTTAACTCCATCTCCAAAGATGGCTGCCAGATTTAAGTTAATAAAAAGAAAAAAAAGAAATAAAAATGGGAGAATGGGAATAAATAAATAAATAAAGCATTAGGTGTTCTTTATTGATTCTCTGTTGATATCCCAGATGAAATATGACAAGTCTTGTGCACCCAAAACTTTCATCTGACACATGAAGAAAAGATAATGCTAGGTCTTTTATTGCACTTGATTTTATTTTTTTTTCTCCCAAATAATCAGCTTACTCTTCAGAAACATGCAAGAGAAGTTACGTAGGCCTCAATTTCCGTTGGACAAAAATATTTTGAATCCTTCAAAGGAAATCATACATTTGGACACAATAAGCCTCAGATGCCTTTTCATTTCCTTCTTCAAACATACTCTGGTGAAAGGCCTGCTGACCTTTTGTGATTGATTGCTTCCTGAGAATACAGTGAATTTCCCTTTCATTCTTCCTTCTCTCTGGAGATCTGTTTGTCTTCTGTTTATAGGGAGTAAATCACCTGCCTCTTATTTCCTTGGACTGAGGAACCCAACTAGCCCCTCATCTCTTTGACTTTTTCTCTTCCACCATCATATGCTTTCATGGGCAAATCCACCCATCAAAACCAAGGAGTAGACACCTATGATTGTATTGTAAATTATTTTCTAGATGCATGTAAAATGATGGGAAAGTCTGCTGAATTGCATTATACCAATAACAATTTATCAGGTAAAACCAGGATGTTCTGGGAATTCAGATATGTACAAAAAGTTGGAATATAGACTTCATGCTTATTCCTAAACATGCAGAGCTTTGTCTATTTCTTCGTGGACAAGCATGTACACAATTTTATTGTAAGCACTAAAAAGTAATGACCTGACCTTTCACTACCCATACTGCTATTTGTTCCATGTCAGCAGCCTCATAAGCTACAGCTTGTCACAAGCAAGAGACAAATGCTAACAGAGCTTTCCCTTTGTTTGATCCCTGTAATCAACTTTATTTCCTCTACAGAATTCCAATTATCCCATTAACAATGAGCCAGGATGCTTATATTGATACAGGTGCCTTAATTGGTTAATTTGTACTCATGCCAGCCCCAGCTAAGAATTTGTTTCGCTGAGGCCTCCCTAGACAGCCACAGTCCCTCCTAAGCCCTAATGGTAATTCCTGGCAGGTGTAGTGCTGGAGCACAGCATTTAGGTGCACCCACAAGCCCCACACACCACGCACTAATCCATATTTAGCCATATATATACTTTGCTGCTGAGCTTTTATTTTCTTCTACCTTGTAATTTCTAACCCATTTAGTTTTAATTATAAGACTGTGATTATACAGCACTGACCGTATGCTTCTAAAACCCATTTGCAAGAAAAACATCCTAATAATATTGCTTTTTTTTAGTAGCACTCCAAAGCAATTAAACACCTATTAGAAGCCAGTGAATTCTGCTTGCAGTCTATCATATGCACATTTATTTGCATATGCAGTCTTCTGAGTGACATAATTTTCATTATTGACTTATGAGGGTAGAAATAATAGACAGACTATTTACTAAACTGTCTCGAACTCTGCATCAACAAAATAGCTAATTAAATGTGTAACAAGTTTCACTGACATAAACTAGGAGATTTTAAAATCAAGGTGAAGAGAAGGACAAACATTCATCTGTGCTCTCTAAGACTCTCTCACCATGGCAAGAAAACAGGTTATTTAGTCTTGTAAATCATCAGAGAAACCAGACGGAACTACAGGTAGATCTTAAGAAGTAATTTCCTAGGAAATCAGTTTTTCAGGACCAAGCAAACCCACTCGTGAACTGCCAGGTTTATTATATTCCAAACTTACATCCTGATAAATGTCATGAACATGAGCTTCTGCTATAGTCTCTAGAAGGCAGTTTCCAAGGAGCTATAGAGTAATTAAGTGCCCTACTCAAGGGACTGTAATAGTTGTTTCTCAACTTCATTTCCAGTTTAGCTTACTTTACGGATTTAATTTCTTCCCCTCTGCTGATGTAAATTAAGAACTCACCTTCTCCCCTCCTTATTCTGCTATATTAACTGAAAGTTTGCAGGCAGGGACAGCTGTAGGAGGCATCAGAGTCATCTCTAGCCCATAGACGTAATCCTGTACCTGCCAAAGGCAGCAGCTTGCAGAAGAGCAAGCGACTCAGCCTGCACCTTTTGAGCTGCAGACTAACATTCAGAATGGGGGATGACTCTGCTTTTCTGTTCACAGGAATGTATCTCTGTTTAGCCTTTCAGAAGATACATTCAGTTCATATAAAGTAAATTTAAAAAGCAGTTGCCGCTAATGATCTTGTGCAATACCTGTGTTACCTTCTCTCTTTTGTGGCTTGTGTGATGAGTTGACACTGGCTGGACACCAGGTACCCACTGAAGCCACTCTGTCACTCCCCTCAGCTGGACAGGGGAGAGAAAATACAGTGAAAAGCTTGTGGGTTGAGATAAGGATAGGGAGAGATCACTCGCCAGTTACTGTCATGGGCAAAACAGACTCGGCTTGGGGAAATTAGTTTAATTTATTGCCAATTAAATTAGAGTAGAATAGTGAGAAATAACCCCAAATCTTAGAAACACCTTCCCCTACTTCTCCCTTCTTTCCAGGCATAACTTCACTCCTGTTTTTCTCTACCTCCCTCCCATCCAGTGGTTCAGGGGATGGGGAATGAAGGCTGCAGTCAGTCCTTGTCTCAGCCACTCCTCCCTCCTCAGGGGGATGACTCTTCACTCTTCTCCTGCTCCAGTGGAGGGTCCCCTCTATGGGAGACAGTCCTCCATAAATGGCTCCAAAATGAGTCTTTTGGGCTTCCCGTGGGGTCACAGCCTCCTTTGGGCATCCACCTGCTTCAGTGTAGATCCCTTGCAGGGCCTACAGGTGGATTTCTGCTCCATGGGCTGCAGGGGCACTGCTGCCTCACCAGGACCTTCACCACGGGCTGCAGGCAAATCTCTGCACCAGTGCCTGGAGCTCCTCCTGCCCCTCCTTCTGCACTGACCTTGGTGTCTGCAGAGTTGTTCCTCTCACACAGTCTCGCTCCTGTGGTGGGTCCGTCTGGTAGCCAGCTGAAATTGGCTCTGTTGGATTTGGGGAAAGCTTCTGGAAACTGCCCACAGAAGCCACTCCTAGCCCCTATTGTGACCAAAACCTGGCCATGCAAACCCAAGACAGCTCAATTGTATGACCTGGTGCCTCTCTGAAACCTGCTAAAAGCTTCCTATGCATATAATTTTAAATAATAATTAAAGTAATATAGTCTGACTGGAAAACCCCCAATCACTCCAAAAAGATAGTGGTATCTGCAGATGATACATTCCAGAAAAGCATCTTTTTATACACACAAGCTGACAGGGGAAATTTGTCAGTGGTTTAGTCACCATTCAGCTGAATCACCAATCTCTTTTTAAAAATATCTTGATTGCAGCAAGGGGATTCAACTCTCCTTCAGTAAATTAGATTAAATGCTATACAACAGGTACTCTGCAGAGGTATATTTTGGGATAGAAAAGAAATCTGTTTCTCCTTGTGGGTGTTGGCTATTTTATATTGCTGGAGTAGTGTCTTTGATAGACTGGGGTGCCAATTGCTGCTATGCAGCAGTATGAAATAATGTAATTTCCAAATGTACCATCTTCAGGGACACTGCTGCTGAAAATTATCACAAAACTAGTGAGGTTTCTCCTTCTGGGCGTAAGTGAACTGTGTAAAACAAGTTCCTGTTCATACAAAGCATGATTGTCACAAAAGAATAACAGCAGCATTTAGGACATGCCTTAGGGAGGGAACCACTTAAGGTGGTGACCTAGGCTCAGGATGAAGCATTCCTTTCACGTAGGCTCCACAAAACAGCAGCTGGAACACCAGGCTCTTGAGCACAGAGCACAGTTTCTAGAGGACTCTAATATATTTTGCAATTCTTATTCCTAATGAATTCAACCAGTATCCATTCCCTTTTTCCAAAAGATTCACTGAGATACTTGTGCACATTTATGCAGTAGTATCTGGTATTTTGATTCCTTACAGTCTTTCAGTGTTTAATGTCTTTCATGAGACATGGTTAAGAAACAGGCTAGGGGAAAACAGATGAGCCAATCTTGGTTACTTGGTGAGCTATCCAGGCTTTCATCCTAAAGTCAAAAGGCAGCAGTTCTGAAAGTCAGAGCTGAGTAAATTCCAGCATGTTCAGCATATGCATCAGAAATATCTGAGTTTGTGAATTATTGTCTCCTCACTGATTATGTCTGTGAATGTGAACAAAATTGTCAGAAGTTTTTCATATCTCTGGGACTTCTTCCAAGTTTCTTCTCTGATTTCTCTGGTATCTACGAAACTATGAAGGCAAATGTTTTCCTCTCAGGTGGGACACTTCTTGGATCTCTCTGTTTTTTTGGGCCACTGTTTTCATAACAGATGGAGAAATTTTGTTTCTGTTCAACTCTAAAGATGCTTTTTTTTTCTTTTATATCCATCTGCATTTTCTACTGTCAGGAGCAGCCCTCAAGATATCATGAGCTGGCTTTGTGGCATCTCAGGCTTGAATTTCTGACCTTGCAATGACAGTGCTTGTGAGATTTCCAGATCAGTTTTATGTCATCAGGGATCTGATTACTGCAAAAATTTTTCGAACATTTGATTTTCCATTGAAAGCAACTTCAAGCCTTTTTGAAGTTTACTCATTAATTGCTGGGATTTGTTTTATAGCATCTACATCTGGGAAGAAACAGACTAGATGTTCTGGGAATTTGAGTTCATTCAGCTTGCAAAAGCCACTGAAACAAATTTATACTTCTATGTAAGTGTTACTGATACATATGTTCTCTAGGAATTGGAATAAGGCCAGCGTGGCTATGTGCTTTCCAGATAACAAAGGGATGTCCTTTAACATTAGAGCAAGGATACAAATAGGCCACAGAATATTCTTCATATTAAAACACACTGTTTCCAGACTGAGGGTTTTTGTAAAGGAATCTGTGCTAGAAAATAGTGGGGAGTCTGCAGCGAACAAGGCCAGGGTTGGAGCCATATTAGTTAGCTGTGAACGAATCCTTTCCTTTCTATTTTGTGGGTTTAGACTGGATTTATCCCAAGGTACCCTTTATAAATTGATAGGGCAGTGAACAATCATGATCTTGGGGCACCTGTAGGGGCAGTGAGAATGTGGCTGAAAGAGGCTGGGTTGCAATACAGTGGTGGTAACACTGCTGTGTTTCCTGAACATCATGTAGAGCTTAATTTTCAGGGCCTGAATAGTTTTAAACCCTTCCATTGTGGGGAACAGTGAACATCTCTCTTGTTATTCAGATGTTTTAATGGTTCTATTAGCACTTGCCAAATTTTGTCCATTGTTAATTTCAAATATTTGCATCCCACCCTAATGACTCTCTTCCAGCCACTGTAATACATGCTGGATGTGTAT
Source organism: Monarcha castaneiventris obscurior (assembly GCA_026261815.1). NCBI lineage: Eukaryota > Metazoa > Chordata > Aves > Passeriformes > Monarchidae > Monarcha > Monarcha castaneiventris. The sequence goes on along the minus strand of JAMPIT010000566.1, from coordinate 36,049,297 downwards.
TGTTGCCAGGGTTCCATTGAAATTAAAGGTGATCACATCTGGGGCATTATTGGAAATGTATCATCACATGTGCCATAACTTGTGAGCTTTGGATGTGTGCTTTAGCAACAGTGGGATTATTGGCAGAATAAGATGTGGAATAATCCAAAATATTCATGCAGAGACTGCACATCCTGTGTTCATTAATTGTTTTCAATTTCAAGGACTCCATCAAATTCCTCAGGGATGGGAACTACACAGAGAAATCCCATGGCAATTAATTATTCATTCATTTTGCATAGGAAAACAATAATCTTCAGACTTAGTTTGATTTGATGTTTAAAATGGAAAGCTGAGAAAGGCTTTCCTGCTGCTGGAAGTGAATAGCAAATGAAAAGCTTCCTGGAAGACTGCACATAATTTCCACATGCTTTGAAGGGTTTGTAGCAACACTGACGGACAGCCACCACAGCAGAATTACTGACTCAGTGCTCTCCACGGTTGTTGTCCAAAGGTGGCCTCAGTAGAATTGTCAGAAGCAAAACTAAAATAAGTTTGGGAAGGTCTGAATAGACTGACATTGACCTTCTGGCAGCATGAAAAGGAAGGGGACTGCTGTTGCCAAGGCCATGCAGGAGGAAGCTGTAGCACTTGTCCAGCCAACCAACGTGAAGCAGGAGTCTCCTCCATTCCCCAGCTTTCCTCCAGTGCAATCACTAAGTTGGAGGGGACAGTCACTGTTACCAGCTCAGGTCACCTCTACAAGGCAGCTCCCTGGGGTCTGGCTGCCACATGTTTCAAGGAGGAGCACACCTAAGCCAGCATAGCAGTCCTGGCCTTCAGCAAATTGGAGGTTTTGCTTCTCTTTCAGCCCAACAAGACTCTGGTATCTGATGGTCTTGTAAGTGGCCATAAAATACTGCAAATGCCCAGCACTGTTCTCAGAAAGTCTTTCAGAAGATGCAAATATGGAGTCCTCTGAGGTTTGTAGGTTGAATTGGTAGGGGTCTCTGGAGCACAACAATGTATATAATTCATAGCACCTTTCTTCCTATGCAAAAAGTTACGAAAATAGCAATAGAGCTGGCAATCCCCAGGAGCAAGAAGTCAGGCAAGGAAGGCAAGAGACTGGAATGGCTGAATAGGGGATTGCTGGTCAAACTAAGGGAAAAGAAGCAAATGCACAGGCAGTGGAAACAAGGACAGGTGAGCAGGGAAGAGTATGGAGATGAAGTTTGGTTGTGTAGGGTTAGGGTGAGGAAGGCCAAGGTGAAGCTGAAACTGAATTTGGCAAGGGACTCAGAGAGTATCAGGAAGGGCTTCTACAGGTGTGTTATCCAGAAAAGGAAGAAGGTGAAACCACCAGAGAAGGTGAACGCCCCAATGAACAGTGCTGGTAAACTGCTACCAGTGGATGAGGAAAAGGTTGAGGTACTCAACAACCTTTTTGCCTTAGTCTCAAATAGCAACCTCTCTTCCCACACCTTGAGTGGACAGAAAGCAGGATGGGTGTGAACTGGGGGGACAAAGTCCCTTCCTCTGTAAGTAAAGATCAAGTTTGTGACCACCTGAGGAACCTGAATGTACGTAAGTCTACGGCATCTGATAAGATGCATTCCAGATTCCTAAGAAATTGACTGATGTAGTTGCCAATTCACTCTCCATGATATTTGAAAAATCATGGCACAGAGGTGAAGTCCCTGGTGACTGGAAAAAGTGAAACCCTGTACCTGTCTTCGAAAAGGGTCAGAAAGAGGACCCTGGGAACTACAGAGCTGTCAGTGTCACCTCTGTGCCTGGGGACATCATGGAACAGATCCTCACTGAAGCCATGCTGGGGCACGTGGAGAACAGGGAGGTGATTTGGGCTTCACCAAGGGCAAGTCCTGCCTGACCAACCCAGTGGCCTTCTGTAATGTGGTGACCACATCAGTGCACAAGGGAAGGGATACAGATGTCATTTATCTGGAGTTCTGCAAAGCCTTTGACACAGTCCCCCACAACATCCTGGTCTCTAAATTGGTGAGAGCTGGACTCAGTGCAGGGACTGGTGCAAAAGAAAGTGGCTGGACCATCACATCCAGAGGGTTGTGGTCAACAGCTCAGTGTCCCAATGGAAAAGTGGTGCCCCTCAGGGATCCTTATTGCCACCAGTGTCATTTAATATCTTCATTAATGACTGAGACAAAGGGATCAGGGCACCCTCAGCAAGTTTGCAGATGACATCAAGCTGAGTGGTGTGGTTGCCACACCTGAAGTACAGGATGCCTTGGGACCTGGGCAGTCTCAAGAACTGGTCCCATGGGAATCTCAGGAGGTTTAACAAGATGAAGTGTAGGAGGCTGTACCAGGGTCAGGTTAACCCCAGTGTCAATCCAGGCTGGGGTATGAACAGATTGAGAGCAGCCCTGCCCAGCAGGACTTGGAGGTGCTGGTGGGTGAGAGGTTGAACATGAGCTGTCCATGTGCACTTGCAGCCCAGAAAGCCAACTGTGTCCTGGGCTGCATCAAGAGAAGCGTGGCCAGCAGGTTGAGGGAGGAGATTCTGTCCCTCTGCTCTACTCTGGACACATAAGGCTGTCCAGAATTTGCCTAAATTCCGTTATTTCTGAATCTGTCTGAATAGCCATTTGGGATATTTTTCTGCCAGCTGCCCTGCTATGGAGAAATTTTTAATGGTAGTGTAAGGTTTGTCTGTTGGGCACTCTGCATTGAAATAGAGAGGATCAAGCTCACAACTTCACCTGTCTTCTTGCAAATCAGAGCATCAATATGGTTAAAGCAGTGTTGTTCTAGAGGCCCCTTAAATTTAGTAATATTTTAGTCAAGACCAGGCCTTTTAAGCAGAACTGGTCTATCTGGTCAATATACAGGTGCAAAAATGAAAAATGATAGATTTGGGAATTGCTGCAATTTTTCTTCAGAAATGGGGATGTGAGCTTGTTTGTACTTTCTGCCCATGGTGAAGCATGTAGTGATTGCAGCAGTGCCACCTTCATGCTCCTGGGTTCAGAAATCAGTGTCCAGAGCTGCAAGCATTTTCCCAGTGGTAAGACAGACAAGAAAAGAGTTCTCAGTCCTCTCAGAAAGAGACTCCTTTTATCTCTCCCTGCAAGGTGATCAGTGTTATCAGCTGGTTTGAGAGCCCATTTGTGCCAGAGCAGTGCAAAAGGAACAAAGCATGACTGAGAGATACATGCAGTACAGTGCTTTTCAGAGCTTATTTTTAGACTGGAAATAATGTCGGTTTTAATCTTCCTTGATGGCTGTTTTCAAAGGCATGCAGGATGGACATTGGTATTTTACCTGTCAATGCAACCTTGTTTATAAAATCAAGGAAACATTTAAATGTACCAAGATTGTAGATAGTAGCTTTCTTTCCAGTTCTTTTTTTTTTTTTTTTTTTTTTGTCTCAGCTAAAAAAATTTCCAGTAACTAACTGATTTTAACTGAGTGTGACATTTTCTTTGCTGTATGCAGGGGAAGTAGTTTTTTTGGGGTAGAGCAGATTTCCTGTGATTCGCTGGATTTGTGTAGAAGGTTCCTGCAGAAGACCTTTGACAGTACTCATATTCTTTATACAATAAGCTAGTTATGTATTTCTTATTCAGATTCCCAAAGGAACTGGTACCTCCTTGGTGCTAAACAAGCTGTTGGGAGGTCCTTCTATTTTCAGCATCACCTTGGTTTCATGAAAATCCACTGGAGAGCTACATGTTGTGGTGGCAGAGCATATTTTACCACTGATTTTCTGAATTTCTAGAGATCACTGATGAATCCTTTGTCAGCTTCTTTCACTGGCTGAGAATGATTGTCCTCATGGTTTCTCTGTTGGGCTATCTTAATGTTGCATGTTTCCCTTCAGTGTTTTGGGAGTGCATCTGAATCCATGTTTCTATGCAGAAAAGCCAGACATTTTACAGTTCCTTGGGGTAAATCTGATGTGATAATCTGAGCCTGTCAGCAATGACAAAACTTTCAGTCCCTGGGCAGTGAGAAGGAAGAGGGGAGTGTGAAGGGCAAGGTGCACGCACTTTCGGACCTGGACTATCTGCTTCTTCTGCTTAAATTTGACTGGCATGGAGACCACTTTTGGCTAAAGTGAATAACCTTTAGATCCAGAGGTGACTTAGAACTAGTTATAAATGGCCCAGACTCTAGGAGCTGCAGTTGTCTCCCTGATCCTGGTCTTTCCTGCAAATCTATGGGGTGAGCAAAGACATGGCTGGGGAGGCTCTGTGCCAGGTGAGGATGTGTTCACCCAGGGGGATCCTTTCAACGAGGATATACTGTCAGGTTAGGGCTGCTTTTGTTTGTTTGACCGGGTCAAACTAGCTGGAAAAGGGCCTGGTTTGAATGTACAGCAGTAGCTAAATTGGTAATTGAAGACAGGGAGGGAGGATGCTCCCTGGAGAATCAGGGCAGGTTTGGTTGTTGTAATCCCTTGCTAACGAAGCTACCAATGCTGTAAATGGCAAAGGGGAAAAGAGGCTCAGGCAGAGCAGCAGGAAACCAGAGGACCAACACATTTTAAACCTTTTCCTGCAATCTTGGTAGATGGCTTTGATCATTTCACAGAAACCCATGGGGAAAGAAATGACACCAGAGAGGCAAAAAATCCATTTTATCCTCCTTTATCCTCTTTTTCTAATGTATTCTTCAGTACAGATATGGCAAAGGTACAGAACAACAGCAAAAAAAAAATACAGACAGCAATTTCGAGAAAAAGGGAATGCACTGAATGTTACCTGCTGTCTACCCCATTTCAGATAAAAAAGTAGTGAGTCTCATTGCACATGTTTTAATCTTGAGAATTCAAGTTTTAAGTTGAAATGTGTTTTTTCACTGAAATTTTGTTACAAGTTTAAGGAAAGGCAGAGAGAGAGGAGAAACAGGCAGGGACTAATGAAAAACTAATTTGTTTCAAAGTCTGTTATATCCAAATATGATAGAGAAGTGCCTTAACAGAAGAGATGTTTTATCAAAGGAAAGCGAATGTGAGATCATAAAATGAAAGATGAAAAATGTCTTAATAGAAGATTAATAGCAACATAAATGGTCTCAAATTTGCTAGAGGAACAAGGAAAAGAGTCTCAGATGAGACACTTTAAGAAAAAAAATATTGTGCCTAGTAATCTTGGAAGAAGGTAACTGCAGTTATGTCACGCAAGACAACCAACTCAAGCTGAAGCTTTTCTGTCCATTCTTTCTCCCACATTGCTCTGCAGTCACCATCTGCCATTGCTGAAACTGCTGTGCAGAGGCTTTGCCAGGAACTGTGATGTGTTACAACTTCAGCTCACAAAGGCTGAGGGAGGTCCACACCACAGAAGAAACACCCCCAGAGCTGAGTTTAGACATCCCCTACACATCACAGGAATCAGAAGCAGCAGTGTGGGGTGTTAGAGGAAATTGAATGGTGGAGGCAGCCACATGAGTCACATAGCTCAAGGTGGTCAAAAGCCCAGCCATGGTTTATCAGTGGCTTCCTCAAACAACCCAGGAGCTGATTGTTAATCAGGAACATAAAGGCTCTGGATGATTTTTTCTTACTTTGCAGTTTAATTACAAAGTCTTTTACTTGTCTCTACATGTCTTCAGCCATCTCTGATTTAAACAGGTGGGCCCTATTTTTAAGCTCTTCCACCGTACTATTGTTGAGTGCTCCTGAGGCAGGGATGTGCTTCAGCATTTTAGGGCTTTTCTGTGCTTTAGATCCCAATTTTTTAGAGGTTTAAGTAGAACCAGGTGGTAGTTTTCTGTCATATCATACTTAATGGACAATGTTTAATATGCCACAGAGCTTTGATGTTTACCTCTGAAAAACAAAAAGGAATAGACCTTCTAATCTGTGGAGTTAATATAGTAGCCAGCTCCTAGGATGGCTCACAATTTTTATATGGCTTGGCTCCAATTCCATGAAGCTTTGTTCTGCTCAGATAATAGGCACTAGCACCAAGGCCTACTCCAAAGTCCGCTTGAAGCCATTAGAAAGACACTCTTGATCATAGTGTTTTGAAGAGTGCCCCATCCATGTATTTATCTCTCTCAGTCTGAAGGGATGCATGAGGATTGCAGACAGAGAAGACACCAAAGTAGCTCTGACTGAGGGACTGAAAGCACCAGGAACCCAAGCAGACCTGGAAGCAGCTCTGTGATGAGAAGCAAGGTTTACTATTTCAGACAGTGTCACACAAGCAGGGGTCTGCCTTTTCTGACCTCAGCAGATGATTTCACATGGCCCTGAGCTCCAGTGGTTGGACTCGGGCCAGAAACTTTCAAGTGTGAGGGCTTTGACACCTTTTACTGTGCTTTGAAACAAAGATCTGAAAAATCTATTGTATTCCTTTAGCAAGTCAGTGTTTCTTTTCTTACTCAGCTAATTATGTGTGATTATAAGCATGCCTCTGTAAAATATCACAAAAAGAAATTTAGTTCAAATACTGTAAGGACACAAATACGTGATACAAAAATCACCAGGGTGGATTTTCAACAAGAGTTTTGCTTGTTTTTTCCTAGTGAATGCTCTCTGTAGTCCCTCTCAGTGGTGATAACCGATTACATTCGTTTATACATGTCAAAAGCAAAAACATGGGGAGTCTTTTTAGTCAGCTGTACAAAAGTACCTGCTGCTGGTCTTGATTTGATTATTGAGGAAAAAAAGATAAAACCCCAAACCAGATTACTAGATCTCCATAGGAAGTCAAAGAAGCCACAAAGTTCATTGTAACAAAATGCCATGACTGGTGCAGAAGTGGGACACAATACTAACTAGAGAGGTTAAGAAGAGAGGTGAGAATCTGTATTAGGGTGTCATGGTCAGCAGCTACATTTATATTTTGACTTACATTGCCTCAAGACCAAGCTTCTTGCTGATATTGAAAAAATCTTTCTGTCACCTCTTTTCTCTAACCAAACCAGAGCCGTAAGTGTGACTACATGCCTAACATCTCACCAAGCAAATCCTCATATTCACATCTTCTTCCCCTTGCTTGTCCCAGATACAGCCTGCCAAGCCTGTCTCCTTCCTTCACCCCCAGCTGGAACAGTCCAGCACTTCCTGGGTTCCTGCAGCCCTGCTCTGTTTCACTGCAATCTTTGCCTTTCCTGTTCCTTATGCTCCTGCTGGTGGGATTCCTGCAGCAGTATTGCCACAGCTGGGGGGAAGGATGTGGATTCATCGTGGGGACTGCAACACAAAATGTTTGTCTGTTCCTCTCTGTTCTGTTGCTCTTTGGGTGGAACTAATATAATAATATCCTCTGCAAAGCCTTCCTGAGAATGGGACCCCAAAGCAGCACAGGCATTTTATGTGCCAAAACCCCACTATGGCAGCTGGGAAACTCAGTGCCACTTGGATATACAGCTGCTCTTGCCTCAGGGCTCAAGGCAGGATAGCTTTACTATCGAGGTGCCAGATCCAGAATCACAGCTAACTCCTTGCACTTCCCACACCAGTGGTCCTTGAGGCTTGAGGAGGAAACTGGACTGTGAATAACGAGGTATCTGAGCAGTCGGTGACTCACTGGAAGTCTGTGGTCTGAGATATTGACAGTCTGCCAACAATTTTATCATAGTTGTCAGTGAGAGGAAAGATAAGAACGGAACCACAAAGTGGTGTTGATTTTTAAAGGTCAGCATACTTGTGGTTCAAAGTCACTGTGGGAGGAATCTTCCGGATTTTCGCAGAGATTTCACTGAGAAAAGAAAAAGTAAAAAAAATGTGGATTACCTCCTCTTAATACAAAATACCTGTAAATTAGTATTCAGAATACAATGGCCCTAACTTAACTACACATTCTTCTTTGTATTTCCAATGTTGAATTACCTTGAACTTCTAAACATTTCTCATCCTAGGAATGCCAAATTTATGGAAGTAATTTGCTTGTGCATTTGATTGTCTCTCATCCCAAAAGTGATGTAAAATAAGTTTGTGCAATGGGATTACCAGGTTTCTACCAATGAGCCCCATTTGCTTGTAGTTCCTCATCTGTATTTAGGAAGGTGGGAGAGCCCCCAGAGTTAACAGATGTGTCTGAAAATCATGATTTCTTTTTATTGTAGCCTTACTGATCTTTACCAAGTTGACAATATGACATTCAACTGGTAAAAAAAAGCTAGTAATTGTGTACATTAATGCAGCTAATATCCCTGGAGTTTTCATTTGACACAAAACAAATTTAACAAAAAACCAAATCAAATTATCCTCAATATAAATGAGTTATAGTATGTTCACAGTACTGCAACCCCAGAAAAAAATGGAAGATTATAAACCAGCTAAAAAAAGTCAGAGCCCATGGGAGAGCTGTAGGTCCCTGAGCTGGAGATGATTAGATGGAATAATTTATCCTGCAGGTGAGTCTTTCCATCTCTGACAGCATCTGTCTCATTTGTTATTTCTCTGCCTCCTACTTTATATGGTTCACAGATGTTACCCTCCCTGCATTTTTGTGAACTTGTCAGCACAATACTAAGATCTTTTCACTTTCTGTATCTTGTTCTGTTGAATTACTCAGTCAAGAACATTTATTAATCAAGCATATTTTCTTCCTTTTGCTCCACAGATTCAGACATTGATTATTGCTGGAGTATATCATGCAATAATGCAATAATGATCCATTTCAGGTAGGTAGCCCAGATAATCTATTTGATATCTCTACACTGTTCCTAGCTTGATTTTCTGACTTAAAGAAGAATCATTAAAAAAAATCTTTTCAAATAAATGCAAAAATAAGAATAGATATCGAATACAAGCTGGCAAAACCTCATTTCATCCATGCTGAGAAATTCCTCAGTAGTAGCAGAAATTCCTACTTTCTGTAGAAAGTTTTGCAACTTCTTTGTTGCACAGCAGAATTAAACTTAAAACTCAATCCTCCCGTGCTGTCATTGCATCGTGCAGAATATCTGCTCACTGCAGTTGTGGAGCTGATTTTTGTAAAGGTGAAAAAAGCCATTGTTCATCTTCATACTTCCATGCATTGAATAAGTCCCTGGCACTGGGACTGAGATACAGAAAAGTAATGTGCAAACTTAAATTGTGTGGGTGAAGGACCGCTCTAATACAGTCACTGGGTTTTTTCTTTATGTTTCTTTGAGACCTTTGTGATTTCCTTCACTCTTCACTCCCTTGCATAGACAGCATTTTATCAGTAGAGTCACTGATGAAGAGCCCTTCTAGAGTTATCCTGACTTAATTTAGGAAAAAAAAAGGTTGTAACTTCTGTTAAGGAGAAACTCAGCCTTTCCTAAAATATGTTTTTCTATAGCCCTCCAATTTATGGCAAACTTAATTCAAAGTTACCAGAATATTGCATTCTTACTTGTATTGAGTAGACTTTTTCTTTTTTAATGTTAAAAATTTTAGAATTACTTCTTTTGTTCCTTGGGAACTTACAATGCTAATATTTGAAGTGGGACACCATTTAACTAGATGGTGACTGAAACAGTAACACAGCTTATTAGAATAAGCTGGTCTAACTTACTGCTTTGCCTTGCCTTTTGCTGTCTTTTTTTATCCTCATGAACTTGTAACAGCATGCTGAAGATGGAAAGTGGAACTCTTGGGAAAAGAAAAGTGTTTTTCTGTTTTTTGGGGTGTTTTGTCAAGAAAAACAGGGCACTTAAGGAAAATGTATGGGAGTTGAATGTTCTGTAAAATTTCTCAGAAAACTGTATTTATCTGGCTCCAAAAAAAGGACTCCTTGACCTGGATCACTTCATCATGACTGAGCAACACTATGCCATAGAAGCACATATCAAAGGATTTGGTCTTAGCCAAATCCTCCTCTTCTTGTCCACTCCTCCACTTGTAGATCCTCTTGTCTCTAATAAGTGGTAACGTGTCTAATAAGTTCACACTTCAGCCTTGACACAACAGAAATCTTTGTTCACCACAAGATGCAAAGTAATTGAAACCCAGACTTTGGGGCATCTGACTAGACACATGGAGTCTTCAGAATGTCTCAGCAAATTTAAAGTTTTTGATTTTTCACTAATTAAACCCTTTAATTTATATGCATTAAATCAAAATGTAAAAAAAAAAAATCAACCAAATGACAACAACAGAAAAACCCCACCACCAACCCCCCCCACACCCCACCCCCCCCCCAAAAAAAACCCCAAGCCTTTCAGGGAAGTTCATCTGAAAAGACTAATTTGTAGATGGTAGTATTCGTATTCCTTTGAAAAAAATCTCTTAATGGCATCAGGCAATCCAACTCCTGTGGTTTTTGTGAGAACCTATGATAAAAAATTTGCCTTGCCTTACCTCATTGTTTTTTGGTTGGCTGTTTGGTTTTGTCTTGACCTTTCTGTGTTTATGGAATTTTCCTCCTTAATTCTCCTTAGATTTAGGATTAGAACTCAATCCCCATACTGGGTTCAGAAGTTTGCTGAATTAATCTGTTGCTGCTTGAATCCCTGCAGTGGGTTCTATGTTGTTATGGAATGCTTAGGAATTACTGGAACTTCAGTGGAGACTGTTAATGAGAAGCTGGAAGTCCACTGGTTAATTAATATATTGTAGTCTCTTTCACTTGGTTTTAGTTCTATACCATGGCCTGGGGGGACAGATCTCTTAGGTTGTCTGGCAGCAGCCTCATTATTAACAGAAATGGGCCATAACTTCTTCAAATAAAATCTTTTCATTGATCTTAAAAGAGAAATTTTAGCTTTGAGCACTTTATTTAGTTTCATAGCCATCTTTTTATGTCATTATTGTAATGCTGGGACCTTGAGGTCTACTCTACAAGGTCACACCACATTGTGCTGTGCATCATTAGGACTCGCAGGTCAAATACACTTGGGTCAGGAGCTACACAGCTGTGAAACATGAAAACAACAGCAAATGTTGAAGTTTAAGTGGATGGCATTTGTCCCCAACAGTCACTTCAGAGTAAAAGTACCCAATGCCATTTTGATTCTGGAGAGGGCAGCTTTGAGATACCTTTCATAAAAAACCCAAAACAATTCCAGTGTTCAACCTACAGTTACTAGAGCTTAGGACCACAGACACTTTTAGATGTGCAGCTTACACCCAGAACTTCTTGAAATCAAGAAGAAAAAGGGCACTCAAATAAGGCACAGTGGTTAGTTGCAAAAAGGCAATCAAAAGGTTCAAAATTATTTGTTGGTGTCTGATCTACAAAAATCACAGAAAGCTACAGCTGGCATTTTCTGGCCATGGGAATGGCTGTAGGGATGCTAACTCTACTAGCCCCAGCATCAAGAGCTGCCTTCTGTCTAATTAAATCCCCTTGTAGTTTCAGGAACTCGAAGATTCACTTTGTATTTTGTGAGACTATCTGGATTTTTTAGAAAAATATAAATTAGTCAGTGAAATATGAATTTGCATGGGGTTTTTTTATTATTATTTTTAGGCAAAAATCGTCCAGAGAATAGAATAATTGCTGAAAAATTTTGAAAGTGGTATGTAACAGTTTTGAGTAATATTATGTAACCTTCAGCTGAAAGATTTTGACAAGATGCAATGATAAGTGTGATGTAAGAAGAATAGGATAGGATAGGATAGGATAGGATAGGATAGGATAGGATAGGATAGGATAGGATAGGATAGGATAGGATAGGATAGGATAAGCAGAACAGGTATTCAAAAAGGTATCAGTGAGTGCCCTGAAAGAACATACTTTTCCTAGGGCTTAAATCTGTATTCACATGGGCTGGTGGAATAGCAATATGTGTTCTACATAACCACATTAATTCAAAAAACTTTGCATTTCTGAAGGGTGTGTAAATTGCTGTAGGTTATTCAGAGATTTGGGGTTATTCCATATGTCTTACCAGTTCTTTGTTTTCCCCTTGCTTATTTCCCCACTAATTTTCATCTGTGATACTTCACGTTAGGAGGTCTTTGTCTTCACTGTCATTGACTTTTGGAATTGTTTGTTCCCCATAGTGCAAACTGTACTTATGGGAATGTGCCATCATTTTGGACATTCCCCTACCATATGGATAAATGACATCAAATATACCAGGATATTTGTACATTGGATATTCTCACTAAGACATTTAAGAGACAAAGTGGAAGCCAAGTTGAGAGATCTTTAGTGGCTTGACCCAGAAGCTTCTGATGCAGGTGCCCCACAGCACAGAATGTGTGCCTTTGCTGCATAAACATGGATCAGCAGGCAGAGACATCGAGGGCTGGCTGTGACACACTCCTCTATAAGCACACTTGGTCATTGCAGATCACTGATAGTATAACTGGAATTTTATATTCCTATGACCTAAAAATGATCTACAGACCTGTATGATCTACAGAATCAATGGATATTACTTTCCTTTAATAAAGGAAAAATTGTATCAATGCTTGGAAAATTATGAAAAAATATCAGTTTCCTGAACAGATCTAAGATTTATTGTTTCAACTAATGTCTGTATGAAGACAATACACATATATGTATAATTTCTCCAATGACTTTCAAGCTATTTTGCTGAATTTTACACAGAGATAGAGGACTTAGAGACACAATTTTCTAGCAGGTTTGGAGTTGAAAAGTGACTAGGAAAAAAAAAGGGGGGGACCAGTAAGGCACAGACTAACATGAGCACATCTGAACTGCCCTAGGCAGGTCACCTGTGAAATAGGTGTTTTGGCTGTTTCAGCCAAGGGAAAAGGATCGGTCAGAGCTTAGTTTGTTAGCAAATTCAGCTATAATTCATCTGTAATAAATCAGGCTTTGCTTCTTCTACTGGTCCCAGAACTGTTTGTTATATGTTTATTTTAGGGTTCTTTGCCTGCCATAAATCTGGGGCTTTTTTTCAAGCAGAGACAGTGATATATTGGTATGACTATGTTGGCTCCCAGAAGTGGGACTGTAGACATGCTGAACAAACAGAGTTCATGTTTCCCTTTTTTATTAAAAAAAAAGGATCACCTATCATCACATTCATCTGTAGTCAGAGTCCATGGACATGGTTTACTCTTGACCAGAGGGGCTATGAAAGAGCTAATTTTTGCTGGGCGAATTTCAATTTGTGTGCTCCAGTTTAATTTTTTTTCCCTGATGTTCTAACTTAATATCAGAATTTTCTGAACAACATGGGACTGGACTGGATCTCCTGGGCAGGCCATCAGTGCAAGGACAGCTGGCTTTAAAAGTAGCCTTTTCCTTTCAAGACTTTTTCTCTATTTCAGCAGAAGTGGGAGAGCAGTTTCCAAGAATAAAATTAAGGGGGAAAAAATATGTTTGTCCTGAAAGTATAATGTCAAAAGAGTGTCTAACATTGTCAGGAACAAGGTAGGGAAGAATGGGGATGGGGTCAGAAACGTAGATCAGGAATGAGAATGGTGCTTCCCGTGTGGGCCAGGGGGATTTTTGTGTGCAAGTCTTAGCGAGAAACCAAAAAGAAGTGGCACAGCACAGGATGGGGGTACCAGGGTGGGGGAGCAGGGGGAGAGCCAGAAGATGAAGAAGCAGCACCCCGATGGGATTGTGTAGCAGTGGAAACACAAGCCAGAGCAGACTGGGAATTGGAGCAGGGCAGAGTGGGGGGATGTGCCTGGGCAGGAAGAAGAGAAAATAAGAGACCTGGAAAGTGGTGAGAGAGGGAGTGCCTGAGACCCGAAGATGCTGAACACCCTACACCCAGAGAACCAGAGGACAAGGGCATACATTTGTTTCTCTGTTGCCAGAAAACACTGGCAATGGCCGCTATCCAACCACATTCCTTGTCCCTGGCAGTAGCTGGTTCGGATAGGACAGAGACACATGGCTACTTTTTAGCCAGGGAGATTTTATACCAAGGTGGCTCTGTAGGATGCTGCTTCAATTCTACATGCCCTGATACTGATTTTTGAAGACAGCCCAAATTTTGGTGTTGAATAGCTGACTTTGTACACCTAACCTTTTTGTCTTCTCATAACATGTGTGTGTTAATAGAAATATATGATTAAAGGGAAAATGCCAAGAAACAAAGCCTAAGTATAAATAATGCAGCTGGAATGAACCCCAAACTAAGAGAGAGACAAAGCTGTTGCTACCTGCTCCTCTTCTCCTTCTCTACCCACAGCCACATAAAATGTGATTTTTTCCAAAACTGGTAAAGAATTAATTTGCTGGCAAGGCTAATGGAGAATGGAAACTCAAGGGCAGCTTTTTTTGTTGCACCTGCCATGTAAATAGACCAACAGCTTAAATATAGCCAAAGGCTTTTCATCCACCATGATGACTTATTAAGTTGTGAAATGTGGGATTGGGAAAAAGGAGGAGCAGAAATGGTTATGAATACTGCTTATATTTTTGTAGTGATGCTCTCAAGTAAGGCTAGGACACTGAGGTTTTGAGCTTTACAGTGAGAAAACTTGGACTGAAACAATTTCACATCTCCTCCTCCAGATCCCTTTACATCCTTCCGTGCCTGTGATAACACACACTCTCTGATCTCCCTTCAAGCTTTACCACACAGATTGCTAAAGCCATCTTTTTTTCCCTTTTGACCCGATTATGACACTTCCAGCTTTGAAACATTATTTATGCTGTCTTCTCCTCTCTGTTCTTTTCTTCTTTGTGCCATCTCCTTCAAAGACCCACACAATTTTTATTCCTTCTTTAATCCCTCTGGCATGCTTCCAAATGCCCTTAGTCCTTTGCAAGTGCTTCCCGATCTTTTCTGACAGCTTAGACGAGAGTTGGCTCATATAGTTCCAATTATTTGCAAAATTTTTCATAGTGTTTGGGGATCAGGTCTCTTTGAGCAGAGAAAATGTCTTTCATTGCATAATCTCTTTTGGAAGATTTTTCTAAAGCTTCCCATGAACCTCTTTGGGTCACAACAAGGAAAATATGGAAATGAAATGGGAACATTTGTGAGTTCTTATGCTGATTGTGGAAAGGCTGGGTAGCAGCCTGTTGGAGAGAGGCAGAATCCTGGAATCCACACAAACATTGCCTTTGCCTGGAATGTGTCCATTGAGGTTTGTTTATCATTGGCATAATGTCTGTTTTAAAGAAGCAAATGCCAAAAATATCATCCCACACTTACCTGGATCTCATGCTGACCATCTAGGGAAAAAGTTTCTTCTAATGTGAAAACAAAGCATGGTTGATAAAGATGCTATTTGAGAGAAAGAATGAGGTCAGATACCAAGTAAAACTGGGATAGCTGTTTCTTCCAGAAACTCCTTCCTTTAAAACTATTAGGTGCACTATGGATGCAGTGGTGTTATATCTTCTAATATAACAGAGAATTAAAATTAAAAAAAAATCAAAAATAAGGAGAAGGGTTTTTTGAACTGGCATTGAAGTTTGTCTATGCATCACCACAGCCTTTCCTCTTTCTACTGGCCAAACATGAAATGCAGGGCTTTAAGGGCCCCATTTCACAGGCACACATCTGGCAAGGTAGAAGGTGTCCTTCAGTCACGGAACTGCATCCCAGTGTTTTTGCTCTAAGTTATATCATACCTGATTGATTCCCTTCGGCTTCGTCATTCTGCAGGGAAGACGAATGTTTATGGAATTACAGCAAGCTGAGCTCCCCAGGCACACTCTCAAAGTGTGCCTGCTTCTATAAAGTGGGAAAGCTTTGATTAATAGGAATAGCACTAGACTTTAAGGCGCACTTTATTTCATTGATGAACTTTGAGGTGTCTCCTGCAGTAACAGTTTTGTAAACTGTAATCGTTAACATCGCTTATTCAGGATTTACAGGAGTGACTAACATTGCCTATTTTTTCAGGCTGCTACAGGGATAAATAACTGATGTTGAAGAAGCAAATCAGGATCTCTGTGGGAAAAAAAAAAGTAGAAAAAAAAGAATAGTGTGTGGGTTTTATAACCAGCAAATCATTTTTCTGAGGTGCCTGTAAAAGTACATGGTGTGATGTGACTGTTTTATAAAAGAGGAAAGGGTGATGTGTGGGCTCCATTACATAATATTATTGCAGATCTTGAGTGGTGAAGGGGCACAATGGAAAAGGGATATCATGGAAATCAATTTGCAAAAATTAAAGTGTTTGTTCAAAACCTCCTCCATAACAGGATTAACTGCCAAGGAAATTAAAAATTATGTAAGAGGAATAGCTGAAGAGATAATCCAGGATGATCCAAAGGATTTTGCAGTTATCTCTGTAATGTTAACAATCTCATCATTAGATCTAGCAATTTAATGAGCTACATTCTTCATTGGTACAAGTACAGTTCCATGTACACGCTTAATGCGTTTTTTATTTTGACATAGATCTAAACTCGATACACTTGTTTTAGAGTATCATGTTGTGCATCAGTACACATATATTTAGCAGTGCAGTCTTGTTGAAGGCAGTATATCTGTGATGATTAAAAGGCCAGGATGTGGTTCATAAACCATTACTTTCAGGGATGTCTGAAACAAGTGCTTGAAATCCTGCTTCGTACTCGCAGTGATGTATAGCACTGGCTTGTATCTGCAGTTTCATCTGTCTCTTGGTGTTTGCTTCTGTCAGGCATTTTGACACCTTCTACTTTTATTGGCTGAAAAACAATGGAATAGTAAATAAGAATAGAATGAGACAGTTGTCTTCACAAGAAAAACACTTTAGGAAAGGTGCTGCGATTTCCGTGATGATTAAATGGTGCCTCTTGAATTTGCATGAATATCCTTGTGGAGTTACAGGACTGTTTGTATGGATGTAGTGAAGACAATTTGGGTTCATCTTCATCTCACAGGTCAGGCCAGGAGCAGCATGTGACAAGAGCTGACTCTTGGCTGGTTTCTTATCATGTGCTCTGTTGCTGTGAGTCTGCTGCAGTAGGAATGTGTTACAAAAGTCAATGAGTGATTGCTGCCCTTCCCTCTCCTGCCTTTTGCTCTCTTTTTATCGCTTACTGCTCCTGGAGCTTTCTTGAAGCAAATTGAGTGCAGTCCTTAGCAACTCTCCTTGAAGTTTGTTGCTCCAATCAATCTTTTCTTCCCATGAATAATCCCAACTTTCTTTCTTAAAATATTAATTTTTGCTTCACTTGGGCTTCTCTTGCTTCAGCCAGGTCTCTTTGCAACCCAGCACACGTCTGTTCCTCTGAATGTGAAGTGTGCAGATCAACTCAGTGTTTTATAATGTCCTAATTACTGTACTCACAGGTTACTGGGTTATAGCAGTACGCCAGAGGGTCAATGAACCTTTTAAGTTAAATGAGGAGATGTATCTTCATGGGACCTAATTAGAAGGTGAAGTTAATAAAGACAGAAGGGGAAAAAAGCCAGTAAGAAAGTCAGATACCTTCAAAAGCTGTTGAAAGAAGTTATCTATTGGGCTTTTTTTAGTACTAGCTGGCCTTTCCCTAGAGGTGTAGTGTGAGGATCTTTGTGAGAGCCTGATGAGCAGGGCTGGAGGTTCCCAAGTGGCAGTTCCCTGGGGAAGCCAAGGATCTACACCTGCACATCCTTATGACACATCCTAACAGGAGAGACCAGAGGAGCCAGAGGAACAGCAAGGAATGTGAATGGCTGCTTGCATGGTGTTGGGAGGCTAAGCAGAGGATGGGGAAGCAGTAGAAGTAGTTTCCTGATGCTTTCTGCTTTAATGCTACCTGGGAACCGTGTGCCAGAGAAGGGGAGTCTGCTGGAGGCAGAGACAACTTCCAGGGCAAATAAACTAGGACATCTCCTGTTGGAGAACATGAAGACTGTTAGACCATAGATTTTTACCGATGCCATGTATAATGGGACCCCTACATTTCTATGGGGACTTTTTATTGGGATTTTGAAACATTGTTCTCAAGCACTGGGAAAAATAACTGCTCCAAGACTCAGTATTTCTGAATCATTCAATTACAATGTTGTTTTTAAGAACTGTACATGGAATGAAAATTCATGTTGTCTCTCCCACGCAGCCTTGGGCAGAAAAAAATCATGATGAGTTTGGCATGGTGTTTGTTGACACCACTGAATTGTATTTGAAAAAGAAATTGCACTGTACTGATTTACTTCATTATTAGTGATTCCATACTAAGAATAGAAAACTATTATTCTTATTATTCTGTGTTCATGTTCCTCACAGGAGTTTGTGTAAGCAGCTCCCCATATCTGTGTGTAGAAACCTACTGAATTCTGTGTGAACTAAGTATTGAGGTGTATTTTTTTACACAAATGCAATTTGCTTGGAAGGGCGAGACTCTGGATTTGACTTTCACACATAAATCTCATTTCCCACTTTATATGTGTTCATTTTATCCTCAGATTCTTTCACCCTTTCATCAGCTGTGCGAAGTTAGATCCTCTCTGGACCCCAAACAAAGGTAGGATTCCTGGTCAGTATGTAAAATATACCTACTCCTCGGTGTTTGGGTGTTTGCTAAGCACAAATATAGTATTTTATAGTTATTAAATTATTTTTATAAGAACTTTACTTTTTTTTTCTTCCTGTGGTTTTTACTGTCTGTTTGGATTTTGGATTTTTTGTAGACAGAATGAGAATTAATAAAACTTCTGTGATTTAATTTTCATCACTTGTTGGCCCAGGAATATATTCTTTTTGTGCCAATAATCTCTTAGAAAATTTCTCACCTGTTTTATCTTGTGGGCCAGGCATAATAAAAGGATTCTCCAGGCAGGTTCGTGGCACTGTCTGTCAGGCTGGCTGAGCAAAATTATTCCTGCTTTGCCAAGTGCAAGAGCCTGCTGCCTTGGTGCTTTGGAAGTGTGGGCTCCTTGCTGAGTTGGGTCGCCCATGGAAAGAAGAGCAACACAAGGCTCTGAGAATGTCAGATGAACCTACAGCCTTAGATAATCACAGAACCGCAGAGTGATTTGGGGTGGAGGGCGCCCTAAAGACCATGTAGTTCCAGCCCCTCTGCCATGGGCAGGGACACCTTTCACTAGACCAGGCTGCTCAAAGCCACATCCAGCCTGTCCTGGAACTCTGCCAGGGATGGGACAAAACTCCGGGTGCTTGAGGACGTACAGAAAAACTTTGCAGTCCACAGGCACCAGCACTACCGTCAGTTTGGGCATCGTTGCTAGAGGTGGCCCATCCCAGGTGGCCTCCTGGCAGCAGCTCTTTGTTGGCTCCTGTTGGCAAGCAAGGAGTGCAGAGAGCAGCATGCCAGCTGAATTTCCTTGTTACTTTGGTGTGCCTCAGGGTGTTGCTTTGAAAAAGCAATTCCCTACCTGAACTAAGGAGCAGTTTTGAACTTGCAGTGAACAGAAGTCAAATTACAAAGGTCAATATTAAAAGAAAGAGTTTTGCTTTTAATGTGGATGAAATATTCAGAATCATGCAGAGAAATATTTGGGCAGCCAAACTGGCCTGATGGATCTGGAGTTATCTTAGGTGAATGACACTGCCTTAAAGTAGCTGATGGCAGGGCTGTGCAAGTAGATGCTCAGGCACTGTGGTTCTTTCTTGTGGGTTTGTGTGTTTTGGGTTTTTTGTTGCTGTTTTGTTTTATTTTGGTGTTTTGTTGTGAAGGAGTAAGAGATTTCAGCAAGTATTTCATCCCCAGATCCTGTGCAAGAGTGAACTTCTTCTAATGGAACTGAAGCACTTTGGGGCCTGCTGTGAGATGGCATCGTCCAGCAGAACGACAAACACAGTGGGTGGGAATGACTGTTTACAGAAAGTTAAGATAAATCTAGATCTATCTG
The DNA here is from genome assembly GCA_026261815.1 of Monarcha castaneiventris obscurior. NCBI lineage: Eukaryota > Metazoa > Chordata > Aves > Passeriformes > Monarchidae > Monarcha > Monarcha castaneiventris. The sequence goes on along the minus strand of JAMPIT010000566.1, from coordinate 36,029,731 downwards.
ATTTGTCCTTCAGCAAGGTGTTTGAGATACCCACAGTTGTGAGAAAGCATGGGGAAATGGTAAAGTGAAAATGAGGATGACTGAGGAAATTATGCCAGCCTTCCCAGGAAATGGGGATGGACACTGTGGATGTCACATGTGTCAGTGTCCTTGAAGAAGCCTGTCATCATGGATGAGATCAATTTCTATTCAGGAGACGCAAAAACCCTTCTGTAAATATACAAGAGGGAAGCTGATTTTTTTTTTTTTTTTTTTTTTTTTTTTTTTTTTTTTTTTTTTTTTTTTTTTTTTTGTATTATAATGGATAATATATATATATAATATAATGGATGGAAAAGAATTTGGGTAAAGGTTGTAAAAAAGCAATTGTTTCTTGTGTGTGGAAGTGACCTATGGAAGCAAAGTACTCAGCTGAAGAATAGCGCTGGAAGAAAGACAGAATTCCTTCATAAAACAGTTCTCTGTAGATTTGATTAAATATATTTTTATACTGCTGAAATAGAAGTTATAAGCTATATATACTGTGCTATAAGCCTTGCACAATTGAGATGTCTGTACTGTTTCACATTTATTTGTCCTATGCTTTTGCTGGACTTTTACCAGTCTTCTGCACAGTAACACTTTTACTGGGCTGGCTTACACAGTTCACAAGACTATATTTATCACCCATTTTATGCTAAAGCAATCCTCACTGGGTTTGTTTTTCCAGTTGTTGGTGTAGCTTCACCAAACTTGTTACTTGCATTGGGTTTATAAAAAGATTAAGAGCTGCACTTCCATTTATAGGAGAATAATGTGTAACAGTTTCTGTATCTTCAAGGAATTTAGAAAATTCATTGAAGCACGGAATGTGACCACTGAGATGAAAAATGTGCTTTTTTTGAAGTTATTTGGTCATTTCATTTCTGTGGACCTCCAGTCCCAGCCCAAACACAGGCTTGGTTCCTCAGAAGCTTGTCCCTTTAAGCTGTCAGTGTTCGTGTTGTCTGTACCAATATTCTTGGGGCATACATTTCCCCATACATTAAGAACCCAATTTTCTTAATAAAGCAGGGCCAGTGCAATCACGCTTTTGTGGGCAGAGGAGAGGGAAGACTGGTTAGCAAACAGTGAATGCCAGCTCACACCTGCACTGAACTCACTGAAAAGTGTCATTAGCTGAATACTGAATGCTTAGCCTTGCTGAAATGGGGGTGTCTCACTGCAGTGTGTGAGTAGCTCCCAAGGCTGACTGGCTGCATGGGGGAGGGTTACTGCCACATCTTTTTCAGTAGGGAAGAAATATAAGAAATGGCCTTCAGCATGAATGATTTGTCCTGAGATAATTCATAGGCTGACTGGGAATTGAGTTTACTTCAAGGGCCAGTCTGATGTTTTAGTAGGAAGACCAGAAATACTCCAATTGTTCAGTCAGAGGAATAAAATGGAGGTCGTATCAAACATGTATAACAAATATAAACCTTCCAGAGTAATTCTAGGCAAAATGTCTTAATTCTGTTCCAGAAGTCCACTTTTTTGAATTGCAGAGAAGTTATCTGTCACTAAGTCAAATGGCCCCAACAATGTGTGGGCTGATGGTCTGAAATCAAAATCAATTCCACTGGTTAATTGTCAGTTAATCACTTACAGTTCTTTTAAAAATGCACTAATGAAGTTGCTCTGATTAGAAATACAAGGATATTGCATTGCTGGGATTTCCAAAGTGCCAGATCTTTCCATCTCCTTAGTCATACAAGGAGCTCCTTTAAATTCCCTTGCTAAGGTTACTCACGACATTTCACTGAAATGTGCCCTCTATTTCAAGCTAGAGGCAACTTCGTGTCATATTATGTGCTTTCTCTGAGCTTAGCTGATGGATAGTATTTTAAAATATCATTTTGAAGAAACTCTAATTGTCACAACAAATCTTTTTTTTGGTAAGCAGAATCTTCACATTTCTTTTAGTGGTTTATTTTCAGGCAATGCAGGCTATTGAAATGCACGAGAGGAAATTAAATGCCTGTGATTTAGTAAAATGTTCACTTAACGAACCAGTGGTTTTGCTTCTTAGCATTGTCTAGCAATTAAAATGTTTCTGGGTTTCAATTAAGGCAGTATATGCTTGTTACATACACCTGGATTTTCTTAAGTTTAATGTCTCTTGTTCTCCCTTTTGAGATAAATTCAATACATGGGTAATTCCATATTTCTTTCTTTTTTCTTTTATTTTGGCATCACTTCTCTAAGCTCCAGCCAAAAGGAAAGCATTGCTATGCTATAACATGCAAGATTAGGACATTCCTTAGAAAGCCTGGTTTTGCAGGTGTAGGACAAGGAGAGAGGAAATAAATTATGTAAGAGAAAATTAGGAGAAAAAGAAAAAAATCTTTTCTTTTCTTTGGAAATTATATGTTTCTGTATTGCTTTTTGTTTGGGAAAGAAAATTAAGTCAGCGTGACAAATTCTGAAGACAATAAAATTATGTGAATTTGGAAAATTTGGTCTTTACCTCTGCGATGAAAATGGTCACATGGATCCCTTTTTTGGCCTCAGTTCCCTGGAGCCTCTGCCTGTGCTCAGGTCACTGCTGTGAATCACAGCTCCCCAGACTGACCCACACACTGTGTCTGCAGAGGTGTTTGATCCTGAGCAAACAGGACCCGTGGGAGTCTCAAGGGACTGCTGTTCCCATAAATTGAGTCAAAGCTTTACTAGCAGATTGGTTAATGTCATCTGCTCTGAGTCTGTGTGCTGGATTTTTTCCTGGTGGAAAATTCTCCCTTATCTCTTCTGCCTCCAAAAGCAAAACAAACAGGAAAATAATAATTATTGACCAACCTTCAGATTTTGCTATGAATAAGTATAGTTGCAAAACCCAATTGGCTTTAGTTATCACTACCAGAGCAAAAGCGAGGCTGAAAAAGAGTTAAAGTGACTTGGCCATGATCACATCAAAGCCAAGAGGGCAAACATTGAACTCACATAACTTGAAGGTCTTGCCTGCACAAACCCTCAGGTGGGTCTAAAAGCTGGAGTTCATCTGATGCCACCTCTAGCAAGATGCATGGAAAATGATTTTGTAATTGTACAGTTCCTGCTTTGTCCTGAGGAAAAAAAAAGAACCCAATGAATCTGAATAAAAAACAGGAAAACAATATTTTTTCCTCTTCCTTTTCCTTTAATTTCCCATTTCCTTTATTCATTTCAGATGCAGGAAGCCTATGGAGTGTTTACAGTCTATTTATTAGCAAGAGTTATCCCCCATCTCCACTAATACATTTAGCGAAGGCATGTTTGCATCATTTCTGCCAAGGGATTTTATATTAGACAGAGGATAATGTTAAACTTTATAGATGTCAGTGATCATTTCCAGTGGGAATTTACTACATTGGCTTGATTTTGTGTTTCTGAGACTCTCATTACAGCTGCGCCAGGCTGTATATGGCAGTTTTGGAAAAGGAAAAGGCTCAGTGGGGATTTCAGTGTTCCCAGCTTAATGGTTTTTGTTAACAAAAAATAAAAGCAAAGACAGCAATCAGGGATGAGTTTGGAGAGCTGCAAGGAGCCTAACAGGGAATACCCACGGTGGGGATGATTTGAGCTGGCTCGTTTTCCCCTCTGGAAGCCCTGCTGCTGCCTGTGCTGCCTGAGAGCACAGGTGTGGATGGCAATGGGGCAGAGCTGGAGGCAGGCAGGGGAGGAGGGGGAGAGGAAAGCACTGCCAGAAGGGTCTGCACAAGGGTTAGAACCACCAGCTAAGGATAAGTCTTAAAAGAGATGTAAGAAAATCTTGCACCTTAATTACGGATGTCTTGTGAAGGAGTTCTCCTAAAGGAAATATTCAGGTTGCCAAGTGTAGACAGAGGGACAGCTGGGCACTTTTTGGAGGCCAGAGGAGAGAAATCCTGCCTGCCTATATTTTAGGCATCTGAGTCAAATTCCTGCTTCCCCAGATATATGTATAACACTCTCCTCTTTAAACTACACTGAATGGAAATTAGGCACAGCTGAAGGAGGCAGAAGTAATAAATTCTCCTCTCTGTAAGGAACTGCCTGGTACAAGCACTAACTGAGGACGAGAGACTTCTAGGCCCATTCCCAGGATTATAGCTCGTCTTGCTTGCAACCCCAATGATTCTTTGGTGTAAAACATACAGCTAGTTTAAGGGCCAGATGCAGATTTCCATCTCTCAGGAATATGCCCTATTAAAGTCTTAACCATCCAGGTGAACAAATCTATGAAACAAATATGACTGAGCAGAGAGGTTTCTTTAACCAGCTTTGTTGTCCACAGGCTTCAGGAGTTTTAAGTATATTCTGGAGTGAACCACTAAAAATCAATTTTGTGCATTCCTAACATTTAAATTGTCTTTGTGATAACCATGGTGACCATTACAGCTAAGAAAAACTCAAGTGGGGAATATACACACTTGTTTTAAATTAACAAATGGAAACTAGAATGGGAAAATGTTGTTAAAAGAGCCTAAAGAAGCTAACTGCTACTGCTCCTGATCATTTTGGTGTTTAATGCAACCGTCATTCTTTCCTGGCTTATTTACAACTATATACTTCTGTGCATTCAAGTTAAATGTCTACTAGTATGTGAGAATAAAGGAGTAATTTTTGTAGTTTGCTTTCTTTAACTGAAAAAATCCAGATATAGTTTAATAAAGAGGCTTCAATTTCTGATCTGATTCATGTGTTAGAGCCCAGACTCTCAAGGCTAGAGAATGAGATATGTATAGTTCCGCATGGCTTTCAAGGGGTGAGGGGGCAGACAGATGCCTGCATATCCTTCAGGAGGTAGTCCTAGCTCAAAGAAAGTTCAAGTGGTTGTAAGGAGATTTATGCTTTAATGGAGTACGTTTTTAAGGTATCTAGAGACCTGCCAGTGTAGGTACACATTGATGAGTGTATATCAAAACAGCCAAGCAGGCTAAGTACCTAACTTTTGTAATTTGTATGGGAGTTAGGTGCCTACCATATTGAGCCAAGTTAATAAATCTCCCTAGCTGCTACCTCGCTGTGCCTTGAGCTGTCCAACATACCTGTGTACTTAGAGTTTCAGCCTTACACATTTGTATCACCTGTAAAAAAACATTTGATCATGGCTGCAAACTCTAGCCATGCTGCACAGTATTTACGATGGAAATGACCAATAAAATTAGGGGCATTTCACTTCATTTCACAAGTGAAAATGTTTTGTATAGCTCTAGATGTAAGCTACCATTTCAGATTATTTTGGCAGCAATGACTCACTGGAAACCCATGTCAGTGACTATGGAGTGGTGAGGGATAAGCCTGGTTGTTCTGGCAAGACCTCACAAATGCTGTTCTGCAAGAAGGAGCTTTTCCCCCCAGCAAGTCTTTCGACCACAGCTGGCTGGAAGGGAATCAGAGCCAGTGCTTGGAAGAGAGACTACAATTTGTGCACCTCCGAGTCCCCCAAGAGAGGCATTGGCAAAGGCTGGATGATGGGCAAAAAGAGAGAAGCAGAAGAGCTGAATTTAAATACTTTACCAGCAGGCTATTGTCTTTTAAATATTCATGGTTTTCTTTCATTAAAATTTTCCAACTTCTAATTAGAATTGGATGGGCAAGTTCTGTAAGAATGATTTTGGCATAAAAGCTGTTTCTCCATCAGCATGTTACTGCATGGGAGTTGCATAAGTCTCCATTCTCTCATGTGATGTGGTCTCACCAGGCTCAACAATAAGATCATTTGGCCTCTGAATAAGGCAGGGTACCATGAAGGAGAAAGACAGTTTGGGGCTGAATTGACATTGAACTAGTATCTGAGGAATATTCAATAAACCAGAAATAATCTATTCTTTAACATTCTCTGAAATCTCTGGAAATTCTTTGTCACTGCAAAACCTTTCAACACTCTTGGATTATTTTTTCTCAGTATTTCTGTTCAGCAGCAACCAAAGAAACTCTTTTCACTAGTATTAAAGACAGATTTGAATAACCCCTGGGATGATGATTCTAATATTTTATAGACTCCTGAATCACTGAAGAAGAAAGACCCCTTCCCTCCCCAGACTAAGAACTGAAAGCATCCCCTGCTCTATGAGCCCTTCTGGTGTTCTGCAAAGGGAGAGCCCTGAGCAAGAGGCTCAGTGGCCCCAGCTGGGAACACCTCAGTGCAGGATCAACAACAGCACTGCTTGCTTTGTTTTCTCTGCAAATGAAACCTCAGAATTTTGTCCCTGAATATCTACATGATGAAAATGCTGTTAACTCTTGTTTGGTTGACAGATCTCATAAAACATAAGGCCACAAGAAGTGTGCCACAAATCCAGACACTGGAGTGAGAATACAGGCCAGCTGAAGAACCAAGATTTCATTTTTTATGTAGAACTTTAGCTTTTCAAAAAAATATTTGACTGGAACTATTCTAGATAAACTCATTATCATAATTTACCTGGAAAGTCTAATTGCACATTCAGGATAATTGCATTCAGAGCAGAGCAATTGTATAAACGGTTTAAATATTTTTTTCAGGTAATGAAGAGGCTAAAAAAAAAAATCACAAATTATTTTTATAAATTACAAGCATAAAAGAAGATAAATGTGTATAATACATTCCCTAGAAATTGTTATGTGCTACCCAGCACTATATCTTCCTTTCCATTTGTCAGTGATGGTGAAAGTTATTGAATGGAAACTCTTGCAAAAGAGTTTCACTGGAAATGAGATTAAGGCAAAGTCACCAAATGGAAATTCAAATTTTGTATGTTTCTTTGCAGCACAATTACATTTCAGTAATTTTGTTTAGCATGGTTTTAATATATTGCTCATTTGAGGCCTGCGGAATAATTTCATGGGAAGAACTGTGTTGTTACTGGAAGAAATTTCTTGTCATTGCAAACAGCAGGAAAACACAGTTATTAAAAACTGATAAAATATTGGTATTTTTACTGCAAAATAACTAGTAGCTATTATTGGCATTGCTTAGAATTCATTTAATTTACTTTGTTTTCAATTAGGGTTGTGCAGAGAAGTTTGCTTAGGGTTTTGCTGCTAGCTGAACAGAAGCAGAGTGAGAGATACAGCACTTCAGTGCAGTATTTGTGGGAAAAACACCACACATTCCTGCTGGAGCTAGTAAAACTGCCTGTGGCTTAGTCTGCTTAGTATTTGTCATTAGCTCTATTTTCATTGCTTTATCACTACACAGAACTGCTCAAGCTGGAATTTGCCACGCTTGCCTCTGCCTTAGGTAGGGTTTTTTGAAATATTTCAACCATAATTCCTCAGCTGTTCCCAAGAATGAATTTAGGAAGAATAAGTAACACGTAAGTGGATTCTGCTTCTCTTGGGCAGTGTGCTAAAGACTAACAGAGGGCTAAAATTCAGGGTATGTTGCCTGTAGGGAAACATTATTCATTACCCTCTGCCAGGAGAGCCCATGGTAACAGGTCTCTGTCTCTTGGGGCCACATCAGGATCTATAGGGTCTGGTGAGGGTAGGGGTGCACCTCAGCAGGACCAAGCAGACAGAGGGTGGGGACCTGCCTGCCACTGGAAATTCAAACTTACTTGGTTAGAAGGGGCTGGCAGGAGTAGAGGAGGGAGGCCAGGGAGACCTCCCCTTCTTCCTCCACATACAGTGACAGAGCAGTAGGGATCTCCATCTGTCTGCCTTGTGTCTGGGGAAGCCACCAGTGTGGCTTCCTGGCCAAGGTGCCACATGGTGGCACTGGGTTCCCGTGACCACTCAGGAGTGCTGTTAGAAGCAGAAAATTGCTTTAACAAGTCAACCAGAACGAACGGTGTGGGTATCCCCAGCACAGCGATTTCAGCTGCTGCATAAATACAGCCCAAGCCTGCAGTGCCCCAGGCAGGCACTGGTTTCCTGGGGCTGGTGCCACAGCTCTTCACAGCGGGATGCCCATCGCTTGGAGTGAGTCACTGGCCCTGGAAATCGTTGCTATTCAGACTTGTTCGTTTGCATCCTTCTTGAAAGCTGCTGCTGAAATTCCTGACAAGACTCCCCTCAGAAGCAAGAAGTTGTTTTTGCCTGACCTCTGCTCCTGGCACAGAGCCTGCCTGGATGACACAGAAGCTGGAGGTCAGAGCATCCTGACTTCTGTTCCTGCCCGTGGACTATTCCTTGAATAAGGATGCATGATGGTGGAGGCACTGTTAGTCCTTCTCTGACATTTTAACATAGCCAGGTGGGACAAGGTCTGGTTAATGGTCAGTCTCTGGAAAAACATCCTCAGGTCCAGTTTCTCTAACCATCTTAAAACAAGCGTGTTCCTCTGTGTCTTGGCTCTTTCTTAATGGAGTGCTAAGGCAAAGTAAGGTAGTGAAGTGCTCAGGGAGGATCCAGAGAAGGTTGTTCCACTGCTTATTGCTACTGCTGATGAAAGTAAGAGGTTTTTATCTGTCTCTCAAGAAGCTGAGGGCTCCTACTTTTTTGACAGATGGATAATGGAAGATGCTGCAGAAAGTCAACTCTGACATGGTTAGGGATATGACCTGATGCCACAGTTAGCTTGTTAAGCCCACTGCCTTTCAGAATAAATTTGTCAATGTTGTATTTGCACTGGAGTTGTTTCTAACCTTGCCAGGATGAAGAAAAAACCCCCATGAATTCAGTCTAATAACAAATAGTTGTGTAAATCACTGGCAAGGAATGATCTGTTTCTCCTGTCTAATAGTTTCTCCACCCCACCTGTAATGACCCTGGCCAGTTTTCTTGTTGAACTAGGAGTCATCCAAACTATTAAAGTTCTCTTCATGTGACATCTTGGGACTTGGTGTTATTTCACTTCCATAAAAATGCTTTGTTCCTTGGCAGCATAGACAAGAATCTTATAGTTCTTAGAGAGTCTAAGGACTAATTCACATGTGCTTTTAATCACCTCTTTTTTCGAATTCAACTAATTACTTTGAGCAAAAGATAGATCATACTACTTGCCCTCAGAATTCAGGCTATTTCTACAATTAAAGATGATATTTCTGCAGTTAAAATTGACTCTTAAAGCTGGCCTAGTGTGTTTTTCATTTTCTCATTATAATTTCCTGCTCTAAAGAATTTTCTTGTCTGTGAGTGAAAAAAGACCTGTGTGCAAACTGAACAGTGGTTTTATCATTACCTTACTTTTGCTTTCTTGGAATTAAAAACTCATTTCACATTGTTACCTTTTTCCCTACCCATTTCATTACTGCATCATAATTTCAAACTGATTTGTAAAATCATCCAGCCTTTGTATTGCTGTTGTGGTGAATCTCAGCCTAATTCAGGGGGTCTGTGTTCCAAAATAGCTCAAGATGGTGTAAACTGAAGTCTGACAAATTTTTCTCCAGCTGCATAGTATGTTACCAACACATGTCCATTCTGTGACAGAGTCACAGGACTTGTCAGGGACTGTTATCCTTATTTCAGGGTCTCCAGAGAGACCATGCTTTCTGCATCTTACCTGCAGACCATCATTTGTAGCTTTGAGAGGAGTAGTAAATGCCACATGAGATACCCTGGATCTGGGCTGATCTGAGACTGAGGGCTTCCCTCTCATTGTCTGGCACCAAGAAAGCAAACCCCAACCAGCACCTCTTTGCATCATCCTAACACCTGGGCAGACATTTGTACTGATGTAGTTGAAATCCAAATGGATTTCTGGCTGATGAGGATAACTAAATGTTGTCCCTAAAGCATGGGTGCAGATGAAAAAGAAATATTTCTAATATCTTGGATAATGAAGACTAATTCCATCTGTGTCTACAGCTGCTTGGAAAAGAATGGAGAGATTTAACCACCCCCCTAGAATCATAGAATCAGCTTCTTGCATTACACAAATAAAATAGTTTGTTTGCTAATCATATGCTGATTCAAGTGATTTCTATTTGGTACCGTTTAATATTAGCACTCTCTGATAATTGCTAGAATTTAATTTATTTCAGTCTGCATCTGCATGTTCCACAGGTGGTAATCAGTGGTCTTTCTCTTTCTCTGTCCCATGGGACACACTGACCTTATCACTTCTTTCCTTGCTAAAATCCTGCTCCATTCCCCAGGTATCAGTTGCATTTCCTTTCAGATCTGTCTAATTGATGGATGGAATTAAACTAAATTCAGAGCAATTGCTCTCAACCTTTAAATAGCAGCTGGGTTGTGGCTTCTATTTCAGCCTTGAAGAGAAGCCAGTGTTCCCAAAAGAAGGGCTTTTGTGCCAAAAGCCTGCCTGCTTTGCCCAAGGACTGGCTTTGCTTTTTCTCCAGAAACCTTGCTTTGCACACAAGCTCAGACCACTGGGGATACAACACTGCCCCTTTAGACTTTCTACCATTCTAGACAGAATCTGCTTCACATTGATTCATACTAAGAAAAACATTTTCTGAAGATTGCAGACTCCTGGGTGATAGCCAAAGCTAGTGTCCCATCAGTATGCTGCAGCACAATGTACAAACTTCAAACAGGACTAATTTATAAAGTCAACACAAATTATTATATTAAGTTCATAGCATCAGTTTAATTAATAAAAGCATAGCAACAGTTTAATATTAAAATAGCTTTATCTATTTTATGCTTTAAAATCAGTCTGCCTCCAGAAAGTGAGGTAGGATTTCACTCTGAGGTTTTGCAGATTAACCTGATAGCATAATATGCCCTTTAGAGCCTATAAATTTGTTTCTTGTACCACAGTAGCTGTACTGAAGATAATACTGAGATGATAATTCAATAATCAAAATAATGAACTTTCTGAAGTCATGCTATTTCACTGTATTGCGTGAAGATGCAGCTCCCATTAGAGACTCATGGATGCTTGCAGTATCTGAATCATACAGGGAGGTATTGCCTTGAGAATATCAATTATCCAGATGCAGGAGAAGCTTAAAATACTTAAGGGAAGGAGAAAAATATATGACATTCCAATACTGCTTGTTATGCACAGCATTCAAAACTTGATGTATATCACTCACCCTTTAGTTTTTAGAAAGGAAACAAAGCCTCTCTTGGGCCCTCCTCTAGGTAAATATGTGTTTCCTTTTGTAAGATGCCTCCTTCAAAGTCAGGATTAGCTTCTGTCATAGTCCCTCAGTTTTATGATATGGGGAGGTTATACCTCAGGGATTTTTTGGGAGAGGGGGGAAAGAGTAAATCTTTATTGTCACACTCTAGAATGGAGAGAACATAATTCCAGAAAGATTATAAAAGCTCAGATACCTTAATAAATTAATGTTGGAAACCTCCTTCAGTCAGCACTAGACTTCAGAATTACAGTTTAAAAGGAAAATACATCTATTGGCTGTATCATTTGACTTTTTATTGAGGTATGTCTGCTTTGAGATGGTAAAGTCAAAAGCAGAGCTGACAGTATTTGTCTTTCACTTTCCTTAAAAGGTTAAAAGGAAGTCAGACTTTCATGCTGTGGGGCTGTTTTAAAAGAAGTGTCACCTACCTCAGTTAAAAGAATCTGTCTATGCCCTTTGAGAGCCCTTCTAATTACAGATGCTGAGGTGTCCTTGAGCTTTGAAGCAAATGCTGTTATCCAGTTCAATATATTGTACATTGCAGATTACTGTTTTATCTTTCCATCTAAAAGTACATTTTCAGCTTTTGGTCACAGGTTAACTTTAATTTCATTACCTCTTCTAGAGATGAAGGCTCTGTAAGCACCTAAAAAGGTATAATTCATTTGCAAGTACACACAAATGATTTTTTTCTTTTTAAAAGTGACTTTATTTCCAAGAAATAGGTTCTTATTTCCCAGTATTGTGTTCACTTGATCATGGGCTTCATAAGGACACTTTGATTACAGTGATGGAGTTACTGTTTTGTACTTGCTGAACGGGTTTTATCGATGTCTTGCCTTAAGAGGTCTTAGCTACATACTTCTTGATGTGGTAGTTTAAACAAACTCTTCATTGTCTTGGTTGTTTTCTGTTTGTTTGGGAGTACATAATTCTGTGAGTGTGGAAATTGTCAGGAAGAACCACAAGTCGTAGGAAACAAAAACAAGCCAAATTCACAAACATATAATAAAGGTTTTTTATTAACAGAACTATAGAACAGGTTGAAAAGGTGGGTAAATAGAAGAGATATTTTTCAGGTTTTCCAGCACAAATGATCTCCTTTCAGTCTGAAACAGAAAGGGAAATCTTTCAACTAAGTAGGGTGGAGAACATTTGTTCTAAGTTTAACTTAATTATGTTGTTCAACTAATTAGTAACTGCTGTATTCCTGGAGCATAGAGGTGGCCTCCCAGTTGTGAGGACTGAAAGTATGGTTTCACTCTTTGACTTCAACATAAAGCCATTAATCACCACTCTTTTTTTCTCTTACACCAGCACCATTCCTCTAGACCCCGCCATGAAAATGAGCATCAATAACGGAGCAATTACTAACTCCCATGGGCTGACACAATTACCTCCACAAACCAGCCATCAACCACAAGTCACCAAAAAGTCAGGGGTGCAGAGCCAGGCACTTGGGTGCTGCTGTGAGTGCTCTTTGCAGAGCACTTGTGGCCCCCACCTCGCTGGTGAAAAGGGGCCTCCTTGCAGGGAGGACGTTCCTCTGAGGTGAGAAACTAAAACTGCTTTTTCCAAGGTAAAAAGGTAAAACTGCTTTTTCCAAGGACTGTGGTAATGCCTGTACTGCTCCCTGCAAATTTTCCTCACTTGCATTCTTGGGCCATCACAGCTATAATGATGCCATTACCACTTATTTAACCTGTCAGAGTATTTTACTGAGTTCTTAAACTATCAGCCCAGGATATGGCAGTAAGTTGTGCTGATGGGGTTTATTGTTCATGAAATACACCTTCCCAATTCTAATGTGCATGTATTTTCTGTGCTTGTTGGTACAATCTCCAAGAAAAAATACCAAGATTTTAAATGAAGAAATACAGAATTCCTCTGGATGTTTTAAACCTTATCTCTAAGTTCCAGAGGTATGTCATTTATGCACAGTGTTCCCTTTCGGAATATAAGTTACTTTTTAATTTGATTTTAGCATTTTTGAAAAATACCAGACTCTTTGCAATAGAACTACACAAAGCTTTATTTGCAGGTCACCTTCTTAAGTCATTGGGAGATTATATTCAATGAACAAACTGAAACGACTCAAACATTACAGAAATTATCAGGAACAAGAGTGTGTTGTACAAGAGTATTTTAGGGATGACATAACAAGATAGGCACTCTGATAGCTGCTCTGGCAGATCTCCTAAAGCCAATAAGCACGTACAGTAAGTGTGGTGCAGAACACCAAAGGCAGCTTATTACACATTCTCTGCCTGATCACAGATTAAATTGAATGTGAAGAAAAAACTTCAGACAAAGAAAGTTTCTTTGTGTTTCCCCAAGAAAGTGATTCATCTGAATTCTGGTGGAAATACCCCTTTCAGCACAAATTAATACCATAGGTCTCAAAATATCCCAAATTATTAGAGTGATTATATATTCCACATGAATTAATTTTGCAGAGAGGTGTAGGTTTCATCTTCTGTGGCCACCAAACACTCAAGTCTGTTACAAAAGCATAAAAACATGCAAATGAGAAATTTCAGTTTCATATCAGATAACATATACTGGATATGCACAACACTTTAAAAATTGCATCACCGCTGCATCTATAGCTGGAGCAGTTAATTTTAATTTTGTTACTGATTTATAGGAGAGAATGCCACCATATCACTGACATAGTACAAAGTCAAGTTCCACTTCTCAAATATTTCAGTGGGTTTCCCTGGCTGCCATTGTGTTCTGTTGCCCTGGACATGCAGGTTGAGTGCCATTACTGTGCTTGAAGTTGATATTAAGGTGAACTGCAAGTCTTCTGGGCTTTTCCCCACCTCTGTTCTATGTTTTTCCAAAGAGGAGTAGGTACTCTGAGCCATTTAGCTGCCATTAGTTTCTCACATAATTTTCTCAAAGAGAAAGAAAGGAAAATATCCCAAAGACTGAAAACTAGGGAAGGGAACAAGCTAAAACATAACATATGCTGCCATTTTTTAAGAGAGAAAATACAGTGTCATGTGTTTATGCTCTCTTTTCTTTGTGTTGCTGAGTATCACACAATCCAAAGAATAATTACTCAGGATGTCTTTACTGATATTGCTGATCATAGAACCATAGAGTCATTTAGGTTGGAAAAGGCTTTTAAGACCATCAAGTCCAACTGTTAACCCAGCACTGCCCAGTCCACCACTAAACCACATAAATGTGGATCACAAGACCTCAACACAAGACATTTAAAGCACTTTTGAGTTTGAGAACAGACTAAATTGTCCGTAAAAGCAACCAAGAAAACCTGTCATCTAAATTGAAGTATGCTAATATGTTCTCATAGATTTGACAAGAACAAATGCACCGTCATGAAAGTATCAGGCATTGTTGTCTCTAGGTTATTGAGATTCTGTTCCATCTAAACAGCCCTGACTTTTACCTCTCATGTACACAAGGAATTCAATGGTTTGCATAAACCTGGAATTTTCTCCATTCTGTGACATTCTCCGTGATAATTAAATGGTAGAAATTTGAAATGAAAAGAAAAATTGAAGCTGACAAATGCATTGAAAGAGAGATATGTAATCATCTCAAGGTAATACCATGCTACTTTACATCCTGCAACCTTTTAATAGATACTGTTATTCTAGAAATCATGCCCATTATTTTTCAAAACCTGATAAAAATCTTAGGCATCTTATTAAGAAGCAGTAGAAACCATAGGATGGTTTAAGTGCAGAAACCTGTAAAAATGGAAGTACTTTCTCCAAGACACTTTAGTTTCCTGCAAGTGTCTCTGCAGTTCCAGCAGTTATCCTTGCTATACCTTATCATGTCACACATTTTGGGGGCCTTTTTCAGCACTCTTTTCATTTTGTTATATTGAGGAATATGTCTGCATGAAGAGGAAACATGGACTAGGGACACCCTTGGAATGATATAATCAGTAGAGCTAAAGTATGAGGCAGTTTGTCAATGATAACTACAAATTACATAGAAAGAATTTAAATAACAAAACAAGGAACAACATTGTGAGGAACACTGAAACAAAGACATTGCATTTATAAGTATCCTAATAGCCTGGATTTCATTTGACATAGTCCCTCAAAGATTTCCATACCATATAGATACATTCTACTGGATCTTTTACATAAAAAACTTTGCTGATTTCTCTGCAGATTCAGACTAATTTCCATTCTCATTAACTACCTTCACATTTCATTTTGAGATCACAGGTTAAATACTTTATTGGAATTTCTTAATTAAGAATAAATGTCATGTACTTTCTGAGTATATTCTGACAAATTTCCAAAGAGATTAAGGCAGTTCTCAGAGGTAAATTGGTGCTTTACACACATATTAACTTCACAAACAGAACAGCTCAGGACTTTTTTGAGTCAAGCAATTATTGATTCCAGACTTTAACTTAACAAACTATTGCCAAAATCTGTCTTTCGTACTGCAGGGGAGGGGCTTCAGCATCCCCCAGCAAAACCCAGCTTTCTGTGTCAGCTTCATCAGGGAAGAAGTGGCAGGAGCAGTGTACGAGGTTCTGCAGGTACAGGTGTGCTCACATCTTCTCACCTGTCACTGCACTGGGGCAGAGGAATTATCTGACTTGCACAGCCTGGCATTTTGTCTCCAAATGAGTGAAATAATGCTATAAAAGTCTACAAGACATCTGGACTTTTCTGTGTGGCTGCTTGATTCCCACATGGTCAAAGATGACTCTGTGTTGTGCCAGGAAACAGATGAGCATTCCCTCCACACATCTGGGGACCACTTCGGAAAAAATAACTGAAAAAATCTTTACACAGATTTAAAAGATTGTAATTAATTGGTTAGATTTCTTTTCCCCTTTCTTTTTCTCTTTCTCCCTTACCCCTTCTTCTTTCTCCAGTTCTTGTTCTTGTTCTTGTTCTTGTTCTTGTTCTTGTTCTTGTTCTTGTACTTCTTCTTTTTCTTCTTTCTTCTTCCTCTTCTCCTCCTTCTCCTTTTCCTTCTCCTCCTTCTCCACCTTCTCCTCCTCTTCCTCCCCTCCTCTTTTATCTTTTTCTCTTTTTTTTTCTGCATGGTATATTTTTGGAATATATCTTCTCACTTTTTATTCTGGTCCATAACAAGACTGATGAGTCACTGAAGCTATCAATGGGATTTTTCCAGCCACCCTCGCTCTGCACACACTGCACTCCAAGGTAAAGGTCTTGATGACCTCTGGAGGCCAAAATGAGAAACTTTGGAAAATTTTACCATGTGTTTCTGGAAGAAAAGAGTAGACCCAGTGCTCTCCACTGCCATTAATAAGAATATCTCATTTAGGATTAGTTTCAATATATAGAAACTGAGGATGAGGGTGAGGGTGGAGGAATGGTTTTATCAAAGACAAAATGCACCTGATATAGACACAAAGGCAGTATTTGTGGTTCTGCAACAATGTACATTGAATATATTGTGGGGCATATTGAAACAGCGTGAAATTAAGTATGATTTTTCAGGTTTTCTCATGCTCTTTCATGTTACAGAGATTCAAGTAAATTCACAAACCCTCTTTTCCAAGTGTGATCTCTTGCCATTATATTCATCTTACCTGGCTGCTCAGACAAACCTCTATTTTAAGAATTTCTTTGCTACAGAGAGGTTTAGAGTACCATAAATGTGTGATTCAGACTGGTTTCCCTTTCCTTAAAGACTGTGGAAATCATTTATAATCAGTGACAAATTATAAACTGGGCAGAAGGTACACTTTAATATTGAAAACGGAAATTTCACAGCCTTAGGTATTCAGGTAAAACTTTGAACTAAACAGATGCTTAAATTCTATTGAAACACTGAGGACTTAACCACCCACACAAAATCATAACCATGCTTCAGATCTTGGCAGAATCAAAATTATACTGGTATTTACCCAAGATGGAGAGATCCACAATATCATCTCTATAATTTACATGTTTTAAACATCCTCTAATAATTTCAGCATTTATCCTTCTGATGCTTATCTCTTTTTTTTGCCTTTAAATGTTCCCCTCTAATCTTTAACACTAAAGTTTAAGATTAGAGGGGAACCTTTAAACAAGCAGCCTGATGATCTGCATGAAAAGGCTTAATATTGGTCCCATTATCCTTACCTAGAGACCAGTTACTCCTGGTTAACTGAAGCACAGCTTCCAGAAAGCCACAATCCTGGCTTGTGGTTATCAAATTTGTTCCTCTAATGTCTTGCTCCAGTGGTCAAGGCCTGTCATTTTTTGAAGATTGCTTTATTTCTCACCTGGCTGTGGATGACCTCAATATTCAAGCATTGACTGTCTATGTGCTGATCTTTGCTAAAGTTGAGTCCTTTTGCATCTTTCTCCAGCAAAGCAATCAACTCATGTAATTTCTCAGCCCTTTCTTTGACAGGATAAACAGACTCCTTAGTTTTTCACTGTGAGAAATTTTAATATTTTAAAATTAAATTTAGTTTGATTTAATTTAACCTAATGATTTTCAATATTTTCAATAATTTTTGTCATCCTAAATAATTTTAATTTCCTTTAAAATGTAGGCACCAAAACTGTTACCTTCTGTAGTAATACTCAGTTTCTCATTCAAGGTACTTAAATCTTTTAGAAGTGCCTTGTGCTGGGACAGAGGGTCTTAGTCTCTTTGCATGACCTGAACCCCATGTTCCAACATACACAGCACTTCTTTTGACTCTGGTACAACGATTTGGACTCAACTTATGGTCTGGACTCAACCTGTACTCTGTTGAGAGCATTCTCTGTTGGTGCTCTGCCCTCATTGCTGTAGACATCATTAGATAAATTCCTGTATATAGGCTTAAGCCAAATTGTATTAGGAATGATTTTATACTTATTTCTAGAACACAAATAGAAATGATGAAGAGTATCACTTAGCACTAATTTTGGTGAAAACCACTTAAGAGATGCCCTCATGGATTGCCCTTTGAGATCTTAAAACAGTTTAGTGTGAGGTTATTGATATTGTAAAGTGCCAATTTCTCAACTGGGATGTGTGTGTGTATGTGTGTGTGTTGATAAAAAATAAAAATACATCCATTACATCTATTATGTATATATAGTACAGCAATCAGACAGGAAGCAAACTCACTGAAGAATGAAATCAGGTTTGTTTTGCCAAGCCTTGTTGCAGTCAAATTGCGCTGAGTGACTTTCATTGGTCTGATCATTATTAATTAATTTTTGTATTTGGGGTTGAAGTCCGAATAGCTGCGTTCTTCAGCTGCCCACAACAGGCTGCTGGTCAGGTCTGAACATTAATTGTGTGGAATTTTGTTAAGCACTATGAGTTGGCAGTGCTGAAGGTAGCTGCACCAGTCACCCATCTCCTTGCCTAGCCCTTTTGTGCTGATACTTACTCAGGCCAGCTAGTTTAAGAATAGCTGGCAGTTGGAAATAACATCTTATTTTGAAGTGTCTTTTGAATAATAAACACATTTTGTGTCTTCATGAATAAGTGAGCTATTCTGTTTCTTTCCAAACAAAAAATTATTATTATTTATTGAAAACTCTACTATTTTCCTTTGTTACTAGCTGTGCTATAATTCTTCTTCATATTTAGTATACTAAGATTTCTTTTTCTCCTAATACATTTATTTTAATTCCATATCGCCATTCACATTGCTGCTCAATTGTATTTTTTCCGAAGTTCTTACCTGCTGACTTCTGTTCCATTTTTCTGTGCTCCAAAACCTTACCCTGAGTTTGCACTGACTGCTGTCTATTCCTCCCATTTCTCTTTGCGACATCTGTTACTCAAATTATCACCTTCATTTTGCTACTGAACTGAAAGGAGCTTTTTGAAAAACATTACATCTTCTCAACTGTACATCCGTGGCTTTTTAATCATCTGATATATGTTTCTAAAGAGTTCTCTGAGGAGCCAGGAAAAAAAAAAGATTGCCAGTCAGAAAAGAATCACTTCTCATAATTTCCCTCAGCTTGACAAAACTAACCCTTTTTCTCTGTTTTTCCATGCTGAATGTAATCAGATTGTGATCATTGATCTCCAGGCTTTGCCAGCTTCCTTTCCAGTGACTAAATTTTTTTTTTTTTTTTTTTTTAAGCCAAAACAACAGAGCCTGCTACAGAATTGCTTTTTGTTGGACATAATGTTGGCTGTGAGAATGTGCCACCTACCTACTGCTTTAGGACTGTTGTACTTTACTACAGGCTCCCTGGGTGAAACCTACAAACCCCCCAACATTTTTTCCTGTCTTTGCATTGGGAACAGGTGCTCAGATAGGGAGCTGTGCTGTTCTCCTACTGGGAATCATGTAGCAGCCACCCCTGCCCATCTCCCCATCTCAGTTTCCCTCCTGAGTTCTGTGCCGTGCATGAGATGCTGTAATTGCACATTTCTCTCAGCTGTGCATTACTGGAGCAGTTCCAGGTCTGTAACTGTCTGTGTTGCTGGGTGGGTCAGGAGGAAGGAATAAGCAGCCAGGGATGGGCTCTCCAGCTTGGCAAACCAGGGTGCCATGGGCTGTGGGAGAGCCCAGCTGAAGTCTGATCTCCCCTCAACATACAGCAACACACAGCTACTGCCACTGCTGCAAAGTCCACTTTTGGGCTTTTTCCAAGTCCTCAGCTGAGTCTGCTTTGAACTATCTCCCCTGGGCAGCAAGGTGAGGAAAAATAATGATTTCTCCTAACCAGAGGAGATGATAGGAAGTGGCCTCAAGTTGTTCCAGGAGAGATATAGATTGGATATCAGGAAAAATTTCTTCACCAGAGGAGTTTTCAAGCACTGGAATAGGGTGCTGAGGGAAGTGGTGGAATCACCATCCCTGGAGGTATTTAAAAGACATGCGGATGTTGGTATTTAGGGACAGGGCTTCGCAGTGCACTTGTCAGTGCTGTGTTTACTGTCCTACTTGATGGTCTTTGAGGACTTTTCGGTCCTAAATGATTCCATGCTTCTCTGAAATGATTTGTGTCTTGCTTCCTTCTGCGGGTAGACCAAAAAACTGCACAAGCTTAGTGTCAAGCATCCATCTCACTTAATGAGTCATTTTGAATTTCAAAATTATGTACACATAGGGAATGAAACCAGAGCAAAAAGGGAGTAGAAAAACACTGCAAATTTTTGAATAGAAGCACCATAGAGAGGCATTTCTTCACAGTACTGCAAGAATCTACTGTTACAAACCTACTTGAAAGCTCTACCACTTGGGTTGGAAACAACGTGGTGGGGGATTTTTTTCGTCTGATGCTCACTCATTTTTAATTACCTTTTGCTCCCTAATAAATTTAGAACACTTAAATTGAAAATAGCTATGATCCACAGACCCCGCTTAGTATCCGAAATCTGTGTGCAATTGCACCCAGTATTTCAGTTTGCATAACTTATTTGTGACGTTATTAAAGCTGCTTGCATAATAAAATTAAGTGCAGTTTACATTTAGTAATGTGTCTGTTCACTTGCCTGTAATCAAACTGACAGCTTTTCCTTTAAACAGTCAATCAAGTCTCCGGTTCTTTCTGGCTCTGTTTATTTGATTGGAGTTGAGATGTCATAAAACAGAATGGAATATTTTACAAGTTCTGATTACATGCTTTGACTTTTTTAGGACTGCAATTTCTTTCATTCATAAAAAAGAACCTCTGAATTATTAAAAAAAACCCAAACCCTGATTTTCATTTCACAGTTGATGCTACAGTTACCAAAACCACAATCTGAATTCTAAATGTTTTTTCTCTGTAAAAACTAGCTAAAAAGCCTACACATTAAGATCTTAATTGATTAGATTATAGCAACAATTTCAAGAATAAAGCATATTTTTTCCAGGCTATATCCTCTGAATAGAGTTTTATTTAAAGATAAGGCAAAATGATTCTGCTACAGAACAGAATTTAGGAACTGAATGATACAGCTGCAGCTGGAATAGTAAGTGGTTATTTCAAATAAAAAATATCGCCTAACATTTTTTATTACTTAGAAATTAGGTACATATCCTAAGTATGCCTTAGTGTGGCCATGCTAGCTGTCACCAATCACCTTCATAATTTTGATGTGCCTTAGCATAGTTTCCAAGCAGTTTACCTCCATGGTCTTGCCAGGCACAGAGGCGAGACTGATTGGCCTATAGTTACCCAGATCTTCCTTTATTCCCTTTGTAAAAATGGGGCTTATGTTTCCCCTTTTCCAGTCAGTGGGAACTTCACTGGACTGCCATGACTTCTCAAATATGGTTTACAGTGCCTTAGCAACTTCAACCACCAGTTTCCTCGGGACCCTGTGCATGCATCTCATCAGGTCACATGGACTCGTACACCTTCAGCTTCCTCTGATGGTCTCAAACCTGATCTTCTCCCATGGTGGGCAGCTCTTCATTCTCCCAATCCCTGCCTTTGCCTTCTGTGACTTAGGTGGTGTGGCTGGAGAGCTTGCTGATGAGGAATGTGGCAAAAAGTCATTTAGCACCTCAGTCTTCTCCACATCCAAGGTAACCATGTCTCCTGTTTCCCTCCAGAGAGGGCCCACATTCCCTAGTCTTCCTTTTATCACTGATGTTCCTGGGGCTCCTCTTCCCTTCAGGGTGGGTACTCTACCAAGCAGATCCCTGAAGACACCAATGTCTGCTCTCCTGTAGTCCTGGGCACTGAGCTGGCTGTGCACCCTCCTCACTGCCCTAAGGATCCCAAGCTCCATCGTTCCATGGTCACTGCAGCCCAAGCTACCCTTGGGCCTCACATTCCTCACCAGCCCCTCATTTGTGAGAGCAAGATGCAGCACTTCTCTTCAGTGGCTCCTCTGTCACTTGGAGCAGGAGTTATCATTAGTGCATTCCAAGAACTTCAGGATTGCCTGTGCCCTGCTGGGTTGTCCTTCCAACAGATATTGGGGTGGTTGAAATCCCCCATGGGGACCAGGACTTGTGAATGGGAGGCTGCTCCTACCCATTTGAGGGCCTCATCCGTTCAGTTCTCCTGGTAGGGCAGCCTGTCACAGATCCCCACTATAATGTCACCTGTCCCTGCCCTTCCTTAAATCCTGGCCCCTGAGCTCTCAGTCAGCTCCTCATCTGTCTGCAGGCCTTGCACTTCAGCTGCTCATTTACATAGATGGAGACACCTCCTCCTGGTCTCCCTGCCTGTCCTTCCTAAAATGCCTGCATTCAAACACTCCCGTCCCAGGATCCATCCCACCACATCTCTGTGATGCCAACAGGATCACAGCCTTGCAGGGGTGTGCACAACTCTATTTCCTCTTGTTTATTCCCTGTGGTTTGTGTGTTTGCATAGAGACATTTAAGATGGAGTGCAACTAGGTTGGTGAAGGGTCTGGAGAGTGAGTCATGCGAGGAGTGGCTGAGGGAGCTGGGGGTGTTGAACCTGGAGAAAAGGAGGCTCAGAGGAGACCTTGTTGCTTTCCAAAACTCCCTGAAAGGACGTCGTGGCCAGGTAGGGGTTGGTCTCTTCTCCCAGTCAGCCTGTGACAGGATAAGAGGAAATGGCCTCAAGCTGCAGCAGATGTTCAGATGGACACCGGGAAGAATTTCTTCACTGAGTGGGTGGTTAAGCATTGGAATGGGCTGCCCAGGGCAGTGGTGGAGTCACCACCCCTGGAAGTGTTCAAGAGATGACTGGATGTAGCACTTGGTGCTATGGTTTAGTTGATACGGTGGTGTTTGGTCAAAGGTTGGAACCCAATGATCTTGGAGGTCTTTTCCAACATTAATGATTTTTATTCTTCTGTGATTCTCAGTGAAGCTGACTTACTGGCTGGAGCGGCTGTAATTCCTTGGTGCTGCTCTTTAGGTGCTCTCCTGCTGACCTGTAAATCCCTCCAGGCTCTGGGCATTTCTTGCTGCCCCTGACATCAGACTGGTAGGAGTGGAGTGGATTGAGGCTTCTCCCCTCCAGCAACTGTAATTTAAAGCCTCTTCTCCAGCTCAGCAAGCCTGTGACCAAAATCTTTCCCCTTCTCTGAAGGATGGGCTCCATCACTACTCAGGCTTCTCAAAGCAAGTACTGTTATCCAAGCAGACAAACCCCTGGCTGTGGCACCAGTCCTGTAATCATTTGTTGATTTGCCAGATTTGACTGTCCCTTTCAAACCCTTTCCATTTGACTTTTGGGAGGATAGATGAAAAAGCTGTCTGTGTTCCAGGTGCCCTCGCCACTGCTCACATGTTTCTGTAATCCTTGATGCTCTTCAGACATTATATTTCAGATCAATCCTCAGTTTCAATTTGTAATATTTGGCAGACTGCGTGAGCATCAAACATGGCCATATTTTTATTCTTTTCATCTTGCCCTTTGATCTTTTCATATATTATACACAGATACTTAATGGTCTTACTGCTACAGGCCTCATGGGATCCTACATTCAAAATACCTCTCTGGAACATATATTCAAAACAACCATTTGAAATACTTATGAAAGCACTATGATTAAATTAACTTTTTGTATATAACCTGATATAACCACAAAAAAACTAGGGCAAGTTTTTCAGTCCTGACTCTTTTTTTGGTATATCACTGTATTGTAGTCTCAAGGGACCCCATTTCAAGAAGTGATAGGTACTTTTAAGATACCATTATCTGAGGATCAAAAATTTAGATTGCAGAATTACTGAGATATGACTTCTAATAAAGATAAATAAGAATCCAAGCCAGTGATATACCATACACATATTGGGAGTATGTGTCATTTATAGATCTCTTAAAGCATCTCTTAAAAATCTCTTAAAATATACTTAACTGCATGAAAAAAAACTTTGAAAAAAGTTGTATCATCAGTTTAGGATATCCTTTCTTCATGAACAGTTTAAATGGTACATATTGCTAATAGGAATGATAGCCCTACTAGTATGTATATTCCTATATTTATGGGTACATGATCTGAAAAAGCAGTATCTTGAAGCAGTCTTCCACAGGGAAGACAGACATGGGGCAAGGAAATATAAGAAGCATAAATCAGAATTGCATTCTTTACTTCAAAGTCTAATTGATTAAATTTGTATGATGGGATTAATGCTCTATTCTGAAGCTTTGGTTGTGTATAATTCCACAAGACTTAACATGACTACAAATTACCAAAAAAAGAGAATATTCTGTCCCCTGGAAAAAAAAAAAAAGCTGCAATAATCCCAAGAGATGAAGACTTAAGTCCTTCTTGGGTGCCTAACTTCAGCTACCTAAATGTGAGGCACCTGGGCTAAACCAGCTGTGCTGCCTGCTTAGGCAGGGAGATGGACATCCCTAAGGCAGTAGCCAGCTTCCAGGTCCACCTGAGCACCTTCTCTCCTGGCAGCTGGGAATACAGTTCAAGTAACTACACAGAGCTCAGATATGGACTTTTCAGGACTACATTTATATGAAAGAAATCTGACCCAGACATAAAGATTGGGTGATTATTGTACTATTAATTAACTCTAGAGTTTTAGTGGCTTCATAAAAGTGGAAGTCTTCTGAATATCTCATTGAGTGTAATAATTAAACTCTGCATTATGAATATAACTTTATTAGGAATCCAATCTGAAATTTCAAGCCTGAAGGAACTCTTATCCCTGGCCCAAGTGTGGTGAATTCTAATAATTCTTCCACATTTAGTATACCGAAGATATTAAAAATAATTTTCTGTATACTCCCTTTCTGTACTCTGTGAATGCAATTCATAAATTAATTGACAGCAGATGTTAAAGGATTCTATCTAAATTATTAGATTCAAATTAATATGATCTACAGACAAAAGAATTTAAAATTTAGAAGGTCAAGAGGAATCCTAATCCCTATTAGAAAAGAAAAATAATGGGAAAAAAGGAAAAAGAATAGAATAAGCACTTCTAGATGTATCAGCCATCTTTCAAACATTTTTTGAGAAGAAATCCTGATAATTATATAGTTTCTGAATGTATGGGAAAATTAAATCATGTTCAGTTCAGTGACTGAAGTACATTTCATTAGCTCTCCAGCCATTATGAGATTGTTTAGCTGCTACAAACAAAATCTAACAATCTAATTTATCAAAGTCCTGTTTGTGGAAATTAAAAATAATAAAAAATTATTTGGTCTAGTTTTTTATATCCATCTTCTTAGTGCCACCAGGGAAGGAGACATGGGAGGATGGTAGCTGACAATGAGGCAGCAGCACAGTACAGAGCTTGGCAGGGCAGCTCGATGCTGCTCACCCGCTTGGAGACCCTCATCCCCTGAGCTTTGCTTTGGGCTCCCCCAGGGGCAGGCAGGTCAGCAGGGCAGAGCAGGTGGTGCCTGGTGGCAGCAACAGTGCTTTACTTCACTGGATTCACACTGGTTTTTCGCCAAACATAAATAATGCTCTTGACTCATGGTCATTAGGGCACTGTAAAAGTATTTGGTATTTCCCCCTGCTGTGCTTGTGCTTTAACTGCAAATAACTGACAGCAGCAATTTTGTTCCTCAGCACAGCTGTAACTTGATATAGAGTCTCTTGGACTGGTATCTCATTGCTACTGCCTGCCCACTGCAGAAAC
The DNA here is from genome assembly GCA_026261815.1 of Monarcha castaneiventris obscurior. NCBI lineage: Eukaryota > Metazoa > Chordata > Aves > Passeriformes > Monarchidae > Monarcha > Monarcha castaneiventris. The sequence goes on along the minus strand of JAMPIT010000566.1, from coordinate 36,004,306 downwards.
AGAAGTCTTTATTGGACGTTTCATGGCAGTTTGGCTTTAGCTGGGCTTTTTCTGGCCCTCTTATGCAGGTTGCTGAAAGTGGCTTTCTGAAACCCATAGGAACTTTGCAGCTACTTTGCAGTGGAGCCACCGTTTCAATGCTTTATATGCAAAGGACTTATATAAGCACTGAAGAAAAATGGGAGATGCCCTCCTCAATAAAACAAGAATAACCCTGGACACGGCCTCTTCAAACAGATTTTCCCTAGCCTTGGAAGACAATATAGTCCAAAGCTGCTAGCCAGTTTTTCCCAGTCACAAAGTTACCTGCTAATTCTCAGATTTTGAATTGATCTTGCTCCAGATCTAAAGCAGCCCTTCAAGATGCTCCAACATGTGGAATACTTGCTGTGGACTCCAGTACACAGGATAAAATTATATCCTCTGACCAGTTATCTTCTTGCTCTGTAGCCCAGCTCTTCCATCCCATGAGCTCCCACCCACCTGCATTTCCAGCATGCTGCGTAATTGGGCTACTTCATTTTAGAAGGGGGTCCCCAAAAAGCAAAACTCTTGTCAGCAAGTGTTGGAAATGTTTAGTGTGCAGGGATGGCTTTGTTGCTACTGTGATGTGGATACAACTCCTGCTTGCATCTGCTGACCAACTGCTAGGAAAAGGCTTATCAAATTAAAAGAATAACTGTTTTCTGCCTAAGATTACTTTCTACTCTGCTCTGCTCCCCCAAGGAATGTACATTCCAACAGTGTTCTTTGAATGTACTACTGAGTTGTTGGTGAGCTACAGCTGCACCCATTTGAAGCAGGGAGGTGTTATTTGAGAACTGCAGGAACAAGTGATTTGTTTGCTTCTGAGGTTGGTGCTGACTGCTGGTCACTGGGGTCCGTGTCATTGTGAGTCTCAGGAAATGGGTGAGTTCACTTTTGCTTCATGAGCAAAGTCTTCCACATCTTCCAGTCTGAAGCACAGTGAGGCTCTGGGCACCCTGCTGCTCCTGGATCCCACCCTGTACAGCTGTATCCTAGCAGCAAGTCCCCTTGTTCAGGAGCAGATGTGCCTGGGAATGTCTTTCCATCAGATTCAACTACAATTTGACCAAATAAAAACTGCCTCTGTCCTCACTGCAGCTTGGCCTGTACCTTGGTGGTGCAGAGGAGCATCCTCTGGGAGATACTCTCATCCTGGGAAGGGTTTGAGATGAAGGTGCTTTGTTTTCTCAGTTAGTGCTCTAACTTCCACACTAGTGTGTAAAATGTAGGATGACTTTTGGAATGAAAATGGCCCTGGTTGCTATATTTGTGCTGGGCTCGATGCTATCACATGCTTCAAAGTCACCCCTCAAGGAAGGCAGATAGAACCCATCCACTGCTCTGCTTCCGTTCCTGGTGGCCAGAGTAGCAGCCGTTTTATAGATACTATCAGAAAATTGGAAGAGATGGGGCTAGAAATATCTCCAGGCTACATTTCCTGCACTGTTCTGGATAACTTTTGGTTTTTTAACTGGGGAGGAAAAAATGCCTGCATGTTGTCAGTATGATGCATATACATCCTTTACAGGACATGACATGAAAATGTCAGGCCAGAAATATTTTGAAGGATGTCAATCAAATGCACACCTTCCTCAGTGCTATCAAAGCATCCAAGAAATACTTTATCTTGAATGCTTCTTGGCTGGAAGAACTGCAGGAGGCAAAAAATGGAAGTTTTTTTAAGTTATTCATGCATCCATTTATCATAGGTAAGACAAATTTACATATTCTCAGGGTACCCAGTCTGAGCAGTGTGCAAGACACCATTTAAATAGATCTCTGCTAGTTTTCAAAAAATTTAAACTGCTGTTCCTTAGATGAAAGGCCTTATTTATAAACACAGCTTCCCACATTAAAAATGGAAATGCCAGGCCAATATGTCATCTTAAATTAAGCACCAGTAATGCTCAGACATGGCCAATCCATCTAATTTGAAGCCAATGAAGAATTATTTTAATTCCAAGCTCATTTAGATTGTATCTAAACCAGAAATGTTTATTTTCCAAAGGGTATGAAGCACATTACACTAGTACTGCCAAACTCATTACTTGAAGGAAGGAATAAAGCTTTTAGTAATTAGGCAAAAGCCCACTTCTTTTTGGCATTTTAGCAGTTTTCCAAGTTCGAATTCAAGGCAGTGATTGTATTTGCATTGTTGCTGGCAGCAGATAGTCAGGGAAGTTATCCCACATCATTATTGAGTGTTTTTGTTACCTTTCATATGCAGAAGACTTCCCTGGTTTTTAAAATCATCTGGTGATGCTCAGACTGGGATGGACCAATTTTATTTTTATTTTAGTAGTAGTAGTAACCGTGGTGTTATTGTAAGAATGAGAAGCGACCTGGTTTTCCCCATGTTTAATTTAGAGCACAAACCCTTGCAGGCTCTGTGTTGGCGAGGCGCGGAGAAGGAATCCCGGTACCACAGCATCTGTCAGAGCTGGAGCTGAAGGAAATTCAGCACAGAGGCACTTTCTCTTTGACTTTACTCCCCCCAGACAAACCTTTGTTCAGGTATTTCCAATGTTTTATAAATGTCCCACTCTCTGTCCCTGGGAAACATCTGTTTGAGGCACATCTGCCTCCTGATCTCTGGCAAACACTGTGACAAGAGGAATCGTTTTGGCATCCAGAAAGCACCACTGCATTTGTCACCATGGTGCCTGTGCTGCCCCCACAGCTCCTTCTGCCTCACCGTCTCTGACCCTCAGCTCTGTATGTGTTTGTAAAAAAAGGGATTTGTCTTCACAGCTCCTCCTGCAATTCTCTTTATTCTTGAGGTTTATTTTTGAGATTGGGCTATCTGTTCTATGTAGAAGGAAGGACTTAAGGAGAAAGGCAGCAATGTATAACTTTATAAAATACTCTCTTTAGTTTTTCTTTTTTTTTTTTTGACTGGTGATTCCTGCTTTGTCTCTCATGATTTACCTTCATTAAATGCTCTGATCCATGCTTAAAAACTTCCATACAGGCCTTCTTTCTCTCTAGACATTGCATCCCTCTGCACTAAATGAAGGCAGAAAAGAAAAGCTTCCCAAGGTATAGTGTGAGGAAAGTGTGCAAGTGCAAACCCAGAGGAAAGGATTAATTCAAACCTGAAAGGTCTCTGTAAGCTGGGAAGGTGTGCTGGGAAGGTGTTCAGCACAGATAAGGATAGGAGACCCGGGGAGACAAAGCCTGAAGTTAGGGTTTTTTTGAGGATTTGTGAAAAAGATGCCAGACAAAACAGTAAATAGGGATTCAACAGGACAAAGCAGTATCTGTTAGAGAGGTGTTATAGGGGAGCCCTGGTGCTGAGATCAGGGAAGATCAGAGGAGCTGAGGAGAAATGGAGGCAGTCACAGCAGTGCCTGCAAGTAGTGGGAGGTGCTGAGACCTTGAGAAAAGATGGGCTGAGCCTGAGTCCAGGTCCCTCATCTACCAGCAAGCAGTGGAACAAGGATTAACTACATCAAAACGTCAAAAGTCTTGTTGTTTTCCACCCCTTTAAATAGAGCCCACTATTTATGCTTGAATCCACTGATGGGCAGGATTTTTTCCAAAACAGTAATGAAAAACTGACTTTAAAAGTCCAAATTCTGTCTCAAAAACACTTCCAAAAAAACCGTAAGAATTTGAAAAGGTAGTCTAATGAGCTAAAAATCTTGCTGTTTCTACCCAGATTGAAGGAAGACTGTCTGGAAGCTTTGTTCTCATGCTATTTTTGCATTTTATTTGGAAGCCCTTAGGGTCTCAAACTGTAGCTCTATGTAAGAGAAAATGAAAATGTATCTGAATAGATCTGTCATAAAAACAACAGGAATGCAGAAAAAAAGGTGCCTCTGGCTAAGAGAATCTGGAAAAATTGAGAAGGAAGGCTGTAGGGAGCTCTTTGAAAGGATTGGTACTGGTGTTCTCTGGAGCCCTGAGAGAGGGAGCACTGTATTTCTCTGGAAGGAAACAAAGAGAATTGCATATATCGTGAACAGACTTAAATATACAGTCAGGAGAGTTGTACCTTCATTTTAAGGTTTTAGCAGTCCACAAAAATAATTTTAAAAAGAGAGTGAGACGAAGAAAATTAAAATCCTTAACTGCACCAGACTTCATTTCAACATGAATTTTAAGTCTTTTCCATTATTGCTCCTAAGCTCCACACAGAGGTATATGTCCTTACATATTTTGCCTATGTTTTATGTCCTAACACAAAATAAACAAGGTCTAGTAACTTGCAAAGGGTTTTTGTTCCAGTTTAGAATATGATTTAGGACTCAGCATCTTCAGGTTCTCTCCAGCACAGGTTTTCTCCCTGCTACAGCAAAACTTTTAGGGTGACATCTAAAATCACTACTGTCACACCAAGTGCGACTTAGAGGTAACACACCTTGCTCCAACAGCATGACCCAAGACAACCCTACTCACCCTTTTTAAGGCCCCTGATGGTAGTCTCCTAGTTTTCCATAGCAAGCTCACTCAGCTGGAGTTTTACCATTGCGTACACTGACAAATGTCACCATCTTGGGTGCACTTAACTAAAAGCCCACCTACATATTTGACAGGTGGCCCTGAAGATCCTGGCTTGTTTGGCATACTCAAATAACATCTTAGCAGCACTGGCAGCCTTCCACTTAGAGGAAGAGTAGGCCCCAGAGGCAATGTGTACTTTTACTTTGTGTTAGGTTTGCTGCAAATTCACCTTCTTAGAAACCAGGTGATACAAATTCTTATTTATCCTGGCACTGGAAAGAATTGAAACCTACATTTGGGGTATCTAATTTGCTGCTGGTATAGATATGCTTCTATGGTGAAAAGAAAGCGCCACTCCTTCCTCCTCTGGTAAAAAAAGTTCAGGATGGAAGCTGTGCTGCAGAGGACCAAGAAAACATAGGGGCTCTGCTCTTATATGCTTAGAACCCGCATGAAAGAGGCAATTTCTGGCCTTCAGTCCCACCTGGTAGAGCCACCTGGGCCTGGGATACAGGAGCATGTCCTCCTGTTATGGTGGTGGTGATCCTGAGCCTATCTGCACATACAAATTCAAGACAGTTCTCAGGACAATCAGTCAGTCTCGCAATTTCCAGCAGCAACCTTCTCTTAGTTTTCCCTTTGGACTGGTTTAAGTATCTCCTTGCTTGATAAGATGGGTGTTGTGGATGCCATGAGAGCACTAAGCAGGAAGGAAACACATCCCTAGCTGGGCTGGCACAGCATCACTGACTCCTGGTCTGGAGTACTGGAAGCTGAGAGTTTTCTGCACTGACTATCACAGTGCTGAGGCCTTTCTTGCAACTGCTTCAAATCTGTATTAAGCAGCCATTAAGTCTTCATGGATACATAGTGAGCATAAACTTGCATGTTTTTATTGCCTCAAGTTCTTCAAAAGTATTGTTGTGAAACACAATATGATGGAGTTGCATTTGCCTAGTGGTTTAACAACAATAAATAAAATATAATCAGGATATCTGCTATATATCTGCACTGCTATAATTTGCTCAGTGATGCATCCCCTTATTGTTTGCTCAGCTTCTAGATGAGTTTAATTTCAAATTGACATTTGGTCTTTTGTCTTTTTGTGGCAAAGCAACCAGGGTAGTATTTAATTACAAATTTTCTGTTTAATCTATCATTTTAAAAATAGACCAGAGTTGAGTTCTGCAGTACTTTTTAAATAAAATAATGGTTTCCCAAAATCATGTTAGCTTGAAGGAAACATTCATATTGTCATGTTAGTGTTTCCTCAGTGACATAATTAGGTTCCCAAAAAGTTCTATAATTTATTATCTGTGGCAAGAGAGAAGAAAGATCCCCTCCAATTATATGCCTGATAACGCTGTTAGAATTTGTTTCTTTCTCCAGAGGCTTAGGGTCTTTTTTTTTGTAGGAGGTGGGGAGGAATAAAATATTCATAAAATGGGTGAGGAAATTATTTTACATTTGCAATAATTGTGTCCTTATATTTATCACTTCCTCAAATAAGTTTCTTACAAAGAAACCCAAAGGCTTTCTTAGATGCAGAGGGTGTTTTTCACATTTGCTGTTGCTAGGGTCCCGTGTTACTGCTTTTTGAAGCTATTGCTCCATTAGTAATAGATTTTCTCACTCTGCCAAGTTATCTGACAGATAGTTGATAGCCAATGATAAGCTAACATACATATATGCTAGACAGGTGCTTGCATGTGATTGAATTACCATTATATGCATTTAAACTCTGTTGTCACAGCCACAAAGTACACAAGGAGGAAACAATCAATGGTTACAGAACCTGAGATAGGAAAGGTTACAACGGATTCTCAGGCCAAGGATCTTCCTGAGCTGGCAGCTAATTCTGTTTATCTAGGCTGATAAATATGGAAATTCAGCTGCCCAATTTCAGGTGACTCAGTAGGTGCCTGTGTCTTCCATGCTTTAAAGTCTCAGCTGAGTTTCTCACTAGGTGGTAGCTACTCAGATGAATTGGGGGCATGAGAAAACATGTTGTCAACGACAAAAATGTGCTGCTGAAAATCTTAAATGTTATCAGAAAAATATTCCTTTGGCAATTTCCCACAGCAACCCAAGACCCTTAAAATCACAGGTTTCCTGATTTCTACAGTCCTGGTGATCCTCATCCAGAGCTTTTCCTTACCCATTCCTGTCTGCTTCTCCTGCAGCCCACTACTGGAAAGTATTGCTTCTGGCCATGACAAAAAGTATGTTTCTAGGAAATTCTTAGGTCTTGCTATCCCAGAAAGCACTATACTGGCTTGCTAAAAGGACTGAGACTCCCAGACCAACAAACAAAATGCTTTTTTAAAACATTGATGTGAGAGAGGACATAATTTTGAACATGAGAGCCTCTCCTGTCAGAGTCATCCTTCCTTTTCTTTACCAAAGGTGCTTGTCTCCCTTCAGCTTTACCACTGTACATGTCCAAGAGCCACTATTTTTAAGACACTTCTGAGGAAGATTTAAGAGCCTTGTAATTTTCTCACTGACAATTGTTGGTCAACTGCACCAGTTATTCAGAGTGTGAATTCATCAGAGAGGCTTTAAGAGCACTTCTATGTTTTGTGCTTCATTTTTTATTTAAATTTGTCTTGCCTTTTGTGCCTTTTTCCCCACCACTTTCTCTTCCGTCACTTCCCAGTGTGTAAAGCTGTTTCCATCACTCTGTAGCATATTTATCGGTTGCAGTGATAAAAGGATATGCTCCCATCCTTTCAAACTGTCATCTGCTTAAAAGAAATGTCAACAGTGCCAAAATCCATGATGCTTATCGCATTCACACTTCAGGGGTACAATTAAATGGCTAGATTAGGACCCACGTGGGTCAATTTTTTCATGCATTACAGCTAAATGAAGTTGAATGTTGCAAATGGAAAATGCCTCTTACCAAGCACTTAACATAATCTCTTTCTGTTACCTTAGACACCTAGAGAGAGCATGCATCTTGCATTATCTCACTGAAATACATGCTGAAAGTCCAGGGAAATGTCAGCCACAAGAGCTACTGTGTGGTTTTCCTACCAGTGCACAGAGGTAATTCTCAGCACAGCTGTGCTGGGGAGACATGGGGAAGGGTGGAGGTGGATTGCAGAAATCCGAGAGGTACACCTCAAGGTGCTCTTCTGAATCCAAAACGGGCCTCCTAAGCCCAGATGCTCTTTCTGAGAGTGATTCACATAAAGCCCCAGGGACGGCTGCTCCTTGACAAAATCCATGGTGCCAGGTGTCACTTCTGAGGGAACAACAGCCGTCTCCATAAGCTTCATTTGAAAATGGCAGGAAATCATTTTGTGGGGATGGCAGGGTGTTCCAGCTGCTGCAGATTAGACAAGTCACCTTCAGCACACTTGGTATGCCAACCTGAACGGGCAGGAAAAAGAAAGAGGATGATGAAGCACAGCTAATTTGCAAAACACTTAACCTGTGTGCAATTATCATATATAGTGCCTCTGGCAGATCAGCTCTGCCACTGTCTGCTCTTACAAAACAGCAGACCCATGCTGGGGATCACCACAGGACTATAGCTTCATGCAACTGGATTAAAAATGTAGGATGCTGTGTAATTTTCCACAAACCTGCTTATTTAATTGGTGCTGCCAGAAAAGGCAGTACTCATTTCCTGAAGAAGTCAGGGAAGCACAAAACAAAATAAAAGAGTATTTCCTTTCTAGGCAAAGGTGATTTGTGCAAATATTAAGGGTGAGTGGGTTTCACTGGTTTTTTTTTCTGTCGTTTTTGTTCACAGCAGGAACCAAAGGTCATTAACTACAAATAGAATATACTTCCTATTGCACAGCCAAGATTACTAATAGATCAGAAACTGCAAGTTGTAGTGATTTGACTTTTTTATAAATCTGTTCACTGAAGTGGCTGCTTTAAGGAAGAACAAGTGGACTACCTGAACCATAAATTAGTGGTGTTTATTTATTGTTTGAATTAAAACAAATACTATAGAAATTAGGTAGTAGTTTTTCTGCTTTTATAGGGTGGTTAAAGAGTGTGCCCTCTGGCATTTCTGTTGTACTTCTTGTTTCTCAAATTTTCTGGTTTTCAGCTTAAGTGCTTTCTCTGTATACTAAAAATATGTAAGTGCAAGACACTTGTCTTAGCTCAAAGTCTCCAATATGGGGATTTTCTGAATTATGAAAGACCTGGAAATGAGCTTCAGGTCTGAATTATGTGTTTACCAGCAGAAGAAGTTTATGAGGATTATCTTTTCCTTTTTTACTGCCCATCTGAACTACCTACAGGCTTTTCTTCTTTCCTGCCCATCAACAGCCATTCAGGGAGAGCTAAGTAAATTACAGGTGCAGTTTGGGTTCAGCTGCAATAGAAAACACCACCCTCATAAATGCTGAGAAATGCCAGGAGCTGTATTAACTCCTTTGCAGGGACTCCGTCTCTAACTGAGCACCTCCCACAGTGCAGGTGGTACCCATTTCCACTTCTCTTGAGAAAGGGAACGTATTTCTAGAGTCTGCTATGTTGTGTGGATCTTGAGGGAAATGCAGCTCTGGGGACTGTTTTCTGAGGCTTCATCCACCTGCAACAAGTCTCACCATCTCCATTAAAATTGGAAATCTGCAGGGAAATATCATCAAAAAAAAGGAGTTTTGGCTTATAATTTTCATGCCCACAAAGGTCTTGGCCAGGGTCTTTATGAGACAGGTGCATACCTGCCCCACAGCTGAGATCTCCTCATCCCATGTGTGGAGGCAATGGGTACTGCAGAGCCCCCTGAGCAGTAGGTCTGAAGGGCTGTCCAGGTGTAAACAGGTCTGCCAGACATCACAGCTCTAACCAACATCCCCCAGCTCTTCAGTTCACACAGGCACCTCATGGTTGGAGGCTGGCCTCTATTTTACATTTTTCCTATCTCAAATTCTGCTGCTCCAAGTGTTTCTTAAAATGACCTCAGATGTGACACGAGGAAAATTGTTTTCTAAATGGTGATAACATAGTGATATCGCTCCTCCCTCTGTCAAAACAGATTCTGGATGTAAGGTATATCCTTTACACCAAAAATAAAAACTGCCGCAAGCGGAATCACCAGAAATGTCATTTATACCAGGGAGGATAGTCTGCAGGTGTTCAGGGCTCCTGCACGAGTCTTTTAGTTTTTTGTGCTTGTTCCTCATTGTAGTGATGAGACACAAATGTTTGAGCCTTGCAGGATGGAGGGCCTGGGTATCATCATTAAACAGGCACAGGAAGCAGTGGTACCCATGCCAGGTAATCACACTCGGGCTGAGCCTGGAAATCCCACCACAGCTATTCAACATACAGAAGAATTTGGCAGCACATCCTCAGGGTTTCACCAGAGGACTTTTGCTGCTTGAGCCATGTGTAGCTACATTTGGCTCTGTGATAATAAAACTTCTATTCTCTCCTGTATGCTTGAATGTTCATGTATTTATTTCCTTTCATAAGCTGCTTTGGCTGGCACATGACACTGAGGAAAAGAGAGGGTATTATTCATTCCCACAGCCCAGATGGGGAACTGAAGTCACTGAATGGGTGCTTTTGGGAGAGGGTGCACTGAGTTCGAGGTCAGCTTATAAATGTGAACCCCTTACCAGAGAATGGGACCCCTGTCTACTTCAATGTCATAACTGTAAAATGTCCCCCCCCCCCATTTTTTAAGCACTGCTATGTAGCATTTGGTTTTTTTTCTGTCCTGTTGCTTATGAATTTTGGAGACTTCAAACAGAAGAAAGTTGGCTCTTCTGCCAGTGTTTCATCAGTGCTGTATGCCTGGCTAGACCACTTCTTGAGATTGAGGATAAATCCTCATGGGCTTCAGCACAGCCCTCCTGTGGGTTGCCTGCAGTTATCTGTCTTGGAGTACCAAATTGGAAAAGGGTCTTTGTCTATAGATTTTCTTTTGTGCTTTACAAATCATCTTCTGGAGCACTAAGTGTAATGAAAAGCCTCTTTGCCTGGTAGAAAGACTCATCTCTTGGTTTCTCACATTTTTATAAGAATAAATGGAAGCTGGAGATGTAATCTCTAGTCTAGCAGATGAGTGTCTAGAACCCCTTGGACTGTAGAAGGTCTCTAGCAGAATTCCAAGTACTGTTACTGCAAACCCAAAAAATATGTCAGGCTGGCCATGACTGCTTTGCAGCCTCTCCAAGTCAGGTGGTCAGCTCTGATCCCTGACCACCACCGTGGTATTTCTTCTGGTGCTGACTTCAGTAGTTACAAAACCAGCACCACTCTGAGGGTGTTAATTAAATGATTAAATGCCAAGATCAGAAAGGGTATTGTAGGACTTGCATGGCAAAGAGATCCACCTCATCAGCCTCCCTCATGACAAAGGTCTCACAAATTCAACTGACATTAAAGGAAGGTGTAAGCACAAGCAGGAGTGAAGCAAAAGTATGTGGCAGGAGAAGACATACTGGGCAGACCAAAAGTTAAATAATAAAGTTAAAAAAAAAAGTTAAATAAATGAGGAACAACAGTCACCTGGAATAATGTATCAGAAAAAAATTGAAAAGTCAGAATCATGCTGACTCATAGGCAGCAATGAGTCAATCAGCTGATACAAGTAAAGACCACCTAGGAGTGAGAGAATGATGGCCAGCGAGTATTTCTGTAATGTTTTTTGGTTTTTTGTTCTGTAATGGTTTTATACAAAGACTCTTATTCTTTACTCTTGGCCTACTTTCCATCACTTTTTTTCAGTCAAATATGAAGACGACAAGATGCATTTTTCTTTATTTATCTCTTGTCCATGGTTGCAGTAAACCTCCCAACAGCTTTCAGTTTAGATGGGCCCAGAGCTGAGGAAACAATTCCAAAGTGTTCTCAACATGCTCTGTTTAGACTTGCTCTGAACTCTGGCTTCAGTCTGCCATTGCCTGCCTGGTGCAGCATCTCCCTGCCTATGTTAACATTCAGATTTTACCACAGTACCACCATATAACAATGCCATAAACATCTATGCTAATTTTGAAGTCAAGAAAGGGCAATGGTAATTTGCCACTGCAATAATGTTTGTGAAGCATTCATGAAAAATGACAGGCAGGGAAACAAGAATAATTGGACCTAATGGAGACAAAAATCCACAGTTATAAAGATATATGGCACTTTAGGAAATTGATTTAGTACCTCTAGTGGAAAGCAAAAGGGAGAGCACATGATATCCAGTCATTCACAATCTACTTATCGTGAGTCTTCCTGATTGAATTGGTATCAGTACAAATCAGCAAAGTCATATAATTGATACCAACAGTGTTCTACTGATACTAAGTCAGTGTGAGATCAGAATCAGTTTGAAGATACGGATTTGAGTTACCTTGCCTCATGAGTCTTGGTAACATTTAAAATATTACCAAGGAATTTTTAAATCTACACATGGATTAAAACAAGGTCAGATGTGCAGCATTTTGCACTTCTTGTATCAGGACCTTATAAACCAGATAAGTTGCTATAGTGTTTCCTGTGAGACAAAGAGTCACACTTCCTAGGTTAGCAGTTTGTTTTCCTTTGGAAAGTCTTGAACTCAGCATTCACTAAGAATCACTTGTGGGGTCTTTTTTAAGAGGAAACTATCTCTGCAGTTGATTTCCCAAGGAAAAGCTGGATTTCTTGATGTGCAACAGAAACTTTGAAAATATTTAATGTGGGCATTGAGGTTTAGGTATCTAATTAAGGCATAAACCAGAATATAGTTTGAGAAATTACCTAATACATGTCCAGTTGATAGCATATGTTGAATTCACTCTGCTCTCTGCTCTTGAGATAGATTTTGCCAGTGGGAGAAGAACACATTACGCCATTTCTGCAAAATTTTTATCATTAGATGCCTAACTGTAAATGTATTTGTTTTGTTTCACATACTTGGACATTATGATTGTTTACTTTTTAAGCAGTCTTTCTTTGTCTGGATGTTGCTAAATATTACATCATACGTAATTTGATATTTAACCTGTGATCATTGAGTTCATTTATGTAACATACGGCTAAACTAGACAAGTATTTCCCAAGCAATGCTTCCCATATGGTGCAATGGCCAGGAGGTTGATAATTCAAACATTTTTTCACTACATTGAGGCATTCCCTCTGTCAGAATAGTTCTCCAGCCTTTTGCTGAAATTCCCTGAGGAGTAACAAGAGGATTTATTGGCTGATAATAATGGATATCATGACTGGTATCCCTTGAGCATTCAAAATCTGACACACACAACAAATTTCCTCCACTCAGGAAAAGTGTTTTGCCTAAGCACATTCACTCTGTAACTGTGAATTTGGGGCATGCCCTTGTCATTTTTTGAGCGGGAGCAGAGAATGCTGTTGAGCTTGAAATTCAACAAGAAATTTTTGCATGTGCATATCACTTCTCCTGTGGAATTTTCAAAAGATTGCTCTTGCCTTTGGTGATTTACAATAGGATTGTTTGATTCCTTTTTCAAATGTCTCTCAGAAGATGTTTTTCTGCATCCTTCTTCCAAGAGAAATACATCTTAAATTAAATATGCCTCACGGGGAGATTTGCATCTCTAATAGTTTATCTTCCACTTTCAGTGAGAGTAAAAACCAATGAAAGGAAATTGGGAAGAAAGACAGTCTTTGGTCTTTTAGCACTGAAAAGCCACTAAATTCACTCTGCAGGTTTAGGAGAAAAAAGATCATTCAAGGAAAGTGTATATGAATCCACTAATCATGCACAACTCATACGTTTTAAGGCAAGACTCAGAAATAAATTCTGTTAAGAAGTCAAGCTTTCAAATAAAACAAACTCCAGTGAGTACACTGTTCTTAAGATGCAACCTTTTAAGGCTTTCAAAATCTTCAGCTAAATATTATGCCACTTTCTTGAAATTACAGTGTTAACTTCCATGAACAAGCAGCATCAGGAAAATATGCAATGAAATAAAATAAAATTGTATAGAGACAATAACTGCAATGACATCAAAATACCTTTTTTCAATTTTGGGAGGTTTTTGTTTTTTGCTTCTGAGAAATTTTCTTCTTTTCTCGAAAGTAGAAGCTGACTAGTAATAGCATCAGAGTATTCCATGTTCCTGATTCATCCCACTTTAATATACATATGTGTCATGCCACGCTTTGCATTCAATCACTTGCTCTTCACCCAGCCATGCACGCATCCATTTGGATTGTTTATGGTCAATGGATGGGGGCCTACAGTTTGGTAAACAGAAGCTTCTCTTTAGTGTTTAAACAAGAATCTTTCACCAGAAAACTATTCATCATAGTGCTGAAACTGTGGAGCTGTGATGACAGAATCACTTAGGTTGGAAAAAACGTCTGAGATCATCAAGATCCTCTGCTGTAGTGCATTCTGTTGGGCTTGGTGGTCTCCAAGTTTTGTCTGAGATCTGCAGGGCATTTGTATGCTGGATTAGCTCAGCCTTGGATCTGCAAACCATTATCTTATCTTCTGGACTATGGCACAGTTCTGGGAATGGCACAGCATGGTCACAAGCATTCCAAAGTGGTGATCTCTTACTCTCAGTAAGAATGTCAGGGCATCTTTGCCGTCAGTCTCTTGACATGCACTGAGGTTTAGTGAATGACCTTTCACTACTACACTTGTTCATGGCAGATGCTATGTTGTGCCCCTCAGCACGCACTGAGCCAGTCTACATGGTCAAAAGAGATAAGCATGTCTCAGGTGAAGGACATTAAGCCAAGAACTGAGAACTAGCAATTTTCATGATTTCTCTCTGCTTTAGCTTGCAGCATGAGCATGCCTAATAACCTGAAGTTATTGGCCCATCTTTACCCTTGATTTTTGATTGCCCTTTAGAGATGCTCACAGACCTGGCTGGCATTTAGCATAGGGTGTGGGAACATACATTCTTGCAGCACATGGATGTATCTGTGAAATTTGTGGGCATGCTGTGTCTATTGTATCTATTCTGTATGTTATATTTGGGAATATACTTATATGTATATATATATATATAATGCGTAGGTACAAATGCCCCCTGTGCACCTTGAAGATGGTCTCGAACCCTGCCCTCTCTGTCCATCTCCACAGAGACATTCAAAACAACAGCGTTCAAGGAAAATAGTGCTTGTATGTCCAGAGTAGACAGGGATCTGAACAGACTGGATCAATGGGCCAAGGCAAATTGCATAAGATTCAAAAAGGCCAGGTGCCAGGTCCTGCCTTGGGTCTCAACAACCCCAGGCAATGCTCCAGACTTGGTGAAGAGTGGATGGAAAGGTGTCCAATGGAGAAGGACCTGGGGGTGCTGGTTGACAGCCAGCTGAACATGAGCCACTGTGTGCCCAGGTGGCCAAGGAGGCACCTGGCCTGTATCAGCAATAGTGTGGCCAGCAGGACAAGGGCAGTGATTGTCCCTCTGTACTCAGCACTGGTGAGGCCACACCTCAAATCCCATGTCCAGTTCTGGGCTCCCCATGACAAGAAGGACATTGAGGTGCTGGAGTGTGTCCAGAAAAGGGCAACAGAGCTGGGAAAGGGTCTGGAGCACAAGTCTGATGAGGAGCAGCTGAGGGAGCTGGGGGTGTTTGTCCTGGAGAAAATGAGGCTCAAGGGGGATATTCTCATTCTTTACAACTACCTGAAAATAGGTTGTGGTGAGATGGGGGTTGGTCTCTTCTCCAAAAGCACAAGCAATAGGACAAGAGGAAACAGCCTCACTTGTGCCAGGGGAGGTTTAGATTGGATATTAGGAAAAATGTCCTCATGGAAAGGGTTGCCGACCATCAAAACAGGCTGCCCAGGGAAATTGTTGAGTCACCATCCCCGGAGGTATTTAAAAGATAAGTAGATGTGGCACTTGAAGACATAGTTTCATGGTGGACTCGGCATTGTTCAGTTCATGGTTGGGCTCAATGATTTTAGAGGTTTTTTTCCATCTTAAATTGTTCTGTGATTCTATAATCAGGACATGGAACTTAGTGGCAGGCAGCCTTTGAATATTTCTCCCTACCTCAATATTCCTCCTATTCTTTCCTCTCAGTTTTGATAAGAAACTGTAGAGTATAACATTACAAGTCTGCAAATACCTACTCAGAATCTTTTAACCTCCCTAATAAGATTAGCATTTTTCTGGTGTTATAATTAGCTGATTTTCCTCCATAAGCCATCTGTGCTGATGGAGGACATTGTTCTTTGTGTTAGCACTTTTGAGCAATACCTAAACAATGTCTTTCCATTAAGACTCTACTTCCCCAAATCCAATTCTTTCCCAGAAAATTGGAGGACTTCAGAGGAGAAACATAGGTCAGTAGGTAATTTAAAATCCATTCGTGCAACTTAAACCGTATGGAAACTTAAAAATCAATAAATTAATGGCATTCAAAGGTCAATTTTTAAACAGAAATTGGTATTAACCTATTCCTATGGTAATTGGCTGTACATACAGGAAAGAATAACAGGTACAACAGCACTTGAAAAATGAAAGTGTGTTTATCTCTTTATGTAATGCAAATGTAATAACTTACCCAAAATGATTGATTAGAATGATGGAGCTTAGAGTGGGTGTCTAATAGATGATGGATATATAAAATTTGAAACTGAGAACAATTTTCATGTTCATTTAACTTTTTCTTTAAAGTGTTTAAAATGACTATTAAAAACTAAATCAGGGGGAATTGTCAGGACTTGGTTGAATGATGCTCACTCAACACAGATTATCTGTCACTGGGCTACAGGTTATTTGTTGAACTAATGATCTAAAACATGAGCCAATCAAAAATAATATAAACTCAAAAGCGATCATAAAAGAAGCTGATAGGAGCATGACAGACAAACCACTCTGTGGGAACAAAATAAGCGTGACCAATGTGTACTAGGCATCAAGGGGGCTTGGCAGCACAATTTGTCATTGGATTTCTGTTTCCCACAGATATTCATAATTAATGGTAAGCCATTTTCTGCTCCTTGAGTCTCTGGATAGCAAGTAAAAGCTCAGATAAAATCTTCAAATTAAATAGAATTGGATTTAGCCACTACAAATCATATTTAAGAGGATATAATCATCATTGCTGTGTTCCTGTTGCTGTTGGTGATGCCACTGGAGCAGTAAAAGTGCCAGTAGGATACAGCAGGCACACAAACCAATGGAAGAAAGCAATCACTTCTCTAAGCTTCCCCTTGCATGTCCCATAAACCAGCAGTCTGCTGCTACTGCCCCCCTTTCTCCATGGCCTCTCCAAGGAGGCTGGCATGACCACCCTGAAACGTGGGAGTGGTAGGGTTTTCTTTGGCTTACAGACTGAGGTCTCAGGAGCCAGCAGACAGACACCGTCTCTGTAATAGGGTAAAGTCTTCCCACTGCTTCTCAGGCCTGAGGTCAGGCACTGCAGTGTCGCACTGTCGGACACGAAAGGAACATGCAGACCCAAGCAGCAGGTCAGGACCACACATGCAGGGCAAGGGCCAGAAGGCAACAGAGAGCCCAAAAGCCCCGCCCTTCTTTATTCTCTCATTTTTATATCTTTCTTAAAACAACCATACATTGGTAGATGAGGTTAACACCTCTGCAATTCTGCAGGATAGGAACATAGTCTATCATCTTTCTCCGCCTTAGGAGAAAGGAATGAAAAACAATCCAGAAGTTCAAAAACAATGTTTAGGCTGGTTACAAAACAAGGACTATGTTTATAGAAAATGCGTGAGAAATTCTACTACAGAAAGTAAAAACATAGAACACTGCAAAAACCAGGGCGACACTGCAGTCTTGGGGTCTTAAGCAACCCAGAGATGCGGTTCAATCCATGTTGACCTTGACTCTTCCAGACAGATTCGCTCAAGGCCCACTGCATATATTCATGTCAGAAAAAATGTAAACAAATGGCATCTCAGAATAGCTTAGGAGACTGAAAATCACTGTTTTCCTTTATCTGAGTCAGTTCTTGATAAACTAGGTGAGCCCTAGAAACCAGTAATACTCAGAGGACACTTGCAAATGGCTTTGTTGAACAGACCTGTTAATGCATAATTGAGTAGATCAATTATCTTTTCTTGTTTGACCTTTTGTGGCAAAATTGCCTATTTTTTCATTGATACTTTGGGGTTTTTTTTCATAAAATTTGTCAAAATGGATCATAAATCCTCCACCTTAGCTGGCTGCAGAACGAACAAAAAATTTTCCCATTTTTTTGGGAAAACAGCACTAGAAAATCACTTTTAAGGAGATATGGAGGAAAAAATAAAAATAAATATTTCAATATCTTTTGAACTTCATTTTTTCACCTTTTACACTTCAAATTTTCTTTTGAGTTTTTTTTTCAATCACGCTTATGTCATTACTTGGACAAGAATCTCGATAAAACTGTACCTTAGAATTTGGTTTTCAAAGGCAATACTTCTCAAAAAATTCTTTTTCAGATGAGGTTCTTAGCTGGCAGAAAGGATAAATATCAACAGATTTCTAAAAACATTTGATCTAATACTCTTTGCTTAAAATAATAGCACTACATGAAATAAAACAGAACCTTTTGTAAATGGATAGTTAAACTGAGTGAATGATACATATGAAATTACAGGATTAATGGAAAAAAATCACCTCCCAAAAGGATTATCAACAGTCAAATCACCCAAAGACCTGCTTTTAGCTTGGTGCTTTTTAATATTCTCACCTATGACATGGAAGAAAGTATGAATTATTGTTGGTACTGTTTTCAGATGGCACAAACATTAACAGATTCGGAAATAATTAAAAGCAGAAGTCAATTCTACAGGATGATTTGTATCTCTTGTTATTTTGAGTCCACATAGGGGGAAATCTTCCATAAAGATGAGTTGAGGGCCTATGGAAATCTCTATTGTGCTTCAAAACTAGGTATCAAAGCCATAGAAAAGCTTTGAGGACTTGAGTAAATCTGTCTTGAAAGTAAGACTGTATTGTGTGCAATAAATATGGTGTGGAATATACACTGAGCAATAAAGGGAAAACACAATGTTGAATAATTCCCTGTAAGTGAACACATTCTGTTTTAATCCACTGAATGGGACAGACATCCTGTGAAGAGCTAGTTTGTTCCTTTACCATGACTTTATGGTTTAAACTTATCATATATGGTAAATTATGAAAGAATTAATGTTGGTATATCCTCCTGAATAATACCTTAGCTCTCTCTGACTAACAAAGCTTAAAATATTGATTAATCACAACTATTTGTACCACTGTCATGGGCTAGTAAGTATGTCTCAGTGGTCTACTTTACCAAACTGCAGGTATAGATCCAAATCTGATACTTGAAGTTCATTCTTTACTGTTCTGCGTAAAACATTTTGATCTTTTACTCACAAGAAGGAAGGCATTGCATTTAACATAGATAAGTGGCCTTGGCATGCTAAACAAATCAGTCATGAACACTACATCCACTGAAAATTACTGGCTGAGTAAGTAGGTGGATATTTGCAACAATGGTATTGATTCAAGCGAAGTATGTCTGGTTTCCAACTAATTCATTAGCCAAAAACTGTGATGAAAATATAAACTCTATAAATTAAAATATTATCTAATAGAATAGCATGCCTGCATATTTGCAGATTTCTTTCTGCACCCAGACTCCTGCTTCCTCAGTAGGGAGAAGTTGTTTTTGCTGAAGCAATAAAACATATCATAACCAATTTCTGAATTATATGAATCATAAGGAAGTGAAAGCTGTGCTGAGGTTTCAAGAAGAGAGAAGGAAAAAAAAATTACCTAAGCCCCTTTAACAGGAGCAAAATACAGGTGCTAATGTTGAAAGATTTGATTCACCTTAATTTTTTAGATAAATCTTGCGTTTAAAGTTTTCTTCACGGACTACTATTGTCAGAAAGAAGAGGAGTAACCTGATCAAGCAGAAGAAGTGACCCTTATTGAATTTGAATGAGTTTCAGGAGCAGGTTGTAAAGAAACAAATAGAAATATGCCAGGAAGTTAAGCTGTGAGACTTAGATTATCTCTTTGTGTTGTCTTGTGTGTCCCAAGTATACAAGAGACATGATTGATCTGGAAAGATATTTGAAATGTATCATTCATAGCATGATCTGGGCTGCTAATGTCTTATCTGTCTCTGCCCTGCTCTCAGGGAAACATCTAAGAGTAAAATTTGCTTGCATTTGTTCAACACCAAAGATGCTTTTATGCTAGGCAGCACAGAGGAAAGTAAATAGATGGAACTCCAGAGAGGATGAGGCATGGATTTATAGAAAGCCGCATAGAATTCATCAGTTTACTTTGAAACCTCACATTGTTAAACAATCTAGGCTACATGTACCTCTATTACTAATTCACACTTAAAAACTACCTTGCTATTCCAAAATAGTTCCTTGTGATACATGGCTCGATACTGCTGATGGGTGTCATAAAAAAAAAAAAAGAAATACTTGGCTTCCTCCAGCTCTGAAAAGGAAGGGGATAAGGACAATATTTTCCTTGTGACTGTCAAGTGCAAAAAGAACCCCAAAGCAACTCAGCTGAAAACCAACGAAATAAACCAACCAGACAAAACTCAAACCAACAAAAAACCCAAACCAACAAACCAACCAACCAAACCCAAACCCACAGAAAACTGCATGAGTGTGATTTGTGCCACTGTGGCACAAATGTCTCTGCCCAAGGGGGAAGAATGGAAAATCTCCAAGAGATGTGCAGGCAGTATCACTGGAAAGCTCTCAGGCTATTGGTAAAAGCTCAGTTAGAAAGCTTGTGCTCATAATGGGTTTGAAATCTGATGTTACATAAATGTTTACTGCTAGTTGTCAGCTTTGCTAAATGTTGTTGATGAAGGAGGGCTGAGAAAACTGCCCCTGGCAGGTGCTGCTTGGGGAAAGCAAAGGTGTGTGTTGGAAGCAGAAAAGGAATTGGAAATTCAAATACAAGCAGATCACCATCAAGGGGTTTGACTAAGAGACATCACAGAGCTCCATAAATGCCATTAAAAATTTAGCCCGAAGTGTCTAAACCATTTAAAAATTGTCCACAGTCACTCAAGATCTAGATTGAGGGATTTTTGTGGTATTGGAGTGTTGTTACAATCATGTCCTGGAAGCAAGCTTAAGCCAACCATCCTAGTAAGCAAGGGCTTAGAAAATCTGTATAGAATGGAAGCACTCACAGATGAAACACAAGTACACATTGAGGCAAGGAAGTGCTTCAGTTCATTGCCATGCAGGTCTGTTCAGCTCCTTAGACAAGCATTGCTGTGTGTATGTTTTCTTCCTCTCCACTGAATGCATCAAAATTGGGTTAAAGCATCATGTTTTGACAAACAAGCTCAGCAGAACAGGAAATTATTGCCCTCTGTACAACATTAAATTACTGACATCAGTTGCTGTAAATACTGTAGTGCCACCATAAAGCTACCAGCACCAGTATGCTCTTAATCCTTACAAAACTAGAGAGAAAGAGGTCAACTCTAACACTAAGAGAAATGTGAGAGGTGCATCATAAGATAGGTATATTTACAAAATTTCAGGAGGCAAAGAATAGAAAATTTGTTTCAGATATTCTATTTGTCTTCTTTGCCCTTATTTTTTTGGCACATTCATCTATGGCATTGGGCAGTAAAGTAAAAGAACATTCATTATGTCTGTCAAAGTTAAAACACTGTAATAAAATGACCTATAAAA
Source organism: Monarcha castaneiventris obscurior (assembly GCA_026261815.1). Lineage (NCBI taxonomy): Eukaryota > Metazoa > Chordata > Aves > Passeriformes > Monarchidae > Monarcha > Monarcha castaneiventris. The sequence goes on along the minus strand of JAMPIT010000566.1, from coordinate 35,983,242 downwards.
CTCTCCTTATCCTTTTATATTGATCACTGTATTTTTTCTCTCATTGATGAACAACATTTTAATAATCTATTGATTTTTGTCATCAAAGTATAAGCATATATAATTTGCTTTTTTACATACATTCATGCAGCGCTATTTTGAAATATGCTCCCTGATTAAATATTATCTAGAGTTTAAGATTACATTTATCCTCATTTTTTTTCTTTGAAAATGTCTTGACCCAATTTGAACAACAGTTTGTGTCCTCGCCCCCACCTCTCCAAAAAAACGCACAACAACCCACCAAAAAAAAACCCCAATGACAAAAAAACAACTAACAAAACAACCAAAAAAAAGCCAACCAACCAAAAATAATCAATAAAAGCATCTCCCCCCAAAAAAACCCCAAAACAACCAAAAAACAAACCAACAAAAAACAAACCAAACAAGAAACAAAAAAAAAACCAACAGAAAAATTCTGGAGAGAAACAACATCTGATATGAAATACTGTAACTTTTCTTGAAATGAACCATTACTTAATAAGCTAAATTCTCTGCAGAGTAATGGCAACTCTTAAAAAATGCATGAATGCTCCATTGCTTGTATTCGATTTTGCTGTGATGTGAAATATGGGATGTGAAATATCCTTCCACTTCCCTCTGCCACTGCCCATTAGGAAGTATAGTTAAAATGCTGTTGCTGACACTCTTTTATTTGAAATATTCAGACATTTAAGAATGCAGAGAGTTGTTTCCCTGAGCTCTGGAAATGCTTCTCTGTATCAGATTATATATTGCTATCACTATGGACTGCAAATTTACTTGCAAATTGTAATTTGATATTTCACTTTAATGGCAAAAAGGAAACCCCAGTCCAGGATCAGGCAAACCCCCTGGGCATATTCAACCAAGAAGGATTTTTCTTAAAATGGAAAAGACATTTGACTGCAAATTCCCGAAAGACATTAAAGTATTCATGACCAGATCTACCACAGTATTTCCCAGGGAGAGTCTTTGACACATGAAGAATATGCATAATGCAAATATATTTTCCTTATTGCCGGGGCCTTCCCATTTGCTAAATTTAGAAGACAAGACTTATGCCCTTTTGTGCAACAGAAATAATAACTGCAATTTCTGGTTTGAGTGCTGTGGTATTTTCTGTCCGTAAACTCTTCTGAATTCCTTGGATTTCTCTGCTTGATGCTTAGTTTAATCAAGTTGATCACTTGGCTTGTGGAAGAGCAAACAGTAGAGACAGATCCTGGCTGAAAAATATCCATCAACCAGGTTCAAGCTGAATGCTAAGGGATGGTTGAACCTAAAAGTTGAAATCAGCCACATTCTCTAGAAGTGTGTTTCTAATACCATTTTGGGTTTTTTTTAGTACTATGATATTTCCCTAGCTGAACAGCAACTTTGAGGAGGAAATGCAGAATGACTATTTCACCTTCTAAGGAACATCCACACTGAATTGTAAATGGTCATTATCCACCAAGATAAACCAAAGCAAGCTGCCACATTATTTGCAAGCTAAGAAGCAATATATGCAATTTAGGCACTATACAGTTCTATTAACCTGAGCTCCTGTTTCTTTGTATGTAATGCCACAGGCACTAAGTTTAGCAATAGCATTTCCATGCCTGTATAAGGAAAAAAGTTTATATATTTTTTCAAGCCTTGAAGCTTATAGTTGGAAGAAAGGACAGGGATTTTAATGACAGACTAAATTCTGCTCAGAAGATATGAAGCTCAATACAAGTCCTTTTAAATAAGCTTCTTGGCTTGCCTAAAACTTTGAAGACCTGAGGATCACTGCATATACACAAGTCCCAGCAGCTGTTTGGTGGCATGTGAGACAGACAGCGTGCTATCAATGCATTTTCTAGTAGGTCAGAGCTCCAAAACCATGACTGTGGTTTTAAGCATAGAACATGATTTTCTTAAAACCGAGAGATCAAACCATGTGCCAACCCTTCTGCCAACACAGTCCCAGTGCCTGGACAGCCTCAGGACTGGGTAGCACAAGTGTGGGTGCGTTGCCTGTTTGCAGCTTGCAGGATTCGTTCTTCCATAGCCTTCAGAAAAGGTCTGATGTCTGTGGTGATGAAACACAATACACAAGATACATTTTGTCAAATTCTTGACAGGTGATAAAAAACGCTTGCACAATGCATTCTCTTCTTTTGTCAAAGATTTTTCACAGTCAAGATATACAATAATGGGGAAAAAATAGCATTTTGAATACATCATTCATACCAAATGCTTAGATTCTGAAATTCATCCTGGTTACCACATGGACGCTTCTGCTGAAGCTGAGCTAAGGAGGCAACAATCACTAAAGGCTCTGTCATAACTGTATGAACACCAAGTTTGTGCTTCCCCAGCAATTTAAGATGATGTAACCTGAGAGTATCCCAGTACTCAGTTCCATCCTTGTCTGAGCTGATGCTGAAGCTCATGTGGTGAGATGGTAAGAGGTTCAGGGATCTCTTCTGGCTTCAGACTGAGCACTGCTTCATTTTGCTGGGGTAGGTTTCAGCTGGGTGTTCTCCTGGTCCCAGCCTGGGCAGGGCAAGAGAAAAGGAAGGCAGCTCCCAGTGGCAAAAGGAAGGCAGCTCCCAGTGGCAATTGGTCTGATTTACACTGCTGTGGCCATCCCTCACAGAAGGGAGATTTTTTCCCAGTTCACCTTTTCAGTTGGTTCAAGTGAGCTTACACTACACAACAGCAACCAAAAGAGAAGTGCAGAAAACAGAAACTGAAGCACAGTGCTCCATGCCATATCCTTAGTCCTTCTTGTCTCAAAAAAAATACTGTAATTTTACATCAGCAGCTTAGACAAGACAACTGAAGACAATCCAAATCCATATGCATAGCTTCCCAGGACTTTAAATTACTAACTTTGGTGTTGCAGTAAAGCAGGTTTTTTTATCACTGGGCAGAAATCACCATGTTTTCATCCCATTTTGGGAATAAGTAAAGAAAAATCCCAGCCCTACTGTAGTCTTTGAGTTTATAGTTGATGAAGTTGGGACTGCAACAGGAAACTTTGCTCCATCAGTCTGCTGAAGGAAATGGTGTAACAGGCCCAGATCCTAAGTCCTCCCAGGGTTCCTTTTTCATGCTCTACACAGGATTTCAGGATTTCTTCCAGCATAAAAAACCAACTGAGATTAAGCACCGTTAACTGTGTTTGAAGGCTGTTTTGTTTATTCCTCATCTTCTCACACCAAAAATAATAAACATCAAAGTGGTAGTTTTTCAAAGAATTTAATTAATGAAAAGAAAATAAGTATATGCTCTCTTGAAGGAGCATAAATATCATTGGCTTCCAAAGCATTTTAAAGAAATATATGTACTTACTGTTTTTAAATCAACATAAATAAATCAGCAATCCAGAAAAATGGATTACTTACGACATTCATTTTCCATTGTGTATTTAAGCCCTTAGGAACATCCATTTTTCGTGTTCAGACCTTGTTCTGGTTCTTTGCAACTCTTTTTATAATTTCTTTAAGACCATATTTCCACAGACAAGGAACTATTCTGCAAAAATGATAAAGTGACCTGTTAGAGATATTCCAAAACTCTATTCTTCATGTCTATCTATAGCACTGCCATGCATGCTTCTTGGAAGCATTAATAGCTGCATTTCATTTTACTATATAAATATTTAAAGTTTGTAATTTCTCTGTTGCTGACACAGCCAGTGCCAATGCAATGCCATGTTTCATTATCAGTTCCTAGTATACACATAATCTTGTCAGACTTTGCTTCCAATAAATATAGCATGATATATTTTGAATATTTGAATAGCTGAGTGCATTCATATTGCTTGCAGCCATGACCTGCTTGCAAATTCCCAGCTAAGAAGTACAGCCACATGGAACAATAACCTGAGAGGATTGTGCCAATATATTTTCATTAGTCAGTGACACTTAGCTGGGGGAAAAAAAAAAAAAAAAAATTAAACTGCATCCTTGAGAAATAACTGAACTGGCCTCCTGGATCCCCACATTGGGATGAACCACATTCAGGACCCATATGGGTATTGTTTCAAAGTTGTAGGTGCAAAGTTCCAATTTAATCTACCCATATCCAGTCCTTCTTCAGTGATTTGACAATCTTTTTCTCCACAAGAGTTTTCTTGTGCATGAATATCCAGGAGGAGTGATCACTCTCTCAGCTATTCTGGGAAATCAGTCTCAGTTAATGGTCTCAGATTCTGAACAGGCTGTGAGTTTCCTATTATTCTGCACCTTTCTGAAAGCTACAAGGTGTTTTATCAAAAGTGAAGATAATTTGGAGGAAGTCTCTCCTTTCATGTCAGATAACAGAAAATGTAATTTTAGTTAATAGGAACACTTTGTGAGACTTCTGCTGCTGCATAAGTACATTCAGAACTCCTGAATTCCTGTGGAGTGACACAATATTATGTGGGATGTACCCAGTCTCTAACACAGGTTTTATCCACATGCATAATTTTTAAATATTTTTTTCTGAAATTTGTGGACATACAGCAGCCCAAGCAGAGTTACCCTATAATAACTCTGACTGGACATCATGAATTCCTTCATGCACATCTGTGGTTTGGTCTGACAGTTTCAGAAGGCTGGATTTACTGCTTGGGCAGGATCCAGTGGTGACTGCCTATTGCCCTGTAGCAGATCTGGTGAGCACATACAATTAATGGAATCATAGAACAGTTTGGGTTGGAAGAGATTCTAAGACCATCTAATTCCAAACCCCCAGCCATGGGCAGGAACCTTTCACTCAACCAGGTTACTCAGAGCCCGATCCAGCCTGGTATTGAACACTCCCAGGGATGGGGATCCCACAAGCTTTCTGGGTCTCCCCATTTCACTGACATAAATCATTACAGGGGTTACAGCAATTCAGGAAGATTTCCATCCCCTGTGTCTGAGCTACACTGTCCAGTAATGCAAGCACAGAAAATATGATTCGCTGGAAATATTCGAGGCCTGTGAAAATGGATGTTTGTAGATCTGGTCCCTAGACACTGGATAAAATGTCATGGTACCTAAGCTGTCCCTCCAGTTGGTCGTCCCAAATTTCTGTTCGCCTGCTGTGTATTTTGATCTCCAGCATTACTGATTAGCTTCAGTTTATTCTTTTTGACATATTAAATAGTGCTGAACTAGGGACAAAGCAAGGGTTAATTGCCCTAGAAAACATCTAAAAATATATTTGGCTGCCAAACTAAAAATTCAGAAAAGTCCAGACTTACAGAATTAGATCCTACTTAGCCATCCCTTGGACTCAGGTAGAGACATTTCCCACCAGCATCAGTGTCTCCCATTTGCCATACATGAAACAAGCCACATCCCAGGAGGTGGGCCATAAATGAGGCTTTCTTTAGTGACAGTTGTATTTGAGCATCTGCAGCACTGGACCCTACTGGAAATACAGGCCAGCCAGGTGTTCCCATGGTTCATGGTGAGAGACCAAATAACACTGGGATGTGGGATACCCAGGTCCATATTCCACTGACTTGACTGGAATTAACACTGAGTGCTGTATGTTACATAGAGGAGACAAAAAAGTCCGTTTTCTTGGGTGAGATCTCTAACTACCAGCATCCTCTTTGCTGCTGAGTTTTGTGCAAGAAACGAACTATCTCAAGCTGGCAGCAGGTCTTTGGGGGGAATCCATGGCTCTATATACAAAGAAGGAAATAAACAACCTCCCCCAGCACTGAAGAAGTCCTTCTAAGGGCAGAGATTTCTAAGCCTAATATTTATATATAAAATTCTTAAATACTTCCATCTCCTTTAGCCTACTGAAGTAGGAACAGGTCCAAAATGTTAGGTCTGCAATCAAGTTTACAGTGCTAAGCAGTGTTATACAAAACTACCCCTGCAGTTCTATAATACACCCCAAAATTTTTTTTAAACTTTATGTTGCAAAAACACATGAAGACCTGCAAAACTATAGACTATCTTACGAAGAACAAACTAAAAAGGGGAAGACACATGTTTTCTACCACACAGCTCAATAGCACAGTCAATAAACACAGATGCACAAAAAACAACATTTGCCCCACAGAGCTCTGTTCCACTACTTGGCCATAATTTGGTTCTTGCAGCTTCCTATTCAGCTCAGTTCCTTTCTCCTCTGAAACCAACTGGTCTCTTAGAATGATATTTAAATAGTTTTCCTGGTCTTTACTGGGCAGGCCGGTGAATAACCACACAGGGGGTGGCAAACTCTTCTATCAAGGATCATAGTGAATTCTGTTTAGATACACTAAAATTAAAGGAGAAACCCCTCAAAATAGTATTAAGATGTCTTTAAAGTAAATTTCAGGTTTATCATACTTTTTTTATTTAAAGCCCAAAGTAGTCAGTAGTAGTCCTCTAAAATGCATCACTCTTTTAAAGGTTCAGTTGTCTCTTTATTGTTTTTTTGGAGAAAGCATGTGTGCATGTACCTCCTATCCAAAGAATGATCAACCTTTCTGTCCCAAGGAGCAGAGTGAGAGCTTGATCTCTTGCTGGATGAATGCCTATGGAGCCAACGATGAATTTGGCATGGTGTACAGATGAAGGGAAACACAGTAGAGAAGGTGATGAAGAATAAAAGATGGGGAAATATCAAAAAGTTCAACAAAGGCTAGCGTGCAATATAGTGGTGAAAAAATGGAGGGCTTAATTTCAGCCTAGACTAGCTTTTTTATTTTCACTTGTTGGACATTTCAACTGGTTTAAACATTTATTACTTATGGCATTTGATTTTCTTCCCAATAAAATGACACAAAGAAGAACTGACCTTTTTTTGTTTTGGCTGTTTGCCTTGGGGAGGACCTTAAGGATCTTGACATTAACTTGTATCTTGTAAACATCCGCAGTAGCACCATTTTAATGGTGTTTATGAATGCATGGGGCTTATTTAATGGGAAAAAATAATTCTATAGCCATGCAAGCTTTCCAGGTGCAGTCTGAAAGGGGTAAAGGATTGACTCCTTTTAGCACTTAGCAGACTATTGGTTGTGGTTATTATGATATGCTAGTCAACCCTGGGGATCACAGCTGCTCGTCTTAACATATCTAATGAAGTGCAGATGGGAAAATTTACAGGGAAGCCTTCATCAAAGCAGAGAAAAAACCACGAAATTTCCAGTATTAATTTGCTGGTCACACTGATACAGAGCTACTATACAATCTGGGAATTATCTTTTCCAGAACAGACTTTATAGTTGCTGGAACTGATCCAGAGCCCTTTGCAGTGAATGGCAGTTTCTGAATTACACGGGATTACCTTCACTGACTTTAAATGGTCTTTGGATCAGGTCCATAATGAATTATTGCTTAATATAGTCCACAATCATGATAAAAAATGCTAGATAAAAACCACAAGGAAGAAAAGAATACAAATTACAAACTTCTGTCTCTCGATTTCCCTTTTAAAAATTCCCTATTTAACAGATAGCATTGAACCAGATTGCAACTAATTGCAGTCTGATCAACCCTGTCATTCATAAACCTAGGTCTTCTCATGATACTCTTCAAAACTTGGGTTCCATTTTTTATGGGGCAGTGATAATGTGGTGCAATCCAGACTGTCTGCTGAAACTGATCATCTTACAGGGCCACTTCTAGTCCTATATGATCCCAGTAATCACCCGTGTTTAGTACACTGCAGTGAGTGTCTAAAGCTCTGAATTAAACAGAAGCTATGTTCAAAGTTTAAAGGATCAAATTAAGCAATAGATTATATCTGACCTAATTAATAGCATCTCGTGTGAGGATGAGCTTCTCATTTTTACATTTCCTTCAAGTTAATAGGAATAATGTAATTATCCACATGATATCTAAACCCCTCCGAAAACATGATTATGGGACTTTTCTGTGATTTTAATTTACCTTGTGGAATAATTAGTAAACAATAAAAGACAGAGTCAATATATTTAACAATAACAGAGTTAATAAACAACAACCTTTTCTGGAACTTTTGAGTTTCTATATTTGACATTTTGCCACTCAAGAAATTCCTCCCTAATCCTAAATTACATAGCAAGTACACAGCTAGTTAAGTCCTAAAAACGCTGGGCTGCTCCCTGGCATAACCTGACATTGTATCCACACACAAAAACAGGGCATGCCTGGGGGAACCTCCCGGTGAGAGAAAAAGTCCTCACTGCTCTGAGAAGGCACTAATGGCAGGCGGGCATTAAATTACTGACAGCAGAGTTATTTTCTCTCTTTGCTTCCTCCACTTCTCCCACCCAGGAGGGATGTTTAGCTGGCAGTGGGTCTGAACAATGAGCAAGCCAGTGCTCCTCAGGGTGGTCTCCAGCCACTGCAGGAAAGGACTGCCACCACCTCAGCCTTTAAAAAGGGAAAACTCTAAGAATGAAGATACAAATATTCATCCTCCCAGAGGGTAACAGGTACTTTCTGGTTGACCTGAGGTGAGTCTAAACCTAGGCCTGAGGGAAAACAGCATAGGAAACTCTGTTCTTCAGTCTTTTATGCTAAGCAGGAAAGGCAGATTCCCCCCAGCCTGGCAGCTGCTGTGAACATGCACAGTGTCACCCAGCCCTCTTGCCTGGTGTGTGTAAGAACAGACACCGACTGCAGCAGCTGTGAATTCAACCAGGCTGAGATGTTAAATGTTGCTGCTCTGAATATCACTCATTTAATTTCTCCTTTGGGAACGCTCATCTAAAAGTGAGGAGATTTCACTTCCCATGTAGAAGGCAAGAGGTCATTTTCACCTCCCCTTCACAGAGTGAATAGGTGGAGAAAGCTCAAGTAATGGATCTTCACAGTGACCCTTTTAGCATTTTGCAGTGAGGTGTATGCAGATTTTTTGCTTAAATTCTGATAGTGCCTGAGAAGAAGCTTTAAAATGGCCTTCTTTCTTTATAAGTACTCTGCATTAGTTGAGTCAGTTTGCAAATGGAAGTATCTTGGTTTGTCCCTACTGCCACTTCTGTTTAGCTGTGAATCTGAATATCAAGCAGAGTTATTTTGTTCCTTGTGGACCATCAGCAGTAATACTCACCCTCCATTTACAAGTTTGTTAAGAGAACTATTGATGGGTATGAGTCAGCACAGTAGTCCGTTGTTTCCCAATTATCTGATTTGTTCCATAGGTTTTATAGAAAAAGGGGAGGAGGGGAAACAAAAGGTTAGTGGCAAACTGAAATAATAAGACACAGACACTAAGCAGCAGGTGCACCAAGGGAGAAGGGGTTTTACAACCCTGAATACCAATCCAAACTCGAAAAAGCACCAAGAAAGGTGATATTGAAAGCTGGCATGCACTCCCGTGTCCCCAAGGCAGGGCTGCCTCTGTGTGGCAGTGATGAGTTTATCATCCAGTGTCCAAACCTTTGGCAGGGAACAGATAAAGCCCTAACTCTCAGTGGGAAGAAAATGGTGTGTGCAGGTATTGATCCCACCTGAAGAGATGGTCTGTTATCTACCCTGCTTGCTGAGAACACAGTTTCTTGTGTGCATCTAAGGATATTAAATATCTATTTACTTGATACTAATAAATTTTAGACTTGGGACAGTATCCAAATTTAACATAAAAACAACCATATAAAAAATACGTGTTTTTACGAATTTCCTGAAAATCAGTGGGTGGCTTAGAGAGAGAGAAACCCTAAATGACCCTGTGGGTGAAAAGGCTTCAGCATGCACTGCCCACTGCCCAGGTAGCAGAGGAGCCAAGCTAGACAGGTGTGCTTGGAGGGCTCCAGTGCCCCCAAACGTGCAAAGACTTTCAAACCCTATTCAGTGTTAGAGCATTTGACTGCAAATGCAAAGCTAAGGAACCCAGACGGTGTTACTGCTGCTGATTGTGGAAGTAGCTGCTAACTTTTGTGTTTATGGAGGAAATCTTGAAAAGCCTGGAGCAAAAGACTAGAGAGGTGTGACTTTTCCCATTCATCTCCATCAACTATTAATCATGAAATCTAAAAGTGACAATTTAATTAGCAATGTTAATGATTTCACTGAGATCAGTTTTAATCAAAACATATGATGATTTGCTTGTCTGAAAGTCTTCAGCTGTTTTATCCTTCTACAAATCTTACTTTTGCCAAAATCCCTTTAACTTCTCAAAAATTCTAATACCTTCACCTTCCATAACCCACAGCCTACTTGAATCTGAAAGGAAAGAAGAAAATACACTAAATTTTAAGTCAATAGGGAGAGCCTAGAGTGACTGTGGTGGTTGCTGGATTCAATTGCTTTTTGGTCTGCCATACCAGAGCAGAGGGGAACATGGTTCCTTCCATGGGACACAGAAATCTTTGGCTTCAAGGTGCTTCTCAAGGCTGTCTGTTCAGTTATTTTTAGCCATCTTGCAGGCAAAGGGCCTAAAATTTCTTTTTAATGGATTTATAGTCTGTCAGTATTTTGCCTTTTTTTTTTAATTCAAAACTGCTCTTTCATACACACATAAAAGCACACATGCCTGATTAATTTTGATACATTGTTCTCACAATGAAGAATTGTTTACTGGGAAAAAAGTTTTGGAAAATAAAAATTGCAGTGGTATACCCAGGATTCTGTATTGCCAGCTTTGGCTAAAACATCAGAGACAGATGCATCATTATTTTCCCTAAACACTGTCAAGTATGATAATCACATCAGTCTTTCCTTTATCATCACTCAGAAACAAAGATTTACTCTAAATCCAACCTTTTCCCATAAAAATTCAGATATTTTCCCCTGTCAAATTGAGTATGGGAACATTAAAACTGTTAGCATTTTCCTTCCTGAAACTCAATGCATGTGACTTTAATTGTGATAGGGCCCAGTATGTCAGACAGAAATGTATTTCATTTTATTGAGAATGGTGAAGTTCAAATGTAAGACAATGGTTTCTTCAGCATAATTCTGTGATGATGTTAATTTTGGCCTGAATTAAATGTCATTTGTCACCATTAAGCAGAAAATAAAAAACATACAAGCTAATTAGAGAGTCCTCTATAAAAATATTGCTATTGAACAAGTAAAGTTAAAATGTTTTATTGTCATAATATGTCTGTTTCAAATTAAGGAGAAATCAATGCTTATGATAACTTGAAGAACATTATGATTTTATTTGGAGTTTTTGGGAAAGCATCCAAAAAGTCTTGGTTTTGAATATTTCTTCAATACGTTCTTGGTAATGCAGAAACAGTCGAGTGTCCTGGAGTTACGGGATGTCAAGGAGTAATAGGGTGATATGCTCCCTTCTAATCAATAAATGGCAGCATTGTCTATTAAAAACAGACTTTTACAAAGTTAATTCAACACACATTCCTGTGAATGAATGATTTTCACTCTGGTTTGAGCTTTTCTCTCACACTGAGGCAAATTCAGATGATAAACTGCCCCATCATTTTCAGTTTTTATCTATCTCAACATCCTCAGGTCACAAAGTACTGGGAATTTCAGAAGCAAGCCAGTCAGGATTTCTACTGCAGAAAAGCAGCTTGGATCATTCAGTTGATCCTGAGCAAAATCTCCAGCCACAATTTAAAACTGCTTCTGTTTGTTTGCCATTTAATACTCTTGACAGAGCTCCACTGAAGCCAGTATTCTCCGCGTCCTGAAGTCAGACCCCATATATAGCTGATGTAACACACCTGAATAAACTGACAGATGCATGGATCTCCTTCCTTGTCAGAAAATAAGTTATATAACTACCAGTCTGTATAATTATCATTATGAAGTTATTTATCTCTTCATACAACCTCAGTCACTAACACTGCTTCTTACAAGCATGGATGACTCAGGAGAGCTCCACCAGAGCCTTGTCAGAGCCAGAAGAGTCATGCTGATTCCTGCCAGTTGCTAACCCCAGTTTTCTCCTTCCTCTTTCTCCCCCTATCCTTCACAGGATGACAGACACTCTGCTCATTACATCTGTTTTTATGCACTAAATCCAACAAAGCTCAGTCCCTCTTCAAGAAATTTTTCTATCTGTAATCCACAGTTCACGTCCCTTGTCACGTCTGTACCAGCCGGCCAGAGAGACAGTAATTGTCAAAGAGATTTGCCCTTCAGTTGCTAACACGTCCCACATTTTATTCAGATTTTTGATTTTATGTCTATTACAAGTGTGAAAACCCATCTTCCCAAAGGCTGGATGCAGCCTATGTCTTCATTACATATGCCCTGCACCATGTTCCTTTTGGTTTGTGTGCCCTCCTCCAGTTCACCCCTCCTTATTACTGTCTTCTGAACATTTGCAATTTCTTACTATTTTCCTTAAACCAGGGCTTGCTGAGAGCTGAGAAAATAAATCATGTAAAATCCTCACAGTGTGTTTCTCATGTCATATAATCTTTTCTTGGGCACATTCAAAAAGAGCTGAATGGCCTTTTGTTCTTACTCAGCATGTCCATTCTCACTTCACTGAAGTATGTGTTAGTCTGCAGCCCACACGAGGTCTTTTTGGTCTGTAACAAGGGAAGAGTTCCTTATTCCCTGTTCCAGAGGTGTTACTAGACATGTGTCTAGCCATGTAATAAGTAACTCTTTTTGGGGAAAAAAATAACAAGCTGCTGTCAGGAGATGATTTTTCAGCTGGTCTGTATACCCTGCATGTGTTGGGAAAATGAATTGATGAATGATATTTTGAATGATAAATTTTTTTACATAGAAGGTAAACAAATGGGGTACCCATGAAGTACCTGTCAGGTGGCAGCAATGACAGGTTAAACTGGGTGTGCCAATTTGTGTGGCTAGAAACATCACTAGGGGCCAGGCAACACCTGGAGTAACAGGAGAAACTTTTGCTGTTGGAAGAGCCAGGTGACAAACATCCTTCCAAAAGGAGCTGTGCAAAACACTACAGACAGGCTTAGCCTGTCAGAGATAGTACAGGAAAGGAGACATGGCCTGATAAAAGCTTGTACTTCTATCAGGTGCTGTGACACCTCGTGTAAAGCTACAGAATGAAACAGAAGAGAAACCTCATTACCACTCTCAGTAGTGCAGTTGCTGGAGTGGCTCTATACCAGTTTATACTAGCAGAGAATCTGCATGGAACTCTTTTTTTTAAAAAATCATTTTTAAACCCTTTCCTAGAAAGGGGATTCCCACTGTTGCTGCATTTGGTCAGGAACTACTGAAAGTTTAATGACCTTTGCAAGCACAAATGACTCTCCACCGATGCCCATGACACAGCTAAACTCATTGCCCACATAGACAGAGTCCGTTTGCTCCTGGGATGTTTTCAGGACCTTCCAGATAATCCAGAAATATACATACTCAACCAGGTCTTTATTGCAAAGACAATCTGGAGTGAAAGGGAGCTCCCCACAAGGGGCCATATGTGCCAATATGGATAACATGAACCATTCTTAGTGCAGGTTCCATCTTTATTGGAGCCTTAACAGGTGCTGATGGATCCCTTCTTCCCATGGTGAGCTCAGGTGTGAGTTGTTCAAGTAGGAAGGTAGAATCACTTTCAAAAATCTCCTCTAGAGACCTCACCTTCTCAGAGCATCTGCTGCACTCGTTGCTAAGTCAGTCCATAGCCTGAAGATCATTGCTGACTGCCTAACACAACCAGGACCACAATGTGAAATTATAATGATGGCAAAAATATTTTGTTTTAAAAATCCAAGCATCCCCTGAAGTCCAGGAGGTCAAGAATCCTGGGCTAATAGGAGCAATTATAGGACAAGTTCATAACATCGTACTGTCACTTGCATTAGAATTCAAGGTGAATGATATGGATTGACAGATGCAATCAGTGACCTGGGGAGAGCACCTTGCTTAGTGCAGAGAAACTTCTGGCTGGGTTTTGTCTCTGATACCAGTTCACAGCTCCCAAGGAGCATAACCCCAACACTGTGCACCTTGGGCTAGAACACCTCCAGTGTTTACCAGCTGCAGTCAAAGATCTTTGCCCTCCTGCAGGGAAAAAACAGGATCAGACTCAGAAGAAAATAGATAAATAAACCCATGTAGCTGGGTGAGTAATCCCCCTATTCTATTTTTTGCTGATATCCAGCATACATCAACAAACCTCTGGGATCTCTTGGGGGAATCTACTGAGCACTGTATGCGGATGCTGTACGTGAGATATTTGAGTTTATTTTTTTTCACCAAAAAAAGGTTGAAAAAAGAGTTGATAATTATTTTTGGCTATGTGATCAAGATGTAGAATCAAAACAGAGTAATTTTTTCCCCCTCCCTAACAGGGCTAGGAAAAACAGCAGTGAGCTTAAACAGCAGCAAGGGAAATTTAGGGTAAACACAGAGTAATCTTTCCTGATGAAAAGGATAGCCAACTGTTCCACCACCGGAGGACTGTAAAGCCTAAGTTAGACAAATTGATCATGAAATCCTGCCAGAAGAAAAGACAGACAGTAGATAGTCTCTTCTGTCTCTATTTTTAAATTTTTGTGAGGTTTGGGGAATCCTTCTGTTGGACTGGCTTTAGCTGCTTGACAATGTCTTCCGTGGCAAGCCACACAGCAGAATTCCAGTCAAAGTGTCAAACAGCAGAGACTATTTGGTATGGCTGCAGAATGCAGACATAGTTCTAGAAGAGCTAGAAGATGCCCAGGTCTTTGGGATTTACAGCAAAGGACTGAACAAAAAAAACAGGTCCTGGGATTTACAAACTTCACTTCTGAACCTCCATTTTTCTAAGCAGCACCTCAATCTTTCATTCTCTACTGTGTGAATGTACAACTATTACACACACAAAAAAATGAACAAGGGAAGCAAAAAGGGTGCTTCTGAGCAGTGAAGAGAAAGGGGCTTTATAGAATTATTGTCTTCACACTTACAGGAAATGCAAGGATGTTACAGTGATTGCAGTTCTGGATTGAAAAGAGTATGTATTCTGAAATTATAGGAGTCACCTGCCCTTGACCCTGTCTTCCAAGGAAATCAATACTGTATCTGGCATTACGCATGCCACTAGATTTCAGCTAGCTTTGATGTCTAGTTATTTTTTCAGCCCATATTGAAGTCCTTCATTCACTAGTTCCAGTTTTCCCTAGGTTTTTGTACAAAACCTTTTTTTTTTCCAAGTTTTCTCATATTGAAAATTATTTCCCGATTCACCTGGTAGCTTTCTGACAGAACAGAAAGAACAAAAGGTGGCTTATCTCCTCCTCTATTGACAATATCACCTCAACTTCAATGTTTCCAGACTGCTGTGCTTTGTTTTCTGTGTGCTTTGAATTACAGTTCTTGTACCTTTGGAAGAGTGAGGTTTTCTTCCCTCCCTCCTGAGAGCTGCCCTGTTCCTCCTAAAGCTTTTATTTTCTTGTCCCTTTGCTGTCTTGGTATTGACAGAATCTTCATTACTATCTGATTCTGTCACCTCTCATTCTTTAATGATGCCATTTCTCTGCCTCAGAAAAGTGTTTCAAGGATTACTTCTGTATCTGCCCAGGTGCTTTGGAGGAGGATCAGCACCATCCTCAGATTCCCAGTCATTGTGCCCCCACCATGGCACAGGCAGATCCATCTCAGTTATACTCCATGTGTGTCATGTGCCTCTAGAACTGCACCAAAGAGAGGCTTGAGTCACCTTAGTTTAGCAATTAGTGTACCAGGGAGTGTCAGGAACATTCCACGGTCCTTTGGCATCTTGAGCTGTTAGTGATATGCCTTAACTGCAGGAGAGCAAGGACAGGCTGCAGGATGGGACTTTGTCTGCCTGCACCCCTTTCCTTTTAGAAGCATTTTCTTGACACGCCTCCTCACAGACAAAGTTAATCTGTCTTTTCTAACATACAGCTGCTGCAGGCTGATGTTTCCTAGGCAACATTCCTATGGAAAAGCAAACTACTGACCGTTCTCACCATGCTCTTGTGAAGTCAAGCTATAATTTCCTTTATTATCCTTCAAAAATGTGGTTGCCACTATGCCGGTGAAAAGGAAGACAAAGTAGCCACTACTAATTCCCAAGAGCCACAAGCTGGTCTTTACACCCTGCTCTCGACAGCGCAGCTGTGAAAGTGCCCTTTAGGTTCATAATAATTCCTAGGAAAATTAACATCAGCTATTTTTTTTAAACAACAGAAATTTTTCCAGTTTTTTATTCAATTGGGGAACACCTATCAGCTAGGTGTACCATAACTAGTCTTCTTATTTAAACCAGCTGTAACCCCTAGGTCAGCAGTCTGGAGGGGAGGGGAGGGGAGGGGAGGGGAGGGGAGAGGAGAGGAGAGGAGAGGAGAGGGAGATATTATAGAGATTATAGTCCCTGGGCTCTGTTGCAGGAGGCTCCTGCTGATTGCTGAGGTCAGAGGGACACACTCTGAATGCTCACAGCACTGCACAAACTCAGCTGTTGAAGTGCTCCCCTGTTTTCTGTGTCTGTCTCCAGCACACCATGAAATTTTTATTTTTGTAAGCTAATCCAGCCCTGCCTCCCTGATAAGCATGGCTTTAAACTTAATTGTTTGTTTATTTGTTTGTTTTTTGGGGAGGAGGAAGGAAGTAGCAAGAAAAGCATCGAATGCTGACGCAATCAAGCACAGGAGAGAAAAGCAAAACCTCTCCAGCAACAGGTGGCACCTAAACAAATGCTGAACAAGGCAGTTCATCAATATGCTCACCTCGTGCTTCCCAGGCTGTCTTTCTCTCAGATTCTTAACTTGATGGACCAGTGATTGCCCATTTTTTCTCAAGAGACACGACTAAAGCCTATCAGAGGAACTTGCCATGTCTATTCTTAGCCTCCAGAGCTATTGTGGGAGAAAAGAGGTGCAGTTCTTCTGCTAGCCAAGACAAAAAAAGATCAGCTGTCTGCAAGCTGATAAAAGCAAAGCTGCAATTTCCATTTACTTTTCAGTTTCATATGTGCCATGTTGGACTGCTTCAGCTCCCTATCTCTGCAAGATTTGGCTTATATTAGCAAAGCTCACGTTCTATGGAGCAGCAGTAGGTAACAGGAGAGCCACCACCACTTTCTTTTTCAGAAAAATCACTCCTAAGCAAGAAATAACCCTGTCCTCACAATCACAGCAATTGTACACCAGAGACATACAAAAGATTGAAATAGGTGGTGTGTTTTAGATGGCTCAGACATGCACATGACACTAAAAAGAGACTGTTATTTTATACAAGGGAGATGTGGATTCCTTCTTCCCTACTTTATCCTGAGCAAGCTATGGGAGAACATGAGCTGCAGAGGGCAAGGTGCTGGCCATTGGTGATCCCCAGGGGATTTTCTGCTCCAGCTCCCACAGCCTTGAGGCGTTTACCATCACTGTAACATTATGCAGCTGGCTCTAGAGCAGAGCAGGTGCAACTCAAAGGCCCTGATAGAGTAATTCTCAGTACTTGTATGAGGGAGCTTGTGTGCCTCACACACAGAAGATGAGGCAATATAGCTGTCTTTGTGGGCCTTGCCTATGACCCTGTGCATTCAACAATCAGGAGGAAAAACTCTCTCCCCTCCACGCTCCCAGAGGGCTGATGCAGGTCACACATGACTGAAGGCAGCTATTTCACACTTGGCTTGCAGAGGGCACAGCATGCGTGTCTGGGGAGCAGAGAGAGGAGGGAATGGGGGAAGGAGGAGAAGGAAAGAAGACAGGGCAATGGGACTTGAATCTGTCCTTGACTCATTCACAACACCAGCTGGATATAAATGCAATTCACTTAAGAGACTTTGTTTTTAAATGTTTGTTTGGTTTTCTCTTTATAACTTGTCAAAGAAAGCTTTTATTATTTTGGGGTTTTTTTTCAGAATTCCTAAGTCCTCTTTTGTCCTATCTCTTCAGCTCTGTATAGTTAGAGACTGCCTGGTTTATCGCCAAGTCCCAGGAAACCCCACAGGCTGCCCTCCTGATGCCTTTTAAAGTTTTGAGTTCACTCACTGGGTACATTGGAAGGGAACAAACTACATTCCTTTAGAGATGACCTCCCAAGGCATACCTGGCAGATCAAACCCAGCGTGGACTTTGAAGAGATACACATAATTCAGCTCATATATGCTATCCATGGTTCTGCTGTATGGATCTGTATGCCAGTAAAAGCCTAAAATTTATTCCAGGATCATCTCAGATGACATTGAGGTGATGAGTATAATTGTTCATTCCTCTTGGTAAGTGTGCTTACAAGCCATGACACTTCCTTTCATGAAACCAAAGCAAACTGAGTTAGGGAAAACTGCCTGTTAGAGCTGTTCTATTTAGAGACAATTGCAATTCAGGATCTTAAAGCATTTCAGAAAGAAACAAAAAAATATACAAGTCTTGCTGAGAAAACAAGTTGTGAATCAAATAATCTAAAAATACTTCCCACGACCCTTTTTTTTTTTTTTTTTTTTTTTGTCTCAGGAAACATATTTGGAGAGGGCACAGGAAAAATAGCTTCGGGGTGGTGAAGTTATTGGCACATATTTGGCATGGAAGGCACTAGGAAGGCTGACAGGTTTCTTCTTTTCAGGAACCATCTTGCACTCTTTGCAGAGCCAAGTATTCCTGCTTACATCAGGCACACCCTGACCGGGATGTGTCTCTGTCCCTGCAATGCTGCACTTACAGCTTAATGTATCAAAGCCAGTGCACATTAATTTTAATTCCTATGACTATGCCAAGCTGTAAATTGAGGTGGTTCATGAATCATTCAGCTGGAGATGCAGCTTCCAGGAGAGAGGCGAGGCAGATGGTTGTGACAGCTAAATCTCCCCAGCTATCCCAGGTTTAACTTATCCATCTAGGGCAGTATTCTTATTTACTCTGCCTACTGAAGTCCTGCGAAGACAAAATATCACTTCTCCCCTGCAGCTTATTCAGCTTTCCTTCTCCCAGGAGCTATTCAGAGCTGTCAGCTCACCCTTATTTGTCCCTAACCAGCTCCAGATGAAATGAGAAAGGAAAGCCACACAGCTTCAGCTGTAGCTTGCTGGTATGAAAGTCCCTTTTGGACTGCAAGGGAGGAGAGCTTGTCTCAGCCCCTCAGGCAATAATTCAGAGGAATAGGGACATGCAAGGGCAGGGCAGGAGAAGCTGAATTTTCTCTGGTATCAGCAATAAATTATCCTAGAAGCCAGGGAGGAAGATGTTGTGTCTCACTTTCTCAGTCAATGATCAGTGTGCAGAAGAACTAGAGTGCATCTGGAGGCAGGAGAAAATGTGGGCTGAACATGGGATGTTGTCTTATAATCATACTGTGTGGCTCACAAGCTAGTTCCTTGTCTCTGCAAAGGAGCAGTTCTGATCTGCCTTGTAAAGATTTTATCATTAAGGAATTTCCCTTGAGAAGCCACACTCCCTCATTTCTCTGTCTCCAAAATAAAAGGCTCTCTGTCTCCCTCTGCACTTGAGAGGAGGGCAGCTTCTCCCCAGGCTAGGATGCACGATGCGTGAGAATTCAGGCAGGGCTCTCTGGGAGCTCTCCCATCCCAGGGTAACTCAGCTCTTGCCTATCTTCTAATCCCTGGGATGTTAAGAACAGACACCCACTCAGCTACAGCTCTGGGAAATGCTTTCACCATGAGGGATCTGAGAGCTCATCAGTGGTGCCAGTTCTCTGGCAGTTCTCTGAAGCTCAGTAGACAAGAGTTGTCCTTGGGCCCTCCTTGGTCTCCTAAGGTTAAAGCAAAATGTGAGGCATAGATGTGGACCCAAGGAGCGCCCCAAACCCAGTGCCACCCAAGGATAGGCTACTTCCAAAGCAGCTCTGCAGTGTAACAGGAGACTTTAAAAGCAGAGAGATGAAAAGCTGAGGGAATCCGCAGAATTTGCCTAATTTGCATTGTATCAATTTTGTAAACACCTCAGAAGGGATATAGCTAGAAAACTTGTTTCTACCATTAGATAGCACCTGCTTTGAATAGTAATGAACAAAGAGTGAAGAAAAGGAGAAAACAATGTTCTACAGTTGTGTTGTGTCTCCTGCAGTTCAATGAAATAGCTCCCTGGTCTGAGCTAATGAACATTTACTGTATGTTCATTTTATGGGCTTTGAGTAACTCTTCTCAGTTAAAGGACTTTTTTCAGCACATACGGGCTTCCAAATATAGTGAAACCAATTTGCTTTGAAAAGCAATATATCTGCTAAAGGGCAGTTTTATTTTCCTTTAGGTAAAGCAGAACTTTTATGAGTAGCAGGATCCCAAAATACAAAGCCCTTTAATTGGGGGCAGGGAGAGACCGTGTACTAAGACTTGTTAAAAACCTGGTGAAATATTTTAAAATCTCAAAGGAACCTGACCTCAAACCCTTTTTAGCAGCTATTCGCAACTACTCAAGCTCCCACCAGCACTTAAGCAAGGATGAACAATCACTATTTTACTACCTATGTGTCTATAAAACAAAAAAAAAATGTTTATACATTTGAAGGATCATTTGTAGACATTACACTGAGAATACACTCAGCAGTGATTAAAGAAAAGCAGGTCTGCCAAGAGACCTGCTTAGTAAAGCAATGAGACCTCGCTGCCACACTTTGTGCACTGCCCCATTCATCCCTGCCTGCCCCACACCTCAGGCCCTGTTCTCATGAGGAGTTGAAGATTGTTCTTCTTCCTCTTGCTGCTGTAACTCCATAAATCTGCAAGCCAAAGCTAAAACCTGGAGTTCAGAGACTTCTAGGGCCTGGGTGCTATGTCTGCCAGCTGAGGACACCAGGAGGCAAAAACCTACAGTCTGAGAGGGAAGTTACCACGAGTTTGCCAGTGAGAAACACTGGCAATGAGACTGTGCTGGCAGGGTGTGATACCTAAAGCTAAGCATGGTCTGTGAAGTGCCAAGATGTGAACACCAAGCCCAGACCCTGACTGTAAGCAGTGGGAAGACAGGTTCCAGTTCAGCTCCCCAGCTGAACATCCTGGTGCCACTTGAGACACTGAAGGGTAGCCAGGACACCCACATGGGGCTGGCTGATGTGATGTGGAGCTTAGGGAAGACCTCAGCCTCCTGATGGGAGACAGGACATAACACTAGAATAATTTAGTGATAATTTGCTGCATTTGAGTACATGAACCTTGACTCTACTCAGTCTAGTCAGCAGGGTCAAGGGGGTTCACCTACAACAGAGAGCAAGGTCTGGGCTGGTCAATAGCTCTCCTGGGTCAGTTAGCTGTGTTGACAGTATGGTTGTATTGAAATTATTAGGAAAAATTTCTACACTGATAGAGTAGACAAACATTGGAAGAGGCTGCCCAAGAAAGTGGTGGAAAACGATGAAAAAATGTGTAGCTGTAGTGCTTATAGACATGGCTTAGTGGTGGACTTGGCAATGCTGGGTTAATGGTTGGACTCAATGATCTTAAAGGAGTTTTCCAACCGAAGTGATTGGGTGACTCTCACTCTAAACGTAGTAACACACCGGAATTGCTCCTCACCTTTGGAGTATACATGCCTCCATTCACATGGGAGTAGAGCTGGGAATATACCTACCTCTGCAGAAGGCAGGTGTACAGCTGAATGAGGTCCAGCTTCCTTAAATACTTGGTGGGGCTGGTTAAAGTGCTTTTCCTCTTCAAAACAATTGCTGTGCACAGCCATGCATGGAAAGGTCCTGGGACAGAAAAGTCCTTACGACAGGTGAATGTGGTGAGTAGTCCCATGGGAGAAAGGATCTGGTTTCTGATCCTGGACTGGGGGCCTGGTGGGGGGGAGGGGGAATTAAGTTTTGTTTGTTCATTTGGCAGAAAAGGGGGAACAGTTAGTTGTGGGTTGCAAAAATGCATCCTCAGTCCCAGTAACTGGGAGCAGCCTCTGACTATTTTTCTCCTCCAGTGACTGACTGAGTAAATCACAGAGCTGGAGAGCTCAGTTCCCCTTTACCTGCTCTTACCCTGTGTCATTGCTATCCCTAGTTTCATTGTACTGCTGCAGAAAAAGAAGTTCTGGAGGTTACTCCTTACCTGGCCTTGCTGAAGCCTGGTCTCAGGAGTCTCACATTGAGAGTTACACAGTGAGGAGGAAAAACTGAGAACTTTTGCTGCATAAGCATCCCTGTTGGAAGAGACCACCAGGCTAGAGAAGGCTTGTATTTGCTGGTGAAGGGATTCCCTGACCAAGAAGCATGAGCAGTGCCCTACACCACAGGAGGACACAACTGTTGAGATACAGCACGACACATAAACGGGGTCCACAGAGTAATATTACACCAAAATAATATCCTGTGGAGGTATTATAGTTTTTGAATGATTATATTCTGAGAACCTGTCTGTAGGACAAGCTTCTTCTCCAAACAGAGAGACATTCTGGACCCCAAAGGTGCATCAAGTGTTGACAAAATGGCTCTGCAGTGGCTCAACAGCTAGGGCTTGTACTACCTCCAGTCAGGACAGGTTGGCTTGGATGGCTTACAGGACATCAAAAAGCTCTTACATTTCAGCAACTGTTCTTGTCTTCCACAGCAGTTTGACCTATTGTCTATGTGGGAGTATTTTTTTTACAATTCAATACCTGCCACAATAAATCAAGCTCCATATATTAACAAGAGGCTCAGAGTAAGTTAAATATCAATTGATTAATTAAATATGATGGATAATGATTGCCAGCTAACATAGGCATTTGCAATGTTATTGCATGTTTTAATAAACAGTCCTCAGATTAATTTGTGAGGATGGTGCCTATTCTGAATGCATGCTTTGTGCCTTGCCTCCCCTGCCCCACTTCGAACAAAATTATCTGCTACTGTTGTGTGGTGGCAAGCTCCTCTGCATATGGAAGCAGGTGCTCCCCAGTTATCACAGACTGACATTCAGCACCTTCACTGATGTGTAGATAATGTCAGCCTGGAAAGGTGGCAGGCAGCATCTTGTCCAGCCTTCCCTGTGGTATGGAAAGATAAGCATCTCCAGCTGTCAAAATCCTTCTCCTTTCTTCTGTATGCAAAATTTACATCCCATTTGTGGCAGCTGAGGATGAGAGAGATGCCCTTGGTTTAACATGCTTTGCAGTTAATCCTCTCCAAAGTGTATTTAAAGCCAACAGCAGTAACTCAGTATATTAAGGGATTTGGTCAGTGACCATATTTTAATGGCCATCAGATTCACGGTGCCACCCTTTATGTTGTAATTCTTTTGTGGTGCTTATGCATGCATTGCATGTACAGGCTAAAAGGGATGAAGGAATTTAATAAATCCTGGGGCCTGAGAGAAATGCAACCCTGGCCAGGAACAAAATGTGCGCCATTTCATCAGGTTTTTGTATCATTACCTATCTCAGTTTGCAGAAACAAGCTGCTTTTAATTGCAATGAAGAGGCTGATGCCTGATGGTTCGTGTTTTAAGCACTTTAAATAGCACACGATGATGTAAGCTGGAGCAATTGTGCTTGCTCTAAACAGTGGCCTGTGATGGCACAATGTGATGGCACAATGTGATGACACAATGTGATGACATGGACTGTTGCAAATCTAGCAAAAACAACCTCTAGGCATAGGTACAAGGCAATAGTACTATAGTATAGGTAACTAGTACTACAGCTGCATGAGTAAACTATTTTGATACTACAAGGAAGTATTTTAAATCCTGGTTTCTTGAGGTTTATGTGATTGCACTGTGACTGTATTTGTCTGAAAACTGTTGAGTCAGTAGCTGATTTCAATCAGCTTTGACAGAGCTTCCAAGGGTATCCTACTTTTGCCAGCTCTGCGAACACTGGGTATCTGAATAGAGTTAAAGGAGATGCATTTAACACCCTGATGAGAGAAGAGGGGAGATAAGAAAAGAAAGGAAAGATCAAAAAGAGAAAATAAGACAGAGAAAAGTTCTTGTCGTCCTAGACATCAGCACATTCGCTGCCAGATGAAGACCTTGGTCTATTCACTGCTTGCCTTGTCCCTGCTCCTGGCATCAGGTAACCCAGTCTGCTCACAGCAGCTAAAAAGCAGCACCTGGACTTTATACCCTGCCTAGCACAGCTACAATCAACAGCACAAAGACACCTGGACTTACTGTTCTGGGGTTCCCTGTGCTCCACTCTGGTGCATGGGCCTCCATGGGCTGGGGAGAAACAAATGCATGGGAAATCAGGAAGCCGGAAGAAAATGCATTTGACTTCTCCATGTAGGAGCTGAGTACTTTTAGCCACTGCAACAGCTTGTCATTGGTCTCTCCTGAGTATTTGTGTGCAACTGGGCTTCAACCAGCAGGACTCTGAGCAGCCCTCAGTTGTGCCCCAAGGCTATAAATTTCTGGGAGCAGAGGAAGGGACAGATCCAAATCTCCCACAGCCTGGTGGAGAGCTTTAACTGGTGATTTATTACACAGCAGGACAAGCATCTGGCTGCTTTTCTGATAGGAAGCTGCATGACTCCAGAGTGTGTGTTGCATCCCTTTTGGAGGCAGGCATTAGAGAGCAGCTAAAAACCAGACTACCTTTGGTAACTCTACTCTTGTCACTCCAAGTCCCACAGATCTGTTCTGATGTGCCTTACCCTGTCTGCTCACTGCAGAAAGGATCCACAGAGGATCCACTCAGATGACTCCGATGGATTCGTCCATCAAGCAGTGCCTGGCACCCACTGCCCCGTGCTGACATCATCCTGTTCAACAGGTATAGAGTCATAGAAAGGCTTGTGTTGGAAGGGACTTAGAGATGAAGGCAGTGACTCTGCAGCTGAGGAGCAGCCTTCCCAGGCCTGCAGACAGGCTGAGGTGGGAGAACACTTCTAGAGGTAGTTAAGTTAAAGCCCCATCAATCCAGGTGTGTCTCACCAGGGCTGAGTCACTTTCCTGGACCTGCTGGTGACATTTTTCCTAATGCAGCCCAGGGTGCTGTTGGCCTTTTTTGCATGTAGGGACTTCGCTGGCTCCTGTCAAAGCTGGTGTCCACCAGGACCCCCTCATCCTTCTCTGCAAAGATGCTTCCGAACCAGACAGCCCCTGGCATATTCTGGCGCCTGGGGTTGTTCCTCCCCAGAGGCAGGACTTGACACTTTCCCTGGTTAAACTTTATGAGGTTCCTGACAGCCCATTTCTCCTGCCTGTTCAGGTCCCTCTGGATGTCAGCACCACTTTCTGGTGCACCTGGAACTCCTCCCAGTTTTGTACCAGCTCCAAGCCTGATGCTGTCCCACAGCCAGAGCCTACTGCGGGATGACACCCAGCCTCAGTGTGAGCTAAATGCAGCAGTGAGATAATTGCCTCAGGAGCTCCAGCCAGGACTGAGCCTTCTGTTTGGGATGCTCTGGGCACCAAGAGACCAGGGCAGGAATCTGGTCTATTTACTATTCCACAAGGAAAATTACAGTTCTAGAGAATTTACAAATGAACATCCAATGTGTGAAATACCTCAGGTGTGCAAACATGGAGACCATGCCCTGAGCCTTCTTCATAGCTCCCCTTAAATTGTTAATATCTGCTTTGCAACTACTTGTCTGAAAATACGTTTCATGTGAACTAACTCCTGTGCAGGACTGAACCAATGTTTTGCTGTGAGATCTGTTAGATACAGCAAAAAACACATTTCGACCTGCAACACAAATGCTTGACTCCCCCATCCTTATGTTTGTTCAGACCCAACAAAAAGTAATGTTTTTCATTGCTTTTTCTACTATACTAGAAATCAGTATAAAAGAAAAGAGAAAAAGTGGAAAAAAACTCAGAATCTGAAAATTTTAGTGCAGTGCTACTAGAAATATGGGTGTATTTTTAAGGCAGCTCCATTTGACTAGGTTCGTGCAATCACAAAGGAAGATAAATGAAAAATTGTTTTGGTTTTTTTTTTGTATTGTGACTCTCTGTTTTACCTTTCCACAAGTAATAACAGGTTCTAAAATTTTGTGGGGTTTTTTTTGCCTGAACAGAGGATTTTACATGTATTTTTACTGCAGGTGAAGTAAACAGAAACAATGCAGGTAAACAAAATTGCAACCATGTCTGGGGGAAAGGTGGGGAAGATGACGAATCTATAATCACATCTCTGTCAGCCTGGCTGCTCTCAGCTCAGATGTCAGAATGGTGCTCTCTAGGTATAATGGAGATCTATAAATAGCTGCATCATTATATAACCCAGCAGCAGTCTCATTCCCTTTCTAAATATAGGCTGTGCAGCAAAGGACAGTCTGGTGATGTGTTGCTACTGATACCGATTAATAGCGTGACTCACACTGCCCAGCTAATAAAAATGAAATGTGTGCCTTGGAGGCACTGCACTGGATAGGGGGAATTTATACAAGGAAAAAAACCCTATATTAGATTTGGTTTTGTGACCAGTGAAGGAGAAACTGAAATCTAAGCAATTTCATAATGCAGGGCAATATTACATTATGTCTCTCTAATCATAATGACTTCAAAGAAATGTGAAGCTGTCATTAATGAAATGTTTAATGTCTTACGTTCTGTTCATAAAAAATAGTTTATTGCCTTTGAGTAATTACTGCAAACTCATTTCGGGGGTTATAATAATCTCGCATTTCCTTGGTCAACATGGCTGGCATGCTTGGGATGCTGTTCAAGGGTGGGTTGTGTTCACTCAGGATAGAGGTGCAGAGCTCCCACTATCAACCAGGCTGCACATGCAGAAGGGAGAGAAAGGTTTCTGTACAGTATAAGTATTCTTTATGTAAAGTGCTTTGAGATCAATGCAGCAAATTGCATCTAAGGCACACTTTGACCTTCAAACACTAATTATCATAAATAGTGAGGTATGTACACACGTGTTCAGTCATACTGCCTGTGTGCACCCTCACATCCAGTCTGCAATCAATATTGCCATTTCACACACAAGGATTTTGCATCCACCTTTTTGCCTTTAAAGTTAGGGTGCTGTGTCTGCTGAAGCCCTTGCTGATGTCTTTATTTAATTACCTGGGGAAGGTGAATGTCTAACTCTAACTTGTGACTTTGATGAAAAGTGCTGCAGTGGATTCCCCTTATAACTCAGGACACTGGACTTTGCTCAGGAGGGAAAGAGCCTTCTGCAGAGGATTGCAGCATCATTTTGCAACTTCACTAATTTGTCTAGACATTCATACCTTCCCTTAGAAACATTTTGGTGGTCTTCCAGGAGCCTGCTTATGCAGTAAAGCAGTTCTTGACAGGAGTAAAGGTCCTGAATTGATGTAATATCTGTTACTAGAAAGAAATTGCTTGGGAAAAAGAAGTAAGTCCCTCCAGCCTTTGCAATAGCTGGGATACAGTGAGGGGACCTAAGCTCAGGCAGGTCTCCCATTTCTGTGGGGCAGGTCCAGCTGCTGTAGCAAGGCCTCTCATGCTCCCCGGTGTAGCTGCCTTGCCTGGCAGCAGCAGAAACAGCAACAGTGCCCCACTGTGTCCCAAAGCCACCCTGCCCTCCTGCACGGTGTAGATGTGGCTTGGGGACACCCCTTTGGCCTTCCCTTTGTCAGCATCTGGGCTGGAGAATAATTTCTGAAAACATCTGGCTAATGTCATTTATCAGGATCACTGTTTTCCTTTTGTCTGGCTCAGAGTAACCCAGAAACAAAACCGAGCCCATCCCACAGAGCAAGCACTGGAGTGCTTCGGCCATTGCATGCAGCAGCTCCAAGGAGGGTTCCCAAGGTATATCTGTTGAAGCATTGGGAAATCAGAGATCCTGTGTACCTCAGGAAGCTGGTGTGAACAAAAGCTCAGCAGCTCAGTCATCCTAGGACCCCCTTGCCACCAGCTCCCCCTCACCTCCCTGTCCAGCCAGGTGCTGCAAAGCCTGTCCCTCCCTGCACCTCTGGGGAGAGACACCACAGTCCTGGCTTTGTTCAGCCTCTGCTGAGAACATTGCTGTGAGATGTTCAGTGCTTTTGCTTTCCTGCTCATCTCTGAATGAAGCTTGGTAGGTTAGAAAAGAGAGGTGATGTCAGGTGGTTTGGGACACCTCTGCAACCTGACATGGACATACTGGAGCCCAGAGCCTTCCTGCTGTCCTTGGACAAGCAAGGCAGTTCTTGCTCACCACTGACACAGGTGATGCTATATAAGGGTGAGGTTTCCTGGCTGGAGCATTGGATAACACAATCTGAAACTTCATCCTCGACTTCTTTCTCAGTTATGTCCTGTCCACTGCTTCTTCAGACTCCGGCCTGATGGTTCAACAGTAAATTGACCATTTCCTCAGCATACAATACTCCATGGTGTGCTGCTGAGGAAAACCTTAGGTTAACAAGCACCAGAGAAGAGGGGCTGTTATGCACAACTTCTTTTTTGCACAATTTCTCTGACTTTTCCCAGAACCTTGTTTCAAGCAGTTAGGTGTTCCATTTGCACCTCCAGCAGCCACAGTGTCAGTAATTCTTAATTTAAATGATTTAGCTGAGTTTCCCATCAAAACAATATTTTTTCTTCTTTCCCCTCAGGATGTAGAGCTCTGCTCCAGCTGCTTCCCTTTGACAGATTTACAGTAATAAAAAATAAAGTAAGAAAACTGTTATTTTGCTTTCAAACACAAATCTTTTGTGACAGATTAGACATGGAGGGATAACCTACCCGGCTGGAGGAGTCAGGTATTTATCTGCAGGACTGCACAGCTGTATTCAGCAAAGACATGGTACCAGCAGCTTGATCTTGGTCATGTGAATAACCTTGAAACCTTTTAAAACCCAGGGGAATGCTAAAGAGACACATAAAGGAAACTTGGACAGAAATGACAGTACTTCAGTCAGGAAGGTTCCTGCACTGAAAGCCTCAGCTCTGCTACACAGCCCCTGTGGTCCCCACCAGTTCCAAGTGCCCACACTCAGCTGAGGCTGAGCAACAAGGTACCAGCAAGCCAGGCCAGAGCTCCCTCATGACACGTGAGATACCGCAAATCCCTAAAACACAGTTCTTGGGGGCTTCCAAACCTGACAACTATCATGAACCTTAAATCTACTGCATGGTGAGGAAGAGCCATACCCAAAGAGGGAAGCCACCATTTTGATGAAAAGTCACATACGTAAAGATTTGTGTGTTCCTAGGTATTTCTATCTGGCTTGAATGGTCCTGAAGAGAGGCTGAAGATGGACAGTGAGGCAGAAGATGGCCCCTGTAAGTATTGGTCTGTAAGGCATTTTTAGAGCAAATATAAACCAAATGGACACTTTTGTTTTTATGTTAAAGTGCTGCTTTCATTTTAAATGAGAGGAGGCAGAGGAACACATTTTAGATACTCTTGTGGATCATGAGTTTTCCAGGGAAAATCGGACTGCTTCTTTAGGAGTGTGCAGATCCCATGGGAAGGCAATGGGACAGGTGTTCCCCAATGTACTGGGCATATCAAACCCCATCTAGCAAGGAAATTCAGGGTAATTGGGTCTGAAGGCACATGCAAAAGGTAGTCTGATGGTAACACAATAATTAAGTCTCTGAGCAAGTTCTGGGAGAGCAGGGGTGTTGTTCTCTGCTCTACTCTCCCCCAGAAAGCCCTGGCAGGTTCTCTGACACTGGACATGTGGTGAGGCCGGCACTTCCCCGGGCAGACAGCCTTGAAGACAGGATTTAAAATTCATCTGGCTGCCATTTCCCCAGTGGCCAGCCCCTGGCAGCACCCTGCCACGGCTGTTCACTTGATCCTCCTGAAGGCTCTTGGACCCGCCTCGCCCTGTCTGTGAAGTTTCCAGCCATCAGCATCCACACCTTCTTAGTGAATCCACTGTGACTAATTTACAGTTTCTTCCCTGATTCATTAGTTTGGAATGAGAGACAAATCATTAAACCCCAGGCCTTTTATTGATAATTTGCAAATGGGGAAAATGGTTCAATTCTTGGTATTGATCATTAGTTACATCCACTTCTCCACAATTATACAAAACATGGCATTTGTTGCTTGGATTGTGCAGGTTAAAGCCACATCTAGGAAGAAAATATGCCTCCCTGTGGCTCACTGCTAAGCATCTTGTCTTCTACAAAACAGCTGCAGGAGCAGGAAAGAAAAAGAAACAACGTGCTACTTAAAAAACATGCTTGTGGTCCTGTGGAGAACAGAAAGGTCTTCATAGACTAGCTGCAAGGAAAAAGGTTAAGGTCCAGGACAGCATGGTGATTCAAGACTTATGAGCATGGACTGGAATTTGTTGAATCTTCCAAGTTAATACACAAACAGCCAGGCCAAAGTAAAAAGATTTACAAAGCTAAAAAGCACTTCTGGCTTAAAAAAAGCTAGTTAATAAAGCTGGGAACTGAATATGCATCCTGCCCATCCCTCTGTCTGAAAGAACCACATAGGCCCTGTCTGTATCCATGTATGTCTCCAGGGCCCCTCCAGGTTTAAGAGCCTCTCCCATCTCCTCCACTGCTTTTGGTGTGATGTGTCATGAGTCTGCCTGACCCAAAGAAGCCCAGAACATAGAGGACTTTAATATGATGAGCAAACAGAAAATACAATCAGGCCACACTTTCCTGTGGCACAAATCCCTGTCACTGTATCAAACTGAGCAATGGAGTGGGGAAGTGTGAAAGAAAAGCAGCCAGGAGAAACACACAGTGGAGCTGGTTGTGAATATGTCCAAAAGGCCCTGAAAGACTGCAGGCAATGTGACACTTCCAAAACATGTTACCTGTGTAACACAGGCAGGTCAAAGTGTTTTCACAAGCTCTCTGTCCTGCACAGTGCCTCGTGCTGTGGTGATGGCAGCATCCCTCTCAAGGCCACTGCACCTCCCTGCATCTTACTGCTGGTGCCTCTCACCACCCACTGCTGCTGCTGCCTGCAGTGGCACAGGCTGCACTTCAGTGCCTTCAGTTTACACTTCTGTGCATCCCCACCTTCTCCCGTACTTCCTGTTTGGATGTTTTAACACTGCAGAACAGCTTCTCCCAGCACACCCCCTCCCCTGTAGCCCACCAGTGGAGGAAAAATCCCCTCCACAGCCCCAGTTACAGTGGGGTGGCAAATGGTGATAAATATGAGTGAGACTAAGCGCTCGATGCAATTCAGAGCAATAGCTTTGAACATTGTATCTTCTTTCTGCGCTTAGAAATGGAATTTCTCTTTTTGGCAAGGAAAACCCCCAGCACCCTCCATGCTTTGCATATCCAAAATTAACACAGCAGGGACCATATGCTAAAACATGCTAACCAGGCAAGAAACCTTACAAAGGGAAAACTTGAAGATTTTACCCTTCATTAACAAAATGCCATCACAGTTCGTTCAAAAGTTGAAATTATTTTAAACCTGATATATCTTAATCCAAAAATAATTCTAAATGGATGGCTCACTTAGCAGCTGTATTCTGTGATGAAGCCCTTGTTAAATCTAAAATAGCCTTTATTTTGTTATGGTAATAACAACCAAACAGATGCTTTAGCCTACATTTCATATTTGAAGGTACTACTGATATAAAAATAATACCCTGTAGGATGGTCCTACAAGGTGCAGTCTATGCCTCGAAGAGACAAGAGAAAAGGAATAACCTGGCAAAGAATTATCACCTTTATTATACAGCTGAGGAACAGAGGCACTGAGTGACTAGCTGTCTTGCTCACAATACCATTGGAAGGCTATAGCCAGACCTAATAGGTTCTAGTTGTGCCAGACAATATGTTCTCACTACACTGCCATCTTTCTTCAGTGATGTAAATGGCTTATTTTAAAAGTAGATGTTCATTGGCATCAGCTTGGTTAAAGACACCCAATTTCTCATGGCTGAATCACACATTAAAGCTGAATAACCCTTATTCTTCTGCTGCAGATGACTGCTGTGGACAGCTATAATTCTAGGCACTTGAACACTACAAAAGAAGTAACATATTAACTTTAGTAAAAAAAACCCAAAAAACAAACCGACACTAAAGTTTTAGGACCTGAAGAGCACATTAAGAAAAGATCTTATTATCCTTAACTCTGTGTGTTCTTATACTGTCAGGTGACAGGTATGTGGTTCTGTACAATATTGCCATAAAAAGCCCAAGATTTAAAGCACCAGTAATATCCCTGACATACACTGGAGATGTAATAACCTGGGGCACAGTGTTCAAAAATCCGTCTGATTCCAGGTGACTACAGCCAGAAGTGTGCATGGTGTAAAGAGGTTGCTGTATGTTGTACTTGTTGGTGTTTTCCCTTTGCTGAGGAATTTTTGTTCACTGATGTGGTCATTTCTCTCACTGCATGCTCAATTTAATGGAGCAAAATCCCCATGATAACAAACAACAACAGGGTAAATCTTCCTCTGGGCCTGCTGCTTTGTTTACATAACCCTGTGCTAACTTTTCTAGCACTTACGTATTTTATAAGAATATTTAATTGGAAGTGTAGCACTGGGTGCAGGGATTTCAAATAAAGTAATGGTGCATTAATTACCTTTATTTTGCACCTAAGTTGCACCCGGGCTTCTAAATTTTGATCTAAGTAAATAGAGAGGGAGACAAAAAAATGGGAATTGCTTGAGATTTCTGAGCAGCTATTAAGGAAAGGAGTGATGTCTGGCCCTAAAAATAAAGCAGTGGAAGAGCAGATCTGATGCTCCAGGTGGCCTCTGTTCCTACAAAGCACCATAATGGGTAAAGCAGCCGTGTCTCTGCAGTCCCCATTGGAACTGATCTGGAAATACACACACTCAGGCCTGATTTTGTGTTGCAGACTGAGTTTTTCCACCCGGAAAATGGCTCTCCCTGGGATTTCCAACTCTCTAAAGCCCATCCACACAAGTCCACTAATTATTGCTGCTCTCCTGAGGACTGAAGGCCAAACCATTGGTGGCACCAAAGATTGTTTCAAGACTCTGTTGCTTTTCCTTGGCGCCAAATTTTCCTCCTGTGCTCCTGCTTTTGCCCTCAATGTGCTCACGAGCTGCAGGAGCTGTATTTAGTGTTGATGCCTCCCAGCTGACTGGCAGCAGGTGGGCACAGTAATGGTCTCTTCTCTTCCTATTTTTACCCAACCTTTATTTCCTCACATTAACTAGCTACTTTATTTGTGAAATAAAATTAATGGCCCAGGTGCAATCAATTCCAAGTCTTTCCCAGACAGCAAATTTTGGCAGCACTTAATCTGAATGTCAGGAGTTCTGCTAACCAGTTTTCAGCTTCTAGCCCTCACCAGGACGAGCTGAGCCACTTCTGTCTTGTAATGCCTCGCTTCCATATTCACTAGAGAGCCCAGTCAGGCAAAAAGGCAGTTCTTTATCTCAGAGAGAATACATCTATGGATTCACCAAAAAGACACAAATGAGAGATGAAGCAAATGTGGAGAGGAAAAAGACAAGGCAAGATGACAGCAGAATTAATAATTTCTTTCATTTTCCAAGCAGCTCTGAGAGCCAGCTGTGACCTCTTTGCAGCACTCATCAAACTGCAAACAGTGATGTGTTTAAAATATTATTCAGGCAAGAAAGGGTGTCCTATTATTGCCCTAACTTTCCCAGCCAATCTACCTTTTGCAGCAGACATTTATGCTTTCACAAAACTGCCTTTCTTTTCCTCTGTTACTACTTATTGTGCATAAATCTTTATCCCAGAAGTTTGCTACTCTAGTGAGACCACTTTGTGCAATTTAAAGAGCTGAGAAACACATTACGTTGTTAGTCAAAAGGGCAGGAGATAAAAGGTTTAAGATTTCTAACTTAATTTGAGATATTCTGTGCTTGTGTTGTGCGATAATGTTAAAAGTAAAGTGTGGGTGGACACTGATTTTGTAGTGTCTGAACTTTTCAGAGCCTCTTCCCAACACTGCAATTCACTTACTGTACAAGCTACCATGCAGGGAATGACATTATGTTCCAAACCTGTGGAAGAAAACCAAGACAAAGCTAATAAGGAATTCTTTTCTTTGAGTGTGTCAAGAACTGAAGGCCAATTGATTTTTCAGAGGAGTCAAAAGCAATATGTATCTCCTCAGCATCTTGAAATCCAGGTCCAGTTATACTTTTTCTTCATAACTGTGGCAAACAGGCTGCTTTCATGGTTTCCAGAACATTGTTCTCCTATTGCAAGCCAGGTAGCTTCATTATTTCTAGTGGGGAAAAAATATTTTGGGGGGACTCAGGCAACTGAAAAAATATCAAAGGGCAGCATTTCTTTAAGTAGGTACAACATAAAAAACAACATAAGTGTTCACATCTACAGAAGGCTGGATTTTTAGACTAACATGCACATTTGGAGAGGAACACAGTGATCTTGTAGTAGGAGCGTAGTGCAGCTTCTTACAAGGTAATGAAGTAGAAACAAAAACTTCATACCAAAGTTTCTCCTCTTCAGATTTAATTTGTTTTCCCCACGATACTTGAGTCTTTCCTTTTGTGATACACCACAATGCTTGAGCCAAAGCCGTGGTATCTGGGTCTCTGCTGGGATAAAGCTAAGGCTGGTTTTCAAACTAGAATTTCCTCCATGGGTAGTTTGCCATATGCCTTTGATGCCTGATGCCGTTTTAGATCAGACTGAAAGAAGGGAGCATGTGTGAATTTTAATTGTAGCTAAACCAGGAAATCACCTACTCACTCCCTCAGTGGTCATGTGCACTGGATGAGTGCACTCTGCATTTCAGTGCCTTCTGAAGGGGTGAAAGTTCAAGGTTATCCTTTCTGTTAACCATTTGTTCTTTAAATATTTTCCTCTTTTCCAGCTAGGTGGCATGCCAGAGCCCATAAACCTCTTAATATTCTAGCGTTACCTCACAGCTTTTATAAACAAGGTCATAGAGAACAGAGGAAAAACATATAATTAATAATTATCAAGACTTACTGCTGTGTGGGCTGCAAGTCCCTGCTCAGAAATTAGAACCAAATTATTCCAGGCTTTAAAAAAGGTAGTTAAGATATCCAGCATACTTAAATTATCTCCTCTGAGAGACTACACCCAGCTCCATTAGCTCCCTGCATGTATTTTGCTCCATGCTAACATGTACCACATGCTTTCAATCACAGCAGCCCGTTCCTTCCCACTGCACTTGTCTCACTCCCCACACTCCCTGAAATGCCTTTCTAGTTCTCCTTGCCTTGTCTCCTTCACCTCAGCCCCCTGTTAATGCCAGCTGGTCTGGAACAGCCACACAGATTATTTAGCAAAGCGGGGGGGAAAAGGGAAAATATTTCAAATATTTTTGATATAGCTGCAAAAAAGTAGTTCAATCCTAGTCCCTTTAGGAGTCCTCCAGGTTTATTTCAGTCAGTGAAATGAGAGGGAATTCTAAAACAAGATAAACCCTTATCCATGGTATTTCTAAGCAACTTGATTTAAACAGCATATGGTGGCACTCATTACCAAAATGTAAAAGTTATCCAGGGAATTATTAAGGGTGCATAGATTTTAAGACAAGGAGGCACAGGTATGTTACCTAATCTGACTGCATAATCCTGGATATTGAATTTGTCTCATGTTCCCCCAGGTTATCCAGTAGTTTATTATTATGTAAAAAATTATTTTCTAGGCAAAAGTGTTTATATAACAATCTAGGACTCGTTCATTTACCAGTGAGTTTCCAGAAAGAAATTTACTTTGGGTTTGGAAACTTGAAAAGTTGATTATACATATATATATATATATATTGAGTATACATATATACATATAAGGGACATTTGTCAGGGATGGACCAACACACTCCTAGAAAAGCTCTCCCTGAGAAGTCTGTCCTCTACTTGGAAAGTAGCCCCTCTGTTTCAGATTTTATATATTCCCTCATCAAACATTGTGCATGTCCTTTGCCCAGAGAGAAGGTCTGTGGTTAGTCAAATAGCACTTCAAAAGCATCTATTTTCTGCTAGTAAAATAATAAATTATTGACTCTTAGATTGTGGTATAAACATATTCACCTAGAAAATAATTACTTATGTTCTTCCGGCAAATAATAGAAAGAAATCAGATTAAGAGCATTTATTCCATAAATATAAAGTAAGATTGTATCCAAACATCTGTCACCAAACTGTTTCTGCAACCCAAATCCATTTGTTAATTGTCTCCTCTCTGACTGGAATGCAGCTGTTTAAGTAATTTCTGAAGTAGCATCTCTGTCATTGACAGACATCTGTGCAGAACCAGTGATGTGCAGAGAATACTCTATTTATAGAGGAGCAATCATGCCTTTCTTGTCTTCCCTCCTCCCACCCACAGCTCTTTGCAGTGATATCAGGGGAGTCCCAATGATGGTATTAATTCCTTTTCAGCTGCAATGTACCCGTAAACTTTAGTCAAGAACAAATGAGTAAAGGAAAGTGAAGATCATTTTTCTTGTACTGAAAAATATTTTTGGATACCAACCATGGAGATTTCTTAATATTAGAAAAGGGGAGGATTTGCTGAAATAGAAAGAAGATAAAAATAACATTTTACAAATAGTATAGCATCTATTATTTATCATAGCATTCTTTGGGTAAAGGCCCAAAGCAAAATATTTGACTTTGAAGATGAAACAAAAAGAGGTGGCAACTATTACTAAAACTTTTTTCTTTTTTTAATGATTTTTTTTTTGTTGAAATATAGCCTCTGCCTAAAACAATCTTGGTGGAGAAAAAGAAAATAAAAGAGTTTTATTTCTTTTCAAGTGCTCGTAGAAGAAAGAGGAAGATTCTGTACACTGTTTTATAGATGAAAAACATTTTGTGAGGAGACCAGTTCTACTTAATTATCAATGGCTTTCTGTGGAGCTGGGATGTTCCCATTCCACAGCAAGCACACTGCATCATAAACTTATCACAGTAGTTCTCATGTTCCAGCCCCAGAATAACTGAATTTGATTGAATGCTCCTTAGGAAGAGGAATAGGAAGGTTCTTGAGACACCTTGTAATGAAACACATACTAATTATAGTATTATTTAAGAGTAAAACACTTCAAAATGTACTTTATTTTACAGCGTGAGAGGCTATTCAAATATTAAATATCATATATTATTCACTTAGAAAGAAAATGAGTTATTACTCTAAAATGGAACATACACAGCAGGACAGAAAACCCCGACATGACATAGTTGTGAATGTGAAGGCACTCTAGTTAGTAATTGTTGTTTCCAGGAATCCTGTGCTTGACAGCAGGCTTTACATGGGCACAGTTTGAGTAAAAAAAAACCAAACAAAACTCCTATGAAATGTCTTCAACACCGAAGAAATGACTACACAGGTCCAATGTGAAGAGAATTTATAGATTTTGTGCTGTTGTCTTCAGAATTCTATTTTTGTTTAACTGTCTGCATTGCATAAAATAAGAAGATTCCATATGCTGGCTTGTGCATCTCTGCTCAGAATAGTGAAAGATCTTATGATGACTTTGAAGAACTCAAGGTAACCTGGGGTTCTCATGGCTTTGCTGGGGCTCAGCAAAGGACACTGCACAAAATAAGCCAATTGTTTCACTATTCAACAATTTAATTTAGGTCAGTGTTGTTGTTTACAAATTTTTCATAGGCACAGTCTATGCTAACAGCAACAACTTCCATTAGAAATACTTCTAAATAAAAGGCTTGCAAATATCAAGAGATAGAACTGTTATTTGTGAACACCTATTCTGCAAAATATCTAAGTTCCTGTCAAGGTTAGTGTTAGCTGTATGCATTGTATAGCCTGGTAACTGAAAGGAGGATCCTCCACAGTTAGCTGAAAACCTTTCTGCAGCATGGGTGGGGGGATCTGTTGGGTTTTCCTGGCCTAAGACAGATATAAAAACATTTAAAAATGCTCTGCATGGAGCCAGTTTTCCATTCACACTATGCTGAAAGGCAGTACTGCACTTGCCTGTTCTGTAGACTCACTTCGTATTATTCATGTCAAGTGTTTTTGCATCTCATGCAGTCAGGCTTGGTTCCGCTTCTGCTCCTGGTTGAGGCCAGGCTGGAGAGGGCTCTGGGCAGCCTGATCTAGTGGGTGTGGAACTAGGTGATCTTTAAGGTCCCTTCCAACCCAAACCAATCTACGATTCCACGATCAGCAAAACTAGGCATTGCTAATTCCACCAAGGCTCTGTATAAACCCACAAAAAGAGAGCAATTCATTTTTACAAACCTGTTAAACCATCCAGCAGACTGATCTATCTAAACTAAGCTAAACTATCCACGCTAAACTATCCAAGAGCCCAATGTGACTTCTTTGACATTATATAGCCCAGGTACTAAGAAAAACTTAGGCACAACTTTTGAAAGCCTGAAGAGAAACTCTGACAAGTGCACTGCTCACAACTGCTGGAGCTCATGGGAGAGGAAACCAGAGTCTGACCAGATACCAGCTAATTTAAAAGCCCACATGGCAGAGCACATCACAGGGACAGTCCTGAGTCCCAAAGCAGCCCTGCCCCAGCAGAAAGAATGCCAGGAAAACATTTAGCAGACAACAGCTTGAGGCTAAACTTTGTGTTAATTTGCTTCCCTACCTCAATCTTTTCCTTTTACTGAAGGCTTTTACAACCACTGCATTTGTCAATGTCAGACATGGATAAAATGCACAGCAGTCAGGACAGAGATTAGTGGAAAACTGGCCAAGGGTTGCTCCTGCCATTCAGTCAAGTCCTTGCACCTTGAAGCATGACGGCTTAAATTTTTTAAAGCAGTTATGTAAAATTGAGACTGCATTTGTGTCCCCTGCAGCAGCAGGTCACTCTGCCCTCTGCCCTGGCCAGGAAGGCTCATCTTCCTGGCAGGGAGCAGAGAGAACCTCATTTAAATTAGCTTCTTGGCTGCCCATGAAGAACTACTCCACAGCAGGCTGGGAAAGTGCTGCACCATTTCTGAAGGCAAAATCACCTGCTCATGATGAAGGAAAAAAAAAGTCCAGTTTAATGCATTGTCCATGTGTGTGGTGCTCTCTGGGCTGCATGTCTTCCCTCCTAATGATGAGGCCACAGGTGTACTTGAAAGCCAGGGGGCAGATAGATGAATTTGCTGTCATCCTTTTTTTTTTAGTTTGTGTCAATTTTGCTTTATTTTGCCAACAACCCCAAGAAGGAGTTTACTTGCTGACCTTTCTTAGATGTGTTGTTACATGTCTGAAAATCAATTTCGAGAGTTATCTGTTGTCTTTTTTTTTTCTTTCTCCCCTGTAGCACTTTGAAATGTGTAGGCTGGGGTGAGATAAGTGATATAGGTTTGCTGGACTGACACAAATGTAACAGGGACACAATTTATGACTCAGCTCATTCATGGTAGATTATATGCTCTTGAGATACTTGATGATTTATAGCTGATGTAAATTGTGATAGTTACTGTGCCATTAGCAAAGCCATTATCTCTGTCGTGAAAAGCTAGAATCAATATATGTCAGCAGAGACAGAAACAGTATTGTGAGCTTGCTGATAAAAATGGGTTTATGGAGAAGCATTCTAGGATTCCATTTGACACAGCCCTTTCAGAATTCTGAGGATAGCAATTTTACTAAAGAAAATCCTGAAGTCAAGTAGTTATGTCCTTTGCAATTATTAGGTATGTGATAATGGCCAAAGTGCATTAGCAGCCTCTCTCAAAAAAGAATTTTGCAAGTCACAACTAGGAAAAACTAGCCTGTGACATGATGCTGCCAGCCATTTCATGGATAATAACTAATATTGTGTTGAAATGTTACTTGTTATCATGAAAATTAATTCCCAGAATTAATTAATTTTCTTCTGCAATTAAAGAAAATGCATTTTTTTGAGAAATGCAGTACTAATTAGAGCCTCTTGCCAAAGAAGAGGATCAGCACTATACATTTAGGCCACTGAGAACAGGCTGGATGTCATAGTGGACATACAAAGCAAACATCTGAGCTAGAGCTACAGTGAGCAAGCCACTGACTCCAGTCAGTTCACAATAAACAGTCACACAAACTACTTGTTCAAAGTCAGTTTAGAAATCGTTGCTCTTCAAGTGACAGCTCTGAACTTTTACTTCACTAAATAAGCCATCTTGTAAGGTTGTTCACTTTGTGGGTTTTTTTAGGAATTACTATTTGTCCAGGAGAACAGCTGAAAGAACCACCTGCCCTTCCTCAAAGGGATTGTTTAGGTCTCGAGTTGAACTGCTTTCAGAGCTCTGGAGCATTGGATGTGGCACGTCAGTCTAGCTCACTCCGGAAACAGTTATCAACCATGAAATGCTGATCTCTCTCACAAAAGGTGCTCACATTTCTCACTTGTAATTTTATGTGAACAGCATTTTCCATGCAACAAGTCAGGATTTTTCAGAAGGCTCTTAATGGCTTCATAGTCATTATGTTTGGCCCCTACACTAGTTCCTTCCCCCACCTCTTGCATGACCGGCTCACCACGTCAAACAAATCCCAAAGTGGTCTTGTGTCTACCCTTGCATCTGAAGTGTTCTCAAAATCCCTATACCTACATGGCCAACCAAAACAGTTGCTCTTATGTTGGTCTCTAATCCACCATCTTCTGGTTTCACACAGTGTTCCTATTACAGGATTAACACTGCCAGAGAATCTCAGAGTAGTTCAGGTTTGAAGAGAACTCTGGCAGTCTCCAGTCCACTTCCCACACAAAGCAGGACCATCTAGAGCAGGTTGCCTAGGTTGCCTCCAGTTGAGTTTGAGTGTTTCCTAGGATGGAGACTCCACAACCTCCTTAGGCATTTCTGTCATTGTTTGACCTTCCTCACACTGAAGAGTTTTTTCATACTATTTTTTTTACAATTTTCCTTATCCCTCTTTCTGTCTGTTGCATCTTATCACTGCACCCCTATGAGCAGAGTTTGGGTCTGTCTTCTCTACACCCTCCCATTAAATAGTTATGGACAGCAATAAACTCTCCCCTTTGCCTTGTCTTCTGCTGAAAAAAACAGTTCCCATGGTCTTCCCTTTATATCATGTGCTCCAGCCCCATGAATATCTTGGGGACTGGAGCTGGATTTGCTCCAGGAGGTCGATATCTATCTTGCAGTGGGGAGCCCAAAACTGGATGCAGAACTTTCAATGCAGCGTCACAAATGCCAAATACATGGGAATAGTCATTTCCTTGGACCCCTGGGTATGGTTTTGCTAAAACTGTGCAGGATGTGTTTGGCTGCCTTTGCCACAGGGATACACTGCTCACTGAAACTCAGCTTGTAGCACCAAACGGATAGCTCCCTTTTTGCAAGGCTGCCTGCTAATCACTTAGTCGCTGGCCCAGATGGTTGCAGAGATTTTCCTTTCCCAGGTGCAGGATTTTGCACTTCCCTTTGCTGAACTTCATGAGGGTCA
Source organism: Monarcha castaneiventris obscurior (assembly GCA_026261815.1). NCBI lineage: Eukaryota > Metazoa > Chordata > Aves > Passeriformes > Monarchidae > Monarcha > Monarcha castaneiventris. The sequence goes on along the minus strand of JAMPIT010000566.1, from coordinate 35,942,331 downwards.
ATCAATGCATTGCTCCAGTCTAGCAACATCTCCCTCTACACAACTTGGCACCAGGTGTGAATTTTCTGAGTAGTGCACACTGTCCTATCATCCAGGTTATTTAAAGACATAAAATGGTCCTGTCCCAAATATGAATCCCTGAAGACTATCACAGTGACCATCAACTAGATGCACATTGTACTGTTGATTAAACTCCTTTAAGACACATAGCCCAGGCAATTCTCCATTCACCTTATTGCTTACTGCCCGCTTAGCCAAACATATCTCACAAATCTGGCTATCAAGATACTGTGGGAAACCACAGCGAAGGCTTTACTAAAGTCAAAATACACAGGCTCCACCATGCTCCTCACTGTGAGTCATCTGGCTCATTGCAGAAGGCACTCAGTTTCATCAGGCACAATATGCTGCTGGTGACTCTGTGCAGGCTGTTTCCAATCACCCTTTTGACATTCAAGCACCAGCACAGCACCTCCAAGAGGACTCGCTCCATAAACTCTGGCACACCCTTCCAAAGCTGCTATAGAGCAGCCACATGGTGATGTTGGCCCACTCCTCTGGTGCTCCTAGAGATCGCCCATCTGGACCATCTGGCTTGGATATGCCCAACTTGCTTGAGTGCTCCCTTACTCTGTCTTCCTCTCCTCTGGGTATTGCCGCAGAGGAGACTGCAACCAGCCTCAAGAGCAGGAGAGTCTGAAGGCAGTCTTGCACAGCCAAAAAAGGCAAAAAGGCACTGACTGCCTCCACCTTTTCCGTGTCCTTTGTCCCTCAGTCTCTAGGTGGACTTAGCAGCAGGCTCACAATTTGTTTTTCAGTTCTTTATAGAAGCCCTTCTTGTTGTCCTTGATATCCCTTACTAATTTAAACTCCAGCTGCTCTTCTGGTATCTCTCTGTTTTCTTATATTACAGTAAATTAGATAAATTCATCCCATTGGTAGTAAGAAAAACTCTGAGGAAGAACTCAGGGGAGCCATTCACACAAGGGAACTAGCCAAATGCATCTAAATCTTTCAAGACGTGGAAGCAGCAACCAGATGGAAAGGGACAATTTCCAGATGCCAACCCTCCATGGAAGATTTCAAATCCTCAAAGAAAACAGCTCATGGAAAATTCATCTTATAAGAGATGTCAGGGAAAGAAAAATCATTGTTCTCTTTTGTTACTGTGCAGCTCAACTCCTTTCCCAAATTCTGACTCTTGCTCTATATTTTTAACTCCCAGTGCACACTAATTACCAATTGTATTTTAACATTCTGTCAGCGCATTATATCTATTTTCACTTGGAAAACTTTTGGGGTTTTTTCCCATGGGGCATTAAGATAAGCACTTTATTAATTAAGCTGCCCAGAATTGAATGCGGATGATTGGGAGTGCTACCACTTCTGTCAAGTATGAAACATCATTGTTTGGAAAGATGTAAGACAGCTCCAAAAAAAAAACCCTATCCATGGCTGAGCACAGACTCAAGGGACAAAGCATTGTGTCCTTCAAATCCTTGCTCTCTCAGGACTTCCTCGGAGAATCTTGGTGCGAACAAAATTTTGGAAAACAGTAGGGGTGTCCTCTTTGTCTTCACAATGAAAGACTACAATATTTCCAACATGCAAATATTAAAACCTTAGAAGAGGATGAAATGTGTTCTCAATCTTTTCTTTAAAGATTTTAGTTTGCTGCTAGGTATTAATTTTCATATTTCATGAGAACTGTGCTATAGCTCATAGAGGGTTCAACACATTCACTGTCTTTGCTACGAGAAATTTGTGACATTTTCTCATTAAGTATATCAGGTATGAAAACAGCAGAAAGAGAAAACTGACTATCAGAGAACAACTGGATGCTTGCCTTTTTTTCAAGTAACGTTCCAGGCTGAGGTTGTCACTGTAGAGCTAAGAGTAGGGTTCATATCAGCTGTCTTGCCAAAATTATCTCCTCTTGCCTTTGATGGCTAATGTTTTATCTCTTTTTCTTTTGAACTTTTTGCAGTGATGCATAAGGAAAGTGTTCCAGTTTCGCTTCATTTTCCACAAAACAAAGCACACACCTAATCACACATCTGCTGCTTGTTATATTAATGCCCAGAGCCGGCCTGGCTCCTCCTTTAGTCCTTGCCTTCAGGCACATTTCTCTTTCCGTGGCAGGGATCTGAGGTACCAGGTCTTCAGCTGTGTTACAGCTTAAAATGGCAAATAGTCCATTGCTTTGAAGCTGTCCAGTTATACAACTCCTCTTGCACTGCTGTGCATTGCCCCTGTGAAATGCTCCTCTGGGGTGATATGACAACTACAATCTTGATTTCCTATATCATGTATATTTTTCTAGATCCTGAGGCCTCTTCCCACATCAGCTTGAAAATCACCTTTCTGTTTCTCATTTCATGTGGTATTTTGGCTGATGCCCTCTTGCATTTAAACATTCAAGAGCTCTATCACAGTTTCACTTCTCTGTTTTACCCCACCTGAATCATTAACTCTTACATGTTGTCTGGACACAGAGGGCAGGGCTCTTCCAGTTCCTGCACTACATAATTGTGGCTAGTTAATTCCTGCAAGAATTATCTGGAAATTATTTCTAAATTCACACGTACCAAAGCCAGCTTTTTTGGGGAGTAAATGTTCCTTCAAAATAATAGTATTTGTTGGTGATATCCACCCTCTTCACCAGCAGAACCAAGCCAGTCTTAGGCAGTCTTCATGTGCCCTCTGAAACCCTGGGGAATTAACTTTGATGAGGAGACATTCAGTGTTTCTGTTTGTTTTTTTGGAGCCTCCCCCACTGTCCTCTTGACACCAAGGACACTTCACTCAATCACCCCAAGAGAAGGACCTGTCACCTTCAATTCCACCTGATCTCTCTTTGTTTCTGGAGCTGTCATCTAATATAACACAAGCCCAACAAACTGATCTGGAAATGCCTTAAAACAAAAGTTTTCTGCAGCAGACATCAGACTCACGTCAGCCATTATGGAAGCCCACGTCTTCATGTGTGAAATCATCTCTCTCCAGCTAAAGCATCCCTTAGTCCCTTGGGCACTCCTTTTCCCTGGAAGCTGATCAGGACTTGGGTGCTTTGGTGCTGCCACATCTCCTGCTGGTGACCCGGACGTGGTGCAGGGTTGGGAGAAGGGGAATAGTGTGCCTGTGGTCTCGGTGCTGGTGTAGGTCTTCCCCCACCCAAGTTAAACATTCCTCTTTTGGACTTCCTTTGCTTTTGGCAATGTAAACACTTGAATAATTTGCAAACACCAGTCCACTAAAAGTTGGGCCTTGAAAAGTTTTGACACTGGGGGACAGCTGAAAAAACTAGTTAGGGAACCATTATTATTGACAGAGAAGACAAAGCTAAATTTTGACCTAAATTTCTCCATCTAACATGTAACAGAGCAAAAATGGTGTGTACAGGGACAGCTCTGGGTTCTGGACAGAAGGGACCAAATAGTCTTTCACGTATAAAAGCAAGCAGAGAGCAAGGCAGCATGTGAAGTCCCATGTTTTTCAAGGTTTCTGTGATCCTTTGCTCACAGGGGTGTGCCTGAGGGCCCTTTGATGTTTTGGTGCACCATGGGGAACCCACTCTGTGTCTGCACCGTGGTGAAAGGTCCTGCCTGTGAGTGGTCTCTGGGAAAGGCTGTGTGAGTTGGCTGTGCTGCACAAAGCAGGGCTGCAGGATAAAAGCAGGCAAGCCTCAGGCCTCCAGGTGGGATATGCAGAATATGGCTGCTGAGGCAGGGAAAATGCTGCTGGTGCTTTGCTTAAGGGCCCTGATATGCACACCGCTGGGGAGAGGGTGTAGGTAGGAGGAGAATATTGGAAAAATCCATCCAAAAGCCTTTAGGAGTGACAAGTCCCAAATTCCCACTACACACATACACTGCTCTTTTGTAAGGAATGGAGTAGGGTCACCCCCAGTTTTAGCCAGACACCAATTGCTCCCAATGAGGCAGAAAGGTGGCCTTTTGCAGGAGTGCAGCTCCACACTCCTTCTCTTGGCTGTGCCTGTATAGCTCAACTCTAAAGGTGTCACTGGAGGGTTGCTTTGCAGAAGTACAGAAGGAAAAAGAGAAGAACAGCAGACCCTGAAATTTAGGGGAAGACTGCAGCAGAGCAGCTAATCCCACTTGAAAGGATGGGCTCATGTCCAATTACAGGTTTTTTTCCAATCCACTGGGAAAGCCATTATACTGATGGCAGTCGGATTGGTGCAGCCATGGCAATCTTGAAAGCATTTAGGATATCTTTGATTAAATGATACAGTGGACAAAGACTGAAAATGCTTCCCTAGCAAAACACTAGCATGGATAGTTTTTTAATTAAAATGAGCTAATATGACACTTTTACTTGCATCACATGAAAGGGAGAAAACAAAAGTGAGGGATATGAGAAAGGGAAAACACCCCTGTGTTTTCTCTACCGATTATCACCCTACTGTTTTTAAAATCCCTTTGCTTCCCCGTGTAATCAGGTTGATTAAAATCCCCTAAAGAAATAAAACAGCTGCACAGACCTCCAAAATCACATTCTTCTCTACTGCATGTGCATTGTATTCTTTTCAACAGCTTTGTTTCCAAATTATTCTTTTTCCTTCATTGCCTCTGAAAGTCTATTACTGGATTTATTAAAACAAAGCTGAATAAGCATGCTGAATACAGACACAGTGATTGCCTCAACACATGTTCGTGCAAGGACTACTGTGCAAGCAGGTTTGAGCTGATGGCTGTCACTGAACTGAAGCATAACAAAGGAAAACCCAGCTGAAAGAATGAAATTGTTCACTAAAGGAAGGTTCCATATTTTGCCCTTCTATCATACACTGAAGAGCTAAAATAATTATTAAGCTGAATTCAGACCATGACATTTTACTTCATCCCAGGCTAGGAGGAGAAACGTTCCTATCTTGTCTCTGAAATGACCTGACACCTTTCCACTGTCTAAGGCTGGGATGAGGTAGTGCTTCCACATGCTGCTGCTGCAAGCCATACCTTCCAGGGAATTAGCTCATCTGGAGTGGCTTGGGAAAGGGGCACCCTGCTTGCTTCCCACTCCTGCTTGGTGGTGATTTGCCTGGCTGTAGGAGGGAGTAGGAACAAGGAGAAGCTGGTGCACAGAGCACAGCATACACAGCACACGTGGGCATTTGCACCCGTGCGTGGGAGGGAGGGGAGTGCATGAGCCCTGGCAGAAGCCCTGCATGAATGCATGAGCCCTGGCAGCTGGGGAGGTGGCACACCAGTCCTCCTGCCACTGTCTCGATGCTTGTGCAAACCACAGTGTGCCCAGTGCTTAAACAGACCTCTCCAGGCCAAGTCCCTTCCCTCTCCCCATTCCATTAGGTTTTCCACAAGCAGGCTTCCCTAAGGAGGCAGGAGGTTTAACTGAGAGGGGCTATACCTGACATTGTGAAGAGGTGCATTGTACCCACTGTTAAAGTGGGAACTGGTGGTGGAAGCAGGGAAGTGGTTGAGTCACCATCACTGGAGGTATTTAAAAGACGTGTGGATGTAGCATTTAGCAACGTGGCTTAGTGGTGGACTTGGCAGTGCAGGTTAACCATCTTTTGCAGCCTAAGGGATTCTATGGTTCCTCTCTGGGAAGCATAGGGGTGCCCTGTTTCCGACCAAGCCCTCCTTCTGTGCTGCACTCCCCATAGTGGTGAGTTTTGTTCCTTGCTCAGCCCAGTGAGCAATTTGGGTCATCCCAAAACAGAGGCAAAGACACAGCTGCAGGCAGAGGCAGTTCTGCAGGGCTGTAACACTGCTGGAGTTTGCACATGCAAGATGCAAGTGCTTTTATTACTGGCCTCAGTCAGCATGGTGGCTTGAGTCTTCCCACCTTTTTGATTTGTCCAAGAAATGTACTTTAATTTCTTGGTCAGTACAATAGATTTCTTTGTTTTGCTAGTCAGTACCATTTTAATGGAAGGTACACAGACAAGCACAGACTTTCTTCCAGCTGAGCAGCTTCATGTGCGAGCAGTGAACCACCTGTATCCTCCCCAGACACCCTGCAGCCTGACAGCATTGACCTTGCCATGGGCACCAACAGCTTCCCCTGGCGCTCCAGTAACACAAAAATTTTCTGTCTTACCATGGAGACATTTTGGAGAGACAAAAACACATTTACAGAGACAAAAATATTTATGACCTCAGTGCCATAAATAAGGCTACACTTAGTTCGACAGAACATATCGAGTTTATTTTAATGATTAATGGAACCATATCTGGAAAGGGCAAGTTGAAAAAGCTACTTTGAAATTCTGAAACAGTGATAAAGTCACTCCTGAAATGTTTAAATATATGAAAATGGAGTATCTGATAAACAAGAGCAAACAGAGTCAGTCCTATGCAAATGACTGAGGACAGGGCAGATTCTGAAAATACCAGAGGCTAGAAATTTCTTTCTTCTTTAAGAAAATGTAAGTCCCAAATAGTTTTAAATCAGCAAACTTTATGTGCTATTATCCAGATGGAGTAAAGTGCTGGCCCCACAGACATTAATCACTCAATGAACTTACGGAGGTCAGAGTTTTACCCTGAGACTCAATTTTTTAAAAAAATAATTCATATTTATGACATTTTTATACACACTCACACAGCACAGACTTACAGACTTCCTGCGTTGTGCACATATATATAAATATAATCATTTATAGCAGTACTTGTACTAATGCTTTGTGAAATCTATTACTGATTTACAACTCTAAAGAGTTTCTAAATTCTCTTTGTCATCCTATTCAGATGTCACTCTGTATTTTGCTCTCTTCTCTCCAGTGCAAACCACTAAAGGCCCATTCTAGCAGAATGACATGAAAGCACGTGTTGTGTGATGAAGAGCAGCCCTATTCCACAAAACACACAGATGTTTTTGAGATGCAGCAGCACTGCATTGTTTCGCAGCACAGACCTATAAAAGCACCACTTTATTCATTTAAAATGCCATCATTTGGAGAGTGGCTGATTCCATTTGGAGAGTGGCTGATTCATATGATTGTGTGTGCTTTGGTGAAAAGGAAAAAAAAGATGTATAAAGGTAGAACTCAGTGGCAGAATTGCAGACACAACCTTTTTGGGTGCTCTAAACACCCAAGAGAAAGCAAATAGCCCCTCAAGCCCCAGGGTTGATTGGGGTGAACTCTGAGAAGACACAGCGCTGTGACCTCACCAAAGGGCTGGGCTGTAACACACACGTGCCCCAGGAACTCACAAAGGCAGACAGGTCTCGTGCACTCAGGTTTTGCTCCCAGCAGAAATAATATGTCAAGTTGTAAACCATTCCCCTGGCCCAGTTTGGCAACTTCATATCCTGCAATAGTTTTTTATTTCTTATTGCATATCACGGCATAAATTCATATATTTGTTTCCTCAATTATTGTATTTGAGAATGTTTTTTTTTTTCCTGGTTTTACCCAAATATTCTCTTAGTGTCAAAGAGGTTGTGACATCATATTTTTTCATATTTCTATGCTTAAATGTCTGCTACTCACATTTCAGAAGAGGACTATGTATCGTCCATATAAAACAACCTAACTGGTCATTGCTCGCAGCAGCACCTGTATAAATACACTTTGTGGTAGAAAAAGTTTAAAATCCCCTTTGAAGCCTTCCCCTGAACTTTGTTTACCAGTTTGGACAGTAGATATGGATGTGATAAAGTGTTTAGAGACATGTATTATAATGTGCATCTCAGTTCACAACCACAGTTAATGCATCTGTGTATGTGTCTAACCTCATACATAAAAGTGTTTCAGCTTTGGTGCTTGTGGATTATTAAAATTATATCATTATATCTTTTTCTTTGATCACAATTTAGTGTAACACATTATCTTGATTCTCAGTAACTTCCAACTTTGATGTTATATTTAATAAAATATAATGCTGTACTGAAGAATCCCTCGGGTATCTTTAATTTTTTTTCTTTTTTATTAATATATATTACACTTTAAATGGGATTAAATTGTCTGATTAGTGAAGCAGGCTCTCACTGCAGCAGTTAAACCCTGAATTCCTCAGGGCGCTCTATAGACATTGTTAAAACATCTTCCCAAGGTGCTGATAAACCCATGAGAATTAAGCAAAACCTTTCCCTTGTGCTGAGGCTGGTTTCATGCTCTGACCCCAACCTTTGCTTTGTTAATTCATCTTCCTGCACAGAAACCTTTGCTTTTGCCCATAGAAATGTTGTAAGGCTGCACTGTAAAGTAGGAGAGAAAACTGATGCAGGTTTTTGAAGACACCCTGCCACCCCAAATGCACGAGCTGTGTGGAGAGTGACTTGCACAGAGCTGTGGCCTGCGAGGGGCTGCGTCACCACAGAGCAATCATCCAAAAGATGCAGCAAGACCAACACCACCCATTGTCCCCACCAGGGGAAATTGCTCAGTGCTCACAGGCGTGGTGCTGCCTTGAAGTGGGCCAGTGCCACTGCCTGTGGCCACCCAAGCAGCGTCAGGAAGCGTGGTCAGGGCTGAGCCCACGAAATGGAGCACAGCCCAGAAATCCCAGGTGGTGATGTACAAGCCCTGGCACAGTCCTGTGCCCAAACAGCCCTGAACAAGTGCTCGGTCAAGCTCATGGGGTACACTGTGTGCTGAGCTGAAGTTCAAACTCAAGCACGGCACAGGGACTATCCTATGAAAAATTCTTCTGGAAAATGCTTAAAAGCAAAGAGTGGGCTGAGACAGGCATGGACTTGGGGAAGAGAAGAGGGAGGCTGCCAGGCAGGCGGATCTTTTCTCATCTTTCTTGTGCTCCAGTGGCTTTTGGTTGAGACAGCTCTGCTGCCTGCCCTTCCGCAGTTTTTACAGCATCCAGCCCTCATCCCCAGTAGTTCATCAGATGTTCATTTTAATTGCCTCCAGCAGGGTAATGAGGGCAAGTGGAGCGTAAACTCTGGCTGATGATGCCTACACAACTCTCTGAGAGAGGAGGTCCTCCCTAGCCTGTCAAGCAGTAAAAGTAGACTTGAGAACCTGGGGCCACATTATTATGTTCTTTATTACATCTCATTAAGCCTATATATTATAGAAGTAATATTGTAGAGTTGGACAGTGCCAAGCCAAGCAGATTTTGCCATACTGCAAGCATAGGAAAATTCTTCATCACTTTGGCTTTATTGACTAACAGAATTGTCCTTAACAGTCAATCAATGTACTATGCAAGTAGAAAAAATCAAATGTACAATAGACTGACCAGTAAATAAAAATCAGATTAAAAAGAATTAAACACAAAAGACCTCTTAAATCACTATAGTTCTGCCTCTTGAGTTGTCAGGCTTTTAACATTTCACTGACAGATACATGTATATATATACATAAAACATTGTTATGAGATATACTTCCAAGCCTGTAATTGAATAATATTCAATGAAAAGTTATATGCAAATCCACCTGATTATTTGATAAATAATTCAACCAATTAGTGACATGATAGCGTTCCTACCTAAAGAATAATGAAGTTCCCCTGCACAGGGCACCAGGCAGAGTTTTATAATGCAGCTCAGTTTTTTGGTCCTTCAGTGTCCAGAACCAGCTTGGACATCACTTATGTACCTAAGCAGTTTACACAGGTGAATAGCACAGCTGCCTTTTCAGAGAGCTAAGTCTTCTACAATATGATCAGCAGAAACACTGTCAGTGTATAAACTGGTGTTTTAGCATTTAAAAAAAGGAAGACTAGACTAGACTAGACTAGAATAGAATAGAATAGGTTTCCATATTTCTAGGACCTGAAGAAGGAGGCATGGGACAGGAGTAGAGGCTGTTTCTTTATGTCTACACAGTAGAAAAATATCTCTTCAGATTTACAAAGGTAAAAATGTTTAATTTGTAGGTGACCCTTCCCCTCCTGGTCACTGAAAAAGAAGTAGATTACTGAGCCAACAGGAAGAAGCATTTCACAATGTTACTGACAATTAAGTAAAATAACAATTTTAAAGCTCTGGGAAAAGGATATATGTGGTAAAGGATTTGTTTGCATAGACATAATAAGTGAACCTGAGAGCAATGCAGGAAGGCACTGCTGGCATAGACCCAGGAAGCACAATATAAAACCAAAACACGGCCAGGTGGTCTGATAAAACAGAGGTAATGGGAAGAGCCCTCACAAAGCATCACTAATCTCCTGGCTGTCTTTGATGATAAAAGTTTTAAGAACTTGATTAATTACCTTCTGCTCTGCTTTCCAAATGATACCTAAGTAGCTTATCCAAAGTGAACTGTAAATTGCATGACCAACTCTTTGGTTTGAGGTAAAAAGCAGCAGGTGAGGCAGGCCAGGGTCCTTGTGTGGACACAGAAAAGACCTAAACCTCAGACACTGAGAACCTGAGTCAACAGCAAGGATTTCCTGAACTGGGATACTACTGATAAATGTACCAGTCAGCAGTAAGGACTTCTGGCTTTCCTGGCAGTGTGTGGGTGCCCTCTCAGCTGCCAAAATCAGGGTACAAAGTCTGGTCATACCCTCTCTTCCTCTCTCCTCGTGCATTTCCCCCAAAACACCCATCTCCCTACTATCCCCCCCAGCCCAGAACCTCCCCCTGCCTGCTGCAGGAGATGGCCTAGCGAGGAGGAAAGAGTTTGCAGTGGTTCCTGTGCCATTGGGAATATGCACACCACAGTTCAAAAATCCCTGGAATTAAACATGAATGATGTGAGCCTAGCAAGGAGCAGGAAGAGTGACATTTTTGGCAAGAAACATCAGACATTTTAGAAAAAATTGCTATCCAGTACAGAGAAACAACTTCATAAATCACAAAATGACAGAATCTGTCCCACTGGAAAATAACCATGAGAGAGGAATTCTTGCAAATGCATTTCTGATTTGAGAGATAAAATTAGAAAACCCAAAGTTGACTGTTGTGAAACTGTCTTTGCATAGTCCAGTAATTTAGAAAATTCAGATAAGTGCTTGAATTGATGTCCTGACTTTTGTGAGGACAACAACCATATTGGTACTACCTTTAATGGGACCAGGATGTCAGCCCTGATCTTTGTGCTGTTGATCCAAAGCAGCCAACATCAAGTCATGTCAGTGCTCATATGAACACAGAAATGAAGTCAGTACAGTACTCAATTTGCTAAGGCATTTTCCCATTAGCAGGCAATCAGTATCCCTTTGCTAAAGACCCATACCTGCTTGTTTGAGGAAAAACTCTATGAAAATCCTGCCATCACAATTTATGCGAAAAATACCTCCAGGAAAAAAATTTAGTAGTGGCAATTCAAATGATAAACTGTAATCCATGGAACTCAGGAAGTGATCTGGCATGAAGGAAGGAAAAATGCTTTCTTCTTAAGAAGACTTTGACTTTTTCAGGGAAAAATTGATAAAAGAATGTTCTGGTCCAGAATCACAATATTTTGTTTCTAAAAAGTGGCAACAGAGCCTTGAGGACAGGAATGTCTGCTTCCTTCACTCTGGAAGGTAGTTTGAGATCCTGTCTTTTTCCATAAATTATGCTTCCATTATGTCTCCCTTCTTTCTAAAGACACATAGAAAAATAACCCAATTTGCTTCAGTTACTTAGCTTCAGTAAATCTTCCTCCACCATGGTTGTTGGACAACCATAGAATTACAGAATGATTTGGGTTGTAAGAGCCTTAAAGGTCATCTTAATTCCAACCCCCTGCCATGGGCAGGGACATCTCCTTGCACTTCCACCACGTTGCTCAGAGCCCCATCCAACATGACCCTGAAAATTTCCAGGGATGAGGCATCCACAACTTCTCTGGGCAACCTGTTCCAATGCCTCAGCATCCTCACAGTAAAGAACTTCCTCCTGGTATCTAATCCAAAATGACTTTTAATTTAAAGCCATTCCCCCTTCTTCTGTCACTACATGCCCGTGTAAGAAGTCCCTCTCCATCTTTCTTGTAGACTCCCTTCATGTACTGAATGCTGAAATTAGATCACACCAAATCCTTCTATTCTCCAGGCTGACCAATCCCAAGTCTCTCAACCTTTCCTCATAGGAGGGGTGGTCAATCCCTCTAATCATCTTGGTGGCCTCCTCTCCCTTCCCTTGACCTGCTGCCCACACTGCTCTGGATGCAGCCCAGGACACTGTTGGTTTTCTGGGCTGCAAATGCCTGTTGCTGGGTCGTGTCCAGCCTCTCACCCACCAGCACCCCCAAGTCCTTCTGGGCAGGGCTGTTCTTGATCTGTTCATCCCCAGCTTTTGTTGGTACCAGGAGTTGCCCATGCCTGGGTGCAGCCGCTTGCACTTGGTCTTGTTAACCTCATGAGATTCCCATGGGCCACTTCTTAAGCTTGTCTGGGTCCCCTTGGATGCCATCCCATCCTACAGGTGTGGCAACCACACCACTCAGCTTGGTGTTATCTGCAAAATTGCTGAGGGTGCACTTGGTCCCTTAATCTAGGTCATTAATGAAGATATTAAATGGCACTGGTGGCAGTAAGGACCCCTGAGGGGCACCACTTGTCACTGGTGTCCATTGGGACACTGAGTCATTGGCCATGACCCTCTGGATGTGATGGTCCAACCAAGTCCTTATCCAACAGTATTTGACCAATCATTGTAAAAAAAGTTTATCTTACTAACATTTCTGTACTGATAAAATTAAATCTAAGCATATTAAAAAATTATATTTTGTAAATATATATATAAAAGTATATACACACAGACCAATATAGCTTTGCAGTAATTAAATCAATCTAAAGAAACTCCTTTTGAAATAATTCCACTATGTAAAAATGAAACAATGCACAAGGTATAAATATATACCACTTATACAGGTACCTTTCTGTTAGGAAAAAAAAAGCTGTGTGTGCATTCTCCCCCACATCCCCACCCAACCTTTCCCAGTAATAGTTATGTGTTAAAATTTTTCTGCTGCAATAAAATATCTTTTCATTAATATTCTTAAAAAATAAATTGAAAACTCAACTGGTCTGTATTTTTACTGTGTTTTTAAGTCCTCTACTCCTAAATTGCTCTTTTTATCCAGACAAATCAAATGATGCTGGTACTCTGTTTTTCTGTCACATACTCTTTCCTTAAAAGAAAGGATGTTCTGGATGTTCCTCATCCAGAACATGAGGGCAAACATGCACACTACTTGCAATACTCTGTAAGACCCAGACACTATAAAATCCATCATTTAAAACTGGTATAGTATTTCTGGCTTAAAAAAATAAATGCAGATGAAGCTATCTTCAGCCCAAGGTAAAAAACATCCCCTGGGAAAAAAACTGCCTACAGTGTAAACCGGAATAAATGCTGCAATATTTATGAGAATCGTGGTGCTGGGAATCCCCTCTGAGAGCCTCTGATTTTCACCATACATTGATTTTTATCATAAGCTGTTCTAAAATTAGAAGAGGCCACAATCTGACAAGTATCCTTCATGTTTTAGTCCTACAGATGGATACCATGAGGTACTTTCTCAGCTTGAAACTGTTCCAAAACCGGAGGCACTAATCTGACATATTAAACTGAATTTATATAAAGTCTTGTGTCTTTACATCATGCCACATCATTTATGGCATGCTGGGCTGTGACAGCTTAAGTTATGAAAATGCAGTATCACGCAGCAGATCAGAGCTGGCTTTATAGCAGGGCTCATGAATTTCTTCATCCAGAAAGAATAAATTTTGTGTGGGAACATTCTGCAGAGAACCCCTGCAGAGCAATAGATTAAAACTGGATTTTAGCATTTACCTCTAGCTCAACTATAAATCACGAATTACAATTGATAATGGCAGTTATCCATCAACAGCAATGCAACTGCAGATGAGCCGGAGTGGTTTTATGGTTAAAAGGAGTTACTTTTTATTATTATCCTTAAAGAAAAGCTCTTCTATTTGGAATGTTTCTAGGCTCTAAACAGGGAGTGATTAGATCCCTACAGATTATCAGCATGGACCAGGAAGATGCATTTGAAGTGACACCTCTCCAGGTTCCAGACTGTTATTCTGGAACAGTAGCAATGGGCTTTGAGCAGTTCACATTGCAGGCTCCTGCCGAGAGAGGAGCTGGAGGGGACAGCTACCAGAGCCGGCACGACTCTGCCCCGCGGTTCATCGTCGTGTTCGCTGCGCAGCTGAAAGCCTTACGGAACTCTTCAAAGTTGCTCATGGCTCCGATGACTCTGCAAAGAGAAAAGTGATGGACATGCAGGCTGCCTTCTGTCAAACACTACGGGTCTGCTAGTGTTTCAGTGTTTTCACTTCAGGCTGAATTTTCAGGCTTTCATGTAATTTTTTCACAAATAAAACCAAAAGGTACAGGAGAAGGGCTCCCAGTTAATATGAAGAAAATCTTATTTTGTTTCATGCTTTGAGAAGCATCTTGCTTTGCTAGAAACGTGATGAAAAACAAATGCATTTTGTGATATTGTGTCTTTAGAACAATTTTCTAACGTGACCCTTGGCAGCAGAGGTGGGAGATCAGCAGTAACTGTGCAAGGTGGAATCCTTCTTCCAGCCCTGCCAGACAGCTGCAGGGCAGCAGGCAGGGGATGTAAGCACACACTGGGGTTGTGCTGGCTGGGGGGTTGTGCTGGCCGTGGTTTCGTGTGGTTCTAGATTCTCATAACAACATGCTCTGTCCACCCACACATACACCCAACACACACCCACACCCACTGGGTCCCTGGGACTTTGCAGCCTCAGGAGGCAACTAGAGACTCTTGTTGGCCAGCACAGCCTTGAACCTGTGAGCATCTCAACTCATCTGATATTTTGGAAATATGTTTTCTGAGCCTTCTGCCCTGACCAGCTCCCAAGCCCTCTTGCTTCCACCATAGGTGGTGTGATACTGAAAGAGCAGCACATCCCTGCCTGACACAAGCTGGACAATGTGTCTGCATCCCAGACTGGCACCTTCAGGCATAGGGGAAGAGCTTGTTCTTTGCATGCAGTCATCCCTGGCTCCTGCTTTCATGTCTGCATTATGTGATGCAGTCAGAAACTATTATTTTACCTTTGCTAGATTGATTGTGTTGTTTGCTGCTTTTTCCTATGCTTTTAATCATCTTGTAATTTACTAACCCGAAACTTGCAATGGTGTTAAAGAGTTTCCTGAGTTAAGAGCAGGAAAGTATCTACTGTGACATTAATTGTATACCTTTCGTTTGTTATGCCGTGAGGAGGCATTTTTCTATATTGCAGACAATCAGCTTCTCAGTGTAGCTCAGCATGGTAGAAAACATTCTTATTACATTGATTAGACTTTCTGTGAGTAAGAAAATTTGCAGTCATCTGGCACAAAAATGTCTAAAGGTCAGTTTTGTAGGGAGGATTACCAAATGAGGTTAGGCTGCAAATAAGATATCAGCTTTACTGTAAAAAAACTGCAGATACATATTCAGGGACTGGAACAGCAAGAGCTGGTCATGCAGAACTGCTGCTGATGTTGGTGGGAGTTCTGCCTGCCATGCCAGGGATCTCAATCTGAAATTGGCATTCAAAAATAGCAAAGACACATGCTAATACTGAAAATCTGCCAATTAAAAAGAAATAAACCCAGAATTTATCCAATGGAAAAATCTTTATGTGTGCATGCGCGCCACTTTTCTACCCGTGATTTGATATTGCCACACATTAACTGAAATCAGAGTGGGCTGTCTGGATTTCATCCCACTGAATTACAGTAGAGACACCTTTCCCTGAGCAGGTCACCCTGGCCTCCCTTGGTAATCAATAGAAAGATGTACTTGCAGACTCTAAGAAATTTAAATTTATTACCTGCTGAAAGATTTTATATATATATATATATATATATATATATTTACATCTAAAATGCCATTTCCTTTTTGACTGTGAAGAGAACCTGGCATGAAACATTCAGATGCACACACCTATGCCCAAGATGTTTTGCTCATTTCTATAATTTTTATTGGTACCTTTTATAGTTACATTTAAAAGGGCTGTTTGAGCTTTTTGGACAGAAAGAGCTGTCAGTGTTGGAGCTAGCTGTATTGCAGTTATGCTCATAATGGTCTTAGGACATAAATGAAATCCAGTTGGGAGAAATAGATAAGATAATTTATTAGCCCAGCTGATATGATCTGCAAGAGGAGACAAGCACCAGTTCTTATTCTTCAGTTCCAAAACAGAAGCCAGTACTCAAAAACTAAGAAAAAGTTTGTCTATATTTTCTAGATCTCAAATTAATCTAACCTTCTCTGAAATTTTCTTTCATAGCCTGATACCTTCAGGAGTTTTTCTAATGAATACTCTATCCCTAGAATTTCCTGTATATTTTGAGATTTTCACCATCTCATGGGAATGTAGCTATGTAATGATTCAGAATATAAATATACCTATAGGTAAATAAACCTGAGGACTTTAAAAGACAGCAGATGATTATTTTGCCAGAATATTAACAAGAGTAGGAATTATGAAATTAATATCTCTGTAGGCTGAAGGTCAGCCTGATACTCCTGTCCTCATTGTCATGATATATTTTCAATGTTAAAAGGAACGCAGATTTGCCTACTGCACTGCTTTTACCTTCACTAGCTGGTAAAACTCTTTTAGTCAACAGAAACTGGTAGGATTCTCTAGAAGGCAAATAATTCACTGTATTGTATGAATCAGCTTGTGGAGTTAACATTCTTTGTCCATCTAAAGAGGGAATGCAGTACTTCACCAAGGGCAAACATGTAGTTCTTAGTTAAGTAGATGCAACCAACAGGAATCCCAACAAAACCAACTTGTTATTGGTCACAAAAGCTCTGTGAAGAAGCAGAGAAATAAACTCTGGCTTCCTAATTCTTATGTAGCCTCAAAAACTTCCCCCCTTCCCGTGGCAGGGAGCTCATGAGTGTCTGTGGTGAGGGAAGCCTGGAGAAAGCCTTTTGGCAAAGACAGACTCTTTTATGGCTGGACTGTCACAGCTCCTTCAAGGAAAGTGTCACTTGAAGGCCAGCAGAAGAGTTTGGTCTTGAACTGAACTTACAGGGCATGTTTTGCCTTGCATTATCAGTATAATTCAAGGTAGAGACTTATAAGCTTTTAGTGAACTCAGACAGATTAAACCAAGGACCCTCCTTATATTCACTGTTTTCTAAACTAGAATTGTTTTGGGAAAGAAAGCGATAGATGAGACATTTTAGGTACTCAGGCCATGATGACAGGACGTCACAGGGATCAGAGTGTGTTCTGGTTCAAATGCTTTTGAAGGTAGATGCAAGCTCCTCAATTTCACAGAAGAGCATTTGTAATAGTGAAAGATAAGCTAATAAAACCAATTCAATTTCCATCTAAACCAAGAGCACAGTCCAATTTTGTGTTTGCTCTTAACCCCCTCTTAAAATGCTAAATTTCTGCACTTCTGTTCTGCGGTGATTGATTCTGTATGTACACTGAGGAAATACTTTATTTGCACTACCTGAACTGAGGAGGGCTGTGAGCTCCAGTATATATTTGCTCCCTCGCAGATTCCGGTCTAAAGGAGTTGCATCTTACCTAATAAAATAAAAAACCAAAAACGGGCACATTATCTGGGATGACTTTGTATGTAAAGCAAAATGTAATGTCACTGTTCTTAAGATGCCTATTACTTATAGAATGTATAAAATGGAAAGACACCATAAATTACTGCTTTGTTTCACCTTTGCCAGTCTGCAGTTTTCTGATGGTATGTTCTCTTGTTTTTCAAATCCCCTAATGGATCCAGTGCCCACCCACTGTTTTTCTCTACACACTCTTTCCCGTCATCTAATCACAGTCACTTTACTAGTTCTTGTTTTGAAGTTCTCTATAATGGTAGCTTGTCTTTCAGCTTGTGCTGCAGCATCCCACACCTTAATAATTACCAAAAATACTTGTTGGTCTCAAAGCTATGTAATGTGTATAAAAGTTACACATGATGATGCTTATCATCTCTAGAATTGCAGCTATATTACCTGACATATTTATTCCATGTTGGAATAATTCCGTTTCTTTTGAAATTACACATTTTCCACATTTCCATCAGTGATCCCCAGTTCCCTGCTCCTGATAAGATACTTAACCAAATCATAACTGACCACAAAACAGGGCAGATAGAATATTTGCACAACTAAATAATCCCACTTATGCTGTATCCACTGTGTGAAAAATCTCCTTTAAACTGCCCCTACCTTACCTAAGTCTCTATTAAATATATATAAATATATATTAAATGTTCCTATCAACAAAATCCTTTAAGCCAGATTGCCCATAGGATTTCAGTGGACTTCAGTGCAATTTTTTCTTGCTGAACACAGCTCTGACAGTTTAATGAAGTCTGTTGAGTGTCTTGAGCTCTGTGGATATGGGCTGAGCTTGAGGGTACCTTGCATACACTGCTCTCACTGTGCATGTGCCTTCCCTGTGAGGGACCACTGGACATATGATTCCTGCAGTGGTCCTGTAAGACCCCCAGATATTCCCTATAGATTCCAAATTTATTTGGAGAAAACCTGACATGAAGCAAAACTTAATTCAGCATAAACGACCAAAGTGGAATATTTTCATTGCTCAATATTGTCAAATTGAAAGAGCTGCAGGCCCATAGAGTGCTGCACTGACTCTCAGCAGAGAAATTATTTTCAGCCAGGACTGGTTGCATTAGGTCTTGTTTTTTCAGTTTGTCATGATTCATTCCTTCAACTGGTGGCAAAGTTTTATAGCCTGACTTTTACTTCTCATGTAGGGAGTTTGTTCCAATTTGGTTACCCAAATGAATAATTTCTGATCCTCTCCCTTGCTTTATGTTTTTCTAAAAACTCACATCCCTTATCAAGGTTTTGTTACAGCATATTTAGTGCACAGATGGGAAAAAATAAACTAAGACTTTCTTCACTGCTGCTTAGTTTCCTTGGACAACATACACAGTAACAAATGGTGGTGGGACATTTTTAACAGGAGTTTGTGGTGGAAGGAGTCAGAAACTACTCTGTGTTGCAAGCACCAGGAATCTGTGAAGTTAAAATTGAAGGAAGCTGAGGAGTCAATAAGTGCAGGAAGACCCTTTTAGTGGAGGGAAGTAGAAAGAAGAAAGAAAGTTTCTGTGACAACACTGTGCAAAACCAAGAATAATTTCAGCAGTTCTGGCACCACGGGTAGTCGAGGACAAAGAGGGAAAGAAAAAGCAATAATTATTGTGAGAGAAGTCTCTGGTTATACTCTCAAAAGTCTGTGTTTGGGTGCTGCAGATTTGTGAAACCAGGCAGGCTCATCTCTGCTCTGCACATTGTTCAGGTTAACACACGGGGGTTTGAAACACATTTGTACTACTCACATGGGCATAACTCAGAAAGAAAAGCTGGTTGTGTGTGAACTCAAGGCCTGGCAGTAAAGGCTCTTCTTCTCCTCCCCTCTTTTCTGTAATCCATTTCCTGTATGCCTGATAAGAAAGAGATACTAAGTGCCTTTCAGCAACATGAAGATAACCGCAACATTTTTTTTCTTTTTTTTTCTTTTTTTAATAAAACGATGTTTCAGATATTTTTCATCTACTTACCCTGAAAGCTTCTCGCAAACCTCCATTATCTGCAATGTTTTCTGCCAAAGTTCTCTTCCCTTTCACCTTGGCAGAATGAAAGAACATCAGTCATTTGACCCATTTCTGAACTTCCTACTCAATCAACTTCAAAAAGAGGAGAAAAAGTAAAACAAGGCAAGAATGATCTCAGTCAATTTCAACCAACTTTGGTTAAGAAAACTGGGTTTCAATGTGAAAACTGCCAGTAAACAATTTTCTGTGATGAGTTATCCTGGCTCTGGCCCTAGATCCCTGTAGCACAAAATATGTTAGATAGAATGCACTTAAGAATCCAGTCCCTGATCTTTGAGCTGAGTGTCAGTAATTTTCCCCTAAGGACTGTTTATATCTGGTGACATATGAGATCCAGTAGCCTCTTTCTTAAACTTTTATCTAAAAGGTTATATTTATTTCTCTACATAACTCTTAATATACTACTGGGATGCTAAAATAACTTCTAAGTCATAAATAAGTGCAATTAAAAATAACTGTCAGAGACAGAATCAAAATTGATAGTACACTCAGTGCTCTAAAAATATCAGCAAAGGAGATTCCTGTTGCTTTTCCTGGGTATTGATTCCAAGATCAGGAGCAATACCAACCAGAACATATTGTGGGAAAGAGCACTACATAAACTTTGTGAGGAAACTGGTCTCCTGGCATTACCAAGTGCAATATCATTACAAAGAAATCCTAATTTCTGCTGAAGTAGCATTATCTCTACTCACCCAGCCTACTAAGGTCTTTGTGTTACCAACCATAATTGTAATTAAGCAGCTTTACTCTCTCCTGTGCCTCGAATAAGCAAGATAATTGAGCACAGTTTTGAGCAGGGCTCTGAAGGTCAATGCTGGCTGCAGCCATCAGTTCTCCCATCCCACAGGGATCACTAGGGTGGGGTTGGCACCAGGACTCAGTTTCAGGATGGCAAAAGAGGGGAGAATGGAAAAGAAGAGGAAAGAAGACCAAGGGAGTCACCAGGTACTTGTGCTCATCCCCACACGCAGTGCAGATGAGAACCCAGACTGGACTCGGGACATCTTACTTGATGCCTTGGGTACAATGCTACAGGAAAGATGGGAGCCACAGAGGGAAGTGCAACCCTTTCCTGCCAGCTCCTCCCCTGCCCTCAGGAGGCTGGAGATGGAGGTGAGAGAGAAGCTTTTAGGACAAAAGGTGCTGGGACAGCAGGGAATGGGCACACACACCAGCTGCCTTTCCCCTGGCCTTCCGACTCACACATTTTCCTCACAGTGGGCTTGGGAAAGAGACTGACTTAGAGCATAAGATGAGAGTAACCTAACAGTGGCACAGGGCCACAGGTCATCTGAAAAGTGGAAGAAGTCTTTCTGCTGATCTCAGGAAGCTCTGGATTAGTTATTTGAGACTACTCTGCACAGACAGTTTGTGGCAGGGCTCAGGGACCACGATAAGCCCTTTATTTGATGAGATGACTTTATGTGATTATTGCACTCTGAAGCTATTTCTATATCCACTTTTTCTTTCATTAGGCTTCTGTTCTGGTGACATTTTTATTGCATACCAGATGAAAAGGAAGAAGAATAAATAGGTTTCTTGATCCATGAAAAATATTCATACAAGGGTAAAAAACCTGCAGAATATTGATGTAAATGACAGGCCAAAATGATAATAAAAGAAAGGTCTTTGCTTGCATAGCTCTTCATGCAAAAGCTATAAAATATGGCAGAAAATTGGAAAATTCTTCTATCATCTAAAAAGTGATTTTGGTTATCCTGTGGAAATAGAAGGAATGGGATGACAAGGCTGTGGGTGACAGGATCTCTCCAGTAAGCCCATCCATGGACTTCAAAGGCAGTATCTACACTGGAGAGGAAATTCAGACCTACCTCATCTCAAGAGACAGTGGAAAAGGTAAAGGGGATGGCCAAGCCAATGGCAGAGGCATGGGAAGGGCTCAGCCCCATCCTTGGGGAAGCTTTTAATGATCTTTAAGTGGCATTTTTGTAATGACAGTTTTTGTCCTACAGATATTCAGGAATGAGCCTGAGAATTTTGATTTGTAATTTAGCTTATTATGAAGTATTTTGAGTCTGAGTTGCTGGACTTCAGACTGGACCACAATATGGCTTTTTTATCTCTGAGACCAGCACAAACAAGCCTGGGAAAAGTGCTAGAATTGTTGATAAGCATTTCATGTGACCTCGCTATTCTTAAAAGGCAAAGATGTAATTGTATTTCTAAAATGTAGGTAGAGGTGATAGAATTGAGTAGGGACTGGAGTATGTGTTTTATCCTGAAAACTAAGATTACAGTTGTGTCCCAGACAATATTACTGGAATTTCAGCCATTCAGTTCTGAAGGTCTGGGATTTATCCTGTTTATCCTCACTTTGGACACACATATAAATGTACACATTTTCAGGGAAGCCCATACCTCTGACAGACAATGAAACAGAAACCATTCCCTTGCACTTTCTTTCTCAATCCTTTTCTAGGAGCTACTGCTGTCATATTCCCTTGATTAAACATACAAATGGGGTCTGTGTGCACACATCGAAGAAATAGCAAGAGTTGAATATGAAATAGAGTAGGGCTTATGCATCCATTTTATAGCTGCAATAAATAACAGGCAGAATTGTTAAAGGAATCTATAAAACATGCTATTATATTCTTTCTAAAAGAGTGACTGCTCAGTTTTCATTACAGACCTCATCTTGAGGAGACATTTAAAGTGCTCACAATAATTAGACCAGCCCTGCTGAGTGGCTTCATCCTCTTCCTCTGATTCCAAAAGGATGTGATGGAGAGAAATGGTTTAACCCCATCACCAGAGTGTGGGTAGTGGTATTTGACTGGACTAATCAAACCTGACAGACAATTTTTAACACAATTATTCACCTCAAAAAATCATTTGTTGTGAGAAATGAAGTTGGCAGCCTAATATTCCAATACATTGGGATTTATAAAAAGAGAACTTAAAAAAAAAAGGGGGGGGGGGGCGCACAATAACACAAACTCCTCATGTACCACTGTTTTCAGGCACTGGTGGTTTACATACATGTAAGCCAGCTTGCTTCCAGTAGTAATTGTTGTATTGATTAATCATGCATTTTGTTTTCTCCTTAAATTTTTCTTCAGAGTCAGTTGTCCACCAAGGGTCTAAATTTCCATTTTTGTCATATTTCCGACCTCAAAAAGGAAAGAAAGAAAACAAATGTTTTTGCAGGAGAAAACTTTTACAGTTTAGGAATCTATCACCTGCTCAGAAATGAGAGGTGAATGTTCTCATGTAAGTGTGTTTACAAAATGGGTAGGATCAGTGAGCAAAATCTTGAACCCACTGAAATCAGCAGTCAAAAGCTGCCATTCTATTTATTGTCATAATTTACATTTGCAGAAGAAGATTGTAATGACTAACGAGTCCTACAGTACATTTTATAATTACATAGTGTAACACACATTTAGCTTTCTTGCAAGTATAATTGTATTTTTCATCCTCAGACCATATGTCTTTGATTCTGAAAATGTGATGATAACTACTTTATTATTAATTCTTCACTTGATCAGGAAACCAATCCATTTCACGCAAACTTCTGAAGCTTCCATTTTTGATTTTGGAGCAAAACCAGAGCACTTAAACCCTCTTCATGGAAACAGGGAGGGTATTTACATCCCATTGCCCAGGCTGATGGTTACAGCAGTGGCTCATGAAGTTTCAGCCACAGGTTCCTGCTCCCTGTCATTTGTAGGAGAGTATTTAGTCTCTATCATAACTCCAGCCAGTCAGACACAAGACATCTTTGGACTTTTCTGAGAGCATGTTTAGCTGCCCATGTGGATGCAGCCTTGCTCTGTGATTTGATTCTTCTTTGCAACTGCAGGACAGAGAGGTAAAGAGAAACACAGACATAATACCAAGTACTGATTTTCTTATTTCATGTTTTTATTTCTTTTTTTTTTTGCTCTGTGTATGATCTTGTTCAAGATGACAAATTCCTAGAGATGTATTGATTTCTATATTTGGAAGGTAAGAGCCTGGCAAGCAGTAGGAGCCTGCTTAGGGAATCAAACCTTAGGTTCCTTTCTGACTGGCAGGAGACAAGAGGGAGATTAGGTACTCACTTACACAAAGTGGGAGTTTATGAAGAAAAATGTCTCCATTCTGGAGCGATTGCTGACACAAAATAATGTAGAGCAGTGCCAAAAGGATACTAGGACACAAGGCTTTCCCTTTTTTTTTTTTTTTTTTAAAGGTATTCAATATTACACTACATAAGCAAACTCAAAATTGCTCCCAGGAGGAAGAGGTTCAGGTTTCTTTCTCCCTGTATCTCCCTCCTCTCCCTCTCCCCTCACTTTCTCTTAGGAGCCCAATTATTAAAAGCACTTTACTGAGATAACCAAACCTAGATAGTGGTAATGCCCCACTCCACCCAGCTTGTCAGGACAATTGGATTGGTATTTTATGACCATTCTTCTTTTTCCCCTCTCTCTCTCTTTGAATTTCATTTTAATATTTTACAACACCTTTTCTGTACCACTATTGTTCCAGTATTGTATTTTAAAACTTTTGTAATTATCTTTTGAAAAATGTCAAACCTGAAATGAAAAGTTTTCTTGGAAGTAATTTTTATCAATCAGAAATTATCCCTTTGCCCTTCCTACTCGCCCTCATTAGGACCTTCAGAATCTGTTGCTGATTTAGTTTTCATTCAAGACAAACAGAAAGAATAAACTTGTAGTATTTCTTACCAAATAAAATCCAATTCAGACAAGCAAGATTCCATGTAAATAAATCTAATAAATACAAGCTTATAATTTTTTCACACAATTCAGCACCATTAAAACACCCAAAACAATAAAAATGCTACAGCATGTACGAGTCAGCTTTCTAATCTGTCAACTCTGTAAATAAAAAAGTTATCAACATGCAGTCAATTACTCACCATTGCTATCAAATCCATGAGTAAACTCATGGCCAACAATCACTCCTATGGCACCATAACTTAATGACCTGTAACACGAAGAAGCAGTTTCCTCAGGAAGTGTTCACAGTCATGAACATTAAAGGACAAAAGACCTCAGAAAATATCATTATTGATTTAAAAAGGGGGTGAGGAGGCAGGGGAATATGGGTCTAAAAATCACACCTACACAATTAGGACTTAAAGATGTTGAAAGCCCTAATGTCTTTTAAAATCAACATTTAATCTAAAACTTTGAAAGCATTGGGATGGTTCACTCTTCCAACCAAATTCCTTATCAGCATCATATGAGCTCCAAATATCTCCCTCAGCTGAGTGCATTCTGTATATTCTGACAGGGAACAGGACAAAGTTACAGCTATAACTACTCTGAAACAGAGACTACATTTTGTAAAGCATTAACAGATCTCCAGCCAGTTTTATAAGAAATTCCCTTGCACCTGCCCTGGAATAGGAAATGATACACAGTCAGACCTAATGCACCCAGGAAACAGAGTAAAAAGACATATTTTGTATTCCTGATTGACAATTATATCTTCCTTATTATGTCCCAATAAACATGCTTTTGGGAGAAATAGAGATGAAAGAGGGAAAGGCTAAGGGCTTTTTTACACCAAATGCAGTGGATATCATGGGGGTAGGTGATCTACCCAATACATCTTTCCTTTGCTGAGTTGCTTTTTGTGATTTTACTTATTTCATTATTGAGATGCTACACTTCAAAGTAGCTTATAGTATTTCTAACACATTGTATTGAAATAGAAGAAAGGCTGAGAGTTTTGAAATAACATGATATTATTGGACCTAATGATCCATAGTGCACTAATTGCTCATCTCAGTCATGCCCAAAAAGTATGGTATCATTAAATTCCCTCTGCTCCTACAAAAATCCTTCTTTTTTTCTTTCCTGAAAGGTACTTTGCCTGTGTTAAATTCTTCCCTACTGTTTTTTAGCCCACATACTGCTACAAACCTCTAAAACATGACACATTTCAGCAATGGAAATATCATCCTTTTGTGTGATAAATTTGTAATCTTGTGTAGCACACAGTGATAATTACCCCTAATAAATGCACTATGTAAGACTTGTTCTCCACATCTGAAGTAAAGGGGTTATACAGGATCTTTTGCAGCTGGAGAAGTGTAAAAATAATGGCACAAAACATGTAAAGAAATTGAGAAGAACCAAACCCTGTAACTAAATACATCTTATTTTTCCTCTAAGGTTCTTTGTCACCATGAGTGACAGGACAAAGAACAGGCTGGTGTTCTGGCACTCCTACAGCTTTCCTTAGCTCCAAGAAGATTGGGTGAAGTTTGCAGGGAATTTTGACCTTTGAATCTGTGAACCCCCTTCATTTTGTCTGGTTCAACAGCATTTATTGCCAGAAATTTTCCCAGCTCTGTTTGTGCTTTTCACTTCTGGGCACAGTAGGACAGAGGTGGAAGGGATTAGGCGCAGCCCAGCAGGTACCACATTAAAGGGGGACTTTCTGGGACTGGGAAGGCTCAGAGAGCTGTAAGGAAGCTATGAGGTCAGGTAGTTTGAAATCTCTATTTCAATATTTCTGGCACTGAAGGCTCATAACTGTGAATGATGGCATTTGAATGTTATTTTATTTAATGTACTGAGATGTAAAAGTAATAACTAAGCTTCCCTTTATGCAAATAGATGTAACTGGTTTTTGGTGGTTGTGCTAAAGCTGGTCACTAAAATGCCACTAAATGTTAAATATTTGCTAAATCAGTTTTTCAGCAAGCACTGGTGACTTTTTGATGGTTTATCTGTTCCATTGCCATGTACTGTTTCTTCTAAGCAGACAGAAAACACCCAGAATATTTCAAGGACAAAAGCAATCTGTTGTCTGATATAAACCAGCTACATTTGTTTACTAAATTTCATTTTGATACTTACTTAAGCAAAACCAATTTAAGCTAAGGCAACCTTTAGAGAAGAGAAATGAGCAAAGTAAAACACTTTGAAAGAACCACAATTTTATCACTATGGCAGAAGGTCAGAATACCGAGAAATCTCTTCAGAAATCAAAGCTGGAAACGGGTCTGCAATAACTATAACAGGAAATAAGTTCACCTTAACAAGAAAGGACTTTTTTCTATCCCCAATTACCACTTACAAAGTCACCTGGCCCACAAGAATTCTCTTTGAATGCAAATTAATTTGTTCCTAAATTGAACATGTCTTTCTACACATATTGCCAAATTTCCTGTTTACAAGGACACAATCCAGATTGGATGATGGCAAACACAAAATGTTCAAAAAGTTTAACAAAGATTTATTAAGGATATGTTCCACCAGTAACCGGCTTTATATAACTGCAAAATAACTTTCAGAAACTGCCATCAGAAACTTTTCATGGTCTTATCCTGCCCTAAAATAGAAAGCTATTGAACTGCACAAAAGCAGTGATTTTTCAAAATTAAATGTATGTGACCTATAATTACCCTTCCTCAGCTACACTGGCACATGGGCCTGCTCAGGCAATCTCAGCCAATCATTTATGCACACGAAGATATTCTCATGCACCTCGACAGGCACAGACAAGGGCCTGCTGCTAATCTTAGATATTAGCAGAAAGTGAACAATAAACTGATAATAATTGGCTTCTCAGGGTATTCACTTCTGCTCAGGAAGTGTTAGTTACCTGATTTACAATTCCTTTTAATACCTGCCATGTGCACACTGCTGCATCTGCATGCTGTAGCATTGAAACACTTCCACTTGGGTGCACTTAATTAGCAATTCCTGTGAGAAATCACTCATCAGTTTAAGACAACAGCAACACATATGGCTCCCAAGGGTAAGAAAAAGTATCTCACAAAGCAGCACTTCTCAAAGTCAGCTCTTCCAGGAGCAAAAGCAGGATACAGCAGGAGAGAACACACAGCTCAAGGGCTAAGTCTGCCCTACAGAAGCACAACACAGTTTTCCTACACACTACCTTTTGGTTGCCTTCAGCACCACAGCCTTCTTCGCCATGCCCTCTTCTTCATCTGTATGTGTTTGCAATAAGTTTCCCTGTTTTCCCTCATTTCTAGGTGGATGAGGTTCCCTGATGCAGTACTTACCTAGGATACTGTGTTCCCCAAAAGAAAGGCTTTTGAAGTTCTCCTGCTGGGAATCCTGCAGTAGCAAAAAAAATTTAAAAATAAAAAAGTGAGGTCAATTCAATACAGCTGAATAGCTGTCACAATGCCCAAGGGTTTAGATTTTATGACCTCATTTGTTTGCTTTCAGAAGGTTTTGCGAGGGGAGCTTTCCCTCAGGTGGTAGTTTCAGAATGCAATACAGAGGATCTTGGAGAGGCAGCGGAGATGCTGGCACACACTCGTCTGAGGAAGTGCACATGCTTCTGTGAAAAACACACCTCATGTTTCCTATGAAGAATACTGGATTACCCTCAGATGTGCCCACAGATCAACAGATAATACATAGGTAAAGTGCAACAAGAATTAAAATACTGTTAGCTTTGTAAGGCTTCAGTGCAGCAAGAAACATGTAAGTGATAAAATGTCAGCCTAATTCTATTTAGTCTAAGAAAAACAAAGGTAAATGAGTATACTTAGGCACTTCTGTAAAGGAAAACTATAGATTATTAAGGCTGTAGGGTCAGTCTAGCTACAGATATTACCTGGCTGCTTCTGGTAGACTAACCAGTTGCCAAAAAAAATCAATGGAGACACTTTGGCAAGTCATGATCTACTGATGTTTCACATAGGAATCAAAGTTGTTCCTTGAAGTCACATGTCTATTTTTAATTCCAGGGTGACATTTCAGTGCCAGGATACTGAAGACAGTGGAGCTGCACACGGTAAAAGTTTAACAGCCCAAAGAACTGCTAAATAAAACATAAACCCATCGTCAAAGTTCTTACATGATGGTGAAAAGTGCCATCCTTCCAGGCCCAAATGTGGAATTTACTGTCTTGTGTCACAAACTCCCATCAATAAAGCACAGGCATACAGCTGCTTTGAAGCTTAACCCACATGGTCATCACCGTGGTGAGGAAGAACCAGTTTCCTCAGGTGACTCACTTGTTTTCCCAGGAACTGCTGCTTCACCCTATGAGTCTCTCTTCAAGAAATCACCTGAATGCTCAGATCAAAACAAAAACCATATTCATTTGATCCTAATCCTATTTGTTTTTTTTGTGGATAGATTGGTCATGGGTTTCTTTATATCTGAGCAAAGTTGTCAGGCAAGATCGTAGTCTTTTCCTTACAAAGTCTTTAAAAAACTTACTTTGAAATGGAAAAAAAAAAAAAGAAAGAAAAAACCAAAACCCCAAACCCAGTATGCTGATGTAATTCATGCCAAGTGATATGGCACAAGGCATGTCCTCTTGGCCTACCCAGCTGCTTTTTGATGTCGCTTCTCCATGGCTGCCATCATTCCCAATCTGCAATTAGCTTACAAAAAATGTGGGTTTCAAACTTATTTTCTGAATGTTGTTTGGGGGTTTTTTCTTACTTCTCCAGATGTTGTTTTATTGTTTCAAGGATGGCATCATTTTCTTTTCCAGCACTACAAACCACTATTTTACCAGTGTCAAGGACAAAGTTTTTCTGATCTAACTCTCCTTTCCTCCCAGTGCACAGAGAAAATTATTCATGATGCATGTTTTTAAACATTTTAAGCAGCAATGATATATTCACACAACCTAATGAAAATTGCTTGTTAGGCCTTAAGTTAAAAGCTGTGTTCAGAGCTGAAAATCTCGTCTGAACTGGTTCCCTCCAAACACTGAACCTCAGAAAAGGTTTTGGAATGCTTAGGTTCTACTAACTCTAAATGATCCTATCCCCACAACAACAGTTGAGAGGAACTGTGGCCAAAATGAACAAATGAGCCCATACTGAAGGTGGTATGAACCAAATCATGTCTAATGATCACACAATCCTGTGTGCCTGTCACTGCACCAAAAGGCTATCAAGATCTTTAATGGAGCTGCAATTTTTGTTGTCCAGGTATAGACTTGCATGGTGAATTCCCACTTGTCTTCAGTAGAGGTAATATACATTATTTACAGAAAATTAGGTGCAAATCTTCACTCAGGCTTATCCAGCTACACTAAATGTGTCTTCATAGAACATTGCTGAAACACACTCAGCTGTGAGTTAAACCATGAGATAGTTTTCACTAAACAAGTCATACAAATGAATGGTAGGGATGCCTTGGGAGAAGGCATCAGTAGGAAGCTCCAATCCTGAGTCCATGCAACAGGTTGGTAATTATTTTACTCAGAGTCAGGATCCATTTTAGGTTAGATATCACTCAGCAAAGTGCTGGTTGAAGGAGTGGTTTCTGCTTCTGGACATGTGTGAAAACACCTCTGTAGTTTGCACTACAGGAAGCTCAGGAAGTATTTTCAGGCCAAAGCAGAAGAGGCCAGCAGAATGTAATACACATTTCAGAAAACCTCAGGAAACTGAAATACATTATCACCACGAGTTGTTTTGTTTTGTTTTGTTTGGGGGGTGTGTGTGTTTGTGGTTTTGTTGTTGGTTTTTTTGTTTTGTTTTTGTTTTTTTTTTTTTTGGTAAGAAAAAAAATCTAATTTTGAAAGTTATTTTTGGTCAGACAGTAAAGCAAATGGATCCCATTCTCCAGAGGTCAGCGGCACTGGTGCTTGTCCCCTCTTGCAACACTAGAAGGAACAGATTCAGAGTTGGCAACACTTTTTATGCAATGTCTCCTTCAGGCAAGCAACGACTACATCATCCTTGGGGGAGCAAGGATAACAGTGTCTTAGACTAGAATGTCCTTGAAATTGTAACATGAGATTGATCACCAGACAGTTTCCTATTTTGTGCTGATTTGAATCCCTCAATTTAGGCAATTCCCTTGTGAAATCTCTTTCTTTTTTTGCTTGACATATTGCACCTAAAAGAATTAATGACAAAACCCAGAGAGCTCATAGTAGGCTGCAGATGCAATAAATACTAATGGGATTATTTATATGCTGCTGGAGTTCAAAGGACAGATCTGAAGGAGTAAGACAGACAGACTTCAGGGAATTTCACAGCTTAAGGAATAGATACAGGCACTGGGAATGTATTTTGAGCTAACACTTGACCGCAAATTTAGCCTGTATTGTGCATCTTTTAAAGCTTTCTCCCTCTACACAGCCCCAGAAGAGAGATACAGGCTCTCTTTATACACTATATTGCTAATGCAAGCCCAGAGTCTACACTCAAGGTTATTACTCACCAACAATACACAGAAAGAAAACTGTGCTATCTTATTACAGACCCCACACAAATCCATCTGCCATCATCAAGACCCAGACTTGCAGAATCTGCTTTGACTACCTTCTTACAACCTACCTAAATTTGGAGCAATGCCATTGGGCTGCAGCATCATTCTGAGATAGGCACTGGTGTGACATGCCACAAGAGCACGGGTCTGAGGACAGACGAGGTCAGGCTGTCACAGAACAGCACTGGTACCCTACATCCATGCATCTTACTGGTGGCACAGTGGGACAGCCTGGCTAGATCATCCTCAAGATGGACTCTGTGCCACCAATCCCAACATGCTAGAGACCAGCTATTCTGATCACAGCCCTTTAAGCCCAGCAGTTCAAGGAGTTTTCAGTGCACCTGAGTATCCACTTGAGTAGCCGATTCTTCAGCAGTTTGTATTTGGGCATGTTAGGGGAGAAAGTGCTGAAATTCTTTCTAAAGAATAAATCACATTCACATCTCTCTCCTCATCCACTGAGCTAGTAATCTCATTGTAGAAAGCTGCTGAGGGAAACTGTTTCCAGGATTTACTTTATGATGTATACAGGGACTGTTGTGAGCCTGCCCAGCTTGTAACTCCCTAGATTTACCTTCTTGAAGATAGGAGTGACATTTGCTTTCTTCCAGTCCTCAGGAACCACCTCCAGTCACTATAACCTTTCAAAGATTACCAAGAGTGGCCTCACAATGATGTGAGCTTGTAGGTGCACCCTGTCAGAGCCCATGGGCTTGTGTTTGCCCAGTCTGTTTGAACATTTCCTAACCTACTCCTCCTCCACAGAGGGTAAATCTCCTTTGTTACCAGGTCCCCTGCCCTCATTCAGCACTACATTTTCCCTCAACTTTCTGCTGCTGCAGCTACACTTGCAGAAACGTTTCTTCACATCCCTTGCCAGATTCATCTCCAGGGAGGCTTTGGCTGTCCAAACCCCTGTGTCTGGACCCTTGGACAGTGACTGTTCAACTTTCCACTTACTCACCTTACTGCTCTGGAATGCAGGGGCACTTCAAGCAGTGGAGTACCTCTGGCTTACTTCAAATATTTCACTCTGAATTTATGCTGATCTTGAAGCTCTGACAGATTCCTGCCTGAACAGTATATATATATACTCTGCCTTTTAACGTAATTGAAGGTTGCTATCTTCATTTTATCCATGATATAATTTTCAGCATCTCTCTGCCCACAGCAAGGTGCTGTAAAGCTTGTTAGAATATATTTAAAATTTGAAGGGGGTTTTATCCTCCAATTTTGCAGGGGCTTTACTGCCATTAATAAATCCATTCACCAGCTGATACCTTCATGGTATTACTATACACACTTTGCAGACTAATATCCTTACAATCAGTATAATATTGCTAGTTTACCAAGAAGACACAAGTAACCACATTTGATGTGACAATTCCCTGAAACAATGCAAGGCAATAATGGATAAAGTAAACCAAAAAACACATGAGAAGACTCACCAAATCATGAGGAAATTTGGAGTTCAAATCTAAATATAAATTCAAATTTTATAGTTCAATTACATTATTTGGTTATATTGCATCATGTTTTTAACTAAGTGAGGCAAAGCCTTATTCCAAGTCAGTGCATTTACAACTTCCAACAATGAGGTTGGTTTGTTTAAGGCAACTTCTGACAGGCTAGTGAATCCCATATGTAAGTAACAGATATGGGAGACAGCTATGCTAAACTGTGTGATATACAGGGTACTCTGCCAGTTGGTGTACTGGCAATTCTCAGATGTGTTCTAAAGCTGTAACTTGTTTTTTCAAGTATCACTGAATGAATTCAGATGTAGAGTTTTAAAGGGATAAGATACAAGCAGAAGACTAACTGCTGGTCAGTAATCAAAGAATATTGAATTCACATAAGGAATTAAATGTGAAGACAGCTGGGGTGTTGGTTAGTTGTCTAAAAATAGCCCAAAGGCCAGGATACATTTGTTTAAAATGGTTCCACAGACTTCTACGTGGACAAATGAATCTCATCACAGTGATGGCTTGCATGTCCTCTTTGGGGTCTAGCTGCCAGTCTTGGTGGCAAGGGGCTTCTGCAAGTTTTATCTCAGATAAAACACATAAGAAAACCTTTCAGACACTGTAGGGCACCTCAGACAGCTCTGAGCATCCATATGTAGGTGACAGAGACCAAACTCTCTGTCATTACATGGACCTGAATCATACACCTTATTTCAAGATTTATCCTGTGGACAAAGAGGAGAGAAAAAAAAACATTGTGTAAGGACAGAAAATATCAATTGTGTAAGGCACAGTAACTGTTCCATGCAATGCACGAAAACAAAGCTTAATTTTATGAGAGCTCAGTGAATAAATTCTTTAAAGAGATACAGGGAAATAATGGTCTTAAAGCAGAGGACTCTGCAGCCTCTGCTTCAATTCTTGGCTCAGTTTCTGCTTCACCTGACAAGAGGCTCTTTGCTACTCATGAAAAAGAGAGAACCCGGTATTTCCCAACCACAGTGGGGCAACATGAGGAGAAACACGACGTAGTTTGTGAGGTGCCAAGGAATACTGTCTGCTAAGGGAGTAGGAAATGTGAAAACATCTGTTTTACAAGAAACTTTAATCTCTGTTTTATAAGGGAAAAGCGTCAGTGGATTCCCCAGGGTGAGGGAACGGGGGGTAGGGGGAGAAGAACAAAGTAAAAGTTCTTCTATTTTATACATTGATAGATAAGAATTTTAGGAAGAAAAGATAAAGAATGGAGGTAAGGATCATGCATCATCTCACTTGTGACTGTAGTTAAATAAAAGAAGAGCTCACTTAAGACACTTAAAGCTTACTTAATAACAGGGCTCAGAAAGTGTTCAGTCCAAATCTGGTATGTTCATTAACCTCCTGGAAACTAATGGCACACTTGAAACTACTTCATCAATAACCTTCCAATTAGTCCAATTCTTAAGGAAAGAGAAAATGCCCCTATGGACATTCCCCTTGTCCTGCCCTGGCCACGGCACTGGGTGCTGTTTGCCAGCACTTCCCTGGCTCCTGGCAAGATAAGAGTTCTCCCTTGCAACACAACAGCATCATCGAGCTGCCAGCATCAATATCTGTGTGATGCTTCCTGTAAAGATGATACTTTTCAGCTTATATGAGCTCTCATCTGTGGTTTTCTCTATGGATGCTAATTTAAATGCAATTTTTAAATTCTGTTGTAGATTTTATCTCCTTCCTGTAACATGTACTGAGGCCGCTCTCTAAAGAGGCCTCTTGACTTTCACTAGAGAACTGCAGGAACAGCACAAATGGCTTAGAAGGAGCATGGATATAAACTTAGAGAGATAACATCAACATTAATTACCCAGTGAATCTATTCAAGCTTACACTTCATGAGTTTGTTGCTTGTATTTGCC
This sequence comes from Monarcha castaneiventris obscurior, assembly GCA_026261815.1. Lineage (NCBI taxonomy): Eukaryota > Metazoa > Chordata > Aves > Passeriformes > Monarchidae > Monarcha > Monarcha castaneiventris. The sequence goes on along the minus strand of JAMPIT010000566.1, from coordinate 35,908,254 downwards.
TCAGTTCACTGTAAATCTCCCTTTCATTACTGTCCACAGCCCACACATGTGACTATTTTTATATATTCTAGAGGCATACATATTTACATTTTGAAAAAACAACTAAACACACCAAATGTCTGATGAACAGTTCCCTTTTATCTTTAACATATTCAAGGGCCAATATTTTAGTGCTGTAATGAAATAAAAACCTTTTCTTGCTAGCACACTTTGATCATCACTTGTGTCTATTTTCAGCACATATTTGTTGACTGCTCTAGAGTGCATTAAAATAAACTAATCCTTTAGGAATGTGGTTTTGGTGTTCCAATTATGATAATTAAAAAGATAGTATTCATGCTGTTTAGATGATATGAAGTGTACTTAGATACATTTTGAGACTCTAAAGGCAATGACACATACCTGTTGTCCTTGTTAAGTACCTATAATTAAAGGGGAAATTGACGAGCAAATGCACAGAAAATTGAAAAATTATTCAAACTAGGATTAAAAAATTATTAACAACCATTATAAACATGCATAGTGGTTCATCTAAGACACTTTGAATTATCGAAAAAGAGGAAACAAATAAATAGAACTCACAAAAAGAGAACATCAGGAGTAAACTTGTATAACATTAAGATAAATTATATGTACCATATTTTTTAACACTGCTCTTTGTGGCACATCTCACTTTGATATAGCTACTTATTTCTCCTTTGTAGATATTAACAGAATTGTTGGTCATTCAAGCTGTCAATAGTTTAGTAATGAAAATGAAATGAAGCAACAGCAAACACAAGGGTGTTTGTACTAAAGTACAGCAAAATTTGGTACATCTGCTGCATATGCAAGATTTGCTATATTCTCCCAAATCCAATGATTTTTAAAATCCTCTAGTTTCTTTTCTCTAATTATTTTTGCTTTTAGTGAAACAAGACCTTTTCTTCCAGGTAACTGAGTAGTCAAGTAGTCAAGTTAAAAACACTAAAAGCCTGTATATGAAGATCACATGGATATTCTAATGTTTATGTCAGTGATACAGATTACAGAGACAGAAAAATTTGTGATCCTTCCATCAGGAATGTCAGAGACCTCACTGTGTTCTGAACACAGAAAGAAAAACCAGCTGCCTAAAGCTCAGAAGTGATCAGGACCTCCACATAGCCCTCCACTTCTGCAGGTACCTGATGATTGCTCTTTTTCAAAATCCATGGGTCAAGGCACCGATGTTTCTTTTTCTCTGAACTTTTTCAAGAAGCCTTCAGTGACTAATCAAGTTTGGAGTTGCTGTGGATTTGTTGATATCATCACACAGTACATTTCTATTTCCAAACTAACAGTCCTAATTTTTAGAATCAAATTTTGGAACCAGGGATTTTCCAGTTAATGTAGAAACTACTTTCCATAATCAAATCCTATTATGCATTTTAAAATTCTTATTTCTCAAATTCTTCTTAGTAAACTCACTTACAAAGAGCAAAAATTGATGGGCTTTGAAGACACTAAAGTCCAGTTTGCTCACTGAAGAGCAGGGGCACTCAAGCAGGTGAAGATCTGGTCCATTCACTATTTACAGCAGTGATCAGTAGTAGATGTGAAGGGAGTGTCAGGCAACTACCTGTGAGGTAATTCTTCTGCTAGCACACATTCCTACCTTCCAGAAACCAGCAGCAGAGGGAACTGTCCTCCTGAACTGAGTTTCTATCTCTGTTCTTTCGTACAGAACAGAACACCCTCTTCTCAGATCATCTGCTAATGCAGTGAGTAGCACAGATGCTCACAACACACCCCTCCAACTATTTGCCAACAAGTAATTGGTTCTCACTTCCTTTTCTTACTTCTAATCAACCTTTAACTTATGAAAGGGCCTCCTTTCTTGTCCCATGACAACTTCCAGTTATTAGTATTGGGAAAGAACATCAAAAGTGTGTGATGGAAAAAACATAGTGTATCAAGCATACTTACTTGCTTTCTAAATTTAAAAAAACCTCTACCAGATTCAGAAAGTATGATTTTTTTCTAAAAGAAAAAGCAAAAAACATCTCATGTTCTCACGTTCACTCTTCACCATTATATCATATGTTTATTAATTCTCTCTATTCAGTCATGTTGTGGTCACAACCAGATTCCTTTATATAGAGGCTAAAATGATTTTTTATGCAGATCCCTCTGAACTACATTTTGAAAAATAGGATTTGAGACTTGCCACACCTATTCTTCCTGTGCTGAGGCCACTACAAGTCATAGGCTATACATCAAAGCTGATTGTTTGGAAATTTTTTATTTAAGCTCCTTTGAATTACCTGGGAGAATATTATATGATCCTTACATTTGTCTCAGTTCATTGCATGAATTTCTTCAACAGTCTTATTGACACAGTTTATTGACACTAAATTTTAAACAATTTCTGGGACTACCCTCTCACAAGAAAAAGCTCCACGATAAGAACTTCCCAAACTCTTCCCGTGCAAAGAATTCTTATTTTTATGCCTTAGAGACTCTTCTCTTTCAGTGTATTTGACATAAAGGTTTTATTATTAGTTCTTATGCTCCTATAAATTTGGTCCTCAAAATCTTTCTGGGCTTGCTGTTATCACAGTTTTACATTTAACTTGCTGGAGTTTAAGCTTAATTCTTTTTTCTCAAATGACTCTGGTTCGTAGAACTTTTTTTCTGTTGCTTAACTAGGCCTTTAAAAATACCATAGTTCTTGTGGCATGTGAGCAGTCCCTCAGAACTTTGTATGGATTACTACTGAAAACACAGCTGCAAAGCAGCAAGGTAGCAGTTCTTCCCCACCAACATTAATGGGAAATCAGTAGTAATGTCCCAAATGTTTACCAGCAACTTCCAGATTCAGAATGCTCCTCCCACATTTCACAGGGCCTCTTGCGCCATAAAAACACACCAGCCAGCAGTGGAAGACAGTACTGTGCCTTTCTCTGAATCTTCCCTCCTGTTGCACATCATTTTTAGGGCATGATTACATTTGTACCTCTCTCTCTGGTAGGAGAGGGCTTTGTTCAGAAGAGCCACCTAAAACGTTTTTCCTCTTTGAAAGAGTCCTAAAAGAACTGAGAGTGAGTATCACTGCCCACACTTCAAGGTCACTTGCCAGCAGAACAAGAAGGTCAGCAGTTTTGATAGAAAATACAATTCCCTCTACACCCATAACTGATGGATTGTGTTTGATAGCTCTCTGCCTCCTGACTCTTTTACACACAATGAGTGTGAAATTTTCAGTGGCTCCAGCCTCTCGACACAGTTTTCTCTAATGTGCGACGGCAGAGTGGCTGGGACAGCTGAGCACTGCTGAAACTTGAGAGAACCCAATATTAAAGCAGGTATAACAGTGCTGGCTTCATTTTGATCTGAGCAGGCTTCCTCTCCACTCACAAGAGACCTCTCCAGCAGCAGTGATGGCTGGAGGAAGAGCAGCTGTAATGCTTGGCAGGTACCTCAGAACTGTGACCACCTCAGCCAAGTGCTCCTTCAGATGACCAACAACAATGTGACTGCCTAATGATGTCAGCCCCTCTAATTAAGGAAGAGCTATCTAAATAAAGCACTAATTTTAATCAAAAGAACTGCCTAATTATTATACACACTTTACAAATGAGATCACTTAGACATGAAAGATTTTGAGTGGTTTGAAGGCAAAATTGTGTACAGAAATTGGTAGAAGCAAATACCAGCAGACTCAAATTGCCAGTCCTCTGCTGTACCTTCTTCAGTGTGACACCTTAGCTTTGTGCCTTTCTCTCTGTGATCAAAAGAGATGCAGGAGAAAAAGGGGGAATCACCAAGCAATTTTTGAGGTCCTGTCTCTGGGGACCAAGACCACAGAGGTGGTGGCAGCCACCTTCCAGACCCTAATGGCATAGAAAAAGAAGGCTGATTTAACATGCAAAGCTAATAAGAGTGAAGAGAAGTGCCAGGGTAAAGGTAACACTGTTGTACACTGAAAGACTGGTATTGAATTTTAAAGCATGTTAGAAAATTTCAATTCAAAGCCCCATTAAAGCAAGCAGGAATGAACATTCAAACTCATAACACATCTTTGAAAAACTCATCTCTTTTACCTAGTTTGTTTCCACACCAGAATATAAGCTATGTAAAAACAACCAGTAACTAAAATTAGTCAAAGACAGGTAGTACTGCATATACAAAATAATTTCATCAAACTATACAGGTAAGGATTTTAAGTTAGCTACAGATATCACTCCTTGTCCTTGAAGGTATTGAACAAATCCACTGGACAAACATTCATATGTTTTCTGGTCTGTATCACAGTCTTCTCTAGTCACATTTATTGCTACAGATCGGTAATACTAGAGGACAGAACTGCAATCATTGTATATTTATGGACATGTGTGTACACATGTTTTTCCTACAGAAAACAGAAATATTAGGCTTTAATAAAAGTGATTTAAGCTATCATTCACAATGGACAGAGTACATACACACACATGGTCACTGCAACTCATCTGACACAGGGTAACTCATCAAGCAACTGCAGTTCCAATTTGTGGGAGCTCTGGGTTTTCCAGATTGATCACTCAAGTCTCACAGCTGAATTACCAGGTTTGAGCTTTTAATTTTCAGTCACAAACAACACAATAGGTACAGCTGTTATGTGAAGCTTGACACACACATTCCCAAACAGGCACTTTATAGGAAGACTCAAAAGGCAGATACTCACTGATCTGGTTGGTAGATGCACTATAGAAAGCATTTACAGTAGTCGGGCTTGTAAACCACCTGTAGTAAGAACAAAATAAATTGTCAGTACATTGACATTCACCTTTATGAATCAAAGGAGCAAAGATAAAAATTGAACTCAGGTGAAGGAAGTAAAAACATTAGGGACTTAAGATACATTGAAGTTTTTCTCTATTTCAGTAAATGCTACCTACACTTTCTTAGAACATTGAAATCCATTGTTTAATGATTTTAACTGCGTACAGTCAATGAATGCCCAACAGGAGTGATTCCTAGTGCTCCTATCACGTGATCTGTTTAATTTCTAAGTGACCACTGTGCTTCTGAGGTCTGCCATGCTGATGAATCTAAATTCACCTATCAGAGGCTGCAAAACTGACAGCAGCTGTGAAAACTCTTTTGAGTGTCTTTCAAACGTGTGGAGAAACTCCCTGTTGAAATTAGAGGAGAGCATTTTGAAACAAGTAAAGTGGCTTTAGAGACTTTGCTGAACAACTACTTGAACAATTAGGATTATGCCAGCAACATAAGCAAGTACTTTCTGGGAATGTAAATTCAGAATAAACAGCTTCATGTTCTGTACCCTATGCAGTGAACATGACCATCCTAAACAAATAGACCTCTTGCCAGGCATTTCTTCTCGTAGTTTGATTACTCATATGTACTGGAGGAAACCTTAGATTTGAATAGGAGCTGGACTTTGACGATCCTTGTGAGTCCCTTCCAACTCAATATATTCTATGATTCTATGAATAGCAAATGAATCTCCTTAGCCTAAGCTCATCTATATTGACAGTGGCTTCAGCCATATGAGTGGAAAATCTCAACTGACTTCATCAAGAACCAAATCTCCTCAGATGAAACCCTGAGTTCAGTGAGCCCAAGATTTCACTTTATGATTTTGTAAGGGAGAAGTGAAGTAATAGAAATAAAGATGATGAGAATTAGTGGTTAGTTCATAATAACTTAGAGGTAGCTCTAGTAAATATCCAAACAGGAACATCCTGATGTCTTTAGCAAAATATTACTCAAAAGTTTTGAAAAGCCACAGGAATGCAATGTAATTGATTTGGAAATTTTCTTTTAAAGGGAGAGATAGGAGCTGCAAAACAAAGGAAGATCTATCGGAATATGGAAAATATGTTATATCAATGACAATGTATACATAATTTGTGCTTTAAAATAGCCCCACTAATGAAAGAGTCATCTGCAGACCCTGACTGTTTTTCTGACAACTAATGTCCTCATGTAAACCAGGTAACAAAGGGGAGAGTTTTAAAATGGCAGCATTTTGTCTTTTGTCAATAAGTTTATCTGCTTGCTTTAGTCTCCAAGCTGAGCAGCTTACTTTGCAATGCATCAACCAGAAAAACTAACAAATGAAGGCTAAAAGAGTGATGTCATGTACATATTTTAATGATCTGCCACATTATAGGCTCTAATTGTCACAGATAACTCCCCCTGTTTTGTTTATGAGGAAATTGTGAAGGGGAGGAGCAGGGGGAGGTTGTTTTCTGGTGTGTTTTCTGCTTTCTTCATAATAAGGAGATTAAATGTTAGAGGTAATGTAGTGAGATAATGGAAAATTGAAGAAAGAATGTGTATGGTGAGGGGATAAAGAAAAAAAATTAGGGGCTTAATTAACTACATTTCAATTTCATGTTTGTTCACAGCCACAATCAGCTGAACTGTTTTGAAGGATGCAAGCCTGCCATTTGAGCCTTGGGACCTGCTCTCCGGGCTTAGCAGTAAATCTGGAGGATTGTCCCTTTTTTGACAAGGAGAAAACCCATCTGAAAAGGACTCATCTGAAACAGTCAACACTTCAATTTAGATTGTACTGTAGTTTTGAACAAAAACACATAGTGCTGTGACTTGCACCTCACCCTGTTGGCTTGTTCTGCTTACAATGGCCTTTCTGTTCTCAAACAGCAACTTTTAAGCATGAAAAAGGCTTCTGGAACAGCAAATCTTCCCTTTTTTCAAATTTCTCTTAGCCTTTTATTTCCAGTCAGAGGATCAAGGGCCCAAGATGTATCACAGATACTTAAAAACAGATTAATGTGCTGTGGTTCTTCTCTCCATCCTCTGGGGGGGCTTGCCACAGTTAGCTGCAGAGAGGAACCCCCACAAGCAGCAGCAAAGAGCTCTTCACTGCCTAGAGACAGCTCTCTAACAGCACAAGTTTGCACCCATTTTTACTGGGTGAGGAGCTGGTGATGGAGGCACTTGTCCCCACAGGGAACACTTCATTCTGCCCATGAGCAGCAGTGAATGCTGGCAACATTAGGTCCACATTTAGGGTGGGAGGACATCACACCATCCTCTGGCCATACTTTCACACCTATGAACTCAAAGACTTGTAGCTTGTAGATGTGTCACAAGCATCCCCGTCCTGCTTCGTTTCTCACGATCTACCACTGCAATAGCAGAGCCCATCCCATTTTCTGACCTTAACATGAGCCAAAGACTGAGAGCAGCTTTCATTTCCTCACTGTAAAACTGAACTCAGTTCTTTCCAAATTGCTTTTTCATAATGAGGCCTCAAGAACAACCCTGTGTGAAATTCTTTATGCTTTTATAAACAGTTAGGAAGAGAACACTTAGCAGCCCTACTGAGGAATCTGGAAGAATGAGAGTTCTCTAAGAGTATTTCATATTTAATATTTGGCAAGGAGAAGATTTCCATTCTAGCATTTTGTTGTACCATTCTGAGCACTCTCAAAAAGATTTAGGAAGTATTTTCCAGAAAAGAGTAGAAATAACCAAGGCTGCTTCCATCCAGACTAGCAGAACAACTTCACTTCTCATCTACGATGCTCTTTCATTGAGCTCCTTGAAATGACTGAACCTTCAGGGACAGCCCTTAACTAATAACACACCAAATTACCATATGAAGGTGTGTAATAAATAGCTGTTGCTGTTAAATTTTCAGGTGAAACAAATTTAGAAATAACTCTCCCATTCCTGTTTGAAGTCAGATTCCCTGAGCATTTGCTCTAGGTCTGGTTACAATTTTAGTGCATTTTATCTATTAACAGAAGGATAGAAAAAAAAAAAGGCATAACACATTCCAAGCTCTTATTAATTGCAAAAGAAATAAATAAAAACTCTAGAACTGTTGACACTGTTTTCATTTGCTATGAGTTTGTGAAAAAGGCACGGCTTTGAATGATGTCCTGTAGCACTACGTACCTACTACTGCAGCAGTCAGAACCTAATGCTGCAGAGTTGACACTTGTAAAGTTGAGATTTCCCTTGTAGAAATAAAATGTGAAACATACACTGAGATAGCAAGTGGGGCAGAAACTCTCTTACTCGGTGTTTCTTTAGGCTACAATTTTCTCTGTGATATTTTCTTTCTGAGTTAAGAGTATAGTGTGCTACATTGCCACTCATGAAGAGGGGTGGCTGGGAACATTTACAACACAGGAAAAAGATTGTTAGTTTGTTTAATTCTCTGTAAAGCACAAACTAAATTTGAAAATTGATCTCTCAATTTTTTGAGTTAGAAGAAATCACTCAGTTTGCTGTTCACCATCCAAAGTAAGAAATAAAAAATAAATAATCATCTAAATAAAGAAAATGAACTTGCCGATGTACAACAGACTTAAGCTGGTTAGAAGTGAAAAGCTGTACAAAGTTTCTGGAAGCTGGAAAGTGTCTTTCAAAGAAAATACTATTAAGAAACCTTCTAACTGGGAGGCAACCTTCAAGGTGACTTTCAAAATTGTATTTCCTCTTCCACTGTTAGTCTCTTTTATACATTTTCCCATTGTAGAAACAGAAGATTATTATCCTAGGCCAGGCTGCCATCCATCTCCCTTAGGAACAGGCAAGCAACTAGGATGGTAAGGTTGGGCCCAGCCTTCAGTGCCACATCACTGCTCAAAATGAGGTTCAAAGACCAGGAAAGGCTCCAGGAGGCTCCTTTCCAGCCTCTCCTCTCCAGGGCAGGTCCCAGCCACACGATTTCTGTGCTCTCCAGCAGCATCTCTCCAACAGACAACACGCTGCCCAGTGTTTTTGATGGCTGCTTTTCGCTTTCAGGAGAAGGAGCTTTACACTGTCCTTAATAATATCCAAAACAGAACCTCTCAGAGCTGCCCTCCCTTGGGGCAAACCAAGGGCCAGGGTTTACACACAACAGTGTGTGGTCAAGAAAAACAGGGATAGGCCCTGGAGGAGACCCTGGAATCCTCTCACAGCATACCTCCTTTGGGTCCTCTTGTCAGGATACCAGATGTCTATATCCCCTGCAGGGAAAGTTTAGTGAAAAATGGAGAAAGATTTGACAGGTCTAAAAATCTTAGATTATATGCTGACTTCAAAGGAGAAAGATAAATAATAATGAAGTGGCATGCCCAAGAAGTCCTCTGATGCTTTGTTATTTGCAAGTATGATATGAATGTCAAGAAGGACAGATTCCATCACGGATGAAAAGGTGCAGGATTGTGTTTGTATACACACACACGTGTGTGTATTTGTATGTATGAATGTGTATGGCTCCATGGTTGGATAAGCAAATGCAACTAAAACCCTGACTCTCCTTAGTTTTTCGCTTATACATGGTCATCACTTCTCCCTGTACTGCCTTTCACTTTCCTCTGCTCCAGCTGAATCTCACCAGGATTAAAATAATTGTCTTCACACCTGGTGCCCATCCTCCCTCACTGCCCCTTCCAGCCTCTCCTTCTGCACTGAGCCCTCTCAGTGTAACCTGCCCTGGTTTGTGCACCGTGCTCCTCAGCTCCTGCACAAATCCCTTTCGTGTGTCTCTCTGCTGGTACCTGAGCACTGCTTCCCTTGTTTGATAGAGCCAGCTGTGAAGGTGACAGTCACCTCCCCAGCCAGCTGTGAGGATGGCAGCTGGCATCCAAAGCTGGTGCTGAGGACAAGTAATAGTGTTGAGGACCACAGCTGTGGTGCCCTCAGGGGAGCCTGGCCCCAGGAATGGCAGAACAGGCAACTCCAGCACCTGATGCCTTGGCACAGCTTTCTGGTACCAGCAGGGCTGGGTATGTCTCCCCACCCACACCCTGAGCAATGTCTCGAGTTCCTCCATGCTCCCTTCTCCTGTCAGGCAGATAAATGCCAGGGACGGAGGGAACAGAAGAGAGAACAAAGAATTTTGATAATTACTCCTGCTCTAGGTTTTTTCTTTGTATTTTTAGATTAAAAAACTGTTGAATTTCTAAAATAATTATTTTCCATTTGGTTATCCATATTCCTCCTTGTTTTACCCAACTCCTCTGTCTTGTATCTCCCATCTCCTCAGTCCATCCCCTGATGGTCTTTCCCTGGTGCTTTGATTGAACCATCATTTTAATTTCACATTTAGCTGAGGAAAGTGATTCCAGTTTGAAATAATATTCTTGAGAAACATGGACTGTCTGCTGAAAGAATATGGTGTTTTACCTTTTGGGTGTAATATTACTTTAGTAACTTTTTATTTTATTTCCTTAAACACTCATTTTCTTATTTATCTTTTTCAGTCCATAACTTTGATGATCTTATAATATCTATCTCTAAATATAAATGTTATGCTAAAAGCTACTAAACTAGGGAAAAGAAGAAATTAAGCAAATAGAAACAAAAACCCAAGGGTAATTAGCTATTAACACAGCACCAAGCTTCATCAAAAATTCTGTGGAGTTCTGTGAAATGTAAAAGTTTAAAAAACAAAACCAGAAAAATTAGAGGAATAAAAGAGAGATAAAAGCATCAGAAAGCAGTGGAGTATGATAATTTGAAAGTGGCAAGTGGCTAAAAAGTGGCTGATAATTTTGAGGCCAGGTTTGACATGCCTCAGACTGATAAGTGGGAGTTATTGGTTTATTTTAATAAATTTAAATTTTAAAAAAATTACTGGAGGCAGCAATGACTTTTTTTGCCTTGGTGTCCCTCAGCAGGCAGAGTGACACCACTTTCAGAGCCCTTTTCTATCACTGAACAGTTGCAGATACAGAATAATGTCCCAGCAGGAACCCCAATTATTCCTCCACCAGGGCTCAGGTGGAGCTCACCTCCAGCCCCACAGAAGGCAGAGCAAATAGCTGTGTTAACAAAGAGAAGGGACCAGAAATCAAACTGGCATCCCCCAGGCCTGAATGTGCTCTGAGAGGTGACAAGAAAAGAGCTACAGAGGTGATGAGGGGCTGGCTATTATGTAGTCCTAGAAATAAGAAGGTAGAGACAGGCATGAGAAGGTGTTTAATCTTGTAGTGGGCAATGGGATAACACTTTCATTTTTTAAGCATACCCATGTGCCAGCTCTCAGATGACAGTCCTTGAGTCAGGGGCTGCCTAGAAATTCATCCTTACAGGGGAGTTTTCCCATCGTGCCAAGAATCTACAGGTGCTGCATCAGTGCTGCCCCAAGGCTGAGCATGAGGAGGAGGTTGCTGAGCACCACTGCTGTAGGGAGGCCAGTGTTGTTTCACTGCTCTCTTGGAACTGTCACTCCAGAGGAAATACACCATCATGGTCTAGTCCTGACATCCAGGAAAATCCCTAAAATCATCCCCTGGGCTTAACCAGTGCAATGTCAGAGAAAGCTGTGATGAGAGGGTAAAACTCACAATTAAAACTAAGCTATAAAAAAAACATTGAACACAAGGGGCCAAATTAAAACACTCTGACCATGAACAGCCTTGGTTTGTCCTGCTGACATCCTCGCCCTGCCTCATGGACAGCACAGAGCCACCCCTGGAACAAAGTATGGTTCACTTTGAGTAGGACTTTCTGGAATCCTAAGGAAATACCACCATAGGAGCTAAGCAGCAGCACTGATTTCAAAGTCTGTGTGTAGAAGAAGTCATTTTTAAGTAGCATGATTAGACTAATTAAGTTCTGCTTAGGTTTTAATTTGCATTTTAAGGATTTGATTACCCACAAGTAAGAAAAGAGAATGATTCTCTCATGTATTTTATGACAGTTTGTGACACAATCTGCACTCTCATGTTTACAAATAAATAAAAATAACATATGTAGATTATGTTTCATTCTGTATCATTGCTATCAACAGCAGGTAACTAACAATGCTGATTTGTATTACTAATAATAACATTATCTCTTACTATGGCTTCATTCTTACAAAATTTATTTCACAAATCCCTGCTGTACCATTTCAAACTCTAACTGTGACCAAGAGACATAATCCATTTTTAATTGTGATTCAATTTCCCCTTTTTTTCATTAAATTAAGTTTAAGCTTCAAGTATGTGACTACCGTGCATATGAGCAGGGATACCTAGAACTTACAAAATAAAAATCCACAGGAGTTTCTGAATAATGGGAGTTTGCCCATAGGCTTTTTTTGTAATAGCATGTTTCTGTCTACATAATTCTATTAAAACTTAATATATGTCAGTATTTATTATATAAATTAAATAATAAAAATTAAAATACTGTTAGAAGATTATGTAAATTTGTGTTTTGTCTACTCACTCGGTTTTTGGAACTTCTTTTCTAAGCCAGTAGAAATCAGATTGGGCTGCGTATTTGCGAGTTTGCAATACATTGCCAAAATAATCACTTTCTGTAAACTTCAGCTGTATAGAGAAAGCACAGACAATTTTAAAGCATGTCCAAAGAAACAAAAGCTGACATAAAACAAGCAGAACTTTTATTTTATATGACCTAATCACCTAATTTTTTAGTGATTTTCAAAGCAAGTAAAATTTTCACACTTGGTAGAAAGAATAAATATTTTATGAGCTTAGTTAAAAAAACTGTGGCAGAACAGATCTGCACAAGGGTCTGGAACACTGGGAAAGCCCTTTACTGTGCAGAGTGCTGCTGAAGAAATCCTAAGCACCCAGCAATGGATTGCAGACTGCACATTTCTATGGCTATTATTAAGAGAGCCTCTTTTCCAGGAGGAAGTAGGCTTACTTTTGTTTTTAAAAGTGCATTTTAAAACCACTTCCAACAATGTAACAAAGTCCCCCTTTTCAGTTTGCTATACATTTTATTACAAATACTTCATATTCTGTGCCTTCTGAGGGTTCTGCCACATTAAATATTTACAGCCATAAGGCTCCATGCTTCCATAAGTTTCCAAATGTAATAGCATTCACACACACACACTTAAACACACAAGGAAAAGGGACATTAACAGGTTATAAGTCCCTGTTATCAGTTTAAAACAATTCTAGGATTTGTGAGGAAGTTGCACTTCATATGTAAACTATGGTTTTGCAAGCATGATTAACAAGTATTTTTCAGCAGACATTGCCATTTATCTGAACAAATAATTCCATACACTGAGTGAGAGTTGGTCACATGCTCTGTCTCATTACACTGTTTTAACTGCACCATCTCACCCTACACTTTCCATGGACAAGGACAAGGCTGGAAGAGTTGATGCTCTCAAAAATTGATGCCTCTGTTCAGTGTTTGTTCATGTGCTCTGGCAAAGATGATGATCGCTCTTGTCTTTTACTGGTTCAGGATTGAGCTTGGGTTTCTAGTTTGCCTGTGACTTTCACGAATACAATTCATCAAATGCGTGCCACAGTTGGAAAATGGTAAAATATATTATTATTAATCATTTGCCTTCCTGCCTTAGTTAGGCTGAACAGATACTGGGGCAGGAAGGAGCCCCCCCACAGTATCCTTGTCCAGTATGCAGCACAATAGGCCTATACATTGGTTAGGACCTCTTGGCATGATTATAAGCAACAATTGTAAACTAAATTCATGGCCTGGAGAGATGAGGAGAGCTTGTATATGGCATCCTAAATTGTGATATTTTGAGGTAAAATGCATTAGTGTTTTTGTAAGCATTATTTTGAGAAGAAATGCTTTTGGTTTGTTCCATTTTTATAATTAAATGCAAAATTATTACAGTGTATGCTTAACCTTTAAAATGCTTAATAGCAGGAAGGTTCTTTGCATGCAGGTACATTTTACTCCCAGGAGGCCTCATGATCTCACTTAGATACAACAGCATTGATTATTTAGACACAATTTAGAGCTAGCACACTTCAAAAATAAAAATAAGGCAAGCAGAAGTCCAGGTGCATGCCAAACAAAAGACTAGCTTTGATTTTAGATATCAGCAAAACAGAGCAAAGAATGGCTGCAATAAGTGAATAAAACTGCAAGCCTGACACTTACTGTTTTGATGTCTTCATTAATATATGTGTCATTCATTATAAACTGAGGGTAACCAACTTTCGCCATAACTGCTTTTGCCTTTGAAAAAGAAAAAGAGAAAAAAAGTTTTGACAGATAAAACCACTTTCAGCATACAGCTTTTTCTCTTTCCTGCTCAGTTCCCACTTTGTATTATTATGGTCCCCTGGAGCCATCCTAATTTAACTTCAAAACAACTTGCCTATAAGGTAAACTTGGGGCCACAAATGAGCTCGGCATCACAATGCACAGGGTCCAGATTCTGCTGTCAGATTATCACAGTGGGTCTGTTGCTGCCTGCAGAGCTTTTGCGCACTTACAGCAACGTGTCTGAGTGCAAAATCCTAACAGCTGATTTTCCCTACTGGGTTTTGTGTTAATCAGATGGTCAAATGCCTGTTTGTGCAATGTTTTCCAAAGGACGACAGGAAATGGCCTGTTTCACTACGGCAAAAGAGCTGGTGCACATCCAACTGCTAAAACAGATTTGATGCACAGATGTGAATCAGCCTTGGTCCCAGCAAGTGCAGACGGGTGTGTTTCCACTGAGGGCCACTGCTATTTGCACCTGAGGATGGCTCCTTTTCTGAAGGACACTGTCCTTTCCAAAAACCACAGGACTCCTCTTTGTTTAGTTCTCCAGATTCACTCCTTTGCTTTTCAGTTTTTGCCTTTTTCCTAATGCCAGTAGAGGTGTTAAAATAAGACACTTCACTTTTCATTAATCCTCTTTCAGCCATGACTTTGTCCCAGCATTTATGCACAACCTGCATAAACAGTCCAGTGTGAAGTAGCTGTAGATGAGTATTCCCACTTTGTAAATCATGGTGTGAGTGTATAAACAGCCGTAGCAATCCTCACAAAAACACCAGCAGGCCACTCAGAGACCCACAATCTCAGTGGAAAAAGGTTTCCAGAAGAAAAGCAAAAGTATACAAAAAGATGACATACCAAGTGAAATGCGACAAGTACAGAGAATAAATTACAGCCATGATGGACTAGGATAGCACAAAACTTTCACGTTTTATGTTTTCGGGATGCTGAATGTAATTTCTCCGTAAGTCTTTGGAATTCTCTCCACCCCTCAAAAAAGCCTCCTCCATGGTCATCAAACTCAGGTGTCAAAACTCAAATGAATATTGCAACATATGAAAAGCAATAAATAATTGGCCTTTACACCAAGTAAAACAGTACCAACCCTGCATTCTGCTCTCTGTGAGCAGAGCCTGGACCTCTCTGGGGTCCAATGCTTCTATTTACTTCTTGCTGCAGGGGCTGACTGCTCGAGGGAAGATTCCCCTTCCTCCACATATCCTTTCCCCTTCTCCCACTTCACAATATCTCAATACAGCAGGGCCTCCTATACAGCAAGACTTAAAACCAGCTGTTCCACAACTTTAAGAAGAAAGGTAAGGGACTGCCTCCATTTAAACAAAGTCATTCTGTTTCCTCTTTTATTTTTCAAGAAGAAAGGCCTCTTTTCTTCTTTAAACTCCTTCAATTTCTCAATCTCACTTCCAAGCCAAAGTCATAATCCTCCATTTGTGACATCACAATTAAATGTGGTTGAGGTAATTGAGATGTCACAAACAGAAGATAACAACTTCAGGTAGGAAATTAGCAGCAGGAGCAGATGATCTCTTAAGCAAAAAAGATCCCATTGTCATGCAAATTTCCCTAGTAATAAAAATAGCAATGGGAGAAAAATGCTGAATGGAAAATAAGAAATGAGCCAAATTAGCTCACAACAGAATGTTTCCTCACTTTTCCAGAAGGTTCAGCAGTTTTTCACAAGATTTTAAATGCTATGCTGGGGAGGGATAATAAAGAGCTAGGAAAGGAGCACAATTCATCTACAAGCTTGTATGTAATCAAGAGTGTCTGATTTTTTTCCTGGTGGTGTTGTCAGGTCCAACTGACTGAACTTTGCAAGGAATCAGAAAATTTCCTTTACTATTCCCCATGTTTCAATCCTAGTTAAAACTACCTTCAAAAAAGGAAAGAGCAAATCCCATCAGTTTTAATTTTTGCTAAGTCAGCTGCTTAAACAAGTCTGGTGAATCTCAAATATTCTGCATGAGTTCAGCACTTGCTTTGTGACGTTCACAATTGATGTAGTGAGACTGAGATTTCTAAGCATGAGAATTAAATAGTCAGACACTATGGAGTTTTTTTTGTAAAGGCTATATAAACCCCTGGTAAATAACAGAGTGTGTCTTGAGATTTTTGAAAGCAAACTCAAAAGGCAATGCTGCTTTTAGTACTTCGATGCTTTTTCAATGTCTAAAGCTGTCTGTATTTTGTGACATAGGTAGATAGGTAGATAGGTAGATAGGTAGATAAGGGGGAAATGTTATTTTATTGTGTTTATTACTTAAAAGGCCTTACCACAATATGTGTGGCTTAGAGATCTGAGCAAAAAAGACAGACAAAGCTGATGCTGACAGTGAAGGATGTTTGGCTCCTGGTTAGGGAAACTGTTTCCTATAGCCAAAGCAAAACTCATGAGAGAACATAGGAAGCCCTCTGAAGTTCTTGGGAATCCCTCTGACTGGAATTCCTCCTAGGGGCTTTGCATCAGGTGCAAACCTGTTCAGCTGAGCCCAGCACACGGCCCAATTTATTTACACAACTGACAAGTTAGAAACTATCATATTGAGAGCAGGTTTCTAAATTTGCATGTTGAAAGTCTTGTTTCTGTGCCTATTTTTCTGATAACTTGTGTAATATTTAACAGTAGTTTGGAGACTCCCTATTTATACAGCAGAAGGAAGTGGAAAACTCTTCTACAACTTGCTTGCTCTTTGATAATGATGTCAGTATTTTCCCCTTGATAAGACTAAAAGTATGTATAAGAGAACAGCCTTCCAGGAGGCATGCACAGGGGAGTCAAATGAAATGTGACAAATGTACAGGAACCAGCCATGTGGCAATTGCACATGAATCCACCATAAATACACCATCCACAATTTTTATAGTTTAAAGGCTCATGTAACTCCTTTCCCTAATTTCTATATTAAACAGCCCTGTGTACAGGAAGAAAAGAGGTGATGGTATTTCCCCCAGGCACCAATAAGCACTCAGCCTGCATTGGACTGTTGGGTAAATTAAGGAAACCCATCACTCCAGGGCTCCCCTCCTGCCATCACAAGCGAGAGGCTCTCAAAGGGTGCTTTAGGGTAAGTCATAATGACTCTTTTCTAGCCCAGCAGCCAGAGAGAGCAGGCTCTGAGGCAGAGGATCCAGAGTGGGACTACTACTTCCACCACTCCTTGTGCATTGAAGTTTCCCCAGGGACTTCAACACAGCCAGGATTTTACCATCAGTGTCCTTCTGTCACAGTGAGAGCATTGCAAGTCAGTTTACTACGCAGACAAAATAATAAATGAGCTTTCACTCTCTGCTCATCAGCTTGCCAACGTGGGAATGCACACATGTTTCAGTACTCCAAAGCATCCCAGTTTCCAGCCTATTCAAATTCTCACTTGACAACCAAGCATGTGAGTATTCTGAGAGCCTTTTTGCCTCTCAGAGTATGACTTGGATATTTTATACAACTCTAAGTACTGACATATTTTACTTACTGTAAAGAGAAAACAAAACATACACCTCACGACAAAGTTTTATGAGCCTGACAGAGATCTTCTGTAAATTAACTTGACTCAATAACTTTGTGAAGATCATTTTTAAGCTTCTAAATATATAAAAAATTAATACAATTACAGTTCACTGAAAAAATTAGCATGAAATACATTGTGAAAGCTAAAATCATTCATGGCAAAGTAACATTCCATTTAATTACAAAGATTAATTCAGCCTTTATATATGCGCCCAGTCTTTTAATTTTTCATTGAGAACAGATGATTCAAGAGCCATCTGGTAAAACTGCTGCAGAAATATCACTGCATCTATCTAGGGTTTACATATGGAAGAACTAGGAAAATAGAGTGATGGATCTTGGCAAAACACGGGAAAGTTCCATCACAGGGCTAAAGCCCAATCCTACAGATGTCAGTAGGAAGTGACTACTGACTTGAGTGAGAGATGGATTGAGCTCATCCTGATGATGCACAGTATTTCCTTTGTGGGAAAATGAAATAACAGGGATTTTCACATTGTCAGCTACAACGGAAAGTGAAGTGGCAACTCAAACATGAACACTTGGCCTGAAATGACAATTTTTAACATTACTTGATCTGCAGTGAGCTGTCTAATCCATACTCAAGAATACAGATTATCATTTATTTTTAAAACTTGGCTTAACTGCCCTCTTTTTGTCGCATATCACAATAATAGAAGCTCTCTAGACTTTTCAAGAACCGGTGTTTCATTTAATAATAATTCCACATACCACCACTTCACACTACACTGCACTATAACCATCCCCTCTTTTACAATAATTGTTTTGAATGCTCTAAAATAATTGATAAAATAATGAAGACAGAAAATACAGCTATCATTCCATCTTTGTAATAGCTTAAGGCCAAGGTTAAAAAAAAAATAAAAGAAATAATCAAGTGACTTATGTGAATAATGACACCCATGAACACATAAAATTGCTTTCAGTTAAATACACATGGTTTCAAAAATAGCTGAGTCCATTTACAAAACAGCTTTGTGCTGCCAAATGAAAAAAAATGTCCTAGTCCTTGCTCTTCTTCCCTCTCCTCTCATCTCTGTCCATAGTTCTTCTCATGCTGCCTGCACCCACAGCCTACAAAGGCTACCTCAGCTCCTCGACACATCTTTCTGTGGGACTGCTGAACACTTCAGCAACACAGTAGAAATTTAACCAAGCTTTTCCCCAGCTAATTTTCTGCCAGATCACTGAGCTGAATCACTCACTCACTACATGGAGAGACACAGCTACTTCTGGAACTTTTACAAGACAAGTTCTGGGGACACATGATGTGGCAAAGTGGAGAAGGGTTATGTGGTACACTAGTTACCTCCTCCTCTGAATGATCTTTTGAAACCAAAACCTCACTCAGAGAAAACTTACTGACAAGAAAATACTTCTTAGTACACTTAAAAATACCACACCATAATTATGATGCTAGGAAACAGAGAGGAAAGGGGACACAGCAATTCCTAAGAAGTGTGTTCATTGGGATTATATGTTCAGTCTTAATATCTGCTATTCAGCAAGACAATATTATTATTACTCACCATAAAGATTAAAGCATCTAAAGCCTTAGTAGGACTACCATAGACAAAAGAGTCAGAAAAAGCAACAATGTACATCAGTGCCACTCTTTCCTGTCCTAAATCCCTTCTGGCTGTCTGGAATACAAAGATTCAGTCATTGGTTCAAGCACTGTGACGAAAGTTTCACTGGAATTTAATTTTCAGTTTAAACTAATCCCACATTATTTTTTTTTTTTAGCAATAGAACTGGACTAAGTCAGAGAAAGTGCAAAATTAGCATCTTTATTTCAGTCTTACTTATATAAACATACTAATTGTCTGTGATATTTTCATAAGCACAGCTCCTCAGTTCAATGCAGCACTACAATTAATAGACCTATTCAATTTTTCTCCTTCCACCAGAAACTCATTCTGCTGCCAGGTTTGCTTTAATTTTGTTAAGAAAAAAAATTCTTTTTCCATTTTATTTAATTTCATTTTCCATTTACAGCCTCTTTATGACAATTAGCATTATTCCATTACATTATACACAGAATATTATATGAGAGACATATATTCTATCCTTCATGAACAGAATGTGAGATCTGCAATAACTTCCTTTGTGGCACACAGAAAATATTTTCATCTTTGATGATATAAGTGCACTTACACTGCAGACCAGCACAACTGAGTTCCTGGCACAGGCTGTGCTTAACTGCTAACTATTTCTGTCTAAAGCACCTTGGTGAGTTTTAAGGGTCTTTGGATTCTCAGTGGAGCTGGAATGATACCCATGGACCAGAAGAAAGGATGATGCCCAGATATGCAAAATGACTCAGCTATGGCACCACACCAGCAGGGAAAGGTGAGCTCCAGCGTGGGGATTTCTGCCCTGGATTCCCCTCTGCACACCTGTGCATCCCTTGGGGCATGGCTGTACCAGGGTGTGTGGACAGCTGGGAGCTGCTCCAGCTGCACTTCAGCAAGTGCTGTGGTCTGAAGGCACAGACTATCATTAGTATCATGCTGGTGTAGATTAGATATAGATATAGACATAGATATATGCCCCATGCTGCTAAGCTGCCTTTGATAGGACTCATGCCAAGCTAAGCTTGGACTCACACTTAGCACTGTAAAAAACCACACTCCTCATGCCTTTATTTTCAGGCAACACTCCATGTTTTCCAGTACAATTATCTCTGAAAACCAAACAACCAAACACACTCCCCCAACTCAAAATCCTCTCTGTGTTTTGAAATTACCTTAGATATCTTTACTGAAAAACTTTTGCACCAGGATCCTAAGGATTTGGAATAGCAAGAAAAAAAAAAAAAGCCACCTTTGGTTGATCTTTGTCACATTGGTGAGCTGCAGAAATTATGATGTTACATTTTTTACAGAAACTCCTTCCTGGACCCATTTCACTGCTTGGCCCCAGAACAACTCATGAGTTGACCCATACTCCCATGTTCATGCCATTTCTGGCTAGAAATACACCCACCTTTCCAAAAATCTTTTCTGTTTTTGTTTAAGCTCTGGGCAAGCAGCAGGCTTAAGAAAACCCACTGTGCTGGCAAAATAAAAGACCCCAGGGACCTAAAAAACCCCTGTGTGCTGAGATCTCTGGCACGGGACACTGAGAGAAGGGCAGGCTCAGGGATCAGGAAAGGGAGAGGAAGCTCTCTCCCCATCATAACTGTATGGGATATGATTTACCACAGCATTTTTTTTCCAGTTTTATGCAAAACTCTGAATAACCTGTTCCAGAAAGGGACAACTTCTGACCTTAGCTTCTGCTTGCATCAGTTTATATTCATTTAACATTTTCAAGGTTAAACAAAGGTTGCTGAGCATTTTTTTTTTTTAATAAAGAATAGCATGGGAAAAATTCCCTTTTCATTTCTCATTTCACAAGTGAGCTTCAGCCACAGTCTTCATGCAACAGAAACCAGACACGGCAGAAACTCCTTTTAACACTACTCAAACTGAAATAGTGACTGAGAACTTAAACACAAGTATTACTCATGACTTGCATGTTTTATATCTGAGGAGGAATTCCTTTTGCTTGAACAGGGACTCTGCCCAGCACTGTACCAGTAAGCATGTCACTATCAGTTGTCCATGCATTGTAATATATGGGGGAAAGCAGATGCATACAGAGACAAAAACACAGGCTGCAGAATATAGAAAAAAATATTCAGAAAATGCTCTACTCAAGACCAAACTCCTCTCTATTCCAAATCTTTACATATTTTTATTTTTTAATAAACTATATCCAGGTATTTGCACATTGATGAAGCTCATCCCAGATGCAGAAAACTGAGCACAAGACACCTCACAGTTCCCTCACAAATGAGGGCAGCTGAGGAAGCCTCTATTCTTAGTCACAGCATCCTGGCCTCTAAAAGGCCACTAAGGAACAAATTCCTGAGTCTGATGAACTCCTTGTTGTAAAGCTCCTTTAAAAGTAAACTCCAACAATACCAGTACCTGAAGCCATTTAAAATTTCACAACATTGCTTCAGATCCCAGTGACTGGTACAATACCTGACCAAGTTGAAGTGCTGATGGTTCATGCCCCTGGTTGTGGACAGCTCAGAGCCAAGACTGAGTCCATGGTGGGGTCCCAGCCCAGGTCCCTGCCCTCCTGAGCTCCTCACCCACCCCCAGCCAGCAGGCAGCTCTCCTCTCAGTGGGCATTTACAGCACACAGAGATCACCACAGCCAGGAAATGCACTTTCATTGGAAAGAGCAAGGGAATGCCAAGCAGATACCTGAGCATGCCCTTGGAAACTCCTTCACACAGAGAATGGCTCTACTGCACCTTCGTATCTGCTACTGCTGAGCTGGGGCACCACATTGTCTTTGTAACTGTACCTCTACAGGAGACAGGCTTACTTGTTTAAGCAACAAAGAGAGTGAAAGTAAAAGCTGAAACTGTCCAAGACTTCCAGGGGTCGTGGAGGATCTCTTGCTCTTTGGAAGAATTGCTCTGTCATTTAGCATAGCAATGCTTTCCTGTTGCATTTCTGCCATAAAACCTTCAGATGCACCCTGGTCCCTGAACACCTGCAGGTGTCTGTCCATCTGTCTCCCTCCTACTTCAAGCACAAGATCTGTCACAAGTGTTTTGATGTCACACACCCATTCTGGCCTTATGTAGTCGTGGCTAAGTCTGAAAAATGACAGCTGCGAGATCAGGGTTAAATACAATTTCCTCTCCCTTCACCTGTTTTCCACTATCTGTTTGCACGGTGCTCGGGTTATTAATGGAACTGACATCCCTGCACAACTGAGTGAGCAGTAGCAGCAGCCAGATAACAAGGGAGAAGCTGACAGCAGCAATCTAACCCCAGAGATAAGAGATAAGCAAACATGCCATGGCTATTAGTTTCAACTCTGGCCAATGGAGAAGAGCATCTCCTGTGGTTACTGATCAGGAAAGCCCAGTCTTCCTGAGAAGGTTAAATTAAATTCAGGATGTGATAGATTATTCTTAGAGTTCAAAAATTAAAGTTTGTGATGAGAAATAAATATTTGATGTAAAACGAATAAGAAAGAAAAGAGGATGTTAATCTGATAGAAAGTGAAGACCTATTTTTATTCAGAGAAAAGCATGGAACACTTCTCTAGAAGGAAAGTACCATTCTCTGTTTCTTTCAGGTGAGAAAATATTACTCTAAAAACTGGCATTTTCCAAATAGCTATCTCAGGAATGGTGCAGGAGTGGCAGCCTCAAAATCCTGACCAAATTCCAATCTAGATGAGTAGCGCAAACTTTTTGAATTCCTTACATAATTTCTCAGCAGCATCTACTTTCCTTCCAGCTTCCTATTGAGTTGTCCTCTTCTTTTCATATGTCCGTGCACATGGTAAAAAGATTGGGCTGTTCAGCCTCAAGAAGGGATGACTGAGAGGGAACCTCATCAATGCCTGTAAGTATCTGAAGGGAGAGTGTCACAGAGGATGGAGCCTTTTGAAGGCTCTCAGTGCTGCTGAGCAATAGGACAAGAGGCAGAAACTGATGCACAGGAAGTTCCACCTGAACATGAGGAAGAACTTCTTTACTTTGGAGATGACTGAACACCAGAAGAGATGCCCAGAGAGGGTGTGGAGTCTCCCTCGCTGGAGATGTTCAAGAACCATCTGGATACAATCCTGTGCCATGTGCTCTGGGATGACCCTGCTTGAGCAGGAAGGCTGGACCAGATGACCCACTGTGGTCCCTTCCAGCCTGACCCATCCCGTGATTCTGTGAAAGATGAGTTAAACCAGGAAGATAAACCCCTAGTGATATATTTAATGCACAAGGGAATTGCAGACACCTTGGAAAAGAGTTAAAATGGGACTCTGCCTTTTCCTAACTTCAACACATTTCAACCTTCTGAGGAGATTTGCTCATTGCTCCCTGCAATGCAACTACTACAATGCAACGAGGCCCTCGAATTTTAGCACCCAGACAGAGACTACCCTAATTTCAGAATGCGCACTTCCACAAAGGAGAAGCATGGCTAAGGTTTAATTGGCACTCAACAAAAGTACACTTTATAATTTAAAAATAGCAAGGTTGTTTCAAGAATATCTGAATCAAACTTTCCAATAAAACCAGTAAATTAGGAAGTCAGCAAAGCCTATAGGCTTTTGAACAGGAATGAAGTGTCTAACTGCAATTAGAGCCTTTGGAAATTTCTCCCGCTTTTCTTAGCTCTTCTGAAGTATGTCTAGCAGTTTCTGTGAGTGCTCTGAAGCAGTCTTACACTTTGTGACGTTCTCTGACATCCTTGAAGCAAAGATATAAAGTCATCTTAAAGGAACGTGTAAAAGGTGGCTTGCAAGCTTTAGTTTAGAAACTCCATCCCTCTCTTTTACCAGGTGTTGTTCTATCAGTTCTGTGCTGGCTTTCATTCTAGAAAAAAGCCCATTGAAACTGGATGCAGAGTCTCAGGGCTGGTTCCTCTGTCATATTCTAGCATTAGTTTTCATAGGACGGGTCCACAGACCTCACAAGACTCAAAAGGCATTTTTAATTTCTGCAGAGCACCCAGTAACCACTTTCAAGACTGGATGATTTGTCATCTTTGTGCAAAACTAGCTTGGCATTAAGCAAGATTAATTTCAGCTCCTGAAGCTGTGGTGCCCGGCCTTTTTGTCTGGCTTGCCTCAGATCTCAATGAAATGTTATTTTTCAGAACTGTATCTAGTGCATGCTTTGGACAGGCTATATGAAGAAAAGCAGGAGGCTCCATTCTCCTAGCATGTATTGTGGTGCCAATACTTCGCAGAAGCAAGAGTAAGCACAAAAAGAGGACAGGCAATGATGATTCTCTGATTTCTGCACTACCATAGCATAGGAGAAGGTGACATTTTTCAGACAAGCAAAAAGACAATCTTTTTACCCACAGAGCACAGTGAGGCAGTGGTTGGTTCATTGCTTTGGGAAGTTGTGGATGATGAAAATTGCCATGGGTTCAAAAAGTCATTAGACAAGCTCACAGCAGGAAAATATGAATAAATACAAAGACACCACTTCTGGCTCAGGAAGAAGGGAGCTGCAGTTTGTCAGAGGCCAGGAGAGGATAGTGGGAATGTGTCCCTTTATGCTCGCCCCGTCCTTAGGTTCATCTCTAAACATCTGCTACTGTTTGGCCACTGTCCGAAGCAGACACTGGACTCTGCTCTGAGCAGTACAGCTGTCATGGTTGTAGTGAAATCAACCAAATGTGAAGAGAGGGAGACCATGGAGAACTGGGAAAGGGGGCAGGGGCTCAGATAATTGACTGCAGGGCTGGATAGGGCCAGCAAGTTCCAGCTGGGAAGTGAATGGCTACAGTGGGATAACCCATGAACACCTACCTCCTTTAAAGTACCTATACTTTGTTAAATCAGGGTTTGTACAGATGGTTCTTGACTTCCTAAGGGCTATTGGCCCAAATTACACTGTGTTGTCTAGGGAGGTTTGCTGTAGCTCTCTGAAGCAGCAGAACAAGCCCTGTAGGCTAAACAAAGGTACCTAACACTGCCCGAGAGAGCCACCTATAGCTAGGCACGGTCCTGATATTTTCCTGTGCTCCTCTTGACTCAGCCTCAGCCTTCAGACTCAGAGAGATGTGGAGAAAACAAATGTTGCGTATACAACTTCCTTGGAAATAAAGCAAAGCAGCCGGCAAGTTCAGGAGCCAAATGATTGTACAGTGACCTTGGGATTTGTGCTCCATGACTTAAGGAGGTTAATAATGTTACAGAAAAATCTTACTAGAGGAAAAACAAGCTCTTTTTTGGCTTATCATCCATGCTTTAAAAATAGTACTGCAAAGCAAAAAAAAAAAAAAAAAAAAAAAAAAAAGTTGTTCTTGTGCTATAGCCTAACAGGATATTTTATAAGAGAATTGCAAACTTTAAGAAAAACATCTTTTTTCAAGCCTCCACTTAAACCCAAGCACAAAGGGCATTTTAGGAAGGAAAAATAGTGATTAATAAAATAATCGTTCCTGCCCAGAAGTGGGAATAATTTAACATGTCAGTGATGATCTTCCACTGAATTATCCTTTGAAGAGCAGAAGCAATAAATTACCATTTTAAAAAAGTGAGCCCTTGTACCACAAGTTACGTCAATGGAGTTTCAGTTGTGGGTTCTCCCATTCCCCTCTGGCCCACCATGCCAAAACACAGCTGTCAACACCCTTTGGCTGCCATAGCTGGCTTCAATCTGCACCTTCACTGTGAGGGAAACAAAAGGCTCCTGCTTCTCTCCCCCCACCCCTGCAGTCCTGCTCAGAGGCTGCGACGTGGCCATGGGTAACTCACAGAACATACACTTGAAGAGTGTTGCCAGACACACCTTTGGAGCTGCACTCAGTTGAATAATTTCTCTGTTCTGCAGATGAGGGCAAAACGTAATGACCCTTACAAAAGAGAGGCTAAAAGGGCAAGAACAGAAACCTTTTTGGGGTGTTTGTTTGTTCGTTTGTTTATCAGAGCACTCCATTGAAAATTCGGGGGCTAACAGACATACTTGAAGCAAATTTGAGATGATAGTCAAATACAGTACAATAAAGGAGGGCTTGAATAGAGCAGAGGAATAAGGGACAGGAGAGAAAACAGCACAGAGCCGAGCGCTTCTCTCGGACTCGGAGCTCCTTTGGAAGCTGCGTGAGCTCCATCCAGAGAGCCAGGTGAGAACTGCACGTGAAGGCAGTCACCAAACCCTGTAAGAAACATTTTTTTGTAAGATCGGCTGTAAGATGGTCTGGTTTAAATTCATCTTTCTATCGCAGGAGGAAAGAAATGGAGGGAGGGAGGAGAGAGGTAAATTATTAGATGTTATCTCATTATATTGTTTTGTTATAAAAGGAGTGTCAAACCTTAACTCCAAAGTATACAAGGGCTAAAGAGATTCTTATATCACAGCTGCAAGACAATTGTTCCCTGTGTCACATGGAGTAGTAGATTTGATCCTTTTGACATCAAATTAGTAGTGTCCCCTCTGAGTAACATAAAACAACAGGACAGACACAAAGAGTCACAGATGGAGTGATTAGATAAAGCTGACAAGCTGCCTAAAGCAAAATTCAAGAATAGTTTCTACCGGAGGGTCTTTTGTAAGTCCTCTGGAGGTCGATGGCTCCTTTGATTGCAAAGCATCAGGCTGACAGCAAGTATACAAATTTGGCCTCAGCCAAGCACAAAAGAAAGGTGAACATCAGTCAGAAAACAGGAAACAGAAAACACACCAAACAGTGAGTACCTGAATCACAGAGAGGATTTGCAATTAATTCTCTTTCAAAACTGCCATGTCCTTTACATTACAATGTTGTCATCTAAAGATACAATCACCACAAGGTTCTCTATGCTCATTGTCCAGACACCCAGATCCAGCCTTGACCCTATTCTTCCTTCAGGAAATGAGTAAAAAATTTTGTTAATGACCCAAATATGCCTGGAATTAAAGAAAAGCTAAAGGCAAATTAAATAGATCACATGGAGCAGGCCCAGTAAACAAAACCACCATCAGGTTTCTGCAGTTAATTTCTTTTCAGAGCATCTGATCATTTCAAGAATGCAATGTGATTAAAAATAGAGGAAGAGCAAGATACCTGAATCACAGTCATTTCCACATAGGATACAGTTCTGCCATGGAACTGAGGGCAGAAGCTCCAATCTGCACTACTATGTGGGACAATGTGACAGTTATTGATGAAAACATAAACGACAAAAACATCCTTTACCTAACTAATAGCTTCCTTTCTTTACTTAATTGATAGAATAGAATTAGAACATTTTGGTTGGAAGGGACCTACAAGGAACATTTTATCCAATGGCCAGACTACCTCAGGGTGACCAAAAGTTAAAGCACGTTGTTAAGGGCATTGTCCAAATGCCTCTTAAACACAGGCTTGGGCCATCGACCACCTCTCCAGGAAGCCTGTTCCAGTGTTTGACCACCCACTCAGTAAAGAAATGCTTCCCAATGTCTAGTCCAACCTCCCCTGATGAAGTAGCTTTGAACTGATCCCACACTGCTGGCACTGGATCCAGGGAGATGAGATCAGCACCTCCCTCTCCACTTCCCCACTTCAGGAAGCTGTAGAGGTGGCCCCTCAGCCTCCTTTTCTCCAAACCAGACAGCCCCAAAGTCCCTAGCTGTTCCTCACAGGACATTCCTTCCAGCCCTTTCACCAGTCTTGTTGCCCTCCCTTGGATGCATTAAGGGACCTCCAGATTCTGTTTAAGTGTGGGGGTCCAGAACAACACACAGACTCCAGGTGAGGCCACACCACACTGAACACAGCTGCCCTGCACCCTCTCTCTTCCAATTTATACTTGGTTCCCAGTGTTTTTCCATCCTGGGTGAGGAGTACAGCATGTGGATGACATTTATTGACAAAGAAATGCAACTTTTACCGATTTCTGTAACAAACTAATACTGGGGGTTTTTTAACTGACCAATCTCCCTCATAAAATTCATGCTGTCTGTGCTGCTTTATTAAAGCCTAAGTATTGAAAAAGTAACAGCAGAAAGTGCTAGGCTCATGAGATTTAATTGAACAGAGTAACAGATTTTGAAGGTTCTGTTGCATTACAAACCTTAGATTTCCCCAGTGAATTATCTGACCCTACATGAAATGAATCTGTTTCTTGAACTAAAAACATGCTCATCCAAGAGTTCCAGGACAAATTGAATATCATTAACAATAAATAATATTTAATAAATATGCACACACTCCATGTCTGGAAATCTACCAAATGTCTCTCTAGACTCTTTCCTTCCAGCCAAGTAGCTATTTCTGTGAATCTGAACTTAAACTTGTAGTCATAAGTCCTATCACATAATTGTTGCTGCATTATGTAAGGCATTACATAACACTTGTCTCGAGCAAGTTTGACCTGGCTCCTATGTCAGCAAACTATGAAATGGTTTTTCAGTTCAGTGAGAATGATTTTAAACCACTGGCTATTCATTTGATAGTACTATGGCTTGTAGTATTATTTTTGTTGTACTTACGGAATTTTGTTTGTCATGCATTGTTCAGCCCAGACTCACCCCACTAATTTCAGAACCTTCAATTACATGTCTAAATTGGGAGCAAAGTGCCATATGCTTCCAAAACGCATCAACAGAGGGAAAGAACCATCTCTACCTACCAAAGATCTAGCCTACCTTCTGACAAAAACCCTTAAAACAGGAAAGGGAGAGCTTTTTTAGGGAGTTTTGGCAATGTTTGTATTGTTTGCCTGCTGAAAGGCAGGTAGCAAATCTTGAACAAAATCACTAAGCAGGTTGTTTTATAGAAATATCTTTATTAAGGAAATCATTAGAAAATCTTCCTGCTCTTATTTTTCATCAATTTTAACAAATATCTAAATTACAGATCATTATATTTCTAATGGTATTTCTAGTAAAAAAAAAAGTGTAACAGCCAGTAAGAAGTAATAACTGCAGCCCATTTACCACCAGGTTAGCAGGAAATAAATGTCATTTTACTATTGTTCTCTTGCTATAGAGTTTATTGGTGCATTTATCCAGCTCTATTTCATTTCCACATCTATGAAGAGCACTGCTGTATAAAATGTAAATGGACTGCATATGGAATTTAAATCTTTCCAATGATAAAATGGCTCAACAGCTTTTTTATTAGAATTACTAAAAAACTTTGAAGGCCATGTTTGCTTTTAAATCAAAACACTGCTATTTTTATTCAAGCACAGAGAGCAGGAACAGTTCAGCTGCACTTGCCTGTCAGTTGATTCAAAGAGGGTGCTTACTGATTCACTGATATCCCATTGCCTCAACAAATAAGGACACAGACCTACACAACACCCTCCACTTGTCTTTTTATATGCCACCTCCAATTGCTGCTCTGGGGACAGAGCTCTGCATCTGGACAGTCTTCCTTCCCACTCACCACATGCTGTAAAAATGGGAATAGAGTGCAAAGGCTTTGAGTACATCCTCCTGCCTTCACCTTTACCACCTGCCTTTTATTGTGACTTTATCTGAGAACAATCAGGACCAGTAATGCCATCCTTGATTATCACACTTCATAACTGGCATTATTCTATCAGGAAATGGATGTTCAGCTGGGATTGCCATTACACTCTCAAGAGACAGTTTTCAAGTTAGGCCTCCCACCACAACACTGGAAAAACTATTAAACCTGAATTATTCTCATATTCCCTTCTAGGCTGGATCCTCCATCTTCACAGCAAACACCCTCAGCTGTCACAGGTTGTAGACACTGTTGTAGACACTGTTTTCTGTCTGTAGATTGGTGTGTTCCTAAGATCCCAGTCAAGTTAAAGACTTTGTCAAGAAAAGCCAAATATGAAATAAGCTCATAGTCTACATCAGCCAGAGCCAGATAGGCAAAGGTGGAGGGAAGGAAAGAAGAAGAAGGTAATAAAAACAACTTCTGCAAAGAAGCAGGAGCTCAGATAGCTCGGCTTCCAGAAAAACAAATGTGGCACATGTCCCTTCTCTAACAAAATGCTGAGTAGGTAGCTGGAACTGCAAGTGCAGTCCATGACATACTTTTATCACTCAAGTCAAATTTTATTGTAACAGGATTTTACTCATTCAACTTTATATTTATTACCTTCTCATGA
The DNA here is from genome assembly GCA_026261815.1 of Monarcha castaneiventris obscurior. Taxonomy (NCBI): domain Eukaryota; kingdom Metazoa; phylum Chordata; class Aves; order Passeriformes; family Monarchidae; genus Monarcha; species Monarcha castaneiventris. The sequence continues at coordinate 35,878,178 of JAMPIT010000566.1, read as the reverse complement.
GCTTTTCTTTTTGTTTCAGAGTCCATCCAGTCATTTTCCTTTTCCAGCATGTCAATAAAAGCCCAGCGAATTCCTTCAGTCAACTCCTCCATCTGCAAAACATTTAGTAAATCCCTCCCCAGTAAAATATATTATGGCAGAATCATTGTAAGAAGAAGTTTGGTGTATGTAGGAGTGATAGACTTGGTTAGACCACAAATGATTTCAAATCAGATGGTATCTGCTGTCCTTTCTTGAAGGCTAATTTCTGCTTTCTCTGGTACTTTCCATCTTCTTTCCCTTCTGGTGTAGCACACACCCTGTTCACTGCTGATCATTTCATGTCATATTTGTGAGAATACCCATCTTGAAATCATAAATCATAAATCACTGAGAGATTTGCAGTCCTTTGGGGAGATTTCTGGCCCTTTGGTTCTAGATCACTGACCCATGCAGAAGGAGCCGGCTGAGAGGCATTTGCACAAATAAAGCCTTTTCTGCAGAGAGAATCTCCGTGGCCTGGTTTGGTTCATGTGAGACTGAGACATGCCTTGTTAATACTGCCAAAGAACTGAATTTGGGCTGACAACACCATGATCGAAATACAAAGCAGTATCCAAATATTTAGCTGGATTTGTGAAGCATTGCTACCCTTTACTGCAGGGGTGGAGGCCCTGGCTCACCCCACTGAGCAGCCTTAACTGCTTCTGTGGTCCTGGACCACAAGTGACAGCTGGGATCTGTGCAAAGCTGGGAAAACCCACAACCACGTCAGCCTGACTGCTTCTTCGGACACCTCTGCAAAGCCAGGACCACATCTCAAGCAGGTAAAAAATAATAATAATAGATTATTCAGTGAGTATGCACACTAAGAAAATCCTGAAATTACAGAAAACAAGAAATCCAGTGGCTAAGATAAGCATTATATAAGTCTAAAGAGCCCTCATTCCTATGGATCTGTCTGGCAGCCCAGAAATGTATATGCAAGCAGCTGCCACTATTTGCACCAGCAGATGAAGCCCATGACAGATAGCCATGGGGAACACTGTGAGAGTGAGGCAATGAGGGGGATCCAGCCATTGCCTGACTCTTTTAGCACAAACCAGGGTTGAGACAGCACAAGACATGACAGATACCCATTAGATGAAGGCTTATTGGAACTTTGTGTTATCAGTTATGTTACATTTAAAAATAATGAAAATGTCAAGCAGCAGAGATTTCTATAATCTTATTCTATAAATCTAGTAGATCTGAAATGTCATTAAAAGTGGGGACTAAACCCTCAAAAGTAACATTGCTTTTAGGTAAATTGTCACTAATATATCAGATGTGTATTTTAATTTGGAATTGTCCTTTATTTGTGGTGCAGTCAGAAAAAATGTAGCAAAGTTCCTTGGATTATTCATTTTTTCCTACCCTTTTCAAAAGACATTTTATTATTTTTAGAGGCTCCAGGGTCAACTAGAGCAGGTCTAGCATTAAATATGACTAAAGAGTGAACATTCACAGTAAACTGCATCCCAGGAAATAAGGTAACTTAAAGATATTGATGACAGAGCACTGACTCAATTAACTTTGTGCACTAATGAGGTGAACTCCCTGTATTTGGAGGTTACAAGTTCAAACTCAAGCTCTGCAGCTGGGCCCTGGTGTATACTTAGGCTTTATGCAGCAGCTGTAGCTGCAGGGGGCAGGGGGAGAAACCTATTCCTGCTATCAAAGTTATTACTGAAACTGCTCAGGCGTATCTGTAAGAAACACTGCAGGCACTCTGAGTTAGAAGCAGTGCTATATTTAGACACAAATAATGTCTTTCTTGATAAAAAAAGAGAAGTATCTAAGGTATGAAACATCAATCGCCAAACATGGGGGGGAAAGAATCCATATTATCCGTAACTCAGGATTTGCTTATCATAGACAGATATATGCCATAAGCCAGAAAAAAAAAAGAAAAAAAACCCAAAACAACAAAATCTGTACAAATAAGAGTGCTTTACTCACATGCTTTCTTACTGCTTAAGAAAGAGAAATAGAACTGAAAGCCAGTGAAATGAAAATGATAACACCACAAACTATTAACTTGAAAAGCACACTTCAAATTAAATGCAACGAATTTCACCTGTATGTAATTTTATCTCCATGGGTTGTTCATTTTTTAAGACTGAATGTTGTGACCTACACTATGAATTTTATATGCATTTCTCACTATGGATGCTACTGTGAATTCAGACTTGATAATTTTCCAAAGCTTTGGTCTAAAAGGAATGTGCACACTAAGAAACATTCTAATTAGGTCACATTTTATAGAAACCATTCTCTGCTCTATGTGCTTCTCATAATTTTTCCTCAAATATACAAATATGAAAAAGTGTCCATCCCCTCCATAAAGTGTACATTTCTTATACTCCTACTCTCCCCACTTATCCTATGCAGGATAACACACTGCATATGCCTGGCATATTTTTGCCACAAAATTGCCAAATAGCACATTACGAACTGGATCAAGAAGAAGGGGATTGAAAAGCTGGATCTCAGAGAGGAAACTCTAGCTGAAAACAGGTATGAAAAGAAATGCAGAATCTAAGAGGGAAACCGACGACAAAGATTTGGACAAGCCAAATAAGTGTGTGCTTTCTAAAATGGAATCCTTCTCTGAGAAAGCAGTCAAAGTAGATAAAATAAAACAGGTAAACTCAGTCTGCTGAGCCAGGGCAGTGCAGGGCTTTCACAGAGCTGTTGCTCCCAGCACAGGGTGCTATTTCACATTTCCTAAACAGTTGTGCCTCTCCTACATGGACAGCTAAGTTCAATGACTAAACGAGTTAATTTAAAACTGATTGTTGTTGGAAAAATCAATGGCTGTAAAGCAGATATTGGAAAACCTTATAAAAAAACATAAAGTGAAACTAAGTCATAAATTATTGTGAAGGGTGATTAATTATTTGAATATGTTATTGAGAGAAGTGATAACATAGCTACTGTTGAAATTTTAGAATGAGGATGAACATCTCCCTGGACTCAATGATATAGAAAAATATTTCCTTTCACTGTTCAGCAGAAAATATTTGAACACAGATAGAAACTCTCACTATGTGGCTCTAAGCTTCCCTTAATTTGGCCCAGACATCAGTTACATGTTTCTTGCTTAGATTACAGGTGTAGCAGTCACAGCTTCCAAAGGGTAGTCCTAAAGCAGAGAAATCTCAACCGATTTTTTAACTAGTCAGTAAAAACTTTACTTTAATGAATTATACCAACTACACTGAACCACTTCTCATCAATACCCCTCACGCTGTTTCTGCACAGCCTGGCTGTCACTATTTACATATATTAACAGCATTCAACTTGGTTTTGAACTGGCTGCTTATTTGTCTGAAGGACTGCAGATAGAAAGAAGGGGCAGAAAGGTAACAATGCTTCACATTCATTCAATTTTCTCCTTGTGTGTGTGTGTTGTTTTTTTTTAATTCAATTAAAACATTTTTAAGAATGTTATCTCTTTTAAAACTTTTTTCTAACATCAGAGGCAATTTGTGAGGAGGAAACCACTAACTGAAAATTTCCAGACAGAGACTAAACTAAAGAGGACTCACCATCTCTTTCTTGTCTTCTTGAAAATGGGCTTTCACAAACATCTTACCCACAACGTAGGGGAGGGCATTTTCTACAAGGTCCACACACTTATCCCACTGAGGCAGCAAAGTTGTAGTCCCATGGATCACCTGTTGACAGGGACAGGTATTAGGCCATAACATCATACTCTTGAAGAAGAAGCCACATGCAGAATAGGCCAAAGCGTATTTGTCAAACAGCCACCAAAAGGAAACAGTAATGATACTCTACAGCTATTTCTATTTTCATCCAATGCAATGACAAGTACTTTGAACACCACAAAATAGCTGTAAGATTTTAAACTTAAGAGCAGTACAATGGTAACAGTGACTTAGAGAGACTGGGCTTAGAGGGTTAGTGCTAACTTTGGACTAATCTTGGTGCTCTTTCTGTGTTAAGTAGAGGGACAGTTTCCTCTAGAAAAACCCAGCTGTGAGGTATCTCCTGAAAACATTTGCCTCTCCTCTGACAGGGTGAGAAGCCTAGAGAGATTGTCCTCATGAAAATTGGATTAGTCCTTATGAAACACCTCCCACAGAGCCCTCCATTGCCACGAATTAATGACATCTAACACAGGTAGGGATATGTCAACGCCTTTTTGTCATTTACCTGTCCAGCTACTTTTACCATAATTTGTGTCAAATAGTTGCTTTCAGTTCCTTTCCCAAACACAGCATTTTCAGGAGAAAAGAGGTTTGAATCATCAAGAACACTGAATATGTCTGGCCCCCCCCAAAAAAAAAAATCCTTCTGTGTTGCAGTAGAAAGATGTTGGTAGAACAACTTACGTATTTTACTAAAGAAATGGTCATTAAAAAGGTTTTGATGATGTCACCATAAATGAGCTTCAAAAGAAACAGTCAAGAATGGTCAACACACCAAGGAACAGGGCGAAACAGAACCAAAGAGCATTTGCTGTCTTGGTTTCTGTTTCTCACAGGAAGAATGTTGTTACCGTGGGTGCTCAAGCAGCTAACATTACATTGCTCATCAAGATATAGTTCACCCAAAAAAACCCTACACACAACAAGATACAAGATGGGTCCATGTGAGCCATAAGCAGTGCTGACCTAAGAAACTTCTTTTATTTTCAAGGTTCAACGTGTTCCCTTGCCACTAAAAGAACTCCTGAAGCTTTTCCACAGAGAACAAGAACAATCCCAGTCCAACAGTTAACACCTGTCAGCTGTGTAAAGGCAGAGTATAGTCAGCATCAGACCAGATCAGGTGGGATAGGGATTTTGGCCTCTCACAGGTTATACAAGCCTCTTAAGCACCAATTTTGCAGTTTCTGAACCCCTTCTTTTTCCCATTATTCTCTTCCTTTGAGCACAAGATTAAATATCCAGCAAAACTGAAGGGTTTGGATTTGTCTTTTTCCAATAGTAAAAGATTTCACTGGAAAATTCCAGAAAAGCTTAACCCTCAGCTATTGAAGGTGAGATATTTTGGTCGTTCAAAGATTGATTTTCCCTATCATATTGTCTGTAATTAAGCATAATCAATGACTCACACTTAAATACACCAGTGAATTGCACTTCCAAATGCTTTTTATTAATACTGTATGTGCAGTAATAGATTTTCGATGGCAGAGAGTACACTGCTTCTATGAGAAAACCTTATTAGTCAAACCAATACATAATAAGGTGATTTTTTTCTAAACGGAGGCAAATTTGACAATCAACTCCTTTTCCAAATTCTTCAACCTTTATACAAAACACAACACAACACTCAATAAAAGAGAAGAAATAAAGAGAAGAAAATTTCTCTCTGGGGTCAGAGTAAATCCACAATGGAGCTTTTTTCTGATGCAGGGGGAAGAAGGGGAGTTATGGCATTACTCATCAGAGCTTGAAATTCCTTCCAAAAGCTCTGAGTATGCATCAGCCATAGAAATAGTCAGAAGACAGAGCTGGCTTTTAGAATCTGACATACTATTATTACAACATAATAATTATCATTATTTTGAGGGAGGCTTGACTATAAGGAGGATATAAAGGCAGCACAGGCTGTGAGACCAATAAAAATAGAGCTGAGAGGAATAGATTTTATCTCACAGCTGGTTTATTGATATTTATGTTACAACAGCCAACAAGAACTCCCTCAAATGGTCCTCCTAATATTAATGTACCACTCTAAAACACAGTACTTCAGGTAGTAACAGTGACTATAAATAGCAGGTTTCAAGCCCTCCCAGTCAATTCAGAACTTCACGACACAATTAACCAACCTCTTTCCCCAGGTGCCACTGCACATTTACAAGGTCTCAAAGTGCCACTGCAGAGGAGCTGCTGATAGTTGCTGATGTGGTACTCAAAGCACTTTCTTTAGAGTCAGCAGGTTTGTCCTATTTCTAAACCTGAAGTTTTTTTACAGTTTCATCGTGTATTTTTCCTTCTCCTTGCAAAGATTTTTACGCCCCTGATGCCAAGATTTCTACATATAAGGTATAAAAGCCACCAATAGAAAATGAGAACCTGGTAAAAAAAATACTGTGCTTACGATGGTTGAGGCTGACTGAATTAATGAAACTATGAGTATATAAAATACATTCTTTCCTAAAAGTGTCACTGATTTATCTCATGGTCTTATCTCTTTAGCAGGAATTCAATGCTTTATTTACTTATCTGGCAAGGGGTTGGTGAGTCCTTTTTATGATCTTAAAGTGCCTCTAGTTCTCCATCCTCTGACTGGACAAATCTAATTCAACAACAGAATAGTCCAGTGCCTTGGACTCCATTCCTCATGTCCTTCCTATTGACCTGTGGAGTCTGTTCCACTGAGCTGTTTACTTCACTTAACTTTACCTATTAACTATTAGCTACTGCTGTTTGCTTCACTTAACTAACTCTCCATCTCCAGGTCCCAGGGGCACGTAATAGGAATGAGCTGCTGATTCACTGCTTTTACTGTGCTGTAAGCTTTCAAAGCCATTCACATGGCCAGTATTGTTTAACATGTTCATCAATGACTTGGAGGAAGGGGCAGAGGCCTCCTCAGCGAGTTCACTGCTGACACCAAGCTGGGAGGAGAGGCCGATACCCCCGAGAGCTGTGCAGCCCTTCAGAAGGGCCTTGACAGGCTGGAGAGATGGGCACAGGAACGGTCTGAAACTCAGCAAGGGCAAATGCAGGGTCCTGCACCTGGGCAAGGACAACCCCAGGCACCAGCACAGGCTGGGGCCAACCTGCTGGAAAGCAGCTCTGAGGAGAGGGACATGGGGGTCCTGGTGGACAATGAGCTGTCCATGAGCCAGCAGTGCCCTGGGGGCCAAGAGGGCCAGTGGAATCCTGGTGTGCATTAGGAACAGCATTGCCAGCAGGTCAGGAAGGGGATCCTGCTCCTCCACTCAGCCCCAGTGAGGTGTGTCTGGAGTGCTGTGTCCAGTTCTGGACTCCTCAGGACAAGAAAGACACTGAGTTCCTGGAGCAGATCCAGTGGAGGGAAACAAGGATGAAGGAATCCTGTGCCCTGTGGTCTGGGATGGCCCTGCTTGAGCAGGGAGGTTCATCCAGATAACCCCACTGTGGTCCCTTCCGACCAGACCAATTCTGTAATTCTGTGACAGCCCTGACGAAATTATTAATAAGCACTAAATCACTTTGAATTAGATTTCTTCCTAAGCTTCTATGTCCCAGAGAAATGACAGTAGCCAGTTACCATATTAAAATGCACAGTATTCAAAGTTTAATGTCTCCTTTCAGGATTTTTTCTGGCCATTATATAACTCAATGTAACTCAGTATTATGCTACAGACTGGCTGATAGCCAGCATCATTTTACCTGACTAGCAAGGAATGTCCCAGCAGGGGACACCTACAAACTTGTCACTGTGGTCCTGACAGCCAGTTTCTCATATTTTAAGTGAACATAATAGCATCTTTAACAAGACTATTTTGAATATGATCTCAGAAGTATAAGAAGCTGTCTTTCCTGTGTAGTTTCCATCAAGCTACTGGAGTTTATTTTTAGATATGTGATCAGCTCAGAACTATGCCAGTATTACTCAAGGAAAAACAGTATAGGTTCTTTAACTAGACACCTGCATGCCTCACCAGGGAGGACAGAACACCCACACCTCCTGCACCACATCACTGCCAGCACCATGCCAACCTCCTGTTGTCAGCCAGTTTTCATAATGGCAAACAAAGTTCACCATCCAAAGTGGCTTAGACACAAGACAAAGCACAATTCAGTTTCAGTTTAACCCTTTACTTAAGGAGCCCTCACACTGCTCACAGGATTACCAAGGTGGCTTTCTATTCAGGGTTCACTTAACCAAATGTATGTGTTTTACGTAAATGTCCATATTACTTAACAGACAATTCAGTTCTGCTCTCACAGCTTGTGGCAGTTTTCTGATTCTTCTGCAATGCCAAGCTGGAAGGCACCTGATCATCTTCTCTGTGGAAATGGCTGGTGTATCAATGTGCTAGAGCTCATGTAATGCTGGCATCAGAGCACGGGAGACCTTTGAGCAAGCTTTAAAAAAGTGAAATCCTAGACTTCTGTTTTACTAGAGCTGTATTCACACAAGAACAAGCAGTAGGTTTTTTCAAAAAGTTTAGATTTTGGCCAAAAGAGTTTGGCCTGTAGGTCACAGCCCACATAACATAATTCAAAAACATTCCAACTTTCAAGTTTCTGCAAAAGAAGATGAAGATTCTTAAAGGGGAGGTTTCAGAACCTCTTTAACATTATCCAAAAGACATTTTTTTCTTAGCGTCTTATTAGTGTCATATAAATGTCTTAGTGTCACATAGGAAAACATGCATGTCTACTGTTTTAGAGGGAGTCTTCAATTAAAAAAAAGTTTATTCAGTAAATTCATCCAGCATGGAATACATTCTGTGTTTTGCAAAGGTATAAGCAACTATAAGGGAAACCAACAGTGTCAACAGCAGGAGCCTTGTAAATGCTATGAAATCATAACTTACCCGAGAAAATTCCAGCCACCGATACTGAAAACGTCTACTGAGGTTGAATAACCTTGAATAAACCATCCTCCACACCAGGTAGTTGGCAAGAGTCCTGTTAAATCAGGCATATTTTTATCAGACATGTAAACACATATGATGTACCACAAAGCACTCACAGAAATATCTCTACAACCATTTTACCTGAATGGTGGAAATTTCACCTTAAAAATTAATGAGTTACGGCCAACTTGATAAATCCCAATCACACAGGAGGATCTGTATGATTGCAGCCGTTTAATTGCCCCATGATAACCATCTTCTAGAGATTATTTATAACAGGTCCATCACCTAGTATGTCATTTTTAGGTAATGTTTTTTTTCCAAAAGGCAGCTTTCATTTTCTTTAGAAGTGGAAAGAACTGTGTTATAATAATAGTTGCATCAAAGCTCTACCCAGAGATTAACTGTTTTTTCTTTTGCAGATCAAAGAGAATGTTATCTCCCCTCATTAGCAGGGCACATAAATGGTAACAGAACAGATAATAGTCCATCCCATATACACTCTCATTATCTCATATTTGTATCTTTCGTTAGAAGTTATCAATATGCTTTGAAAACTTCTACTATTCACAAAGTTATTAAAGTATTACTGTTCCTATTTTGTCAGATGGATAATTGAAATACCAAAGGAGAAGTCTCAGTAACAAAAATCTCATAAGAATTGAGGCTGAGAGATCCAGGAAGAGCATGTTTAAAATTCCCAGGAGATCTGACATCCATGCTCCTTTTCTAAAACTTTGGGCACCTGACTGGAGGATTTATCCAGCCTAAATTGATCTCTCTCCATGTTCAACAGTGGCTGTATGAGCTAAAGGTTCATTCTGAAAAATGCAATTCAACTTCAAACAGTCTCAAAACAAGTCCAAAAATGGCCTACACATATTATTCTCATCTTCTTTTATACATGACATATTTTTCAAGGATAGCCTTTGCTTCAAAGCTATGGATATTCAAACGTTCTTTGCTCTGCACTGGGATATAGATAACGTTTTTGGCAGGCCACAGCCTTCTCCATAATTAGGAAAATTGCTTCTTTGCAACCGAAGATGCTGTTATGGGCTGTCCAAACAACTCCCCCACCTCTAAAAATCCCATTTCTGCAATCTCCCATTGCTGTAAGTGTGGGGCAAAGCAGCTGTTGCTACAGTGTCACTCCATCAGCTTCACTCAGACACATCCCAAGCAGGTCCCTCCTCTGAATCACAACAGCCTGGAAACACACTTTGTGGGCACAGCAGCACACAAGCACACTTCATCTTGACAGCAGCATTTGCTTGAGACATAACTTCAGTTTTGCCTCTAACCAAGCTCCAACCCACCCACACAAAGCCTTCAGCTCAAGATGTGTTATTGCGTCTCTCACACTGGGTATATTCCCTCTTTTAGTTCACAGATATATTCTACAGTGCACCTAAATGCCCACAATAATCGTAAAACATATCTCACAAAGCTTTTTTAACATGAATAATGTACATTTATGAGACAGTACATGTTAGAAAAGCCAAAATAGTTAGCTCTGCTTGGATAACTACACCATTTTAAGATAATGTTTAGGATCATTAAAAATCCATTTCAACCTAAGAAATGCCAGAAAGTTCAGATTTTTCCCTTAATAAGTTTTTGACAATGTGGAATTTTCTCACTCAATGGCCAGTGAAGTACCCTAAAAGCACTTGGCTGTCATTGTTTTGGTAAATGACTCAAACTCCAGCAACCTCACAACAATCTGCCTCAGATGTTTCAGCAGAGCCGAAGAGTATCCAGCTGTAGCAACTTCTGCAGCATTTATACAAATCTCACAGATTAAAAGGTTAAAGATTTGATTTCAATCAAAAGCCTTAGGTAAAAAACCTTAGCTAAATAGATCACCATCACACACTAATTATGTATTACAATTTTGTACTTAATCGCCACCAAAAACAAAATCAATTCTCTCTTTTCTGTGAACTTCTTGTTCTCACACAACGATGTTTGTCCTTACATTTGAGTTGGGGAACCTCTTTTAAACTGATAGTGAATGAAAGACTGTAATTTCTAAAGGCTGGGGCTCAAAAAGGTGACTTATTGAAAGACAATAATATCAACAAGAATTCAGAAATGTTTGTGTCAGGTATAAGTAATGAAGGCAGATGACAGTTGCTGGAAATATAATTAATTGAGGATTGTTTTAATTTGGGAAGGAAAAGGCTGACACATACTAAAACCAAGCTGTCTGATGAGACAGTAATAATTCTAGATTGTAACCACAACAGAATCCACAAGGCATTAAACAACAGGGAGATTCCACTTGAATGCTTATTAATGGGGGGTAGGCAACAGGTGGAAAGGCTGAGGAGGTTTGTTGTTGCCATGTTTGAAGGGCAGTGTGCTTTAGTTTGTTTTTTGAAACAAAACAAAATAGCAATTTATCTGAATTTGTTTACCTATTTGGGGGATGATTATTTTACATTTTGGGCTAACTATGCAAATTTAAAATCATTTGGTGATCTTCTCTTCACTTAAAAACTGACACTTTTTGCCTATAAAGTTACTACAGTGCAGATCTTGGGGTGATTTTCATCCCAGTTTCACAAATAAATTCACTGAGGCTCAGAGAAGTTAATCTCTACACATGGAGCAAAATCCAGTACACAAACAAAACATAAAAATCCTCTCTGCTCTTTTGATGAGACCAGAGTGTTTGTTTTTGTAACCTTTCAGAAGAGTACACTCTATTTTAACTTCCAAATGCCTGTTACAGAAAGTGTAGGCTCACTTTTAACCAGTATGACCCTTATTGTGACACACATTCCCAAAGGAAGTGGTAGAGAGCTTGTTTGTTGGGACAGTTAAAATTATACCAGCGCTTATGAATATTTACTAAAGTACTTTCTGTCCTGTCTGAGAATAAAGTAGGTTGCTCATGTAAAATTCTGTGAGTTTGCAATATTTTAATCAACAGACATGGTAGCAATTAAAGAGGACAGATTTAATATGAGATAGGTGGACAAATTAATTGACATTTTAAGAAAAAGATCTCTTTTGCAAATTTTAGATCTGTTTGAAAATTGTATTCAGAATTGAGTCACGGATCAAATTATAACTACGGAAAAACTTTTGCTTCTATTGCTAGAGGCACTAGTTCAAGACAAATTATTGTAACTTCTCTAATTTTTCAGAGTCAGACTAAGACCAGAAAAGAGATCTAGTGCCTCCATCCATCTCTAAACAAAATTCTTCATATGCTATATGAATTCGAGTTCTCCTCAATTAATAGTCCCATACTGCATAGATATGGGAAGGTAAGACAAAGGAAAAGGAGCCTACAAGAAAGCTGTAGAGGGACATTCTACAAGGACATATAGTGATAGGACAAGGGGAACGGGCTTTAGATTGAAAAAGGATAGATTTATCAGCTGTTAGGAGGAAATTCTTTACCGTGAGGGAGATGAGGCACTGAGCAGGTTGTCCAGAGAAGCTGTGGATGCCCCATCCCTGAAAGTGTTCAAGGCCAGGCTGGCCTTGCCCTTAAGGATGGACCATCACAATGGGGCTCTGAGCAACTTGGTCTAGTGCAAGGTGTCCCTGCCTGCAGGAAGGGTGTTGAAATGGAACAATCTATAGGGTCCCTTCCAATCCAAACCATTCTGTGATTCTGTGAAACTAATTATCCATTCAGAGATCTATGAGAATGATAAAGCTGCTTCTTTCAACAGCTGCAAAGATCTCCAGAGAGGATGCAATTTAGAGTATCCTATTTATGGCTCACATAAAGCACCAGCACACAGGTAACAGGGAAGGGGTATATATAAGCGATATATATCTATAAAAAATATATAATATAATAATTGGTGCCAGCACAGTTCTGTCTTCCCCCTCACATGGCACAGCTGTACTGGAGCTCTGCCATTGCTCGTTTACATCACATCTACATACATACACCTCTTCTTCCTGTAATAGAGATAAACCCCATTAAAAATTGATTGCTACACCAAAAAGCTGCAGGAATCCATGCAGACCTGTTACGAAGGGTTGACTTACTTCAGCACCTGACATGACCTAGGCTAGCTATCCCAGAGCTGATGGAAACTCCTGCAGGCTGGTTGCTGAGCTTCTTGGGCAGCTCACAGTGGAGAGCCTAGCTCCCAGGCTGGAGTCACAGCAGTGGCCTGGCCTGGGGACTTCAGACTGACCTCTGAACCACACTGCTGCACCTATTTCAAGCTCCACTCAGTAACTTGATTATATGCAGTTAAATAAAATTCTGTTAAATTCACGCTACACCATGCCAATGTGCTCTTTTCTAGCAATATTGCCCTGAGAATGATTTCACAATTCAAGATTGCTCAGCAGGTTCTTTGAGGGAGAATTTTTTAATACTAGGATTGTGAGTCCATACAACTTGCCACCTCCAACACAGAGAACTGCTGCTGTAGCCAGACTTAATTTTCACTCCATTCTTTCCTCCACCTCAAACAAACTTCATTAAATACTTTACCAGATCACTGGGTGAAATACTGGGGCATGAGCCATCTTTTTGTGACATTTTGAATAGTACCCAGGCTAGCAGGGTGCCCATTCAGGAAGAGGACACACAAGGCACTGGAATAAAAGTATAATTTAGGGATAGCCTTGTAACTGAAAAGAATATGGACTTGGTGAAGATATCTGCTTTTCCTTATGACACTCCATTTCCTGAAATGATGAGAAGATAATTCACATTATGAACACCGAAGCAAATCTAAAATTTTGGAATGCTTGTCTAGGAATTTGATTGCTCTAGATATTTACAGTACAATTCAAATTCATGGTGTTTACATTAACTAAACCTTTAAAATACCATATGGAGGATGACAAATGAGATTACCTAAAAGAAAATATCCTTGTTAAGTTTCCAGGGTTCACCCTACAGGGGAATATTGAGACCTCATTGTTAGGAGTTCACATTAAGATGATCTAATTTTCTCAGGCCAGATAGCAAGGTTACCTCTGGAGCAGAGTCTGACATTCTAAGTAATGAACGTTATCACCTAAGAGATAAACGTGATCTTGGTTATCATGCCTGGGCTGTTTGGATACATTTTACACACAAGAATTTGAAGCCTGCTTGGGTTCAGTTTAGCACTATTTGCCATTTCTAACACTTTATGATGCAATTTTCTTAGGATAAGACTGGGCAGAAAATGCCTAAGCTGCTAACACCTGTAACATATGCAGTGTGAATACACTGGAACTGCTTTAGCTCACCCTCTCCCCCCAGCCTGTGAGGCCAGAAACCTGCTCTTGAGCTTTGCTAAAGACAGGCATTGCAATTATTTCTGGTCATTACTCCAGCCTCCTGCCATGACACACTGATGCCTTCTCCAGCATCACACAGGCTGGCTTAACTACTCTTGAATATTCAGATTTTCCCTGAATAAGAAACTGATGGAAAAAGTCTCCAGGTATTCACTCTACAGTTACATAATATGATGTAAGTGTATTTGTAGGCAGGGAATAACTAATTCCCTGTCATCTTGCTAGAAATGCAACCGCTAAATCACACATTCATCCCCACTGATGCAACTAACTTTGAGTTAGAAAGCATGGACAGCCCAAATAATTTAAAAGTCTTTCTTCAGTAGATTAAAATTGGTGGCACTAATGCTATTTATCTGAATTTTATAAAGAAAAGATATATGATGATCTGTAAGCAAATCAGTAAATTTTATTTTTCTTATTGTTTGATTTGTGTGCTATTTTTACAGGTACTATGAATTAATGTAAGCATTCCATCACTAGAGATAGAGTGACAATATAAGAATAATCCTTGTTTTTTTTTTTTTCCTGAAATAGATTTGGTTGTGGCCATACTGTACAATCAGCAAAGATTGATATTTGGAGACAACCGCTTAACAATATTTATTTTAAATTTCAGCAACATGCCTCAGAGAACAAATTATCACAGAAATCCCTCAGATGTCATCAATAAGGATATTTCAAATGGGATGTCACTTTTTCATCACTGCCCAAAGCTGTCTTCCTTCCCTGTGCAAAGCACATCTACCATGTTTAACTGGAGCTACCTGCATTTTACAACTGTGTCCTGCAGGTGTAAAGGATTTCAAAAGATACAAGACCCTATACAAGTTAGAGATGCTGAATGCATCTGGAAAGAGCAGCTTTACTGCAACCTGTGTTATCCATAGAACAAAGGTGTTGAAACTGAAAATTCTCCTGCTATGCATAAGGTAGTATCTAAATCCTCATTCAGGCAAAACCAAACAGACTGTTTGCCTAGAGATTTGATTCCAAGAATAGCTGAAACTCATGAAAAAAAAAAAAAAAGAAAACAGAAAGCCCAGCATTTGTTGAACCCTTATAGGTGGGGGTGAAACCATCATAGGATCCTTACTTTTTCCTTTCATTTTCTAGTATCCTGAATAAATCTTTGAAGTACTGGGGAACACGGACAATCACATTTTCTGAAGGACCTATATCTTTAAGCTCAGGATAGAGCTTGGTGTCAATCACCTTCTTGATGTATCCCAGCCAGTCAAACTGCAATGACAAAGAGAAGACTGGTTAAAGCAGATTATGAAGAGAGATGATTTATGAACTAAGCTGTACCTTTAAAACAAATTGTTTCAAAGCTTTACTTATTATAAACTTAGAAATTATTGCACTTTGTCATTACATATGTTTTCTATCCTCATTAAAGTTGGAACTGTATTTAAAAGAACATATACTGTAAATGAGCACACACATTCCTGATGGTACTCCTTTAACATGCTGCTCTGAACACTAAATACAGTTTTAATTATACAGGTCAGATATTAAAAGAATAATTTTTCAGTTATCCCCAACCAACCTGTGGAATCATGGCACTAAGCTCCGATATGTTCATTTTATTGTACATCACCTCACTTGTTCGATTTTCATACGGAATCATGATCTGGTGAAGAGAAAAAAAAACCACAAAACCATCAAAACAAGGTTTATCTTGCAGGGACTCTTACGTCATTACCGTCCTTCATAATCCCTGTGCAGAAATATCTCACCACCTGTTTTCCAAGCATTTATGGCATTAACCTCCCTTTCTGAGGATTGCATTTAACTGGAAGAAATGGAACATAGCTCCTTTGAAGTTTAACTCATTACTGGGAAATTTAATGAGCTGCATTGTCTTCTTTAGACATATCAGACCGATTTAGCTCTGATTATGCTAACGAAAGACATGTTAATTCATAAGAGATAAAAATACACGTTGACAATTAATACTTATTCATCCCTTCCTATCAAGTAGAAGCCACCTTCAGGTTTAATACGTCAAATCTGAGATAGGTGCATCTTCATAACTGGAAGTGCATCTCATGTCTTGGATTTGAATGTGTTCTTGCTACGGCCTTACTCCACCTGGGGGAAGAGCCACACACACACAAGTTTCTCCTCATTTCACCCCTTCACTCTGATTTCCACAGAAGGAAAGCTGAGTATATAGGCCAGACATGAATTAAAACATTCCACAATCAGGCCTCTCATCTTGATGACCAGAGGAGCTGGATCTCAAGTTCCTCCACAGTATCCAAGGATACAGCAAAAGAAACCCTAAATAAGAAGCAAGTCCTTTTGTAACTGATGAGAAGGACATGCAGACTCCAAGATGGCCCTATGGTTCATAATAGAAAAACAAACCAAGTACAAGATACAGCTCAAAATTTTCTCAGTGTTCAAGAGAAACAAAAACTCCCAGTGGCAATTCCAGCCCTGCTCTAAGGTGAATTCTATACCACAGTCTGTATGCTATGCAGTCTGAAGGACAGGGATTGATGCCAGACTAACCAGACAGCTGGCACTTCTCCAACCAAAATTCTCCAGTAAGTGTCTGTGGTTTTACTATTGCTCAAGCCACACAGGAAAAAAAATTACTTTCTTCTCCCTTTCTGCAAATTTCATTTATCTGACAAATCTTTAAACTCTTCTTGAACCCATTTACTCCCTTCCTCTCAAAACTTTCTCTCTTTTTTCAGTGATTCAAACCTAATAAAAATCTTCCTTGTACACAACAAGCTCTCTCAAAGCATGCCAGTCCTTCCTATATCCAAAGGATTCTTGCTGCCTCTTCCTGAGCATATAAGTTCTCCATTACATACACTTAATTAAACAATTGCAGAAGAACACAGGATACAGCAAAACCTCCAGTGACAAACAGAACTACCTCCATCACGGTAAAATGTTTATATACATTATCATTATGTTCATTAGGATTTATGCAACAATGCATATCCATTGACTCAAGCCTCCTAACATCTGGACAGATATCAGGAGGATTATTCTTACTAAAAGAAACCGTAAGCAAGCATGGTTTGTTGCATAACGATGTGGATTCCAGCTCCTGAGAGTTGCTACATGAACCATGTCATCTTCTATGGCAGCTTCACTTACATACTTTGTGGATTAATGCTCTGTAAGACACCTGTTAAGCAAAGCATTAGAGCTACCACAACTAAGGATGCACCTCCTTATGCCATCATTGATAAACAGAAGAAATATTTACTGTTTTTCAAGTCTACCAGGTCACAAGGAAGTATTTGCACATTACTCCATCCATGCTAAGTAACTGAAAATTAATATTGGGCTTTGCTTAGATGTTTGACAAAATTGCATCCCTTTCAGCAGAGAGATGGAAACACTGGTTGGCTTCTGTTGTGGGTGGCCCTCACTTATGTACAAACATGCCATTAAGAAGCATCCTTTAGATTGCAACAGCAGAACCCAGATAAAAGTCATCTACTGCATCACCTGTCCTGTGCAACACAACAGGCTTCTCTGCTAACAGGAGACCAGCATTTCACAGGGATAGCTTCTTTCCTTGCAAATATGAAGGAATACCCAGCTCAGCTGGCAGTTCTGCAAACCAGCATCAAGCCTGTACCCTTACTTTTGGTGGTTTCCCAACACTGAGGCCAACCCTTCTCCCTAGTTTTAGCAGAGGTTGAAATGATGATGAACTTGCAGCACCCACGAGTGGGATTCCTGTAGTAGCCATACTGAAACAGGGATATAGAGAAGCAAAAACACTCCTTGAATCTGCAATAATCCCAAGGCATAAATTAAACACCACAAGGGAGCAAAAATGTCACCAAGTAAAGGTCAGAACCAAGTACCAGATTTAAATATGCTTAGCTTTACTAAATTTCAGCTGATCCTCTAAATTAAAACGCATGCGTTTTTCATCCACTCTCCCAGACTACCCCACGAAAACACTTCAGGAGCTAAGGGTGGTGCTACTGTAAACATCGCTCCCTCACCACCAAGCTCCAAAATCCCACCTCAGTCTTGCACTGCTTTGAGACTGTTCCACAGAGAATCAGCCCAGTCTGCTGCTTAAACAACAGGATAATATATCCTCAACACAGGTGCACAGCAGGAGCTCAGATTCCACACAGCTTCAAAATTACAGAATCATAGAATCACTTCAGTTGGAAAATACATGTAAGGTCTTGAGCTATGTAGTATTTTTTCAGCTGCCTAGTGGGTACCAATGAATTGTGTAGATGCACTTCAGCTGGGATATTGATCTCATCACCTTTTCAGGAGGAGAAGCCCTAACTCCTATGGGACCCTTCTCAGGTGCTTCCACAGTTTCTAACACATCAACAATCCCTGTATCTCTGCTGCCATATGGATCTCAATTCCCCTCCTCCACTGAGATAGGGGACCAAAGGACCTCGCTAATACACCGTCCCTTAAACATTGCCATGCCACCCCCCAGGCTTGCCTCTGGTGAGCCTGGCTGACATTACAATTTAAAACACCAAGGGAATTTGGCTAAGGTTTTCCCTTGAGAATAAAATTTACAGTTGAACAGTTAACTAAGGGAGAAATATTATTCTTCCTTTCTTCATCAGGATCTGCTCCTCTCCTTCTGCATTTAAAATCCTTATTGCTAATGCTGCTGATATAATGGCTGTCTGTTTTGAGAAAGGATTATATTAGATTACCAACCTCTGCTATTTTAACTTCCAGTCTTAGAACTGATTTCATATCAGATTCAGCTCGGGAGGCGTTTGCACCCAGAAGCACTGCTGTATCAACCATGAACTGCAAAAAGGCATCTCGGTACTGTAAAGAAACAGAAACAGTGAAACGAAAACAGGATTTTCTCTTGAGCAGAGTTGTAGCAGTAGACCAGAAATGCCCAGCTCTAGGAATCTAACACCTTCATGCCTTAGGAAACAAGGCTGTGCTTTCCTTACCTTGAATGCCAAGCAAGTCAAAAAGGAGAAATAACACTGTAGAAATACAGTGTGTGACAGACAGAGGTATCTGCTGTGGTTCAGGGAGTACAAATCTCAGGAAACGCAAAAGACAGCTCTGGATTAGACTGACAACTTTCAGCTCTTACTAATGGATTAGACAATATGTATGAATGTACAGCTGAATTTTAGGCCAACTAATACAGTAACCACCATGGGACAGAAGTACTTGTATACAAGTGCAAGCTTCATTTAGGAAACTTTGCAAGAGTGTTTGTGATAGAAGTGGTGTTTTCTGATAGATACCCTGCAAAACCCAAATCCAAACAAAGCACAACCCTTTCTCAGTCTGGAGCTCAACAAAACAAAACCAACAATGAAAAAAGATGAGGGGGGAAATGGTGGCTCTATTTTCCAGTTGATGATACTTACAGATTTGGCTTCTGTGGTATTTTCTAGGTAATCCTCTCGAGATGCCAGAGAGAGGCTTGCTTGGTCAAGCTGTTAAAAAAAACAAGAAGCAACATTTAATAGCTGAATTCATCAGATTCAAAGGTAAACTGATAAGTAACTTTGGAGGGGTTCATGCTTTCCTGGCAATTATGGCAGACGTGTGCAAATACCTAACACATAATACACTGCACCAGTCTGAGTTGCACAGGATTTTAAAACAACAGAAAAATGTTATGCTGTGCTGACAGGTATTAACTAAATCACATCACTCTGATCTGGGGAGCCTCAGATGCCCCCTGCAATATCTAAGCCACCTAAAGAAAAGATTCACAGGTGTGATTTAGGTGGTTAAAACAGCTACATCAGCAAGTAGGAAACACAGAAGGACTGGGTCTACAGGATCAAACCATTGGTGCTGATGACCGTGCATCCATCCTATGCCTGTTTCAGGGGCATAAGAGTCAGGCTGGGACCACACCAGCCTAGTGTATGCACCAAATGCCCCTGAGGTGCTGGAGCGTGTGAGCTGCTCTCTATCTGGGAGGCATTGTTAGGTTTTCTTGACTGATTTTGAGCTCCACCCTAGACCAGCACTGTGGGCTGTATTCAGTCTTTTGAGTAGATGAACTGAAACTGAACTGGATACCAGCCAGGACTGCATGCACAGGATATTGTTATGTCTCCAGTACTTTAGCTAAAGGTGTCTGCTAGTCCAGATGGATCTTTGAACTTTGTTTATCTTTTCCATCTAGACATGGATCAGATTTGCTGGTCTACAGTCACCCTAATATTGGAATTAGGCCTGAAAATTTGAGATCTGCATTTAGAGTTTTGAGTGAAACATCTACATGGGAATATTTGCATGCTGTCTCAAATTCCTAACCAAGAAGAACTCACTACACAGCATATATTTGATAATAATTACTGGGAACTGAGATTTCCCAGAACTTTTCAATGTCATCTAGTTAGGTTAGGGTACGGAAGACAAAGCCGAAAACTTCATTTAACCAGCTTCCAAATTCTGAACAAGATACTGATTGGAGCAGAAACAACTGCTTTGATGTTCTAACGTTTTTGGTTTGATGCTGCAATTGTTTCTAAAGATAAATCTACTGAAGATAGATTGTATTTATTCATACAATTTCACATAAGTCTTTTCTAATCTAAATCCTTTAGGTTAAGCAATTTATATTTCACATTTTCTACATTTATAAAAATTTAACAAATAAATAAACCCTAAAGTGAATGAATAAATATAATCTTTCCCTCTACTATTGATGTTCACAATTTTTAAAATATACCATAAACAAATTTTAAAAAAAAATCTTCAAAAAGGAGTAATTGTGATGCTCAGTGCAACTCTCATTCTTTGACAAACAGTATCACTTTCTTTTCTCAGCACAATGATGCAAAAAGAATGTACTCATGCTTTTTCTACATATGTCTCTGCAATAGGTAACTTCAGATTAGGTGAATTTCAATTATGTGACTGTTACATTAAATGTTCATCCAAGTTCCCTGGTCTTAAGAATTAGAGTTGACAACACATTAAACAAAGAGAGCACAAATATGAGAAATAAACAAAAAAGTTAACCAACTGCTTCAGCACTCATGGAAAAAAAATACAATGTTGAATGCTGAACAAAGTTTTATTTGGAGTTTCCACTTCTTTTATGACCCATTGATGATTTTGCAATGCTGAACAAAAGGAATTTTGCAATAAAGCCATTTTCACAAGCAGATTGAAATACTCTGGGGCACATCTATGGCCCTGGGAATTTGTTAAAACATGGACAAAGTAGGGCACTGGCTGATGCATTCTGAAGATCAAGGTCCTAATCAAATTAACATCAGAATACCCTACGGAATAATACTTTTATCATAGCATGTAGTGCTTCAGTTATTTAGATACTTAATTCCTAGGTGCTGCTAAGAACAGCAAGTGAAAGTACTGCTGGTTATAAATCATTTCCAAGAGAGCAGCAGTGAGGGTGTCCCTGCCCAGCCATTTGCTGACAGGTGACTTGAACTGAAATATTATGACAGGAAATACCTAACTAAACATCTCCCTGATTCTACTGCTTCAGTTCTTTTAAGTGAGTCTCCAGCTGAAGAAAAGGTGACAGGATCTGAACAGCATCTTAGCAGAATGACATCTTTGATACAGCAAACTGTTGATCTGCTGTTGACTATCCAGGAAAATGCCCTAGAGATGGGGAACATTTACCCTTCAACTTTACACCAGTTAAATGCTGCAGTCAAAAGAAATATGGAATAATTGACTTAGAACTGACAGCCACTCCAGTACCACCAGTCCCTAAATACAACACATTCTTGGCTACATTCCTACAGCTAGCCAAGATGCTAGCAAAATAAGGAACATACACCCTATTTTGCTGTGATGAATGCCATCATAACTTTCTTATTTGCTCTTTCTCTCTTGCCTTCATAAACTGTTTCCTTGTAGCCATGGAGGGAGGGTCTGCTCTGGCTACTCATCTGAAGTTCTTAAACAACAATGCATTTGGCCCAGTCTTGCACAGTTATACAATTTTATCTGGAGTTTTGTCAGACTATAGGGAGACAACGTTCCTTGGGTATTTTTCTTACTAAACTGTTGTGTAATGCCATGCACTGTTAACAAATGGGTAATGTTTTGGTCTAAAAGCAACAGCATTTCAGGAAGAAGGTAAATTCTCTATTTCATGTTTAAAAGCACTTGGGATAAATCTGTGTTGAAAGGTGCTGTATAAACACCAGATTAAGTGTTTCCTTCTCAAGAAAAAGAGCTCAAGTTCAAAATATTTGCTACTGATGGACCATTTTTCATGCTCACAGACAAAAAGCATTTTTCGTGCAACCCGTGAGTCGTAAGCAGCACACAGAATTAGATATTGACCTCTAATTCTCATGCACATAGACCATGGCCATTGGTCTAATTGGGACCATTTTTATGGGTTCTTTTCCATTTGAAAGAAGAAAACAACCTGTACAGAAATACTTTTCAATAGCATGTGGTTGCTAGTGGCTTCTACATTCCCATAAATTGGCTCCTACGTACATCTGTAAGCCAGCAGATAACAACAGCAACAATCAAGTGTAAACATTTGGCATGTAAACATGTTTTAAAGAAAGAGACCATAAAATGCCATGCAAAGTAACCTGTTAGATATGTAATACTGCACCTTCAGGATATAGCGATTGGAGATTTTGTCATCAGCAGCCACGTACAAACGGATGAAGACAGAGCTACTGTATTGGCCACGAAGAGTTGCCAAGGCTTGGACTAAGCTGAACCTCCTTTCTGACCACAGCCCTTCAGGTCCAATATTGGATTCCAGCACAGGCCAGCGGAAAGGTGAATGCTTCAGTATACTTAACAGGGGTTTCACGTCAGCTTTTTCAATTTTATCTGAAATGTCAAAGTGTGACAACAATTATATTCCAGACAATTCAAGTCCAGCAGCAGCCACACAAGACAAAGATTTATTGGCATCGACTGATTTCCAGGCAAGGCAATCACAATAGTTGAAACCCAGAGCCTCTGTTCTGCCTGTGAGCACAGCAGCATAGAAGTGCAACCCTGTTTATCTGTATCAAGAATAAGAGAGGCAAGTCAGTGCCTTTCAAAAAAGGCAAAGGCTGGAATTAAGTAAATTTTTTAAAAAACCCACTCCTTGATTAGGAACTAGCATAGAAACTTCACTGTTTTGGGGCAGGGGTTATTGTTTATAATCAAAGCTAGAGGGGCAGCATCTGGGCACCAAGGCTGTAGAGCAGGCTGTCTCAATTGCTGGCAGTCAGACTTGGACCATGCTGGAATAAAACTGTGCAGGAAATAAAGCCTGAAAGAGTCAGAAGGACAAAGGGGACTTCCACTACTTCTTTCACCTGTGCAGCTACCTAAGGGTAGTGATGTGCCCCGAACTAGCGTACATTGCCTTACAGCAGCATTTACAAGCTAAGGAAAAGCACTCTGCAAATGTGGCTAACGTTCTTGACATGCAGACACCTAAGCTAAAGAGTCCAGGGCTGTCTATACCCAGCCCTGGGGTAGTGTTTTGATTAAACAGATTTAGAGAAATGTAGAAGGTGATGAGCAACAGGCTCTTGAAAGTATCAGTATGAGAATTTCATCAGAGGGTTCCTTTGAGTTATTAAACCCAGGCACTAACCTCACAACCCTGGGGGCACAGTTTAACATCCTTTTGCACAGATAAATATCTCTTCACAGTTCTGACAAGCAGAGGTTTCTCTAAAACTGACTTCTTGTGCCTGGGTGTACCTCAGTCTCAATAGCCAGCTTCAGAAATGTGTAAAAGACCCTCTGCATTCAATTGAATCCATATCAGCAAAATCCAAGGATCTGCACAGGGCTGCACTGAGCTCTGCACAGAGACAAAAAGCCTGCCTTTAGAAATGCAGGGAATGCATCTATGTCCTTCTCAAATCAATCCACTTACTCTCATTCATGCAGGATGCGTAAAGGATCTTGGCCTTCTGTACAGCTTCACTGTCTCGTCTTTTGCTGATGGGTTTCTCTAGCAAGGCTGCAAAAACAAATAATTTTTTTCCAATACTTTGGAAAATGTAGACACTGTTTGCCTGTTTCAGCATTTGGTTTAATCATAGCACTTATTTAATTAAGTATGAGGCTCCATGTGTATTTTCTTAAGCAGTAGCACAGACATACCTGCACCTTTTTCAATCCCCAACAGAGAAGGATTTTTTATTTTTTTAAGAGAACTGATTTAAAGCCAAATGACAGATGCAGCTTATTACTTGTGCTCACAACCAGCTACCCTCAGCAAACTGAGGGCCAGGCAGTCATGGGGTGATGGGGGCAACCAGCACACAGGGCAGGGAGTCAGGAATTTTGTCAAGTGGCTCAGCTTCTGGTGCTGGCACATTGTGAAATCAGGACCTAATGAAGAAGGTTACAGGATCCCAGGAGCAAGACCACTGGTGTTCACTTTTGCCAGCTCTGGTGCTGCTGAAAGAAAGCAGCAGAGAACTGCCCCATTGTTGGTCAAACACACACAACCTCAGCCTTGTTAATGACACAGAAAGCCAAGTGTCCAACTACTGTTTGTAAAGCTGCACTCTGTACACGCACTCATGCTCACTTCACACTATAGGTGTAAATGTCCTCAGTGCCTGAAAGCCAGACTAACCTTTCTAAGCTGTCATCTCTCTACATTCCTTGCATTCCTCACATTATGTTATGGAAAGGAAATAGCATGAGAAGTGCATCTGAATCTCAGCAGTCCCTTCCCAGCTGCCTCGAACTGTTCAATCCAAGCTGTAAATCAGCCATGATGCAGCTGCAGATACAAAGTACTGTGGCTAAATGCAGAGGCAGCTGAGTTTCAGAGAGATCTGTCAGCTCAGGTGCTGCACAGCACGAGCACTTCTGCGGCCAAGAGAAGCAGGATAACTCTTGAGCACAGCACAGGAACAGGGCTGGCAAGCTCTGTTGGATCTCATCTGGTTTTGCAAAACCCAAGCAGATCCTGCACAGCATTACCTTATTGTTACAGGGACCACTGGAAAGAGTGGCTTTGCTGGTATCAAGTCCCTCCTGTTGTGTGCTCAGCCAGAGCTAAAAAGCCTTGAAAAATTCAAGACTCCCTTCTCTGTACCACAGTACCACCCCATGCTCTGGGTTTCAAATGAGCAAAGGCAGCACAGTGCAAGCGTGCTAAGAAGCATTCTCCACACAAACTGGGGAACAAAGAGGAACACAAGAGTCCCAGAGGACTGCCAGTGCAGAGAACCACTGAGACTTCATAACACCAGCCATGGCAAGACCAAACAGCTCTCACACAGAGCTGGATCAGGGTCAGTGCAATGTTATTCCTCAGCCAGGACTGGCTGGGGACATGCAGAGTATTGAAGAGGTGGTGGTACTGCCATCCAGAAGCAGCATCCTCCTGCAGACGGGTGGCAGCTTCTCACTCTCCAGCCCTGCTCTTTCCAGCAGCTTTCTGGAGTCCATCCCCCAGTGCCTCCTCTCCTGGGAGGCAAAAGCTGGGTGGGACTGCTCAGTTCTACAGCTGAGAACAGCCTGGGTTTGCACGGCTTCTCTCAGTATTAGGAGCTCACTGCTTAAGGCAGAATTTTAAGGCATTATTTCCCAAAATTTCCATAGCACCCTGAGGAACCAGCCATGCTGCACCTTTTAGATATCCCCCACCTGAGCTCATGCAAGCACTCAGGGGACCATAACACAGACCTCACACTGTTTATTACTCAAGGAATACCACAGTGATAAGCAAATGCCACTTGTTCTCTCCCTTCAATCCCTTTTCTCCTTAAATAAACAAACAAAAAAACCCCCACCCATTGCCCAATTCTTTTGCTTAGACCCTTAAGAGATTTAATGAGATCATTCCCTTTTAATTCTGAGTAAGATTTTTTCCCTAAAAATACTTCTGGAGAGGATAGCTTTGATTCCAAATCCTCAAATATTTCCCAATTTGTTAAATACAATATAATGCCAACCATCAACATATATGTTCAGTTTGCACAATTCTCAGCATCATAATCAGACCTGTTCACATATTTTAAATGGCATTTTAAAAGAAATGATAAATGATGCCGCCATAAAACTAAGGATGAAAACCTACCCTCCCATTAAAGCCATTACAATAATTTCTGTCTTTGCCAGTGAGCTGTACAACCATGAAATTGAAGCTAATAAAATCCAGTGGCTAAAGCTCAAGAGAGAAACAGATGATAAGAGCCAATAAAATCAACCCTAGAGATACACCTGCACCAAATTGAGTTAAAATCAGACCTGGTGTTTTCCCATCAAACCATCTCGTTTTGTGGCAGAATGAAGACGTAACACTCGCTTCACTATTGCAGGCAGTGCGGTGGGGTAGATGTTGCCAACTTACTCAGAATTCTTTTATGAAGACAATTCTTGGTTCTGATAACATAAAATCCAGTGATCAAACATGAAAGACTTAGTAAGATGGTTGAATCCTGTGGACACTGAAATAGGGGATGCAATCCATGGATGCTCTTTAGGCTATGGAGGTTTCTCAGCCTTAACCTCAAGTTTTCAGAAAGATTTAGAAGCTCAAACCTGGAGCACTGCTCACATCCACATGATTTCTACATTAGCTAGTATAAAATCCAAATACAAGATTTAGAAATTTGCTTCTTATTTAGCTCACAAATACATATGGATTTTACATGTCCTTGAGTATTTAAATTCTTAAAGACCAACAGCAAGAAAAGGCAAGAATAGCAAGAAAAGGCAAGAAGCACAGCATACTAATCAAAGATATATGTAATCAATTAGTCTGTCTGGAGGTTGCTTATTCATGGAAAGAAAGTCACTACTGTGATTGAAATCAATGTAGGCCCATCGAGCTCTCTTTAAATAAGCAATATTGGGTCCTGTGAGTAGCCTGGCCGCAGCTGCAGGCTCTGACAAACCCACTCTGCACAGAGCATGTTTGTGTGGGTTGATGCACGCTGCTCTCTACAGGGCTGCTTTTGGGAGGGCAGCAGCTCCGTCTCTGCTCTCCCAGGACCCTGCAAGCTGAACAAACCTGCCCCAGGGCCATCCCACACTCTCTGAACAGTGCTTCATCTCCTGACACATGACATGAATTTCAGGCTCTCATCTGCAGCAGAGAAATGCCAGCCAGTGACATACAGGGAGCAAATTCAGCCGCTCTGAAAAAATTCACCTGAACTATGGCTGTCTGGGAAGACTGTCTTTCCACCTTGAAAAACTGCAATAGCTTCAGATATTTTCTGTTTTGACACCAAAATGTAAGCAAAACCTGTGGTCCTTCAAGGGATAGGAAGAGAAAGGCCACCAAAGATCAGTTAATGTTGAGCCTCATGAGATACCAACATCATACTCAACAGATTTGCTGTTCAGTTCCTTACTTTGTCTTTCCAAGCTCCAACTCTCACGCTTCACTAAGGAATGGTGTGTATTCATACAAATCCACTGAGAAGTTCAGTCTAATAGGCTTTCATTAAGCACAATTTCCTTAAACTTTGACGTAGTCAGGCGGATCAGGGCTACCAACATTTTGGCTAAAACAGCTCACTTAGCACTGAGGACACCAAGCTTGTTCTTGGAGCTTTCTTTCTTTCTTTTGTTGTTTTGGGGGTTTTTTAAACTCAGTTTTCATGTTTCAAATTAAAAGTTCTAATTCCCTAAAGCAATCTTCCATTTTAGGACACCAAATACTTACCTCTACAGAAGAATTTTCAGGAATAAATAGTTTTGATCAGATTAGGAAATACATCACTCCAACAATATTGAAAAAATACCCTTAAATGAATAGCTCATTTTTCAGCTCTCAATTGAATGATACAGCACTGGACATAGAATAGCAATCTGGCTGCAAAGGTTAAAAAACCCCACAATCTAAGCTGATTTCCAGCCATCTGAAAAAGCAGAGAATTGTTATTAACATTAACCAAAATTTAACAATTTATTGCTGCTACTGAGTTATACCACTAGCCTGCCTGCAAAGCAGAATATCATAACCAAAAACCACCAGGACAAGCAAAGTTAACCAGCATAGCTTAAGCCAGCTGAATATACAGTTTGGATCCCATTTCCTTAGCCAAATATCAAGTACATGTTTGAATGGCTTTTTTAGCAAAATAGCTCTTTTTCAGTTACATCTTTCACTTTCTTTACTTTTAAATGATTTCCAAAGTCATTCTCTTTGGGATAAAAAAAGATCTTGGCCTCTACCACTAACCTCAGCACCTCATTGTTCATTTTGCCATATGCACAGGATGCCCAGATGCAAGATTTATGTTACCCTTCACATAAAACTTAGTTATGGCAAGTGTCAAAACCTATTGGCAGTTCCACTCCAGAGTGCTGTAATAACATAACTCATCTCATTAAGCAGCCACCACTTGCACAGTCAGAAACTGTCAAAAGGTGTTCATGATACCCTAAACTTCCTGAGGATGCAAATGGCTTTGTCACTCACTTTCTTCTACTAAGGAGCTGAGGGTGCAGAGGTTCCTATTGCAGTCAAAAGTTCTTGAACTTCTGTCACCCCAGGTCAGGTAGGTTTGCATCACTACACACCCTTACACACATATAAAACACAAAGAATCAGCATCACCAGCAAAAAACCACTCCATAGCTGGGAGTGATCTTCAGTTGTCTGAACTGGAGATGCTCAGATATACAGTCAAGGAAGAAAAGCCACAGCTGGGGGTGGGGCACTGGGAAGGGAAGGAAGAGAGTTTATACTGAGTTGCCTTCACATAGTTCTTTTTAAGGGCAAGAGGGCTAAAAAAGGCCAGCTTCCTGTGGTTCACTACCCTCGAGTAAATAGCAATCATCTGCTGTTAAAAGTGGGAGCAAGGCACATTACAAAGGAAGCTTTGCATGTGTGTTTATTTAACTGCACACTATTCTGAAGCTGCTAAGGATAGTCTTGTGGCTAAGTGTTACCTTTAATCTTACTTTCCATTTCCAGCCCTTGTTGGTTTTCCAGCCCACTGTCTTGCACAGCTTCACTTCGGTTTCAACCACCGTATTTTATTTATGGTACCAAGAAATCCTGTACCTTTCCTTCTTCAGACTTGGAGTGCATGAAAAAGGATTGTAAAGCAAGATTTGCAGAGAAAAGAAACACACACACCATTTATTCAGATTAGAAATATTGATTCAATTTATCAGTGTCCTGATCAGATTGTATGTATCCTCTACCCTATCAGACAGTTTGTGTTGAAATCCTGAGAAATACTATGTTATTCATGAAGCTTATTTCCTATTCTAGTGAGAAAAATAAATTTTTTCTCTGCACTTTACAACCCTAGATGTGGAGAATATATTGTGCCAGTAAAGACAGTAGCATTTTTTCCGTTAGTTTTTGTCCTTATCCTTTTACAAACATTTCCCCTTCGTGGAAAATGCAAGCCCAAGTGTTTGCACAGTGATATCTGACAATGATCTGAAATATATTATAATGCTTTCTATCTTGAAGAAAAACAACTCCATGTGCAAATATCCCCCAGGGAATATGCTTGGACTGTAAACAAAACAAAAATTATACAAGAACCCCAAGGGACATCCCATTTCCTGGAAAGTTGTAACCCTGGAGGAGTGAAAAACTAGAAGCAGACAAGTAATTCAGCATGAACTCCCAGGGCAATGCTAGAGCAGACAGCAGTCTTGGACTGAAAAACCAGAGAAGTATCAAAGTGGGGAGATGATCTTAGTGTGTACACAGGCTGGTGAGACAGACTGGAACACGGCCTGCCCTTCGGCTTTCTGCATTGCAAAAACAATGTTGGACAGTTGGACAGAGGGCAGAAAAATATCAAAACAATTGGGCTTTTTCCTTTGGAGGGTGTGGCTTGAGAAACAGAAGGCAGGAACAAAAAAAAGCATGCAATGAGGGAACATGATTTTTCTCACAAGAGATGTGAACGGGTGATGGGATCACAATATCAAAGCACCTTTAGAAAACACTTGGTGCTAGAGAGGTCTTTAGTCTATTGAAAAAAGACACAAAGAAAGCCAACTGTTGAATGACGAAGACAAATTCAGCAGTGACAGTGATCAACCATTGGAACCAGCAACCAGAGCAGATAGTGGCTTTTCTGTCCCTTAATATTTTCAAGATTTCATGCTTTTTTGGGAGATAAACTTTAGCCCAAAGTCAATTATGTTTTATCCCAGTGCAAGCTACTGAGCTGAATTAAATGGGCAATGTAATTGTCTGTGACACAAAAAAGGCCATATGAAATAATCTAATGGTTACTCCTGGAATTGCACTCTATACATTGAGGATACAGATCTCAAAGCACTCTTAGACATGACAGACCAAGGAGAAATAGCCATTATCCATTGCTGCAGATAAAGGAAAGTGAGCCACAGATTGCTCCTCATCTAATTCATGTCAGAGTCCTACTGGTTGGAATAGTGCTCCTTTATGAGTATAAAGCTTGCTGAACTTGATCCACACACTCAAAGAGTTTAATCCTTCGGAGCTAGTGAATACCCCTCAGTCCCTTTAATTTCAGAGACAGTGGGAGGTGCTTGGAATTGCCCAGATGATGCTCAGCACTAAACTGAAAGCAGCTTGTAATGCATTCTTTTTGGGATCAGACTCAGAAAGCAGTTCAAGGGCCTACACATTCAGCAGGTTTATTTGTAAATACCTGATGACAGAGAATTTCTCTTTCAATACTTGAGCAATAAAGACTCTGCTCGTCACCCTCCCCTCACTGTGCACTACAACTATAAGGATTGAGTTTCTAAACTGATGAGAAGAAAAATTAAAACAGCTGTTCCCATCTCCAGCTATCAGTGACAAGCTTTGTTTCCTCCCTAAGTTAGCACTATTATGTGCTACCTCTGTGAAGAAACAAAACCCAAGTTATGTTTTAGAAATTTGCAGAAGATCTTCTGATGCCAGCAACAGGTTCTTTTAAGGATGTTCTGTGAAGAATTACCACTGAAATGTAGAGAAAAACCTTCTCAAACCTTGGTTGGAGTTTAGTAATCAAACCAAGCACACAACACATGTGTGCAGAATGTCATTCCCTGAGGTCCCTGAACTATAAGATAATTATGATTTATCTAGTCCTCCTTAAGAATTTCTAACCCTTAATTCCCATATTTTCTTCACACTTAAGAGCTATGGCAAAAGAATTCCTGAAAAGTAACCTTTAAAACCCAAGTATCCAACTGCACTTGTGCCACTGGGGCTGTCTTAGCACTTCAAATACGTCATGAAGGCATTGCCCTCTCTTCAAACTCTCAGCACATTGGATTTAAGAAGTCAAGGTCAGTATGGTTGACAGAGCAAAGATTTGGCCAGGATGCCAAAGGACACACAAAAATCTTTAGAACCACAGTGCTGTTACAGAAATCTCAGCTAGACAAATGTACAGTCTTAAGTAATGCAAGCTTACGTGTTCCAAGAGTGATCATTTCAGAATGGTTTGGGGCCAGCTGACATTCATTTAGAGTATCTGGTTTCCAATTCCTTTTTTTCAGAGCCCAAAGTGAAGGAGAGCTGGCAGTGGTTTCATTGTGCCTACGAGGGGCACAGTGTTCTGCCCCAAAATAAAAGCACTGGCCACAGCATATACAATTATACACAAGACTGCTGATATCACTCGACCCATGGTAACATTCCTGTCTTGATATATGAACATAGGAATTTATCTAGACTGCAACATTCCAGGTTACAAAATAGTCAAAGAAGAAAATCTGATACATATATTTTTATTCTCATCAGTTTGGAAACCTTACTCTTATAGCTGGAAAGGGGTATAGAGGGGAGAGTGAAGAATATATTATATATACATATATATGTGTGTGTGTGTGTGTGTGTTCTAAAAGGAAGTGACAGACTTGACTGACATTTCAAGCTGAACATATTTCTTGGGAAGAAGACAAGTATGAAGCCAAGATTATTCTTAGAGTTAAATCTGTTCTCTCAGAGCACTCTTCTGAAAAAGACATGGACATCTGCTGTAGGACGCAACATTTAATAGTTCAGTACAGCTTTATCCCTCTTAGCAGGTTAATAGCACAGGTCAAACTCCCACATGAATGCACCTGCCCAGCTTCCATTTCAGAATTGTTTTGCATCTGGAAGCCTTGGAAGAAGAGCAAAGCAAGATCTCGCCTGCCTGGAAAATACCACAGAGACAAACCTCAGTGGATGGGCAGACGCCTGCTTACAGTTCTCTACTGACATCAGAGCAACCCAACCTCAAATACATTATTTCAAGGCCTCATTTATGCCTTTAAAACACAAGTTCTGCTGAGAATGTCTCCTGATACGCAACTTTAGTGTACAAAACAACTTCTTTGCTCTATTAGCAATTGATACCAATATTTGGTTTCTGAGGCTTCCCTAAAATATGAGCTAACCTAAATTTATTTATTTTTGTAAACTACCAGTTCTGCTAATTGCTCTGCAGTGCTTCTTGCTAGTTCAGGTATCTTATGCACAGTCTAACATGCAGTCTGGAGTCCTCTTCCCCACCAGATACTTTATTATAAGTGAACTGCAAATGACTGGTTCTTAAATAAAAATTTCTTTCCAGACATCCAAAATAAAAAAATACACAGTCTAAAAGATAAAATTTTTACTCCCTCACAAATAAACAAACAAAAAAAAGCAATGAAAAATTTTCTCCCCACCATAAATAAATTCAATAATTTTTAAACCGTTACTGACATTAAGGCTCTTCTTCATTTTCTTTGTCCCTTGGTGGCTGTAAACAAATCTCAATTTCAGAGCACAGAAAGGGAAGCAGTCCAAGCCTAATGCAGTACAAAATATACATCATTGCATTTTATAAATACCTGTTTTGGGTTTCTGGTGAATTATAGTCCAGATTTCTCTACTGCTTGCTAAATATATATACAGGAAATCAAACTAGCATCAAAGGCTTGCAAAAAATCTTTCTCCATATGCTTAAAACTATCCTTGACTAATTAAAGTTTTTTGCTCTGAGTGTCTAAAGCAAAATAAAAGAGGAAATCAATACACCTTTCTGGTGCTTATAATGCACCTTTTAAATTATTCCAAAGCATATTTTATTTCCACTTTCATGTCCTTTGCATTGCCTCCTTAACCAGCCTTCTACTACTTTCTTACCTTTTTTCTCTCAGTTCCCCATCACTAATAATCAGGTCACCAGAATCATCTTACTGGAGCACATAAATGCTTGAAATAATCACTCAAAGCAACTTTCACAATGGCAAACTCCTTGTTCACACAGGAACACGAAATAATGCAGAGCACTGGACTCCTCTCAGATTGCCCTACACCTGCTGTGTTGCATGTTCCCACTTCTTTGGAAGGCATAACCACCCAGGATGTCAATGGACAGGACCGTTAGTCACTTTTGGAAGGCCTCGTGTTGGCTTATACAGCCTCAGATATGCCCTAGATATTAAATATAATAGTTTCCATATTTTCAAACCAGCAACTTGTTGTTGTTTTTGGTTTTGTTTTTGTTTTTTTTTTAAATAAAACCACCAATGTATTCTGCAGCTCCATGAGTTCATTCCTCAGAACGGTCCTTGTGGAGCTGATGCCTCATCTAGGCCTTCCTTGTTTTGATAAATGGTGTCTCACTCCTCCCCTTGTTTTATTTTGTGAGCTTTTTGGGGAGAGGATGGGTTGGTAGTCGGTTGGTTTGGTGGGGCGGAATTTGGCTTGTTTGCTTTTTTGGGGTTTTTTTAGGTATTTAATCATGATCAAGACACCAGTTCAATTCAGGAAACTATGTTTTGTATTTGATACAATTAATGTCCATCAACCAGTTTCTTGATGGCAGCATTCATGTCACCATGGATGGAACAGTGAATCTTAAAAATAACAGCCCCTCATTATTAATTCCTCTGATATTCCAATGGAATGTTTAAATCATTATGAATTAATTTTGCACTCATGAGGACGTAATTAATATGTATTTCCACAGGAATTCATGAAGATCTAGTAATTAATCAATTCATATAGGTTCTAGTTCCCAAGGAATTTAAATCAAGTAAATCAAACAAATATTCCCAAATACCAATTTCATTAAAGGATGCTGTATTTAGAAAAATAAACCAAACTAATATACTGACATTCTAGGGTTCCCCCTTGCCACTTGAAAAGAAATTCCTCAGTTCTTTCCTTGAATATCCATTTTAGCAATATGGAATTTCTCATGGAAATAGCATTCACACAGTTGCGCTTACATAAATGGCTCCTAATGTTGTTCAGTGCCCTAACACACAGCACATTTCCTAAACAGAAATGTTGTTTGTTTACAGTTTCAGCATTTTGTAAATTCTCTGAGTTTGTATATCAAAAGATAAGCCTATCATGTGAGTTCCTCCAAAAGTCAACATAACTGTACACAAACTGTGACCAAACCAAAAATCATTTTATGGAGATATGAGAGCCTGTGTTCATAAATTTAATTTCAATAATAAATCTTACTCTTCTGAGTAGAATTGCTCTCTTCCCTGCCCTGCTCCTCTGGCCTGCCAGTGTTATGCTCTAGGAGATAACACATGTCATTTTAATGTTAGGCAGAAGAGTTTGAACTACATTTAAACCAGAAGATTGCAAATTTCCCAATCGTTACAATATAGGTGGAGGTCTACACTAAATGGCAGCATTACATTTACTTCAATACAATACTACTTTTAACATGTACTTGTGGAATTCTTTTTTTTTCCAAAAAAGGGAATCAGATGTCATGGATTGCTGTGCCTTCCAAGGTATGAATTCTGTAAAATTACCCACCCAAACACAGCCATCAAACATTTTTAAATTCGGTATCTGCAAGTATGGATCATACAAACCCCAGGTTCACTGTAAATTTAGGGGAAATAGGTACCACATGTGGAACAGAAGCAAGCAGGATGCCCCGCTTTGGTTCTAGCTGAGGGCTCAGAGGAGGATGCTGTTCTAGACTCCAAACCAGGGAGATACTGTGGGAATCCTGTGGCTCAGTTACTGTGCTGCCTTTAAACCTCATTTAGGAACCAAAATTAGCTCCTCTCTGTACTCAAGGTTTTCCAAAATCACCCATTACAAACACAACTTTCATTCTGAGCAGCCACAAAGCCTGGAAAAAGTCCTGGCTTCTCCACTTTTGACTTAGGTATTTCATTTTACCAAAATGCTATTGAATTCTTGCCCAGAGAGATTTACCTGACTTGTGCCACTTACGTTTTTTCTTACATTCAGATAAATAAGCCACTATAGGAAAGATCTGGACCACTGAAAAATAATGTCTTTACCACTGAAAAGAGATCCATTTATTGCAGAAAAGACCAAGCAAAACAGCATAAGAGCTATTGCTTTTTTCTGCTTTCTCGTTATTCAAGAGCAGCTATCCAGCAATATATTGGAGGCAAAAACATAAATATCCTCTTTTATTTTCATTATTGCTGTTATTCTCCCTTTTACTTGGGATAGCTCTCAAATAGCTCAAATGCCTTTGAGGGAAACAAATCACAAGAAGACAGGTCAGCTAATACGGACACTTGGGGATGAGTGTCAGCAGCTGCGTCACAGATTTCATGGGACACATCCAAACTACCCCAGTGGTCCCAATGGAGCACCAGTTGAATGGT
Source organism: Monarcha castaneiventris obscurior (assembly GCA_026261815.1). NCBI lineage: Eukaryota > Metazoa > Chordata > Aves > Passeriformes > Monarchidae > Monarcha > Monarcha castaneiventris. The sequence goes on along the minus strand of JAMPIT010000566.1, from coordinate 35,842,828 downwards.
GCCCAAAAATAGCCCTGTGGCACAGGGTCCTCTTTGCAGGATAGCAACCACTCAACAGCAACAACTGCTCCAGCTCCTGGCATCAGTCTGAAAGGATATCCTATAGTCAAACAGTATAAATTTCCAAAGAGATATTTTTACTTACTGGTTTTACTTATAAAGAATTTATTTTCCAAAGGAAATCATTGCAGATTATCTTGGGAAAAGTTGCCTACGCTGCCAGGATATTTTGTTTGCTGTCTGTCTCATGTTCTTTAGAAACCCACACACCATATCCTCCTAAAAGGCCTCCCTTTCTGTCTGTTTACCACATTGGAAATTCCTCATTTTAAACTGAGTGACATTCAGAAAACAGCCACACTACAAAGCTTAGCACAGCAAATCAGCCTGAAGTAGGTGTCTCACTGGGCCAGGAACAGTAGGGAGACTTAATTTGTAAACTGGTTTCCACAGTCATAAATTAAATTTAAAAGGCCTGGAAGATGTGTTCACGAATGATTAACATAATTTAAATCGGCTCCTTTGCAGTGCTGAGATTTAGGAATGTTTGTGGTGTTTTGTTTTGTTGTTTTTATTTTAATTTATTGCTTCCTGCATGGTCACTCAGAGAAAGAAAAAAATAAGCCAGCTGTACACCATTGTACTTCAGACTTCAGAGAAAGGAAAAGAAGCTTCTGGGTTCACAACCACCATTCACCACAGGTAGTAAGAACTGAATTCCATGCCTCAGACTTCCAGCTCTGAACTGTTCACAAAAAGCCACTTGCTTTCCAGGGGTAAGACAAAAGTGCTCCTAAAACCTTAATGGAGGTCATCAAATCACAATGGAAACATTCATCAGGAACACAAATAGCTTTGCAGGAAATATTATGGCAAGTGGAAAAACATTTAGTAACTCACAGAGTCACTGCAATCTTGACCTGACATAAGGCTGAAGCTGTTGCAGTTTGAGATAGCTTTTCCTCATACTACACAGGCCCCAGCCAAATGATTCTTTCCATTTTGAAAGACTCCAAGAGCTTCCTCATCAGAGGCCTATTGGGCACTGGGAGTGTTTGTTGTTAACCAACATGAGGTACTTTACTACACACAAGCCTGTGGTGTAGCTGAAAAGGAAATGCTGGCTGCAAGGCAGGGACAATCTGGTCCAGCTAGGAATGGTTAATGGGAAGTAGTTGTACCTCAGTCCTCTTCAGGATAGTTCTGTAAGGAACAGTTCTATAAGAAATTTTAACCTAAATATTGCATGTCCCTTACCTGGATTTGGGTCACAACCCAAACCACAAGCCTCTGCTTTTGAGATATTTTTGGGTCTCTACAATTATCTTTTTTACATTCCTCCACGACGCCTGAAATCCTGCTGCAGCTCACATCCAAGGAAAGACCTACCACTACTTTCTCCAGGATAGAACTTTATTTATTTTGTATCGCCAGGAGATCAAAGTCAGTTACACATGTGGTTTGTGGATTCCTCTGAGTGCAGAAAAATAAACCCAAGTAACCCTCAAACGACGTATGGAAAAGCAATTAAAGGGGAAATGATGATATGATTGGCATCTTAAGACAGCTAGAGAAACCCATGGGAGCATTATATATACTCCTACCCCATTATAAACCCAAATCTTAAAATAAGAAGTAATTTTAATGATCACATTATGTTTTGCAGATCTAGAAGAACCCCAAAATTAATGTTTCTAATCCCGATCCTTCAATCAACCAGAGATACACTAACAAAAAAAAAATCTACCACCCAGTAGTTCTTAGCTATTTTCCACTGACCTACTACCATTTCCTCTCTTTGGAATTCCCTATTACTGCACCAAAAACCTTCACCGATACAGAAGATGTTCTACCCTTTTTTGAAGCTGACAACAGCAAAGTCGTTTGGTCTTGTGAGTCTATAACCTCAAAATCCCCCAAAAACACACACACAAAAAACCCAAAATAAAACAAAACAGAAACCCCCCTCCCCAAAAAAAACGGCCACAAAAAAAAACTAAATGAAACCCAAAAACACATGCAACATACACACACAAAAACAAAAACCAAACCTAACAAAAAAACCCCACCAAACAAGTAACACACAAACAAACCAAAACACGAAACCCAAAAGAAATAGAAAAAACTGCATTGTTCTCAAGCCCACTGATACCTATGCAGGGCTCAGTACATTACATAGCTACAACTACCTTTTTTTGGGAGGGCAAAATTAATTCTTACACTTGCTACCCATTATCTACTGGAAGATCTTCTTCTGCAGCAGCTTCCCCTGAACAAAAAAAATTAAGCTTCCAGAATATTGAAGATACACTTGTGCAACCTGTGTAACAGGTCTTTGCCCAAAATCCCTTTCTCAGGAGCCGGAGCAGGCTCAAGAACATTCAGGGACCAGAAAACAGACTAGATGTTCAAACAGGTTATTTTCAGTAACATAATTTTTTAGTATATAGCCTGAATAAATGTTTCCATCTGTATCACACCATCAAAGAAAATCATATATGAAAAATGTGTCTTTCTGGCCAAGCCATGTCATCACTTTAAGAGTAATAGTTTTCTTTAACATGATAAGTATTTCAGAACATAGCCAGGTCTCTAAAGACAGAGGCTTTTTTAATCTACCAGATGTAAACAGGGACATTGACCATGTGGTACAAAGTTATACCAAGAGTCTTGGCAGGAGAGATTAAATACCAAGAGGCAGGAGAGATTAAATTTGCTTCCAAGGTCTATTCAGCCCTATAGCTGTTTCTCTATGCAGTTCTTCCTCTTGCTAAAACGTCTGCTAGCAAGATTGTGGTCATACACAAATTAATAACTCAGTGTTGAACTAATTTACTGAAATACCTCAAGAGAAAACATAAATATACCTAGAGGCTGAAGTTATGCTTGTTATTTCAGCTACCAACAGTTTCCTTTTTCCTTTTTTTAATTACAAAGAATATATTTTTGAAACTTTATTAAGTAAAAAGTTAAGGAGGAGATGGCAAATGTTGTATTAGAAACACTTCTGAACACCAACCAGCATTTCACATCTTTGTCCCTGTCCATGCCAAGGGCCTCCATTAAAAATTATTTTTTTTAAACTTCCTTTATTTGATATGGAGTTTCCATTAAGCAAATACTTCTCACTTGGATATTTCTTTCTTTGTCTTGTGTTTTTCTAGCTATGGTTTAGCAAATTCTAAAGGGACTGCAGAAAGAAAACCAAATAAAAAGCTAGCTTAGCATGATGTCCTTGATTAGGACCTGTAAAAAGAGGAAATTAAGGATGACAGTAACAGCTTGCTACTCTACATTCAATTAGGATTAGCCTCTTTGTGGCTATGGTTCATGCAGGATGTGCAGTTATCTAATACAGCCCAATTCTGGCAGCAGAACACTTAGAATGCAAAGCATAACTTAAAACAGGCTCTGGAAGCAGTTTTTTTTCCTCTCGTTGTGGCATCTTCAGCAGACTTTAAACAGAAGTCTTGAGATCATGTCCTATGCTGAAAATCAAAACTTATATTCTGAACCCAAATGCAGCTTTTAAAATACTTAATGATGTGAAAATTGAATACAATAAGACTGAAGAAAGTAAGTGGAAAAAGGCTTTGGTGCCTACACAAAATCCAGAGAAAAATAAGTGCTATATTTAAGCATTAAATCCTAGAACTGACCTCTGTTCCGTGGCAAGCTCAAACCAGGCTCTTATGTCAATTAATATATCAATTACGTGCTCAAGGTAGGCAGAGCTCAAACACACCACCACCAATATTAAATCTTGCATGTCTCCCTATTTTTGAATGACTCACTTGTAGCCAAGACTATAAGAATCTGGCAGGATTTTCCTACCTAACAATAATCATCACCCTTTCTCCCCAGCTGGTCTGCAGGGCTTCCTGGTGAGGTGGCCACGCTGCAGAGTATAGCCCTAAGTCAAGTCACATGCAGATTAAAATACCCCTCTTCCTACACATTTCCGCCCTGGGGCTATTTTTGCCTCCAGAAACACATTCTTAAGCAACTTTCTGTTTCACTGATGATAGCTCAGGTACGCCAGCAGCAGCCTGAATGGCAGCGGGAAGGAAACCCAATACCCAAACAACCTCCACCTCTGGAAGCATGTGAATTGCCTCTGCCAAGGGCTAGGTGAGTGCTCTGGAAAATATCACTCTGGTTTGGCCTTATTATATTATTTCACGCTGTTGGCCACTGTAAGAGACAGCCTGCTGCACTGGACTGATGATTGTCTGATTCTGGGCCATTCTTACATGTGTGTGCTCTGCTCCTGCACTCTGGTCTAGCCATCAACTGCAGCGGGGAAAGACTTAAATCCCCTTGTCTTTTTCTTTTGGTATTATCAGGATCACTTAATCCCTCCATTCTTAACTGGTAGAATTTCCAGCAGTTCCATTCTTCCTCCCAAATTCTGTTTATGTTAAATTCAGTATCTCTCAATGTGATTTTCAGTAAAAACAAGCAAAATGTACTTTTAAAAGAGAACATCAAGTCAGGCTGTTGGATGTTATCCAATAATCAGAACTGTGGACACTTCTGGTCATTTCAAGCCCAGCCAATTAACAAGCTACAGTGACAATCCAACCAAATACTTTTAGAAATTATATATTTACCCTTTAGTTTGAGGTCCACATTGTGTCGCAGCCAGGGATAGACACCATAGTTGGACATATCTTCAGGAATAGGGTTATGATATACCCAGCCATCACATGCAAATCGATAGAAGTTCTCACACGGATCTACAGATTGATTTATCTTGCTCAGGATGCTAGCAGCTGTAAAAAAGACACCACATAGATTTTTTAGAACACTTTTTCCTAAACAGAGAATTAAACAAGGCTACAGTCCAGAAATGATGATTAATGAGAAATGAACAAACAAAAAAGACAAAATATCTGCAATGAATCTTCTTGAGTGCCATACAGCAATGATGACTGAACTAAGCAGTACATGAACATGAACTGCTAGAGCCAGACACCTGAACACAGGCTCTCCATTGTTGCCACCATAGAATTAATTGCCTGAGGAATTTAGTAGCAATACATATTAAGTAGATTGTGATTAATACTTCAGTAACTATGAACTGCTTACCTCTAGCTGAATAATGCACAAGAAAACAAATCAAATTCTAATCTACCATTCATTGGAAAAGATAACTGTAGTATTTTCAGCTCCATTTTGTGACTGCTTTCCTACCAATTACTATTGCAGGTGAAAGAGAGGCAGTAAGAGAGACATCAGTATGACAAGCCCAAGACTCAGTAACTTTGAGTACCTAATAATAAAATCATAGAATAGTTTGGGCTGGAAGGACCCCTTAGAGGTCACCTAGTCCAGTGTTCTGCAATAAGCAGGGACATCTCCAGCTAGACCAGGTTGCTCAGAGTCCCATCCAGCCTGACCTCGAACACCTCCAGAATGGGGCATCCACAACTTTCTGGGTGATCTATGCCAGTGTTTCACCACCCTCACCATGAAAATTTTCTTCTATGTAACTAGTCTGAATCTACCCTCTTTCAACTTAAAATCACATAAAGTCTGTGCCAGATCTGGTACAAAAGCATCTCTGTGCTTAACAATTCACTTGCTAGTTGTCTGACTACTGGAAAGGAAGCAACAAAATATACCTGAAGGTCCAGTCACTCAACATTTTGTTTCCTATTAAAAAAAAAGAAAAATAACCCCTGTGGGAAACTTTGAGTCAACCTAGTTAGACTAGCATTAGACCAAATTAAAACATGAATTTTAATTGTACAAAATAAACAAAACAGAAGCAACTTGAACAGTGACTTTTTAAAAAGTTTGGAGTTGTTGTTCTTTCTCCCTCATTAATTAAGCTTTCTGAGTAAATTGTATAATGGGAAAAAATTAAATGGTATAAATATCTCATTAACATACTATAATCATGATATGATTGAGAGGATAAAATTGCTGCTTACCAGCTTCAATGCATTCTGCAGTCAAACAGTACTGTTGCTTCAGATGAAACTTTATAAGACCTTGGCTAACTGCAAAATGGAAAACCAAAATGAGATCATTTGCAATGAATTTTGACAACTGCAGCCAAATGTTGTGTTCTTGATCATTCCAGTATCAGTGCAGCCTCTGGTGCCAGTGCCTCTCTGACTGCATTGATTTAGAGCACTTAGAATGTACATTAAATAAATATTTAGAATGTATATTAAATAAATACTGCAGCTTGTACAAATAATTTTCCCCTCCTGATCCCACTGTCTCCTTCCCCCCTCTTTGCTCACAGACAGCACAGAGCAGGGGCTGTCTCTGCACAGTGCCTGGAGTAGCATCACTTCAGCCCTACCCACTGACAGTGAACACCACCACAATACAAACAATTCAGCACTGATATCATCCTCCAGAGCTTGGAAACACGGGAGAATAGAATGGCTTGGGTTAGAAGGGACCTTAAAGATCCTCTAATGCCAGTGCTCTGCCATGGGCAGGGACCTTACACACAGATTGCACCTCCCATGGCTGGAAATACAACATGGAGCTGTCTCACCACCTTCTGCAGGGTTTCCACAGCTTCCCTGAGCTATGAGGCTTACACTGCTCTGCAGCAGCACTGCACTGCCCAGCACAACCCAGCACCAACAGGACACTCCCAGGGTCTCCTTATTCCAGCCTGGGATAAAGCAGATTGTAACGGGCACAAGGATAGCTGTGCTTTATAAGGCACAACCCAGTTTCCATCTGAACTGTCTCCCAAAAGTATTGTAATTGCATTTGCTTCCAAAAACCTTGCTGAGAAGAACTATGAAATTGTCAGTTAATTTTGCTCATCTTTTAAAAACGTATATTACAACTGCCACTGAAATTTAAGCACAGGAATTGCTAATTTCAGACACTGCTCTCAGGCAGCAAATATGCAGATAATTGATACTTGGGATTAGGGAGGGAGAATCCCAAGGGGTAGGTGAAATAGGACTCACTAGATGTGCTCAGTAGGCATAAAGAAATGTCTCATTATATCCATTATCTTAAAACCGTCCATACCAAAAATAAAAAAAGCAAATAACCCCGAGCAAAAAAGCCCAATGATGGAATATATTAGGGTACCACAGCTTTAACAGGGCTGATAGTTATAAAGCAATTTCTGCTGTAGTTATATATTGTTCAAAAGTGATAGAAAAATGCAAAACGGCACTTCAGCCCCAGAATTTTTTTTTTTTTACATGAAGTCCTAAACTAGAAATGAATATAAAGCTGTTTCATCTCTTCCAACCTCACAGTTTTAATGACAATTAATGACAGGAGTAGCTGGATTTCAATCAAAGTTTCTCAGAAAATGGGAATGTGAAACTATTTCTGGATAGCTTTTCCAAAGCTTGCATTGGCTCAGTGAAACACAACACCTCAACCACCTTTGTAAATTAGCCAAGAAATACACAAGACTTTGAAGTATACAAAGGTTGTAATTGAAATATTGAAGAACAGTATAATGTAGAGAAGTGGAGACATCCAGAATATGAATTTGAGCCACTACAAATAGGAACTACAAATAATGGATAACGTTCCTTTTAATTAAGTTTTGCACTCCTCCCAGCTCACCTTTTTCCCTGATTAGAATTTAGCCTTTTAGAATCCATCCAGGTCTTGAATGCTTGCTGGACTTTTTTTCTTAACAAAGCAGAGAAAGGAGGGAAAAGCCCAGATATAATTTCATTCTTAATCTGAAGCAGCCCTTGCGTTTTTGATACTTGTAAACTAAAACAAAATACCATTTCAACTGGGAAATTTACAACTTTATCATTAGAACAAATTTTTTAAAAAATCCTTGGCAGTAACACTTCCCTTTGAAGTAACAGCTAATTTTGGCAGAAAAAACTTTGCATATTTTGTTCTCTTGCCTTTTTATTGTTAAGAGAACTAATCATTACATTATTACTTAGAGTCATGGTTATAACCCTCAGTAACCTAGCTTCTTCCTTTATAAGCCTGTTTCCAGATTAATACACACCACAATTAAGTTTTAAAAAAAAAATCTATAAGAGAAAAGGCATACAAATGTACAGATGCAAATAACGTGAAGGTTCCCGTGAAGTGAGAAGCCCAAAGGACTACCAAGTCAGAAGGAAAGGCTCTCAAATTGAGGTTCAAAGCTGCCTGACTTCTCACCCAAGGGAACTGGACAGCAATCTGCTCCCTCCAAGGAGGAGGTGGCTCCTGCCCTGTCCCAGCCCCTACTCCTGCCAGAGTGTCAGAGGCAGGACCCCAGAGATGCTGAGCCACTGCCCTGGCAGCTCCCCACTGGAGTCACAGGGAGGTCACAGCCAGCACGAGCAAGGAACACCAAATAACAATACCCAATTCTCCCACATCCTCCTTAGACTTCGTAGGAACTGTGAGAAGAAGAAAGCAGGAGAAAGCTACATTTCACTCCTCAGGCTGGAAAATTGATTTCAGGTGTACCAGAAACAGCAAGTTTTGCAGAGTAAATGAAAACTGAATAAAAAAGAACATCTTGAGGTGCCTGAAATATTTCACATGGACAGAAATAATGATGTCCATTTCTACAGTTTAATAAAACTAAAAAGTAGTTAAGCTCAAACTTACAAACAAAAACCATATCACAATGAAACATGGAAACATCTAGTTGAGAAAATGTTAAACCAAAACAATTTAACTTTTTTTTCTTTGTTCTTTAGGTTTAAAATTTCAGACAATTTCCAAACAAATCCTAAAAGCATTTTTTGGTTGACCCAAGGCCAGCATTTTTATTTTCTTAGCAGTTATGCCAGTGAAAATTTTGACACTGAATCCCTGGCTACAGAACATGCCACAGGCACACTTGGAAAAGTGTCTGCAAGAATTAATATAATCGCTTGAATTTTCACACCTGGCCTATGGATAAAGCAGTTCTGTCCCTGAGAAGCTGTGGTGGTAAATGTCTATTGCTTTTATTGCTCTAAGCAATAAACAAACAAATCTAGTGCAGGCAAAAAGAAATAAGGTCTCTCATTTATTACTCCCTGGTGTTTAAACTGCATTCTTTAAGGGAAAAACTTTTTTTTTCATCTAGAAATTTGAAGATTCAAACTTGCTTATGGCTATAAAAAGTTTTGTTGACTTGAATGGGATCACTAACACAGAAATTATTTGCCTGCAAATGTTGCAGAATTTGCTTGAGAGCAGAAAAAGTCTAACCAAGAGTGAGGCTGGTGCTTCAAATATTCTACAGAAAACCTGACATTGTTTTCTATGTTGTGACTACAAACAAAGTAGACCTTTCAAACAAGATCACAACATCCTAAAGGATTGGAGGAAAGCAAAAGATATGCTTAGAGGCAAGGTTTCCACTAATCTAGAGAAATCTATGTTGGTCTAAAGAAATTAAAAGTTGGGCTGAATTATTTCAAAAGAGGATCCAACTCTGCAAAGCTCTTACAGGATACAACACATCTTCCTCTTTGCTTGGAGTTTCTGGGCATATTTATACTTCTACACATCATTTCAGAAGTGTAGGCATATGCTTTCAAGTGATATTCTAACAAAACCAATCTACAGGTAATTCCAAATCTGGGAGAAGAAAAGCTAAATTCCTTCTCTGTTGCATCTAGTTACAGCTTATATACCTGATCAAAATATTTCAATTTCATCCTAAATGCAGTCTTTATGACTTTTGTAAAGGCAACTTTGCAATTCATCATAGAAGAACAGAAAGATCTAAAAAATGTGCACGCATATGCACTATTGAAGTTTCTACAGGAATTTTAGTCAAGCCCTAAATGAAAACCAAATGAAGGAAAACCCAAAAGATTCCATAAAATGCATGCACTACACAGATTCATTTTCAGGGAACAGAGAATATTGCTCCACATTGGCCACAACCTGTGAATCTGTAATCAGCATAATCTCACCTGTTTCTCTCCATCCTGTGAAAGAACCCAGCTCTGGTCAGAACACATTCAACTGAGTATCCAAATTTAAATTCAGCATTCAGAAAGTTACACGAGATCGCATTGCATCTCCCACCTCTAGCATTCCCACAACAAGAACTCCTTTACTGACACATATCCCTTTCAGGACAAACATAAAATGGGGGGAAAGAAAAGAGGCTGAGATTTCCACTAAAAGATGTCTTGAAGCACAGACACCAGCACCCAGCAGACAGGCTGGGGAGGGTTGTGCTCAGGTTAGTGTCAACACTTTCACTTACCCAAGAAAAGCGCGGTGCCAAGAACAACAGTGCCACTCACAAAGACACCGAGGGCGATCCGCGTGGCTTTGCTGGCTGCTCCCCTGGCCTCAGGGGCTGTCTCTCCTTCCATCGGGATAGCCTGGGACGTGCTTGCTCTTGCAGAAGTCTGGTTTTCCCCTGCTGCTGTCGTGTCAGTGTTTCAACTGTTCACAAACTGTGCCCATGAGCTCTCCTCCTCCTCCTCTCTCCTATTTAAAACTCCAGGTTTCTGTCATGAACCATTTCCTAGGCACTTCCTGCTCTCTCCCTCTCAAAGCAAAATCACATGTAAAATAGTAGCTGTCTCCTACGTTTCCCTCTGCCCAGGAGGAGGAAAGGCAAGCGGTGGCCACAGTTCGTGCAGCCCTTGCTGCCTGTAGAGCCTCTATGAGCCAATCGCTCAGCAGTCCCCCTTATCAGGGGTTCTGAACACGAGCATTTCACAACGTCGCTGAACAGATGTTTTAACTATTCAAAGAGCTGCAAACCCTTTCCAATCAAAGCAGGATTGCTGACAACTTCTGCAAACACAAGTCTGATGGAAGGTTTTCTTTTTTTCTCCTTGCACTTATTTAAAAAGACTAATTATCTGCTGACTAAAGTTTTCTCCTTTTAAACCATTGCTGCTGCATCATTTGGCTTCACCAGAAGAGGTACCCACTCAGCAGACAAATCCCTTTTTAAAGCTTCCTAAGAACTCTTAGAATATCATGTAGCATTTTATTTTGGGAATTTGGTGTGTGACACTGTGTGCCAAAAATCACAGTCAAGCAGCACAAAGCAATAATCAGCACAACCTACAGAATAGTCCTGCTCTAAAAGCTAGGTCTGCTTTTTTCCAGGCAAGATATTTCAGTCCTTGCTGATACAAAATACATTTTAAGAGATGACCCTATTCTTCCAAGTCAAGTACTACTATAAGCTTAGTGGAAAAGTATCTATTTGGCACTTTTAGATGGTGGGGAATTTTTAAAAAAGCCTTTTTATATGGATTTCTCAGTGGAGTAGACATGATAGTCCTCCCTTTCCATGTAGCAAACTTTCCCCATTCATCAAGTAACAAAATTAGTCATTTCAGGCTGAATTCTCTGAGCTAAGTGTGACATTCCACCCTCTGAGGAGCCCTTGCTTTCTCCAGAGATGGACTCTCATACAAAACAAAAGGATGCAGGGAGTGGCAGCACCATGCTCATGCTCTCAGCAACAGTTTAGGTGCCTGAGTTACTTAATTTTATGGAGACTTATCTCAGCCCCCAGCCACGCTCATGAAAAGCTGCACGAGTAGAGAGAAGAAAGACATACATATGTACAAAACATGTGTGATGGCAGTTATCAGTTTGGAGACTGAATGCTTTTTCCATGTGAATACCTCCAACCAAGTTATCCTGGATGTCACGTGGACAGAAAGGGAAAGCCCATCTATCTAGAAGAAGACTTACAGTTTCAAGGTCCCGAAATCCTCACTCTTCAACCCCCTCTACAGCCTCGCTGGGATCCTGCAAACAAAATGCCCTCAGTTCTTATTCCTGTCCCTCTTCATCAGGAAGCTCCAAGAGGACATTCTCATCTCTGCTTGGTGAAGAACAGGAAAAAGGCATTTGCTCCTTTTCACCTGCTTACTTGTCCCACATATAATCCATGATTTTGACATTCATCAGCTGAGACAGGGGAGGGAAATGATGCCACAGAACCAGGAGGACCACATGCCTCCCAGTACAAAAACTCCCACTCATGCATGAATGACTCCATGGGTGTGAGCAGATCTCTGCTTATAAGCAATACTCAGCCCAAGACTGTTACCAGCACAGGTCTGAGAAGGTATTTATGTGATGTTGGTGCAATTGAGTCTTCGTATCAGAAATCGCTAGGATCTCAAAGGGGCTGCCAAAAGGGCAGGGTATTGGCACAGAAAAGGCATGGACACAGTGTGATCTCAACACTTAATCCACTGTGTCCACAATCCCAATGCTGGGTAAACCTTAACAGGACCTTTTGACAAGTATTTGCTGTTGGTTACCTGATGGTTTTTCTACTGAACCCCAACATTACAAATGCTGAGCTATTAGACCTATTCATACTATCAGCTTTATATCCCCTCGACCAACACTGAATTATCATGTGCTTATTCAATTCCCCCATAATTTCTAAATTTTAAGTTCTGCCCCCTTGAGAAGCACTGGTATGTACGGCACATCATGCTCAATCAGTGTTTCACTAGCAGGATTTTGCTTTCATCAGTCTCTTTCTAGGACAACATCAAGCCAGAAACCAAGAACAGCTTTCAACAGACAAAGCAGGAACCAGTTATTTCTCTTCAGAAATCTGCATCAGGGGAAGAGGGAAAGGAGAGATAGGGAAGGAGCAGGGAGAGGCTGGACAATTCACTCCCTTCTCCCAAACACCAGGTGAGGACTGGGAACATGGAGCTACCCCAACCAAATCCAGCAAGCTCCAACTACAGGAGTCCTCTGGAGAGTCAGCTCCAAGCAGCACATAATCCTTGTGGGAAGAAAAATCACAAATCAGCTGTCAGCAATGGAATTACTCTTCCATGTTTGGGTTTGTGGGCTTATTTACACTGTGGCATAGTATGAAGTGTTCTTCCCTCTGCCTGTAGAGCCTGGCTGTAGTCAATAACCCATCTTGGTTTCTTCAGCATGCACAGAACTATGAAATTAAAGCCAAACCATAAACAATAGCAGGCAACAGCTGCCGAGGTCCATTTCTGGCAGTGTTTGAAAAGGTGCATGGAGCTCATGTGAGTAAGTTCCTGATAATGATGATTTGTGACAGAAGCCTGCAGAATTTCATTCATGTTTTTGATGAGCATTCTAGGATTTGGTTGCCTTGCTCATCCCGAGTCCAGCGGCTCTTTGGCAGGTACAGGATACATGGCCACACTTCCTGCTGGAACTGCTAACAGCACCCCTGGCCATTGCAGCCCAATAAGGCACTTAGTGAGGCTGTGCAAAGACTCTGCTAAACATTCATAAAACATTGAACAGACATAGGGGGCAAAAAAACAATAACTAAATGCTACATGCTCCAAACCACGTTTCGTTCACTCAGAACTCCATCTGACCAAGATCCCACTCAAACAATGGGATCATTCTGGCACTTATAACAAAGCCAGGACAATGCACAAACAATTCCATCCATGGTCATATGCCAGAGCTGGCAAGCCCTCTGGAACATGCTCTGGGCTGAACCACAGCAAGTGTCCCAGCTTCTAGAAAAGGTCTGTCTGTGGATATAAGTGTGTGCGTGCATGCATGTGAATGTACACTCACAAACACACATACGTGTTTTATTCATTCTGCTCTTCCACAAGCAGACACAACTCTCTCTTCCATCCATTATGCCAGAGAAGAGCACTTGATCAGAGCTAACTAAAATCAATAGGACCACGTCAGCTTCTCCTCATACAGCTTGGGTCAAGGAAGTTCCCATTTCTTGAGGTTTGATTACTCAATTGATAAACAAGATCACATATATTGCCCAGTTTTCACTGGAACAGTCAAAACCAGTTACATAGGTGTTGCTGAATGTCTGGAATAACAAAACAGCCTGAGGTCAGCACATGGTCAGCCTAAGCTTGCTTAAAGAACCTCCTTGCAATGAGCCTGAGTACTGTAAAATATTTAATCATTCTGGCATTTAGATAACTTCAAAACATATTAAAACAATCACTGATACATTTTATACAAAGAGAAAAAAAATCCCAGTTCAGTTCTAGATGTAAAACACAATGGAACACATGTAAAACATACTAGGTTACACCAACACATGAGTTACAGACATTGCCTCAGAGGACACTGTCCTCATGGTGCACATTAAACACTTGCACTATCTGGGAGATGCCTGATGCACAGCTTAACAGAAGCAGTCCACAATCACAGCATCACAGCTTTGATGATGTACTACTGAGCATTTTCAGCTCATGGTAAAAGGAAAACATAGCCACCATCACACTGATGGAAGCAGGGACACCAGATACAGCTTGAGTGGCTTCCTCATAGAAGTAGAGGTGTATGCTGGCTTCATTGAAAGAGATTAATTAGTGTGGGTCAGAGTAAAGGCTGTATTCTATCCCATTTCAAGGGCTCCACCCTGGGCCTTGAACTGTATTTTCGAACTATGCAGCTGTTGTAGCCAGAACTGGGCTTTACGTACACAAAGCATGCTCGAGAAAAGCCCAACATGTTGCATTTCAAGACAGCTTGATCAGTTGTCATCAGATCTCTGAATTTTATAAATTACACTCCCTTGGCTACAAAAGCTGCCAAATTTCTGTGCTGCAGCAAACAGAAACCACACTCTGGCACTACTTCTTGTCCTTTATTCATGGGACAGATACAGCTGTAAACAAATTATTCCATTGTTTTCCACTGGTACAGCCACATCACAGAAGGCCTCAGTGCATCTGTGAGAAGTGGGTCATTAATTAGGAGTCAATATTGGGCCAACAGGATTTGCAGGGCTCCAAACACTGCTGGTGGCAACCTTTTCCACTAACTATAACTGCAGCTGTGAGGAGAACACCCTGCAAAGCAGAAAACTTTGTTCTCCAGCATCTAATACCCTGAATCACTTTTCTTTCTTTTTCAGTTCCAAGTAGACTAAGCTATTCTCATTACTCCAAGAAAAACTTTTCCCTGCTGCAGGAAACATAGCATTCTCTGACCAAAAGGTGTTTATATCTAACCCAAACAGCAACTGACTATGAAACTCAACATCTGGGATGACTAAAGTTAAGCCACTCAAATTTGCAAGCTTTTTATTTGCTGCTTTTGAAAAAGCACTTTAATGAAGCAATGCATATGTTCTCAAGCAGAAAGAACTGCTTTAGGTCTTCCAGCAATTTTTCTTCAAGAAGCACATTAAATTCTAGCTAAACCAAACACTACTTCTCCTAAAGACCACATTCGCACTACAATCAGAGAGTGTTTACACAGAGCCATCACATGGGCATCCTTCCCATCTGTCATCCCACTGCAGAGATTAAACAAGGGTGCATGCTGATATGGGCTGTAGAAAGGCACCTCAGTTGGGGATTAAGAAATATACAAGATACCCTGGCATAACTCAGACCAAATTTCTGGGTTTTTTCATGTAATCTAACTACATACATAGGCTGTAAAGACACTGAAAAAGACACTGCTGGGAAATGTCACTTTTCCAATAGCCACAGCTGTAGATGCAGGGAGGTAGACAGAACACAAATAAATGTCTGTTGTTTCCTTAAAATATTGCATCATTCCACCAGAGCTTTACCCACTTATTTTGCTTTGTCCAAATGTTCGCTCACAGCTGTCAAAGTCTATTTATATGAGTGGAAGCAAGAAGCTCGGTTACCAAGGAGTTTGTGTCCCATGGATGAATTTTCAGGTGTGCAATGAGATATGCATTCACTGGCATTTTAAATTAAAAGAGGAGGAGAGCCACTGCCCTGCACATGACTGCTTTCAACTTCTGCCAAAGAGATCCCTCCACTGTGACCTCCTGTCTCTCGGAGAAGCACGACTGCCTTTGCAAAAGCAATGGCTCCTGCCTGCTCTCCCACTTGGATCTCCAGCAGCACAAATCTGTCTTTGGCAGCAGCAGAGCTCAGAGACAGCTGCAGTCAGGAGCAGAGCAATCGCTCCACAGAGGTGCCACTGAACAGGAAACAGGCACTCTGTCACTGCTATCTACTCACTAGCTTGTGCTAACTTTTGTAGGAAACCAGAAAAAGTGGAGCAAAAGCTCCTCCAACTGTTTTAACCCCAAGGCAGTAGAGCTCAGCAGTCCCATCAGGCACTAGCTCTGGTGGAAGATCTTCTCACACAGGGGTTGTTGCATCACATTCCTCTGCACAACAAATGCACCTAGCCAAGGGCTTGTAGCAGAAACAAGAAACCTTTTCACCTAGGCTAAGACTTGGCAGAATTAATATCTTTGAACCCAAATCGCCTCTGTCAAATTTGACTGAAGTTGGCTGACAAGGTCTAGCATTACTTAGCAAGGGTGGGTGGGAGAGCAGGGGCACAGAGACAAGAAAGCACAACAGCATAACCTCTGTTTTCAGAAGAAAACAGCCTGGCAGAAAAACCAAAAAAACAACAAAAAACCCCCACTCGCAAACCTGAAAAACTGAATCCTACTCTTCCAGGGTGTTGCTACAACCAGCTCAGGGTCTTCCTGAAGGTAGTTTTACTGCAAAGCATTTTATTCCACTGAGTTATTTTTCTTCTTCCTCATTTCAAAATGAGATTAAATTTGACTTTGCACACAGCTAAAAGCCAGAAAAATCACACATTAAATATATAATGCCCTAAAATATATAATGCCCTAAATAAAAAGCCCCTTGACAACGTGAGATTTTGTGTGTATTAATTCAGTGGAAGTATTTCCAGATACTCTCTGTTCTTGTCCTCATCTTGGTGCAACTCCAGTAACTATGTACATATCTAATAATAATGAACAGCAGCACCGCAGCAGAGTTTAAATGTATTTAGTCAGCAAGTTCTCAGGAAAGGGGAGACCACAGTCAGATCAGGTTGAAACCACAGCATGAGGCCCCATGGGACAGGATCATCGAGACCAAACATTTGCTTTTCTGAAGTTGCAGAAATCCTCAAAAAATCAAACAGTTCGGTAATTATATTTACAAGTCAAATTGCTATGTCTCTGACAGCCCTTCCCTGAAGTTTCCAACATCTCTATTTCAAATAAAGCTTTGTTGTCTTCTTTATTATTAACACAAGGCTAGTGAACAGAATAAGGATTTCTGTACTGTCAAACATACCCAAACTATTTGTTAGAGATCAAAAGCTGGACCATTATGTGGTATTGCTCCCCATAAATTTTCACTAACCCAAGAACAAGTAGCTGGATTAGGGAAACTGATGAAAGGGCCTCAGTATGGCTCTAACTAGCTACTCCTGGATATTTAAATAACCGTGCAAAGAAATTAGCAATACTGTTAGCAAAGTTGATGACAAAAACAGTCATGACCAAGCTTGCTTACAGGGAAGGAAAATTATGCTGACCAAAGCTAAATCCTTTTCAACAACTTGCAGAAAGGATCACGCTCATCTGAAAAAGTTTCTTTAGCTTCTTCAATATGCACTTCCCAACAAAATGACAGAATCTTCATCTACTAAAAGACACTGATAAATTCATAAGTCTTTAATAATTTAGTGCTGTTTCTGTTGCTAGTTCTTTGAAATGACGGCAAGCATGATCAGCCTCTTCCTTGGTTGAACTGGTTGACTGAAATGGGACATTCATTATCCAACTTTACAACAATCAAGTAAAACTTTCATGAAGATTGTGCTTTTAATAAAAAAAGTGATAGATGTGGTAAGTACCTTGCAATTTGGACTACCAACAGAAATAAAATTGGCCAGAACTCACTCACAGCATCTGCTTTACCTAAGCAAAAGCCTGCAGGCTGGCAGTAAATTTCTAAAAACAAACTAGGAGTATCATGGCTTTTGATGCAGCAATTAATGAGAGAAAATAAGAGCCTGTAGAGGCATATTCCATCTCCCCAAACTAGAGAGAAAGCACTCGCAGCCAGACTACACCTGGACTAAGACACACGAGAGAATTTCCTACTGCTTTCCCAAACCTGACTTGACTCTGCATCTGGGTACAGCCCCCACCAGGTTCAGGGCAGCTGGGGATAGAAGAACACTGGGAAGACCTTGATGAGAATTTCCATGTGCCAGGGGCATCAGAGAGATCAGGATCCAGTCTGTGCTGTAGCCAGCCAGGATGTGGTCCCAATGTCCAGGTTATCAACTGTTTTCAGTGAAAGACCTCCATTTCCTCACAGGTCTTTGTTACACTTCCTAAATGCTAAGACCTGCTCCTCTTACACAGGCCTTTCCTAACTTTCTCCGGTTCCAAGACTTTCCCTGGAAAAGCAGCCTGAAAAAATGCAGTGCTGTGTTCCTGATTTTCACCAAGGTGCTGACCATTGCTGAAATTAATTCATTCCCTTTGCAGTCACTACTCACACTTTTCAGAGCACCAGAACACGTTACCAGGAATGATGCAAATGCAGCTCATTTCACTCTGAGCCAACCAGATAAACTCACACTCCTGTCCAGGCTTTCATAGTGTGACACCATGACTACATTTTCTCAGGGCACTGCACCCTTTGCCTTTGGAAGACATGTTCTTAAGGGGTATTGAGTGTTTTCAACCTCATTTCATAAAAACATTTATGGCTCACTGCATTTATTTTAACCACATATTTTTCTTCCCTATATCTAGACATAAAAGCAACTATAAAACAGAATTTTAAGTTAAATAAAATGCTGAATGAAACTCAACCACTGTTGCATGAATCTGGATGCACTATAAAATATTTAAAACTATTCAAATGTATTTTGATCAGCATGACAAAATGTATTTTACTGCGTTTGAAGTTCAGATATAGTTGAGTATCATTTGTTCACAATTAAATGCTCAAGAATGGCCAAATTTCTGCTGCTCACTGGAAAAATGATTCACTCACTGCCACCAGACAGCCAAGCAGGTACTGGGAAAGCCACATCACAAGCACGATCCAGACCTGGACCACGTCATTCTGCTCTCCCAAATAATACATGTTCAGCACAGAAGAGCATGTCTAAGGGATGAAGGAAATCACCGTGGCCCACACAGGTACCCTGCCCCTGTAACTCACTGAGCAGGGGCTTACCTTTGTGATAGCATATAACAGCACTCCTGCAAAGGTACCTAAAACCACATACCCAATTTTGCTTGTAGTAAAAATTAAATTAAATGATGTGCCTCACATTTCAAAGATTATGAAGAGCCAGGAAGCCCATGTTGCACAAAATGGATGCTGTCCTCACATTATTTAAAACAAATTCCTTGTGAGAAAATGTATCTAAAACTTGAGTAGCATTAGCACATTTTTAATCTAACTTCAGAGGAGAACAAAATCAGCCCTTGTAAGCAAAATCAACTGGGAGAGCCAAACTGCTGACATAAATGAAGTTTTATTTAAAAGTTTTGAAGGTATGAATGGCAACAAGTAAATGAAAAACAACACCCCCCGCCCTACAAAGCTACATCGACAGCAGAATACTGACACAGATAAAGCTCTTAATTCCCACTAGATCAAAGTCACTGGATCACCTTTTACATGCTCTCAAAGTTCAAATTATATGAAACTTCTGGATGACTGAAATCATAGTACCATAGAATATCTGTAGTTGGAAGTGATCCATAAGTGATTCAGTAGATAGGATCAGAGAAAGACAAGAAAAAACCAAGAGGTAATGCCCCTAACAACTCTTCTCTGTATTTCTAAAGCAGGTATAAACCATGCTGCTCTGCAGCCTTTACTTTAAACATTTTTTCCATATCCTACACCTGGCATGACTTGCTCCCCCCATCCCACCACCAGTTCCCACTCCTGCTCATCACTGAGGTCTGCCAGCACATGAGGAGCCAGACAGGCCCATTTTGCTTTCCCATCCATTTATTTCAGCAGTGTTGCTGAGTGACATCAGTTTCCCACTCCCCGCTAATGTCTCTCCTTGTTTGTTTTGAACCCACTTGTTTTGTCACATGGCCATGGGAGAGCTCCCTGCAACTCTCATGGCAGAGGGGACAACACAGGGTGAGGCCAAAGCAGCAAGAATGCAGAGATAGCTGGGACCATTCACCTGGCACAGCTACTGGAATAAATGACTTCACATTTATCACAACCCCCTCCCAAAAGCTGTAGTGTTGAGGGAACTGGGTTAAACAGACCTTAGAAAACACTCCAGTCAAGAAAGTCTGAAATATTTATCATTGAGAAGTTACAGCTAATTTAATTTCCATATATCTCATATGTATGTGCAGCACTTCTAGAAATAGAAATTTAGAGAAGCAGGGGACAATACCTTCTAGTCTCAGCAAACCCAAGGGTTAGGTCTGTATTGGGAACAAGCTCTTAAAATACTTCTAGCACAACCCCTAGGCTGAAAACACACAATAGAAAGGCTCTGGCAGTAGTTTGACTCTTTAGTTTTAGCCCAAGAGAGCAACCTCTTCCATTGTTCCAGAAGTTCCAAAAGTTGTTAATATTTTCATGCCTCCAGGCTAAGTAGTCAGCAACTTGAAAATGGTTCGGACTCCTCAGTTTTAGCGAGGCTGTCTCTTGCCCCACTTACCGAGAACAGTACTAAATTCCTCTTACCTTGTTTGTTTTCCCTGACACACCTAATGTATCACCTTTTTTTTTAAAGGTTGAAGGTGCTCAAGGGAGGTCTTCCTGCAGCTTACATATGGTCCTCCAGAGGAATCCAGGTGACCAATGTCCACTGCCTCACCCACCCACGACCAGCAGGGACCCCATAGACTAGCTGTGGGCTGCAGACTTCCCTTGTGGTGAGGACAGTGGTGTACCCACAGCCACCACCAGTCTGTTTTGTCCCTCTCCCTGTCCTGCAGCAGCTGTCTCCTGTGTCTGGCACTTCCAGAAGGGAAGCTCTGGGCAAGCACTACACCTCACATCTGAGTTAATATATCTAGTGTTCCTGACCTGTTCTATCCTTCATGCCAAGGTGCCAACAGCACCCACAGCAACCTGGTCACACACAGCAGGCAAAGGGCCCAACTGTGGGCACACAGCGCAGGACAGACAGGCACAGTCACTTCCAGTTCCACATGTTGATGCCTTTGGATTGTACTCACAAGCAACATCTCCACATCTCATGTATGGTCTGGACTTCACACCAACTGGAAGGCAACCTTTGTGTTAAGGCAAGCTAATTTTTGACAGAACTGGTATAGATCATCAAGGGGGGTGCTGGATTATGACACCATCATCTGATGCTTTGCAGTATTAGGCATTTGCGGTTTTGATGCAGAAGTCCATGAATGTGTTAAGTGGTTTGGTATCTGTGAGTGTCCCGCACCTGCCAGCTCCCTCTCCCTTGCACTGAAAAGTTTTGGGCTAGCTTGGGTCAGCCCTCTGCTTCTGAGGTACCTTCAGCAGTTCATAGCTCACACCCTAGTGTCTGGGACAACAGAAAACATACATAAAGAAAATACAATCTGCCACATCTAAGTACTAAGATCATCAGGGTTCCAGGAGATATGAATGCATAAATGCATGAACAATCAAAGGAGGCCTTAAGAAAAATGTCCATCTGACAGGCCTCCTGGAGAGGTGATGAATGCCTCAAGCCTGTCAGCATTTAAGAGGCGCTTGGGCAATGCCCTTTAACAACATGCTATAACTTTTGGTCACTTTGAAGTAGTCAGAAAGTTGGACTGTATTTCTTTTTGCTCTAGATGTTCCTTCCAGCTGAGCTTCCATTCCATTCATCATTTTACCCCTTACCAAATTGGTTCAATGTGTTGCCAGTTAAAAACACAGCAAAGAGAACAAAGATCAAACATCTCTCATACCCCAAAAGTCTTTTTTCTTGGGCTCAAATTCACTCCTGCCCCTTCCTCGCCCCACTGCCCTGAGGGGTGCAAGGCACCAGGGACTGTGCTCAGTCACTACCAACTCCAACCTGCTGCTCCATCTTCCACACACTTTTCCCCTGCTCCAGAGCGGGATCCCTCCCAAGGGCTACAGTCCTCCAGGACAAACCTGCTACCAGAGGGGCTGCAGTTTCTTCAGGAAATATCCACGTGCCCCAGTGCAGGTCCTGTGGAGAGCAGAACGGATCCCTACTGCGGCCTAGTCCCCCCCAAGCGCTGCAGGACAGTCCCTGCTCCATTGGAGTCCTGCCCAGGCCAGCAGGGGAATCTCTCCTCTGGTGCCTGCAGTGCTTTCTCCCCTTTTCCCCTGACCTTGCTGCTCACAGGGCTGTTCCCAACTCCACCATGCAGCATTTTGCCACTTGAAACCCACGCCTGCAGCTTCACCACTGCCAGGCCCAGACACCTGGGCCGGAGACCGCCATTTACCTGCACCATGAGCGACCTTCCCAGCTGCCTGGGAGACACAGGCAACACTTCTACTTTGGAGCAGTGCAGGAAGAAAAGAGAAAAACAGAAGTCTGTGCACACAAGGCCATCTCCCAGCAGCCATCAAACTGCATCCAGCTGTGGGTCAGGATCCAGCTGTGGGTGAAGATCTGAGAGCCAGAAACAGTAACTCAGTGGCCGCTACAGGCCTTTGGGGGTTCACTTTGTGGGACCGCAGAGCACAAACCTTAGGAGGAGCAGCTGAGGCAAGAGGGTTGCTCTAGCCTTGAGAAGAGACTTGGGAAACGTTGTTGCTCTCTGTAACTACCTGAAAGGAGGGTGTAGTGAGGCGGGGGTCACTCTTTTCTCCCAAGTAACAAACATCAGGACAAGAGCCAACGGCCTCAGCACCACAAGCAGTTTACACTGGCTATTAAGAAAAAATTTCCTCATTGAAAGTGTTGTGAAGCACTGGAACAGGCTGTCCAGGGAAGCAGTCGAGTCACCATCCCTGGAGTAGATATGGCACTTGGGGACATGGTTCAGTGTTGGCAGTGTTAGGTTAATGGTTGATTATCTTCATGATTCTATTAAGCACATTTTGACTATAACTTAAGACACATGGCTGTCTGCAAATCAGCTCCAGAAAATGCCAGCAGATAGCTTCCCTTTCCTTGGTATTTAACTGTTACATATACAGTAAGAATTTTAAAATAGTAGTAGGAACATTTTACTTCAAGACACAGGTAAAAACTCCTAACTAAATTCCTAAAAATTCCTAAAAAGAAAAGTTAATTAACATTCCTATAATTATTCTGTCACTCATCACTGGGATTTTAAACAATGAGCTGTCAAAAATTTGTTTCCTGAAAAAAACCTGCCATGCTTCCACCCCAAATAACTAACCAGTGGTTATAAAATACCATTAAAAACACCTAAGTGTTACAAGACATGCCAACCATTAGGAAGTAATTTCACAGGATGTCCCGGTGTGGAGCTTAAGAGCAGAATCAGGACAAAGCATGAAATAAAATAAAATCATTTTTCAAATCAAAACCATTAGGTTTGATAATTAACTGAAGTTAAATGGGGAAGTGTTAGATAACATTAGCAGCTACCAAAACAACAAAAAGCTTCACAAAGCTGTATACACTCATCTTTGTTATTCCCATCTACTAAAACTACTGTTATATTCCACTGGTGTGTTTCTGTGCCTATACAAAGAACAGCTGCACAAAAATGTTTCCATTACACACCAATAAAATACTTCTGTATTTGAGTGCTGCCCAGGCAGTGCAGCACACTGTGCTGTGCATTCTCCATTGAGTCATGAAACATCCTCTTGAGTAACACACAAAGTTGCCATGGCATGTTGAAGTCAGATGGCTGTAGCAGTGCTTTTTAATCATTATTAATATCATACATTTGCCAGTTCTGATCAGTATTTCCAGTTCCATGAGCTGAAGACAGCAGACACACCCCTGGTATCCTTCAGCCTTCCAGCCTTCCATGTTCACTTGACAATCCATGACCATTAAATCCCACAGCTGCCTTTCCTTTGGGCTTCATGAATTTTGTATTTATTTGCTTCAGTAATCAGTCTACCCTTAATGCAGGTAATCTACTCCCTAATCTGAAGTTTCCTTTCAGTCTTCATTTAATTTCCAGCAGTTAAACTCTTTTCCTTCTAAAATACTTAGAAGGCATCTTGTACTCATTACTCAGTTTAAAAAAAAAACCAAGAACAAAACAAACCCAAATGTTTCCAATTTCTCTTCCTTCTCTGTCCAATAGCATCAGAGGACAGACTGGGCAGTGTGACTGGCACTCTCTTTTACATGTCCAGATGTGTTCCCCAAATCCCCACACCACTTCTGTTGTGCTGTCTTCTTGGTTCTTCCTCCTGGCTCATTTCCCCAGTTCCTTTCCATCTTAATGCCTCTTGCCCCTACATCCTCTCTGCTCTTGACACTGCACAGGAATACTTCTCATCACACTTTCAGTTATGAAGGTCATTTCACATTTTTCTTTTCCTTCTTTCTACCTTCTCCACTCCTACCTCTGAAGCTCAAGTTCACTGCAATGTATGACCACTGTATGAACTTCTTCACATCCTCCCAGTTCCCATTCCACATTTCTCATTCCTTGCTTCCTAAAGCATTCCACATTTCAAAAAGACACTTCTAAGCTGCTCAGTGCTATTATTAATCACTGCAGCACTTGCTTACTTTGCTACTTCTCTCACTTGCTCCCTTCAGCATATCTAATGACTCCAACTATTCTCCTCTCTGTGGGCAAAGTTTGTCAGCTTTCTCCTATTACCCACAGGCAACATCATCTGCAGTCTCCCATACCTCAATTAAAATAAGAAATTGAGCTCTTTTCCTCTCACCCATCCCCTTGCCTTGTTCCCTCCAGCAAGCTGTCAACACCTCAAATTCTCAAACAGCAAAAATAAAAAAGCAAGATACCTTTCTTCACTGTCATGCATGTAAGCGCTCCAAAATTACTCCTTATTCTACCCTCATGTCTGTATGTGAGACTTTTTTCCCCTCAGAAAGTTAAGGCTTCCCATTTCTTTTTCTGAACTATCAAGCCTTCTGCTATCACTGTATTTAATGCAGATCTAAACATTTCTCCCTTCCAATTAGCTGGAATTCATGTAAATCGCTCTGTATTTTCTGGAAGTCATGTTTTTCTTCCATTGCATGACATTACTCTGGGGTGTGATTCAGAAAGGTTAATAACTTCATTGATGTACCCATTCTGTTCATGCCCCTCTCCCTGTTCCCTAAATTTCTGCGCCAGTTTCCATCATTCTCAATGTCACACTGACTTCTCCTAAGCCTGTCTTTTCTCTGTGCCACACAATGAGTCACACTGTCACCCAAAGCCAACTTACCACTTCAGCAGAAAAACTCAAATTTCCACTTAGAGACCTCCAAAGAACTCACATCTAAAAACACTATACAGAAAATTAACTCTTTCTAGACATATCACTGAAGCTTCAAGTGAGTCACCCCATTACAAATATCAGTGTGCTGTTCCATACTACAGAGTATCTTATCTGAGCATTTATTAAATGGAAAATAATGGAATTTATTATTCTGAGACAGAAAAGATAATAGAAGGACCATGAAATACCCTTCAAGACAAGGAAAAAGGAGGTACAATGGTAAGCATCATACCCATCAATTCTGTCATTTGAACACTGAATCCACAATGGATTTAACAATTCAAACACACAAGTAATGATAGCGTACCTTTATTTTAACATGTGCACTGCACTGATGCAGTAGATACAACGCCAGCAGTTTCTCCTTGCACAAACTACTATCAATCAATAACTTCTAGGTGGAAGCAGCATTTAGTGCAAAGAATAATTAAGAAACTTCTAATGTTAACCATATCTTGGGAACTGCTTGCATACAGAGTGCAGCAACTACAGCTACTTCCCAACTGGCCTTAAACATGGAAAACTGATCAGCTACAGCAGTTTACATTTGGAAATTCTAACACAGAGACTTGTTTTTCTTTTAAAAAAATCTACACTACAGCAACAAATAAATAAAGACTGACAGTGTGTATATATTTGCTCAGAATCAATTCAGCAACTTAAAAAAATATAATGTTCAGTGTTTGCTGAATTGCTTTATACTGCATCTATCACTTCAAAACACTACATTTAAAAAAAGTTAAAGGAAAAAAAAATAATTCTTCTAACTCTCGTCATACCCTATTAGTTGAAACGTTTGCAAGCACTGCTGCCTTTCAGCTATTAATATGCAATTCAGGTCCCCTGGTCATTCTGGGAATCTTTACAGAACATCCCTGCACACTCAGCAGCTCCCTGTGCAGCAATGCTAAAGGGAAGCACAAGCCCTGGTACAGCAAGCACATTAAGTCATCTTCCAGTTCACAAGTTTCCTTGCTAAAAACCAAACCACCCCCACTTGTTGTGACTGATTTCTACATCTGCCAAGCTCACCCTGCAACACAGATGCTCTGAGCTCTGGGTCCCTGTGTGCTTCATTTTGCCTACATGAGTAATCACACTAAGAATCAATGGAAATACAAAGGAATGCTTGCAAAGTTATGGTACACCTGTTTACAGGATACCTGCATTCATCTGCAGCTAGACAAACTGATTGCAGTCTTGGATCATAAATGAAGAGTCTCTACTGGATTATCACTTGTAACATCAACATCTTCTCTGGGATGCCTACAGCAGAGCTGAAACACTCAGGGAAATGCAGAAAACTTTATTCTGTTTAGAGGGAAGCTCTGTTCTTTGGGAGTATTTAGTGATTCACAAGCGGCAGGCCATGGAAGAACTGTGCCCTGTGTATATTCAAGAATTAACATTAACTGTGATAATTTAAAATAGTAAGACTGAAAAATGCTTCTGTTAGCTCTCCAAACTGAAAACATTTTAACAATTTTAGACCAATTCTGGACCAAAGAAACAGAAAATTTTTGCAAGTTTCCTAGTATTAGTCTGGAATTCTGCATAGGCTACTCAGATTCCATGAACAGTTTATATATGTAGGATGCAATAAAATTTTTCCTTATGTGTGGTTTAAGAATATAAAGGATAGCTTTTGTTTGGCTTGTTTTCATTAACAGTATCTTGAGGGGGGGCAAATAAAACCAAGAAAATGTTAATACTGGATGCTGAATGAAACATCATTATTGTTCAGGATTAGAGTGTATAGGGAAATAGTGCATTTTTTTATTCTATCTTGTAAAAGTAAAAAATGCATGTAATAGTCATTATCCTTCCTACCTCAAGTGGGATTTTTAAACACAAATATCTTAGTCAATACATAGCTAATTCTTACAAAAATATAACTTTTGACAACGTGAGAAAACTGCTAAAGAAAAATGAATCTTCTTCCAGAACAGAAACACACTGCAACCCCAGCTTCTACTGATTTTTACACTGCAAGTGAATCTAACTGAGCAAGAGCCTCACACAATATGGGCCATCTGTGGCAATACAACCAGCACTGGCCCTACTGAAGCACACACATTCTTGCCTCAAAACATTCAGTACAGGTGCACATAGATAGATCACATCACATCACACCCACATTTCTTCATCCTCTAAGCCAACCTTTACTTCAAAAATCTAGTGCTTCCCATAAGGCTGAAGGGAGAAGATATGCCCACAAGAACCTCCTTATGCTCAACTTCTTGCACTGGGGTGGAATGAAAACCCAGCCTTGATCTTCATGCTTCAGTACAAACCTATTGTTAAATCCATATCAGAATCCAAATAATCAATATGGCAGCAACTAAAGAATTCCAGGATGTAAAAGGCCAAAGATTCTTCTGCTGCAGAGATTACAGAAATGATGAAGGAAACTAGGGTAAATAAAAATTTAAGACTGGTGTTCTACCCTTTGCAACAAAGGACTTGGAGTATTCTCTCACAAGATTTTTCTTCTTTTTAGTTATGCCCTTGTCTACATGGAAGCACTGCAGTGTTCATTAAAAAAACCAAACAAAAACCAAAACCACACAAAAACCCTCTCCCATTTTTAGAAAGCACTATAGATGAAAAATCTATTGGAAAAACAAAAACAACAAAAACTCCGTGGACCACCCTTCAGGGATGAAATGCTAAAGATGTCTTTTTTAATCAACCAGTTTGTGAAGATCTACAAAAAAATAAAAAGGATCACATTCTAAAGGTTCAGTGCAGTCAGCAGCTATATAGTTTTGCTGCTTATTCATCTTTAAGTTGACTTTCAAAAATAACACCCTAGCTTGTCAAAATATACATTTTCCATTTGCTTTTAAATTAAAATAATAATAAAAAAACATTTAAAGAATTCACAATCAATAGCATGACTAAGTTTCAGGATCATCTACAGCATATAATTTAAAGGTTCAAAATGCCAATATGCAGCATGTGGCAGCCTATATGCTCCATGCAGCATGTACACTTAGGAAAATCTCAAATAATCTTGATGTTCAGATGTCAGTCTGTTTCTTCCAAATCGTGTAGAATACCCATCTGGAGAAAACAAGCAGTTAAGGAAAAGAAAAGGCAACATTTGCAATACACAGTTAAAATGTAGTTCTTTTTACTTATATTTAAATTCTGAAAACTTCTGGTAGCTCATGAAGTGTAAGCAAAACACTCAAAAGTGAAATCTCCCTGAATTCTCCTTTTGACTCAGCAGTTCGAGGATGCCTACACTTCAAATCACATACATGTTCCACTAAGGTCTGGCAGTTGTAAAGACAAAAATAACACGTTTCTCTGAAACCGTAAGCTTTAAGGGCAAGTATCTTTATATCCTTCACATTCTTTTATCTTGAAAATGCAAGGTCAGATCTGAGTTTCACAGAGAGCTGACAATAATGAGAAGCAGGAGGAGCCAACTATAGTCAGTCTGGAGTCAGGAAGGGGTCAGTATGGAGGCTGCAGCACTGAACACTACCGGGGTTAGAGACACAGAAGGGAGGCAAAATGAACACAGGCAACAGAAGAAAGGCTGTCACAGCATCACACACGTAACGTATTATGAATAAGCAGATCCTGGAAAGATGTTTCCTGTCAAGAGAGACAGCCCCAGCAGGCTTCACCCTGCAAAACATTTCCAGGGAGATCCCACAAAAGCAGTAAACACTCAAGGCAAAATGCAGCAGGCAGAACCACCTCACAGCAGATCAAAATGCCCCTCTCAAGCTAAGGGCTTGAAGGTTAAACTTCCAGCTCCTTATATAACTTCCCTGCTACCCACAAATTGAAGAAATCCTGAAGGATTATTTTTAGGAATGGGATGCTTCTGAGAACATGCATACCCCTCCACTTGGAATGTTTTTTTCCAGAAACACTAACTAGTAATGATAGGTATCACTCTCTTCCCCATTTTCCAGTCTTAAATCAAGTCTGAGTTGTATGTTTAGTATGTCAGACAATATTTAAAGATCTGGATCATGCTAATCTGTATGAAGTTAGTTTCTTATTTTTGTAAAAGAAAAAAGAAAATAAGAAGATACAGCCTTGTCATAACTCCCAGGCAGCATTACCCTTATTGAACAGTTTACCCCACATCACATACACCACTCAAAAACATTAACAAAAACACAGCCTGCTCACAAAAGGTGCTGATCATTTCACCAGCTGTTAATTTATAGCACTTCTAGGAAACAATTCCTACAACTATCCTCAAAATAAAACTGCAGTAGTTCATTTACTATGAAAAAAAGTGTTTAAATCAGAACTGCCTTTTTGCTTGAGTTCATTACCTCCAACCAATCTACGCTTGCTTGATTTATTAAAATACACTCTTCAGTCTTCTTCAATCTTTAAGGATACAATTCCATGTAGGAGGGAACGCACACAGTTTCTTTTGAAAACTCCACAGGACAATAAAGCCTGCTAAGCTGTTCTTCATACAGAGTCAAGGCATCAGTCAGATTGATACAGTTTCCCTGAAGGAAAAAAAAAGTCCAAGTCACATTCAAGCAAATAAGCAAAATTTTAGACGAATATATACATTTTGACATTACTGCAAGGCTCCCACATACTTCAGAACCGGACACATGCTGTTCTTAATATTTAATATTTACAAGGCAAACACTGAACAGCTTGTCTTCATTCTGCCTACAGCAAACAACAATTTGTATCCTTTCAAGAAAGGGTAAGTATGGGGGGATTATATATATTCTCATTTGCAGAAGGCACCATTATATGAGGCTTCCAGTTTAAAACAGACCACCATGTGTTGTTTACCTGTAACATTACTCCATAACCATTTTCTTTATGATTGCTTAAATGTATTAGTAAACAGTATTCCAACATCCAGATTCTTCTGTTATTTAACATTGCCTAGATCTTAAGAGTGTTTAAATGCACTATTTAAAAAACTATAGCCTATCAGTTTTAAACAGATTCCTCCACAAAGCACTATGATAAAATACATCAAATTATACAGAAGTTTGCTGGCTGCGGGCTACATTGTCTTGAGTTTCCACGTCATGATTCTGACAAAGAAGTGATTCCTACAAGAGCTTTCTTTGTTTTAGGAGTGAAATATTACCCAAACATGTCATTCTAGGAATACAAACACATTGAGGATAACAAAGAATGAGGAATTAAAACAAACAAAACAAAAAAACCCCAAAACAAACAAAAAAACCCCAACCCCCCCCCACCAAAAACCTCACCCAACTCCCCCCCCAGCAACTATTTTATGTGCTACTGATGCCATGATGATTTTTGTCTTTTCTTTTATACCCCTGTTATACCTTTCTGCAACTTCTGTATTCTTGGTGCTTTTTGCCTACATTCTTGGACTTGTTAAGCTAAGAGACTAAACATTTTAGAAGCTTCGTAGTTAGGATGCCAGGGTGCCCAAACCCCAAGGTCCTCTCCAGAACACATTTTGTAAACTAAGACAGAATCATCCAGGGGAAGGTTCCTTGGGAGGGGGGGCTCATTTGAGCCTCTCATTGGGGAATATTTGATAGATATGCTAATTAGTAAAACCTGGAATGTAAGACCAGATCTAGGAGAGAGGGGACTTGGCGGTGGTGATGGTGGGGTGCACAGAGGTGTATTCTGCACCTAAGGATCCTTACAATAAACACCAAGGTAAAACCCTTTTTCCCCTTCTAACCGTGTTCGCCTCTTGATTTTTAAGACTAGGAAAGGCATCACTACCCTGTCCCAAGCTAAGTATTAATAAGAAGCAGAAGTTACTGCAATGTATACCTGGGATACCCATATGGAAAAAGCTCTAATTGGAAGACTGAATTCTCCGTATCCTGGAGAACACATTTGAAGATTTAGTGTAACAGTGAGCTCACAGAACACCAGACTGAACAAACACCAACTACCCAAAGCCATAAAAGTCACCTGTGTAAGTTCAATTAAAAAAAAAATTTTGTCAAGTTTCTTGCCTACATAACTGAGTAGACTAGCAAATACTTCACAACCTTAAATTCAATGGTCTTAGGAAGACTGTGGCAAAAACAAGTTATCTGGATGCCAATTTAAAATCAAGTGAAGTTGAATACAGTCACCACCACGTGGTCCACAAATTACTCAGGTTGTTTTTGTCAGGTATGAGGCACTGAATGAAGACTCACCAAAAAAAAAGTGTACTGTTGCTGTGGCACAGCACAGAGATAATACATTCTGTGATTGTGGTCACAGTGGAGATATTGTTAAAGGCCCTTTGGCACACTGACAGACAGATTGATTTGTGGTCTTCCATGTCCATCACTTTCCTGAGGAATTTTAGCTAAATGTATAGGCCCCAAACATGATAAACCAACTATGCTGTAACACTACACATCAACAGCAAGTTATATGATGACTGTGAATCTCTACTGCCCACACAGCATGTGCCAATCTGGCCATATGTGGGGCAGGATGAGATCTTCAGGAGACGTGTGTCCCCATCTTCCCCTAATGGTTGGGTTTACTAGCATGTAGTATAAATGTCTTTTACCTTGATCTAGCACAAAGCCTGCTTTCCACTTCTGATTTCTGATCAGGAGAAACAGAAGCATTAACTAGCATTTTCCAGAGTAACTCTCACTATAAAAATCCTCAGCTTCCCCACACATTTTACCACTTCTAGTGGAGGAATGTTCACTACAGAAGATAAAAAGGAGAACAAAAAGGAAAATCTTTATGTTAATGAACACACAGCTCCTAATAATCCAGTACAAGAGTCAAAGCCCCACAAAATGATGGCAAGAAATGCAAGGCACAGAAGTTGTGTGTTAGAGTCCAAAGCAACAGCTTCCACCTATGGAGCAGGATCCTCTTGCTGCTCTGAATGACTTTGGGAAGTGTTTGTGTGTACCCACAAGTACTCATAATTTTTGGTGGTTTTTTTTTTACTGACCACTGAATGCAGTATCTTGTTCCTTCCTGCCCTTCAAAAACATGTGTAACTTGCACCTGACTGAAAGAATACAGATGGTTCAATAAGAAAAAGCTAATCTAATGAAAAAAAATTAGTTCCCTTACAGTCACAGCTTATGCAATATTTTAGGACCTCTAACTTGAAATGAGGACCCCAGTAACCAGGACTTTCTCAATGCTTTCTAAGTGTCTGACTGTCCATGACACACTGTATTGCTCTAACACTGTGAAGCTTCTAAATCCAGAACAATTTTTAAGAAAGACTCCTTTTACTGGGTAAATTCATTTTGGTGCTCCCAGATTTTTTAAAATGGCCTTAAAATGATTACATGCACACAGATGCTACTGAAAGTTAATTTTCACAAAGCAAGGGTCTAAGACGAGTTTGAACAACTACTATCTGTGCTCTTTAAAACATACAATAGACAGAGGCCAAAACAAGCAGAGGTCACATTTGAAATCAGTATTTCTAAACAGCTCCATTTACATTGATTTTTCCATGTAACAACATCAGATGATAACTAGAACCAAAGTGTAAAATGTACATTCTAACTTTGGGATTTATACTATTTTTCCTACTTTTTACTGGTAGGATTTTTTTCACAGTGTATTTAAAGCATTTCTATTTCCAGAGGAAGTGAAAAGAGAATTCATTCCACCAATCTTCCTCTGAATTTTTTGCATCATGTTCAATTTTTTTTTTTTGGATTGTGTTCAAGTTTTCACAAGTGAAGAAGAAAGCCTCAACTTAAATCTTAACACAGCATCTTGACAATGCTCTCAGGCACATGATGTGATTCTTGGGGTTGTCCTGTACAGGGCCAGAAGCTGGACTTTGATGATTCCTGTGGGCCTCTTCCAGGCCAGGAAATCCTATGATTCCACTCTATCATTCCATAATCTTTAAAAAAAAAATCCTGTTTGGGAAAGCCCTCCTTCAAAAGAACTTGCGATAAAACATGTTTGATTATAATTTTGATCATATTGCACATACAAACCTGTACTTGTTTATTTGGTAAAAGAAAGTGACATGCTTTATATGGAATTTTTCATATTTGGGTTTGAGTATCAGAAAACAAATGAGATTTGTAAAAAGGTATAAGACTAACACTCACTGAGCACAACAATGAACAGACTGCTGCAGTACAGTTTAGTAACCTGTCATTATCCAGGGGATTGTGGTGGGTTTTTTTGGTTCAGCTGCCCTTTACCAAACATATCATTTTGTTTCAACATCAGACTGAATGCAAAAGGAAACTAAAAAACAACCTGTGTGTGTAATTTGAGTCATAAATAGAAACAATGCTAGGTAGTTCAGAGCATACCACTATTAGGTAGGAAGTTGAATAGGATACACAGTAATAGAGAAATATCCAGTTTCCCAGACTGGTGCTTCAGTATTTCATCATTTCTCCCTTCTCTAGCAAGAGACAAATCACTGCAGACACCATGGAAAACAAATTACAGGAGCAATGAACATGCCAAGAAACAATTTTTGCTTTTCAAACCCACAACTCCCCAATTTCCAAATCAAGATCTTGCCTGAAGGTTCAGAACAACCCACCTGGCTTTTCTACCAACCTTTTCATTCTGGAGAAACACCACAGGATTTTATAGTTCTGCATAGTTATTATTTTTTGTAACTATCTGGCTTTACTCAACACAAAGTTAAGCATTTCAAAAATCAATTCTACAAAACTTAAGGCTTATTGCAATAAACTTATTGAAAAAACACTATTATTAACACCTTTCTTTAAAATGTGACCAGCTTTACCAACCAAGGCCACAGTGTTAATAACAATGTCAGTCACACTGAGATGTTCTAGTATCACTGAAATGCCACAGAGAACCAAGCCCAGAATGCAATGCAGAGATCAGTCTAACAACCTGTGTTCCCTTTAACTCCCGCTGCCTAATGAAGAGTTATGAAGAGCAATGCATTGTTTGTTCTGAGCAGACACCACATAACTCAAACAATAGCTAATATTGAACGCTGTTAAATAAGGTTCAAAGCTGATGACTCACCAATTATATGTTTTCAAAAGGAAATAAGCAAAATCACTTTCTTTTTTCTCCCACAGGGTTCAGTCAAATTTTCAACATATACAAAACCCTACCAAACTCCTCTGCCCACCCGCCCTTACTTAATCCCTGTTCCACGTCAAACTTTGACAGGTAAGAACTAGGAGAATGATGAATTTTTTTTTTACTCCTTAAGAAGCATCTTTTGGACAGAAAAGTATTTGATGCAGTTTAAACTTTGAGATTAACAACTCTCTATCAGTAAGACCTTGTTGAAGACAGATGACTCCTGAACTGTTTCACAGCCTTTGCGTCCTGAGTCTGCTCAGGGCTTGCACTCACTTCCACAGCTCATGCCTCTCCCCCAACATCAATTTTTCTGGGCTCTCACAAGGTCTACATTCTGTACACCCATGGGTTTAGTTTTTAGGTTTCAACAGCACAATGCACAACACATTTAAATAAATATGGTTCCGGACAGACAAAAAAATTCCTTCAAATAAGTAGCAAATCAAAAACTGTTTAAATTAACCCTGTAAGTTTCAGTTAACTCTGCCCACCTAAAAAGGGGATGTGTCCTTAACTGGTCACAGGCTGAACTTAGGCCACTATGCTTCCTCCAACCCTCAGAAAGTAATCCAGTGACTTGAAAGCAGGTGAAAGGGTCCCTTTTCCATATTTGCCCATTTCTTACATGTCTTACCCCACATGTCATTGTCACTGGACACCTTTGTCTGTGACTGTATGCCAGAGAAGTTTAATTTTTATTTTTAACATGGGGTTCTCTATTTTTGTTTTGCAATAATATACCAGAATTGGACATGGCCAAGGTTCAGTTTTATCCTTCCTCACTTCAGAGTGACTAATAAGCAGTGAGACACTGATCATGAAACACCTAGCATCAAAGCTAAGCTTAAGTTTGGAGGGACATGGAGGACTGTTAAGGAGATAATGGAGGCAAACCTGACTATAAGTACCTCCACTGGCCAAAAGATCCATTAATTTAAAGCTGAACTCTCAGTAACAAAAGGAAATGAAAATGTCTGCTCCTTAAAGTCTCTCTAAGTACCAACAAATCACAGAGGCTCACAGAGGGACATACAGCCATTCTTCCAGCCTCCTTTCATGGTTCAGTCATGGAGAATGTTGCTCCCTCATTGGAAGTACTAATTAGAAAGCCCACACAGCAGCCAAAAAAAGGAGTCTAACTATGGAGCAACATGATGACTGTCTGGACATTTAGAGGGCTGTATAAGAGAGCGGCCAGGAAGAGACAGCTTAGTGAAGGGCCACATGTTCATGTGGGAGACACATGATCCATTGCACCAGAGGTCAGGGCTGTTTACTGGAACCTGTGAGTGGTCTGAGTTGCTACCCAGCCTGGGCTAAGTGACCCCAACCAGGAAGTCACAAATTCCTGTTTAGAGGTATTTTTAAAGGTTCCACTTCATAAACAGGCTGAAAATGATAGCCTTCTCAACCTCAAAAGATTAGATCAACAGAACAAAAACTTAGCACAGAAAAAGGCATTTTCTTAGCTACACATAATCCACTGACACTCAGAGACAACCTTACAATCAGTCTCTGCATCTGCTAGACCATGGTTTCACAGCTCTTGGGACAATCCTCACGAGCTACTTTGAAGGCACAAGAGAGTGATGGGTTCAGAAAAACTAAAGCCACAAACATCGTGCTGATATCAACAAGTATACATACTCACTTGAAAGAAATCACTTGTGCCATCTAAAAATCATACTTTTATGAAGTCCAATACTCTAAAAACACTTAACGTATTCAGAAACAAGTTGCTGGAAAGGTATATTAGAGATGAAACTGCACCTCAGGATTTGCCAAGGTCTTACATCCTCAACAACTCAAATTTCTCTCCACTGTGATAGCTGGGAACCTGTACCTCTAACTGGCTCTGCCTTGGAGAAGGTAACACTGAGCACCTGACAGACATGGCCCCATATCATATTGTATCATGTCATATCATTAAACATTTCAAAGCACCAGCTTCAGAAGAAGAATGGAAATAAGAGCATGTCATATGACCATTGAACCTCAGAGTGGTGGGATTATGTTTAACAGTAAGTTGTCATAAACAAGCTTCAAGTCTTAAACCTACAGACAGGTTTGCAAGTTCTGCAGGCTAAGGGCCCTAAAAAGCTCATGTCTCTCTGTGTAGGCTGCAACACTCAGCATGGATGATGCAGCTAGAAAAGCAAGGGCATGTAAAGCATGGCTGCCACTTGTACAAGTTTTTGCTCTAAGCTGTGATTACTATTTGCATAGAGAAAGTATGGAGGCATTTTTCCCCAAATACACTCAGACACAGACTTAAAGCAGCAGAGAATGACATTCATTAACTTCCCTTCTACATCTTTCCAGAGCTGAAAAAAGTCCCTCCTGCATCTTAAAATTGGCCACATAAGTTCTTATATCCCCAAGGAATACAAATAAGTAGTCTGAAGAAATCTTCCATAGGCAGAATTTCTAAAAATGTTACTAAACTGCCAGGCAATACCGGTTACCTGCCTCCACCTAGTGGTGACAGGACATTCTGCACCAGTATTTGGAGACTGCTTTGAGGATCACCAAGGGAGGAAACCCGAGAGAACCACCAGGTGTGCTAGAGCAACATGCAAGAAATAATTCTTTTTGTAATATCGGATAAACTATGCCCATCTGGAGTTCAACAGCACTAGACCCTGCCTGCTGAAAATTCACTTGCAGATCAGAACATTTTCTAAAACTTGTGCAGAGCTCAATGAAGAGGTGATGAGCATTTCCCTTAATTTTTCCCAGCAGCGGCATTTAGACAGTCAGGCAGCAATACAGTATGTGAAAGGATGGCATTCTGTGAACACAACCCCACTTTTGGGTAAAGCATTTCTATGGCATTGAAGTAAATGACATCCTAACTAGACACACATGATTCTGTTCAGGGTGCAAGGGGACATGATACAAACTACAAAGAACAGAAATTTTCAATGTTAGCACAACATAATGCCAAGGCAGAAGAAGCAACTATAATTACTGGCTAGTAGTCCACAGGAAAACAATCCTTTTTGGTGCATTTTTCCTACGAGACATTTCCTCATCCTAGCAAAGATGAGGCTCTAACAAGTAAGTGGATATTCCCTCAATCACTTTTCTTGGTGATATTTTACATTTTTTGGTTTAGAGAACCAAAATGGAAAGAGGGGACTGGGAGGTACACAGTGTCCTGCATTTTAAAAACACAACTGCCTTAAAAGGCACATGATGTCTTCAGCAATGCCTGCTGTGTAACATAAGTATCCTGAAGTAGATAGCTGGAACAAAAGTAACTTAAATTCCCAATGTCAACACACAGAGCTAAAACAGCTGGCATTTAACAGCAAACACAACACAGCATTCAAAATCATTCATGAGTTCCCAGTGTGTGACTAAGCTGCCAAAGTTGGTAGTGGTCGTGCTTGAACTTCTGACCATAGTCTAACCCAATACTCCAAGTAGCCAGCTTCTGATTGTGCAAATTAATTTAAATTTGTTTAAATAATTGAAACAAAGTTATAGACAGCTGATTTCCTTCAGAGCACCTCAACAGTCTGTTCATCCTATGACCAGACTATTGAGTTGTCTGAGGATGTGGTGGGTTGACCCTGGCTAGATGCTAGGTGCCCACAAAAGACATGCTGTCACGCCCCTGCTCAGCTGGGCAGAGGAGAGACAATACAGCAAAAGGGTCATGGGCCAAGGTAAGGATGGTGAGAGAACACTCACCAGTTACCATCACAGGCAATCACACTCAGCTTTGGCATTAAACTCCATTTCCTCATCAAATCAGAGTGGGATAATAAGAAATAAACCCAGATTTTAAGAACACCTTCCCCTACCCCTCTTTTCTCCCCAGGGTGAACTTTACTCACAAATTCTCTACCTCCTCCCCACTGCGCTAATGGGGGATGGGGATTGTGGTCAGTTCATCCCATGTTATTTCTAGTGCTCCGTCCTCCTCACATGCTTCTCTGCTCCAGTGTGGGGTCTCCCCCCATGGGAGACAGTCCTCCATTAAGTTCTCCAACATGAGTGCTTCCATGGGCTGCAGTTTTTCGTTAAATTGCTCCAGCATGGGTCCCCTGCAGGGTCACAAGTTCTGCCAGCAAGGCTTCTGCAGTGTGGGCTTCCCACAGGGTCACAGCTTCCTTCAGGTATCCACATGCTCTGGCATGGGGTCCTCCACGGGCTGCAAGTGGATCTCTGCTTCCCTGTGGAGCTTCATCGGGCTGCAGGACAGCATCCTACATCATGGTCTTCATCATGGGCTGCATGGGAATCTCTGCACTGGTACCTGGAGCATTTCCTGCCCTTCCTTCTCCACTGACCTTGGAGTCTGCAGAGCTGTTTCTCTCACATCCTCACTTCTCTCTCTGGCTGCAACTGCTGTTGTGCAGCAACTTTTGGCCCTTCAAAAATCTTATCCCGGAGGCACTACACCACAGTCACAGATGGGCTCAGCTTTGGGCAGCAGTGGGTCCACCCTGAAGCAGTCTGGCATTGGCTTTATCAGACATGGGGGAGCCCTCCCCACTCCCCCCCACTATCAAAACCTGGTTACATAAACCCAATACAGAGGGTTATTCCATTCTTACAGAGGATTATTTTATTTTTTCAGGCTCAATTGGGAAGGGGCTACAAGGACCATCAAATGGGCTGGGTAGTGTACCAGTAGATGTATCAAAAGCTCTGACAGCCGTTTGCCCCAGTTTTAACTGTCCTTTTTTCAACACCTTCAGGAAGACTAAACTGCTAGAGAACACTGCTTTTATACTCCAGCCCTTTCACTGGCTACCCGTTAGCCACAAGTCCAATTTTAAGTGATGCCAATTTTAATATTGCTTCTTTCCCATCCTGCCATGTACCACCTTGTTGCTTTGGGAGCACAAAATGTAATACTGCATAGCTTCCCAACAGCTAAAACCCACCAGGGTTGGCTCAGGACTGCAGTTCTTTTCTTTCTTTCTGTGCAAGCAGATGCTGGAGAGCTGACTTATGTCCTCCCATGAGGACAGGACAGGCAGCAGGGGCTGCACCAGTCTCCATCTCAGCTGGTTTCAGCTGACACAAAACAACCCTCCTGTCCTCTGGCTACAGCACAGCCATCATTCTAGCTTTCAGCACAAGCATCTTCTCAAGAATCCTGCAAAGTCCAAAAAAAAAAAACCTGTCCCCAGACATATGTTTACCTTTGCTTCAGTAAGGTCAGCTAGTCTCACTATGTATGGTATAAGTACAGCAACTGCAACACAACAATTTGCTCTGTTTCCAAAAGATTTAGTGTCCTTTTGATATCAAAGTCTGCCATAAATACTTCCACTATTAACAGGACAGAAATGCCATTAAAATTTAGAGTGTGGTACAACCATGTTAATTGTATCTTATACTTCAACCACAAGATAATTTCTCTTGCCCATAAAACCACAGCATTTTAAAACAGAGCAGCATATTAGAATTGCCTGAAAACTCATCCCACAAGTTCTGCATTTCTTTATAAACCTGCACAATTTCACAAGAAACCAATTTCTTTACATTTCAGAGCTTAAGGATATTATTCCAAAATACAGTACTTAGATTCTCCACACATCAGAAGACTAGTTTATGAGCATGACAAAAGAAATACAACTTCAGAGACTTAGACTTCACTGAACCATCTGCTGGCTCCTGTCACATTCTTGTATGATTGCACACAGCTTTGTGGCACTCCAAATGCAGGATTACATAAGGTATTTTCAGTGGAAAGCTATACCACAATTCTATTATCTCTGAGGTGGATATATTAATTTTCTCATCCCCCTGCACCTATGTCAAACTCTTACACCATAATGAATGATAAATTTTCATGTTTTACACTCTACAACTGGAGACATTAGCTTAAAAACCATGTATCTCTTCATAAAGTACATCTGCTCTGCTTTTCAAAGAATTGTTTGAATATGGCAATATTCTGTAGTATGCCTTGCTGAGTCTTAAAATTATGCTTTTTAAACTCCAGAAAAAAGGTCTACATATTCAGCTGAATTATGAAAAAAAGACAAGTCAGTTAGCAAAACCTAACTATCATGCAAAAATGCCTGATGAGTCATTAAAGGAAGAAAACCAGCTTGTAGTAGATTTTTAGGTAGTTTTGTCCTTTTTTTTTTTAACTGAAAAAATACAAATTGCCACAGATATAAAAGCAGTACTTTATTACACCTAGATATCATACCTGTGTGAAGTATTTTCCATCTTGTTTCAGGACTTTCATTGAGAGGTCAAGAATCAACCGTAAAAATTCCCATGTGGAATCTGCATATGGGGAATGATTGAAAAACAGCAGCATTTTATTGGCTTGTTTCCTTGTTATATAGTCAAGACTTGCAAAGTCTTTAAAAAAATTTTAAAAATAAAGCCTGGATTAAAAAAAACCAAATGCAAACCATACGCAATGGCAGTGATGGCAGGAGTATTACTGGTTTTCTTCACAGGAATTTTCCAGAAGTTTCCAACAAACTATAAAGTGAGGAAAATTTACTGGAGTATGAACTCCAAATACTGCTCAAGAACTACATGAGTTCATATTACTCTGGAGTAAGATTTAAAAGAGTGCTAGGCACTTGCTAGCCCTTTCTAATATTAAAAAAAAAAAAATTAAAAAAACCCAGATGTCTTACTATCTTTTTTCCTCTCAGATTTGCTTTATAAATGGAAAAAATGAAAGCATTTATGCTGCAAACTATTATGCAGCAGAAGAACAAAAATGTTGAAAAGTCTCAGAAGTTTAAGAAAATAAATTACAAGATTTACCTTCTTCTGGAGATGTGGAGATTGGAACAGCTGTCAGATCATTAATTACATAATCAAACATTCTTCCTTCTTTGGCATACCTCTTCAGTACAGGAATACAGTCTTCAATTAGAACCTGTAAGAATGAAATACTGTAGTTAGTCCTCAAAATACCCTAAAACTCACCAGGTAAAAGGAACAAATGTGGATTCACAGAAATTAAGAGGGAAAAAATACAAAAATAAATACATGTTTAATTTTAGGCTCCACTTTCAGCTTTTTACATCATACAGAAAGAAGGAACTTTGTAGGAATTATGACAATGACAACACAGGCACCCTAGGACTGAAGTTCCTAGATCTGTGACCACTGTTCTTCCTACCAAATGCTGACAACACTCAGCAGTTCCACATTATGAGTATAGCAAGTTATTCGTATGAAGGGTCACTGATTTCCAGAGTAGCATGTGACTTATCTATTAATTTTTTTGTGTGTTTCTATTAGCTCACTCCTGTAAGTTACTATCTGTCACATCTGTGGACCAGTAATGAAAACAAAAAACGTCAGATTACACCTGGGCTCATTTGTAAGTGCTGTCAGATGCAGCACACAGACCTCAGCTGCAGGAATGCATGACATTTGTTGGGGTTTTTATTTTTAATATAATAGCAATGTAATACTACGGGATTTTGTCTGCAAATTAAAAGTAATTGTTAAATGTGTATTAAAAATTCAGGTATTCCAACAGTATAGAACAACTAAGAAATACACATTTCTTCTCTCTTTTTAACAGTTTAAGGAATGGTGTTAACATTCTTACTGCTATTTCCTCTTTATTTCAAAGTTATAGCAAACATTCTCTCTATTGCACATTCCTTAAA
Source organism: Monarcha castaneiventris obscurior (assembly GCA_026261815.1). NCBI lineage: Eukaryota > Metazoa > Chordata > Aves > Passeriformes > Monarchidae > Monarcha > Monarcha castaneiventris. The sequence goes on along the minus strand of JAMPIT010000566.1, from coordinate 35,801,109 downwards.
AGTAACATACACAATTAATTTGAGAAGTCTGAAGACTGAGAGTTAAAACACTTCCAACATGAATTCCCAGCTATAAAAATATGCAAGTGTCATACAAAAGGAAAAAATGCTTCCCAAACTTGAGTCAGAAAATTTGTCCCCAGAACTCTGCCACAGCAGTCTTCCAGACTAGGTCAACATGTATTTGAAATACTACTTGTGATGAGAGGAAAAACAAAACATTACCTGGTAGCACTCTCCTTTCAGATTGTCTAAGACATCTCCGCACGTTTTACGCATGTGTTTTCTACACCCGTCAATCACCATTTGGTCAATGTTTGAAGCTTGTCAAGGCATAATACATTCCACAGGTAACAGAGTTAACAGCTTCTACTTCTTCAGAAACAAGTTCTCAAAGAGGTGGCATTCACAAAGGAATAATAAGATGTGTCTATTGGTGTATATACTGCAGTAGCCAACCTTACATATCAGCCTCCAGATTCAATTAAATGATTAGGAAGTGCTTATTTTTGGTTTTAACCACTATTTTTGATACCTTAGGTTATCATTACCATGAAAGCCTGAAATGTGAACTGTAAAACTATTAAAACCTCCATAAAGTTAAACTAGGTTCTGATTTTAACCTACATTTTTAAGACAATTATTTTTAGTCTTAGCAAAGAGAACCCAAAAACTAGGATGATCAGCATTTAATATGGCTAACAGCAGTTTACATTACAAACTATATGAACTACAAAATGTTGAAAACTTGATTTGTATTGGTATTTTTAAAACAAGGTTGGTCAATTCATCAAGTCCCAACATTCCTATTAATTTTTTTTGCTTCTAGGCACTATTTTTTTTACAGCCTTCTTTAGGAAAACGGAACTCAATAAGGCAAAACTGAGCCCAAAACAAACTTGACAGATCCGTCTTCTGTTATTAGAGAAAGCATCAGAATGATGACAGAGGCATCCCTTTCCAGCCTTATGTAAATTGGTACTCAGAGTTATAGTATGAACTGGGAACCTGAAAGCAGATGTTGCATAATGATGCACAAATAATAATGGTCTCTCTAAGCTGACAAGAAGAAATTTCATTTTAGACCCTATCTCCTCATGCAAATCAGAACCTGACAGGTAACTGTGCTCAGTGCTAAGATATCAGCATAAAGCTCTGGTTGATATGAATAATGGACCATTTGTCAAAGGATATCTCTACCATAGTAACCATCTTTGGCTTCAGTTTGACTATCTCATAGAGTATACCTCCATCACCACCTCCTAAGATTAGCACTTCCTTCCCAGTGTAGTCTTCCTTTCCACTGCCCATTATGGCTTGAGTATATGCCAGGTCACTTTCTGCCAGATCTGAATGGAAGGAAGAGAGAATTGGACAGAAATATTAAGTCTTCAGTTGTTCTCATTAACTGGTATTAATCCAGACATGATATAGACCGAAGAAAGAGCATCTACAGAAACAACCCAGCCCTTAGAGACAGTCCAAGCAATGAGATTTTTCTTAGGATCCCACACAGGATTTCTCCAGTTCTGCATGTGAACACAACTGGGAAGTACTGTGTGCCAAGAGAAGCGAAGTAGTAGAGCAAAACCATCAGTCTTTGTAACTTGACACATCAGTGGGTTTTTTATCTCAGACTCATCCTGCAAGAGACAGATCTGGAAATTTTTGAAAATACATTGTGGACCCCAGCTAAAAAGAACAACCTAGATGCACACCAGTGGATCCCTGCACAGAAAAAACATGACCATTAACACCCAGGTGCTGAAAGGCCCTGCAGCTTGCCTTCTGCCAGCATTAGCTTCAAAGCAGGCACTAACACTCCCAAGCTGCAACAACAGATCTGCACTACAAGGGCCAAGCTTTGTGCAGCAGCACGTTGTAGCATATCCTACCACTCTGCCTGGCAATCACCACCTCACTTAGGAGTGCACAATAACAAAATGAGACAAAGCATTCTTTTAAAATCCCATGGAAGGGAAATAAGTAATGGCATACTCCCCCTTCTACAAGGCACAATGTCACTATGTTCAAGCAAAACCTCATTTCCCTATTAAACTCTGATGAAAATTTCTGGCTAGAAGTATTGAATACTACATTTGATGATTTCTAATACAATTCTATCTGGATTAGAAAATACCTTGCTAATGAATTCAGTAACAGTGCTTTTCAGCTGCCATCTGCACAGAAGCCCTCTTGACAGTTGCAGAAAGCTAACTGAATTGTTAGAGGTACTTACAATGATTTCAAAAAGCTGTAGTTCAATTTCTTAATTACTCTGCCATCAGAGTGAAGATAGGTATTCTATCATCTCTCATTTACCACAGTCAGTCCTTTTTCAACATAATAACTAAGATTTTACAAAGCATAATCCTTTTGTTGCCTAGATTTTCTAGCAAAACAGCAGTCTCCAGTTTTAAAGAACAGTAGTCCCCTTCCTTCCAAGTTCACTTTCAAAAATACAAAGGTCAGCAAGCACAAAGTACAACATATAAAAACCCTCATATAAATGTTGGGTCGCTATTTTGATTAACGTAAGAGTTCAATTCTATTATTTCAAGGAAGAGTCAAAAGATGTTCACCAATAAAGCAGCTAAATGGTTTGAGATACAGCTGTCCTATACCTCACCAAGCAGGAAATTCCCTTAGAGAATCAAGGGAGCAGCAGGATTACACACATACACACATGCCAGTTTCAACTTCTTTGTATTTCTTTAGAACTCCACTGTGTTTTGAAGACTGACAAAGCTTGTTTTACAGTCAAAGAGAAGCTCTGAGAAGGTTGGACTGGCAAAAAGAGGGAAAAGCTCATATAAAAGAATGGAGTAGAGCAAGCTCTGCTATAGAACACCATCTTCTATTCTCCTCAGCCACTTTCTGAAGCAAAGATCCTAACTCTGGAAAAATAAATCTTATCTTTTTTAAACTCTAGATTTTACACTGGTCAGCCTGATTAACATCCTTAATATAAAGGAACAGATACATGTGCACATGCATAAACATAGTTTCCAGCAGCAGAACCATAACCCTTAGACATCTATTAAAACTGCCACTTCAGGATAGAAAACAACACTTCTGACATTTTCATCCCAGAGATCCGTAAATGAGATGATACTTACTAACATCCCCACTGAGAATGAGAATATTCCCAAATTGTTTTGAATGCAGAATTTTAATATTCTGAAAAGGTGAATCTTCATCATAAACAACTTCATCTATGTCATATTCCACCAGGCGTCCATCAGCTGTGGGCCAGTATCTATCAATGACACCTCCTCTCAAAAGGGCTGGCAACCTAGAAAGAAGTAATATGAGAAAAAGATTACAAAAATTTGGAATGTTTATAAAAAAAAACCACAAACACTTTAAACATCCCATGGATTCACCATAATAAATAATATTTACAAGAGGCATCTAAGAACTTGCTACATTTAACATTCAACAGATATAAGAAACCTACAGGCCATATGTTAAATATACATAAGATGCTAAGGCACAGATAATATAAATGATTCATCTTTATGTACAACTTCTACAATATACCTGTGAATTTCACTCTATTCAAAGAGATGGAATTTACATAACATACAAGCCTCTGCAGAAGAAAACAGCTCATGATCAGAAAATAATACAAAAGCAGAATGCAGGCAAAAAAAACAGGACAAAAATTCTTCCCATCTTCAGTTCAGTTAAGAATGCCATTTCTTTGAGATTAAGTGCATCTTACTCTGAAGTGGTACTGAGAGACATTTTAATACATTGAGAAACAAAAAGTGAACTATTACAGTGTTTCAAACTGAGCTGGGTCACCCTGCAGCGCATAAGCATAATCCTTGATATCAGCAGACAGTCTGTATTACTTTTTAAAAGTGGTTCAAACATCTACAAAGATTGTTTTAGGTTTCTTGTTTGTGGGTTTTAGGGTTTTTTTAAATTCCATGGAGATGTATCTCGGTTCAGATCACTACTTCACCTGTAAAGACAAACTATCTTTGAAACGACAGCAAATTACCAAAGGGATTGCATTTAGGCAAAATGTGCAGACACAGAGTTCATCAGATCTCCCACACACACCTGAAAGAATTAAGGGTTTTTTTTCCAGAGGAGGGTGTAGCAGAAGACCAGACAGAGACAAGCTCCTTCTCAATTCCCTAGTGATTCCCAATCAACACTCCAGAAACACTTCCTAGCCCCAGCGAGCCGCCAGATGGCGGCACAGAGCTGGAGAAAGAGCAACCCTTCCTTACCTCAGAACAACAAAAAGGCACGGAAAACTTCTCCAGCTACATTCATCCTACTGCAGCTGCATGTGTGCAGCTGACACCAAAATGATGCAAAACAAATTTAAAAAAAAGGCACAAACCAGAAAAAAGCAAAAAAAGACGTTCAGGAGCTTGTGACAAGATCCATGCCAGACACACAGTTTTAAGAGGTTCATCTTCCTATACTACGGTAACCAAAAGATCTAGGCCACTTCAGGCAGGTGTTTTCCTGACCTGTTTTTAAGAAATTCCTATCACAGGGATTCCACAAACTCCCTGTATCATTTCAGCATCAAAACAGCCTCAAAGCTTCTCCTTAATAAACACAGATTGAGGAGATCAATCTATGAGATCATCTGTATTCATACACTGTGCACCTTGTGAGCCTTTACCAGGTTGAAGTAAAGCAAGATAACTACTCTGTTTTACATACAACTGTAAAACAGAAATAACAATATTCAAGTATAATACCACTTTTCAAATTACTACCATTTTACTTGTGGCCTCTCATAAACTTCAGGTCTACTTTCTACCATAATACTGCTTAACTGTTTTCCTATTTTGTGGTTTGTTCCTTGGCTTTACTGAGCCTTGCTGATTTTACACTTTCTTTTTACTTTTCTTAACCCATTTTCACTTCTATGGTCCTTCAAGTACCCACTGTACCTTCCACCATGGGCATGCCTACAGTAAGTGCTCTCTGGCTTCACAGTATCAGTCACAGCCAGACAGCCACTACAAAGACAACAAGCCATGTCCAGTATGGAAGTTATTTCAGCACCAGGCCATGAGCCACAATTTGAGTCCCTAAAGTTTAATATATAGCCTTGAATTTAAATAATCCAAACTGACACAGAGCTTGCAAAGCCTTCATTCTTAAGTTTTATAATAAAAGTTTGCTACAAAACGTATCTGTCTATCTTTTTGTCAGGTCCCTAAACCACACATGCCCACAGTGAGCACCACGAGGCACACCAGAGGCAGAGATGAGAGAGAAAGAGCTGCAGCAAACCTTGTCAGGGCAGGGTCTCTTCTATGGGCTCGAGCTTCATTTTACCTCTAAACCTCAGCCCTGGTTCCCGTGCCAGAGCTGCAATGCAGCTCCATCCCACCTGCCCAAGTGTTTGGCCCATCCCTGACACCCAGCTCACCCCCACAGCCGCCTCAGTACTACAGCCCAGCCTGGCAGTCACAGGGATGGGTCTCACCCTGGCCACCATCACCAGCTCACCTTCTCCATGAGCTGTGGGATGTGGCCCATAGCGTACAGTTTATGCCTTGGTCTATTCCCCTGCCCATCCCTTCCAGAGCAGTCTGCTCCTGCTTCCAGGCTGTCTTTTCTCTATTTCATGCAATCATCACAAGAAACTAAAAAAAAAAATCCCATCTGTACCTTCATACTCCAGGCTATTCATGCATTATAACAAAGCATAACTTGCTTATTATCTTTAGTAACTATGCAGACAAGCCACATACAGAAGTAGAGGTACAAACTTACCGTTTCACCCTTTTTATGTTACCATGAAACAGTTCTTTCATTCTTTCTTCTACTTTGTTTAGAAGCTGCAAAAAATAGCAAACATGAGGTAGAATTTGTAGATCATAATTTAATGCAAAATATCTGTTAAATTAGTCTACCTGGAAGGCAATAAAACATAGCACCTGCTATGAAAAGGCTTTGAAATGTAACACTAGAAGCCCAGGAGTAACTAGCTGGCCTCCTCAGCCTGGTTAAAAGCAATGTCCATATTACAGCAGCTGTAATACAAGGCCCAGTACTCGCAGAAGAGTGTGGGCATTCATGCACTCACGTGTGTACACAAATTCAATGGGTGTTACTGCTCCTCATCTGTGAGGATCCAGGTTTGAACTGACCTTAATATTTTTAATCTTTTACGAAAATAGACTTTGATCGACCTGAAAAAAATAGGAGCTCCCCATGCAGTTAGATAATCCTAGTAAGCAGCACTCATACCTGATCAACTTCCTCTCTTCCTTTCATATGATCATTGTAGCTCTGCAGATCCACCAACACTAATCCATGAGGGTGAATTCTCAAATTGGCAAAACTACAACAGAGAGGCAGTGATGACAAATTTATTATCAAAAATCAGAGTAAGGAAAAAATCTGAAACAAGTTATATTAAAATTCAGAATGCATGTATTTTTTCCCCCAGCATCTGTAACTGTTGGCAGTGCCAGCTCAAGTCTTCCTCTGCAAGGAAGAACAAAGTTGTAAGAACTTGCCTTTCACTACACAACTAATAAAACCAGTAGGAAGCAAGGCAGTGAAACAGTTTAAGCCACAACAACCATGGTACAATGAGAATATGCTGCTTGCTAGTCTCGGTTCTTTAAATAAGGCCTGCTGGAACAGGTGTGTTGGCTTGGTTTGGGTTTTTTAATTGAAAACAAGCCTTAAGAAAACAACCGGACAACTTTCCTTTCCCCTTCCTTTCCTTTTTCACTTCTGGGGGTGTGTTTCTGTTTCATTTTGCGGGGAGGGTGCTTAGGGTTGGTTGTTTGGCTTTTTGTTGACTTTTTTTTTTTAACTTTTTATAGTAACTATTCAGACACTGATCACATTCAAAGCTGAGTTAAAATCTGTGAGAAAGAATATGCATCCTGGAGCAAACCACAGCTTTGACTGGCAAAGCAATCGCAGCAGCAAACTCTCATTGATGAATAGAGGTGCAAAGTCAACATAACTCCTACTGTGTATTTACTACAGGAACATTTAAAGACCAAAGAGCAAGGCTTCACCATGCTACACACATGAGGTGAACAGTGAATCTTGGAGAACTTGCAAGAAACAAAACAAGAGCTAAGGGCAGTGGGCAAGGACACAAGAAAAGAGTGTAGCAGAGGCAATATCCTTCCCATTCTAGGGAGGAGAGAACGTAAAAAGAAACAAAGGCTACAAGGGGATTACATAAAGTAAATGGAGGGGAAAAACCATACACTAGCAAAAAGGAGCAGAAGAGGGGATGCAAACGGGAACGGCTGAACAAAGAAAGAACAGTAATCAGGGATAGAAATGCACTAGAATACAACACAGAAACCTCAGATAAAGCTGTATCATTCTCTGAATGCTCCTTTCTTTGCCTGTCTGCTCTTATCACCCCACTCAGCCCCAAAGGAAAACACAAACTAGCTCTTGTTGTGACAATAAGTTTAGATGACCTCCTATCTTCCCACCACTCCCACCTTTTTTTGTCTCTTCCAGAGCTCCTTTTGCAAACTGTCAGCCTCAATATGAACACAATACAAACAATAAGGAGCTGGGAACTTCAGCCCTTAGCTGTAGTCAGAGATAAAACCCTGAATATTCTGTTTTATCTGAAAGTAACTTTTGGTAACTGTAAAACGATCAAATTATGAAACTGACTGAAGCAATTTAAGAATAAAAACACCCTTGCTGGCTTTGGAACAGCAGTGATCTGCAGCTCTCATGTGTTACTGCTGTCACCCAGTTCTCTTCAGAGGATAGGCCTGGGAAGTCTGAGGCTTTCCTCAAGACTCTGCACACAGGTCTTGCTTCCAGGAAGGAAAGGCGTTTCTATTTAACACACATGCACACCCAGAGCCCACGGGCTGTCACCACCTTGGGGCAGCCCTCCCTCCACCCCAGAGCTTCCCCACTAGGTGTCCTCACTTGTCCCCACTTGTTCCACACAGGTTTTTGATGAGGGAACACAAAAGCCTACCAGGATTCTGTTTACGGGATGGGTTGGGTTTTTTTTAAAGGCGAGAAAGACAAAAGAGCAGAACTCAGAAGATCGAAGTATTGGTCACTCCAGCAGGTTTTGGACACAACCATTCAGAGTGAAAAGGGTAAATTCCATAGGCCCTCAGAGCTGTGGCACTACAGACAGAAATATGTAAATGCAGTTCATATGACAGCTCTGTAATTTGATTCCTTGAAAACTGGCACAGTGTCAGAAATATTTTCAGCGTTAGAAAAACTTTTTATCAGTTCATTTCCATATTCCAGGAGTAGCTGTTGGCACAAATAAGCAACAGATTCATTGTCCCATGACTCAAGTTCTCTTTCAAATTAATTTCCTCCAAGAATCACATAGCTGTCCCTAAGATTTGACAGCTGACATCTTCACTTCCCCTTCGACTCCATGAGAGATGTTCCTGCCTCTGCTTTGAGGAAGGAGGCAAAGAGAGGCAGAGAGGAGAGTTGCTCTGAAAGTACAGCCACACGACTTCAGATTTGTAAGTGATATGATGGCACTAGAATACAGAGACAATAGCACTGCAGAACCATCATTCATTTTATCAAATTGTCACCTCTACCAGAATAGCAGGGTCCTGACACCTGGGGCAAGGGGGAAGAGATGAAAGGCAGGCAGCAGGCTGTGTTATGGGACAAAAATTCAAGTTCCAAGTTTCTGGCTGATGCTCTCCACTCGTTCATGGTAAAAAAACTTAAATGAAATTCATAATTCTCAACAGTAATACAGGTCCAGGTTGGTTATACCTCGGTTTAAGTTATCCGGATGGAAACAGACACCTAAAATAAGCTAAGGTGCCTGTAAAGATTTAAACATGCAGCCAACAGTACAGGTGTACTCGAAAAAGTGAACAGTCCAGTATTAAGTAGTACTAAGGCAGTAGTGGTGGGCCAAAGCTGAACCCACAGAAGACTTACTAGCTTCAATCAGCACACAGCAAAGGCTATGCTGGCTTTTGTCACTTTATATTTGTCTACTTGGCAGAACGTATATGAATGCAGGTTTTTATCAGCAGCAGCTCTTTTAATAGGTGGAGGAAGGTTCTTTAAAACAATGATATAGTTTAATTTTCTACCTTCAAACACAGGAAAGAAAGTTTGCTTCAAATTTAGCCCCTCCTGTCACATCTTTCTGAAAAATATAATTCCTGTTTTAAAAAAATAAACCACCTGCCACACTTTTGGTGTGTGCTTGCATGTAATTTCATAAAAGTAATGAGGGGAAAAAAAAAGGCTCAGTGAGGAGGTATCCTCTTCCTTTCCATGTGGCAAGGAAATCTGCATCTGAACAGCAGCCCCCACTATAATAGTGCTCCACTCGTTGCTGCACCTGTGTATCTGTCACATCCTCCAAGGCAGTACTTGAGCTTTTTGTGCTTGTATGCAAACAAGCGTCAACTACAGAAACAATTCTATTGAGTGCTGCATCTTACCACCTGATCACAAGGAAACATCAGATGTCAACAAAATTCCAAAACACACAAATCCAGAAGTAACTGCTGGAAACAGAACCAGGAAGCAAAGATCTAACCCAAAACGCCTATCATCCTACCTTAGTTACTTGCACTGAGGAGGAAGCAGCATTGCAATCCCACATATCCAAGAAAGGATTTCCCAACACCACACACCCCAAGAATAAAGCTGGATAGACAGACAGGTACCTACAAACTCCTATTTATCCATCAAAGCTTTTATCTGCTGACTAACTTTGAGTCATTATAAAATAGAATAGTTCAAGTATTTCAAGAACAGCTTCCCACTAAAAGCATCATCTGTCAAACAACTCAATGAGAAAGAAAATAAAAATCTGCTTATACTAGGAAAATATAAAACTTTTAAAAATGGTACGACATTGTTTCCCTAAAACACAGTCTTTAAGTGTTCTTCATCTTAATTACAAAGTACTTGAGGGACTTTAAGGAACTAAGCAATCACATTCTTCATTACACCATTATTGCAGTTCTCTTTTTACAGAATAGGAAAATTAAACCAATGACACAGTAACTACTGCTGCTGATTCCTACCAACTGCTTCCTATTCTTCAGTCCATTTTTATACTCTGGGTAACTCCACAGGCAACTACATTTTAGCCTGTAACAAAGAGCTGAGGAATGTTCATCCTGCTCCTTTAAAATATGCTGACTAGCACACAGTGGTTAGCAAAAGCCTAACAAAGACAAGAAAAAAGTAAACACTCCCCTCTCCCTTCACAGTGTTAACACACTCATCAGCATCTCTGTGATATATAAACCAAATTCAACTGGGTAGAGCTTGCACTGTTGTGAACAGTGAAGTCAAATGCCAGTAGGATTATACTTCTCTAAACAAGAATTGAGACAATGAAGTTAAAAATGGGTATGTGTATAGGGGAGGTCAAAGCTTTTCTAAAAGACACTCTTCTACTGTAGAAACAATGACTTAAGTTTCAGGTTTTGGGGGTTTGTGAAGGTGGAACATGACAAAAGAGGGAGCATAAATGCACAAAGGAAAAAAAAACCCTCATAGCTCTATGCAGTGTAACAAAAGACTACTTGTACACGAGCAGTAAAGACATTAAAACAAAGTATAAGTTAAGAAGATATCAATTTCCAAAGATTAGCTTCACTGATTTTTCTCCTTAACCTGGATTTAACACTCTTCTCAATCTGTGGAAATATGCTGGGCACTGTACAAAGTACCATATATACTAAATAAGATAAAAACTTCACATTTTTTAAACCTAACTTTTAAGAGTTTAGTCCAAGATAGTGACATTTCAGTAAAAGCATGCTGCTTAATGTGACCCTAAAAACCATCCTGGAAGCAATCTAAAAAAGCTCAGAAAAATGAGACTGCTGGGGCAGTCTCAAGAGACAGAGCTCCACTCTGGCACACGCTACTGCTTCCCAAGCAATGTTTGGGCAAGGGGCCTGGCAAAGCAGACAGGAATGCATCCATCCCCACCACTTCAGAGGAGAACATGAGTGGCTCAAGTGAGCCATTTGCTGCCCCACTCTAGAGCCTTGTGTTGACAATTCCATTAGTAAAGGTTTTCAGCTGAACCTCCCTCAATTAGGTTCTCTGTCAGAATAAATCACAAAGCAAATGGACCAGGTAGAGCTGCCACATATGACTTTTGCTTGCTTAGCTTTGGACAAAGGAGAACAGGGATCTGTTGCTTTGGTAATGACAACAGGAAAGCATGTCTTAATCCCCAAATCAGCTCCAATTCGTTCAACCAGCAAAGCCCTTCGTGGGGCTGTTCACGTGGTATCTTCATCAGAAATGAAGTTTTGTCAAAAGCAGTGCCCACAATTCCACCATCTGCAGCACAGGGCTCCCTGCAGGCTACAGGGGTTATCTCAGCAAACTTTGGAGTGTAGACACTGTTTAGCAACATATTACTATCTCATCTCAAATATTTTTCCCAGGGATTAGTACCTAGCTTGTTACATCAACTGCACATCTTTGTCTTGCAATGGCTCAGTCACCTTTGGCTGGCTAAAAACGTTTGTATGCACATGCTCCCAAAACCCTTACTCACACACAGCACCCACTCCATCTCTCATTCTAGGGAACTTGTGACAAGTTGCAGCCAGCCATCCTTACAAGAGTTGCTCATGACATACCTACCCCTCCATCACAATTCTTTTTTTCCATCTTTTACAATAAGCTGCTGCTGGAAATGAAGTACACTGTTTTGCAGGGGAAGAGGAAGAAGCTGCATGCCCTGGCTACTTTCTTCCTAGTTGCATCAGGTAATATTGTTACGCTAACTAAAAATGTATGATATTTTAGGGCACTAAGATAAAGTGCAGACAAACTTGCTGGTATTAAAATAAAGCCTATTCAGTTAGTATGAAATCCTCCATATGCTCATCAGTTCATTCTTACAACTTGTGAAATGTGTTTATTTTGCAAGGTTTCTTAATTGTCCAGTCTGTTGGGTTTTATGGGTTTACAACCTCATTTGTTTAACTTAACTGAAACTACATCAAACAGAAATACAAACAAACTACACTAACAGAAAAACACTGTTTAGGGCTACCTTAAAGAAAAGTATTCAGGCTTTTTCTATAACCAGAGGAAACAAAACCACTGAGGTCCCAAAACTCACAGAAAGTTCTCCTGCACACATGTTCCCTAATTGGGAGTTTAATGAGGCTGGCAATGCACAGAAAATACTTTAACTCCACTACAGACAGTAAGCTGTCAAACTGAAGTGAGCCATTTTCAAGGAAGAAAAATCCAGTATGCACCAGAGTTCAGACAGAAATTAATACACCAAGAGAGAGCAATAACCATTCTCTATTAATTTTCATTTAACACTGCACCATTAAAAAAACTGGTCACTTTGCAAGTGCCACATGTGAAAAGGTAACTGAAATATACAAAAACTTCCCAGAGCACAACTGAGAATGATAAACATAGAACTATTCATATCCTCTTACATGTTACCTTAGTTTGGATCCCAAGAAACCCCCCAACAAAAAAATCTCAATCAAACAACCAAACAAAACAAATCCAACCAGCAAAAAACAAAAAACAAGCAACCCCAAAGCAGCAACTGCCACAATGATGTCCAGAACAGGTAACTGAATAACTGCAAAGAAATGAAGTGCAATAAAATCATGGTAGTTACTAATAAATAGACCAGATTAATGCGTACCATAATCAACTAACCCTCACACTGTGAAGCAGCAACAGGAAATAAAGTGAATGTAGTTTTGCTTTTGTTTGTCCCAGCAGACTCAGCTTTTGTGTCACTAATGACACCAACCACCCTTAGATGCTGTTAATTACTTCAGAAGCTGCTTGAGAATTTGAAGCATATAACGGTGTGTAAATACAGAGACACAGCTGTCATTGATCACATGCTAAGGTTAGACTCCAACATGTTTAGACATATTTAATGGTTAAAAAAATTACAAATACATTGAACTGACTTGAGCTCTCCTGCATCTGGAAAGACTAGTGCTGAGACCAAGGCACCATTCTATGGTACAGACCAGACTGACCAGTTCAACCTTCTGATACCCAAACTGCAAGATGACATAGCCCAGATTATAAAAATTATTCTGCTTTATCATAGCTACTTCATACACAAGGATGATAAAAGGATTGCCTACCCTGTCAACACTACAGAAGGTCCAATAGAGGGAGAAATAAATATTTTAAGGAAAGACAGTGGGGACATAATCTAAAGGAAGAAAATCCACTCACCTGCCATTTTTTTTGATGTAGGTTACTAAATAACCATGGTCTTCCCAGTTATGAACTGTTTCTGTCATTCCCTGCTCCTGAAAAATGGGCTGTAGAGCTTTAAGAACGGCATTACAATCAGCTGCAAGATTAAGAGAGAAAAAATAATCAGTGAGGATTTTCCATTCAAGTTACTCTTTTAGAGGCTGAAAAGTTTTTCTTGACAGATTGGATTAATTTTTCTTTATGTACCATTTGAACAATCTTTCATATAGCTCCTCTTCTGCCCACCCTCACCTCCCTAGAGATATTTCTCAGTGCATGGGTATCCAAACAATTTTCTTTTAAATCAATTTTCACACCTGAGCAAAAATGATTATCTACTATGGATGTAATGAGAGTATTTTAATTATGGCTACTATTGGTCATCTACTGTACCACAATCCACACAAGTCTTTACTCACATAATTACTTTTAAAATCACTTAACACACAAACAGCAATCCAAAAAAACCCACAGCACTGACAAGAAGCTTCAAAAAAATGTTGAGCTGTAGTACTAGTAAACTATAAAAGGCATTGAAGACTAACCTATCCACTCTACCCCTACACAAACATGCTTTTTTCTAACATCAAGTCAGAGCAAGTTCCCAGCAGAAATGTTCATGACACTATGAAAAAGATCACTCAGAAGAGCACACAAAAACTCACTTGGAAATAATTGACATTACTCTGGTACAATTACCTTCAAAAGTAAGCAGATAATTTGTCCATAATGGGATTTCTTCAGTCAGAATATGCTGAGTTCAGATGCCTTAAGTTTGCTGTACAGTTTTGTTGGTTTTTTGTTACCCACAACATAGCTTAAATGAACAATTTTAGTTTCTTTGAACAAGTGTCTCAAAAACAAGTTGCAAGTTTTGCCTGTTTATTTTGGAATTTACAAGATTAATTAGTAGAGGATGCTCCTAAAGCTGCACTTAGCAGAACAGGAACAAAACAGGAAAGACTATTGTGTCAGTAAGGAGACCTAACAAAACCTTCACCTACAGGCTGCCCCATTAAGGCAAGCAGCATCATTTCTGCTTCATAAAACACAGAACTAACCCACTATGATCATGCAGTATGTCAGCAATGTAACGAGGATTTGGAGTATCTCTACCAGAGAAATCATCTGGCACAGCCACATTATGGAGGCACAGCTTACAACCAAATGCTTCAGCACAGACACAATCTTCCCCATCATGACTTTAGGTCCTAAAGAGTTATTCCCAAGGTATGTACTTTGTTTTACCTCCTGTTCCCAAAATGCAGATGCATTGGAAACCAGTAGAGGTAGCCTGCAGACATAATCAGAAATAGTTTCCAGGATAAAATGGAGTTGTACAAGCTACAAAGGACAGAAAGAAAATCCATACCAAATAAATCAAAGTTCAGCTCATCTATCATCTCTATGCAACTCCACAGTAGGCTAAGCTAAAAATCTGATTGCTTGAAACTTATGTTTTCCCATCTGTAAAGTCTGGGCTCAATTACCCCAGAATGTTTTAACCAGACTGAAATAACTGACAGTATTTACTTTTCTTCAAACACAAAGTCAAGAGCAAGCCAATTCCCCAACAGCCAAGGATAGTTAATAAAATTTGAAAGGCTTTGCTTATTCCTCATATTATCTGATCTTGATGCATGTTCTGAGATAGATTTATTTTTCACCTTCTACATCTCACTCATTAACTCCATGTTGCAAACTAAAGGAAAATAGAACCAACAAAGCTATTCTGTGAGATCACAGTGAATTGCTTAACTGTTGGCTCCTTCTTAGTCAGTAGCACCACTGATAAAACACCACAATCCACTACCATCATGAAAGTTCTTCCTTCCCCTGCTTTCCTGTAAAAATCTGCACCATCTGTACCAGTAAGATTTTAGGCTTCCTATCCAGTGTCAGGTTCTAGCATGGCACAGGCAATAATTAAGGCTCAGAGTACACAGCCTGTCTGCCCAGTAACCATGGTTACAGTAGTAATAAGTGGGCCAGCAATCAAAGCAACATGTTTTTCAGACATCGAAAGAATAGATTAATGGGGCCATAACTACGAGCCACAGTTCTTAAACTGGTTCTAATCTCTGCAGCCTTGCACTGGGAAGGGAACTTTGCAATGCTCACTTTAAACTTGCAGCTTCTGGCAGGCATCAGCACTTTTTGGAGAAGATAGGAGCAGCTCCAACTCCAGTACATTCACAAAGAATTTGTCACTTCAGTCACATGCTCCCCACTTCTTCAGTAGCATTTGCTTCCTTGCCCAACTCCTTTACCTCCTCCATCTTTTTCAAAACAAGCGTCCATTTCAATCTTTTACTTATGTCACCACCACAAAACCATTAAAGAGCTCTATTTACTAAAGCATGCCATACCCTCCCAGGGCCAAGAGTAAAATGACACGAAACTCAAGTTGAACTAACTGGTGTCCAACCAACCCCAAACCACTTCACTTCTGCAGCTGCTGCAAGATAGTAGCAAGATGGTACTATAGAACACATAGAACAAACTGAAAGAACTGAAGTGCTCATACCACATTTAGCCTGTTTTTCAACAGCTTCAAGGAATCCTGCTAGGTGCATCTTGGCAGACACTGAAGGACAAATCATCACTGGTATTTTTCTGCTCCATGAACATACCAACCCCTCACATGCTGCTCATCACTCAACAGTAGAGTTCTTTGCTGAGAACCCAGGCACAAGCTTGATTAAGCTCTTCCTATTATGCTATTAACTTTAGGAAATTAAAATAACATGCTCTTTCATCAGGTATCCTTTCAGTTATACCACACAAGATTTGCCTTGGAGGGCTAATTAATTCTCCAAAGTTGGAGATTCCTTCATAAAACGTTTGAGGCATAAGTGGTTGCTTGAAGGCATCAGGAAGTTTCAGCAATCTCAGAATCTCTCACCCAAATCCACTTGTCACCACCTCACTCCAAGCTCAGATATGCTCTTATCAAGCATTGATAAGCAAAAAGGACAATGGTGATTAGAACAATAGGAACACCTCTGAATCTACATCTAAATGTTTATTTGAGTAGTCATTATTTTTTCTTGTTCTTCAGGAAGAAAGGAAACAAACTCTGGATACCAAGTATAAAATACTGGTTTAGGCACTTGATAATTACTTGCCGGAAGGAATGAAAAATGCCCAGAGTTTCACCTTTAGAGAACAGGAACAAAAACCACTGTGTATAAGATTTGAGATACATGTATTTTTCAGGAGAGTTAATGCCCAGCTCAGCCAGGAAGCTTTTGAACCCCAGCACATTTGAACAGAAGACCTGCAGCAGTTGCAGATGCTCCTCTAAATCTGAGCAGCAAAGCAATCAGTACTTGACAGTAATTTGTGAATGTGAGAGCAAAGTCCAGAGTCACTGTAAGCATCAAGTCTGGGCTCAAGCACAACACTGGCTAGTTCCACTCTGATACTTAAACTCAGTGTTGGAGTGATCTGCTATTGAGCCAGACTATCTCTAAAAATATTCTTGTTTAAGACTTCTTTACGCCCTATGGTTAACAAAATTTAGTATGCTATAGAAACAGATTAGCACTTATTCGAAAATATTCACCCCACTTCCAACTTCAAATTTTTCTTACCCTGATTTTAAATAAATTCTTTTAACAAGTGAGAATATAACATAACCAAAACAACAGAACACATCATAGCACTTATATATGATTCTGCATCTGATACATTTTTCCCTTAGTAGCTAAATATTCAATAGAGAAGGGTGAATAAAACAAATCCAATTAAGTGCTTCATTAAGAATACATTAAAGAGCTGGCATACATTAGGAATCAAAATGCAGAATATGCTAATAGTAAACTGCAACCTGAGCTGCTGGCATATTGTTTCAGTTTAGAGCTGTTTAAGTTGTTTCAACATAATAAATCCTTGTGTTTTGCAAGTCCGATATTCTTGCACACAGGCACTCTACTGATCAACTCCAATTCTTCAAAAATCTTACAAGAAAAGGAAATACAGAGACAGGGTGGGAATGCACTACATAAAAGTGATGAAGGGAACACACCTGATAGAAGAGATCCATTTCTAGGCAGCTGAGGAGCAGGGGCAGCTCAAGACGAGCAGCAGGAGGTGCCTTCAACCTGCTACAGCTGCACACCTGACTGCTCTGGCACTGAGCTCACTGCACTCAAACTGGTGGCCCCCTCCACCACCACCTCTTACTGAAAATAGTGTCCTCAGGCTCACAGGTGTACAGGGAATCTCTCATTCACACTGAACCAAAGCATTTTTCCAATGCCAATACTGTATCTCAATTTTAACCATGAAAATACTGCAGAATTAAGAGGCGTGCAGCAGAAATATTTAGCGAGCAAATTGTTCATAATTAAAATCCAGAGCCAAAGAGAAGCTTCAGGCAGCAATGTATTTTCCATATCCTAGATTTCCTTTAGCACTAGAGAAAATAGAAAATAAAAATAAAACAACTAAAAGTCATGACAGTTTATGGAAAGTCAACAGCCACCTCCTCCTCCTAGGTCCCCCTCTCCACTGTACATGGAAGATAGAGCAGTTCATAATAACTTGCAGATAACTTTTTATCACTTAGTCATCAACATCTGCATGGCAATCTTTTTCTTAAAACTAGAAAACTTAAGAATTGTACTACTTTTGTCCTAGTTAAAAGGATCTGCCTGCATGGAAAATGAGTGAGCAGAGCACACTGGTATTTGAAACAGACTATCTAGAAAGTTTCCACAGCAATATCGCTGGCTCAACTAAAGTCAGAATGCCAAGTTGCCTAAAATGGTCCTTGTCCAACAACAAAATACCCCCACGCCTCACAAGAGTCAAAGTATCCCCTCCAGCACACTTCAAGACCCCAGCTTTCATTACTGCCCAGAACAAAGCAGGTAGCTTTTTCCTGACATGTTAACAGATGCAAATGAAAAAATGGCTTTAGCAACATACACCTTCCGGGTATTAAGTTTCAAAGTCTCCCATCAGAACACACAGACAGGAAAAATCCTTTGTTTTGTCCTTGCCAGCTCTGCAAAAGCAGAAAATAGCAAGAAGCAGAAAACTATACTAAAATTACTCCTTTCAGTCAATTTGCACCTACGAGGATCATTCTCATTATGTTGACTTAGACACAGAAGTCAACAAATCATGTATGGCATGAGGCTTAAGGGGGCAGGAGTTGGAAATAGTCATCTACTACTCATCCATGAGAAAACAGATAATCAAGTTTCCTAGTGCACTCACTCTATTGCATTATGTATTACACAAAGTTAAGAGTGGAAGGCTGCTTTTTCCAAAAGTTTCCACAGAACACTTCCCACACTCCCACTTTTAAGGATTTCCAGCTACATGTGAATACAGGCAAATCCACCTACACTGTCTCATCAGCAAGTGCCACGAACTTACTGGCGCTTTCATGTGATCACCACAGCCAGCAGGAGGCACTCTGCGCATTCCTTTAGGAAATTATGTGTAAAACAACTCTGAATCAGAATGAGCTCTCAAAGTCTTACAGATACCCAGCTACAAACAGGAGAATTCAACCCTCTCTCCTCCCCAAATACAAGTAATACAAAGGTAAGTGCACTACCGCCACCTTTGTATTAGCTCCCTAATCACCTTCAAAGGAGAATACTACAAGAGATCTCAAGTTTTCAGCAAATATAGGTCTATGAGATCCATCCACTTCCATAATGGAATAAATACACTAAAAATAAGTTATTCCTTCATCCTTCCTCTACACGATTTGTTGTACTAGGGCTATCAAAAAATCTACTATACTGTACACAAAACCAAAGCTGATCTTGTGTACTGAATAACCCACGTTGTTTTGTGAATCTAAAGTTCCTGAAGTTTTCTGTAAACTCACAAAACTCACAACAAAAATACATTCCAGTATCAAGTTTAGGCCTTGCTTTTGACCCTTGAGACATAAAACTCTAGTTACTGGATTACAATATTAAAAACATCCATTAACAAACTGCAGAATATAAGTACCACCAATAAGCACATAAACAGAGTAAGACTAATCTGAAACAGCATTACACACAACGGCCATGATTAACTATAAAGTCAACTTTGTAAGGGGCCTTATCATTTGAAATTCATTGCATGAAAAGAGTAGGTCTGATTCCAAATCCTAGTAGAAGTGACATAGCAAAATGCTTTCATTGGTAGCAATATTCCATTTCCATCTAGTATTTTAGGCAAGAATTTCTTTTTGAAAAGGTTAAATAGTGAATTTCTGCTACAAGGATAGATAATGCAGTTGCAAGAATGATTTCTGTACTTGCAATCAAAAAACAGCACAACATGGAGTTTAATTAAAGCTGGGAGAGCAGAACATAAGGTTTACTAGACTATGCCACAGCATTCCCAATCTTTATCTGTATCCCATGAATTTTCAGTCAAACACATTGTAACGAAGGAGACTGCTAATAAGGTTGTGTAGTTTTATTCCTCATCATGTAGGACCTGATACAAATGCTGTAGAGATAAGAATCCTTGTATTAAGGAGCTTTTATTATTCTAACATCACCTCTGCTGCTCATATGTGCAACAAAAGTTGAGTACCTTCACTAGAAAGGAGAGAAAGCATACAACTTTTTGTCACTCTCTCCAAGCAAATGCCAGACACCTGGCAGCCATGGTCATTCGACAGCTATTCTATGGTTTGGTGCAAAATAACCATGCTGTTCAGAGCTTCTGAAACACAACACAGGCAAGCAACCTAGGCAGAGGGTACAGCAGAGACCAGACCAAAGGGGCAGAATGAAGTACCCAAGAAACAGATTGTAACAGCTCCAAAAAGCACTTTTTGTGTTTTGCCTTCCTCTTACCAGGACAGCAACCCTTCATATGAGCCAGAATGAAAAGTAAAGTATCAAAATAAAATTATGTTCTAATTCTTTCACATAAAGCTGGTCACTAAGCTAAGTCAATGTAAGTGTTACCTAAACAAATAATTTTGATATTTGCGTAAAACACAAGCACACTGCACATAAAGTTAAGTAGGCCAACAAAGTCTTTTCAAGCACAAGTGAGGGCCTGTCACTGCAACATATATACTGAAAGAACCAGAAGAAAGCACTTGCTACCAATTCAGAGTTCATTCACACTTGGAAGACCAATTTAACATTAGCTGTGAAAATGAAAGCACTTAGTAAATTATAAACAGAGGCCACTTCCCCCCCACCCATCAACCCACAGACTGACTTCCTAATACATGGTTCACTTGTGGGAAAAAATCAGAGCCTTGCTGAAGGGATATTGCATTTTAAGATCACTCAGGATGGATAAATCCTACTGACCAGTTGAGGAGTCTATCCGGGGGACTGTTAACACATACTGCCATGCACTTGTATGCAGATTATTTTATTAAGTCACGTGCACACTGACTCAAAGAAGCCTTCAAAGCCTTCTTTGAGTCAGTGACAGATCAGCTAAGTGAAGCAGCTCAGCTTTGTTACTCACTCCTACTAGTAGTACGAAATATATTTACTAGTCTCCAAAATTCTGCTACCCAGAACTTTTACCCCTACATTGGACAAGGCACACCAGCCAGAAATTAGGACAACAACAGGGCCTCTGCATTATGCCATGGTCCTGCAGAGACACCTGCAGCAGCCAGGATGCATCCTTTACAGGACGCTCTGAAAAGCTGTACAGTGCAAGTAGATAAGTAATCAGAGGCAGTGACCACCAGGAGAGCTCAATTATGATGAGCATCACCACTCTTGTTCACTCTGACATTTACAAACTTCTATTTTTGATAAAATCTATTTTAAAAGAGTAGTTTTCCTATATCTGGCATCTAATTGCAGCTAGTTATGATGTGGCATCCTTCTACAGTCAGCAACTTTTTAAATCCCCATCTTCTGGAAATGTGCACAACATATCACAGAAAGTGATTCTCTGGTAACTCTGGGAAAAAAAAAACAAAACAACAACTTATGCCTCCACTTGAGCCTTAATATTAACAAATGTGGTTTTAATGCTTCAACTCCACTAGCTACATTTGTCTCCCAGTAACACACAACCAAAGTCCATCAACTGGCATACAAACCTCATTTTACTGTTCTCATTTTAAACCTTAGCATCTTTTGGAATACCTGCAGCCTTTCCACCCAAAAGAACTGTAGAAGAGAAAACATGCTTGGTAACAGAACTCCAGCACATCCAAATAATATCAGCTCTCCTGGTCACTTAAATCTTTCAAGCCACTTTAATCACCTATGACCTGACTGTCTTCTAGAAACATATTAAGCAAAGTGATTAGTACTTGTCCTACATACTTTGCTCACCTTTCAAGGATTTTGGTATTTAAAAGGCACAGTCAGAGAAATGTATCTAAAATGGGAAATACTGATGTGTCAAAAGCAGCCTTCATTTCCTGCAGGAATTTGCTCTACAACCTCAAACCAGAGCCTTATGAAGAACATCTCCCACATTGTTAACCTTCACCTTTGCAGGTGACAGTTCCTTCATGTCTGAGCAAGCAGCCATTGAGAACTTGACATCATGCTGGAGAATCAGATAATTATATTTTCAGAGCTCCAGTCATAAAGCATTTTAATCTTCAAAACTAGAAACCAACAAAAGCAGGGAATGAGTTCATAGCACTCCTTACTGCTAAAAATGGAAAGCTATTAATTCCTGTATTAACACCTCCTGACAAGCCCCATTTGTGCTCTGACACTCAGCAGGCCAGTTCTGGGTCCAGGCCTGTCAGAACTAGATGGTGGAGACCTGCAGGGCTCAGCTCACAACAGCCCAGACAAAAACACAGGCTGAGCCCACACCACTCACGGAGGCTGCTAAGGAAACACAACCAAAACAGACCCATTCCTGAACTGCCAGTTGCAAACACACCTTTAGCCAAGGCTGATAACACAGTTGCAAGCTCCAGAGATACCTGAGTCTTGTTTAATCCTTATTTACATGGTCTTCACATACAGATCATAGCTAAGGAGTCAGCAAATTTTCTTCACATACCATAAATCAATGAAGTAAAGAGATAAGCCTGTCATCTGCATGTTATCACTGCAATCAGATGTTTCAGCACTTCAGACAATCCAACGCTTGACAGAACCAGTCAAATTTAGCTACAAGGATCAGAGATGCCATTCCCTCACAAGAAGTTCAAATATCCTTAATGAGTTTTTACAGCTCACAGCAGCCAGTCCAGCCACAAAAGCAGAATCAGTCTCATAGGAAAAAAAAAGCCCTAGCATCTCTAGCACATCAGGCAACAAAAGCACCCACCAGAGAACATCAAATTAAAAATAACTCTCTACATAGGTAAATGCTCAAAGGTTTTACTGATGAGTTTCGTTTGTAATCTTAGGCTTAAACAAATACTGAACTTGACAGTTTCTCGCTCTTTCCTATAAAAGACTGACTTACTTGAGAAAGAAAACACAAGTTTTCAAGAAAAATACCACGTTTTCAACACCAGTCATCTCTTCCTGCATTCTCTGCTATTTCCACACTTAGTATGGGATGAACGATTCAACATCTAGAACTGCTGATTATCTGCTAAATAAACCAAACCAGCACCAGTTCCAAAATGTCTTTAGTACAGCAAGACACAGCTCAAAACATGCAAGCAACTGCACTCAAGCAGCATTTTCCCAGCCAGAAATTCAGGCAGAGATTTCAGAGATGGTGGCAAGAAAGAGCCAACACAGCACCTTCTCCTCAGCATTTAGCTCTCTTAAACATTCCTCTTGCTGGGAGATTATCCCCTCAGAAAGCCATTTGCTTAATTAGTTCTTAAAGTAAGGAAACTCAACAACAAGGCTTTAAAAAGCTGCAAAGCTCAAAGCCTTGTCAACTCTTCCTCCCCTTCAAAAGTTTAGATCAGCACAGCCAAAAATAAGCACATAGAACTGTAGCACTGCTCTATGAAGAACATTAAGACTTCCAATCCAAACAAAGACTACAATGAAAATATTATTTTAACTGCATGCAGTTCAAATATTTAACAATTTGACAGCCTAAGTAAAAGTTTCAGTACTGAAAGAATATTTAGTAGAGGAGCTCAGAACATCTGAAAATTAAGACTTCCCCCCCTGCAATACCAGAATTGAGCAGTGGACCCAACTCTGCAGACAGGACCAAAGCTACTGACAGAGTATGCTCATCTCTCAAAGGTCTTTCCCTTCTTTCTATCTCCATGAAAACATTAATTTGAGGAAAACCAGATCATGTGCACACACACACATTCATTTCCAATTTTTTTTCAAAATTTAAGCATTGCCCAACCCGCACTCACTCTAATCCCAGCATTCCCAGAGTGTGTAATTTATCCAAGAGCTTCCTAAGCATTTGTTTTAGTAACTGTACCAGCTCAGGTAATTACTGCTCTCCTCCACCAACTCATTCATCTATGCCTTGGCCCTGAGTATCATGGGCACCACTGTTTGTGCCACTGTACCCCATACATGTATAATCCCCCCAGCAACAGTCCCAAATAGCAAACATGGAGACAGTTCAAACTGATTTCCAACTAATTTGCCCTTCAAAGCAATTTTCTGAAACAAACAGAAGAACCCAAACCTCACAAAGAGCCTCTATATTACCTCTCCTCCCACTCCTAGGAGTAATCTGAAGAACATTAATCAGTTCAATACTCAACTACCAAGAAAACTAAGCTTATATGACACATTCATGCATGGATGGAAACACTCCCATGCGCAAGCAGATTTACAACATACAGTAAATCTGAAATCAATTCTGTCCAGGTATAAGGCATCAAATATCTATATACTTTCATAATAAAATCCTCAAAATAAATAACTTGAGGAGTCCCAAATTCATCTCTTCTGACTAACAAAAAGACACAACTTAAGCTTTCTGAGCCCCAATTAAGAAAGGCCAGCGATATGTGTCCATTTTTATAAATGTTAACATAGTCTTCTTGTCTTTTAGCAGAGGGAACACTATGCTGTTTGCCTGCTAAAATTTTCTGTTTATCTCCAGGGTCACAGATAAACAAAATACTTCTGTTCAAAGGGCTGAGCTCTACAGTTACTAATTTAATCAGTTCTTGAGAAGACCATCACTGGAAGTCAGGCTATGCTATCCAGCTATCAAAGATTCAACCCTGCTTATATTTAACTATTATTATTTCTAAAAAAACTAATGAGATGGCTAATTAGAGGAGATAGTTATAAGGACAGGCAAAAGGCCTTCTTCTCTTTTGACTAGTATACAGATTTTTGTAGTACGTGAAAAAATTTATTGAAAAGATTGAAAAAAAGGGCAGCTTTTAGCAGAAGTACATGGCTTCATTCATCTCATGCAAATCCATTCCCAAGGCAGCACTGTGTTCCCCCATCTCAAACCAATACAACAGGACCTGTTTTCTCTAACTCCCCAGATCCATGTTTTTATTGACATTGCTGGCATTTCCAACAATCTTACAGGAGTGATGACTGCAAACACTAAGAAATGGCTACATAACAGTTATCATTCTCAAGATCCTTGCTGAGTACATTTGAGTCCTGAAGAACGTAAATGACAAGCTCCAGAGTCCAATACCCCAAGACAACTGGGCTGCCTGAAGAAACCATGGCTGTTATTGAAAGGGTTTGTAACATGCCAAGTAAGTCAGCTAGTGAGAACAACCCACCAGAATCCACACCATTCTGCAGCCCAAGCAGTTGCTAACAGCTGCACAGGTATTAACACATGACAAAATCCCATCTTCTTCATGCAGCGCTGTGTCCTGTGGAACTTCTTCCTGCCAGCAACAAAGACAGCCTCCATCCTTTACTCACAGAGAGCCTCAGAAGACTGAGGATAAAGACAAGTCACAGATACGAGAGAACAAAGTAATAAACAGATCCGAGAGAGTTATTAACATCTCAAATATTATCTCAGCCTTTATAATCATCTTCGGTCTTAATTGTGGACAATTACAATGATGCCTTTGGATAGCTGCTATGTTAAAAGTGAACAGCTAGAAACATACACAGATTATTTCAATCGTGTATAATGACTCTCAGACAAGCAGATTCTTGAAAAAAGCCCCATGCACAGTTATTTCAAGATGCATTGCAATGAAACAAACTATTGTACAACCCTTCTACAAAGTACAGATGTCATTTATCAGGACTTCTGTAAAGCCTTTGACACAGTCCCCCACAACATCCTGGTCTCTAAATTGGTGAGAGCTGGACTCAGTGCGTGGACTGTTTGGTGCAACAGAAAGTGGTTGGACCATCACATCCAGAGGGTCATGGCCAATGGCTCAGTGTCCCAATGGACACCAGTGACAAGTGGTGCCCCTCAGGGGTCCTTACTGCCACCAGTGCCATTTAATATCTTCATTAATGACCTAGATTAAGGGATCAAGTGCACCCTCAGCAATTTTGCAGATAACACCAAGCTGAGTGGTGTGGTTGCCACACCTGTAGGATGGGATGGCATCCAAGGGGATCCAGACAAGCTTAAGAAGTGTCCCATGGGAATCTCATGAGGTTAACAAGACCAAGTGCAAGTGGCTGCACCCAGGCATGGGCAACTCCTGGTACCAACAAAAGCTGGGGATGAACAGATCAAGAACAGCCCTGCCCAGAAGGACTTGGGGGTGCTGGTGGGTGAGAGGCTGGACACGACCCAGCAACAGGCATTTGCAGCCCAGAAAACCAACAGTGTCCTGGGCTGCATCCAGAGCAGTGTGGGCAGCAGGGTGGGGAAGGGGATTCTGCCCCTCTGCTCTGGTAAGACCCCACCTGCAGTGCTGCATTCAGCTCTGGGATCCCCAGCACAGGAAGGAAATGGACCTGTTGGAGCCAGTCCTGAGGAGAACACCAACATGATGAGAGGGATGGAGCATCTCTTCTACAAGGAAAGGCTGAGAGAATTGGGATTGTTCAGTCTGGAAAAGAGAAGGCTTTGAGGTGTCCTAATCACAGCTTTCCAGTACCTGAAGGGAACTTAAAGCTGGAGAGAGACTTTTTCAAAAGGGCCTGGAGTGACGGGGGGGGAACGGCTTCCAACTGAGAGCAGGGTTCAGTTAGATGTTAGGAAAAAATTCTTTACTGCGAGGGTGGTGAAGCACTGAAATCGAGTGCCCAGAGAA
The DNA here is from genome assembly GCA_026261815.1 of Monarcha castaneiventris obscurior. Classification (NCBI taxonomy): domain Eukaryota; kingdom Metazoa; phylum Chordata; class Aves; order Passeriformes; family Monarchidae; genus Monarcha; species Monarcha castaneiventris. The sequence continues at coordinate 35,774,804 of JAMPIT010000566.1, read as the reverse complement.
GCTGTGGATACCATGTCCCTGAAAGTGTTCAAGGCCAGGTTGGATGGGGTTCAGTCCAACGTGGCCTAGCCTGAGGTGCAGCTGCCCATGGCAGGAAGGTTGGAAGTAGATAGCCCTTAAGGTCTCTTTCAACCCAGGCCATTCTATGGCTCCATGATAGGATGGCAACTTTAGTTATATTAATACCTATCCAAAAATACACATCTGTCAAAAAACAAGGACACAGTTAATGTTTTGAGGAACAAGGAGTGTGCATATACCAAGTTTACAGATTCTGCCTTCTCCAGAATGCAAGCAGAGATGCAACAGCTTTAGCTGAAGCCTAGACGTAACCTCACAAGATCTGAAGGTCCAAAACCACATATTTAATTTTACTAAATGCCATTTCATGGCATTCTGGACCATTCAAAAGTCTAACTGTCCAGCTAAATTGGCGAAAAAACTCAATTAGTTGACAATCTATGATTAAGCTTTGAGGTTTAACTCCTGTGACACAAACTACACATGCACATTCACCAGTTTTTCCTATTTATATAACTCTTTATGCTTCAGACCCTAAACACTAGATGAGAGGAAAAAATCCACATAAAAAGTACAAACCAACTACTGAGCTACCACGGCTAAAAGAAAGTTCTTCATGTTTCACTGAAGATGCCTGTTGTGCTGAGGCAAATATAAGAAGGGAAAAATATTTCTTCCCTCCTTCGATCTACACAGCAGGTTGGGCCCATGACCCCACCCCCATTTAGGTACATCCATCTTGGTCAGAGAAAGACCTTCCCCAAATGTAAAGGGAAGTGGAAAAGCCTAACTAAAACCAAAGCAATAGTTAAGAATATTACCACATCCTCTAATTAATGGCATTGCTTTTTATATCACAGAGGAGTTAACATAGCTATGGCTTATTTTCAATACATCTACTTTCTCCCTGGTAATTTTGATCCTTCTGCAGAATCCAGTCATGGATTTAACTCCTGAACCCGTGATAGTTCAGGGAACCACAGAAGCAAAGAGGTCATTGTGGAGGCTAGTTGGTTTCCATGAAACTAGTTTTTACATTAATCTAGCTTACCAATTCTGCTCATACTAGATTAGTCAAGCACAAGGAAAACAGCAAGACTATCTCATTTGCCATTAGGTCACCATTACTGGCTAATCTGCCCTGAAAAAAACTCAGTGTAAAAGGGAAACTGAAAGGTTTTCACTGTGAAAACCAGAGAACACTATCCTAAAGCACACTCTTTGGGAACAACTGCAGTAACACCTTCCCCTCCCTGGCTCCCCGAAGTGCACATGCAGCAATGCCACAAAGGCCACAGCTCGCAGCAAAGCCCCTGTGGCCAGGAACCTCTTTCTCAAGCCAAGATTTTAACAGATTTTGTCCGCAGATGCAGGGAACTGCCTTCACACGAAACTGGGAAGGAGAAAGGGGTTCGACACGGGAGGCCAGGCCGGCCCCGGGCCCCAGGGGCGGGTGCCGGGAGCGGGAAGGCCACGCTGAGCCCGCGGCCTGCCTCAGCACTCAGCGAGGCGCTTTGGCGCTCACGGCAGCTCCCCCCTTCCCCCATCCAGCCCTTCCACCCAGCTCGGCCGCTGGGAAACGTGGTTGTCGCCACGGCCCGAACGTGCCCCCTACAGACACCCGCGGGGCCAGGCCTCGCCACAGCCGGCGGCTCGAGCGCTAACCGCGTCCTCCACCGGGTTCGAGCAGCACCGCGGTGACACCGCACCCGCGCCTCGCTCGGCGGCAGCCGCCAGCCCGGCTCCTCGCACCCGCCTCAAGCGCGGTGCAGGGGCGGCCTCGGGGGTGCCCAGGCCCTGCCGCTCGCCAGCAGCGGGGTTCCCCTTCCCTTCCCCCGGCCCTGCGGTTCGGCACCTCCCGCCCGCCCCCTCTGCTCCCACGGGGAAAGCGCGCCCTGGGGCCGCCCGGAGCCGCCGCGACCGCCCGGGCCAGGGGAGCCCGCACGTCCCCCATCCCAGCCCGGCCCCGCGGGCTCCCCCCGGGTCAGGCAGCCCCCGGCGCGGCGGGCTCTGGGCAGGAGGCCGCAGGGGCCGCCCGCCTGCCCGGGAGCAGAGGCGGGTACCAGGGGCTAACACGGCCCGGCGGGAACGCCGGGGAAAGGCCGGAGGGGGGAGGTGGCGCCCGCACGGGCCTCATCCCCGGCGGCCCGGGGGGGTGGGGAAGGGGCGCGCCCCCGCCGCCTTGCAGCCCGGTTACCTGTGGCGCCGAGCAGGAAGTCCAGGGTGCTGTGCCGCGCTGCTGCTGCCATAGTGAGACAGAGCCTTGTGCCATGCCTGGAGCGGCGGCGGCAGCACGGCCCGTGCGGCGGAGCGGCCCTATATGCGCGGGGGCTGCGGCGGCGCCGCGGGGGGAGCGCGGCGGGCGGGGCCGGGGCGGGCCGGGGCGGGCCCGGGAAGCGGCGGGCCCACAGACCCCGGGCTGCGCCGCTCGGCGTGTTCGGAAAGCACCGCGGAGCTCGGGATGCGGCTGACCCGCACCCAGCCCCTGAAATCCTGTAATGGTGGCCTGGCGCTGAGGCCACGGAGCGGTGCCAGCGGCAGCAGCGAGCGGGCTGCTGCGGGTCACCTGCTGCCCGCCCTGGGCACGGAGGAGGCCTGCTGTCCCTCCCTGCAGCGGCACCACCGCCAGGGAGTCTTTAAAGCCTTTTGTTTAAAGTGTTTTTTTATTCATAACGGATAACTGTGAAACAGCGTGCTGAAGCCGCCAATTGCGTTAATCACATGCAGTTAGTTACAAACCCAGAAAAATTGTATCCAGAAGTAGTTAGCTATAAGACTGATCACAGAATCACAATGTCACAGAATCGATTATGTTGGTAAAGACCCCTGAGATAATGGAGTACAACTTGTGACCGAAAACGCCACCCTGTCACCTGGACCGTGGCACTGAGTGCCACATTCAGTCTTTCCTTTAAAACGTCCAGGGATGGTAACTCCCCCACCCCTCTGGGCAGCCCATTCCAGTGTCTAATTAACCTTTCTGTGAAGAAATTACTCCTAAATCTCCCCGGGTGCAGCTTAAGACTGTGTCCTCTCGTCCTGTCACAGGCTGCCTGGCAGAAGAGACCGAGCCCCACCTGTCCACAATCTCCTTTCAGTGAATTGTAGAGAGCATAAGGTCACCTCTGTCTCCTTTTCTCCAGGCTAAACAACCCCAGCTTCCTTCGCTGCTCCTCATCACAGTTGTGCTCCAGACCCTTCCCCAGCTCCGTTGTCCTTCTCTGGACACGCTCCAGCATCTCAATGCCCTCCCTGAATTGAGGGGCCCAGAGCTGGACACAGGACTGCAGGTGTGGCCTCACCATTGCCAAGTACAGGGGAAGATGTTTGACTCTGTCAGTTACTAGGAGCTTTGCCAGCTGGCATATTGCTTTCGTTTTATTGCATGAATGAGAGTGGATTTGCACAATGCCATGGCATCAGTGGTTTCACACGATTCCTCAATTAAATGAAGAGATTTACAAGTAATTGTTAGTGTGTAATCTAATGTGCTACCGTGATTATTTCTATAACTTTCAGTAAGACTTTTTTCAGGGCAAACTTACAGTATCGTTGTTTTTAACAGTTACAGTTCCACACAGGCACCCTGAGCAAAGCAGAAACATTTACTGGAGGTGTGCATCAGAAGACGCACAGACATCTGCAGGTCTGTAGTAACTACACTTTCTTCAGATGGCCTTCATTTGACACAAGTCATGCATGAGAGACTTTATGATTAATTTTTATGATTAATTAGCTAAAATATACAGCTTTGCAGGTTCCCATTCAATGTCTTTGATCCAGTCCTGGATATTATAGGGGATTACATAGTTCTGTTTGGGTGGCTTGTGTATCCTTGTTACCATTCCATCAGGAATTCTGATTTTTCTTAGTGCCATCTACTTTTTTTTTTTATTTAACCAAAATAATTGCTTCCATGCTGCTGACTTCAATCTCTCTACTCTGGTTTTGTTTTTTTTTTTTTCTTCCAGGCATGCAGCTGCCACAAGACAGCCAGTAAAATCCCTGCACTTTACAATCTCTTACATCTCTCACCTTTACTTGTGGCTGCTGCAGTGGTTTCAGTTACTTCATTCCATAAAGGAGCTTAGTGGATTGATTTTGACTCTTCAGTGGGAGCAACGCCTTCTGTTCCATTCAACCTATTACATTGTCTTTCCACTGTGGAATAATTGGAAGAAGGTAATATCGATGCTGCCACCTAAGTGCCTTCAAATGTAATTGTTCATACGTGCCAAGTGCCTTGCTAAATTATGCCCTTACATACACACAAACATCTTTCCTGGGTTTACAGGGGGGGAAAAAAAGGAACATCAATATGTCATCTAAATCTTTTCCTGGCATTAGTTTTGCAGTTTAAGGCCAACCATTCCAGACTGGCACTTAAAGAAAGTTGAAACATCATCTTTCTAATTAAATTTGCTGTGGAAAAAAGAACAGTGGCCATACTGTGTCCTTTTTTAAATGGATGAGAATTTTATGGTTTAGTAGTAGGTTGAAGAGCTGAAAAGGCTAATGAATTATTACAAAGAACATTATGAAGTCTTTCTTTCTTAAACTTTGACTTAAAGAACAGTTATTAGCCATAAATGGCTTTTGCAGCTGCTTATTGGGTTAGGTAGAAGTGGGAAAGCTGGCAAAACAGCATGAACAAATTCAAAAAAGGGTGGAAAAGAAGAGGTTCATCTTGGAAACTTTGGTAGAGCTGTAGGAAAACATCAACAAGAGGAAGAAACCTGCAATATCAACATGTAGGAGTGAAAGCAAACAGTAAATTACATATGGTTTTACAGGAAAGCATAACAACAAAGCCCACAGAATTTAAGCCTCCGTGAGAAGAATCCCATCACTGAGGAAGGAACTAACAGAATTCTCTTCCACTTCTTTGGCATGACTACTATGTGCATACTACTTAACTAGGTCATGCCTGGGATATTTTTGGGAATCTTGTTGTTAGAAAATTACACCGAAGGGAATTTTAAAAAGAGCAATTAAAATAATTAGAGAGATGAAGGGATTGATTTATGAGACAAGATCAAAAGATCTGGAATATTAAAACATGTTTCACAAATGCTGTGGAGTTTGGATGACATAATGTTGTTAAGATTAGCACAGACTATTTGGAAAGAGTTTATTCAGTGTGAGATTACGTGCATATTTTGAAACTACTAGAAACTGAAAAAGTGGGAGAAAAAAGGTTAAGGCACCGGTTTTTAAAAAGCTTTGTGCTGAAAATCAAGGGCAAGACCATACCCTCTACAGGTGGATTGGACAGATTAGATAAAGATACCACATGGGAACAATCTTGCACTGGCAAATAGTTGGGACAAAGGCCTTGCACAGTATGCAATAACCTGCACTAGATGTGTGCTTTCAGCTGAATAACTTCTGTTCTTCATACAGGACCACAGCAGGCTGAAATACCAAGTGTTTCAAGTCTCAAGGGTTTTTTTAAGCAGAGCATAATAGCATTTTCAACCACAGGTTCCAAGTTCATCCTCTCTGACTACATCCACCTCTGTTCATTGTTCAGAAAATACTTCACTTACAAATGCCACTACCCAAAGTTCACCTTGGGAATGAAAGTTAAGCCCAACTTCTTCTCATACACAGCTAAGAAATATCCTTTAAGAAAATGATTTTTTTTCCTCATGTTTACTACCTGTTCAGAAATTCATTAACTTCAGGTCCTTCGGAGTCCAGCCTAGGGTTCACTAGGGTTGCTTAACAATAGTAGACTTTTTTCCTGAAAGGCTAAAAAGTTTCTAAAGTGATGATACATTTAAGACAGGAGTTCACAAAGGTTGTGTTAGCCCTTGTTTAGGAATACTTGTATATCTCACAGCTTTATCACTCAGGAATAATGTGGCTATCTCACAATGTGAATTGAAACCTTGAAATTAAACATATCTATTTAAAATATACATACACATGAGTTCTCTCACCATGCCTGGCTCTGTATATTCAAAGTATTGTTAAACATTAGTGCAACACAAATAAGCAGAATAACATGTGCAAACATGTTACCCCATGCTGAAGTGCCTGCTAGAAGATAGTACCAAAATGGGAAAAGCAGGGGCTACAAACAGAAGAGGGGTAGAACTCAATGCAAGCCCCTGAAAGTGCCTTCATCATCTTCACTGTTTATGCATCTAGATCAGTTTTTCCCTAGGAATTTTCTCTTTTTGAACACAGCTCTAGTCCTTAAGTATGTGCTTATCATTGACAGAAGTCATGGTAAACTTTGAGAGGTAGGAGAGGAAAGATAATACTTAATTTTAGAAAAATATTTGTAGGCTGGGATGGGAAAGGGTCTTTTAAGTTAATGGTTGTTTTAGAAATTCTTTGAGGTAATAATGTGGTATCACAATTATGACCAAACATGAAATTCACCACTTTGCAAAACAGCATTATCTTATTATATAAGATGAAATTCATGTTTTCTAGAGGTGAATAACTGTTTAATACAGTTAAGAAAACTAGAACTGATTACAGTAATGAATTTACTTCTTTAATTTTTATTTCTACTTTTGTGCCTGAGCATGTTACTGTTTACTAAAACAAATACAATTTATCTCCCCTCTCTTGGATGCTTTCAATCTAATATGTAGGCTTGCTGGGGCATAGCTCTAGAGGCTTAAAAAAAAAAGATAGAAAACTGTCAGTTTCAAATTAAATTTAGGCAGTGTGGCGGCTACATTGTACTGGAAATTATGAGGAAAACCTCTAACTTTAAAAACAAGCATATTGAGTTCAACAGGAAACTTACTCAGGTAGATTACAAGATGAATAAAGACTCTTCTTTTTTTTTTCTTTTTTTTCTTTTTTTTTTTTTAATTCTGCAAAGAAAGACCCAGGAGAGTCAAATTATATCATAGGATGTAAGAGTTCTCACAGAACAAGAGAACAATTTCAGGAAGTTAGCAAACTCAGATAAGAGTTAATTACTTAAGTAAGTGCTACCATAAATTATAGCAGCTATTATACTCTCTGCTTTTTGAGAACCCTCTGCTGGATTTCAGCCAGAGTGCTGTGTGTGAATCCTTGGGATTTCCTTTGGTCCAAATAGACTCCAGTCTGTTCCTTTTGTGCAGAGGTTATTTACCACAGAGGTGAGACCTCAAGTCCAGTCATCGCAGGATCCTGGTCATCCTGCACATCTTCTTCAGGGACACCTTACTTGTGTTAAAACACTCACTAATCAGGTTTCAATCTTGACAGAAACTAACAAATTATTTTGATAACACTGAGGAGTAGCCACAGAAACCACTGACAGACCCTTCCTTACCTTTGCCTTCCCAGCAGTATCCTCTTAGCTTAGCCCAGGTCATACATCTTAACCTGCACATAAATGGGAGGTTTGGGGTTGGGGTTTTTTCCTATCTGCCAAAATGCCACAGACCTGACAGAGTTTCTTTCTGTGATTCTCTATAGATGTTTGGCCATGTGACAGAATTCCCCAGAATGCCAATGAGTATTTCCTCACCCTCAAACCAAATACAAGGGAAGGCTAGGTGAACACTGCTTTTCCATCCCAACCACAGTCTTGCCTATGAACTCACCACGTGATGCCGCAAAATTTGATCAAGCTTTACCTTAACATCCGTGTCATCTCCCAGAACAGTTATATCCTCTAAGTCCCTCTTGGTGTTTGGAAATAGCCTTTGAGGACCCTGTTTTGTAACTTCTATCCGTTGATCTCCCCTATCAGCTCTTTGTCCCCAGTCATCATCTGATCCCATGGGCGGCTCATCACATGATTCCCAGTACCACATCAGATGATCATGATCTTGGACAGCAACCAAAGGACTTGCCTATCTTGTCCACCTTCTGTCATGCCTGTCACATTGTCTGGAGGCACCTCCTCAGGCATCGATAGGGCTTGCCAGTACTAGTCTTCCTTTATGACCTAAGCTATGGAAGTTACGTCTGATGGCTGCATCAGCTTGTTAGAATTACCTAAACCACTCCCAAGCGGTGACTTACAAAGTACAGGACAGGACCTGTGGTTCACAATCAAAAAAGAACGTAACAGAAAAAATTGGATTCTGCTGCCCCATTTCCCTTCACACAAAGCAGAATGATGGCAAGCTCAGGTGAGGTCATAAAACCAGTGCTGGGGTGGCTGTGTGTGACATGGTTGGGACTTTAGGATAGCACTCGCTCCCACCAGCAATACAACAGAATCATTTTTCTTTACATTAAGCTGGTTTTGGTTGTTTGTTTGGTTTTTTTCTGTTTTCCTTCTGCTTTGTCTGTATTTCCTAATAATTACTGTCACAAAACCAGTAATCCACAGGTTTCCCCTGTTACAGCATCTTATCTATTGATTATAATTTCCCATGGTATGCAGGTGACTTCAGGAAGAGGTTACCCCTAGATATCAAAAAACACTGAACAGGTAAATTCCCTCTTTTTCATCACAGCACTCTGTATCCAGTGGACACCATTCTCCTTCCTTTTGACCTAAGTTAAAATAATGTAAATATTATAGCAAACCAAAACTAACCTGATCAGGGTGAAAAAAATTTTTTTATACCTTGTAAAACTCTTTATATTATGGAAAAATATACATGGAGTTAAAATTTGTAATCCTAGCCTCTCATAACATGAAGAAAATAATATTCTTTCTGATCAAAGTGTTTTTATGGAGGTAGGGAATCCCTGCACAGAGAAGAATGGATGGTAAATTGATTAAAAGTAGGGTAATGAATTCATCCAGGCAGCATGGAGGCAGTAGAACAGATGAGCAAAAGAGAAGCAGTGAAAAAAAAAAGCAACAGTAAAGATGTTTTACCTTAACTAGGCATCAGTAGTAAGTACTTTATATGCATGTTTTACAGTATTATTTCTCATAAAATTGTTCCTTTTAGTTACATTTTTCAATTCTCTTTTGAGTGATGATGCCTCATTATGCACTCTCTGAGAAATTAGTGTGAATTTTATTCTCATATCTGTATTATATATATTGGATTCAGGGCTTCTTGCATGAAATTCTGTTGCCACTGAAGTCAAAGACAGACTTAATGCTCACTTCAAGGGAGCCAGAATGTCAGTATTTGTCTGGTGCACTGCAGACAGGCTTAGACCAATACTCTTTGTCACCTGGTCATTTGACTTTCCAGGCAGAATTGTATGTAACAGCATTCAAAATATAAAACCAAGGAAAATGAACAAAATGCTCAAATACATGCCAATAACTCATACTAGCTACAATTAAGTCATAAACTCAACCCTTCAGAACTCTATAAGGGGTATTACTTTATTGATGAGTTCAACTTTCTTATTATGAGATGAGGCATTACCGTTATGCCTGTCAAGAGAGAACCTTTTGGTTGCAAGTGCAACACAAATCCCAAATCAGAAAATGGTCTCTTCCACAAAGGGATTTCCAGATTAAAGAAAGGTGCCTGTCTAGACAGGCCAAGGTGCCAGTGCATAGCAGCTGCTGCACATCAGGCTCTCCTGTGAGCCCTGGACACAAAGCTCATCTCCTCTAACTCAGATGTCTACAGTCCAGAAGCCTGTATTTGATCTGATTGTCTTCACTGCATTCAGAACCAGCAGAGAGCCAGCTTTAAGATGTAGTTCATCACATCTGCAGTTTAAATCAGAGCAGATAAAATGTGTTCTGCTTCTATCTATGGACAGTTCAGGTGAATTCCACATTTGTGGAGTGCTTTGAACAGATTGAATGAATTCCCTTCTATTCAGAGATACCCTCAACAGGAAATAAGAATTGCCATGTGGGGATGAGAGCTATGATTACTTTTTTTAAAGTTTTCTCCTTAGCAGAAACTTTTGCACAAACGTCTCCATTTTCTATTGTAAATAAGAAACAGCATGTGCTTAGGAAAGAGTGATGAGTTTTCCAAGGGAAAAAACAATACAGTGAGATAATACTGATCAACTCAGCTGGCCATGATCTCATTTTATTGGCTGTCAGACCATCTTTGAGTTCATTAAATAACATCACAGAAAAAAGTTGAAAGGACTTTGTGAAAGGCTTCGTGGTTTTTCACAGTCAGTTCCTCCAGGAAGTTGTCATGTAACATCTAATTATAAATTTTTATGGTTTTTAGATGCAAGATAAATCAAAATGTAGAGTCAAGAATATAATCCAAAGTGGTTGATCTACAGCTCACCTAAGTACTTTCACAATTAGAGCTAAAGTGGATAAAAGAAATTTGGATAAACAGACAAAAGTCTAGTAGTTAATCCTCCAAAACGTGTGTAAAAATATTGACCCTTTTGACAAGGTAATACAATAATAATGTATTGCAATCTGTTACCAAAACTTTACCAGAACTTAATAAAGTAATAATTGGCAGTAATTACAGCAAAGTGCCTTTTGGAATTGACATAAAAATTTTCAGCCTGAAACAGCCTGTTGTAAATATCAGAAAATTTGTGTGTCCTTGCAACCCAGAAGATTGTCAGATAACATATACTGATTGTAGAAGTTAGTCCTCACTGGTACCAGCTCAGTCTTTACTAAAGTGTCTCAGCTGATGCTTTGACAGAAACTAGAGCAGTAGGTTAGGAGTCAGGAGATCAGTGTTTTAATGCTTCAATTGCTAATGATTATTCCACCCAAAAAGAGGTGATAACAGTACTTTCTTTCTCTATTAGTTTGTACACCCATGAGGATGAAAACTGTTTCAGCTGTAACATTTTAAAAAAATAAAAATTCAACAGGTAGCTCTAAATTCTTTTTGTGAATAATGTATATGGTATTCTAGACAAATTTTCCATAATGGTTCTTTATTACTTGCCTTATACTATCTGAGCAATTCCTTGCACAGTCTTTAATATATTCTCCAGTTATTTAACAGGTTGGTTTAGGTTTCTTTTTTAGGTTTCTCTCTTTACTCTGTTAATTTTAAAGTGAAGGCACTTCTGATGAGCACAAAATGGCATGTAAAGATATTGTCAATGAGTGAGCAGTTGTTCAAGAGATAACAAGTAGCTTCCTTAGAGGTTTTGGCTGCCACACTTATATAATGACTCTTATTGCCAGCAACATTAATCCAGAATACAAAAAAATCAGAAAAGTAATCAGATAGGAATACTTACCATATGCAAAGTTCAAATGTAGGTGGTTTTTTTTCTTCCCAGCATCAGAATTCTGGAAGGTTTTCTTCAAAGCAGTGAGAGGTGAAAGTCTGGAGAGGGAAGGTTTTCAAATTTTTAAGGGGATTTCCAATAGAACCTGCAGCTACTAGAAACACCTGAGGATAATTTTCAAACTTTTGAGTACTGTATCTATTTTGACTTTTGGGCTGAAAAGAAATGGGTGAAAAGAAATGCAGAATTGAAGAAAGAGACAGAGCAAAAGGATGTCTTATACAAAATTCAAATCATCATTAATTTCCTCTGTCTGGACAATATTGGAAGCAAAAAACTCCCTTGATTAGAGTTACGTCAAAGCATAGGCACTGGAGATCCCAGTTGCTTCAGTAGACAAAGATTGTTCAGCTACACAAAGGAAGGCTATTCATACAGGGTTCTGTAAACTAAGGACTTCAAGGATTTTATGGAATAACATGCAATTGTATTTTCTTTATTTTAAAGTTTATCAATTCAGGGTCTTACTATTATGAGTGCATGAATCCTGAAAAAAAAGCAAGTAGATATTTTGTTTCCTGTCCTTTACTAATCCCAACTTTACTAGCATGACATGAAAAAATAAAAATATCCGTAATAGGTAATGTCATTAGAATTTCTGATGTGCAAACATTTTAATTTTTCAATTAAGACTTGATAGAAAGGTTGCTTTTATGACCTAAAGCAAGTGGTGGTTAATTTAGTTTGGTCTGGCTCCTATGCTTTCAGTGTTTTGGGATTGCTACTATGCAGGGGTTAAGCTGTAAGAAGAAAAGAATGTATTGTCATACCTGCAGGGTACTAGAAATCCTGGTTAGGTTTCTCTTCTGATCTAGGCAGTGATATGGTGGCCTTGTTTTTGTACTCTGATGAATTCAAGCTGCTGTGCTCTGAGTGCTCACTACATCCTGACCTTTTTTCTATTTCGCCCAGTTTTCACGGGCTACATCTGTCATAATCAATGATACTGTGTTTCATTGTGCCGAAAGAGCTCAAGTCTTGCCAGTGCCAAAAGACATGGATTCAAAAAGATATTTGAGAATGCTGAAATGAAACTCTTGGATTATATTTTCTTCCCGATTCCTGTTTTAAATTGTGCACTATTGTATTTCTCTTCATCACATACTCAAACTGACAGAGCCCCATGTAACAATAAACAGTACTGAACTGCCAGCCTTTAACTTTTACTGTTTGCTTAGGAAGTGTGCAGGAACTAATGAGAAAGTGTATGAATTCATTTTTTTGACCAACGAATGCTGAATAACAGATTTTGCAATAAAATGGCTCAGGAAAAGACAAGATACATTTTCTGTGTGACAGCCACTTTTGGGTATGTCAAGCAAAGCTGTAAAACTTAACCTTAACCAGTATGTCATGCAGATTTCTTGGAACAAATTATGCAGTTGCCTGACTCCATTCTTTCAGAAAAATTTTCCACAGATTTTATTGCACACTGACATGGTTTCTCTGTGGCACTGAGAGCTGCTGACACAAGGAGCCCAGGGCTCTCCTGGTGGATGGGACCAGTTATCCTTTGTGTTATGGGCAGCTCGGTGCAGCCAGACACAGCGTGGAGCCTTTGCTGGCTGCAGCTCTGCAGGAGTGTAGGAGCAGCACCCAGCTCTGCCTTCCCACACACTGTCCTGCACTGAAACTATGCAGATGGATTAAAAGACTCGGCCCTAAGAGACAACAGCTTATCCCGGCTTAAACCAGGCTTGAGTACTGATGTCGGGGTCCCTCTGATCTGCAGGCACGGTGCTTGCTGTAGTGCTTCCTAGTGGTGTGGAAACAAGTCCCGTGGGATCCCATGGGAGGGGCTGCAATGGAGCTGCAGGAGGCAGCCAAGATTGTCAGAGGAAATGCTAGTAAGCACCTTACTCTTTAAGTATTCTGCTTCCCTGGAAGTGTGTTCTTGTCAGCATTTCTACTGTTGGATCCCTTCTAGTTATGAGACCACATGATTGTGGTTTTGCTGGGTAAACCCAAGGGACTCTGAAAAATTTCTTTGATTTCTGGACAAGACAGCAAGCCCATTATTGCTATGCATATAGGACTGTTTAGACTACTGACCACTTGGCAACAAATTGACTTTACTTTCTATTAGATTTCTTTGAGGTGCTGGAGTGAGTCCAGAGAAGGGAAAACAGAGCTGGTGAAGGGTCTGGAGCACAAGTCTTATGATGAGCATCTGAGGGAGCTGGGGTTTTTTAGCCTGGAGAAAAAGAGACTCAGGGGAGACCTTGCTCTCTTCAACTACCTGAAAGGAGGTTGTAGCCAGGTGGGGGTTGGTCTCTTCTCCCATGTAGCAAGTGACAGGACAAGAAGAAATGGTTTTGAGTTGCACTAGGGGTGGTTTAGATTGAATATTAGAAAAAATGTCTTCACTGAAAGCATTGCAAGGCATTGGAACAGGCTAGCCAGGGAAGCGTTGGAGTCACCATCCCTGGAAGTGTTCAAAAAACATGTGAGTAGGGCACTGGAGGGCATGGTTTAATGTTGAACATGGTGGTGACACTAGGTTGATGGTTGGATGTGATATCTCAAAGGTCTTTTCCGGCCTTAACCATTCTATAGTTTTCCTATTGTTTTTCTTTCTCATTCATTAATAATATCAAGCTAAAAACACAGTATTTTTTTCCCTGTGTTTTGTTCAAAATGTAAATGGTACTTTTTGATGGGAAAGAAACCATAGTTTTCTGCTTGTAGGCAATATTTCTGGTCAAATTATATGTAGTGAATAGCATTAGCTTTAGGCTTACTTCTGTTAGTAAGCCTCACTTCTACCTTTATACTAATTAATGGAGCTCAGCTTTAAGGGACAGTGCACATGTTACTGCCAGAGCAGTCCTATTCATAGGACATCCATCATGCATGGCATATTCCATTGCCTGGCTTATGTGCAGTCTGTCTGAATGGTAGCCTCCAGTAACACATTTACAATATATCCTGTTGAAAACAACACAGAACTCTATTTATAAACTGCTTAGGAGTTAAATGTCTCATAAATGTTCCAGCCCTTAAAAGCAAGCATTCTCATTTCCAATGTATTAGTGAAATGCACACATTTATTCGCAAATCATTCTGTGGGCTGGTTTTATCAATTCTAAACCAGCTGAATCAATGACATTTTCTCCCTTCACCTGGCTTTCAGTCAAGCACACAATCACTTTCCCTGTGTGCCTTGAATGTTTAATTGGTAAACACTGCAGGATAATATTTAACTACAAATACAAATCTCTATCATTACTGCCATGTCATAAACACATAGGGAAATTCCAGTTTAATTTTCTGAAATTGCTTGCTTGCAGCACTAAATATGTGGGATTAAACTGACTTTGAGGGAATGCTAACCGAGAAGCAATAAGATGCTTTTGGCCCTGTGCTGTTTCTGAAGGCTTTGCAAAGATGCTATCATGCAGCATTTCAGTCATGGCAGGAATGAACTGGAAATTTCCTGAGAAGAGGTGGTGGGTAGGTAAAAGGTTGCTATAAAACCTTAAACCTCCCCTAAGGTCATATTGCAAGCTGCTTGAAATAACAAATATTAAAAACATGTAATGCAGCTGTGGTGTAAATACAAAAAGTGCTGCATGAGTAAGAAGATAAAGAAATAAAAAACCCCCAAAATATGAGATACCTCTGAATGAAGGAGAAGCAATGGCTATCTATACGACCCCTCTTTAATCCTTACACTCTTTCTGCAGTTTCAAGCCCGTCATCTCTCTCATTCCCACTTTCAACTTCCTGTCTCCTCAGTTCCATTCTCTCTTCTTTCTTTCCTGTGATCATCACTTAAAATCTTCACTTGTTCTTCAGTGCTCTCCCAATGATTCCCCCTGTTAACTTGGTTTTTATTTTGCTGCATGCTACTCCAGACCTGCTTCTGTCTATAGCTCTTTGATACTTAATTTACCTTATTATCTTTCATTTATCTTAGCATCTTTATGTTATTTAGAAATCAGCAGCTTTCTCCGCATTCCCATTCAAACTGCACTTCTGCCCAACCTGCTCTGAATGCAGCACTGTTTGTTCTCAGTGCTTCTTCCTTTCTTCTTCTCCTAAATCATACTTGATTCTGTTTGATACTGGTCATTTGCATCCCCTCCTGCTGAGTCCTTTGTATGAGGTTCATTCCATCAGTTTCTGATTTCTCTGCTGTCTACAACTGCCTTTTCTTGCTCTGTTTGCACTGTTGCTGACTTCCTGACTGAATTAATTTTCAAAATGCCTCCTGCTGTTGGGGTTTGGACTGTGTGACAGGGATCATGTTTAAAACCTAGTATCTCTTTTCTAAAAACCAGTTTTTCCAGTGCACACTACTTTCAAACCATCTTTGTATCAGTACCTGGAGTCCCTCTCTCCAAAGAGAGTTATATTCTCACATCACTGAATTCAAAAAGGGAGTTTCTACATGGGGAATTTATGATCCAAATACTGAAAATAAAAGGGATCAGCAAATCACCAAAACATTATTGCTCCTGAAAGTTGAATTCAGATCTTGTAAAACTTAGTTCAGTTTGTTAATGGTGGAAATATTCTGTTACTCAAACCATCATCTTCCTGGTTGTCCAAGAAGCAAACCCAAGCCTGGCCAGATGTGGAGATTTCCTCAGCACCTGCCGTGGTTACTCAGTGTCACATTTAAGGTGCTGCTGATTTTGATGACAGATGCATTGCAGGCTTCCCTGTGAAGCGCAGTCACCCAGTAGAATCCAGTCCAAGGCACTAAACCAGGCTGCTATTATTTCAGCTGTCCAGGAAACTAGTGTGATTGTGTGTGACAACATGGTTAGTGCCCTTACTAGCACCTGTCTTCAGTTTTTCCCACCATTTTATTCTTTCTTTCAGTGGGAAGTAAATCAGAGTCACAGGTACAAACGCAAATGTTAGTGTGTGGTAAGCAATGGTTCTGGTTGGCTCTTCTAAAAAGACTTAATTTTCTGTTCTCTTGCACTGGAAAACAAATCCTTTAGATTGAGAATTCTAAAAATGTATCCAGATTCAGTAGTCACTTTCCAGAATCTTGGCTGCATCTTTACATGATGCATGTAATGCTTATTCACTGTAAAAACGTCTTTCTTCCTAAAGCAAATCAGTCTTCAACGTGAATCCAGGTTTTTCCCTAATATCTCTAATGCCCTCAAGGGAGATAAAGCATTAAGCAATAGATTGTATGAAAGTATGTAACCTGGTATATATAAGCTAATAATCTCTGGCCAGAAGTGCAGCCTTTCAAATAGTTGCCACAGCTGGCAAACTGAACATAATTACGTAGGGAGTCATCATTCTCTATGCAGTCCTTGTCAATTGTATCACCACAGTCATTTCTTTTAAAGACATGTAAAAACCAGAAAGTCTGACAAATGTATTTGCTAATTAAGTCCCCAGCTAAATCAAGAGTAAAAACACAGATGCTGTGCTCTTCCTTTGCTTCCTCCTGACTACACAGGAATGGCTTGTTGAGAAATTATCACTTTTTCATTTAAAACTCATGTATTACTGACAAAGCAAAGGCAGGCAGATACTAGTAACTCTGCAATGTGGTTCTGGACTTGTTTGAAGTCAAAGTGAGGAGGTGGGAGAGGTGCTGGGAAAGGCAGGAGGTAGAAAAAATACAGGTTGTGAATTCAGTGTCAAACTGGTAATCATAGAATCATAGAATGGTTTGGGTTAGAAGGGACCTTAAAGATCATCTCATTCCAACCCCCCTGCCACAGACAGGGACACCTCCCACTAGACCAGGTTGCTCAAGGCCCCATCCAGTCTGGCCTGGAACACTTCCAGAGACATCCCCAGCCTGGACAACCTGTTCCAGTGCCTCATCACCCTCACAGTAAAGAATTCCTTCCTAATGCACAGTCTAAATGTGCCCATTTGCAACTTAAACCCTTTTCCCCTTGTCCTGTCACTGTGTGCCCTTGTGAAAAGTCCCTCTCCAATGAATGAATGTGGCAGTCGGCTGTGACAGGGAAGTTGTATCTCTAACTGGCTTTCCAGCCTTGAGGCTTGATCTCGGCAGAAGATAGAGAAAAGGCCGGTGAATAGTTCTGAAGGTAAAAAGTGATTATTTACAACTACAGCAGCAGAGATGTACGGTGTGGGAGGTGGACAGGGATGATGTGAAACCACACATGTAATTGAGAATGCCTGTCTTCAGGCATACATTTGGCTTATTTCTAAGCCTCTTCTAGATAGGTTGATTTCTAAATCACTATCTTCATCATTAGCACTTTTAAGCATTATTGTTTACTTTTGAAACTCTTTTCATTGTAACTGTTACTTTAAAAAATAAGAAGAGATCGATAGTTCCAGATACCTAGCAATTTAAATTATTCATCATCATGTTTCAGTAATCTCAATGACACACACATATGTAAGAAGAGATATTGTGTTACTAGACTAAAATATTTTAAAATTGTGAATGATTAAGACCAATACTTACAGTTTTTAGAACATGTTCTAAAACATTCTCTAGAGGAATGTGGTGTGTGTGAATAAAGACCTTTTGAGTACGGTAATCAGCCACAAACCAGTTTATTCACACAAAGCTTTTTATTCATAAATGTGCTGTGGACCAAAGAAAGAAAGAGGAAATGAGGCAGTGTAGAAACCAACACTCATTATTCTGTGCAGGTGCCCTGAGCAATCCTATCTATTAATGCAGTCCTTCTGCAACATGGCTGTGGAGCAGGCTGTGCCCAGGCTGCTCACCCAGGCTGGATCTGTAGTATGTTGGGTGAGAAGCAGCCCCAGAGCCTGGTGCTCCTCAGATGGCTTATCTGTGGGGGTATATCTGTCTTTATTAACTCTAGAGAGAGGCTAGGGTGACTTTCCAAATGCCTAAAGCAAGTGACTCAAGCTAGGTGGGGTTCAATCCCTGGATTCCTTGCCTCATAGCAGCAGCCTGTTCAATCAACAGACAGCCTTGAAAGCTTGTTACAGCCCAAAGCAAAAAAACCTTCCAAATTCCATTTGATTGCTACATCCTTATGCTTCAATACAAAATAACTTTTACAAGATGTGCTTGAAGAATAGGGCTATGTTTTACACTGCAGAAGAGCTTTGCAAAATGCATTAACTACATCAAGAGAAATCCCTTCCTTCATTCTGTAAGTTTAAGCAACTGTTTTCCTCCTTCAGTAGGTCCAATTCTAACACTGTTCTTTAGGCCATGCTGCTTTATTCTGTATTACTTTAACACTTGATATTCCCCCCCCCCCCCCCCGCCAATATAGGGCCAGGATGTTTCCCACTAATGTCACTGTAGCCAGATCACGTCTGTGGTGAATGAGGATGGAAGAAAGGAGTCCTTCACATTTTCATATTGATACCAGCCTCACTACTCGTGCGTAACTTAGTTCTGTTTTCACATGCATATCATATTCAGGGTCTACTTCAAGGACTCCATTCAATTTGGACCTGCAATTTCCTGGTATCAGGTCTAATTGTCTGGCTGCAGCATTAGATTTCATAGGACAGCATTCCAAAGCCTGGGATGCGCAAGCAAAAATTTCTAATTTCAGATGCCTGACTGACTAATAATTTAAGCTGTTCTTAAGACAGCTGGCTTTCCTTACAGCTAGACAACAGCAAGCTTTCATCAGCACCAAACTGGTGCTGATACAGCAAGGTCAAACATTTGGAGCAGTTGAAGAGGAGACAGCCCATTTCAAAGCTCCTTTGTTCATAAGTTTCCATGGCCCAAGCTGCACACTTCCTAGACTTGGAAGAAAGTTAAAATGTTTTTTTAAACATTGAAAAGGTTATTTCAGCAAATACTGTAGAAAAGCAGAACAGCTTTTCAAATATTAAGGCATTTTTATTCTTTAAAATGAAAGCATTTTCCCCCAAAGCTTAAAATTGGCAGCATCTCTTTAACATTCCTCTCCAGCAAGAAAACACCTCATTCTTATATGTTTTGTATGCATCTGCAGATATAGCAAAGATTAAAAAAACCCCAACAACCAAGACACAATTTAAAACATTCCTAGAAACTTTGTGGCTCTGTCCTGGAGATTTTAAGTAGGTCCTGGCCAAGACCTGGAACTCACCTATAGTATTACATAAACTGTCCAGTGGTTCACTAACAGACACTGCATGGTACCCAGGCTGTTTCCCATCTGCTGTATCCTGCTCCCACCCCTGCACACAGCATTTTCAAGACAGAATTAATGGGATGCTGGATTTAAAAAGTCCTCACTGAAAGCGAGTGCCATTGCCAGACCCCAGCCTGGGTGTTGTACCTGAGCTCTTCTGCTGCCAGGGCTGGGCACGTGCAGAAGAACTTGGGGCTATTTTGGGTAAAAATCTGAGCTTGTTCTGGAGGACCTTTGGCCTCAGGGCAAGAAAGGTCTTAATGGTAGAGCTTAGTGAGCTCTACTGGCCCAAGTCCCTGCTGAGGACTGCAGGTGCCTTTCTGGGGCTGGCCCTGATGGGTGCTGCAGGTCACACAGGGAAGCACAATGGGATGGATTCCTGTCCTGCAGGGTGGCCTCACTGCCCAGCCCCAGGCAGAGCTGCTCAACCATTTTTCTTCACTGCAAGTTGGTTTTATGGACCTGACAGTGCCACTTCACTGCAGCCACAGCCTGTATGGTTCACAGCCTTCTAAGGCCGCTATCATTATTCTTATCTAAACTGATGCTAGTGCAGGCCAGCAGAAGTTAACCAAGTGCTTATCAAATTCATATCTCTGTGTATACACAAACCCATGGCAGAAGACAAGAGGTTTATTTTGCCTTTTAACTCCTTTTTGATCTAGAAGAGTGCCTCCATTTAAGGGACTTTCCCCCTCAATTTATTTACTTACTTGTAATTAATAATAAAAATTATTATTTTTTAAACTTGAGTGACCATTAATTTTCTGGATTATTTTTGCTATTTTACATCAGCATATGACAGGTTTGGTTTCATGACCACATGTATGAAAACAGAGTGATTTAGACACTTAGTATCACTTTGTTAAATGATGCAGTTTGTTTTACACCACCATTTACACGTGCTAAAAAAGAACCCCTCTAAGTAACCCTGTAAGTGAAAGCTAAAACTTTCTCTTCAGAATGGCTTTTGATATTTTCAATCAAAATAATAAAAAAAAAAGTTTAAAAAAATGTGCCATTCCAGTTAGTTAAAATCTCAAGTGAAAATTAGGTTTCTGCATGCTTATGAAAAATTACCATTTGATAATATGCTGAAGTTTTCACAACAATGACAGTAATATTTTAACTTCTGGTTCAGCTACATTTAATTGCAGAGGTCAATGGTACACAGTAAGGTTAACTACTGAACTGCTCTTCTACTTAGGAGTACCTTTGAATATAAATGCTGGCAAAATAACCAGATCCTTCATATATGACAAAAAAATCGTATCTGTGTTGGTTCACTAAATGAAACAGTGAATTCTGTTGTAAAAATCACACTATGCAAGTTTTGCGTAGCCCATTTTTCCTTCCTTCAGCACTGCAGCACGTTGAGCACTGCAAGTGCCTCACAGAACATTTCCAGGTAATAAATTCAAGCATCTAATAAAAAGCAGTAAACAGTCAAAGTGAAAAAAAAATTAAATTTGTTGGTGGTAAAACCAGTGGTAAGTACCCAGGAATTTGTGGTTTATAATGCACATTCATAATCTGTCTTTGTTGATTTTGCAGCAATGACAGAGATACAGGTGGTTTGGCCAAGTATCTGCCAGTTATTCAAATAGCTGCAGGAATGAAAACAAAGCCAAGGGGCAAAACATTAAAAAAAATTATTTTCTTAATAATTGCATCTGTAAGGTTAACTCCTGCTGAAGGGGGAATGTGGAAACAGGAGGAGAAAAGTTCTGACTTTGCAGCCAGACTACCTGAAAGTCAGATTGGTCCTGATCCTCAGTCAGGGAGAGGGACACGACTTCAAAGTCTAAACACCCTGAACTGCTGTCCAGAAGGACAGGCTTTTATTGCCCCTCTGATCTTACCACCAGTGTGTTTCTACCAGTGATGGAAGTTTGTTAGTTCTAGTTGCAGGTCAGGTCTATAAATGCTTCAATGAAAAAAAAGAGTAGTAAAAATGCTTATTGTGGAGTTATTAATGATTCTGTAAATGAACAAACCACCTCTATCAGTCCCTTCCCTGATTTTATCCCGTTATTAGCTGTGTCATAATTTCTTTTCTTCTGCGAGTTAAAAAGCCAGACAAATCCACAATTGTGACACTTGGCTGAGATAATCACAGTCCCCTCACACAGCCTCGTCTCCACCTGGTGCCTCCACAGCTTGAGACTGATGGGATTTTCCTTATAAATCAGCCTTCCTTTTTCTTGCTGTAGGTAAGGCAGCAACACTAATTTCTGCTGCTTCCAGGTCTAAGGTCAGTGCAGGAGGACGATGCATGTATTCTGCTAGCCTGACTTTTATACAACAGTCTGGATCACACTATTCTGCATAAACAGAAAAGCTTAGATGAATTTTATGTCAGATATACTCACTCAAAAAGTCTACTGTAATTCATGAGCCAAAAAGAAAAAAACGCAAGGAAGAAAAGGAGTCTTGTTTGGCTTGATTTGTGGCCCACGTGTGAGCATCTGATGTGATACAAAATGCCCTCAGGTACCTTTCCAAGTATCCAGCAGCTGGTCCAGGATGTCTTTGATCTCCAGTAGGGCCTCACCCACATCTGCCAGCCCCATGTGTAGGTCTTAGAAACCGTAAGAATTATCCACCAGGAGACAAAAAGAGACAAGTGGGGGATGAGTTTCAAAACGTTGTTTCAAGGCAGATTTTTAGCCTAAGAACGCCTTAGGATATCTCAGATCACACCAGATGCATGCGTGGGCAACTGAATCAAATTCAGTTGGTTCGGAGAAATTAAAAAAAAGTATCTAGTAATATCTTAATAGAGGTCCTCAAAGAGGCATGAAAGGGAAAAGGACAGGAACTTTTGTAATGCAACAGCAAATAAAAAGGATGACATTAAAAAAAAAAGAAGAAGGGAAAAAAGTGTTTCAGTTTGAAAGATTCCTCTGAGGGGGAAATAAAAAAGGATGTATGACCATGTGTTTTCAAGACAGGCAGAAGTGGCAGTGACATAGTATTCAGCCACTAATACATTTGCAAAGAACTAAAAAGAGGTAGAACTAATCATAAATGTAGAGAATATGATACATAATTAGTGAAAATATCCAATTCTATTTCAACACCACCAGAGCCTTAAAAGTATCAAAGCAAACACCAGACCCGCATCTCTCTGAGGTAAAAAAAAGGGGAAAATTTTAGTCTAGCTACACTAGTCTGTGTGCTTAGTCCTCATAAATTCTCATAAGTGGGTGAATTCTCCCACCATAACATTAAAATCAAACCTTAAATTGTACTTTGTTGTGTAGGTTACATCAAAAGATCATAAAAATACTTTAAAAAAGTATTTGAGGTCAGTGCATACAAATCTACTGCAGATGTTTAGGAATGCTTCTGCTTGGTGGCTCAAACTGGCATGATGAGAGGAAGAATTATATTTAGCTTTCTATATAAAGTTACCAGCAATAAGACTCATAGATACAGGATTTCTTTTTAAATCTTACCCTGAAATTACATTAGTGAAGAAGGAAATGTTCCTCAGGATGACACTAGGATGTAATTGATTGTTTTTTCAGAGTACAAGAGGAACATACCTAATCACAGTAAAGGATAACATTTTCAAAACCAACTGAAAAACCTGAGAACTCTCCTAAAAGCTTACATGCTTCAGAAAAAAAAAAAAAAAAGCTATTGTCTCTACCTTTAACATGGGTAAGAGGAAAAAAAAAGGCATTTCCTCATGCCAGAAGAATGCAATTCAGAAAATTGCAAAAACTGCATAGCAACCTATCTGGGAAATCCTACCAATGTGTCCAATCTGTGCTTTGTGCCCATTTCTCATAGTAATCTTTTCTCTGGGAACAAAGCCACAACTGCTGAAACAGCTCTGCTTGTATAAAGTAACAGAGTGTCCAATAGGCAACAAAGGACAATTTAGTTCTCAGAACAAATAACCTGGCTGGCTCCAGATGAGCTCGCTTGAGAAACAGAGCAGCAACGCTGCCCTCTCCAACCAAGCTGAGGCACCCGGTTAGGCTGAGCCAGTGCAGCCCAGACACCCCCTGGACACCAAAGGAAACCTGTCCAGAACCAGCCAGGGAATGTGCCCAGCTCTGGGCTGGCCCAGATGAACAAATCAAAGGTAGTGAGATGGAAATTCACCTGTGAAAATCTGACATCTCAGGTTCTTCACACAGGACTGGCCAAAGCAGTGGTTTCGCTTACCTTGACAGTGACCTCCTGTATCAAATACTTCAAGTATTACTGTGATAAACTGATAAATAAGGGAAAGTAAAGTGATAGTTATTATGTTTAGGAGGTGGTCAGACACGAAAAAGGATGGTGTATCTTGTTGGTATGCAGAAAGAGAATATAAATCACATATGAAGAGAATGAGAATATATGAGAGAATATGGCAATTGCCACTAATAAGGAATTATGTCACTCTACCTTATTTTTAAAAACAGACTTAAGCACATCAACAATCAGACAATGAATTTATTTGCAGGATACATTTATCATACATAGAAAACAATACTTATTGTTTGGTTAATTAAATAGAGAAAAAAGGCAAAACAAAATTACAATACATTATTCAGTGTTCCATATATTTGTTAGCTGACATTTTCAAAATGAAGCTTTCTTTTTTTTTTCCTTTTTTTTAAAAAAAAACATGATCAGGAACAATGCATAGTAGGAACAAAGGGTCTAGAAATCTAACATTCCACAGCTGTGAGTCAGTGTGAAAAATAAGGCCATGTAGAGGAAAAAAAAACCCACAGTGAATTTCTAAACAATACATATTCCACTGACAGGCTTCAGATAAGATCAACTGAGTATATGAAATCTAAAAACAATGTTATGTAAGGAAAAGATGAATTTAAAATATTAACGAACAACTTGGAAATACACTTTTCTAGTGATGGCTTGGAAATGGCCTCCAAACTTTCAACCTAGCATCAATGAAGATCAGTTATACTATGATGCTGCAAAAACCATCCCAGGACGAACACCTAGAGGTGAGAAATACCCAAGTCCATTTTACAAGATAAGCTACAACTACCCATGCTGCTTATTCAGCTCATATTTATTGAAGGAATGAAAAGTGTTAAGAAAAAAGTTTGATCATCAGTCACTGAATGGTTCAGTGAAGGGCTGGAAAACATATCTTCCTGCTCTGAAATGTTAATTACAAGTTCTTTTCAGGTTTCATGACAAAGTAAACGGAATGAATGGAATTGCAGTGTCACATCCTGCTCTTTGTTCCTGTCCTTTCACACCGGGTCAACAGTGTGAAAGTTTCATAAAGCTGCCATAAACTGAAGTTCTTCACTGCCTCTAAACACTGTCATCTGCTCTTCACATGATGGAGTGGATGAGCCCAAGGACCAGGAGTCACAGGGCTACTGTTTTCTGGCAGTCCCCAGTGCAATGTTCCCAAATGCTGCACTGATGCAGGGTGTGTACCCCAGGTAACTCAGCCACATTAAATAACCAATCAACAGAAAGCGTTACATGAAATTCAGGATAAAAAAGGTATAAAATATTTGCCAATATTGGATCTTACCTGTGTTGACTCAAGATTCCTTACTCACAAGATTACAAGAACAAAGCTGAGGAAAGACTGGTTGTGGAAACTACCCTGAATGAAGGCGTACAGAATGCGTATTTTACAAATAACTACTTACAGCTAGACTTTAGATATAAATACAGACTAGGCTATATGAAACTTTACAAGCCTTCTTCATCTGTCATTAGTGATATCCAGATCTGTACTGATCTCTGAATTTGTAAGACATACATAATTTATTTTAAAAATATTCCTACAGGTCACCCTTTGACGTCATGTAAAATGTATGGGAAGCTATGGGAACGCTGGGATTGTGCTAATTTGAACAAAATATATCCTTATTAAAAGAAAGCTGAAACACCCAATCTGCCATGGAGAGCTCTGTCCTGAAAACTATTTCTTCAGTATGCTCTACACAGTCTTGTTCATCCCAGTTATTCAGAACAGCACAAACAGCAGCAGTAAGAGAGTGATGCATTCCAAGGCTGACCTCTTTTAGTGGCCCTGAAAAAACTGTGTTTACCATGCTTGTAGCTGAGGCTTCACAGAAAGTAAGAACCATATTTTAAACATCAGCTGAACAAAACTCATGCAGCTGTGGTTACATCATGTCCCCATCACTTGCCTTCTGTTAATAAAGAAATTAAGAATTGCTTATGGGGGAAAAAAACGTAAGTTTCTATTTTCAAACCCACAGAAAACCATAGAGAGAATTCACAGAGAGAAGGAAAAAGAAAAACAAAAGCCCACATTGCAGAATATGGAGGACTGCTGTAAGTTTTCCCTAAAAAAGCATTAATACTTCCTATGGCTATGTATGTATCTGTTATACAAATGTATGTATACACACATATCCACAAATGCAGAATTATCACTGAAAGAATCAATATCAATATCGTTGGTTTTTTCCTTCTAAATAAATAGGATGAGTTAACAAATTTTCCACTGTGGCTCATAATTTGGGATGACTAATCTGCAAGTTTGTCTACACTTTTTCTAGTGAAGCCTCTTTCATTTAACTTGTACAGAAGCAAGCTGGTTTTAATTTCCTAAGTTAGCAAAGAGCATGTAACAACCCCCATGGAAGGAGTTTGCCATTTCCATGTCATATCATGCATTATCAGAACATGCTATGTAAATACTTGCTGATATAAAAATTTTAATAAAAAACAAGGTAGAACAATGATTATAATTATGGAATTCTTCTGGAAATTTTCAAACAAGAGCTAAGTATAACATTTCTGAATATTAGACATTACTTTTTCCATCTGATACAGATTTAAAATGCATAGTATATACATAAATAGTAGCAGCCATCCAATCTTTAAGAGTGCTGTGTTTTATAGTCCAGTCAATATGCCCTATAATTATATTGATGGACTCTGTATTAAAGATTCTGAGGGGCTAGTTAGACTAAGATGTAGAAGGATTTAATTTTAAGGAAAGACTTCCTTTCTATTTTTACAAAAACAAAAGACACATCAGAAATACTCCAGTAAAAATCCAACACACAAGGATTACTCTGTACTTTTGTGTTTTCTCTTGCTAAAAAAATGAGCAAAACCCCAGGAAAAATCCTCCCAGTAAGTGTATGTATGGTCCATGCTTATCAGAATGTAATCCATGTGTTAGGATTATGGAGAATGAAATGGATCCACTGAACAACTTCTTCTTCAGAGAATGGTCCAACCTACCTATTACCTTTGACTACACTAATCTAAGATGTGCTGGGTCACCATTCATACTCAATTTGCTTAAAGTCTTGTTTTGAAGTACCTGTACATACCTAACTCAACCCTTACTCAGTAGAATTTTAGCATATGGAGAAATGGACTCATGAGTTATTTTTAAGCACTTCTAGTACTCTCTCTTCCATACAAGATATCTAGGGTCTTTACAGTGCACTAGTGTTTCTGTTTTGCTAAAGCCATGACCAATGTCTTATCCACCCTCTTCTTGCTTATGAGGTTTGAGACAGACTGAAGTTCTACTTAGTAAAACTGCGGCTTTTTTACTTTTTCACTTTACTCAGTGACTGTGTAAAGTAAACTGGCTTTAGCTTCATTTGATAAAGCTTCATGTTTTGGTAGCACAATAAATAACCAGGAACAGCCTGCCAGCCTCATTATAGAAGACGAAATTTGTGCATGTCAATTCAGAAGCTTTGGGTTTTTCTAAATCTATTGCCTACGTCTCCATGAGAGGCACTATGCTAAAGGATTGTTCCAAGCCACTGCAGACAACATGAATAAGTAAATATCAAACTTGACATGTTTTGAAAGTAAATATCCTGCCTTGCTAAATTACATTAAACTTCCAAGTGCAAATTAATTTTTTGGAATGCAGATTGGATGAGACAGAGGAAAGTGTCACAGAGCCATTGAAAGGAAGAGCTCAGATCAGCAAACAGCCACTGAGGCAAGAGAGCAGTCTGGAAGAGAGCCTTAGAGCCAGGCCTTGTGCAAGGGCCAGGCTGCTCCTGCACTCCTGTGCAGAGGGATGGCAGTGGCCCACCAGAACAGCTACTCTGAAACCTCTGTATGTTTCCAGGAGTGATGACAAGTTAGACTTACAGGGTATAGTTTGTTTTTTCTTTCTTGCACCTTGTGTTACTTTTAATGGTCCCCAGAGGGATGAGCTCACACCAGATTGGAGGATTTACTCTCTCCTACCAGGACCTGTCCCAATTTGCCTGGGTTGAAATGACTGAAAAGGAGAGGCACAGGCCAGCCACCCCACAGAGGTGAACTTCAAGGGCCCACCCAGCCTGTGGCAGCACTGGAAAGGGATGTAAACCAGCCAACAAACAAATAAACAGGGTCTCTCATTACTGCTTGCATCATCTTAAGAAAGGAGTGCATCTTAAGTGTGAAAGCTGCTGTGTAAAAGTACACATCAGTGGGCAAATGCAAACATCAGTTACGAATCTGTGCAGTAGCACCAGGAACTGGGCTCAGCCCCACTTTGAAATTACCCAGACTTTCACCTCAAGTGCCAAAAGAATCTATTTTACCTGGTCATGGATGTTTCAGTACTCCCTGCAAGCCAGGATCCATGAGCTTAGGCTCCACTTCAGTTCCTGATGGAAAGGCTATTTCTGTAAAGGAACTCTGAGCTGCAGCAGCTCCTATGGGGAGCACTGTATGAGGCCTAAGTTGCAGGGTATTTTTCTAAAGTTTCCTATTTCAAATATTGAAGCTCTGGAACTAAAACATTTTTGTTTAACTATCAGCCTATATTGAGGCAAGGCTCTGACTGAACCTGATTTATATAAACTAGGCAATGTATCACAGGAGGACAAGACATTCAATATATCCTACTGGGTACAAAATACTACAGACTTGAAGGGCTTCAAAGCATGTCAGTCATACTTCAGTCAGTAAAATACTGACTGTTCTTCCACTGTTCAATTAAGAACAAGGATATGGTCTCTATCCATCTCAGAAAGCAAAGACAAATGTTTAAATACTTGAAGTCACAATTATATTCTTCCTCTAAATAATTCATATATAAGACCAGCTTTAGCTAAGTATCTTTGTTAGCAATCTTTGAACAGAATGAACCCTAGCAAAGGAAAACAACCCTTTGAAATACAGAAAACCATCAGTGAGTTACTGTACATATTACATGCATAGCATCAGAGGATAGACACCATAAAAACAATAGGTTTCACTTTCAACTGTGAACAGGTAGAATACAGTATTATTTTCTGAGTAAAACACCACAAACATTACGTATCACTTAGGAAAACTACACAGCATACTTCAGCACTCAGAAACTAAACTTCAGTTATCTTGTAGCTATTGCTGACAAATATTGCCTTTAAAAAAACTTCAGCTGCGTATGATAATATACAACTGAAAGTGTAAGCAACACAAACGTGGGCTTTGTTATCCTCCCACATGCTTCATTTTTAGCAGACATTGGCACTTCTCATCTACATCCTGAGGATGACATTCCTCCAGTCATTTTGGCCAGGTGAAAAGGAAAGCCACTAACCCACAGGGCTGCTCTCTCCCCATTAACACATGGTATGAATTTACCTAGCTTTTCCCCATTTTGAGACCACACTTTAGGGCTTCTTAGAACCCAGTTTGGTAGAATACCAGGCTAAAAAAACTGAAACAAGTCACTGAAGACTATGCTGATTGAGAAATGATCAGAGCCCACACAGATCTTCTGACAATTATAATATAAAATTAAATTTAATTATTAATTAATTATTAAAATTATAAAACTGTTTTTTTATCCCACTTTACAAATGTTTGAGGCAAAATAATTCCCTTATTTCAAGATCTGAATTAATGAAGTCTGATTTTCTCCTATGAAATCTTAAAATGCAATTTCTTCAAAATTAATACGGTGCTTAAAGAGTAAATAAAAAGGCTCCTACTTTGTTCTATTAGATTTCCCATGACCACAGGCATGGTGTTGTAAAATTTTAAATTAAAACAGCAACCACCATCGTTCTTTCAGTGTCATTTTAAGGGAATTATTTCAATCTCAGTACTGGACAAATTTTAAAAGGCAATGGATTCATTATTTCTGTGTACTTTGAGAACCAATGGAAGAATATCCAATGTTTTATCGTGCTGTCACCATCCAAAGTCCCAGTGCAACATTGGCAGCCAAAAGTGCACTACCAGCAAGCAAAATTAAAAAGCCAACAAGCTCTCTGTTTTGTTTTTCTACAATTAGGGAGCTCAGCGTGGCTTCCAGGAAGGAATTTAATATCCACTGACCATCCAAAGCAAAGCAGGGTACAGCATTGATAACTGCGAGTGCTCCTGATAGTGAGATGAGGTACCTGGTGGAATTTAGTTAAGTTTCGTAAGAATATCTGAGAAAAGGTAAAAAAAAAAAGTAAAAAAAAATAAAGATACATGTATTTTACTTCTAGCATGCAGAGAGAGACATATGAAGGTTATTTTTCTAGCTGCAATTCCATTCCACAGAAATTATATGAGTAAAATTAGTTTTACACCGTAACATACCTGTTCAGAGAATTGCCTTTATAGATTTTTATTTTTTTAAGAGCTAAATTTGGATACTTAAACTTGCAGTCTTCACAACTTGAGTGGAAGCAGGAGACAACAAAACCACCATCTTCTTTGCTTGCTTTGTGTGGTTTTGGAGGAAGGTTATAGCTCTGACACCATGCCTGAACTAAGAAGGTATTCTATACCCAAGTATGAAATCATGATTAGCAGTATTTTCCAAAACACTCCCTAGTAAATGACTAGAACATAATCAGAAATCTGACCTATCTCTCTTGCTTACCTGTCAGCCAGAAAAGCTGGGTGGATTTCTGTACGTGTGTGTGCACGTGAGAGCGAGACACGGGTAGATATTTTTTACTGTTGGTAAAGGCTTGCTAACTGCAGTACCTGCCTCCATCCTCAGTGGCCAGGCAAGAAAACACGAGTCAGAAAGCAGCTGGGGGAGTGTGAACCTTGATGTGTTCCCAGAGAATGAGAGCTTATGTGGTGCCTTTACTCTAGTTCTATGGACTAGTTATTAAACTGAACTATGTATTTAATTATTCTATAGCCACATATAAACATTTCAGTTTCTAAGGCTAAGGGTTCCAAGATCAGCCACATTCAAGTCTACTAATCTATATGTATGTGTATATATATAGTCTACTAATCTATATGTAAGTGTATATATATAATCTTTTTCATTAATAAGCAAGTGTTAACCAAATGATCTTGTTTTTTCAATTGCTATTTTCTTTTCTTTTGAAGAAAAAAAATAAAAAACCTGACCACATCCTGTTATTTAGTTCACTACAATGACACAAAAATAATAAAACCCTGACATTGCAATGCTAGCAAGAATATCTCATTTTTCCTGACTTAAATTCAGGCTTACTTCAGCTTTCTTGTCACATCTGTTAAGGCTCATCCTCAAGAGTTAAAAAAGCAGTGACCAAAAATATGCTCTTAAGCTCAAGAAAGTTAGAGATTTCATTTTTAGCTTGGCGCGTGGACAATAATCAATGCAGAGATGAGATAAAGATGTCAAATCTCTACAGCAATATTTCACGGCATCCTGTCTAAAATGATATCCAACTGAAATTTTGCTGGGTCACTAAATTCTAAACAGTTCCCTTCTTACCTTAAAAGAACAAACATACTTCAAAGGATACTTGCAAAATGTCTCTATCACCACAGGCAGATCGATACTCAGAAAGTTTTGTCGCGGTACAAAACTGCTGAGACTTACTGAAATGAAAATATAAAGATACACAAAGCATGAAAAGTCATTCCAGGGTTATAACATTATGAATTTTAGATTATAATTTTGCAGAAAAATCGCATGTGAAATGACCTTCTTGAAGGACAAATAAACAATCTCAATAAGGGTTTGCTTGTTTTTTTTGTTTTTACAAGAGTGCAGCTGTTACATTTTTCTTAAACATGAAATACAAGTTAGTATTTCAGTAAAATTAGATCTAAAATATGTATTTTCAGAGGCATCTTTAGTCATAAAGACCCCACTGTGTGATCCCAGTACTTTTCAAATAAAAGAGATTATAAAAGTTACCACACTTTTTCAACATATGCAGTCCATATGTATA
Source organism: Monarcha castaneiventris obscurior (assembly GCA_026261815.1). Classification (NCBI taxonomy): domain Eukaryota; kingdom Metazoa; phylum Chordata; class Aves; order Passeriformes; family Monarchidae; genus Monarcha; species Monarcha castaneiventris. The sequence goes on along the minus strand of JAMPIT010000566.1, from coordinate 35,743,468 downwards.
CTGTGGTTGCACATGTGTATTTTCTCTGAAGGCCAGAAAAATCTTCCCTTGCAGTACCTGCAGAAGATCCCCCTAACATGAGGCCAAGCTCATGGTGTACAGGAGTGGGGGAGATGGGGAGCAGAATTGTGGAGCCCCCCTGAGAAAGCAAAGGCTACGAGGGGATGCACAGCTGCATCACACACCAGTTAGCCAGTATGTAAGTGGCTTCTCTTCGGTGTTCAGATGATAAGTGACTTCAAGATAGAACCTGGTGCAACTTAAAAACCTTAGAGGAGGGACTTGCCATCCTTCTTAAAAATAGTGACTGGAAAATTGCAGTGTCAAGGACCACAGGATCTTGGAATACTTATTATTGTACACACTGTTCTTTGAAGTTGTACATGAACCTTCAGTTGACTGAATGTCAAATGTTTCTGAGAGATTCTTCAAGGAAAGTGTGGTGGTTTGAGACCTGCCAGAAGGCACTTTGTTAGTACAGGGCTGTTCCATCTGGGTAGCAGTCTGAGTCTGCCAGCACCAAGGACTGTTTGAAACCCTCTGTGACAGCTGCTGGAAAGACACCTTTCCTACTAAAAGGAAGGCACAGAGGAGTCTTATCCCCAGAAGGAAGAGGTTAGGGTAAATTGATGCAGAATTAGAAAATCGCCTTGATAATAAACTTGCACAGTACCACCAATACTGTTGCTGTCTTTAAAGTACAACTTTAGATGTGAGTTGCCAGCCACAATGGCCTGAATTTTCCCTACCTACGTGGAGATAAGTTACAGCCATAAGAAATACATACCTCCACAGAGACATTTGAAGGGAAGAGACCAAACCTCACTCAATACAAACATCCCTTGGGAAAGGAACAGTTTAACGGACCGTTAGAGAAATTTTAACCATAGGCTAAGAGAACACGGGGAACAGAACATACCAAAAGTGCTGCTAAGTATATCTTACTTAAGAGTGAGATCAGATTTCTTCAGGTTTGATAAAGAATTCAAGGACACAGCAAAAAAGGTGAGGGAAAGTAGTTCTAAAGTCACATGAGGCAGAGAACTGGTCCATTCGGCCACATAAAGACATTTTATTCTGTTAATAGATGCCATTCTGGTAAGTCCAGCCAGCAAACACGCCATGGGTTGGAAAGATAGGGATAGCAAGGAGAACCAAAAGAAGAATGGGTTTGCTGTGGCAACAAGCAGAGAACTTTTCAGTACCAAAACTGCCAGTGTGCTTGAAAGTCATGTTTTTTCTTAAAGCTTAACACTGACCTCTGACTTAGGGGAACTGAAAGAAAATAAATCTGTTGGATGACTGAGTGAAGAACACAACAGACAGAAACCCTGGACACCACCCAGATCAGAAAGTCAGAGCTATCCAAGTCAATCACAGAATAATAGAATGATTCGGGTAGGAAGGGACCTTAAATATCACCTTGTTCCAACCTCCCTGGCACAGGCAGGAACATACTCCATTAGACCAGGTTGGTCAAAGCCCCATCTAGCCTTGCCTTGAACACTGCCAGGGATGGGGCATCCACCATTTCTACATGCAATGTGTTTCAGTGCCTCATCATATTTAGTGAAGAATTTCTTCATTGTATCTAATCTCTTTCTCGAAGAAAGCCTGTATGATGAGCCACTGATTGTAAGAGATATAACTGGAAAGTTCTTTGAAACATTCTATGTGTTTGTCTAGCTGTATTTAGTATCAAGCCAGGACAGTAAAAATACAGCTGAACCACAAAAAAAGCCCCAAAGATACAGTATTTTTTCCCTTATATCTATTCTACACACAAAATTACTCAACTAAATGCAGTATTTTATTAAAATAGTCATTTAGCCTTATTTTTAAAATTACACTGGTTAACCAAGCAGACATCACAGCCTTCTGCAGCTTGATACAGGGGCTTGCCCCAGTGCAGGTGCAGGACCTTGTACTTGGTCTTACTGAACCTCATGAGGGTTCTTTTCAAGCTTGTTCAGGTCCCTCTGGATGGCTTCCCATCCTTCAGGTGTGTCAACTGCACCACTCAGCTTGGCATTGTCTGCAAACTTGTAGAAGGTGTACTTGATCCTGCTGTGGGGAGGCTGTGTCCCAGCCCGTGGGGGGAGCTGCCCTATGGGATGTGCTCCCCTACCTGGGAGGGCAGCTTCCCAGGAGCACCCTGAGTTCCAGCCCCACCCTGGCTGCCCGCACATTCCAGGGCCATGAGGTCACACAGCCCCACGGGGCTTTAGCAGCTGTCCATAAGCACCCTGAGTGCCAGCCCCACACAGCCCTGCCCCCTGAATACCATCCCCACACAGCCCTGCCCTGGCTGCATGGGGCCATGAGGTCACAGAGCCCCATGGCGCTGCACTGGCCGTAAGAACCAACTGCTCAGCCCCTATCCCTGACTGCAGCAGCAGCAGCGTGGTGGAAAGGGGATCATGGCCCTTGTCCACCCTCTTTTCCTCTCTCTCCTCATCCTCGTGATGGTCCTGCATCCCGGGGCTGCCAACTATGCTCCACAGAAATCACAGGAAGCAGGTAAGCTGCCAGCAGCAGTGCAGCCTTTCATGGGCTAGTGGGGTCTTCTCACCAAGAAGATGGTTTTTCCTCCAGTGCGTTACTGAGGGTTTTCTCTGTGTGAGCGCTCTCCTGTTAAGAGGTCCCGAGTCCATCTCTCCTCCAGGGGTGTTGCACATTGTGTTTAAAGAGTGCTGAGCTGCCAGCTCAGAGGTCCCCAAGTCCTCCTCTGCAGCTCTGGCAATCCACTGAAATCTGGCTCCCACGTTACCTGCCCCCCTGTCTAGTGCTTCTGTACACAAAAGCTGAAGATCCCAACATGCAATGGAAACATTTCTCTGTGCTTCTAGCTGACTCTCTAGCTGATTCTCTGGCAGCTTGGAAGAAAGATGGTTTGGAGCCCTTGGGTGAGCCTGAACCAGGTAAGTTCTCAATGTCCCTTCCTTTGAAAGAATAATTATCACCAATGTGTCAACAGCTTATTAGTGAGCAATTTTCTTTAAGATGTCAAGGCTGATGGCTTGCTGAAATCTTCAGTTGTCAAACAGATGCGTAATCCCACAGGTAAGTTGGTTGGAGGAAGGTACATTCACCTTTTAATCTTCCATGAGAAATGCAAGTTGCTCGTTCCAAGGCCAACGCCAGCCGCTGGCATGGCCAGGTAATTGCTGTCCTGTGGTCAGCACAGGATGGCTGTGTGGCAGCAGGCTCTTTCCCAGTGCCTACTCTTGCACATCACATCAGCAACTAAGCTGAAAGTGCGTTGGGTTCAAGACGTCTGGATCCCATTCCAGAGACGATGAGAAATAGGACTCTTGCACAAATGTAGCTCTCTCTGTAGCTTCACCCCAGAGCTTGCCCTGAGTACCTAGACAGCCAAAGCACAAAAGTAGCCCCTGAGCAGGATCCCTCTCATGAGCTGAGGTCCAGATCAGCATTCTGACTTGCATATTGGACAGGGAAGCTAGAGGGAACCTCCCCATCCTCCTGCATCCTCCATGCCTGAGCCATGCTGAGGCTTTACCTGTCTCTGCTTTTTGGCAGTGTCGCCAAAGTCTGGAGAAAAACAGAATGAGAAAGCTGCTGAATCTCCTCAAGCAGACTCAAAGCAGTCAGGTATTGAGCAGTCCTGATGGGATCCCTTATGGGGAGACACAACCTGAGACCTGGGAGTGGCTGCAAGGGGTGCCCATGCTGGAGAAAAGGCAGACAGGGAGAGCAAGCCTCAAGTGTCTCCCGTGAAGGCCCGACTCCATCCCCCTCCACTCCTCAGTGGGAGCTGGCCCAGAGAGGGAGAGTTGCAGGTGGAACTGCCTGATGAGTTTTTGTCAAAGGAGTGACTGGCCAAGCAGCAGTGCTCCACACTGTGCTCTCCTCCTGACCATTTGAGCTCTGTTCGAGGGACAGCCTGCCCCCAGGGGGTGGGAGTGTGCCCCCAGGACAAGCACTGGGGAGAAAACAGAGAACATTCTGCTGGTATCAAACGTGCTGCAAGTTCACCAGTGGTTAACTGGCAGATGACAGGCTAACATTTTGAACTGCTCTTGCAGAAAAGGCTGGAGAAACAACCAAACAAGTTCCTAATGCCCGTGAGCACATCGAAAGTATTTTCTGTCGTGGAGCAGGCTGTATGATAGGCATAGTGATAGTCCTGGTTGCTGTGCCAGCTGGGATACTGATGTGCTCTCTCGCAATCTGCTGGTGGTGTGAGAGAAAACGGTGAGTCACAGATCCCCCCACAGCTCCTGCTTCCTTCAAAGGCAGCTCACAGCCACGAAACATTTCTAGTCAGGCTGCTGTGCAGCAGCAAGTTACTGGTTGGTCGAAAAACTCTGCTGAGGCTTCTGCAGCTGTCAACAGCTTTAACTGGCCTCTTAATTTCTGGGTCTTCTCTTGGGGAGCCGGTGTTTGCTCAAACTGAGCCTGCCTGGACAAGAATATTTTGCATGAGCGACAGGCAGAAGCAAAAGAGTCAGGATGAAAAAGAGTGAGGGGTGATATTGCTCTAGAAAGCAAGAGATGCATTGGCACCTGCTGCTGACCAGTGAACCTGCCTGAAGGAATATCCCTGTTTGGCGGTGCCTCGGCCAAGGCATGCAGCAGTGAGCCCTGCCAGCTCTGGGCCCTGCTGTGGAGGAGAGTCCCTGCGCCTCAGCTGCAGCTTAGCCACCTCCTCTCTCCACAGGCGTCTCTCTGGAGACCAGCAGGAACGCACCGGCCTGATCGCATGCTCAGACAGCCAGCCCAGTTCACCTGAACCTGGCCTGCCACTGCAGTAGCCCTAAGAAACTCACACAACTGATCCCTGAGCTGTCCTTCTTCCCCTGCCCCTCCTCGGCTGCCCTTCAGCAGCTGTGGAAACTGCCCAGCCCCAGCCACAATAGAAACAGCCCCCTCCACCCCCAAACCTGCTGGCCCAGCCCTCCAGACAAAGCTGAAGGTGGGTCTGCCAGGGTAGGGGTTGGGCTGACAGAAACGTGACCAACAGCTTCAGAGAGCTGCTCTTCTTGTCTGAATAAAAGGGAGAGTTTTCACACAAGTATTGGCACAGTATCAGAATATCCAGAGTAGGAAGGGACTCACAAGGATCATGATATCCAACTCCTGGCCCTACACAGGACATCCCCAAGAGTCACACCATGTGCCTGAGAGCATTGCCCAAAAGCTACTTGAACTCCGTCAAGCTTGGTGCCATGACCACTTCCTTGGGGAGCCTGTTTTACTGCCTGACCACCCTCTGGGTGAAGAATCTTTTCCTGATATCTGACCTAAACTCCCCTTGCACAGTTTCAGGCCATTTCCTGGGGTCCTGTCACTGGTCACCAGAGACAAGAGATCAGTGTCTGCCCCTCCACTTCCCCTCATGAGGTTGTAGACCATGATGAGGTTTCCTCCAGGCTGAGGAAGCCAAGTGACCTCAGCTGCTCCTCAAATGGTTTCCTGTCTAGACCCTTCATCATCTTCATAGCCCTCCTTTGGATGGCTAATGGCTTTATATCTCTTTTATATTGTGGTGCCCAAAACTGCCCCCAGCATTCGAGTGAGGCTGCCCCAGTGCTGGGCAGAGCAGGACAATCCCCTCCCTTGCCTGGCTGCTGATGCTGTCCCTGATGCCCCCCAGGACACAGCTGACCCTCCTGGCTGCCAGGGCACTGCTGGCTCATGGTCAACTTGCTGCTTACCAAGATGCTCAGATGCCTTTCTGCAGGGCTGCTCTCCAGCCTTGCATTACCCAGTTTGTCTGTACACACAGGTCAAGTGATATCCAAAGCAAACTTGTCAAGTTGAAGGCTGATATCAGAACATCTGATCTAAACTCCTGTTCATAAGCCAAAATAGCAAAATGGCTGAGGCACCCAGTGTACTCAAAGGTTTCAAAAGACATCCACTGCAAAATACTGTAGTTTCAAAGCTTGACTGCCTCTTGACAAACACCAAATGGCCACTACCAAGTCACCATCCTGAACCTGGAGTTATGCCTACATTGACAATGGATCACTGACCTTCTTCCCACTTTGTTACAATACACTGTTGTCACTGACAGCCACTAGACATGGATCTAAACTCCAAACCTTGCTGCTGAAGCAAGCTCCAAACATAAAGAAACTCTTCAGGAAGTTGCTGGACTGAGCTCTAGAGACAGTAACATGAAGCAATACATTTACTGGTTGTAATGGATCAAACCTAAAGGCAGTAGGCAAATCTGTCCTCTGAAGAATAACAAAAGAATTACAGAAATTATGGTGTCCAGGCTTGTCTTCAAAAAGAATGCTGGGAAGAGGTGAACAGCAATGAGCCTGGGTGAGAGAAAACAGTCATTGTTTTCCCACTCTAATTAAACAATTCTTTGACCTGGAAATAACATTTCTTTTGTTGGCTAATGCTAGATGGTGTTGGCAAATATTGAGAAGAATTCACAACAGATACAATTTTAATTAGAAGTGACTTGAAGACTAGGTTGACCAAAGAGCTTTTCAAAACTTCTTTGTGGGGGAAGGGGCATGTATGCAGTGGAAGAGACAGACAGCATGGCATGAGTCTTTTCTCTGTGGCCTCCAGAAGAACTTAATGTAATCCTTTAAACATGGGTTAAAAGCAAAGAAGGACCATCCTCAGCAATAATAAACAAGCACGGAAAAGCTGAGAGAACAGGCTGTACCAGAAAGACCTTCACCATGGGTTATGGCTGTTGATGCTCATAAACATCCCCAAAGCCAGGAAGTGGGTTTTTTTTAGAAGACTCAGATACAACAGAAGTAGGAGACTGGCCCAGCTTGAGGAAATTATCTTCTAGGTAAATTCTGTCTTCTTTTCATGAAGGTTTTGGTCCGTGAGGGACAAGAGTAACATTCAGGGATATAATACTTCCTCAAGTAGTGTGAATTCCCAATACAAATCTTAGTCACCAGATTCTTCCCAACCAACAAGGGCAGGAGAAGGATGCAAAAGTATTGCAGTATTAGAAATGACAAGAGGGAATAAAACCCCTCATACATAATAAAGAAGAAACACTACAAATTTTCATGGCAGTACTGACAGGGCCCTCCATTTCAACCTTACATATCAAATGTCCAACATAGGAAGAGCCTCTAGAGCACAAGTGGGCTGCAATAAGAAAAGTTTAAAAGACTTAATACCATGTGTATTAAACCAAAAGTATGAATTTATATTGAATAACATTAGATACTTTTTACAGAAAGAATGCTAATTAAAAGCATTAATCAATGTATCTGTCCCAAACAACATGCATTCCTTCTTCTATTTTAGTTTTGGCAAAATCTCTGTCCCTGTAAATTCATTCAGGATTATAATTCTTTACAGTTTTGCAATTTTTTAAATACTGGAAACAAGTGCTATATATAACCTCCATATCAGCAAAAAATATTTTTGCTAGTATATTTTCATTTGAGGCAACAGAAAGATTTAATAGAAATAAACTGTAGAGGCTGTTTCTTCTAAGTAGCTAATATGGATATACTTTTTTTAAAAAAAAATTGTTATCTGGAAGTTATCTTTGAATGAAAATACGAAATACTGTTTCTCCATAAATCAGGACTACCATGACAACAATACAAGCCCAAGCAGAAAATAATACATGTATAATTTTAGAATGTTATTCAAACATTACTTTAGTGACATTTCTAGAGAAAATAAAGTAATAGTACACACTAGTACTACAACTCCCATATAATGCTGAATCTTAAATGTAGCACTACTCTAAAAAGTAATGTTTCCTGCAGGCAGAAAGATCACACTAAAAAATAAGGCATTTCATTTCACTACAAAACATATTCCTATTTCAAAGCCCACATATTAGAGGAAGAAACAATTTTCTTTTTTTAACTGTAAAAAACAGTTACCCCATTCTGATCACTCACATTTGAAAAAAAAAAAAAAAAAGCACACCAAACTGGTTGGCTCCAGACAGTATTGTACAGTGCAAAGCTAAGTCTGAAATATTTAGTTGTTTCACTGGAATCCATGAAACTCTACGATCATACAGCACCTGCCTGCTACCCAAGCCAGTGTCCTATCATTTTATGTCTGGTGTTTTTCCAAAGGGAACATAGAGCATAGATTGCATTTGCAGCCAAGTCGGTAATAAAATCAAGCTTTTCGCTTTTAAATTAATACACTCAGTGAAGAATTCCAAGGGTAAATCACTTCCCAATCATATTCCTACATGTATGCAAACAGTATTTTCACTAATAGTTCTTCAAGAAGAACTACCACTTTAAATGTAGTGACATTATTTCTTGACTTCTGAAAGACTGGCAGGTTCAATTCTTTTGCAAAATTACTGTTCAGTAGGAAACACCAACGAAAACTCCATTGCTACAATGCATTAGAAAAGAGAAAAACATCAGTTGTTCTTCAGTACCAATAGTTTGTATCGTCAAAGACCTAGAAAAGGGATTCTGAATAATTATAAAACTGTTCTTAAAGTATGTTGCTGTGTTTGAAATAAAAATTATTAGATATAGTAATGTGTGCTGGTAACACACAAGTGAACAACGTTTTCCTCTTAAATGGCATGAAGCCAGAAGTAACAAATGAAAAGATCATCTTTTGGGCTTAAATGACGGTATATTGTAAAAAAGCTGAAATAAATAACTCTTCAAAGAATATCAAATTACCAGCATGGAAAGATAAAGACTGACAGATTAACTAAAAATATGGTATGCAAGAATGGATTTACACCACCAGATTTCATCACTGTTTCTAAAGCTCTTTTATACCTAATTCCAGTGCTTATTCAGACAAGTACAATGCCTTGCTAAGGAGGACTTCCAAGGTGTTTGAGGTAAAATCACCCTGAGAGTTTCAGCTGTCTGTGAGGAACAGATATGTTCTTCACAGGAAGGGACAGTAATTTAATACTTCAAACTTCTTAAAGCCCATCTGAAGCTAATTTTTACCATGCCACTCAAGCTAACAAGTAGGGTATTGATGAGTTTATTCATTCTTTCCATACTCAATTCAGGAGCAGAATTGCTTTTTATTTATATACCTGGCTCAAGCATGTAAGTTTGCCCAAAGGAGAGCCACAGTGAACTTTAAAAGTAAGGAACTAAAAAGTTATGTTATTTAATTTAGGGCAGTCAAATGAAAAAATAAATCAGGAAAAAACTCTGTTGCGATAACACTTGTGGCTCAGTAGTCACAGCAATTTGTCACAGATACTTGGATATTAGGTATGATTTAAGCAGTCATGCTAATATTCCAGGCAAGGTGTTGGAACAAGGTGCCCTACAGATGTTACAATAGCATTTTGAGATATTTATGTTTTAGGAAAATGCAGGTAGCTGGTTCCTATGACTAACCCGAACAAAATCTATTCTAGAAATAGCCCTTTTGTAATTTTCTGAAAAAACAACCATCTCATACCACACATGGTTTCTATTACCTTCGTAACTCATGTGCACGTTTCATTTTAGGCCTGAGTAGTTCATGTCTCTCTACTGGCTGTAACAATAAATGGATTCTGCTTTAAACAAATTAACTAAGAAGCACTCCAAGACCTTGTTTAAGCACCCAGGTAAAGGAAACCATATTAGAGATTGTTTTTGCTAAACTTTCAATAAACAATACCAACCTGTGTACTGAAGATGCATGGGGTGTCCTACATACAGCATGTCAATATGGGGTGGATGCTTTACCCTGATTAGCCTTGTTTGGTTCTCCAAAGAAGGAGTCACACAAAAGCTTGGAACAAAGTCCTTATGGCAGTCCATGTTGGTTCGACAAACTTTGCTGGCTTCAATAACTTTTCGTGCTGGCAGACAGGCATACTGCAAAGGGCATTTAAAAGGATTATGAAAGGTAAAGGTATTTGCCAACAGATCAAAATAAAAGGAACTATATATGCCTTTTTAAAGCAAAGACATGCCTCACTGATAAAAGCCCATGAAATGCTGAAATCTGATTTCTTCCTAGTTTTCTGTCGTCAAATCCTGAAGAATCTCTATCTGATACATATTCAACCAGCCATTCTATACTTTGTGGAAAGTGGAAGGGAGGGTGTATACAAATACCAAAATAAAAGCAAACTATTTCTAGAAAGGTACACACATGCACAACAAAAAATCATGGCATCTAAACATAGGTCAGTGATTTCTAATGGACAGAGCCTGTATCAACATCCTAGTGACTTACTGTTCAAGCTGAAGTTTTAGCAAATAAACTAACAAACCTACCAGGTGTGTGTTAGCTAAGAAACCGTTCTCAACTAAGATGAACACAGGACTCAATGCAGTGCTGTGTCCCAATCCCTGCCTATAACACTCTCACTCTGTAAGTCTGACAGACCAGATCTTTCTTGCTCCCCACAGGCCAAAGACAGTACAGCAGAAGGGAACAGGAAATTAGTTTTCCTCTTCATGTCTCTTGTAAAATCTCAGTGACACTTTTCCTTTTGTTCTAAAAACAGAAGCAAGGAATCCTCATCTACTGTTTGCCTTAGGAGGAAAAAAAAGTAGTTTCTACCTTCTCAGCCTGATCATTGCACTCCCCATAAATGCATGACTGTCAGACCCTCACCATTAACCTCGACACAAACTCCTTCTAGTCTAGTGAGAGGCAGAAGACACACTTCAAAAACTGCTGCATAGCATTGCAAAGACCACTTAAAATAATTTTTCAAAAACTCACAGCCAGTCTAAGGACATTTGAAAGCCACAAGGTCTCAGGCATCTGAATGTTTTTATTACTTCTCTGTTCATAAGTAGCAGCTATGAGCTTAAGAATGCCAAGGCTCAAAGGGATAGTGATGTATCAAATCTTGCTGCCACTGCCATATTTCAAATAAATTGCAGGAATGTGTTCAATTCTTAGTGGTTAAATACCACAAAAACACCCTGGAGTGGGAAGTTTACTACTGCAGAAACTGTAAACATAGCAGATTTGGAACAAATTTATTTGAATTTATCACCAGAGGTCAGAACAATAACAAACTGGTACATGTAGAAAAGTTTACACAGTTGATTCTTGTACTCTTTTGCTTGTAAAGAGAATGAACAGAAATATTCCATCACTGTCAGTATGGAACACATATTTTAACAAACATTTCTGTATTTTCATAAACTCATAGAATGGCTTGGGTAGGAAGGGACCTTAAAGATATCTCATTCCAACCTCAGTCATGGGCAGGGACACCTTTCCCTAGACCATGCTGCTCAGAGCTCCATCCAGCCTGGTCTTGAACACTTCCAGGGATGGCGCATCCACAGCTTCTCTGGGCAACCTGTGCCAGTGCCTCACCACCCTCACAGTAAAGGACTTCTTCCTAATATCTTATCTAAACCCGCCCTCTTTCAGTTTAAAGCCATTCTCCCTTGTCCCATCACCACATGCCCCTGTGAGTAGTCTCTCTCCAGCTTGTAGCCCCTTTAGGCACTGGAACGACACTAAATCCTTTTATAAGGGAGTAAGTCAAAATCCTACAGAGAAACTTTATGTTTCTACATGACAAGAAAATCAACATGGTAAAAAAATATTCAAGTATGGGCCCTTATTTTAAGAAACTGGGCAATCTCTAGGACCTTCTTCTGCATGTTTTTATTTTAATTTAGGGAGTAACACTGCTGGCTTCGGACAAAATAACTGAACAGATGGTCCAGGGCTTTGCTTTCCCTGTAGTGCTCAATACCTTCAATTTTGCCTTCTTCTCAGAAGTTGTTCTTTCTCCCCAGTATTGTGCATCCAGAATACTGAAAATGACTGACATGTCTTTCTGCCTAAAGGAACGAGGTGTCTGAGATTTTTTACGATTCTTCAGAAGACCCCCTGTTTGATTATGGGAAAAATCAAAACTAGTATTTTGTGGTTTTTTAAGCTGTAATTGGGAGAGTAATATGTATGTATACCTTTATTACAAACTGTTGATACTCTTGAGTATGCTGCATAAGTGCCAGTAAATATTACTAATTTAATATTAAAAAATTTAGATTTACCAAAGAGAATTAGCAGTTTAAGTAACTTACCAGATGGCTGTCCAACTTATTGCTGTATGAAAAGCAAATGTCTGTGAGGCTGCTGTTACTACAACATTCAACTGTGCCATCAAGTCTTCTGTAGACTAAAGAACATAGGCATAGAGCAAATAATCAGTACTACAGTAACTTCCTGAAAAAAATTAGTCTCTGAATGAAGTAAAACAATCATCCTCCGGCCTTCAAAAATTACAGTAATTCATACAGCCTAGCTGAGGCTCAGTCACAACTAAAAATAAAGCTTCACCACCAATATGTGTGAATGCCACATGATTTCAATCATGTCACATACTGATTTTTTCACCTTAATGAATCTCCTTGAGATACTGGGGATCTACCTCTGCAATGTTTTGAGCATTACAAGTTGCAAGACACTTTTATATCCATTTCCCCTAACCTGCACCAATGTTTGGAATAGAAATTTGTTAGCTACTACTATACTGATTTCACTGGCTGGTTATGGAAACGGCCAAGACTCAAAACATACTTTTTAAATCATGAAAGCCTTTACAAGACTCAGATATTGAAAGCTTTCCAAGCCTTGAAGGCTGCGGCAGTGAATAAATGATGTTTTAAACCATGATTTAACTTGGTAAAGAACCTTGGTACATATGCTCTTTAAATGAATTAAGCCTAACTTACTGTCCACCAACAGCTTAAACACACACACACACACAAGAATGGTCACAGTAAGGATCTGTATCACAGCAACTGCAGTCCCTTCCTTAGGCAGATCAAGCCTGTGATACTGGTTGCTGATTTATCACTGCATAACCTGCAGCCCACTGACATGGAACTTTATGCCTGGGGCTTACAGGTGCAAGCACTGTACTGTACAAACCTTTTTTCAAGTTCCCTAAGGCTAAGAAACCACATATATTTTTGAATAGTGAATGACCATGATATGAGTTTCCTTATAAACTACATTGAAAACACTTTTTTTTTTTTTAAATTTCAATAAGATCCTTAGGGCATTGTTTTTTCTCTAGCTTCATACTCAGTTCACTCTCCATTTGTTTTATGGTTAACTAGATGGAGTCCCTTTGCTATATACATTTTTATCAATACTCTGTATTTATGTCGAGTTGTGAACTGACAAGATTTTTACAAATGACAACTGCTGGAGACCAGAGTTCTTTTAATTTCAGAGGAATATTTCTCACTGCTGGAGGCTTATGACTCCGAAAATGCGGACACACTGGTCTGATTAGAAGGCAGTAGTGGGGACAATGTGCTGCTAACAAAATACAGCAACCAGGCTTGGAAGCAATATTGAGTCTCCAGCATTAAGCCCCTAGGCATTTCAATCTAAATGGGACTGGTTCATCTGCAGAATATGCAGTTTTATTACCCATGACTCTGATATTGCCCTTCAGAGAACAGCAGAATCTGAGGATATATATACCTGCAGCAGCTGAGAATTGCTTCTTGCCATCCCTGCCCAGTTGCAAGCAGGTGCCAAAGTTGCCCTCCTCTTCAAGGCCATAATCCAAACTGTCAGATCTCTAAAAGCAGGTTCTTACCCATACTCCACTAGTTTCCAGTTTAAATATTTATCTTAGTACCAGCTATAAGATCACTTTCTTTACGTACTAGAAGAAAAATTACTTTTTCAGCCTCACAAAAGTACTATAGTGCATCAAAACCATGGACAGTCGAGTTGCCTGACCTGCTGTTTATTTCCAGTAGGATGAGAAAACGCAGTGACAATTTTAAAGCTCTGAAGAGCATCACACAGATTTTGCTCAGCAGCAGCCCCTTACCTTTGGAATTCAGTTTCCATGAATGCTTGCATGAAAGAAACTTTAGAGAGCTTCAAGGCATGTCACAAGACACTCAGCCAATTTAACTTGACTGTTCTTTTTTGTTCTACTCAATTTTTGTTTGTTGTTCTAGATTAGTTCAGTTCTTTTTTTCTTTTTCTTTTTTTTTGGTTTCTTGGGGGTAAGCCCTTACAGCAACAAGCACTCTAATGTATAAATGGAAACAGAAGGAAGTAGACTGACTTCCAGAAGCAGTATGTGCAATCCAGACAAAACTGAGTTCCTGGGCAATGACATAAAACCCTATAGGGAGACATATCTGAAGAAGTGACCATAATAAAGCACACCATTGGGTTAAACCATACAATTTGTAACATCATGCTGATCAAAGCTGTGAGGTAACGTGTGAATTTTAGATCTGCAAAAGATCACTGAGTTGATCCATTTAACAGAACTTGAGATACAGGAGATAATTGTACTACTGCTAAGAACCAAGTTCAGCAATATCCTGAAGAAGCAAATTTTATCATTCAGATCATACAGGATATTTGCACAGGATGACTGAAAGACAAAGAGAAATTCCTCTATCTAGCCCTCCCTCACTTTCAGTTTTCACAAAACAGCATGGCACATTGGCAACTGCTTAAGACAGGACAGCAGACTTGACTTACAAGAAATCTGACCCCAAAAACAAATTATAAATCCAAAACAGTCTTTAAGACATGATAAAATTGAAATATAAATTAATTAATATATAAAATAATGAGGAGAGCACCTTAAGTCATACCTCTAGCTGGAAAGCTTAATTGCTGTAGGGTGGCTGCACTTACACAGTAGCCGACCTGTGACTTCTCTGAAATGTCTCCCAGACAGGAATTCCAGTCCTCCACATTATAAACTGGGCAATCCTGTAAGTTAGTGACAAGGTCTCCCACAAAAAGACCTCTTGGTCCATTGGCAGGAGAATCCTGAGACAAACAGTGGAGTCAGTCATATTACAACCGTTAAAACCACAAGGATTTGTTTACAGTTCTACTGAATACCAGCAGATCTTTAGGGTTAAGACACCAAAAAATGGCGGGAAATAGGGGGAAAGGGGAGGGAAAGGGAAGTCTCCAAGTATCCTGGAGACATCTAAAAATTTGAATAATTGTTTTCATACAGGTTAAAATGGTAAGAAAAATCACAACATATTAAGTTCAAGTAACTTAATTAATACCCTGAACTTTTCAAAAAAGCAGGTGTAGTGATACTTTCAAAGGTAATAATACATAATAAATGTCACTTTCTCCTGAGTTTTATCAGTTGACTTTCAGATCCAAGAAGGACTAGATCATTTCAGTTCTGCTATACAACTGTGCTGTATTTGATAAAGTCAGAAAAAAATCATTCCTTTCCAGAATCCCAGAAGTCTATCTCCACTTCCAGCTGACCAAACAAGGAAATCAGCTCAAAATAATCTTTAACATTAAAAACATATAGCAGTAACTGGAATGATAATGCAGTTTCGGGTAGATTTGCTTTGTGCCAATACTGAAAAACAAATAAAAAAACCCCAGAAATAAACCTGCAAACTCATCTCAAATGTCTCAACAGTTTTACAGTATGCTGATTAGTCTATCATTATTCACACCATGTTCCTTTATTTACTAATACTAAAATACATCAGACTGAGAAGAAAACTTCAAGCAAGAAGTTCAATATTTTAGATTCTGCAAAGCGCTGCACTGACCAAATCTAACTGTGACATTAAGAGATACAGGTACATTTCAGGTCACAAAGCATATAATATGGGAACAGCAAATATCTCTCTTACCTCTGCGACCTCAGTGACAAGTGCCCCAACACCCGTGTAATAGAAAGGGAAAAGAATGGCCGGCAGCAGAAACAAAACCATGAAACTTGCAACACCAAGAACAAAATTATGCCACACCCCTAAAAAGAAGGCAAAAAAACAAGTTCCTAAATAAACACTAATAACAAAAAGCTGGTTTTGAAATGATCCTAAAGCTGCCATCTAATTAACTTTCCCAAAGTAATTACTGTAAGAATGAATGAAAAGTTAATTTGCGAACACAGGCATAAGAGTACATAGATTACAAACTTTAGCTTCTATGATGGCACTTCGTAAGGGAGTTTTAGAGAAACCTCTAAGCCCCTGAGAATTATACTATCAAAAAAGACAGGGGAGCAGTATGTCCATTTCTAAGGTGTCATTCCAGCAGGATGAGATTTCATGTACCACTACGTTTTCTAAGTGTCAGAAGGCAGTGCACGCAGAAGAAAAACTGGGCTTCTGAATCAATTATTAAAATACAGTTTCTATCTACAGAGTTGTCTTCAATCATAAATATTAAAAAAATAGTGGAATGAAATGCATTATGTGTTACCTCCTACCACAATAAACTGTTGAATTTAAGAATCTCAATAATGGGGCTTATTTTTGAATACATACTGTTTGTCCTAGAGAGTAAGATGTCTGAAATTTATTTGCAATTTAGTATTTTTGATGGTAATCTACATTATTTCAATTAAAATTATTACATGTACATGTGCCAAACAAATTTAGAAAATTATTTGGAAAAAAGGCTTCTTCTACAAGAAAATATGGACCTAAAACCCCATCAAGAAACTAAATTGTTCAATCAGCATTTCCTGACACATTATTTTGGGGAACATATTTGCAATTGCCATCTTTACAGTACGTGGCTCTCCATAGGAAGCAATGAGCCACTATCATAGGACACAGCTGGCGTTCACCGTCAAAGCTTTATGGCTTTCCTCATTCAGCACTACACAAATTTTCCCATTTAGTTTGTGGTCTCAGACAAACAGTTTTGTATGAACAAAGCAGGAAAACTTTTCAATGTTGAGGAGTCTTTACTTCCTTCTTACAGTGCTTCATCTTGTTATGAGGAGTTTGATTCAGTTCTATACTTACAGTGCAGTTACAGGGTAGGAATTCAAGTAAATATATTTTAAAATATATTAAATCTATTTTTCTTGCAGTGTATATACAGAAATCATAGCATATGGCACACTTATCTCCCTTGTCTATCTCCACGTCTCACCTGGTCTTCTTTTACGCTTCTAATAATGCAGAAATTAGAGACATTTCTGGAGTTCTTGAAGTAAGGATTTGTTGCCATTTCCACAGTAGATGCTTCTTAATGTAATCTCTTTCTATAGTTTTAATTGTATCTCATGGAAAGGAACTCAGACAGAGGAAATGTTTTTGTAATCAGTTCTCGTTATTTCACATAGACACATTCATGTGCAACAAATCCAGAAGTAGGAAGGAAATATTTTAACTTTATTGTTTTAACCTTTTTATCTTAAAAATATTTTTTCAGCTTAACAAAAGACAAAAATGTAAAACAGAAACAAAATTCTTTTCAGCAGTGTGGCTGCTACACAGAGTAAACTGAAAAAACCCCAATCCTTAAAATAGTAATAATAAAAAGGAGGTTTTTACCTCTAGGAACCGCTAGAGAGTAACAAGGAATACTTTCAAACATCTAGGAAACATGGGCCTTGCTACCAAAATCGACACCATTTGCTGTGTGGAATGGCAAAACTTAAGACAGTAAAATGTCTAAGTTAGAAAGGTTTCAACCTCATCCCAGGTGATCCACAGAAAAATAAACATGCTCAAAATGAGAATACCTGTAGAGGCACATTGCTCAGTTTACCTTCAACTTCATTGTGCTAAAAAAGCCTCATCCCTGGATACCTAACGCCTTATGTTTAAAAAGGGACACTTAACACAACCCTACCTAAAACACCTGAAAATAATTAAAAATTAATTATATTTAAAAAACCCCAAAAATATTTAACTCCTGTTAAAGACAAGATGAAATGTATTAAAAATTATCTCAGAAAGTAATACAAATATTTGAACTAATTACAAGAAAGTGCTGCACAGAATCAGTTTTCATCTATCTAGCAGGCATGGAATTATGCTATAAATATCACAAGTCTTACAAGAACACTCATTTCCTATTCTTGAACTCATGATGCCATCTGCTGTACAATAAATATATTTTTTAATCTCCAGACTATAGCTGGACTGCAAAAAGAGTATTTGGTATTGGCCTCTAGTCTAGCTCTGTTACTTAGCTGCCATACAAAAATCTGAGAGGATGTCTCTCTAAATTCAGATTTCTGAACACAAGGAATAGGTTCATTCAACTGTTCTGACAAATAAACACCAATTGATCGTTTACTGAATATCACATTTTATCATTATCAAACATCCTACTTCTGACACATATCTATCATAAACTGTAAAACAATGCATTTATTTGTTATACCTAACTGAAAACAAGCCATTCACACTAACCACTCTTGCAACGTTTGCTCCTGCTTTGTATTTCCCTATTTCAGGTTTCCCAAGAAACATGAAAAATTATTATTCGTGTCTGCTTGTCATCAAACATGCAAGCAATTATTTTCTATTACAGCTTAGAATTTTATTTTTCCAGATAATATCTCAGGAATCTATTTAAGCAACCCATTTTGAAATGCAGTATGCCTTTTCTTTCAGTTCTGTTCACAGCAGATGGAAATAGAAATAGATTAACAGGGCTTCATAAAAGTTAGCCTATTGTAGTGAATGATGTTTGTTGATTAGGGTATTTGGAATACAGATATATTTACTTACCTAACATTTGTAATTATTTACTTGATTTATGAAAGCTTGAAAACATGCTTGCTAAAGCCTTCTGTATGTCCACCCTCTAGATGATGTTTTAGATACAATATTCAAGAAACAATGCTAGTAATTAAACATTACAACAGGCTGGCTGCCAGCCTACTGTGCCCTGCAACAGAAAAACATCAGTATCAAGAACGAAACCAAGATGATAACTTTTCTATCTCTATTCCAGTTCTTTGGGAACCACATCTGTCTCTAGAAATAATCATACAACTGGTTCAGGCAGAACAATACAGTCTCAGTTTGACTTTTCACAGCAACCAGGCTCTAGTTCCCAGTAGCCAGAGACATCAAAAAACATCAATTCAAAAATATCTGGAGGTTATGTGGAGCCATAAGCTATGATTCTCTTTGGATGTTTGTGTTTTAACTTTTATTTCCTCCCGATGGCAACATCAAAACACGGTGACCTGTACAATAACACAACTCACAGGTCAGTGAAAACCACTCACAAAACTACTGAAAATTAGATTGCTCCTATTGCAGAAAATGGTAGTGAATTGCTCAAGGATGTTGACCTGTGACAGGAAGTCCTGGTCTCATACCACCATTCTGGCTGAGTATTTCCCAGCTTGTGTCTTCCAAGGTTTTGCTACTTAGGCCATATGATATGCAGAAATATCCCAAGCAATACACAAACAAAAGGACAGAGGAGCTTCTGCACCTGGTGTAACAGCTCCTTCTAATGAGAGGAAGATCAGAAACCACACTTTTTCCCCAACCACATGACTGGAATTTCTTATGCATGACTATTCTGAATTGGATCTAGAATATAATAATGTTTTTCATGACAGGAAATTGGAACTCATTTAAGATCCTAGAAACTGACATCTCTAGCCCAGAAAGCAGCTCAGTAAGGACAGTAATGATTTAAATGATTTTCTGAGATGCCAACGTAGGTTCAGAACAGAAGGATCACCATTGGGTAAAGAGAAGCTTTGGTACTTATTCACTCTAAACCTTAAATACTCAATCAAAGATTCATAAAGGACGCCTTAGAATAAGTAATGGTGCTAAGCAAAGATTTAATAAAAAAGCACAAACTATTACCTGCACAAAATATCCTTAATTGCTGGACAGGAGATATCAGCTGCAAGTGAGTTGTGAAGAGGTCAACAAATGCTCCAGGATAGACAATGAAGATAAAAATCCCAAATCCATTAAATCGTACTTGTTCTCTTAAAAATAAGAAAAGAAAAATGAAATGGTGTAACTGCAAACAAACAAAAGAAAAACAGAGATTCTACATAGCACACATTTTTTGACAACAAGAATGACTAAAATTTTGTTATAAAACTAATTTATTTTTGATACTATCAGTAACTGAAAGATAATTAAATGAAAGGATGTTTTCTGCAGTACTTGCCATTTCTAAGAAGTACACGTTTGTATGTTTGGTAAAAATATAAAGGTTAAGTTCAACTTCTTTTCTGTCTTCTGGTAACAAGAACACATAAAATACTTTTTAAAAACCCACCCACCTTTCATGTTAAGACACATTTCAATATTTGGGGTAATTTTTCTTTTAAGTAAAAAAAATGGCAGTTTGTAGGAAGCCGTTTCAAACTCATCTAAGTAAAAATATTTGCAAGAAGAAATGGCTTTCCTTTTAAAGAAACACTTCCACAGTTCTGGAATTTTTAATTCCTCTGTTTCTCCTAAATGGAATTTAGAATACATTGTAAACGAACAAAAATGAGGGAAATGTCATCTGAAAATATGAAAACAAGTCAAGAGGTTAAAAGGACAAATGCTAATGCCCTTCCAAACCTTAACATTCTATGATTCTGTTTAAAAATATTAGTAGCTGACCGTATTATACAGATAGTATTTTTTTTCAGTGGTTTTGCAATTACTTTCAAATGGAATTTTTTTGAACAAATACATTAAAGTTTTTTGAAGCTAGAAATTGCATAAGGGACTTAAGAGAAGCATGGCACAATCATGTTCCAAGACAAACCAGGCACAGATCAGCTAATCCCATATCTTTACTGAGACAATAGACTGGGTCTAACATTTTATTTATGCACATTTATCTATTAATATGTATATACACCAAAAGTAGACAAAGAATTATACAATCTGCTCAGAATTAAGTCACACACTAATACTGTGGACTAAGAATTCAGAATTAAGTCACACACTAATACTCATCCCATGCTACCAATTAATAATAGGCAGTTTAATGCTGATTCAGGATTTCATGGCTTGGGTAGAAGATACACAGGGAAGAAAAACAAGGCTTTTTTGGTACAAGCCTTGTACCAAAAGACTAAGCTAAGGCTCAAATATTTAAGCTCTTGTAGTTCTAAAGCTAGTGCTTTCTTGAACTGAGGTTGGCAAAAGTGTATTAAATTTCAGGAAGGCTAAGTGATTTTCCAGAATAATAAAATCTGCCCACAGCACAGCTTTTTAGTAAAGCTGAAACCCTGAGGATTTGCAGTACTATAGACTCAACCCGTGCTAGGAGGAAGATAAAAATCAAGCAGAAAACAGCAGCAGCAACATTGGCTGCCAATGTACATTGGACCAACTAATTTCTCCTCTGGAAATATCTGGGAAACAATTTTTTGATGAAAACATAACCCAAAATTGAACATTCAAAGTCTTTGCTCTAGACCTTGAATAAAGATATCACACCACTAAGACACAGGAATTACTCTTTCCTTCTGCTTAAAAAGAGCCTTATAGCAACACCTAGCTTCTCTGCAGTCTGCCAGCAACATGTAATAGAAAGAATATTTTGTTGCTTTTTCCTGTGATGGGATAAGCAAAAGGTTCATCCTCCTCAGAAAATTCCCTGTGAATATTTGAGGGGAAAAAAGCTGAAACACAAGCAGAGCATATGAAACACAGAGGGTCCCAAACCACCCCTTTGAGTGGGAACTCTTGGGGTTGTAAAAAAGGTAGTATATGGCTTAAAATGCAGTCATGACTCCTTAGACACAGGAAAATCCAAGAAACGACTTAGGGCTTCATGCTTGTAGGACAGATAATGATGGTGTCTGGGAGAAATGCAGAGGACACCTGAACATCAGTCCCCACAATCACTGCTTAACCTTCTTATGCTAAAGTGGCATTTAACAGTAATGACTAACCTTGTCAAATATTGTGAAGTAATTATCACATTTAAGGACACTAAAAATACAATCTTTGATCACAACTAATACATCACTGAGGTTAACAGGGGCAAATCACAATTGACTGAGTTATTGCTTCAATGTGTTCATATGCTGTTTCATAAGCTATGTCCAAGCAAATCAATTAAACACCTATTTTAAAGCATCACTGTGCAAGAGCACGAGTTCTTTTCAAGTGCCACAGGTGCAGAAATGAAATTGCTGTGTAAAATCAGGGCCGCTTAAAAAAATAGTATTTTAAACCTGATACTATATTTGCAAAGCCAAAGTCCTTTCTCATGATTTGTACAATAAGACACTGTATTAAAACTCTATCCTTAATTGTACACCCTTCCAAACTTCAAATCTAAGGAAGCTATGAATCACAGACTAAACAGACTCTCTGGATAAAACAAAGTAGTGCTAATGACGTTCACGGGTAAGTGCTCCGGAATATTTGGCTTTGTTGTCAAAGTAGGAGAAAAGCGCTGTATTACCGAATGGCTGCCACCCCATGGCCGACTTCATGTATCACACCGCTGATGAGGATTGCAGAGAAGAAATAGGTCAGCTGGCTGACCGGCAAATTGACACCAGGCACCTGTTGATGTGGGCATGACAACAAAACAAAACACAGGAGGAAAACAAGAGGTACAAAGACAAATCATTCTGCCCCTAAGCTTGCTGCTCTCACTCAGCTTCTTCACACCCACAACAGAACAGGGGCTGTTCCCATGCAGCACTATCAGTTTGCATCTCTTTTACCAACTTATTCAGTGTATTTTAAAATAGATTACATACATATTCTTTAATGAACGTTAAATAGCTCTCTGGGCACAAAAGCCCCTCTCCCTGCCCTATTTATTCACCACAGCACTGATCAAATGTGTCCTACTCTATATTAAGCTCAAGAAGTTTATAAAAATGTACACAGACTTCCACTCAAACGAAACAGGTTTGATTCGGGAGCATTAGTTTATCATTCCCTGCAGCCAGTCATGTAGCTATAGAAAAGATCCACCTTTCCAAAAAAAATAATAAAAATTGTATGGCGCTTAAAACAGTATGAACATGAAAAGTTCAAAAGTGAGTTGACAGCTAAACAGTCAGTCTCCCTTCTTTCTCCCTATAGAAATCACAAGATTATCCCTGTTTACAGGGTCAAAAAGAAAAATGTAATTTTCATCCTTTGTTCAGGTTTTGATAGTCTACACATGGCAATTTAACCTTAAAAACCCCCACCTTAAAATGAGTATACTATTTTAATTTACCTAAGACATAATATGCAGGCCCCTCATATTCTTCCTGTTGCTGTGGATTCCCACCACTCCCAGGTCCTTCACTGTGTTTGTCACGAGACACCAACTGCTTCCAAACAAGCTTCAAAGTGGTCACTAGTCACAGCATAAGGACCCATCCCCTCCTTCCTCCTGGTGGACCTTCAATCCCGCTTGGTTCCATCCCCCCTGAGCTGTGGGCTGCAGTGGGACGATAAGGCCACTTCTGCTGCTTGCTCTAGAGCATTTCTCCTGCCAGATTTACAGCTTTTGCCACTCAAGGCAGGCTGCACTCCAGTGTAGCCACTAAAAACTGATGTGAACACAAATTGAATTGCAATCCAGTCTCACGAAAGAGATGCTATGGGCAAAAATTCCTGGCCTCTCTATAGAACTCTGTAAAAACCACCCTTGTGGAAAACAAAAGGCAGCATATCCAACTAGGCAGGTTGAATTCTACCTTGGTTCAGTCCTGCACATTCCCCACTAAAATACATTTACCTACCCATGCAGCAGAACTCTACAAGAGGTTGTTGAGACAATCTAGCTAAAATAAATCCTTCAAAAGGATTCATTAATGCTAATCACCTCACAAATGTTGT